>CM033329.1:38736602-40100769 GCA_019359835.1 Pharus latifolius
TGATTACCGACAGGAAAATATTACTATTCTATCGGCACCTTATGATTGTATCGATAGAAAACCCGTCGTCGTCTGACGTTTAGCGTTGGGAAAAATACCCATATTCTAACGGTTAATTATAAGTTTACTGACAGAAAAAAGTGTAGCACTCTCTTGGTTGGAAATGACATTATCGATAGAAAAAATCTTAGTACTCTCTCGGTTGTGTATGAGTTCGCCGGCAGGAAAAATCACACTCTTCTAACGGTTAATTATACGTTTACCGATAGAAAAAACCGCAGTAGTCTCTCGGTTGTGGATGAGTTCACCGGCAGGAAAAGTCATACTATTCTGATGGTTAATTTCAAATTTACCGATAGAAAAATGTGTAGTAGTCTCTCGGTTGTGGATGAGTTTATCGATAGAAAAGTTGTAGTGGTCTATCGGCTGTGAATGAATTTACCGATAGAACATTCACATATACAGTACGTTTACATTTACAATACAGTACATTCACATATACAGTACAGATGCAATACATTATAGATTGGATACACAATACAGTACAGATGCAAAGAAGGGTAAATTCACAGAACAGATTGACACATTAGACAGTTATTCACATTTATTCACATATATATGGACAAATACAAATTGCAATCCAATGTGGACATTTATTGACATATATATTTATTCACATGTATATAAACAGTCTATGCACAGAGTACACGAAAAAGAGAAAATTATCATGGCGGATGGTTGGGCACAACTTCCTCCATGACATATTGAGCCCAGATTTGTCGAAGATCTCTAATCTTTGCATTTTCGTATGAGTCTTTCGACATGGCGATCTGCAAGCATGCATGTGTGAATACTTAGTAACTAACTTCCTAATTTAGAACGTGACACCCAATATTCAAATTTGAGTTAGCTATCGATGCTTACCTGGGGGAATTGGGCAAAGTTTGTCTGCACTAGGTCGTACATGTAGCGCAACACATAAAACCCGCATTCCCACGATTGCGGCTGCTGATGGCACTGAGATAATTGCAGATGTGAAGACATGTTAGCTATTGTTTCCATAAACTAATTAAGCATAAACAAAAAGTCTCGTGAGTACCTCATATTCTTTCCAAGCTAGTAGGGAGCCCTGCGGTGCGGCATGCCTCCCTCCAGTGGATGCATATTTATCAAAAGCCCTGCATTTCAGTTAGTATTGCCCGTTAATGTATTATCATTAGCTAGTGAGGTGAAAATTTAAATCAAAATATAAGTTACTTATGCCTCCATATTCCCCTTGACCACATATTCGATCGATAATCTGTCACGCATCGAATCAAGGTAGTACACCTCGTTCCTCGGCGGACAGATCACGATGAGGATCCAGTGGCCCCTGCATTGTACGTAAAAGAGGACCGCTAGCTCAAAGTATATCTCAGGTGTAACATACAAGATCGAGTTAAATTAGTACGAAATGCACTAACCTTTGGTGGTACGGCACCAGAATGAACTCCCTGTCCTGCTGCGCCATCAGCGCCTTGGATATGTACAGCTCAGCGTGCGCGGCGTCGTGCTCTAGCATCGTGAGGCTTATTTTCTCTGGGTCGAGGAAACCCACCTTGTCACACGCAGCCTCCGATGCTAGCCTGTACATGCACCTGCATGCAAAGGACGACATTAGTATTGCACAGAAAGTTACTACATTTCAAATGAACTACAACAATGCAGAGTTAGCAAACAGAGTTAGAAAACAGCAATACATAGCATCAGCAAACTCACAGGACTCCAGTCCGTATGATGGACATATCGAGCTCCCGCCAGTTGTAGAGGTTGAACAGATCCTCGTGTGCCACGGATATACTCCCGGGCTCATGGTGGAACTGCCCAGGCCTGTAGGGAACTAAGAAGTTCAGATTGCGCCGAGCTCGGTGTAGGTACCACTCGTGGAGGTCTCTGGTTGATAGATCCAATTTGCGCAAAGCTGCCTCCGACATGAGTGGGAACCCGTTCGTGAACCTCTCTGGCTGTCCCTGTCGCCCTTTTCCCTTGCCTTTGCCCTTGCCTTTTGCCGGGGACTGAGCGCGTACCTTCGAAGGCAAGGGCGAGGTGATGGCAGCTTTCTTCCGAGGTGAAGGCGTGGATGGCTGGGTGGGGTCGAGGCCGTCTTTGATGTGTCCAGGGTCGCACGAGATCGGGCCTCATGCCCCGAGCTGGGGGCGCAGTCCCCTGTTAGCCCAGCGGCAGGCCACTTTAATTAATGAGCACGTATGTTAGATTATGCAAGTTGAGTGTACTGAGTAGAATGTAATCTAAAATGTGTAGGATTTACCGGTTGTATTACAAGACACTTCTTGGGCCACTGTACGTAGGAGTCCACTGCCTCAGCAAGTGTCTGCAGTTCCTCTGTTGGGACTGGCAATGGAGAATCGTTGTAGCCCGGCATGGCCATGTCCACCTGTACCTTTGCGAAACCCAACCGCAGAGGTACACAGTGGACCCGGACATCCGGCCCAGACGGATATTCGAAGCCGTGTCCAACCACTTCCTACTCGGCGCCTACGTGATTCTGTAGGATGCAGCCCTCCGGCCCCTGCAAATTTGTAACAATTAAAATAGGTTAGCGAAACAACTCTAACAGAATGGGAGTGGCATCAACTTAAGTGCACAGATGAAGGCTTGCAGTACCTCAAGTAGATCCACTGGATCCGCGAGTACCTTCGAAGCGCAACTGCTTATCCGACCCCGCGGGGTACCGTCGTCCTGGGGATCCGCATCTGCACTCTTGGCCAGCAATGCTTCTCTCAACCGTGCAAACTCTTCCCTCATTTGTGCGACCTCGGACTGCACCTCAGACTGTACCTCAGCCCATATCTCAGCCCGCATCTCCGCCCGTATCTCCTCCCGTACCTCAGCCCGTATCTTATCGGAGAGGTCAGCTTCCTTTTCCTTCCAGGAGCAGGCCTTCTTCCTCGGTGGAGCCGGATCTACGAAACCGGCCTTCCACGACACAATGGCTCCCACGGCCCGTGTCCGCCCGGGATGCTCCTTATTTCCTAGAGCCCGGGTGAGGATGTCGTTCTCCCTCTGCGGGGTAAACAATCCCTCCGCTGCCTCCTTCTCAAGAGAGATCTGTTACATTTAAAGGTACCTTGTGAGACAAATTGCCTTATATACACTTGTGCGCACACAGTTTACGAGGTTAGCCAACTTACCATTCGCCTCACAACGTCGGCGTCCCCAGGGGTTGCGAACTGCACAAACCCCGTGGACGACACGGACCCCCTCCCCCTCCACCATCGCTTGCACCTCTCATCCCGGATCTCGGAGAGCGGCAACTCAGGGGTGTCGATGACAGGATTTTGCTCGTCTTCCTTCTTCCACTGCTCCTCCTTCCCCGCATAGCCCCGGGATCCGAGCCGATGCGGGTGGTCGTTCCTCTTCTGGATCGCCCTATTCTTCTCGCTAAGGGCCTTGAACTCCTCAGTCCCCTTCTGCTTGGTGAATTCCTCCCATACCTCCTCCGATATGAAGGGGTACTTCTCGCAAGGAGATTTCCCCGCAGCGAGGAAGTTACTGACAAGCCAGCTCTTAAAGGTTTTCCATGTTCCGTTCATGTCCTTCAAGCAGGCAATCCTAGGTGTATCGTCGGGGATGTTCCACTTAGCCTGTTTCCGAAAAATGCATACAATTAATCACGAGTTAGTTAAACTTTAGTATAAGCCAAGAGAACGTGATTACGAAAGAGTTCAGCGATTTCAGTTCATTTAACCTTCACTTCCGCCCACAACCTATCCCTCTCGTCCGCCGTCACATCCTTCCAGCTCTGGACGGTGATCTTCACCCTTTCTTTCGCCAACAGCCCAACGTAGGCCGCGTACCTCCCAGCATTCTTTCCAATCGGCCTCCCAAATTGGTTGAACTCACAAGAAAGATCCGTGCGTTTGGCCAAACGCCCCAACGTCGTCGCGCCTCGCCCCACCCTCTTGCGTTGGGATGTAACAGCTGCATCTTCAGTAGTTACGATGGGGTTGGCCCTAGTTGAACCACTAGTACCATCCGATGAAGACGACGACATGTCTTCCCCTACAAAACCTTCAACAAACCATATATATGGCAATTAATTCGCCTTGGAGTTCCATAACTCAGCCCAGGACTGGAGACTAACTAGGGCGGCAAAAGGGAAAATAATACAAAAAGAAAGACATGCATAAATTACTTCCTGAACTCTTCAGAAATATTTTCTATCGGTAAACACATGAGCTGCCGATAGACCATAACAATTACCTCCACAGAAGACAATTTTTCTATCGGCAAACCCGTGAGATACCGATAGAACATAACAATGTTCTCTACATATGGAATTTTGTTGACAAGCCACCATTCACTGTCATCACATAACATTCTCGATGATTTGCTATACTAATATTCATGGGCCAGCATTATTATTTCACACGTAAATATGCACACAAGCATCTAAGTGCCACTGTGCATAATCTTTAGCCTAGCCTGTATGTGAGTCATCAGGACTTCACATCTATTAGGTTGGGAAAAGTCATGTATAGGCATTTGAAACATATACATCAAAGACCCATCCACATTGCCATATATTCATACGAAGTGAGTAAAAATTCCCAACCAAACTAGTACATTGCATGGCTCATGTCCTTCCAGATCCAAATTAAGTTTTACTACTTGTGCAGAAATATTTTCTATCGGTAAACACATGAGCTGCCGATAGAATATGTGTAAGAACACCTCCAACATATAATGTGCATTACATGGCAGTTGGATACAATTGATCACACATACAGCAATATAGATAAGTTAAAATCTCAAAACAGGTTCATTACAGCACTGGAACATATTATGTAAACCCTAATTTAAATCAATATTGCCTGCGGAATGTACATAATCCAACACAATAGGGAACCCTAGTGTAATTGCAAAACTTGAAGAATTAGTACGTGCAAAACACTAGGATCAAATAAGGAAGATGCTGGAAATAGAACGACGAATTAGGGTATTTACGGCGGCGATCAGTTCTGGTGATGGAGAGGCGGTGTAGAACGCAGCGGCGGCCGGCGAAGGATGAAAATAAGAACCGGTGGCAGTGGCGAACCAGTGTCCAGCCGGCGATCGTCGTGTGGGAGAGAGGAAGTGAGTGGTCACGGCGGAGGTTGTGGTTTTCTTCGCTCTCGAAGAGACGCAGTGCTCTAAGGTGGAACTGTTCGAGTGGAGGGAAACTAAAGGGCCGTGTACGAGTAATAAAGTAGTGGAGGAACTTTTCTATCGGTACAACAAAATGATACCGATAGAATTATGTAATTTTCTATCGGTACAACAAAATAGTACCGATAGAAAAAGTAAATTTCCCGGAAAAATATTTGAAGTAGTGGATGCCTTTTTCTATCGGTATAAACAATAAAATCCCGTGAGACCAATTTTCCCCAGAAAATTTTTTTAATTAAGTGCTTGAGATTATAGTATTGGGTGCCCTTTTTCTATCGGTAAAAACAATAAAATACCGTCAGAGTAATGAAAAGGTGCCTTTTTCTATCGGTAAAAACAATAAAATCCCGTGAGACCAATTTTCCCCAGAAAATTTTTTTAATTAAGTGCTTGAGATTATAGTATTGGGTGCCCTTTTTCTATCGGTAAAAACAACAAAATACCGTCAGAGTAATGAAAAGGTACACACAATTCAACATCAAACAGACCGTGGTTGAAAGCTGCAGGATGATAAAGAAAGAGGGAAGATAGCCGGAAAATTGGAAAATTGACATAAAAAGAAATTGTTCATTGATTGTTGTTTTATCACTTACAAAAAAAAAATAAAACCCAAAATTCTAGGTCAAGGGGTGGTCTTAGTCCTGGCTGCATGTAGAATAGAATCAGTTAGACTTGCAGCCAGGACGCAGGACTCCTCTAGCGACAAGTTGTCCCTAGGATCAACTACTACCGCGTCGAGAAGGCCTGCGACCTCCCTCAGCTTCGCTATGGTATCCTTGATAGTCAAACCGCAGCCAGCGATGGTCATATCCGCGGCTTTCTTCTCCTCGCGAAGACGCCTCGTCCTCGCCCTAGCATTGTCACCATCCGTCTTCATGCGCTTAATGCGCTGGAAGAGATCGTCAAGGTCAAGCCGTAGCTGAGTGTGCTTGTCTGTAAGGAGCTTGTGCTCCTCCTGGAGGGCCCTCAGGTCGGCCTTCACTTTGCAGTGTCTTCCACGGCTACCATTCCCTGTGCAAATCAACAGGTCAAGAATGAACTGAACATGGATTAACAATACAGGGGTAAATCGAGGAGATTTAGAGTTCTTACCGGGGAGGGCGTGGCTGACGATCCCATGGAGGTTGCCATTGTGAAAGAGAAGATGAGGAGTCGAACCGTTCGAGAATTAGAAAAACAACAAAATACCGCGACGCATGGTGAGGTACTTATAGAGTTTCCAAGGCGACGCATGGCGACACGGTTGAGAATTCAAACGGCAGAGTATTCTTTTATCGGTAAAAACAGGAAAAAACCGTCAAACAACAAATACCGTGAGACTAACGAATTTATTCTAACGGTAAAATAGAACAATACCGATAGAAAACGTTTTGAAGTGCCTGAGAGAAGTGCCTGGGACATGAAAGTAGCGGATGTCCTTTTCTATCGGTATAAATAACAAAATACCGTCAGGAAAAAGGGATTTTTGCAGAACTTAATTTGAAGAAGCAAGAGGCTGCGATGAGATTTTTGCAAGTGCTATTTGAAGGGAAGAATTAAGTATTTACAGGATAAAGGTACTGTACATGTTAGAACTCATGCTGTGGAGTAAAATTGAGATGTATTAATGCTGTGAACTAGCTTATCATTAAGTTCTAAAGAAAAATGTACTGCCTGATGTATTAATGATAAGTTCCTCACCTTGCTGCAGAACTTGTGGGCTGTTTGCTTGGCATTTATTCCTGAAATAGAAATTAATCATCAATGGTTCTCAACCCATAATCCTTCTTCGTGGTCATCTCGCAGATACGTTGTTTCGTCGATATCTTCAGTACGGATAGATTGAATGTCCTCTAAAAATGGAGGTATTTCATCGAATTGGTTATACTCCTCTTCGTCGACAACATCTTCGAGCCCAACAATACGTCTCTTGCTGTGGAGGACAACATGCAAGTTTGGATTGGCCGGGTCAACGATGTAGAATACTTGTGTGGCTTGCTTTGCAAGTATGAATGCATCATCTTGGTGTCCGACTCTACCAAGATCGACGAGAGTAAACCCGTAACTGTCAACTTGAACATCTCGAGGGATTTCGACCCATTGGCATCGAAACAGGGGAATCTTAAGTAATCCGTAATCGAGCTCCCATATTTCGTCAATAGCACCGTAATATGAGTTCAGCGCCCTTACTGACCTGGCATCCTCGGAAATAGCAAACAGTGTCACTCCGCTACATTGCGTGCTACTCTTGGCGTCTTGAGCTCTTGTGTAAAATGAATACCCATTGATGTCGTACCCCTGCCAAGTCCCTACAGTGAATCTTGGGCCTCTAGCCAACCATGTCACAGTTTCACTTACGGAGCCCTCGGCAGCTCGCGTGACTCTTTCTTGGATCCACTCAGCAAATTTCCTGTTATGTTCTCTGCTGACCCAACGTCTGACTTCGAAGGATTCTGTGACCGTAACATTACCTTGTGCTCGTGTATGTATGGCTCGACCGTCATGTGTTGTAGGACCCAAAAATGTGATTTTGCGTACACATCACGAGCGGGGACGATAGCTTTGAATCCAATCGTTCCGATTCCCTGAAGCCTACCCTCGTGTCGGGACCTAGGAATGCCAATTGGGTCAACCCCGGCCATATAATCTGTGCAAAATTCAATCACCTCCTCGGCGGCATAACCTTCCATGATACTCCCCTCGGGTCGACGACGAGTCCTTACATATCCCTTCAATACACCCATAAATCTCTCAAATGGATACATGTAGCGCAGGCACACGGGTCCACAAAACTTAATTTCTCTGATAAGGTGAACAATCAGATGGACCATAACATCAAAAAAGGATGGAGGGAAATACATCTCGAGCTGACAAAGAGTTGTAACCACGTCGCGTTGCAAAGCGTCCAGTCCATCGGGATCAATTACCTACGAGGACACAGTTGCGCCAAATATTCATATCAGAAAAATCTTCTAATTAAGCTTTAAGCTCCACAAATGGAGGTAATGAACTTATAGTACGAGTGCACGTACTTACCTTGCAAGATATTGCGTTGAAGAAATAACATAGGTTTGTGATTGTCTCTCTGACTTTAACTGGGAGAATGCCTTTGATAGCAATGGGAAGCATCTGTGACATCAAGACATGACAGTCGTGGGACTTCATGCCAACCAGTCTTAGGTCCTTCATAGACACAAGTTTTTTCAAGTTCGCGGAGTACCCACATGGAACTTTAACACCGTGCAGGCACCGACAGAGTTCTGTTTTTTCGCTCTTGGACAACGTATAGCAGGCCGGGGGGAGGTATGTACGCTTTCCATTCTCTAAAGGTGCAAGCTCAGTCCTTATCCCCATTTCCACCATGTCACGACGAGCTTTCACACCATCCTTTGTCTTTCCCGGAATGTTCAACAACAAACCAATCAAACTGTCACAGACATTTTTCTCTACATGCATGACGTCAATGCAATGTCGAACTTGTAAGTGCTCCCAGTACGGTAGATCCCAGAGAAATCGATCTCTTCTTCCAAACATTTTTTTCTCGAGGTTTAGAATGCTTACCGAACTCAACTTTGATGTCGTTCACGCGTGAGTAAATCTCCTTACCGGTCAGAAACACTGGAGCTGATCCCTTCTCAGGCTTCCCGTTAAATGATTTTCTCTTCTTACGGTACGTGTGATGCACCGGAAGAAACCTGCGGTGACCCATGTACATTGTTTTCCGGCAGTTTCGCAGCCACATGCTCTCAGTTTCATCTAGGCAAATAGGGCAAGCCTTGGCTCCTTTCGTACTATACCCCGACAAATTGCCGTAGGCCGAAAAATCATTTATGGTGCAAAATATCAGGGCCCGCAAGATGAAATTCTCTTTCTTGTATGCATCCCACACCTGCACACCCTCGCTCCACAATTTCTATAAGTCCTCGATTAAAGGCGCTAGAAACACATCAATATCATTTCCGGGTTGTCTGGGTCCTGAGATTAGTAACGCCATCATGATGTACTTGCGCTTCATGCATAACCAAGGAGGAAGATTGTAGATGCCTAAAAGAACCGGCCAAGTGCTGTGCCGGCTGCTCATATTACCATGTGGGTTCATACCATCTGTACTCAGCCCGAACCTTACATTCCTAAGTTCGCCGCCGAACTCAGCAAATGTTCTGTTGATGTTTCTCCATTGAATAGAATCAGCTGGGTGTCTCAGTTTTCCGTCTTGTTTCCGGGCTTCAGCATGCCAACGCAAGTGCTTCGCGACTTTCGGATTTGCAAACAGCCGCTTCAATCTAGGTATCACAGGCAAGTACCACACAGTTTTTGCCGGGGGTCCTTTCCTTACCTCGTGACGTTCACTGTCAATCCGGTCCCTACGCGTATACCTCGATGCGCCGCATCTTGGACAAACATGCAAACTGGAGTACTCGTTACGGTACAACACACAATCATTTGGGCATGCGTGTATTCTTTCGATTTCCATTCCCAATGGACACAACAGTTTTTTGGCTTGGTAAGTAGATCTTGACAACTCATTTCCCTCTGGAAGCATGTTCGCTAGAAGATCTAATAGTGCCGTGAAACTCTTATCACTCCAATCGTTTCCTGCCTTCAAGTTATATAATCTCAGCACAGAAGACAGTTTTATAAATGTTGCACATCCAGGGAACAGACGCTTCTCAGAGTCAGCAATCAGTTTCTCAAATTCACAGAAGTCATTTTCGTTGTAATCTTCCTCTACATCACGTAACATCTCATCTAGATTGTCATCATCATCATCTACGTGCACATCGGAATGAACATTACCAAAATTGGGATGATCATCGATATTATTGCAATCCACATCCGAGTCGTGCTGATTGGTAGTAGTGGTGCTTGTTTCCTCAAGATCTTCGCCATGCCATATCCAATGGGTGTATCGCGCGTTAAAACCACGACGAATCAAATGACTCTTAATTTGATCAGAGTTGCTAAACCTCTTCAAGTTCATACAATCTGTACAAGGACAGAGCATATTTTTCTCTCCCTTCCTCTCCTTTTGTTGCTCAGCAAATTTAATAAACTCATTCACACCATCCAAATATTCAAGAGTAGTATGTTTTATTCCATACATCCAATATTTCCTGTCCATCTACAATTAACAAAATTTAACGAGTAAGCCATGCATGAAACCTGCCCGATTAAGTTATGTATATGTAAATGTACAGCCTCTTACAACAGATACATGTGTTGAACCCTAGCCTGACGAAATTAACACTAATTAACCTAGCTAACTATACAATACAAGCTAGTTAGCTCCTAAAACATGACGCATTTCCAGCTACCAAGCTCCCAAGCTTAGAGCTACAAACTTGGAACTACACAATACAGCTAGCTTGCAAGTAGAGAGGAAGGGAGATCTAGAGGGAGAGAGAGATAAGTGTCGACGATTAAGCGTACCTTAAAGAGAGGGGCGCAATCAACTTCCCTCCAGCCTGCGCTGATCACCCTAGCAGTGTAGCTGGAACTTTCGTCACAAACAGAAGGACACAGAGTGCAACAGAACAAATTAAAGAGCAGCTCAGCAATGGTCGAGTGGGATTTTCCTTATAATGGACATTTTTCTAACGGTAAATACATGAAATAACCGTCAGGCTAACTTAGGTAATTTGCCGCTCACATATTCTATCGGTAAAAACACACACATATCGTTAGAGAATGTGCATTACCGAGCAAGTACAGGACTTCTTCTTTCGGTAAATATGTGTATTGACCGTTAGATCATGCATGACACAGCACGTACATGAGTTTTTCTATCGGTATATATGTGTACGAACCGTTAGATGATGCATGACACACGAGCAAGAGTTTTTCTATCGGTAAATATGTGTATTTACCGTTAGAATATGCATGACTGAGCAAATATATGTGTTTTCCTATCGGTAAATATGTGTACTTACCGTTAGAGGAGGTACTGGAACCAAACTGGGACAAACATGCACATGCCATTTCTCACATTCAAGGAATCATATCAATGTAACATCAAACAGATCTTACATCAAACAGATCTTACATCAAACGGATCTTAACTAGAAGATAAAGCAATATATTTCAAGAAATGCTAATTTGTGGATTAACTAGGAGACACAAAAATACTTTTCTTAGGTACTTGGGACTTCATCTTGCCAAAGAAATTACACATGCCAGTTCACAAATTCAGGTACAAACATACACATACCAGTTCACCAATACAAATTCAGGTACAAACATACACATGCCAGTTCACAAATTCAAGTGCATGTCTGAAACAGCAGTACAAATACACACCTACCTACCAATACAATTAAATACACAAATACTCCCTGCACATTCAAGTTCATGTCCCAATTAGCAATACATGATACACAAATATACAACAATATACAAATACAACAATTCACATATTCGATGTATATTAGAAAAGCCACGTCTGAAATTAACAACAAATCACGACGAGGACCCAGTGGCCCATACATGCATTTTACATAAAAGGGAACCTTTGCAGGTTGCCACAATGCAACTACCGACTACAAGTTAGACCTGATACATCACAAATCCATTCATCCAAAACAGCAAATGTCTGAACCATATTGGACTTAACCATAGGAGTTCAGTTCGAAGACGCCCGAGGAGCTGGAACTGCCGTCGACATACATTTGTACGTATTGGTGATTTCCTCGCACTCAAACTCGATCAACTCAACTCAACTCCATTAACAAAAAGAACCTACCTTCCAAGATGTTGTTCTGTGTAGTGATGGTGTAGAATGGCTGTGCAAATAACAACAATTCTTCTTCTCCAAGCAGGTAAGCATCTGGCCACAAGCTGGTGCATGCAAAAAAATGTAAGATGCTTTCTATAGGTCCTGATTTGAGAAACACGCCGGGCTTAAGCATCTTCTCAACCGAGCCAACCAAGATCTCGCCCTTCACGTCCTTCCAGCTCTCGACGGTGATCTTCACCATTTCTTTCGCCAACAAGCCAACGTAGGCAGCGTACTGCGATGAAGAACCGTGAAATACGTTGCCCCTCACGAGCATCATCCAAGGACCTGAACAGATCATAATCATATTGAAAAGAAGACACATCAAAATGAAGGATACAAAAAAAGCAGAATTATTGCCATAATCGGATTAGAATAATCTAACAATATTGCAGAAATTTTACGTACCTTCCTTGGGATGCCGACGTCTAGAGGGCGTCGATGGAGGTGCGGAGGTGCAGCGGTGTGGGACCCTCATTTGAGGATTCCGGTGGCAATCGCCCAGGTGGATTGCACTCAGAAAAGGCACATTGCAGCTCACAACAACAAGATGCATTATATAAAAATGCGAGTAATTAAAAACAAGTGCTGATCACAAGGACCAACATTACAATAACTTAGTGCCGAAATGACGCACTTAATTGTTAATACAAATTAAGGAGTTTTCGACACAAAGGTCGGCACAAAATAAAACAGCAACGATAAACAAAAGGACTTCTTCAGTCTTCCTTCTCTGAGCGGCGGTATTGCTTGGGCCTTCTCCACATCGAACTCCACCTTGGTGCATAACCCTTTAACCAGATGGGTCCTCAGTTTCTTCTTCTTGTTCCACATTGGGTTCAAGACCATAAGATTCAGGGTCGGCGAATCCTTCCTCTAAATTTGTTTGTAAAAGCAAGGGTGAGCACATTGTTCACGTGGTGCTCAACAAGTCCCAAGTAACAATGCATATATATATAGATGATGGGGAATTTCTCAAAGAACAGCTCTTTGGCTCTGTGTATAATTATATAATAGATTTTCACATGCAGCTTTAAAGAAAGGTCTTTATTTTCGAAAGCGGGGCTTTTGAAATCCTAAGCTAGATTTTCAGAAATGTTGTGTGTGGCGGTCTTTCATGAGTCACCACTTTACTCAGATTTTGTGAAAAACTTCCAAAAGCTACTTGTGCTGCATCGACGTGAATAGAATTCACAGCGCGCAGACTCCATGACCTGGGAGCTCAGAGTATCCGATACTTTTTAAACTTTGCAAAGGTGTACCACCTTAATCCACCAATCATTCGGCTTTCAAGTCGGATCAGCTTCATGCGACTTTTACGCATGTGACAAGGCCGAGATGACACAACAATTTACAGTCCTAGTATTAACTATTTCCCTGCCCGGTAAATAGACAGTTAAGTCTCAAGTACCGTTGTGGGTCCTCCCCACTGCCTTACTTCCTAGCCTAGGCCTATGCTCTCGCAAGACACATAGCCACTCTTGATTACAGTCGCGCACGACTTAATCTGGCATAGGGCGTCTTCCTTCTTTCCACCTTTTCCTCTCATGATTTTTCTGAACTCACATCACTCTTGGCCTTCTGCGGCCCACCAGTCCTCGCAAGAAACTGGACCGACAACCATTGCAGGGAAAAGCTAACACTAAAGAAAGCTACTAAGTTGCGCCCGTCCCATAAACAGGCAGGTGGTTGGTACGTTTTTCATGCCGCATAGAAGCACAACACAAGGTTCTAGTCCTTATGAATCTTTAGTGAGGAGTCTTTCACATTCCCAGTGCGCACACAGCACCATCCAATCAAACCATCCTCACTATCGATTCCAATCACATTTTCTTTCACAAAAAGGGGTTTTGAACATGCTTTTCTCATATGTGACCATTCAACATTTGTCATATAATCTTTAAGCATAGCATAGCCTAAGCATGATAATCTAGGGTAACAAGGGTGCAGGGATATTCAATGTCAAAAGGGGCTTTACAATCATTTAGGTCATATCTAGTCATTTTATTGAAACATAATTCTTATTTGAATCTAAGGCATGCATATACTGGAAAACAGTTAACATACTTCATTTCAAAATAGCAGGTGAGACATGATCAAGGGTTTGAGACTTGCCTTGCAGTGACGGGTCTAGCTGCTCAAATGAATCTTCAGGGATCTCCTCTGCTCCTTCAACGTCTGGTTCCACGACGGGTACAACAACACATACACATTATATAAGCATACAAGCACTAGAAAATAATACGTAAATACATCATGCATGCAGGGGAAATGGTTTAGACAAGGTCACTTGACATTGGTTGAAGAGATGGGTTCAAAGGGCTTGAATGTCGAAGGGCTGACATTCGACTCATGGCTTGACATTGCCCTAAATCGGTTCTAGGTTTGTTTTCTGGAGATGTGATAGTAGGGAATGTTGTAGAACATGGCTCAAAAGGCTTAGTGGACAAAGTGGCATTTCAATTGCTCAAAAGAAACAAGTCCAAATCATCCAATGCCACAGGTGGACATGCACTGACATAGTGTTAGACATGGCCAGAAACTAGGGCATTGCATAACTTTTGACTCAGGACTCCAATTGATGCACAACTTTGTCTGGGGTTTAGGCATTGACAACAGCTACAAAACTCTCAACAGGCTCAAGGGCGGAGGGTGGCCAAATCCGGTGAGCAAACACGGTGGCCTGGACATGAACTGAGCCACTGGACAGCAACCTTGGCATGGCTATAACTTTTGATTCAGGTCGATTTAGAGGTCGAGCTAGTAGACAAAATTGCTCAGGGGGTTGAGATCTATCTAAATGACAAGGTCTCATCGGCTGGTTTGGCCGGAAAACGAACTCCGGCGATCGGGGCCGAAGACGAAGGCACCGATTTGGGGGTTTTCGTTCCAGGGCGTTTGAACTCAATTCAACGCTCGGGAAGCATCTAGGGGCTGTCACAAGGCTATT
The DNA here is from genome assembly GCA_019359835.1 of Pharus latifolius. NCBI lineage: Eukaryota > Viridiplantae > Streptophyta > Magnoliopsida > Poales > Poaceae > Pharus > Pharus latifolius. Next base: position 38,751,512 of record CM033329.1, read on the forward strand.
GGTGCACTCAATTTTGCCAGAGATCGGCTGGAGAAGCACAGCGGCGTGCTCCGGCGAACTACCGAGGCTCGAACATGGAAATCCGGCGCTCGGGGCAAAATTGGCGAATCCAAGCTTGCAGGTTTGTTACTCCTAGCTCACTGATCAATATCCTCTACAGGCACGAGGATCAATTTGGCTTGAATCGCTCGGCATTGCGGGAACAGGGGATTTCGGTTTTCCGGTGATTGCCGGCGTTGAGGTGCGCCGGGGACCAATTGATGGCTATGAAACGTACAGGGGAATGAAAGGAGCTTACTGGTGGCGTTGGTTTGGAGGGGGAAGCTTCAGGCGAGGCTGGCACCGTGAGCTCCAGAAACTGCTCACCGGAGAAGATGAGCTTCGCGGCGGCGCTGAGGGCTCGGTTGCTCTCTGGTGCTAAGACTAAGGCAAGGAAGCTGTGGGGTGTGTGAGGCAATGCTGGGCAAGGGAGGGGGTTTATATAGCCGTGGATGAGGCTCTCGGGAGCAGCAGCAATCGCCGGAGGGATTTTCTTCTGGCGCTGGGGCTGTCATCGATGCACTTTGGGACACGGCGGGGCTCTGCCAGAGACGGTGAATCGCGGGATATCAGGATTCGGTCAGGGTGGTGGCGATGATCTACGGGATGGTGGACAGATGGCGTAAAGCTCCTGGCAGCAGCAGCAGCAGCAGCAGCACGCGCGCGCGGGGAAGAAGGTGGCACGGTGGGGCTTGAGCGCTCCACAGTGGCGGTACAGCTGCGCACGGCTGGTGGCTACGTGGCCGTGAGGTGGCAGCGCGGCGAACCTCGCCGGCGACGAGTTCAACGGCGCGGCAATTTGGCGGTTGCTGGTTGAAAACTTCACAGGGACCTGGTTGTAAACTTTTGGACCTATTTGCAATGATTTGGACTGATCTGTGAAGGTTTTGGCTCGGGAGTTTGGGCCTATTTGCAATTCTGAAGATCTGAAGGGCTGATTTGAATTCTGATTTTGCAGATGAGTGCTACTAAATGTCTTGGACTCATCCAGCAGGAAAAATGATGAAATCCGATAACATCTGGTGGTTTTGACAAAATTTGAAAACAGGGTAATTAGGGTAATTAGGGTTTGAACTTTTGTCGAGGCTGAAACTAGGGTTTTGGTCGAGATTCTGGAATTCTTCCAGAAGGGAAAAATGTTCAGAAAAATGAAAGAAAGGTTATCACTTGATCAGATTTGGATTTTGAGGTGATCTGGGACTTTTAGCCTTTTTGGGTTTTCTGAAACTTCTGAAAAGGACTAAATTGAAACGCTTTTGGATTGAAATGTGAAAACGATCTGATCAATGAAGTTTAGCAGCCAACTTTTTAGGTTAAGGTAGTGGCACACCCAAGATCAAGATAGGGTTAAAATATCAGGGTTTCCAAAGAAGTTATGCTGATTCGCAAGCAGAAAAGATAATAAAAAACTGGGGTGTTACAACCTACCCTCCTTAGGAATAATCTCGTCCTCGAGATTCCGAACAGTCTGAGAATAGGTAAGGAAAATTCTGACGCAGCTCTTCTTCTCTTTCCCAAGTTGATTCTTCTTCGGTGTGGTTGTTCCATTGGATTCTGCAAAATTTTATGGTCCTTGACTTCAATCTCCTTTCACTAACTTCTAGCACCTTGACTGGATATTCCTGGTATGTCAGATCCGGTTGAACCTCCATTTCTGTGGGAGACACTTGCTCCGTTGGTTTTCTCAGGCATTTCCTCAGTTGGGATACGTGAAAGACATCATGGACTCCTGCTAACTCAGGCGGTAGCTCTAGTTTGTATGCTACTTCTCCTCGTCTTTCCAAAACCTTGTATGGTCCTACATACCTTGGGCTTAACTTTCCCTTCATCTGGAATCGTCGAACTCCTTTGTAGGGTATCACTTTGAGATATACGTAATCGCCTATCTCGAAGGATAGTTCTCTCCTTCTTCTGTCGGCGTAACTCTTTTGTCGAGACTGGGCCGTTTTCAGTCTCTCTTGTATGATCCTCACATGAGCCGTGGCATCTTCCACTAATTGCGGTCCAAGGAATTGCTTCTGTCCCACTTCGGTCCAATATAGCGGCGTACGGCACTTCCTTCCATAAAGTGCTTCATAAGGGGCCATTTGTAGACTCACTTGATAGCTATTGTTGTAGGTAAATTCTGCGTATGGTAGAAATTGTTCCCAAGAATTTCCATAGTCCAAAGCACAAGCTCTCAACATATCTTCTAAAATTTGGTTCACTCTTTCTGTTTGACCTCCAGTTTGCGGGTGGTAAGCTGTACTGAACTTCAACTTCGTTCCTAGGGATTTCTGTAATTCTTCCCAAAATCTTGATACAAATTGTGCTCCTCTGTCTGAGACGATTGTTTTTGGTACTCCATGAAGCGTAACAATCCTGGTGAGATACAGCTCTGCCAGCTTTTGCGTTGTGTACTGCGTCTTTACTGGTAGAAAATGAGCTACTTTCGTCAATCTATCGACTATGACCCATATAGAATCGTATCCCTGTTGGGTTCTTGGTAAACCAACTATGAAATCCATTCCAATCTCATCCCATTTCCATTCCGGGGTTGGTAGGGGTTGCAGCGGTCCTGCAGGTTTCTGATGTTCTGCTTTCACTCTTTGACAGGTATCACAAGAAGCTATAAATTCGGCAATCTCCTTCTTCATTCCTTTCCACCAAAACCGATCCTTTAGATCTTGATACATCTTTGTACTACCTGGGTGAATAGAGTACGGGGTACAATGGGCTTCTTGTAGTATCATGTTCTTGATTTCCTTGTCTTCTGGAACACAGATTCGGTCATGATACCACAAAATTCCTTCTTCGTCCTCACGAAGGTTAATCACATCCTCGTGTTTCATGTCCTCTTTCATCTTCTGAATACTCTGGTCCACTTCCTGAGCTTTTCGGATTTGGTCCTTCAGCTCGCATTTCACTGCCAATGCGGCGACGGTTCCTTGTTCAACGAACTCTAAACTCAACTTCTCGAAGTCTCCAAGCAATTGGGGTGGTATTCCTAAGATCTTTGCTTGATTGCAGTAGGATTTTCTGCTCAAGGCATCAGCTACTACATTCGCTTTTCCAGGGTGGTAGTGTATTCCAAGGTCATAATCTTTAATCAGCTCTAACCATCTTCGCTGTCTCATGTTCAAGTCCTGTTGGGTGAAGATGTATTTCAAACTCTTGTGGTCCGTGTAGATTTCACATCTATTTCCAAGTAGATAGTGTCGCCAAATCTTTAACGCATGAACGACGGCGGCTAACTCCAAGTCGTGAGTTGGATAATTCTCCTCATGGGGTCGCAATTGTCTCGATGCATAAGCTACGACTCTTCCTTCTTGCATAAGGACACAACCTAGTCCTTGCTTTGACGCATCGCAGTAGACTTCAAAATCCTTTTTGTTATCCGGTAACGTAAGGACAGGTGCGGTCGTTAATATCTTCTTCAACTCCTCAAAGCTCTTTTCACATCCTTCTGTCCAGTCGAATAAAACATCTTTCTTTAGTAGTCTGGTGAGCGGCTTTGTAATCTTGGAGAATCCTTTGACAAATCTCTGGTAATATCCGGCTAATCCTAGGAAACTTCTTACTTCAGTCACTGTCTCCGGTTGTTTCCATTCCATGATAGCCTGAATTTTTGACGGATCCATTGAGATTCCTTTTCCAGAGATAATGTGGCCTAAGAATGAAATTTCTTTTAACCAAAAGGCACACTTATCGAATTTGGCATACAGTTGATGTTCCACTAACTTTTCCAACACCATCCTAAGATGTTGTGCGTGCTTTTCCTCTGACTCTGAAAAGATGAGGATGTCGTCGACAAACACAATGACAAACTTGTCCAGAAATTCCATGAGAACCTTGTTCATCAAATTCATGAACACTGCTAGCGCATTTGTTAAACCAAATGGCACTACAGTAAACTCATGCAATCCATATCTTGTTATGAATGCAGTTTTCGGGATATCTTGTTCTCGAATCTTCAGCTGGTGGTATCCAGACCTCAGGTCGATCCTTGAGAATATCTTTGCTCCTCTTAGTTGATCAAAGAGATCGTCGATCCTTGGTAAAGGGTACTTGTTCTTGATCGTCATATCGTTCAGTTTCCAGTAGTCGACACAAAGTCGTAGGCTGCCATCTTTCTTCTTAGCGAAAAGTACAGGGGCTCCCCAAGGTGAGGAACTTGTTCTAACAAATCCCTTTCTTTCCAATTCTTCCACTTGCTTTCTTAATTCTTCTTGTTCTTCACTTGTCATACGTGCAAGCTTTCTTGCATAAGGGGCAGATCCGGGTTTTAATTCGATTGAGAATTCAATGTCCCGATCTGGTGGCATTCCGGGAAGCTCTTCAGGAAAAACTTCTGGATATTCATTCACTATTGGAACTCCCTCAAACTCAACTCCTTCCAAGCTGTTCAAACTGTACACTCGGTTGTTCACTATTGATCTCTCTGCGTGGAGTGTGATTTGTTTTCCTTCAGCATTCGTCAGGGTTATTGCCTTCTTTTCACAGTCCATCTGGCCTTTATGCTTGGCTAACCAATCCATTCCGAAAATGACGTCTAGTCCTTGAAGGTCCAAAACTAGCAGGTTTGCTAGGAATCCTAGATTGCCAATACTAAAGGTGATATTTCTACAGATAGAGTTGACAGGCATTCGAGCTCCAGGGGATTGAATTAAAATAGGGAACTCTAATGCAGATACTGGCAACTTATTTCTGAGCACGAAAGGTCTTGACACAAATGAATGAGTAGCACCAGGGTCAAATAATGCAACTGAAAGTTCAGAGTGGATAAAGATCCTACCGATTACGACGTCTGATGCTTCTCCTGCTTCAACGGCGGATGCATAGTTAAGTCTTCCGCGACCTGTAGTAGGTACTCCTCTTCCTCGGCCATTTTGAAACCTTCCTCCTCTGGAGGGTGGAGCATTCCTGGTGAAGCCTTGGGCTGGAACAGAGGGTCTTGCAGCTTGCATACAAGCGACATTAGATGGAAGGTGTTGCAGTGGACACGTGTTCCTACGATGTCCCTTCCTTCCGCAGTGAAAGCACTCCTCGTTCTTAAGGGGGCAATCCTTCAAGAGGTGATTTCCTCTACATCCAGTACATTGGGCTATCGCAGTAGGTGCAGGCCTTTGGGGTCTCTGAGGTGGTCTGAAGGCTGGTCGGAAAGTTGGCATCGGTCTCCCTCGACTAGCACCTCCTTGGTAAGAGTTGGGCAAAGCCTTCCTCTTTCGGTCTTCTTCAATTATTCCTCTTTTCTCCTCCATCTTAAGTAGTCGGTTTATTAGGACGTGGAAGTCTGTGAACTCGTGGGATGACAGTTGGTATTGCAGGGAATTCTGTAGTCCTTCACAAAACCTATCAATCTTCCTTTCCTCTGTCGCTATATCTTCAGGTGCGTATCTTGCTAGCTGAATAAATTCATGCAGGTACTGTTTCACGGTCTTACTCCCTTGTCGCAGATTTACGAATTCTCGGCGCTTTGCTTGGACAACGCCTTTCGGGATGTGGTATCTACGGAATTCCTCCTTGAATTCATTCTAGGTGATCGAATCTCTGTTGGTGTGCACGGTTTGGTAATTCTCCCACCAAGCAGCAGCAGGTCCAGCCAATTGGTTCGATCCATACAAGAGCTTTTCTTCATCACTGCATCTGACGGTATTCAACTTTCTTTCCACATCTCGGAGCCAGTCGTCTGCCACGATGGGGTCTTCTGTGCTTGAGAAAGTCGGGGGTCGCGTCTTTTGAAAATCAGTTAACTTTGCGCCCATCACGGGTCCTTCAGTTTGTCCGGATGCAATATGTTGCATCAGCTGTCCCAAGATTTGGTTCTGCACAGCCGCTGACTCTTGCCGATTGCGCTCCATCCATAGCAGCACATCGTTGATGTCACCTCCCTGTGGCATCGTCGAAGATCCTGGTCTATCAGGGTCTGTGCGGCCTCTTGCTCCGGGTGTAGCTCTTGTATTGTTGGGGTTTTCCTCTAGCCCTCCTTCCTGGGGTCTCGCGCGTGTGTTAACCATCCTACTCAAACAGGAGGTTAAGAATAGAAACATTGATTCGGAAAGAATCATTCACAGGGATGCTAGCAGAATGCTGGCATTAACTCAAGAAGTAAGAATAAGGATATGCAAAATGACTTTTTCATAAACCAATTTTTCAAAAGATACAAAGCTTCTAGCCTCATTGGCTTACAGAGCTCCTCTAGCAACCAGCATACATCAATCATACTAAAGCAACTACTACAACAAAAGGAAATCTAGCGTCTGCTGGGCTAGGCACAAAAGGTCGAAAGTCTGCAGTCACTCCTCAGCATCATCAGAAGAATCACAAGGCTCAACCTCCTCGGGATCCTCCTCCTCATCGTCATCAGCATCCCTCGGGTCATCCTCCTCGTTGTCGTCGATGTTGATAGGCTCCTTCCCTTTTCCTTCGGGGGTCTTCTTCTTCTGTGCGGTGCAAGGAAGCTCGATTGCTTCACCGTTGATGACTATGCCACGCGACGCAGGCATGAAACCACTGAGATACTCCTTCGGGTTTCCTACCTTCTTGCGAGCGGTGATCCTCAACTTTGGGCGACTTTTCTTGGTTACCGACTCTGCAGCTTCAAGGTCCTTTTCTCCACTTGATTCAGCCATTTCTTGAATTTGTCTTTCTTTTTCTCAGAGGCTTGCACGAGCCCTAATAAGCATGCCCTCAAGGTAGTGGCGATCGTCGCGAACACGCTCGTAGTCTCGAAATAGGCGGGTGTATGCAATCTCCGAAGCGCGAACGACGTCTCGAGTCTTCGTCAGGATAGCGTTCTCCTGGTCGCTGGACGGAAGAACAACTCGATACTCCGATCCGGGGACCTGGTAAGGCACGAAGCGGTAAGGGGAATCAGAAAGGTAGTCGCTGTACATCTGCCGGACGGAACCTACAGCACGACGGGCAGCGTCCAAGATAGCATCCTCCTCTTCTTCTCTACGGGCTTGGCGTCTAACTGAGCCTCTCCCATGCTCGGGGATCTCGTAGACAATCACCGAGGCCCGACAACCTATGGGTCGTCCATTTATCTCATCTTGCCAGACGCAATATACCGGTCTCTGACTGTCCAGTGCTCCAAGGAATTGCAGCATCATCCACAACAACAGTGCCCACGATCCGAGCTCGTCTCCATGAAGGTATCTCCTATCGAAAGCCATCTGAAGACAGAACAAAAGGCATCTATAAGAGAAGTCCAAAATCTTTTTCCAAAGATCAAAATAACATTTTTCTTAAGGAAAATAGGTTTTCGTAAACAAATTTTGACAAAGAACTAGCGAACTTTTCTTCTAGGGACGCCAAATTCTATCTAAGGGTTGCGACCTACAGTCGAGTCTTCTGCTCTGATACCAAGTTCTGTGGGACCCTCATTTGAGGATTCTGGTGGCAATCGCCCAGGTGGATTGCACTCAAAAAAGGCACATTGCAGCTCACAACAACAAGATGCATTATATAAAAATGCGAGTAATTAAAAACAAGTGCTGATCACAAGGACCAACATTACAATAACTTAGCGCCGAAATGACGCACTTAATTGTTAATACAAATTAAGGAGTTTTCGACACAAAGGTCGGCACAAAATAAAACAGCAACGATAAACAAAAGGACTTCTTCAGTCTTCCTTCTCTGCAGCGGCGGTATTGCTTGGGCCTTCTCCACATCGAACTCCACCTTGGTGCATAACCCTTTAACCAGATGGGTCCTCAGTTTCTTCTTCTTGTTCCACATTGGGTTCAAGACCATAAGATTCAGGGTCGGCGAATCCTTCCTCTAAATTTGTTTGTAAAAGCAAGGGTGAGCACATTGTTCACGTGGTGCTCAACAAGTCCCAAGTAACAATGCATATATATATATAGATGATGGGGAATTTCTCAAAGAACAGCTCTTTGGCTCTGTGTATAATTATATAATAGATTTTCACATGCAGCTTTAAAGAAAGGTCTTTATTTTCGAAAGCGGGGCTTTTGAAATCCTAAGCTAGATTTTCAGAAATGTTGTGTGTGGCGGTCTTTCATGAGTCACCACTTTACTCAGATTTTGTGAAAAACTTCCAAAAGCTACTTGTGCTGCATCGACGTGAATAGAATTCACAGCGCGCAGACTCCATGACCTGGGAGCTCAGAGTATCCGATACTTTTTAAACTTTGCAAAGGTGTACCACCTTAATCCACCAATCATTCGGCTTTCAAGTCGGATCAGCTTCATGCGACTTTTACGCATGTGACAAGGCCGAGATGACACAACAATTTACAGTCCTAGTATTAACTATTTCCCTGCCCGGTAAATAGACAGTTAAGTCTCAAGTACCGTTGTGGGTCCTCCCCACTGCCTTACTTCCTAGCCTGGGCCTATGCTCTCGCAAGACACATAGCCACTCTTGATTACAGTCGCGCACGACTTAATCTGGCATAGGGCGTCTTCCTTCTTTCCACCTTTTCCTCTCATGATTTTTCTGAACTCACATCACTCTTGGCCTTCTGCGGCCCACCAGTCCTCGCAAGAAACTGGACCGACAACCATTGCAGGGAAAAGCTAACACTAAAGAAAGCTACTAAGTTGCGCCCGTCCCATAAACAGGCAGGTGGTTGGTACGTTTTTCATGCCGCATAGAAGCACAACACAAGGTTCTAGTCCTTATGAATCTTTAGTGAGGAGTCTTTCACATTCCCAGTGCGCACACAGCACCATCCAATCAAACCATCCTCACTATCGATTCCAATCACATTTTCTTTCACAAAAAGGGGTTTTGAACATGCTTTTCTCATATGTGACCATTCAACATTTGTCATATAATCTTTAAGCATAGCATAGCCTAAGCATGATAATCTAGGGTAACAAGGGTGCAGGGATATTCAATGTCAAAAGGGGCTTTACAATCATTTAGGTCATATCTAGTCATTTTATTGAAACATAATTCTTATTTGAATCTAAGGCATGCATATACTGGAAAACAGTTAACATACTTCATTTCAAAATAGCAGGTGAGACATGATCAAGGGTTTGAGACTTGCCTTGCAGTGACGGGTCTAGCTGCTCAAATGAATCTTCAGGGATCTCCTCTGCTCCTTCAACGTCTGGTTCCACGACGGGTACAACAACACATACACATTATATAAGCATACAAGCACTAGAAAATAATACGTAAATACATCATGCATGCAGGGGAAATGGTTTAGACAAGGTCACTTGACATTGGTTGAAGAGATGGGTTCAAAGGGCTTGAATGTCGAAGGGCTGACATTCGACTCATGGCTTGACATTGCCCTAAATCGGTTCTAGGTTTGTTTTCTGGAGATGTGATAGTAGGGAATGTTGTAGAACATGGCTCAAAAGGCTTAGTGGACAAAGTGGCATTTCAATTGCTCAAAAGAAACAAGTCCAAATCATCCAATGCCACAGGTGGACATGCACTGACATAGTGTTAGACATGGCCAGAAACTAGGGCATTGCATAACTTTTGACTCAGGACTCCAATTGATGCACAACTTTGTCTGGGGTTTAGGCATTGACAACAGCTACAAAACTCTCAACAGGCTCAAGGGCGGAGGGTGGCCAAATCCGGTGAGCAAACACGGTGGCCTGGACATGAACTGAGCCACTGGACAGCAACCTTGGCATGGCTATAACTTTTGATTCAGGTCGATTTAGAGGTCGAGCTAGTAGACAAAATTGCTCAGGGGGTTGAGATCTATCTAAATGATAAGGTCTCATCGGCTGGTTTGGCCGGAAAACGAACTCCGGCGATCGGGGCCGAAGACGAAGGCACCGATTTGGGGGTTTTCGTTCCAGGGCGTTTGAACTCAATTCAACGCTCGGGAAGCATCTAGGGGCTGTCACAAGGCTATTGGTGCACTCAATTTTGCCAGAGATCGGCTGGAGAAGCACAGCGGCGTGCTCCGGCGAACTACCGAGGCTCGAACATGGAAATCCGGCGCTCGGGGCAAAATTGGCGAATCCAAGCTTGCAGGTTTGTTACTCCTAGCTCACTGATCAATATCCTCTACAGGCACGAGGATCAATTTGGCTTGAATCGCTCGGCATTGCGGGAACAGGGGATTTCGGTTTTCCGGTGATTGCCGGCGTTGAGGTGCGCCGGGGACCAATTGATGGCTATGAAACGTACAGGGGAATGAAAGGAGCTTACTGGTGGCGTTGGTTTGGAGGGGGAAGCTTCAGGCGAGGCTGGCACCGTGAGCTCCAGAAACTGCTCACCGGAGAAGATGAGCTTCGCGGCGGCGCTGAGGGCTCGGTTGCTCTCTGGTGCTAAGACTAAGGCAAGGAAGCTGTGGGGTGTGTGAGGCAATGCTGGGCAAGGGAGGGGGTTTATATAGCCGTGGATGAGGCTCTCGGGAGCAGCAGCAATCGCCGGAGGGATTTTCTTCTGGCGCTGGGGCGGTCATCGATGCACTTTGGGACACGGCGGGGCTCTGCCAGAGACGGTGAATCGCGGGATATCAGGATTCGGTCAGGGTGGTGGCGATGATCTACGGGATGGTGGACAGATGGCGTAAAGCTCCTGGCAGCAGCAGCAGCAGCAGCACGCGCGCGCGGGGAAGAAGGTGGCACGGTGGGGCTTGAGCGCTCCACGGTGGCGGTACAGCTGCGCACGGCTGGTGGCTACGTGGCCGTGAGGTGGCAGCGCGGCGAACCTCGCCGGCGACGAGTTCAACGGCGCGGCAATTTGGCGATTGCTGGTTGAAAACTTCACAGGGACCTGGTTGTAAACTTTTGGACCTATTTGCAATGATTTGGACTGATCTGTGAAGGTTTTGGCTCGGGAGTTTGGGCCTATTTGCAATTCTGAAGATCTGAAGGGCTGATTTGAATTCTGATTTTGCAGATGAGTGCTACTAAATGTCTTGGACTCATCCAGCAGGAAAAATGATGAAATCCGATAACATCTGGTGGTTTTGACAAAATTTGAAAACAGGGTAATTAGGGTAATTAGGGTTTGAACTTTTGTCGAGGCTGAAACTAGGGTTTTGGTCGAGATTCTGGAATTCTTCCAGAAGGGAAAAATGTTCAGAAAAATGAAAGAAAGGTTATCACTTGATCAGATTTGGATTTTGAGGTGATCTGGGACTTTTAGCCTTTTTGGGTTTTCTGAAACTTCTGAAAAGGACTAAATTGAAAGCTTTTGGATTGAAATGTGAAAACGATCTGGTCAATGAAGTTTAGCAGCCAACTTTTTAGGTTAAGGTAGTGGCACACCCAAGATCAAGATAGGGTTAAAATATCAGGGTTTCCAAAGAAGTTATGCTGATTCGCAAGCAGAAAAGATAATCAAAAACTGGGGTGTTACAAGCGGTCCCCTGTAGAGGTGCGCCGGCCGTCCATGGAGCTTACGGGTTAGGACTACGAGCCCCAGATGAACTTTGAGAATGAAAGAGACATACCCGTGTATTTATACAAATATATATTTTCTATCGGTACGAAAACAGAATACCGTTAGTAATAAAAACATCTGTAGAAGGCGAATGGTTCTATCGGCACAATAAATATTACCGATAGGAATTTTTGTACATACTCTATCGGTGTGTACGTACATTGCCGATAGAATATTACTAGTTGAAGAAGGCCAACAGTTCTAAGATATTTTTTGCAATATTCTACCGGTATATACATTCATTACCGATAGAATAAAACTATTTGAAGATGAACAGTTCTAAGCAATTTTCTATATATTCTAACGGTAAAAGAATCCATTACCGATAGAATAAAAATATTTGTAGAAGGCCAACTATTCTATCGGCTCACTACATATTGCCGATAGGAATTTTTAATATACTCTGTCGGTATATTCACACAGTACCGATAGAATAAGTCTAGTTGTTGAAGTCGACCAGTCCTATCGGCGCACAACATTCTCCCGTCAGTACTTGTGCATCTCTTCTAACGGCAAATATGTTCATCACCGCTAGAGTAAATCATACTATTTATTCTATCGGTAAGTTTCTTACAAACCGATTGGAAAAATACACCCGTCGCCCTTTCATGACCGCGAGGCACATTTTCTATCGGTTTTCAACTGAATCGCTAATAACCGATAGAAGATAGGGGTTAGTAGACTGCATTTTTGTACTAGTGAGATAACATAGTGTGACGTCTAGACAAAGCATCAGCAATAACATTCTTCTTCCCTTTCTTGTGTTTAATAACATAAGGAAAAGATTCAATGAATTCTACCCATTTTGCATGTCTACGATTCAATTTGCTTTGGCTTCTAATATGCTTCAAAGATTCATGATCAGAATGGATAACAAACTCTTTCGGCCAAAGGTAATGTTGCCATGTCTCCAAAGTCCGAACTAAAGCATATAATTCTTTATCATAAGTTGAATAATTCAGACTAGGTCCACTTAACTTTTCACTAAAATAAGCAACAGGTTTACCTTCTTGAATTAACACACCTCCAAGTCCAATTCCACTGGCATCACATTCAAGTTCAAAAGTCTTACCAAAATCAGGAAGTTGGAGCAATGGTGCGTTCATAAGCTTCTCTTCAAAGATGTTGAATGATTGTTCTTGTGCATGACCCCAAACAAACGGAACTCCTTTCTTCGTGAGTTCATGCAACGGTGAATCTAGCAAACCCAAGAAAGCTTCGTACTTGGGTGACCGTTGTTGGAATCGGCCAACTTTGAATAGCTTTGATCTTGTCTTCATCAACTTCAATGCCCTGTAGAGTAACAACATAACCAAGAAACAAAACTCGATCGGTGCAAAAGGTGCACTTCTCAAGGTACCGAACAAATGTGCATCACGTAAGACCTTAAAAACAGCACGCAAATGTTCAAGATGTTCATCCAAAGATTTGCTATAGATCAAAATGTAATCAAAGTATACCACCACAAATTTGTTGATGAAAGGATGCAAAACCTCATTCATTAATCTCATGAAAGTGCTTGGTGCATTAGTTAAACCGAAAGGCATCGCTAACCACTCATATAATCCAAATTTAGTTTTAAACGCTGTTTTCCATTCATCTCCTAATTTCATGCGAATTTGGTGATATCCACTACGCAAATCAATTTTAGAGAACACAACAAAGCCACTCAATTCATCAAGCATATCATCTAACCTAGGAATAGGATGACGATATCGAATTGTTATGTTATTGATAGCTCTACAATCAACACACATACACCATGATCCATCTTTCTTTGGAACCAAAAGAACAGGAACAACAGATGGACTAAGGCTTTCACGTATGTACTCTTTGTCAAGTAAGTCTTGCACTTGACGCTGAATCTCTTCAGTCTCTTGTGGATCGGTTCGATACGGCGCACGGTTGGGCAACGAGGCTCCTGGAATTAGATCGATTTGATGCTCAATCCCTCAAATTGGAGGTAGCCCCGGTGGTACGTCCTTTGAAAATACATCAGCAAACTCCTGCAAAACGTTAGCAACAGCAGGAGGCAAAGAAGAAGGCATGTCCTCAAGTGAAAACAAAACTTCTTTGCAAACTAAAGCATAGCAATCAGATGCATTAGGGTCTATCTCAGTTATTTCAGATTTGGTAGCAAGCAAAACAGAACCTTTCAACTTAATTTCAGCATGGTTAGAACTCGGTTCGTTCTTTTTCGGTTGAGCAAGTGGTTTAGCTAAGATCTGATTTTCACCTTTGTTATTCTCCTTTTCTCTATTAGCTCTCTCCAATTCGTCCTTTAAAATTGCTTCAGGAGACATGGGTAGCAAAGTGATCTTTTTTTGTTTAAACATGAGAGTATATTGATTAGTTCTACCATGATGCAAAACATCTCTATCATATTGCCACTGTCTACCTAACAATAAGGAACATGCTTGCATAGGTACGACATCGTAATCAGCATAATCATGATAGGAACCAATAGAAAAGTACTCATCGTAATCAGCAAATTGGTTTGGACAAGGATGATCTAACCCTATTTTTTTTGTGGACTTTTCAGTATAAGACAGTACTCAAGAAAAAAAAGGTAGGATATTCTCACCGATCAACCGTGCTCTGATACCAAATGATGTGACGCGGGCAGTCCGATCTTTCGATGAGAACAGCAACTATCGATTTGTGAAGACGACTCTCACAATCCGGCTACCAACCGTACACGACTGATACGCCCTGGCAATCGTTGAAGCAACTTCAGATTGTTATTGACCGAACTAGAAGCACGATCGACCTGATCACGAAAGTCTATCCCTGCAAGCAATCGAAGAACATGCAAGAACAAGATAAACAAGCAATCTGAAATTGCAAATATAGGTTGAATCACGATGAAGAGTTGGGGTTCCGAATACAGATATTGATGTTGATCTATCCGACCAAGAAGAATATCTCAATAGCTTCACGAAGGAAAGACTACGACTAAACAAAACCCGTAGAACCCTAATGGTTCGGCCAGATTATATAGAGGAGGTAAAAGGGGTCGTTGGCCAGGTAAGGAAACCTGAAACTGATATGGACTCTTTCCCTACTCGGACTCTAACTCAATACATGGGCCTTGACCCAACCCAAAAGGTGACGCAGCACCGACTAGGCCCAATCAGAATCTGGTCAAAACTTGTTTTGTCAATTTCTGGAGATTCAGAAGGAATTTGGACGTGGGGTTAAATCCATTGAAAATATCTCGTCGTGGGCTTCTCCGTGGACTATAAGAACGTCCCAATCAGACTTTGGATGCAATAGCGTTTGGAGGCTCACCGGCGTTGACGCTGGGCTCGGGGACTACGATTGAAGAGGCACCGTTGATTCAAAGCTATGCAGAATAAATTGGTCTTAGCTACACGGTCTATGAGACCTAGTGAACGTGTAGGTGAGGTCAATTGGGTTGGAGGCACGGTGAGGCGTGCCGGCAACGTGAGATGTCCAGAGCAGCGCACGAAGGCACAAGAAAACTTCAATCACTGGGTAAATTCAAATTTGGGCTGAATGGGATTGTTCAAGGGGTACTGGTGATCGATTTATTCTACTAAAAGGGATACTAATTTGGTTTGGAGATGGGTGCGATAACGGGAACAGGGCAAAAGGAATTTCCAATGATCACCGGCGTTGAGGTCCACTGGAGATCAATTGGTTGCTAAAGCATAGAGAGATAAGAACGAGGAACATACCGGTGCAATTAATTTGGCGTTTGATGCAGTGCTGAGCTCTAGCGGCGTTCTCCTCTTCAGCGGCTCGCCGGAGAAGAAGAAGAAAGGAGAAGAAGGCGAGGAAATTGGCTTACTTGATTGCATGGCAATGGAACTGGTCGCAGGAGGGTTTAAATAGGCGCGAAACAGAGATTACGAGGGAGGCAAGCAGCGAAACTTGAGTCGGGGACGTGATTGGCCGGGCAAGAGAGAAATAGCGGCGACGATGACGCGACAGTGTGCAGGCGGCTACCCAATTTTGCCAGTAATGGTCGGCTGCATTGGAACTTGATCTAGGCCGGTGTAGTGGCGGAGGTGACGAAGCTGTCTCGGCGTAGATATGTGGCGCGAAGCTACTAACAAGGTGTTGTTGCTAGAGCGCGCGCGAGCTACTGCTGTTGCTGGTCGAGGTGGCTGCCACGGTGGCTGCTCCAGTGTGACGCGAGGGCGACACGCAGGCGCAACGAGCACACACACTGGTGACGGCAGACGCTGGCCGGCGGTGACGAATCGCAACGTCGCTCTGGTCGAAAACATGCCGGCCGGGCAAAACAGATCTGGATTGAAACGCAAATTTAGAAACTTGATTTGGACTAATTTGTAAATTTGGCAAAATGCTTGGATTAAGCTGAAAATGACTTCACCAAATTGGCCTGCTAAACTCAACAAATGGTTTAGCAGTGACAGATGCCAAAATCTGGGGTTTTGAGTCAAAACGAAAATAGGGTAATTTGGATCTAGATTTTTGTCGAGGCTGAAATCTGAGACTTATGTTGATATTTTGAGATTCTCGCAGAAGGAGATTTTGTTCAGAATAGCGAATGGGAGATATTCCCTGAATCAAGTAAAGGTTTGGAGTTAATCTTTGGCTTTTAGCCTTTTTGGACTTCTAGAAAATATGAAAAGGACCAATCTGCGATACTTTTGGACTGATTCATGAAAAAAGTCTGAACGATGGAGTTCTGCTGCCAACTTTTTGGATTAAGGTATTGGCATACCCTGGATCATATTCTTGAGATTTAGATCTAGACCAGGTCAAGATTTGGGGAATTTTGGGGTTTAATCTGGGACATGGTCGAGATATCCAAGGAATTCAATAAAGATGCATTGATTGACATACAAAGAGTAACGGAAATCTGGGGTGTTACATGGGATCAACCCAATAATTTGCCAGTTTCCTTGAGGAAGAACAAGAAGCTAAATGGGAAGCAATGGCTGGCAAAGCATAGTAACCTTTTTCCCACCACGAAGAAGGCCTAAATACAGAAGTGGAATGCGAATCGCCTCTAATCACCATCTCCTTGAAAAACTCTGATAAATTATTAGATAAAATCAATTGTTTGTCATTCATGGCATGAATACCCAAGTGAGGATTTGAAACTTCAAAAGAGAAATCATTAACACTTCCACTAATTGGCTTAGAAGCATGTGTGCCAATCGGATGCATGGAAAACCGGGCTTGAGGGAAGGCACCTTTTCGAATGTATGTTTTCACAAACTCTTAGCCTTCAAACAGTATATGCTAGTATGACCATAATTAAAGAAAATGAAACATCTAAAAGGAGAAAAGCAGTCTCTTTTAAGATGACTAGGAGCAAGACATTTGAAACAACTCTTAAGAGAGCGAGGACGACCACTTTGCTTAAGAGAATTTGGATCCATCTGAAGTTCATTAGACAAACCTCCTTGCTGAAAACAATAAGAGTGACTGGTCGGAGGTACTATACGACCAGATTGAACAGGAAATGAAAGAAAGCTCGAAAGGATCCTACGACCAACTTGCCGAACAGGAACCAGATTACTGGTCGAAACGGACCCATTGACACCAGGTCGTAAAGGATTGAACGACTAACCACCAGAACCCCTTTTCGACCAAGTTTGCCTATCCTCCAAAATAGATCCTTTACCATTCATTGAAGAAGAACACAACAAGGATCTATGATTAACAAAATTCCATTCATTAGCTTGCTCAGCAGACCACTTAACAAATTCAGCTTGCCAATTAGGACCACCATCTCTCTAGAGAAAAAAAGATAAGGAAAACTTCTCATGAATGATCTTAGTAGAATAGAGAATTTTAAAACCAACCTTCTTATTAGCCACAGAGAAACAAAAACCAAAGTCAGAGAATTGGATCACATTGAAAAGATTAGCATCACTTCCAAAGAAAGCAACAAAAATGTCAGCAATCACTCTCTCCGAAGGTCTAAACAATGAACGTCTAATGAATAAAGCAAGAAAGAATTCTTTGAAGCCTCTGGAACCATCACTAGTAACTCTAGAATGGAAAGAATTCCAAATTTCTTTCTCAAAAGAAATACCAATACTCCAATCTAAATCCTTTGGATCAAACATGCTGAATCAGAGATGCACAATACAAACGAGAGAAACACCTCATAGAAACCAGATAAGAAGAGACCACAAATCAGCACAAACCCAAGAGATAAAAGGACAAACACTAATCTCCCAAAACTAAAAGAAGATGCAGAACAAAAGCACGCCACGAACCAAAAGGAACAAACACCTAAAGGAGAACCCAAGGAACCAACTGAAAAAAAACAAACCACTGCAGCTGAGGCAGCACAAGGCACCTGGCATAAATGCAGAAGGACCAATACTCCGATCAAATTCCGACGATGAACGGATCAGCGCAAGGCGAGCTCCCAACGGCTAGAATCGTCCTCATGTTGGCTCTTTCAGCTCTACCTGTATCTATGAAGCAACATGTTGGGAATTGATGCGCACACGGGGGTGCCCGATCTTCTGATGAGAACGATGCATCGATTTGTGGGATGATGTTTCGGCTACCAACCAGCGAGGAGAGGAACCGGCAATCGCAAAGCCACCACACCAAATCCGATCAACCAAGCCAAGACACGGTCGATCCTTATCCTTGCAAGCAATCGAGAACAAGCAAGAACAAGATAGATAGCAAATTGAAACAAAGCAATCACTCAAACCAGGGGTGAGGTTCTGTTTCTCGTATTGGATGGTCTAGTCGACACATGCAACACGAGAAGGGACGCACAAGGGGTCTACCACACGCAACAAAACCTAAGAGACAAAGTACGAGGACGGCGGCCATAAGTATAGTGGCGGCCAGGGGAGGGGCACCCAAGCTAGGGTCAGCCAGCACCAAACCCTAAAAATACATGGGCCATAGGCCCAAAAATAAGGTGACGCAGCACCTGAGGTTTCTGGCCCATGCACTTCTTCTGCAGTTTCCCGTCGGTCCTGGCCCAATCTGGCAGTGGGACTAGGTCCATTGGAAAGCATATCTCCTAAGCTTTCCAACGAGTGGTTACACATCGAAAACGGAGTTCGGGAGCCCAAGTTATGCCCGTTTGAAGTTGGCCTGCTGCTGGATGGCCGGGGTGGAGTTGTTGGTGTCTTGGGCCTCCATGTGGATCGTCCTTGGTTCGTCGAGGCTCCTCGGGACTTGGACTTGTGGCGTTGCATCTTTGGAGAAGGCTTGAAAGGCCGGGCTTGAGGATTAAGTCCTCCTTGCGATGAAGATGAAGCAGGGGAGATAGCACCGGTCGTATCCACACTGGAGATGTCCTCATCAGGAATCCTCGAAACAAATAGAGTTGTAGATCAAAGCACGATGAATCTTTGCAAAATCAACATGCTGAGAATCCTCAAACCACATGAGGAATGGCTGAAGCAAGGATGAAGGCTGATGAAGCCCAAGACTCATTTTCTAGCCTTCTTGTCGGTCATCTATGGTAAAGTCGACTTGATTAAACTTTTCAGTTTTAGATTTTATGGTTGTACTATTAAGAGGGGTATAGCCTGCTTGATCTATCTTATACACCTTGAAGCTCAAAGTGCATATCATATAGTTTAGATGCAAGCTGAAGCTTATCTGCATATCTTGATTGCACAGTCTATGTTCTCATTGTCCATAGTCGCACAGTCTCTGATCGATCTGTGACCTTAGTGGTCTCAGGGACCGTGTTTGCGACCTTAGTGGTCTCAATGACTATGTTGGCGACCTCAGTGGTCTCATGCCTGTGTCTGTGACCTCCGTGGTCTCAGTGACCTTGTGTGCGACCTTTGTGGTCTCAAAGACTATGTGTGCGACCTTCGTGATCTCAAAGACTGTGTATGTGACCTTCGTGGTCTCATGCCTGTGTCTGTGACCTCCGTGGTCTCAGTGACCTAGTGTGATCCATTTGAGACCTAGCCTTGGTTTTTGCACTAGGCCCACCCAAATTCTAATATGAGGAATTACGAGATCTTACTTAGAATTACCGAAACCCAAAGGTTGATCGAAAACACAATTCAAAAGATAGCATGCTCTTTATTTCAAAGAGGGATCTTTACACGTCGAACGTTAGGACGCACTCGCCTACGTCGATGAACTATGTATAAAACTTAAATAAGTTCTATGATTCTTCGATGATCTAAACTAGAACCATTACAAAGTATTTACAGTCCAATCATATGAATAGGTCACTACTACAGAAATGCTTTTCACTATCGGTTAAAAATCCACTCTACTATCGGTTCTCTTACCGATAGTGGTCGGCACGATAGTAGAGGAGCAGAACACTTCTATCGGTTAAAAACTGTTAGTAAAACATCTACATTCCCAACGTTCACTAATCGCTATCGACTATTTCTTCTATCGGCTCAAATTTAAACCGATAGTTTATATACATTTTTTCTATCGGCTCGTATATAAACCGATAGTATTGTTTAGGCTTTTTCTATCGGCTAGGATCTAAACCGATAGTAATGTTAATGTTTTTTTCTATCGGGTATTATCTAAACCGATAGTATTCTGTAGACACGTTTAGTACTGAAAACTTTATTCTATCGGTTTCTGCATATGAACCGATAGTAATGTAATATTTATTCTATCAGTTGTAGTATATAACCGATAGTAATTTGTAGACACGTTTAGTACTGAAAACTTTATTCTATCGGTTGTTGCATATGAACCGATAGTAATGTAATATTTATTCTATCGGTTTTAGTATATAACCGATAGTAATATTAGTTTTTCCTATCGGTTATGTACTGGCACGGTTAGTACTGGAATCATGCACATATACATACAGCTATACAGAGATACATTGGATCATTCACAAATACACCAATATTTACAAATATTCAGCAATATTCACATATTGATCAATTTGTTCACAAATACACTAATTCAGCAATATTCACATATTCACATATTGTTCACAAATTGGACAAATTGAATTTATGCACATATTGATCGAGTTTATTCACAAATACATCAATGAATCTATTCACATATTGAGTTTATTCACAAATACAGCAATCAACACATTCAATATATATTCACAAATACAGCAATCAACACAAGTCAGTTACTATCGATCGTTGATAGCCACTTCTTCCATGACATATTGAGCCTAAATTGTTCGCAGCTCCTTCAATTGAGGCAACTCATATTGCTCTTTCAACATGGCGCTCTGCATATATGCGTGTATGAAGTTAGGATCGTACGTCACATCCAATTAAAGTTCGACTTTGAGTCAGGAAAAATGGTTACCTTAGGGAATTGGGCAAAGTTTCTCCTGATCAGGTCATACATGAATCTCATGACATAGAAGCCACATTCCCACGATTGTGGCTGCTGATGGCACTGGAAAAATTGCATATGCAAAGACATAAACCCACAATAACTCGAAAGAACTAATTAAGCTTAAATTAAAAGACTCATCATGAGTACTTCCATCCGTATTAATTACCTCATATTCTTTCCAAGAAATTGTTGTGCCCTTCGACGCGTCATGCCTCCCTCCAGCACTAGCATAATTTTTGAAAGCCCTGTATTTAATTTAGCATTGCCGATTAATATGTTATCATTAATTAGCTAGTCAGAGAAAAATTTAAGACAACTATGTTACTTACGCGTCTATGTGCCATGTGAGGGTGAAAACATGCGCCACCTTGTCGCTCATCGAATCGAGGTAATAGACCTCATTCATCCATGGGCAAATGACGGCGAGGACCCAGTGGCCCCTACATTGCATATATAAGCGAACCGTTTCATACATATGTTAGGTGTAACATACAAGAATGAGTTAAATTAGTAGGAAATGCACTAACCTTTGGTGGTACGGTGCAAGGATGAACTCTCGGTCCTGCTGCGCTAGTAGTGCCCTTGATATGTATTCCTTCGCATGTGCTTGGTCGTGCTCTAGCATCGTGAGGCTTATTTTCTCTGGGTCGAGGAAACCCACCTTGTCACATGCCCTCATCGACGCCAGCCTATACATGCACCTGGATGCAAAGTAGACATTAGTAAGTAGTGCATACAAAAAGTGATTAGATTTATGAAACGAACTGTGATAACTTCAGACAATAGCAAACTCACAGGACTCCAGTCCGTATGATGGACATATCAAGCTCCCGCTAGTTGAGGAGGTCGAACAAATCCTCGTGGGCCACCGATATGCTCCCGGGCTCACGGTGAAAATGGGCTACCTGAAGTGAACCAAGAAGTTGATGTGGCGCCTAGACCGGGTCAGGTACCACTCGTGGAGACTTCTGGTTATTTGATCCATATTGCGCAGAAGGTACTCCGACACGAGTGGGGACCCGTTCTTGAACGTACCCGGCTGGATTTGTTTGGCCTTGCCTTTGGCCTTGCCCTTGCCTTTGGCGGGGAGCGAGTGTATACCTTCGAAGGTTGGGGTGTGGTGCCGTCGGCCTCATTTGATGGCGAAGGGTTTGAGGCCGTTGGAGGAGGCATGGGGGCCGAAGGAGTTCGCTCATGCGTTGTGGCGGGGGTGGTGTCTTCAGGAAGTGAGCTGGTATCCATCGTCCACTTTAAGTACAAACGCTTAAATTAGATTTTGCAAATTGAGTATATTAACTGAGTTGTAAGCTAGAATGGCTAGGGTTTCCCTCCTGTAGTCTAACACCCTTCTTGGGCCACTGTATGTACGAGCCCAATGCCTCGCTAATTGTCCGCATTTCATCCGTTGGGACGGGCAACGGAAAAGAGCTGTAGCCCAGGAGGGCCATGTCCACCTGTACCTTTGCGAATCCAGGCTCCAGAGGTACGCAGTGGATCCGGACATCCTCCCAAGACTGGTATACGACCCCATTTGCAACCGCAACAGGTTTGTCGCCTATGTTGATCAATAGGCTACAGCTCTCCGGCTTCTGCAATTTGCAACAATTATAACAGGTTAGCGAAACAATTCTAACGTAACGGGAGTAGCATCAGCCGAACTGCATATATAGCTCAAGAGTTGCAATACCTCGATCAGGTCCACCGGATCCACGTGAACCTTCGAGCCAACACTACTCGGCCTGGCAGCGTCGACCTCGACAGCTGGATCTAAACCCTTGGACTGCACAACTCGGCTGAGGCGTTCATACTTCTCATTCATTTGAGCGAACATGTCCGCGAATTGTGTAGTCACATCTGCCCATATCTTCTGAGATAGCTCCACTTCCCTTTCCTTCCAGCTGCCAGCCTTCTTCGCCTTTTGCCCGGGCTCCGAGAAGCCTTCCTTCCATGGCACCACAGCCCCCACGGTTCGCGTCTGCCCTGGACGCTCCTTGTTCCCTAGAGCTCGGGTAAGGATGTCGTTCTCCCTATGGGGACTGAACAATCCCTCGGTCGCCTACTTCGAGCAAGAGATCTGTTACATTGAAAGCTCTCCATTGTGAGGAAGAAATATATACAAACTTGTGCGCACACTAGTGATCATAGTTAGCCAGCTTACGAGTCGCTGCACGACCTCGACGTCCCTGGGGTTTGGGAACGCCACAGTCCCCATGGCCGACATGGTCCCTCTGGCCAGCCACCAGCGCTTGCATCGCTGATCGTGGATCTCGGAGAGTGGTAGGTCAGGGGAGTCGACGAAATGCGACGCCTCGTCTTCAGCCTTCTTCCACTGCTCCTCCTTCCCCGCATAGCCGCGAGAGCCGAGCCGGTGTGGGTGGTCGTTCCTCCTCTGGATTGCCCTGTTCTTATCGCTGAGGGCCTTCATACCAGAAACAAGAAAATTAATGCACCACTGCTTACTGCATACAATGGTGTAACCAAGCAAAGGAACCATTCATACCTTGAACTCAGGAGTCCCCTTCTGTTGGGCGAATTGCTCCCATACCTCCTCCGTTATGAAGGGGTACTTCTCGCATGGAGATTCGCCTTTAGCGAGGAAGGTACTGACGAGGACGCTCTTGAAGGTTTTCCACGTGTTGTTCATGTCCTTCAAGCAAGCTATCTTGGGACCATCGTCCGGGATGTTCCACTTGGCCTGTTTCAAATGGTGCATATAAGTAGGACTTACCTAATCTCTAGGATAAACCAAGGGAATGTGATTACTCAAGAGTTCAGTTATTTTGATTAATTTTACCTTCACTTCCGCCCACAGCCTATCCCTCTCGTCGGCCTTGACGTCCTTCCAGCTCTGGACGGTGATATTCACCCTTTCCTTCTCCAACAAGCCAACATAGGCAGCATAGTGCCCGGCGTTCTTCCCGATCGGTCTCCCGAACTGGTTGAACTCACAGGAAAGATCCGCGCGTTTGGCCAAACGACCCAACATCATTGCGCCTCGCGCCTTCCTCTTGCGCTGGGACGAGGCAGCGCCATCTACGTTCGCCCTCGCCGAATCACTACTATCAGCCGAGGAAGATGCCGACATGGCTTTACCTAAAATTCCATGAACAAACCATCAATTGATATGAAGAAAGGTACATGACAAAGTTCATAACTAAAATTGTTGTGCCCTACGCTAGTCTCTCTGCATGAACATAAAGTCTGTTGAAATTTAAATGAACCAAAATTTCATATGAACATTAGAAAATGGGAAGTAATTAACAGAAAATTCAGATGAGCAGTGCAAACTAAGACATACTCTATTTCCTATCGGTTTTGAAAGGAAAACCGATAGTACTAAGGTTTGTATTCAGGAAAATTTAAAAGATTAGCAGTGAAAACTATGCTAATCTCTCTGCAGGAAAATAAAGTCTGTTAAAATTTAAATGAACCTAAATTTGAGATGAACATTAGAAAATGGGAAGTAATTCACAGAAAATTCAGATGAGCAGTGCAAACTAAGACATACTCTATTTCCTATCGGTTTTGAAAGGAAAACCGATAGTACTAAGGTTTGTATTCAGGAAAATTTAAAAGATTAGCAGTCCAAACTATGCTAATCTCTCTGTAGGAAAATAAAGTCTGTTGAAATTTAAATGAACCTAAATTTGAGATGAACATTAGAAAATGGGAAGTAATTCACAGAAAATTCAAATTAGCAGTGCAAACTAAGACATACTCTATTTCCTATCGGTTTTGAAAGGAAAACCGATATTACTAAGGTTTGTATTCAGGAAAATTTAAAAGATTAGCAGTGCAAACTATGCTAATATCTCTGCTGGAAAATAAAGTCTGTTAAAATTGAAATGAACCTAAATTTGAGATGAACATTAGAAAATGGGAAGTAATTCACAGAAAATTCAGATTAACAGTGCAAACTAAGACATACACTATTTCCTATAGGTTTTGAAAGGAAAACCGATAGTACTAAGGTTTGTATTCAGAAAATTTAAAAGATTAGCAGTGCAAACTATGCTAATCTCTCTGCAGGAAAATGAAATATGTTAAAATTTAAATGAACCTAAATTTGAGATGAACATTAGAAAATGGGAAGTAATTCACAGAAAATTCAAATTAGCAGCGCAAACTATGATGGCACTACTATTTCCTATCGGTTTTCCAAGTCAAACCGATAGTAATCAAGTTTGTATTCAGTAAAATCTATAAGATTAGCAGTGCAAATTATGCTAGTCTCTCAGGAGGAACATAAAGTATGTTAAAATGTAAATGAACCAAAATTTCAGATGAAAATTAGAAAATGGGAAATAATTAACAGAAAATTCAGTTTAAGGTATTTACTATCGGTTCTGAATAAGAAACCGATAGTGGACTACACTGTATGATAAATAGCTAGTGATTTTCATCAATTCTGTCATTCTCATAGCTATCAAGTTTGTAGTTCATGAATTTTACTCTAGGTTTATATTTGTAATCCATTGAACGGGATATGAACCATTGCATACAAAATTAAGCAATACACGCGAGCGATTTGGTCAAGAACACTTACAGTCGATCGTGGAGTGGCCGGAGGCGGTGGCGCAATGCAGTGCCGGAGGCGGTGGAGAACCAGATTCTGATCTGCAATGGTGGCGCAGAGGAGCGAAGAAGCGAACGTCGGCGAATCTAGGGTTTTCCGCGCGAGTATTTGGAAATTGGAATGTGATCAGTTGCACTGGAGGGAAAATCGTGCAAGGTTATAACCTAATAAATGAATATTTACTATCGGTTCATAACCACAAAACCGATAGTAAAAACATGTAAGTTAGGGTTTTCAGTATGGGAACTTTTCACTATCGGTTTTATTATACCAAATCGATAGTAAACTAAGAAACAGGGGCTTATAACACAGTATAAATCACTATCGGTTGTGAACACTAAACCGATAGTAAACTAAGAACAGGGGCTCATAACACATTATAAATCACTATCGGTTATGAACTATAAACCGATAGTATATTTTAATTTCATATCGGTTTCACAGTTATAACCGATAGTAAAATACAATGTTATTGACCCTAAAGGATTTCCCTTAGAAGAATTACAGAGGATCTCAGTACATCATTTTGCATTGTATTTTACTATCGGTTTTATGAAAATAAACCGATAGTATATGTTAATTTCATATCAGTTTGGAGGTGGAAACCGATAGTAGAATACTGTTAAATTGATCTATAGGTATTTCCTGAGAACAATTACAGATGGGTCTCAGTACATCATTTTGCACTTGTAAAGACACCTGAAACCCCATGCAAATGACTTCCAATAATTTTGAAATAAATTAACAGTAAAGACCAATCATGGAATGAAAATTTGCAGAAATGATTCTCAATGCATCACTTATGTTTTCCCAAAGAATTTCTGAAAAATGATTTGAAGAATTCTTCGATTAAAGATCCAAGTAATATACGTCACTTACATATTGAAAATTAGTCAAAAATGGTTGTCCACCCATAATCCTTCTTCGTGGTCGTCTCGCAGGTAACTTGTTTCGTCAATATCTTCGGTATGGACAAATTGAAGGATTCCATCTAAAAATGGAGGTAGTTCGTCGAACTGATCGTACTCTTCTTCATCCACAACGTCTTCGACCCCAACAATACGTCTCTTACTGTGAAGGACAACGTGCAACTTTGGGTTGGCCGGGACAACGATGTAGAACACCTGTGTGGCTTGCTCAGCAAGTATAAATGGATCATCTTTGTGTGCGACTCTACTGAGATCGACGAGAGTAAACCCATAATTGTCGACTTTAAGACCTCGAGGGATTTCGACCCATTGGCATCGTGTCGTGGTATTGCGAATACCCCGGCAGGTTTTGAGAGCGATCCTAGCGAAGATTACGCGGCGCGGGTTGACCGGATGACCGGTCCTCCCCCGCCGGACAAGCACAAAGAATGACACACGGGTTTATATAGGTTCGGGTCCCGGTGGGGGCCCTAGTCCTGTCGACGCACTCCCGACCGGAGTCGGCTGGGGAGGCTCTCTCCGAGGGAGAGGCTCTCTCCGGGGGAGAGGCTTCCGGAGCACGTCTGTGAGTTTAGCTATTCCAATAAAAATGAACCGATCCTCTACAACAGGGGGGTACAAGGGCTATTTATAGCCCCAAAAAGCAGCAAAAAATCTAAACTACCCCGGAAGCCGCCGTCGGATTGAAGGGCAGGACCGTCTTTCTCCCGGTCAAACGCCTTGGATGCTTGACAGGTGGTCGCTAGTTCCCGAGGCGCCCCTCGCGTGACCTGCACGTGACAAACAGTTCGAGACTTTACCTTCAGGAGGGCGATGAGGCCCGGGACGGCGCCGGAGGCCACGTCCCCGGGAAAGTGGCGGCGCCCGGGAGGGCACCGGAGGCCACGTCCCGGGAGCCAAAAGGCGGCGCCCGGGGAGGCCCCGGAGGCCACGTCTCCGGGCAAATGGCGGCGCCCGGGAGGGCACCGGAGGCCACGTCCCGGGAGCCAAAAGGCGGCGCCCGGGGAGGCTCCGGAGGCCACGTCCCTGGGCAAATGGTGGCGCCCGGGAGGGCACCGGAGGCCACGTCCCGGGAGCCAAAAGGCGGCGCCCGGGGAGGCTCCGGAGGCCACGTCCCTGGGCAAATGGTGGCGCCCGGGAGGGCACCGGAGGCCACGTCCCGGGAGCCAAAAGGCGGCGCCCGGGGAGGCCCCGGAGGCCACGTCTCCGGGCAAATGGCGGCGCCCGGGAGGGTACCGGAGGACACGTCCCTGGAGCCAAAAGGCAGCACCCGGGGAGGCTCCGGAGGCCACGTCCCCGGGCAAATGGCGGCGCCCGGGAGGGCACCGGAGGCCACGTCCCGGGGGCCAAAAGGCGGCGCCCGGGGAGGGGCCGGAGGCCACGTCCCCGGGTAATCGTGACACATCTTACCTGGACTTAGTCTCGCGGAGATTTCCCCCGACAGCAGCCCCCCATGCCCGCCGGGGACGATGCTCGAGTCCCCGGTGGGTATGGTTCAGGTCACCGGGAAGATCTCCGGGCCGAGCTACCGGAGCCGCGACGCTTCGGTTTCCGTGCCCTGTGCTTAAAGCCGCGCCGTTTCGCCATAAATGCGCGCGCGGTTTGAACCGGCGCCTCGATTCACGCGCCCGTCCCTTCGTTTCCCGCGCACGGTTTGAACTTCTACGGTCCAGATTGATCCGCGGGTGCCACGTGGTGCGCGTCTAGACCACGCCCCGCCCCTATAAATAGGGCCTTGGGGGGCCCGGAAGCTGATTCCAAATTCTCAGCCCCAACGATTTTTGCTCTCCCGGTAGCCCTCTCCCGGTAGCATTTTCCGGTAGCTTTTTCCGGTAGCAGGCGTCCGGGAGTTTCTGGTAGTAGCCTCCTGCAAAGTTAGCCACCAAAAAGAAAACTAACCTCATGGCACCCAAGGGTCGAGCGAAGACCACGGAGGTGCCCCCGGAGGAAATCCCCTCGGATTTCCTCTGGGCGTCCGAGTTCACGGCCGAGGACGCCGAGTCCTTGGCCGAAAGGGGCATCGTTGCGGCCGGGGACATCCGAGTCCCGGTGAAGAAGGACGGAGCCCCTCGCCCCAGGCCTGGGGAGATCGTGGCCTTCGAGGCCTTCATCGAGGCGGGGCTCCGGCTCCCGGTGCATCCCATGCTCCGGGAGTTTCTCAAGGAGTATGGGGTGGCTCTCAACCACCTCACCCCGAACGCGCTTGTCCGGATGGGCCTCTTCATTTGGCTCTTCGAGACAGCGACCGGGCGGGAGCCCGACCTTCACGCCTTCCGGTACTTCTACGAACCGGCGGCGCGGACCTCCCACCTGGTGAAGGGGGGCCCCAAGTCCCCCTTCGGTTCGGTCATGGTCCAGATGCTGCCGGCCCGGGTAATCGACTACCCGGCGGCGGCCTCCCGGGACCACTGGGGGGATTGGGTCCGGAGGTGGTTCTACCTCCGGGTCCGAGACGACGCGGTGGTGTACGCCCCGGAGGCCCCCACCTACAACCGGTCGTCCGCACCAAAGCCACCGGTGTGGACGGACGAGGAGTACGAGCTCCTCGGCAAGGTGATCCTCTCCAAAAAGACCCGCTCGATGCGGGACGCGGCTGAGGAGATGGCTCTCCTCCGGATCTCCCCCTTCTCCGGCGGGAAGAGGGGGATCGGCATGGGCCCCGAGCAGCGGCCCCCGGTGAAGCCGGTGACGCGATGTAAGCCTCGGGAACCCGCTGCATTGTTCTTTCAAAATTTTAAGAAATTGACTAACTCTTTACCTCTTGCAGTCCGGCCGTACCCGGCGACCCGGGAGAAGGCGGAGAACCTCTTGGGGAGGTACTTCGCGGATGAGCACGAGCGCGTCTTGCGCGCCGTGGGCGAGGGCCCCCCAAAAACCTGGTAGCGGCAGCCTTCGGGCTAAAGCTGCCGGAGAGGAAGCCTCTCCCCACCCCCGGGTCGCACAAACGGGGGAAGGAGGCGACCGGGGGCTCAGAGCCCAAGAGGGCCCGGGTTCAAAAGACCCCCGGCCCATCGACGACGCCGGCGGCGACACCGGCGAAGCCCCGGGACGAGACCCCCGGGGGCGAGCGTGCCCGGGCACCGTCCCGGAAGGAGGCAACGCCTCCTCCCCCGAAGGGCCCCGTCGAGGCGCAGGGGAAAGAGGCGACCGCGGGCGGGGCGGCATCTGACTCGGCGAACTACGCCCGTCGCCGCTCGCGGTGGAGCTCCTCCCGCCCCTTCCGGCCTCTTTGGAGCCGGAGAGGCTGGAGGTGAGATTCGCGGGGGCCTCGCCCCCGCGGGTCTGGCCGGTGGACGAGGGGGGGAGCCCCTCGGTTTATGAGGTTCCTCCGGAGGAGGGGGCCCCGAGAACCTTCCGGCCCGGGGCAGGGAAAGGCTTGATGGTTCCCCCCCGGGCGGAGGCTCCCGCCGAGAGCTCCTCGGCCACATCTTCGGGGGGCAGTACCTCGTCGACGAAGACTCCGGCCGCATTACCGGACCTCGAGGTCCGGGGACCCCCTGCCGGCCGCGCCGGCGGCTCCGGACGGGAGACCCCTTTACTCCCCGTGGGGGAGGTCGCCCGCTACTCGGAGGGCCTGCATACCCGGAAGGTGCAGGCCTTCGTCGCGGGAGGGACGCTCCACGAGCGTTTCGAGGGGCTTCAGTCCCTCGGGGCCCAGGTAACCCGAGTCGATAACACCTTCGCTCATCCCCCTGCACTTTGAAATTTTTCTAACTCTTATGTATTTTGTAGGTGGCAGCTGTTACCTGGGGCCTTGAGCAGCGGGTCGCCCGGCTGCTTAAGGAGACGGAGGGCCGGGCCGCAGCCTCCGTAGGGCAGCGCGACGAGGCCCTCCGGGAACGCGACGAGGCGCTCGCGGAATTGACCCGGGTCCGGGCCCAGGTTCACATTTCCGAGGCCATCAACGCCCGCCTCCAGGAGGAGGCCAAGGCGAGGGAGGAGGCGCTTCGTGAGCTCGAGAGCTCAAGCGTCCGAGCGGTGGCGGACGCGGGCCGCTCCGTCCGGACGGCCCTCGAGGGCCTTGGCGTAAGCCTCGGCTCCGGGAGCAGAGAGGTGCCGCCGGCGACCCTCGCGGAGGCTGTGCGTTTCCTTAACGTACAGGTCTCCGCCATCCCGGAGGCTGCCGATGTTCAGGCGATCCCCGTCGTCGCGGCCGCTGCGGGGCTCGTCGAGTTCCGGGGGGTCGGCGGCCGGGCGATCGGGGGCCGCATCCCCCGAAGCTTCCCGGACTCCTTCGAACCTTCGCGCCGGGAGGTCGAGCAGCTCGCCGGATTGTATGAGCCTCCCCCTGGGTCTTAGCTAGGGCCCTTTTTTGTTTTAGGATTTTTTTGATTCCGGTAGCTTCTTAGAAGAAGCCCCCGGCACTTGTACATAAAAATTTTTAATGCAATGAAGTTAGAATTTTCTCTAAGTCTTTGAATTGAACTTACTGTTACCAGGGTTCCCGGGAGGTTGCTCCTGGGCGAAGGTCCGGGAGGGGCTCCCCGGGGGACGCCCAAGCGGCTTTGATTTTGTTAAGCCTTCTCTCCGGGAATCGCGGCGAGGATAGTGTCCGGGAGCCAATCCGGTTGAGGTGGCGTCCGGAGTGGCACTTGGACAACTTCGATAATCACCCCGCCGAATTGTCCCCTCCGCGACCGGGGCTCCGGATGATCCCTCCTCTCCAGATACTTCCACCGGCGAGATACGAGTTTTGGCCTGAAGATGTGCTTCGGGACGCTCGACGCCGCGTACGGGCGTTGTACCGGGACTTGACCCGGGAGCTAGCGGAGAGCCTCCGGGAGTATTAGGCGTAGGAGCCTTAGGGCTTAGAGAATCCCCCGGGTTAGAACCCGGGTTGTATCGTTTCCGAAGCCCACCGGAGGGGGAAGATGTCCTCCGGGTTTGCTGATCAATAAAGCACTGTGTTGTTGTTTCCTTTTATTGCGCCTCTTTATTTTCTTCTTCTTGGATGGTCTGGACGACTCATCTTAACAAGGATGAGCTAAGTTTCCTCGTGGGTGGTGCGGTCGACACCCTGGTGTTCCTTATCCCCCCCCCCCCCCCCCCCGCCCACAGCGGGCCGGAGAATAGCTCCGCGCGCTGTGGGGGTAACAAGGCCCCCGGGAAGGAAGTCACCTGTAGCATAGGAAATTTTCTAAGTTAGAAAATTTTAAATCGACGTTTTCAAGGAGAAGACCTTCCGGGAGATAATCGTCCGGTCGCCGTGAGAACGGGGAGCCGGGAATAAGGCCTCAAGCGGGAGGAAAGTCCAAGAGAACCCGATGAGATTTCCAGAGGCGAGCTTCCCAGGGGACATTCGTCCGGTCGCCGTGAGAACGGGGAGCCGGGAATAGGGTCTTCGAGGAAGAAAATGCCCGAGAAATCCGACTTCTCCGAGAGACAATCGTCCGGTCGCCGTGAGAACGGGGAGCCGGGAATAGGGTCTCCGGGAGGCATTCATCCGGTCGCCGTGAGAACGGGGAGCCGGGAATAAGGTCGCTGGGGACCAATCGTCCGGTCGCCGTGAAAATGGGCCGGGAATAACGTCGACTCCCGGAGGAGGAAGATAGATCCAATCGAGCCACAAGGGGCCGATCTTCCGGTCGCCGTGAAAACGGGGAGCCGGGAAAACGTCGACTCCCGGAGGAGGAAATGCCCGAAGACGGGGTTTGAGTGTTTGGGCAGGCGACTAGTCTCCCAAAGTGACTCGTTACCACGGCCACTGTGACCGGGTTGCCGCTTACACCCTCAGTCCACGAGGGCTGATCGTAAGCCGCCCCACGGGAGTGCAGGCTCCGTTGTAGGGACTTGTTGGGGCTCGCCCACTTCCTCGCGGGGAGGGCATCCTCGCGGGGAGGGCTTCCTCGCGGGGAGGGCATCGCCGCTAGGGGTGGTAATGAGAAAGACCTACAATGAGACAGTTTAGAAAGCAAGACCTACGTATTGCTAATGAAATGAAGTACAAGGCCTCCCCCTGCGAAGCCGCGAAAGGGGAGGAAAATACAGTGTCCCTCCTCCCCCTCCGGCATGAACGCTCCGGGGGAGGGGACAGGCCCATAAGGCTAAACATAGAACTTGCGAAGTAAACGCAAGTTCCATGTGTGCTTCAGCTCCTGCTTTTGGAGGTTGGAGAGCTTGTAGGCCCCCGAGCCCAGGACCGCGGAGATCCTGTAGGGGCCCTCCCACTTGGGGGAGAGCTTACCCTGGGCCTGGGGGTCCGTCACGCGCTTGAGGACAAGATCCCCAAGGCGGAAAGCTCTCTCGCGCACGCGCTGATTGTACGCGCGCGCTATTTCTTGCTCGTAGATGGCGTGGCGGAGGAGCGCTCGGTCGCGTTCCTCCTCCACGAGGTCGATCTCCAGACGCTGGTTGGCCTCGTTGGCCTGGTATGCTAAGGGAGTGGCTCCCTCCAGGAGCTCCACCCGTAGTGACCGGAAGCCAATCTCCGGTGGGAGGACTGCCTCCGCCCCGTAGACCAGGGAGAAGGGAGTACGCCCCGTTGCCCGGGACGGGGTCATGCGCATGGAGCAGAGGATGCTAGGGAGCTCCTCTTCCCATGCACCCCGTTTAGAAGCGGTTTGCTCGAGTCTCTGGCGCAATCCCTGTAGGATCACGCCGTTGACCCTCTCGACAGCCCCATTGCTCCAGGGATGGGCTATAGAGGCGAAGTGGATGACGAGCCCCAGGCCTTCACAGAATTCCCGAAAATAAGCCTAGTCGAATTGGGTCCCATTGTCCACGGTGATTTCCCGGGGGACACCAAAACGACATACGACTTTTTTCCAGAAAAACCGCTGAACGGCCCGGGACGTGATGCTGGCCAAAGGCTCCGCCTCAACCCACTTTGTAAAATAGTCGACTGCGACTACCGCATACTTGTATCCTCCGGGCGCTGGGGGGAAGGGCCCTAAGAGGTCCATCCCCCAGCGCACAAAGGGCCAAGTGATGGGGATCGTCTGCAGCGCTATAGGGGGGAGGTTCGAGCCCTTGGCCATCTTCTGGCATGCCTCGCACGCGGAGACGAGGTCTCGCGCGTCGCGCATGACCGTGGGCCAGTAGAAGCCCTGCCGGAGGGCCTTGGCTGCGATGGCACGCGGGGCTAGGTGAGAACCGCAGCTCCCCGCGTGGATGTCTTCGAGAAGTTGAAGTCCCTCCGGCCGGGGGAGGCAGCGCAAGAGGACGGAAGCCCCCCGCTTGTAGAGCCTCCCCTCCAGGAGGAGATATGCCCGGGCTTTAGCCCGGAGACGTTTAGCCTCGGTCTCACTAGGAGGGTCCCCCTCCCCCCTGATGAAGGAGATGAGGGGGTCCATCCAGGACGGAGTTCGGGTGATCTCGGCGACCTCCGGGACATGAGGCTCGTCGCCCGTGTCCGAGGAGGCCACTGAGGGCTTCGTGATGATCTCCAGGAAAGCCCCCTTGGGGAGCGATTCCCGGGCGCTGGCCGCCCGGGCCAAGGCGTCGGCCCGGTCATTGTCCCTACGTGGGATATGCCGGGCCTCGAGGCCGTCGAAATGCCTCTCCATCTTTCGCACTTCCTGCAAATAAAGACTTAAGTTTGCGTCATGGCACAGGTAAGACTTGTCCATTTGGCAAACTACGAGCTGAGAATCTCCCTTGACTAGGAGGCGCCGGATCCCCAGGGAGCGCGCAAGGCGCATCCCGAGGAGCAAAGCCTCGTATTCGGCGACGTTGTTGGTTGCGGAGAACTCGAGCCGCGTGGCGTACTCGACTTCCTTCCACTCGGGGCTCCAGAGGACTACTCCCGCGCCAGCCCCGGCGAGACACAACGACCCATCGAACATAAGGGTCCAATGATCGTTGCGTCGGGGCGGCACAGGGAGATCTTCGTCCCCGGACACAGAGGCGGGAGTCCACTCTGCGACGAAGTCGGCGAGGACCTGCGACTTGATGGCGGAGCGGCCGGTAAGGGACAGGGAGAAGGGGGCGAGCTCAGCCCCCCACTTCCCAATCCGGCCGGTGGCTTCTTTGTTCCGCAGTACCTCCCCAAGGGGGAGGGACGACGGGACGGTGATGGGGTGCCCCAGGAAGTAATGCCGAAGCTTCCGAGATGCCATGAGGAGGGCGTAGCAGATTTTCTCCATTTCCGTGTACCGAGTTTTGGCCCCTTGGAGGGCCTCACTCACGTAGTACACCGGACGCTGCTGCCCCCCTTGCTCCTTCACCAGGACCGCGCTGACGGCGACGGGGGTCGCGGCGAGGTAGAGGAGCAAGGGCTCTTCCGGGGACGGACTCACGAGCATTGGAGGGCTCGTGAGGTACTTCTTGAGGTCGTCGAACGCCTCCTGGGCCTCGGGGGTCCAGCGGAACCCCTCGAGCCCTCGGAGGATCTTGAAGAACTGGAGGCCCCGCTCCCCCGACCGGGAGACAATGCGGTTGAGTGCGGCTAGGCGGCCGGAGAGCCGTTGGACATCCTTGATGGAGCGCGGCGGGGGCATGTCTAGGAATGCCCGGATCTTCTCGGGGTTTGCCTCAATGCCCCGCTGGGACACGAGGAAACCTAGGAGCTTCCCCCCGCGCACCCCGAAGGCGCATTTCTCCGGGTTCAGCTTGAGCCCGAATGTGCGGAGGTTCCGGAAGGTTTCAGCCAGGTCGTCGATGTGGGAGGCTGCGCGGGGACTCTTGACAATCGCGTCGTCTACGTAGACTTCAACGTTGCGGCCGACTTGCTCTTTGAAAACCAGTGTCATCAGGCGCTGGAAGGTCGCCCCCGCGTTCTTGAGCCCGGAGGGCATATGGACGTAACAGAAGGTTCCGAGGGGAGCAATAAAACTCGTCTTTTCCTCGTCCCCTTCCGCCATCCGGACTTGATGATAGCCTGAGTAGGCGTCTACGAAGCTCATGAGCTTGCACCCCGCAGTGGAGTCGACGAGCTGATCAATCCGCGGGAGCGGGAAGTTGTCTTTGGGGCAGGCGCGGTTAAGGTCGGTTAAGTCCACGCACATCCGCCACCTGCCGGTTGATTTCTTGACGAGGATGGGGTTCGCGAGCCACTCGGGGTGCAGGACCTCCCGAATGAACCCCGCCTCTCGGAGCCGGGTGATCTCCGCCTTGATTGCCTCTTGGCGCTCGAGGGAGAGTTTCCGCAGCTTCTGTTTGACCGGGGGGTGACCGGGGGCTACTGCAAGCTTGTGCTTAATGACCCCCCGGGCGACACCCCGCATGTCTGACGGCTTCCACGCAAAAACATCGGAGTTTTCGCGCAGAAAAGCCGCAAGTTGCGCTGCGTGCTCCTCGGGGAGCTCCGCCCCGATCCGGACGGTTTTGTCTTCGTTGCCCGGGGACAGCAGGACCTTCCGGAGGCCCCCTTCCGGACGCGGCTTGAGGAGGGGCCTCCCGGGTGGTGGTGCAGCAGCATCTAGTTCCGGGGGAGGAGCCTCCCCCCCGGGCGTCTTTATGAGGTTGACGCTTCCGATCGTAGCCGCAACGCGCTCGTATAGAGCACGGGCCACGTCTTGGTTTCCCCGGACGTTGATCACGCCATGCGGCCCGGGGATTTTCATGCAGAGATAGTTTTGATGAGTGGCAGCCCCCAGCCGGTTGATGGTCGTCCTCCCCATAATCGCGTTGTAGGAGGAGGGGAGGTCTACTACGTCGAAGCGGACCAGCTCGGTCCGGTAGTTTTCCAGGGTGCCGAAGGTCATTGAAAGATCTACCTTGCCCACGGGGTGGATCGCCTTCCCCTAGACAAAGCCTTGCAGGGGCCCGGCAGCGGGCTGCAGGAGCTTCTCATCCACCTGCATTTCTTTGAAGGCCTTCAGGAATAAGACATCGGCGGAGCTCCCGCCGTCCACCAGGATCCGGGCCAGATGGCAGTTGTAGATGGTCGCGGAGACAATGAGCGCGTCGTCGTGGGGGAAGCGAACCCCCCGCGCGTCTTCTGCCGTGAAGGTGAGGGGGACGTCCGACCACTTCGGTGGCGGGGACGCGTGTAGCAGCCCCACAACCTTGACCTCGCGCGCGTACTCCTTACGCTGGCGCTCAGAGTCCCGCCCAGAGGCAGATCCTCCCATGATGACGTTGATGTGCCGCTGCGAAGTTTGAAAGGGGAGAGCTTCTAAAGGCTCCCCCTCCTGCGTCTGCTGACCCCCCGTGGGAGCGAGAAGGGCCGGAACAGCTGGCCGAGGGAGCAAAGAGGCCGGAGTCCCCCCCCCCCTGCTCACGCTGGTCGAGGAAGTCCGCAAAGTGCTGCAGTAGCTGGCTACAGTCTCGGGTAGCGTGGGTATTGGACCTGTAGAGGCTGCACCACGGTCCTTCCCGCCTTCTCCCCGCAGGGCCTTCCCGGCCGCGCGAAGACTGTCCTCCCCCATGGCCCTTCGGTTTGGGGAAGGGGCGGTTGGTCCTCGGGGGGTCGCGCGAGCCGCCTCCGCCCTCGAGGACAAAGGTGTCTCGAGGCCGTGGCTCGCTACGCCCCCCTTGCCTGGAGCATTTGGGGGGATCCCTGGCCCCCCGGTCGACAGGGGCGGGAGCCCCCTGGGTCTTCTTCCAGATGTCGTCTTCCTCCGCCCGAGCGTACTTTTCGAGCACGTTGAAGAGCTCGTCGGCGGAAGAGGGGTAGCTCCGGGAGAGCCTTCGGTGGAGCTCCCCCGGGAGGATACCGCTTTTGCAGGCTTCGATGACCGTAGAGTCGGGGACGTGGGCCACTTTGCTCTTCACCTGGGCAAAGCACTTGAAGAAGCTTCTGATGGTCTCCCCAGTCCTCTGCCGGACAGTATATGTGGCGGGCGGTAGGGCCGCGGCCACTGGATGCTGCGAAGTCTTCGGCACAGGGGCTGGTTGGCCCCCTGCACTTCCCGGGGAGAGCCCCGGTCGCTATCTTCTTTCACGGGACCTTCGTTGTCTGAGTCTGGGAGCGGTCCGAGAGGTCCGCCAGAATGGCGGTGGCGACGCTTTTCCTCCGGACCAGGGCTGAATTCCCGGACATCCGGGCTCTCCGCGGGAGAGGTTGGCTCCTCAGCGGGTCTCTTCCCCCGGCCGGTGCGAGAGCGAGGCTCCCCGCGCCTGCGGCCGGGGGGAAGTTATTCCCCGCGCTCTGGTAAACGCATTCGCTCGACCTCCCCCGGGACGAAACGGACCTGTCCCGCCGAGGGAGGGAGCTCATGCGCTGTAGTTTCGGGAGCTGGTTGGGGTGAGCCCCCTGCGACGACCCCCGGGACCAGAAAGGGGGAAGCCCCTGTATCATCCGGAACCGGGGAGGGGGCGCCCGCGGCGACGCCTGGAATCGAAGTGGAGGGGGCCCCAGTGGCCATGACCGGAACCGGGAAGGGGGCAGGCCCTGTAACACCCGGAACCGGCGAGGGGGGAGCCCTGGTGGCGGCGTCCAGAACCGGGGAGCCCCTGCGAGGGGAAGTCCGCTGCGGCACGGGGGCCGCTCTGTCGACCGCCCCCGGTGCGGTAAACGCAACGCGGGGGGCGGGACTGGCTCCCGGCGTAGGGTAAACCCCCGGCAAGAAGTGGGCTCCCGGCCCCGGGATCAGGCCGGGGACGGGGTACCCCCCTGGTGCCACCAAGGGCCCTGGCATGAAATAACCTCCCGGCACCGGGACGGGCCCGGGTGCTGGGAAGGGTCCGGGCGTGTATCCCACAGGGGGAGGGAACCCCCCGGCAGGATCATACGGGGCGGACAAGCCCCCCGAGGCCGGAGGGGCCGTCGGGTAACCCATAGACGGGGGCATGTTCCCCGGATATGGGTGTGACGCAAATGTGGGGGCCGGAGGCCGCGCCAACACGCTAAGGAGCTCGTCCATAGAGCGCTGGGCACGGAGCTGGCCTTCCACGAGAGCTTCGAGCAGGGGGTCCCGGGGAGCCGGGGGAGCCGTCGGGGGGACGCTTGTCCCGGCCGAGGTCCCCGCGGTCACCGGGAACGACCTGGAGGTGGAAGCACCTAAGTTAAGAGGAAAGGAGGGAGGCGGTACCTGGGCCAGGTTGCCTCCGAAAGGGACCGCCGGGACAGCAGTGTCCCGGGCGGACAGCGCCGGGTCTCCGAGACCCGGATCGCCGGGAAGGGTGCGAGCCCTTGTTCTTGGGGGAGCCATGGCGTCTTGTCGCGGGTCCCCACGGTCAGCGCCAACTGTCGTGGTATTGCGAATACCCCGGCAGGTTTTGAGAGCGATCCTAGCGAAGATTACGCGGCGCGGGTTGACCGGATGACCGGTCCTCCCCCGCCGGACAAGCACAAAAAATGACACACGGGTTTATACAGGTTCGGGTCCCGGTGGGGGCCCTAGTCCTGTCGACGCGCTCCCGACCGGAGTCGGCAGGGGAGGCTCTCTCCGGGGGAGAGGCTTCCGGAGCACGTCTGTGAGTTTAGCTATTCCAATAAAAATGAACCGATCCTCTACAACAGGGGGGGTACAAGGGCTATTTATAGCCCCAAAAAGCAGCAAAAAACCTAAACTACCCCGGAAGCCACCGTCGGATTGAAGGGCAGGACCGTCTTTCTCCTGGTCAAACGCCTTGGATGCTTGACAGGTGGTCGCTAATTTCCGAGGCTCGCCTCGCGTGACCTGCACGTGACAAACAGTTCGAGACTTTACCTTCAGGAGGGCGATGAGGCCCGGGACGGCGCCGGAGGCCACGTCCCCGGGAAAGTGGCGGCGCCCGGGAGGGCACCGGAGGCCACGTCCCGGGAGCCAAAAGGCGGCGCCCGGGGAGGCCCCGGAGGCCACGTCTCCGGGCAAATGGCGGCACCCGGGAGGGCACCGGAGGCCACATCCCGGGAGCCAAAAGGCGGCGCCCGGGGAGGCTCCGGAGGCCACGTCCCCGGGCAAATGGCGGCGCCCAGGAGGGCACCGGAGGCCACGTCCCGGGAGCCAAAAGGCGGCGCCCGGGGAGGCTCCGGAGGCCACGTCCCCGGGCAAATGGCGGCGCCCGGGAGGGCACCGGAGGCCACGTCCCAGGAGCCAAAAG
Organism: Pharus latifolius; assembly: GCA_019359835.1. Lineage (NCBI taxonomy): Eukaryota > Viridiplantae > Streptophyta > Magnoliopsida > Poales > Poaceae > Pharus > Pharus latifolius. The sequence goes on from CM033329.1 coordinate 38,790,633, forward strand.
GCGGCGCCCGGGGAGGCCCCGGAGGCCACGTCTCCGGGCAAATGGCGGCGCCCGGGAGGGTACTGGAGGCCACGTCCCGGGAGCCAAAAGGCGACGCCCGGGGAGGCTCCGGAGGCCACGTCCCCGGGCAAATGGCTGGCGCCCGGGAGGGCACCGGAGGCCACGTCCCGGGAGCCAGCCAGAAGGCGGCGCCCGGGGAGGGGCCGGAGGCCAGGTCCCCGGGTAATCGTGACACATCTTACCTGGACTTAGTCTCGCGAAGATTTCCCCCGACACATCGAAACAGAGGAATCTTAAGTAATACATAATCAAGCTCCCATATTTTCTCAATAACACCGTAATATGAGTCGAGTGCCCTTACTGCCCTGGCATCCTCCGAAATAGCAAGTAGTGTCACTCCACTACATTGCATAGTACTCTTCTCGTCCTGAGTTCTTGTGTAAAATGAATAGCCGTTGATGTCATACCACTGCCAAGTCCCTACAGTAAATCTAGGCCCTCTGGCCAACCATGTAACATCTTCATCTACATCACCCTCAGAAGCTTGCAGGACTCTATTTTCGATCCACCCAGCAAACTTCCTATTATGTTCTCTGGTGACCCAAATCTCTGGCTTTGAGGGATTCTGTTTCCGTAACATTTTCTTGTGCTCGTGTATGTATGGCTCCACCCCCGTCATGTGCTGTAAAACCCAAAAATGGGCTTTTGCATACAGATCACTAGAGGGGACGACTACTTTAAATCCAATCGTTCCAATGCCCTGAAGCCTGCCCTCATGCCGGGACGTAGGAACGCCAATTGGGTCAACCCCGGCCATATAGTTGGTGCAAAATTCGATCACCTCCTCGGTGGCATAACCTTCAATGATACTGCCCTCAGGTCGATGTCGATTCCTTACATATCCCTTCAAGATACCCATAAATCTCTCAAATAGATACATGTAGCGCAGGAACACGGGTCCACAAAACTTAATTTCTCTGACAAGGTGAACAATTAGATGGACCATAACATCAAAAAAGGATGGAGGGAAATACATCTCCAGCTGACAAAGAGTGGTAGTCACATCGCGTTGCAAATCGTCCAGTCCATCCATATCAATTACCTGCAAGGACACAGTTGCAGCAAATATTCAGATCCAAAAAATCTGACAAGTTCCACGAATGGAGCTAATTAACTTGCTAGGAGTACACGCTTACGCACCTTGCCAGATATTGTGTTGAAGAAATAATATAGCTTTGTAATTGTCTCTCTGACTTTGACTGGGAGAATGCCTCTGATAGCAATGGGAAGCATTTGTGACATCAGTACATGACAATCATGGGACTTCATACCAACCAGTTTCAAGTCTTTCATGGACACAAGTTTTTTCAAGTTCGCAGAATACCCGCATGGAACTTTGACACCATGTAGGCACTGACAGAGTTCTGTTTTTTCTCTTTTTGACAAAGTATAGCAGGCCGGGGGGAGGTATGTCTGCTTTCCCTTCTCCAATGGTGCAAGCTTAGTCCTTATGCCCATGTCGAGCATGTCACGGCGAACGTTGATGCCATCTTTCGTCTTTCCTGGAATGTTCAACAACAAACCCATCAAACTGTCACAAACATTTTTCTCTACGTGCATGACATCAATGCAATGTCGAACTTGTAAGTGCCCCTAATATGGCAGATCCCAAAGAATCGATCTCTTCTTCCAAACATTTTTTCCTGGAGGTTTAGAACATTTACCGAACTCAACTTTGATGTCCTTCACGCCCAAGTAAAGCTCCTTACCAGTCACAAACACTGGGGTTGATCCTTTCTCAGGCTTCCCATTGAATGACTTCCTTTTCTTACGGTAGGCGTGATGCATCGGAAGGAATCTGCGGTGACCCATGTACACTGTTTTTCTACAGTTCGATAACCACATGCTTTCAGTTTCATCCAGGCAAATAGGACAAGCCTTGCCTCCTTTCGTACTATACCCCGACAAATTTCCATAGGCCGGGAAATCATTTATGGTGCAAAATATCATGGCTCGCAACATGAAATTCTCTCGCTTATGTGCATCCCACACCCGCACCCCTTCGCTCCACAATTTATGTAAGTCCTCGACTAACGGTGATAGAAACACGTCAATATCATTCCCGGGTTGTCTGGGTCCTGAAATTAGTAACGACATTATGATGTACTTGCGCTTCATACATAACCAAGGAGGAAGATTGCAGATGCATAAAAGAACCGACCAAGTGTTATGTCGACTGCTCATATTTCCGTGTGGATTCATACCATCCGTACTCAGCCCAAACCTTATATTCCTCACTTCGCCGCCAAACTCACCGAATGTTCTGTTAATGTTTCTCCATTGAATGGAATCAGCTGGATGTCTTAGTTTTCCGTCTTGTTTCCGACCTTCAACATGCCAACGCAAGTACTTCGCATCTTTTGGATTTGCAAACAGCCGTTTCAATCTGGGAATCACAGGCAAATACCACACAGTTTTGGCCGGAGGCCCTTTCTTTACCTCATCACATCCATTGTGATAAATTCTGTCCCCATGCTTATACCGCGATGCACCGCATCTTGGACAAACATGCAAATCCTCGTACTCGTTACGGTACAGAACACAATCATTTGGGCATGCATGTATTCTTTCGATTTCCATTCCCAACGGACACAATAGTTTTTTGGCCTGGTAAACCGATCTTGGCAACTCATTTCCCTCTGGAAGCATGTCCGCTAACAGATCCAATAGCGCCGTGAAACTCTTATCGCTCCAACCGTTGCTTGCCTTCAAGTTATATAATCTCAACACAGAAGACAACTTTGTAAATGTTTCACATCCGGGGAACAAAGACTTCTCAGAATCAACAATTAATTTCTCAAATTTAGCTAAATCGTTTTCGCTATAGTCTTCTTCTACATCACGTAACATTTCATCTAAATTGTCGTCATCTACATGGACTTCCGAATGAACATTACCAATGTTTTGATCATGATCATCATTACTGCAATCCACTTCCGGGTGCTGCTGAGTGGTAGCGGTGCTCGTTTCCTCAAGATCTTCACCATGCCATATCCAACGGGTATAGCGTGCGTTAAAACCACGACGAATCAAATGACTCCTAATCTGATCAGAGTTGCCGAACCTTTTTAAGTTCATACAATCTATACAAGGACAATGCATATCTTTCTCTCCCTTCTTCGCCTTTTCTTGCTCAGCAAATTTAATAAACCCATTCACACCCTCCAAATACTCAACAGTAGTACGTTTTATTCCATACATCCAATATTCTCGGTCCATCTACAATTATTTCACAAAATTGACAAATTCAAATAAATAATTAATGACTCAGGGCATGCATATATGCATGAAACATAATTAGCTAGGCCATATGTGTGTACATGAGCTGCTTAATTACATTAAATGGATTTGTATAAATGAAACCCTAATTAACTTGATGCATGCATTAATTGGAAGAGCCAGCTAGCTAGCTGCTTAAATTCAGCAAGCTATAGCTAGCTAGCCAACCTAGCCTTCTAGCTAGTTTGGAGATACATGTATCTAGTTTACTGAATTGCAAGTAGAGAGAGAGGGAGAGTGCATGTGAAAGAGTGATCGAGAGAGAGAGAGAGAGGTGATGAGAAGATGACAATACCGAGGGGGATGGAAATATGATCAACCTCTCAGCTAGCTTCTCCAGATCACTCTAGCTTGGAGTTGTGCGCGGCTGAAATGATTCCAACATGTAGAGCGCAGAGCAGGGGTCGACCTAATTAAGTTGTCCAATTTTACTATCAGTTCAAAAACACAAACCGATAGTAAAATAAGATCCCCACTGTCATAACCATTAGTGTATATGAAGTCATTTTACTATCGGTTTGTTTTATATAACCTATAGTACTATTTAATATATTGTATCGGTTAATACAGTAATAACCGATAGTAAAAAGTCAGTAATTTCACTATCAGTTACGCGAGAAAAACCGATAGTACTATGTAATATATTATATCGGTTGGTACAGTACGAACCGATAGTATAAAGTGAGTAATTTTACTATCATTTAAAAATGGAAAACCGATAGTACTGTTTTAATATATTATATCGGTTGGTACAGTAATAACCGATAGTATAAAGTGCGCAATTTTACTATCAGTTAAAAGTGGAAAACTGATAGTACTATTTAATATATTATATCGGTTTGTACAGTAATGACCGATAGTAAAAAGTATTTGCATTTCACTAACGTTGAACTAGTGTGTAACCGATAGTAAATTGCCACTTTTTCGCCACTGTCGTCCTATTCTATCGGATTTTTTCCAGATTGCTTATAAGCGTTAGAAAATATGGGTTAGTGGAATGCACTTCTGTAGTAGTGTCTCCTGCCAAATTGAAGCTAGCAGTGAGTATCCCTCTTTCCCCTGATTGTACTGTTGCATTGAATTGCTCTCTGGTGGACCCTAACACCGGTGATCGCCGGAATTGCCAAATGCCCTGTTCCGGCAATGCAGCCCGATTTACCCCGAATTAGTCTTCGAATCTGTGAAACAAATTGATCAGTGAGCTCTAATTAGCAAGCCTATGCATCCAGATCTCCAGATTGAGCTCGAATCGAAGGTTTCCCCAAATTTGAGCTCCACCAGTCGCCGGCGATCGTCGCCAGGCCACACCGGCCATCCTCCGACTAAATCGATGTTGCCAGTAGCTTTCTCATACTTCTCTTTCACTCTCCAAGCTTGGAATAGAGTTTAAACCTCCTGTATCAAAAACACCCAATATCAGTGTCTTCTTCTCTGGTGCCGGCCACCGGAAGTCCATTCCCGGCCGATCCAGCTTCAGCCACCTTGTCCAACAGATGTGCTTCAACCTCCTGAGCATATTTGTCTTCTAGCCCGATCTCTGAAACTGTCCAGATTTCAAGTTATAGCCATGCCAAAAACCTTGTCCAGTGGCTTCACTGTGCCGTGTCGCCACCACTTTTCTTCACCGATTTTCATCACCTTCCAGCCATCTCCAGCCCTAGAGCCTTTTGAATCATTTGTTCCTGTTATCAATTCCTACCTCCCAGACAAAGTGGTGCATCATTTGGAGCTCTAGATCAAAAGATATGGCAAGCCCTAGTTTCTGGCCATGTCAAGATCAATGCCAGGCTATGTCAGTCAGTGGCATTAGCCCTTTTCACTTCCTTCTAGATGTGCATTTTGAGCATAACTTTGTCTCTTAAATTCCTCAGGTTGTGATCTACAATTTCTTCTTCTATCACAACTTGATTTGAGCCCTTGAACTACAGTTTATGCTAAAACCCTAGATTTTGACATTGTCAGCCCTATGCCAGAGCATGTCAGCCAGTGGCATTAACTCTTTTCACCTCTTTTCAGTTGTGCAAACTGAAAGTAACTTTGTCCCTTAGACTTGTGGAGTTGTGCTCTACATTTTATTCTACTGCCACATGTTGAGATAACACCTCTATCATCCATCGACCCGATGTCGATGCCTTGTACCGAATGTCGACCTAAAGACGTTCGCTGTTTTTGAGCGAACCAGTCGCAACCTTGATATCATCCTGATATTTTGAGACATTTGGAACCTTGTAAACCTTCAGCAACTAACCTTAACCGTGATTCCCATAACCTAACCCTAATCAGCTTCTAAATCCAATCATTCCAAAATCATCAAGACCTCATCTTTGCATTATTGCATATAGTATAATAGTGTATTGAAAAGATTGTGATTATTGGTTGTTTGTTTGATTGGAGAGCAGATCAAGAGCCCAGGTTCGAGGACTTCACTGTTGACCCGACATCAACTGCTGTATTTTACAACGCGGAAGGCAAGTCATATTCTTGGTCATCTCGAACCTATATTTTAAGAGTTGCTATAACATAACCTTGAATATAGATAATATTGCATGAGAAAGATTGAGAATGGTTGGATTATGAATTGGCAGTACTAAACTGGTTATTTGTGAAATGTGAAATAAACAAGTTTTGAGGCATGAACTATTATATATTTATATGTGTATATTCATGAAATAAAACCCCTAGCCGTGACCAGGAAAATGGTATGAAATGGTGGTAGCACTGGAGGTGCTAGACTGCAAAGGATGTGCAGGCACTGAAGGTGCAGGGTTGTGGATGGTCTGGTCACTGGCATATAAGGACTAGAACCTTGTGTTGTGCGTCTAGTGGCATGAACAAACGTACTAACCGCAAGCCTGGTATGGGACAGGCCTGAACAAGTACTTATGTGAATCGCACATGAAACCCCTGCATGAGATGGAAAGTAATACACTAAACTCACGGGGTTCAGCTCCTCCACGTATCACTGAATGTGATTTGATCAAGCACGTTGACCCAGTAATGGGAAGAGGCTTAGGGGTGGGGGTATAGCCCGCCACAACTGCGGTTTGTGTGAAGAAAACTGCAGGGTCAGGGGTGAATTGTAAGTGAAACATAACAAAAGTTCTTGTTATCTCCACCTTGTCGCTCACAGTATGAAGTGAGTCAGGGGTCCAATCATTTTGATAGGATGGGCTTGAAAGTGGAATATCTTGCAGGTAAATTGGTACCTCTCTACAGAGTTAAAAATGTATTCGAATACTTTGTGCTCCCGAGTTTTAGGAGTCTGCTGCGGTGGATTAAATCCACGGGGTGTGACACAAGTATATTTTCTAAATAAAATATATTAAATCAAGATTACCCAAATGACATGTGTTGTCATGATAAGGAGTGCTGCCGTGGGCTGTCGTGTGTCGACGTGTCGCGGTAGTGCTATAATTTAGTGAACATGAATGATGATGTTATATTATAGAAAGGTGCTGCCATGAGTTGATCCAGGAAAGAAAAAGATTATTTTACAAACATCCATAATTCTTGACTAGTCTAGGTTCATATCATCACTACTATATGTATCTACTCTTACCTATGACTTGCTGAGTACGTAAGTGCTCACTCTTGCAACCTACAAATCAGTAGATGGAGCGTTCAACAACCAAGACGAAGGCATGGAGAACTTCTTGGATCCAGAAGGAGAAGAGTCAGTCCCGCCATTGCCCTGATGTGTTGTTCTGCCGTCCACTTCTCTTTGTGGGTGGGTCACCTATCTTCTGCTGTGTAGTTGTTATTTTGCTAAACCATGTATGCCGTGAAGGCATTGTAATCTTCTTATGTAATATTAAGGCCAGCAGGCCACACTGCTTAACTATTTTGTAAGTTACTTTGTTGCAATGTGAACATACTCCTGTGCTTGACTTATCCTGGGAAGTCAAGGGTATATGTATGCTATGCATATATGGGACTAGCTGCAGCGAGCTAGATCTCTACAGGAGTAGTCGTAGTCCCAGTTTTGGGGTGCGACAGATTATGGGTTTAATCTTCAAACGAGGAATTTGCATCTCGTCCAGTACCTTGACCAGTAAAATGTCCAAGGAACTGCCCGTTGATTAGAACTCTTTCAACTCGAGCATTGCTAATTATTGGGGTAATGACCAAAGGTAGCCTCAATGGTCGTGTTAGCCCAATAGGACAATCAGCTTGATCAAAAGTCAAAGGAGTTTCTGACCAACGAGGGTATTGACACTCACCAAGGGAGCCTCTACTTGATTTACCTCACGGTAAAAAGTTTTAAATTGACGCTTTGAAGCAAAAGAAGAAGAACCACCAAAAATAACATTGACATGGTTTTGGGGTACCTGGTAGGACATCTCTTTGTCTCCGTCGACGTCTCTAATGCAACAGGCATGATCTTTTTGCGGCACAGTTGGCATCGGTCTGATCCCTTGGTAGAAGTCATCTAATTGCTTCAACCAATTCCGGAAGTTCTTGAGATCGTGCCCTGAAGAATTGTGGAACGAACACCACTTCTTGTTTCCCTGTGGGTTAGTTTGTTTTCGTGACTGGTCGCCATCGCGGCCACCAGAAGAGATTTTATTTTTAAATGCAAACTTGTTACCTTTTCCTGTGGTGGTTTCTCTGCAACGGCGACCTCCCGGTATTGTCCAGTCTGGTTTTTCTTGGACTTCTTTGGTTTCCCGCCTGATGATGATTCCAGTTTCTTGCTAGAATCCTCCTTCTTATCATCCTTAAGACCTGGCTGAGGTGGTAAATTTCCTTTATTCACTATCCTGTTCCATTCCACGGCTTCAGCTGCATCAGAATAGCAATCGGCCATGTCGAAGAGATCGGCTACTGGCCGAGGGGGTGAATAAGCAAATCTTCGGTAAACCTCCGATATCGCACGGCATGTTTAAATGCCCTAATAATGGAGTTTTCAGATTGTTGGGAATGGTATTCCTCACTCCGACGAAACTCTTGACTAACTGCCGAAGAGTTTCAGTAGATGTCTGGCGTAGGTGATGAAGATCATCCTCCTTTCCAGCCTTCTGGTAACAGTTCTGGAAATTGTTAATTATGGCGCCACACAACATTTCCCAAGTGTAAATCGAACCCTCTGGTTGATTGAACAACCAAGTTCTCGCTGGTCTCTCGAGGACTGTTGGCAGGTAATTTGCCATGACGCGGTCATCTTCGCCTGTTGCTTGAATAGCAGTAATGTAAATCTAAAGAAACTCGGACGGGTTCTGAGTTCCATCAAATCTCTCAATCATTCCTGGTTTAAACTTGTCCGGCTAGACCACTGCACGGAGGCTAGGTGAGAAAGCTTTACAACCAACATAGGAACTACGGAGGAATCCACGACTTTTGACTTGATCGCAGGCGACCTCACCTTGAGGAGATACACCTCGCGGTCCCAGGCGAGAATGAACAGGCACGCGATCTCGATCACGGGAACTTCCAACTCACCTAGCCTTGTCATGACAAACTGATCCTGGTGGTAATCGATTACGCTCACCCTGACTGGAGTGAGAATAATCTCTCTCATGGGAGCGAATCGTAGACTGGGATGACGCTGTTGGAGTTGCATCAGATGCAACCTCATCGAGCGTATCCGCCAGGACTCTGGCAAAAGTCAGTGCATCTTCAACATTAGGAGGGGATTATGCAGAGCATCAGTGATAATACGAAGTCGATCATGTGTACTCATCCTAGGCGCTCCAGGTGTCATCGTTTCTTCAACTACCGATGGATAAATTGGGGCCAAAGAAGGTGTTTGGTCGCGCCTGTGACCATGCAGACGATGGGAGGAACTAGGAGCGTCATCATAACTAGATTGCGCAAGTTGCAAAGGTTCCTTTTGCAGCCTTGTGAGCCTCATTTTCTCACTGTTCGCGATCTTGATCCTCCTTTTGCTTTTGTTCCTGTTCCTCCCTTGTAATTCGCTGCTCAGGAGTTTCCTCCAATAAAGCAGCAAATTCTCATGGGAACGAGGTCGCAGAAGGAGAAAACATCTCTGTTTGTTCCGAATTAGATTCGAAATCAAAGAGAGATTGGAGGTTATTAGGGTCAAACCTCCCGGGACTAAGTTCTATGTTACCATCCTCCACATCCTCTGAACCGATGTGTCGTGGCACATATTCGGCCTTGGATGTGGCAGAACTCACATGAGGCATCTGAGCTATCTTTTCCTTCTCTTGGTCGATGGACATAACCTGAGTCGGAGAAGACGCATCCTCGGGATGTCCCTCAAAAACATCCTCGCGATCCACTTCTTCCATCGGAACAGGATCGCTTGGTGAGGTCATCCGAATGTAGGCATAACCATGGAGAACATCAAGTCGGCATGAACCCACATGTCAAGCCTTTCAAGCCATCTACACTGAAGGTCCAGCATACCATGACACTCCAAGACGAGACCAAGAAGAAGCCCAAGTTGTCCACGCTCCAAGACAAGCCCAAGTCATCCACGAGCCCAATTCGGCCATCCAGGAGCACACCAACTTCAAACAGATGTCCAGGCCATGTACGGAGTCCTTTTGGGGTGAATGAGAACTTTACGGAGAAGTCCACGACGCCACCTTTCCAACTGATTTGGCCCCACTGCCAAATTCCATCTAGATCTCCCAAAATCAATGAAACAATTTGTGGACAGATTCTACCGCGTGCTGCGCCACCTCTACTTTGGGCCCAAGGCCCGTGTATCCCTAGGGTTACATGGGGGTGGGTTCTCTGGCCGGTGGCCTACCTCTAGCCACCATACTCCTACTACATATGGCCGTCACCCCCTATCCTTTGCAGTGGGTTTTGTTTAGATTATACTACTTAGACAGTTTTCGCCGTTCATCGGTTTGTGGAACCCCAACTCGTACTCTTCATTGGTAATTGGCAATATTCAGATTGCGTCTACCACATTCTTGCTTGTGTTCTCAATTCGCATGTAGGGATAAGCCTTATTGGTGAGGTCAACCGTGTCTTGGCGGGGTTGATAACCAACGAAGCCGTGGTGTAGCGATTGCAGGGGTTCCAATCAGTTCTGATTGGAAGCCGGATCGTCAACGTCGAGTTCTCCATCAATCGATTTACGTTTACCTATCGGAAGATCGGGACACCGTGCACATCAGAGTGTTCCATGACCAAGACGAATGCTTGAAGAACTTTTGGATCCACAAGGAGGAGAGCCAGTTGTTCCGTCCGAGTCCTGAAGAGGCTTTCCGAGGAGGCGTGGATCCTTTGGCTAGGGTCAAGGTCATCTTTCGACGGTTGAGGGTTAGAGGAGATTCCTCAGGCCCTGCGCTAGGGGTGGGGTCCTCAGAGAGTATGTTGGCATCCATCAGTCACTTCAATTTATTAACACGTATGTTAGATTTTGCAAGTTGAGTATATTAAGTAGGTTGTAAACTAAAATGGGCACGATTTACCTCCTATATTATAGCACACTTCTTGGGACACTGTACGTAAGAGCCCACTACGTTAGTAAATGCTTTCATTTCCTCCGTTGGGATGGGCAACCGAAAAACGGTGTAGCCCAAGAGGGTCATGTCCACCTGTACCTTTGCGAACTCCCAACTTCAGAGATGCGCAGTGAATCTGAACATCCTCCCCAAAAGGATAAATGAACCCGTGTGCAACCACTACGTGCTCATCGCCTAGTTGAACCAGTAGGTTGCAGCTCTCCGGCTTCTGCAAATTTGCAACAATTAAAATAGGTTTGCGAAACAATTCTAACAGAATGGGAGTGGCATCAACTTAAGTGCACCATTCAAGGCTTGCAATACCTCAAGTAGATCTACTGGATCCACGTTGACCTTCGAAAAGCAATTGTGCAGCCGACCCCACGGGGTACCGTCGCCCTCTGGAGTTGGATCTACACTCTTGGACTGCACAATTCTGTTGAGCTGTCCTAACTGTTCGCTCATTTCAGTGAACATGGCCTCGAATTCTACAGTCATGTCTGCCCGTACCTCTACCCGTATCTTCTTGGCCAGCTCCAATTCCTTATTCTTCAAGGAGCGGGCGTTCTTGATCCGGGAGGATCTTCGGGTCTTTCAAGATGAGTTCGCAAAAGCTTCACGACTGCGACCTAATTGAGTTCGGCAAAGTTCCGCGACCTCAGAAGGGTTCCGCGACCTTGGAGGTTTCGTGACCTCGATACAAACTCTGGTCGGAACAGTAATCCAATCCATATACATGTAACTAAGTCTTACGTATTCAGGTTTAGTTAGTTTTCTGAGTCTAATACATTTAGGTTATTTAATCTGATACGTACTCAAATGATTGGACTATAAATACTTTGTAATAGGTTAAGTCTTAGACACTTATAGTTCATTGATCGACGTAGGCGAGTGCGTCTTAATGTTCGACATGTAAAGATCCCTCTTTGAAATAAAGAGCGTGCTATCTTTTGAATTGTGTTTTTGATCAACCTTTGGGTTTCGGCAACTCTGAGTAAGATCCCGTACGTTATTCCGCATATTAGAATCTGGGTAAGTCTAGTGCGAAAACCAAGGTTAGGTATCAAATGGATCAAGTTGGTATCAGAGTACTATTATGTCCTGTGGATGGTGAAGACTCGCCAGGGTTACAAAACCTCCGACGAAACTCCAGGCAATGAACTGACGGTTCCTACAGTCGCGTCTCCAAATATGTCTGACGATACCTCCATTCAAGCTAACCTAGCCAAACAAGTGGCTAAGCTCTCCACCAACATGGATACCGTGCTTGCTTGGATTAAGCAGCATGCCATGGCTGTATCTTCTAAAGTTGATGCTTCAAAAGGCAAGGTTAAGGGTGTGAAGATTGGTGAAGACTTGCGCAAGGCAGACGAAGATGAAGACGAAGACGAAGATGACCATAAGGCCGACGACCTCGCCAACACCTCATTAGCTGTGGGATCTTTTAAGGTCGATGCTAAGATTTATATACCCATATATCCCATATATAATGGGGTGATCGATGCCAACAAATTGGTTTCTTGGATCGACCATCTTGAGACCTATTTTGACCTGAAAGGGTTTAGTAGCGCTCAAAAGGTGAAGTTTGTACCTTTGAAAATGAAGGACCACGCCAAGACATGGTGGAAGGCTCTTGTCGCCAATGGTGAAGCTGACGACCTTGTGTGGGGTCAATTCAAACGACTCCTGCAATAAGAATTCTACCCAATGGGTTACCTTGAGAGAGATGGGATCGTTGGCACCGATTATACCAACGGCACGACCAATCTGTCCAGGACTATACTACGGAGTTCCGGAGATAAGCAATGGTCATTGGCATCTCGCTCTCTGATCCTCAATTTTCTGAAAGTATACATCTGGACTTTAGAAATCGATCAGTGCTGAGCTAAGCCTGTTCGGCGTCTAAGACATCATGACCGCGAGCACAACTGCTATGGCGATGAAAAGAAGAAGAAATCCCGCAGCGACAAAAACACAAAGGAAAGTGAGACCTCAATAAAAAGAAAGTCGAGTCCGAAAAAGAATGCTTCAAAACCGGGCACGGGTGCCTTTTGCGAGCATTGTCAAGTCATGGGACATACCAAGGATAAATGCTACAAGCTTCATCTTGAGCTTCAACGAAAGAAAAATGGACCAGGGAAAGAACTAGTTTGCGAGTCAATGTGTGTTGAAATTTGCGATCTCTGCTTGATATATCGACGAGGTGCAATGCGACGTTGTTCCTATCGATATTTGTCAAGTGATCTTTGGGAGTTCGTATCTGTATGATCGTGTGATGCTCACTTCCATTGGTGAGCGCAAGGGTATGAGCTCACTAAAGACAGAGTTAAGTTCGTGATCAGTAGAGACGTTCACATCAACACTTCAAACTTGATAACCACAAATCAGGCCAAGCGAATCCTCAATGCAAGTCATAAATACATGCTTGTTATTATTCGACCAGTTGGTCAAAGTGATAGTACTCGAGCAGCGTTGTCCTTGGCATGCCGAGAAGATTCTGGTCATTTGTCGGGACTGCTGGAGAAATATATTGATCTGTTCGAATGTACCGAGAGTCCTCCACTGAAACATCCAGTCGAGCATGAAATTTAGCTCATGTCCGATGCGACACTTCCCAATCTAAGTATGTATCATAACTCAGTATTGGAGAACGAAGAGATCAAAAGGCAACTTGGTGAGTTGCTGAATGATGGTGTCATTCAACCAAGTAGTTCACCTTGTGGATCTCCTGTGGTGTTAGTGCCAAAGAAAAATGGGACTTGGCGTATGTGATCGACTACCGAGCACTGAACAACATCACCATCAAGAACTGGTACCCCCTTTCTCGTATTGACGACCTGCTAGACCAATTGAAGCATGCTGCTATCTTCTCGAAATTGGATCTAAAATCAGGGTATCATCAAGTCAATATCCGAGAGGAGGATATGTGAAAAACCACATTCAAAACACGACATGGTCTGTTCGAATGGTTGGTCATGCCATTTGGCCTTTGCAACGCCTCGGCTACTTTCATGTGTCTTATGAATGATGTATTGCGACTGTTCGTCGATGACTTTGTGATCGTTTACCTCGACGACATACTGGTTTATAGTCATTCGTGGGACGAGCACCTCGTTCATGTCGAAAAGGTGTTTGAACAGCTTCGGCAACATTGACTTCACCTCAACCGTAAGAAGTGCGAGTTTGGCCAGTAAACTCTACTATACCTGGGATTTGTGGTCTGCAATGGCACATTGCAAATCAACCCTGATAAGGTAAAGGTGATTTGCGAATAGTTATGGAAGTGCATAGTCTTGTGGGAGCATGCCAATACCTTCGAAAGTTCATACGACACTTCTCCATTGTGGCTTCTCCGGTGCATGCATTAACCAAGATCGACCAGAAGTTCGAGTGGACAGGGAAACATGAGGAAACGCTTCTCTTGCTGAAGAGAAAGATCAGTGAAGCTCATGTGTTAGCAATGGGTGTAGTGCTCATGCAAGAAGGTCGACCAATAGCATATCACTCTGAGTTATTTCAGGGAGCTCAGAAGAACTACCCAACCTACGACAAAGAGTTGTGTGCACTGCATCAGGCCATAGAGCATTGGCGATGTTATCTTTTGGGTAAAGAGACTGTTGTTCACACTAACCACCAACCCTTGCAACATTTGCAAACTCAATCAAAGCTACAGTAAGCTCGACATATGAAATGGATGTTGTATTTGCAACAGTTTAATCTAGTGATTAAATACAAGAAGAGCATACAAATTGGCTGACATGTTGTCACGACCACCAATTACGACCCTCTACTAATCAGCATTTATGTAGATCGAGCCCTCATGTCATGATGACTATGCCACCATGTACAGTGAAGATCTTGATTTCGATCAGCACTGATTGAGCTCAAAACAGGGAAAACTACGGAGTTCATTCGTTGAGAAGGACTCTTGTACAAAGAAAATTTGATTTGTATACCTCGTGGATCACCTCGAATTCAATGGCAGTGAGAAGCGCATACATCGAAGGTTGCTAGACACTTTGGGGTTACGAAGACCTTGCAAAATCTTCATGACATGTGTTCTGGTTGCAGATGTAGCAAGATGTGGCTAGTTTTGTTTGAGGCTGTGGTCTGCAGTATCTCGAAACCAGCAAACCAGAAATTAGGTTTGTACACTTCTTGCCCGTTCCATCACGACCGTGGGAAAGCATATCCATGGATTTCTTGGGAGAATTGCCTAAGACCCATCGTGGCAACGACTATCTCTTTGTGGTCATTGATCGGTTCCAAAATGATAATTCTCATGCCTTGTATAAAGACTATCACAGGAGAAGAGGCAGCTCGGGTATTCTTCCAACATGTTTGGACACATTTCGGACTACCGACTTCTATTTTGTCTGATCGTGATACCCAGTTCCTTAGTCATTTTTCGCGATCACTCTGGACGATGATGGACACCAAGTTAAAGAGGAGTACTACTTTTCATTCTCAGACTGATGGTGAAACCGAGGTGGTAAATCGAACAGCCGTTCATCTCTTGAGGGGCTTTAACTCTAAGCATCTGAAGACCTGGGATGAGAGAATATCGTACCTGCAGTTTGTTTTTAATCGAGCCGTGCATGGTTTGATTGGAAAGTCACCGTTTGAGGTCTGTTTGGGATTTCTATTACCAAGTCCATTCGACATGGAATTTGTGATCCATACCTCAGCGCAGAATAGCAAGGAAGCATCTGATCAGGATCGAGCACAAAAGTTCCTGGAAGATATTCAACGACTCTATCATGAGGTTGAACAGAACTTGTTGAAAGCTCAACTCAACTACAAGGCGCGACATGATCGGCACCGAGTTGATGCTCAATTCCAAGAGGGTGATATGGTCTGGTTACATCTAAGTAAGGAGAGACTAAAGGTGAAGGTAAAAATCTTAAACCAATTCGTTATGGTCCTTTTCGGATTTTGCGAAAAGTTGGTACTAATGCTTGTTAGCTCGAGTTACCTCCATACATGGATATTTACTCGGTTGTCAATGTTGAGCACCTCAAACTCTTTGAGCTTTCGATGCTGGATGATGAGCCAGATATCATAGTACCATCGGTTGAAGACTTGGTCTATCAACGAGAAGAACCTCTACCTGACGACGTGATGTTGGAGAAGAAGGTGACTACCACCAGCATTGGCACACGAGAGTCTTTTCGAATCGGTCGGAAAGATCGACGAGCATGTGCGATAAAGTGGTACACCCGAGATGATGGCCAAGCTCAATTTTCACATCTCCAGTTTTGATCACATGGTCACCAATGAGGGTTGGCTCTTTCTCAACAGGGGAGTCATGATCCGGGAGGATCTTTGGGTCTTGTAAGATGAGGTTGAGAGACAATTAGATAGATTTTATCTTCAGCGGGCATTTCTATATATAGGTTCATTTCTATATAGGGTCGCAAAAGCTTCGCGGCTACGACCTAATCAAGTTTGGAAAAGTTCCACAACCTCAGAAAGGTTCCGCGACCTCGGAAGGTTTCACGACTTCGATTGAAACTCTGGTCGAAACAGTAATCCGATCCATATACATGTAACTAAGTCTTACGTATTCAAGTTTGGTTAGTTTTCTGAGTCTAATACGGTTAGGTTATTGAGTCTCATACATACTCATATGATTGGACTATAAATATTTTGTAATAGGTCTAGTTTAGATCATCGAAAGAGTCATTGAATTTATTTAAGTCTTAGACACTTATAGTTCATTGATCGATGTAGGCGAGTGCGTCTTAATGTTCGACGTGTAAAGATCCCTCTTTGAAATACAGAGCATGATATCTTTTGAACTGTGTTTTAGATCATCCTTTGAGTTTTGAAAACTCCGAGTAAGATCCCATTATTCCGCATATTAGAATCTGGGCCAGCCTAGTGCAAAAACCAAAGCTAGGTCTCAAACGGATCATTCTTCCTCAGTGACCCACTATCTTCGAAGCCATCCTTCCACAGCACGACAACTCCCACGGTCTGCATTTGCCCAGGATGCTGCTTATTTCCTAGAGCCCAGGTGATGATGTTGTTCTCCCTCCGAGGAGTAAATAATCCCTGAGTTGCCTCCTTCTCGGCAGAGATCTGTTACATTCAAAGCTACATTGTGAGACAAATATATATATAAACTTGTGCACACACAGTTTACTACATTAGCCAACTTACCATTCACTGCACGACCTCGGCATCTTTAGGTTTTGTGAAGTCCACAGACCCTGTGGACGACAAGGACCCTCTCCCCCACCACCATTGCTTGCACCTCGCATCACGGATCTCAGAGATCGGCAAGTCAGGGGAGTCGATGAGAGCAATTTTCTCGTCTTCCTTCCTCCACTACTCCTCCTTCCCCGCATAGCCCCGAGATCTGAGCTGGTGGGGTGGCCGTTCCTCTTTTGGATCCCCTTGTTCTTCTCTCTAAGGGCCTTGAACTCAGGGGTCCCCTTCTGCTGCGTGAATTCCTCCCATACCTCCTCCGTTATGAAGGGGTACTTCTCGCAAGGAGATTTCCCCGCAACGAGGAAGGTACTAACGAGCCAGCTCTTGAAGGTTTTTCATGTGTTGTTCATGTCCTTAAAGCAGGCCGTCTTTGGTCCATCATCGGGGATGCTCCACTAAGCCTATTTTCAAACAATGCATATAAGCAGGAGTTAGTTAAACTATAAGATAAGCCAAAGGAATATCATTACGAAAGAGTTTAGGGATTTCGATTAATTTTACCTTCACTTCCACCCACAACCTATCCCTCTCATCCGCCTTCATGTCCTTCCAACTCTCGACGGTGATCTTCACCCTTTCTTTCGCCAACACGCCAACGTAGGCAGCGTACTGCCTAGCATTCTTTCAGATCGGCTTCCCAAACTGGTTGAACTCACAAGAAAGATCGGTGCGTTTTGCCAAATGACACAACATCGTCGCTCCTCATGCCGTCCTCTTATTTGGGATGAAGCAGCATCAGTTACGTTGCCCCTTGGCGAACCACTACTATCAGACGAGGAAGACACCGACATGGCTGTGCCCAAAATTCCATGAACAGACCATCAAAAAGGCCACAGTATATATAAGATTAAGGTTTACACGAAAAAGTTTATGTACTGAACCATATAATAATTATGAAACACAAATCAGATTCTAAATTGTTGATTGTAAAAAATTGAACTTCATCACTCCAATTTACCCCATTTCATCTCTCCAATTTTTTCCAATTAAATCAATCAAATACTAAATAAGCAAGTCTTAGGAACCCTGAAACCTATTTCTTCTAATAGTTAATACATGAACATACATATGTTAGAACATGTACTTTTTTCTAACGGTAAATACATTCACAACTGATAGAACAAATTGATTAATGTACATCTCATCTAACACTGAAACCTATTTCTTCTAACGGTTAAAACATGAACATCCGTCAGAACATGTACTTTCTTCTAACAGTTAATACATTCACAACTGATAGAACAAATTACAGGATGGCAGAGTTTAATTTGTCAGGGTTATTAAGAAAGTTTGGCATATTTTATTGAAGGGATCTTTAACCTAACTCAAGGTCTCCAGTATGTTTCCATCATGCCACTAATTCCAATAATATATTCATATAGTCGCAGTTTCTTTCATTCTAGATTGCCAACAACCTATTACTTGTGTGATTCATTCTATCCATTAGTTTCTCTCTTGCTATCAGCAAATCAAACAAGCAATTGGGAAACTTGTACACTAGTAGCCCAAGATATAGCTGCAGAAAGAAAGGCTATCTACATCCAAATAAGTATGTCTTGGAGGTTTATCTTTCTCACTGTTGATACACCTATATTTACTAAAATAATTGCAACATATATCACTAAACCACTCTGAAAAAACCCCTAAATCTAACTTACCCCAGCCCCCATCCCCAAAACCATCTCTCGTGAGAATCAAACTTATAATCTCCCATATAACAATGAAATGCAGACTTAGTAGAGTATTTACAAAAAGCACTTTCATTTTCTATAATGGCATTATGTTAACATTTCATTGATATACGAATACTTTACGCCGCAAGTTAGTGGCTGGCGGCGGTGGTGAATTGTGCGGTGGCCAACGATGGCGATCGTGGTCTGGCAGCGAGGAAGTGGTCACTGGCAGCGATGAACACTAAAAGTATGAACCGTGCGGCGATGGTGGTCCGACAGCGAGGAAGTGGTCACTGGCGAGGTTAGGGCTTTAGGGCTTTTCACACTCGAGGAGAGAGATTTGGAACGGTTCGATTGGAGGGAACCTACCCGGGCAGAGTTTATTAATTTAGTGAGTTCTTCTTCTAACGGTTCGACGAAATGAACCGTTAGTAAAGTACAATTTATTTCAAGCCTTCATTTTTATAGTACTTTTCTTCTAATAGTTAGACACAATGAGCCATTAGAACATGTGCTTGTTTCTAACTGTTCAACAAAATTAACCGTTAGTAAAGTACAATTTCTTTTAGGCCTGCATTTCTGTAGTAGTGCAGTGCACTGGAAAATGATTTTTTAGACCTGTGAAGGGATTTTAACAAGAAAATTTCTTTAAGAGAAGTTCTTAGGCTTATAAGAGTGTACTATAATGTTAGAACTCTGAATCTAGGGAAACCACTTGCAATCTCTAAGTCAATGCATAAAATTTCACATTTATCAACAAGGCTACTTTGATAAACAACAATATAAAACATACCAACCTTGGCATTTGGTTCTTGAAGAACTGATTCAACAAAAACAATCAATGATAGGACAAAATCATCACCTCTAGTGCTAATTGCTGTAAGTTGTAAATCCTCTATCTATGGGATATGAATTTACTTGTGAAACAGAAATTACATAGTGCTTTATAAAAGTCTGACTTTATGATAAATTCCTCAAGTTAATGCCCAAAAACCCTTCATGCTAGAACTTCATGCTAGAACATGTGATTAGCCTGTGATTTTTTCTTGAATTACAAAATAGTCAAGAATGGTTGTCAACCCATAATCCTTCTTCATGATCATCTCGCAGGTAACTTGTTTCATCAATATCTTCGATATGGACAGATTGAATGGCATCTAAAAATGGAGGTATTTCATCGAACTGATTATACTCGTCTTCATCGACAATGTCTTGGACCCCAAAAATATGTCTCTTGCTGTGAAGGACAATGTGCAACTTTGGATTGGCTGGGTCAATGATGTAGAATACCTGTATGGCTTGCTTAGCAAGTATGAATGGATCGTCTTGATGTGCGACTCTATTGAGATTGACGAGAGTAAACCCATAATTGTCAACTTTAACTTCTCGAGAGATTTCAACCCATTGGCATCAAAACAAAGGAATCTTAAATAATACGTAATCGAGCTCCTGTATTTCTTCAATAACACTGTAATATGAGTTCAATGCCCTTACTACCATGGCATTCTCTGAAATAGCAAATAGTGTCACTCCACTACATTGCATAGTACTCTTCTCGTCCTAACTTCTTGTGTAAAATGAATACCCGTTGATGTCGTACCCCTGCCAAGTCCCTACAGTAAATCTTGGGCCTCTAGCCAACCATGTCACAGTTTCACTTATGGAAACCTCGGTAGCTCACATGACTCTATTTTGGATCCACCCAGCAAATTTCCTATTCTATTCTCTAGTGACCCAAATCTCTTGGTTCGAAGGATTTTGTTTCGTAACATTGCCTTGTGCTCATGTATGTATGGCTCCACGTCCATCATGTGTTGTAAGTGATACGCACACGGGGCGGCCCAATCTTCTGATGAGACTCACGGGGGTAATTCCGATCTGTTCGGAGAGGAGACCTTGACGATCCGGCTACCAACCTCGCAAGGATAGGAGCCCGGCAATCGTTAAACCACCAAACCTGCTCGTTATCAACCACGCCAAGAACGCGATTGACCTGACCACGAAGGTCGTTTCCTGCAAGCGATCGAAGAACAAGCAAGAAACAAGATAAACGCAATCTAAAATTGCAAATATGGATGAAGCACTTGGATAAATTTGAGGTTCGATAACTCGACTCGGGTGGTCTAGTCGACACACGCAAATTCGAGGGGGGGACGCACACGGGGTCTACCAACACACAACCAAACCTCCAAATATGACGTCGGCGGCTAGTTTTTATGGTGGAGGGAGGGGGAGGACGGCCAAATGGGTGGAGGCCAAGGTGGAGGACGTTCTAGGGTTTCTCCCCACGTCCTCAACCTGGGCCTAGGCCCCTCCGACAAATTACAAGGCCCACGGCCTAAAGAAAGTGTTGCAGCACTTGGCAGATTTGATCCATTGGAGTATTTCGCAATTTCCCGATGATCCAGAATGAATTTGCCCCTGAGGCCGGATGCATTGGAAAGATAATCTCCTAACCTTGCGAGAATGTCCTCATTTGCCTCATTTGGACCTCGTATGTGGCCTGGGCGTCCGTTTAAAGTCAGGGTGGTCGCTGATGGCCGAACCGGGCCTCCGGGAGAGTTGGGCTTGCACTTGGGCTTGCTTGAACGTGGGAGATGCTCTTGGGCCTTGATGATAGAGTGTTTAACCTCCCCCATTGATGTCTTGAATAGCTTGGCCACAGGATTGAGGCCCACTTGACGTTCCTTGTCAGCATGTCGTCCTGGTTTTTCAGCGCATCGTCCTGGCATGGATATCGGCGACTTCAGCGACGTTGTAGTGGAAGGAGTGTTGATCATGTCCGCATGGGTGATGCCCTCATCATTCTCCCCTTCTTGAATTGGAGTCGTCCTCGACTCCATCACACTATCCTGCAAAAGGTTAGTAGCGACACAGGGCAAAACAGTATGCACATCCTCTGTAATCAAATCGATGGAGTGAGAACATATATAAACACAATTGACCATGTAATAGCCTTTATCATTATTTTTTACGATACCATAAATAATATTTCTTGATAGCCATGAAATTTCAGCATGTGCAAAAAGCATCTTCTCTAAATTATTTAGATTATACCATTCATCAAATTTAATGTAACCCAAAGTATTTAAAGAAGATATCACATTCAGCTCATCCTTTTCGCTAGCAATGTGAATAACATGTTTATTTTCCTTTTCAAAAATGTTATCATCACATTGAGTAAGAGCGTCACCTTTTTCATTACCTTGCAGGGTTTCATCCATTGATGCAGGTGTAACTTCAATGGTTTGTTCGCTACTCGTGGCAATGATCTCATCTTCTTTCATGCGATCCTCTTTATCCTCCTCTTGGTGATGCTTATCTTCCTGCATAATGTTAGCTACGGCAATAGGAGCAACAATGGGTCCATCTAATGAGGCAAGAAATTCATTCAGTGATTCAATAAACCTATGTTCAGCTTTACAAGCACATTTAAATAATTGAGAAAAAGAACTGTATGTTTCATGAATGAGCATATCTCGAATTTCCTCATTAAGTCCTTTTAAAAATCTATTTTCAATTGCCTCTTCACATTCATTTAATTCACTTAGCCGTAACAAGGTTTTAAATTTCTTATAGTACTCTTTTACCTTCATTTTACCTTGTCGCAAATGTTTCAAGTCGAGATAAGCATCTTCTGCATCCTAGTCATCGAACATATCGCTAGGAGGAGGTGGAGCAAATAATTCATGCTTCTTCACATGTCGAGGAAAGATGTGACCTGTCATTGTTAGTAGCAAACAAGAAAATACACAAGTAGTATATATTTCCTATGAACTACTAGGTTGTGGAGCTTCTCAAGTCACACTCGCTCAAGTATTTACCTTGCTCTTACAAGTTCTTACCACACAAGCAGGCGGTGCAATCGGTGGCTGGTTCGTGATAATTCAAGCACACGTGGTGGTAAAGCGATAGCAAGGTCTGTCCCTGTTTGGTTAGTAGTATGTGGAGTTTGGACAGGCTAAAATATGTAGCAAAGGAATAGCAATTGTTCAATACAAGTAATGCAAAATTGAAGATTAGCCCAAAGTATCAACGTGCTTGACCGGCCTAGACATAGACTTGTCACAAGCAAACAAGATGAAGATAGGCTATGATTCCCAATATGCGGCACCAGAGATGAATTACTTCTTTTTAATTCTCCTTTGCTCACTTCTTTTTTTTTTAAAACAGCACGGCTCTTTTTTTTTTTGGCGCTAGCCTCTTTTCTTTTTATTACGTTTCTTTTTTGTGTGGCTTTTTTTTATGCACTTGCCTCTTTTTTTTAGCACGTCAAAACTATGCCGTAATAGCTGAAAATTTGTACAGCAATTATGCAGCACAAAAAGTCAAAATCTGTGGATTGTTCCAAAACCAAAGTTGTGTGGAATATTCTAAGCTTTCCAAAACATCCAAGATTATCTAAAACGGAGATCGGATGAAGGATTTATGGACAAAATACATAACCGAACCGTAATAGATCTAAACTGTGCATCCCGACAAAGATGGCAAGTTTTCTCACCGATGGAAGCCGAATTTGGGAATCTCTATTTTGACAAAGCAAAAGTTGGAACTGATAGGAAATTTCGTGATCTTTCCAACGAGCACAAGAACGTCCTAATCCGAGTTTGGACGTAAAAGTTATGCCAGTTTTTACTGAAGGGGACACAAATTGGACGCAAACTCGAATTGGTCTCGGTTTTGCGCGGGCTATCTTTGGATTGGCGGATTGGGGAACAAGTGGAACTCGACCTGTCGGTTGTGGGGGACACGGTGGAAACCAATATACTATTTCTTTTGGGTTTTTTTTTGACAAGAACACAAACCCTAAGCGGCGGATGCAAACTCAAGATTAGAACTAGATACTAGACATGGACAGCGGCACCGACAACGATGGGTGAAAATTCAATGATGCAAAAACAGTAAAGAACAATGCAAAGGCTAAACGTGGCTTGGATAATAGATGCAAATATTTTTGTGAGGCAATTTTCTGGACTCTAGGTATGAAAATCAATCTACTAAACAAAGATACAAGGATTCTCACCAGGCAACCGTCGCTCTGATACCAAATGATACGCACACGGGGCGGCCCGATCTTCTGATGAGACTCACGGGGGTAATTCCGATCTGTTCGGAGAGGAGACCTTGACGATCCGGCTACCAACCTCGCAAGGATAGGAGCCCGGCAATCGTTAAACCACCAAACCTGCTCGTTATCAACCACGCCAAGAACGCGATTGACCTGACCACGAAGGTCGTTTCCTGCAAGCGATCGAAGAACAAGCAAGAAACAAGATAAACGCAATCTAAAATTGCAAATATGGATGAAGCACTTGGATAAATTTGAGGTTCGATAACTCGACTCGGGTGGTCTAGTCGACACACACAAATTCGAGGGGGGGACGCACACGGGGTCTACCAACACACAACCAAACCTCCAAATATGACGTCGGCGGCTAGTTTTTATGGTGGAGGGAGGGGGAGGACGGCCAAATGGGTGGAGGCCAAGGTGGAGGACGTTCTAGGGTTTCTCCCCACGTCCTCAACCTGGGCCTAGGCCCCTCCGACAAATTACAAGGCCCACGGCCTAAAGAAAGTGTCGCAGCACTTGGCAGATTTGATCCATTGGAGTATTTCGCAATTTCCCGATGATCCAGAATGAATTTTTCCCTGAGGCCGGATGCATTGGAAATATAATCTCCTAACCTTTCGAGAATGTCCTCATTTGCCTCATTTGGACCTCGTATGTGGCCTGGGCGTCCGTTTAAAGTCAGGGTGGTCGCTGATGGCCGAACCGGGCCTCCGGGAGAGTTGGGCTTGCACTTGGGCTTGCTTGAACGTGGGAGATGCTCTTGGGCCTTGATGATAGAGTGTTTAACCTCCCCCATTGATGTCTTGAATAGCTTGGCCACAGGATTGAGGCCCACTTGACGTTCCTTGTCAGCATGTCGTCCTGGTTTTTCAGCGCATCGTCCTGGCATGGATATCGGCGACTTCAGCGACGTTGTAGTGGAAGGAGTGTTGATCATGTCCGCATGGGTGATGCCCTCATCATTACCCAAAAATGTGCTTTCACATACATATCACTGGCGAGGACGACTGCTTTGAATCCAATCGTTCCGATGCCCTGAAGGCTGCCCTCGTGTCGGGACTTAGGAACACCAATTAGGTCAACCCAGGCCATATAATTTGTGCAAAATTCAATCACCTCCTCAGCGGTATAACCTTTGATGATACTGCCCTCGGACCGATGACGATTCCTTACGTATCCCTTCAAGATACCTGTAAATTTCTCAAATGGGTACATATAGCACAGGAACACGAGTCCACAAAACTTAATTTCTCTGATAAGGTGAACAATTAGATGGACGATAAAATCAAAAAAAGATGGAGGGAATTACATCTCGAGCTGACAAACATTTGTAATCACATAGCGTTACAAATCGTCCAATCCATCCGGATCAATTACCTGCGAGGACACAGTTGTGGCGAATATTCATATCAGAAAAATCTAGCAATTAAGCTCCATGAATGTAGCTAACTAACTTATAGTAGGAGTACACTTACCTTGCAAGATATTGGTTTGAACAAATAACATAGCTTTGTGATTGTCTCTCTGACTTTAACTGGGAGAATACCTCTGATAGCAATGGGAAGCATTTGTAACATCAGCATATGACAATCATGGGACTTCATACCATCCATTTTCAAGTCCTTCATGGACACAAGTTTTTTCAAGTTCGCGGAATACCCACATGGAACTTTAACACCATACAGGCACCGACAGAGTTTTGTTTTTTCGCTTTTTGACAAAGTATAGCAGGTCGGGGGAGAGGTATGTACGCTTTCCCTTCTCCAAAGGTGCAATATCAGTCCTTATCCCCATTTCCACCATGTCACAGCGAACATTGATATCATCTTTTTTCTTTCCCGAAATGTTCAACAACAAACCAATCAAACTGTCACAAACATTTTTCCCTACATGCATGACATCAATGCAATGTTGAACTTGTAAGTGCTCTCAGTATGGTAGATCCCAAAGAATCGATCACTTCTTCCAAACATTTTTTTCTTGAGGTTTAGAACATTTACTGAACTCAGCTTTGATGTCCTTCATGCACAATTAAAGCTCCTTACCAGTCAGAAACACTTGGGCTGATTCTTTCTTAGGCTTCCTGTTAAATGATTTCCTCTTCTTACGATAGGCGTGATGCATTAGAAGAAACCTGTGGTGACCCATGTACACTGTTTTCCTATATTTTTGTAACCATATGCTCTCAGTTTCATCTAGAAAAATAGGGCAAGCCTTGGCTCTTTTCGTACTATAGCCCGACAAATTTCCATAGGCTGGGAAATCATTTATAGTGCAAAATATCATGGCTTGCAAGATGAAATTCTCTTTCTTGTATGCATCCCACACCTGCACCCTTCGCTCCACAATTTCTGTAAGTCCTCGATTAAAGGTGCTAGAAACACATCAATAGCATTTCCGGGTTGTCTGGGTCCTGAGATTAGTAACTACATCATGATATACTTGTGCTTCATAGATAACCAAGGAGGAAGATTGTAGATGCATAAAAAACCGGCCAAGTGCTATGCCGATTACTCATATTTCCGTGTGGATTCATACCATCTGTACTCAGTCCGAACCTTATATTCCTATCTTCACTGCCAAACTCATGAAATGTTTTGCTAATGTTTCTCCATTGAATAGAATCAGCTGGGTGTCTTAGTTTTCCATCTTGTTTTCGGCCTTCAACATGCCAATGCAAGTACTTCGCATCTTTCAGATTTGCAAACAGCCATTTCAATCTAGAGATCACAGGCAAATACCACACAGTTTTGGCTGGAGGTCCCTTCTTTACCTTGTCACATTCACTGTCAATTCGATCCCTATGCTTATACCGCGATGCACCACATCTTGGACAAAGATGAAAATCCTCACTAGTTACGGTACAACACACAATCATTTTGGCATGCGTGTATTCTTTCAATTTCTATTCCCAACAAACACAATAGTTTTTTGGCTTAGTAAACTAATCTTGGCAACTCATTTCCCTTTGGAAGTCCACTAAAAGATCTAATAGTGCCATGAAACTCCTATTGCTCCAACCGGTGCTAGTCTTCAAGTTATATAATCTTAGTACAGAAGATAGCTTTGTAAATTTTGCACAACCAGGGAACAGAGGCTTCTCAAAATCAACAATCAATTTCCCAAATTTACAAAAGTTGTTTTCACTGTAATCTTCTTCTACATCACATAACATCTCATCTGGATTGTCATCATCTATATGCACATTAGAATGAACATTATCAAAATTCGGATGATCATCAATATTACTTCAATCCACTTCCGGGTCCTGCTGATTGGTAGCGGTGCTTGTTTCATCAAGATCTTCGCCATACCATATCCAACGGGTATATTGCGCGTTAAAACTACGACGAATCAAATGGCTCTTAATCTTATCAGAGTTGCTAAACCTCTTTAAGTTCATACAATCTGTACAAGGAAAAAGCATATCTTTCTCTCCCTTCTTCACCTTTTCTTGCTCAGCAAATTTAATAAACCCATTCACACCATCCAAATATTCAAGCGTAGTACGTTTTATTCCATACATCCAATATTCCCGGTCCATCTACAATTCACAAAATTGACAAGTTGTAAAACAAATGCGTCAGGCATGCATGAAACGTGGCCAATTAAGCTATGTATATACAGCTACTTACAACTGATATATGAAACCCTAACTTGATAAAACACTAATTAACCTAGCTACACAATACAAGCTAGTGAGCTCATAAATCATGATGCATTGTAAGAGCCAGCAAGCTAGCTAGCTCCCTAGCTTGGACCTACACCTAGTTGCAAGTAGAGAGAGAGAGAGGTGATGACAAGCTTACTTTAAAGAGAGAGATCGAACTTCCTTCCAGCTTGCCCTAATCACTCTAGCTTGGAACATGGACCAGAAGGAAACAGAGAGAGACAGAGCGTGGAACAGAATGAGACAGAGCGTGGAACAGAATGAAACAGCAAGGGTCGAGTGGGTTTGACTTATAGTAGAACATTTACTGACGGTTTAACACACTAGAACCATTAGAAAATAGGGGTTAGCAGACTGCATTTCTATAATAGTGTATATTCTAACGGTTCTCCAAAATACAACAGTTAGGATAAGTATATTTGTTCTAACAGTTAATACATTACGAACCATTAGAAAAATACACAGCAATACAAATACACAAATATACACAATACAAATACACCAATTCACACATTCAATGTATATTACAAAAGTCATGTCTGAAACAGCAATACAAATACACAAATATACACCAATACAAATACACAAATACATCAATTCACACATTCAATGTATATTACAAAAGTCATGTCTGAAACAGAAAATCATGACAAGGACCTAGTGGCCCCTACATTGTACATAAAAGAAGACTGTTGCAAGTTGAGTATAATAAGTAAGTTCTAAGCTAGTGCTGCTACACCAAGCATGGCGCATTGCTACAACAATTTAAATACTGACTACAAGTTAGACATGATACATCACAAATCCATTTATGTGAAACAGCAAATGTATGAACCACGTTTGACTTAACCATAGGAGTTCAGTTCAGAGAGGCCCGAGGAAATCACCAGCTAGTGCGGGGAGGAGCTGGAACTGGCGATCAACTTCCATCCAGAGGAACCCCAAGACCTTGAAACGCACAACAGTGTCCTTTTCCAGCTTTGAGTGGTCGCTCATGAACATCGGGTTCTCCCCACCGACATATTTGTAATCGCTCATTGTCTTCACTGACAGAAAGATGCTTTCTATAGGTCCTGATTTGAGAAACATGCCGGGCTTGAGGATCTTCTCGACCGAGCCAACTAAGATCTAGCTCTTCATAGGCTTTTGTGTGAGGCTGGTGAATGTGACCAGGAACTCCACATACCCATTGATGACATGGACCCTCTCGTTGGCCTTCACGTCCTTCTAGCTCTTGAGGTTATCATCACCCTTTCTTTCACCAACAAGCCAACGTAGGTAGTGTACTACCCAGCGTTCTTTTCGATCGGTCTCCCAAACTGGTTGAACTCACAAGAAAGATCAGTGCATTTGGCCAAACGGCACAACATCATTGCGAGGATTAGCCAAAAGATTCTGACATCCACATAGAAAACATACCCATCAAAGGTAAGTAAATATACCCGAAATATATAAAACGCAGTTAATCTTGCAGTGAAGGAGGCTATCATTCCAAAAATTGGTGAATACAACCAACTATTACTAAGAATTTCATCTTTGGACCAGAAGAAAGCAAATCATAATAGAATGGATGTAGGCTTACAACTTCTACCTATCTTATCCAAAATCCACAAATAGATGGATTTAGGCTTGGTAAATGGTATTAATAATAAGAGCATAAATAGTATGATGCATAAATGGTAATTTAGCAAGGGGTATTACAAGGTTCTGACAAAGAAAACAATTATGATGCATCCATCCAGACAAAACATCTTGATCTAAACAAAACTATGAAATCATACTCCCTGCTTAAAGTTAGTATTTGCCTATTCAACACACAAAATTACACTTAATTAAGTAATCCAGGTTTACAACCTGCACAGAATCAATAGATATTCTAAAGCAAATTAAGATTGTTTACTGCTACCTAAATGGCTCCCTGTCTGAAAAGAACTACCGAGATGAAAATTTTGTGGTATAGAATTCCTTTTACCCCTCAAAAGAAAATCACAGAAAATAAGAAAAGAATGTATGTTAGCTTATGTTACAATGCAAAGAATTACTAGATCTTATTTTACTCACTTGAAATTTAGCCAAGGGAGTTGAAGCGGCGAGGTCCTTGGGCTTGATTCACCAGAACACTAGTGGCCGGCGGCAGTGGAGAAAGGTGCGGTGGCCAATGATGGTGCAATGTGTTGGATCAAGGATGCCGACTAGAGGGGGGGTGAATAGGAGGCTTTAAAAACTTTAAAACTTAAATCAAATAAAGAACAAATAAAATAAATAAAGGGAAAAGAGAAAGAACACGAAGACTTTTACCGAGGTATCGGAGACTCGCCCAGTCTCCACTAATCCTCGTTGAAGCACTCAAATCACTTGAGTCTCGCTTTAATATCCACCAAGGATATTATCACTAATGGTTGCTCCTTGTCCACTCCGGAAAGGCGAGCACCGATGCCTTGTACACACTCGCCGAGCCTCTCCGACAATCTCCGAACGAAGAGGTCAACGGCCACGCCTCCGAACCGTCTAGGTGAGGGCGCTCACCAAGAGTAACAGGCAGCGAGTCTTCTCTAGACCTCCAAACAAGCACCGAGAAGCTAAGTATATGCAAATGCAAAAGAACTGAAACTCTCGGTGGATCGGAAAGCACTCGACTTGATCAAAAGATCAAGATTTTATATAAGAAACTAATGCTCAAGAGTGTGTATGAAATGCTGCTACTGGTTGTAGAAAACTTATGCCCAAAGCCCCTTTTTATAGCCTCAAGAATCAAATGAACCGTTGGAGCTAGGGCTGAAAATCAGCAACCCAAACTGACAGTCAGTTTAGTGCACAACGGCCGACAAAATTTACGGATAAAAAATAGCTAGCCGTTTGCAGCCAAAACAGGAAAGCTGGAACACGCAACTGACAGTCAGTTACACAAACTGACAGTCAGTTTGTGTACTAGCTCGACCAGAAACAAATAGAAACACAGTAAAACACTCTCTGGTCGAAACCCCAACTGACAGTCAGTATGGACAAACTGACAGTCAGTTTAGTACAAAAAATTTGAGACAAAAAAAAAACACCCTCTCTGGACAATTGTCAGTTACACTAAACTGACATTCAAACTGACAGTCAGTTATGCAAACTGACAGTCAGCATGAACAAAAACAGCTATAACTTTAAATCCAGAAATCCAAAAGAGGTGTTTAATAGCTCGTTGGAAAGATAATTTCAAGGGCTACATTTTTGTCAACAGAAGCAAAAACCAGATCTGCCTAGATATTTCTGAAAAATGCAAATACTCTTCTGCTGTCAAAAACTGAACTGAAAAACAGATTTTTCCAAATAAGACCAAAAGCAAATCCACATAAAAAGGATGCGATGCAATGACCTAACATTCTCGGTTTGTGCTGGAGATAAAAAGAGGACTTTCGCTACCCCTCTTTATAGTACGGTTAAAGCTAGAAAGAATTTTTTCTAACCGATCATCTCCACACGCCAAGATCGGTAAAATATAAAAACTCGTAATACCTGAGGTCTTTCGCATCTTCACGATTTTGGACTTGTCTTTTGCTCTTTGCTACTTGTGCTTTTATTTTACGTCGGGTTCTTCTTGTATTCCGTGCATATCTTCCCAACGCAACTCTGTATCAAATAAACTCAATAGCACAATTAGTCCGGAACACTTTGTTTTCATTAATCATCAAAATTAGGGTTAGGCATGAAGGCCTAGATGCAACACAATGAACCGCAATGAAGTGCCTACCGGTGGAGAAAGGTGCAACGGCCGATGATGGACGTTTCAGGTAGGGCTTGTTGCGCTCGAGGAGAAAAAGAATTGGAATGGTTCAATTGGGGGAAAATTCCAAGGCACAGGTATTTTTACAGGGAGGCCTTATTCTAATGGTTCGACAAATTAATCCGTTAGTAATATTTCCTCTCTTCTAACGGTTAATGTATGAAGCATCGTTAGAATCAATCATATGGTTTATTCTAACGGTTCCCAACATACAACTATTAGTATATGTATATTTCATCTAACGGTTAATATACTCTAAACTGTTAGAAAAAATCATGTCGTTTTTACTAATGGTTTCTCACAATGCAATTGTTAGTAAAAAACCCCAATCAAACTGCACACCATGTACACTAACGGTTTTCTTCTAGATTGCGTAAAATCGTTAGAAGATAGGGGTTAGTAGATTGCATTTTCGTAGTAGTGTGTGCACATTGGATCACTTCACCAAATTTGCTTCCGCTATTGGTAACAATCTAATCTATAGTCTATTACTTGCAGCCTTCGAGTAAAAATTTTTGAAATTATGTTAGTGTAGCTTACTTGATTTCCTACAGTGGTATCAAAGCCATCCTGTATAGTATTAGATCTAGATTAATAACATATATGTGATATATGTAGTTATAGTAGACTAGATCTACTAGTTTATTCAATCTATTACCATATAAGTTTCGTTATACATGTTTGTTTTGACATCCAAGTGTTGTGATGAACTGATTTTTGGCCAACTTTAATATGTGCTACTATCTAATGATCCTAGCATGAGCCAGAGGGAGGTGATGTTAGGGTTTATATGACAATAGTAGAATTGGTAGAAACATATGGTTATAGATTGGATCTACATATGACATTAGCTGCCTATTCTGGATATTCACATTGGAGTTAATATGACTGGCATTAGGGGATTTAAACCAATCGGATTGGTTCAAAAATTTGATTAATGTGGTTAATTCAAAAAAGAATATTAATATTTTGTTTTCAAAAGAAAAAAAAGGATTATAATTGACAACCAGAAGCTGTCAACTTTAGTGTTTAAGGAAAGAACACATCATAAGGTTTTTCTTAATAAGCCCCACTCAGCGGAATGCTTTCCTTCATGGTGTGAGTGAAAATAGTTGTGGTCTTTCGGGGCCAAGGTTACTGGCAACGGAAATTAAATATAGTCATAGTTGCGTATGTTAGCTCATCTAACTGATGGTTATTTTCGTGCATATGGATATTTTGCCATCTTTAAACCCCTCACAAAACCTAAAGATTATACTTGACAACCAGAAGCTGTCAACTTTGGTGTCTAAGGAAAGAAGAAAGAACACAATATAAGTTTTTTTTTAATAAGCCCCGCTCAGCAGGGCTTAGCGGAATGCTTTCCTTCATGGTGTGAGTGAAAACAGTCTCAGTCTTTCCTAGCAAAAGTTGCTGCCAACGCAAGTTAAATATAGTCGAAGTTATGCCTATTAGATTGTCTAGCTGATGGTTATTTTCGTGCATATGGATGTTTTGCCATGTTTTAACCCCTCATAAAAATTAAGTGCTTATTATGCCCTTCCAATTGCTGCACTTGTCAAGATTTTGATCGTTGCTTGGTGGGCCTAACAAATCAGGGCACCATCAATTATCTTAATAAGGCAGGATGTGTGTTGGACACTCATAAGCATAGAATTGGTTAAACTTAACAAGGCCATGAAAACGGCTTTGGGTGTTGGGGCATGGTGTTGGGAGCCATGGTATGGGATGACACCCAACAAGCAAGAGTTATACATGATATTATCAGTAAGGAGTTGCTTACCTTAATAACTAGATTTCTAGCAATGATGCCAAAGCTCACTAGAACTTAGTGAAATATGGATCTTGGCCTACTATATATATTTCTTGCGGGATTTTTGTTCTAACATATATAGTTGGTATATCTTTTATTGAATTGTTTAATAAGAGGTTTTTCATAAACATAATACTAAAATTTTGCATTTATTTACTATTGTAGACCCTGGATAGTGTTAGCTCCTCAAACAATTTCAATTTGTGATCTGTCCTTAATAAAGAAAAGGTAATGGGATAAATTTTATTGATTGGTATAGAAATTTGAGAATTGTTCTCAAACAGGAGAAAAAAGACTATGTTCTAGTGACTCCTATACCTGATGAACCAACCGCTAGTGCTCCATGTGCTCAAAAGGATGCTTACAAAAGACATACCAATGACACACTCGATGCCAACTGTCTAATGCTAGTAACCATGAACTCTAAGCTTCAGAAGCAATATGAGAACATGACAGCTTATGACATGGCCGTGTCTCTTAGAAACTGATTCGAAGAGCAGGTCAGGGTGGAAAGATGTGAGACCACCAAGAAATTGCATGATTGCAAGTTGGCAGAAGGGAGCTCAATCAGTCCTCATGTGATCAAGATGATTGGTTATAGTGAGAATTTGGAAAAGCTTGGTTTTCCCCTTAGCCAAGAGTTGGCTACTGATATGATTCTCCAGTCGCTCCCTCCGAGCTATGACCAGGTTGTCATAACATGAATAATCTGAAGAAATCATTGATTGAATTGCATGGGATGCTTAAAACAGCAGAACAGAACACTAAGAAAAATCCTAATAATGTAATGATGGTTCAAAAAGGAAAAGCTTTAAGAAGAAGGGCAAGGGCAAGGCTAAGGGAAAAGGCAAAACTCTAGAAAGGTTCTCTAGCTCTAAGCCTAATTCAAAAGGAAAGTTCAAGCCAGGTACCACCCCTACTACTGAATGCTTCTATTGCAAGGAATTTGGCTATTGGAAGAGGAATTGCAAGAAGTACCTGGAAGATCTAAAGAAAAAGAAGGAAAGTGAGACTCCTTTAGGTATATATGTTATAGAAGTTCATTTATCTACTTCTCCTTCCAACTCTTGGGTATTTGATACTAGATCGGCTGCTCATATTTTCACTTGGATGCAGGGGCTCAAAAGGAGTAGAAATTTGGCTAAGGGTGAGGATCAACTTCGCGTTGGCAATAGAGCAAGAGTTGCGGCCTTAGCTGTTGGAACTTTTATATTAGCTTTACCTTCAGGATTAGTTTTAGAAATTAATAATTGTTATTATGTTCCTACCATAAGCAAAAACATTGTATCCGTGTTGTGTTTGGACACGTTGGGTTGTGAATTTAGAAAAAAATGAACTGTTGTTCCTTTTATTTAAATGATATGTTTTATGGCAATGCCTCATTGGAGAATGGGCTTTATCAACAAAATCTTGAATTACTTGTCTATAACATATATACTAAGAGGCTAAGGCCCAATGATTTGAATCCCACGTTTATCTGTTATTGTCGTTTAGGCCATATAAATGAGAAACGCATCATGGAACTCTTGAAAGATGGTCTTCTAGACTCATTTGATTTTCAATCATTTGATGTGTGTGAATCTTGTTTAATTGGCAAAATGACAAAGGCACCTTTCACAGGGAAAGTGAAGGGCAAGTGACTTATTGGCTCTTGTTCATATTGAAGTATATGGACCATTAAGTTCAACAGCTAGAGGTGGTTTTTAGTCTATGATTTTAGTAGATATGGATATGTCTACTTAATGAGGCATAAATTTAAAACTTTTGATAAATTCAAGGAATTTCAGAATGAAGTTATAATCAACTCGGCAAGACAATCAAAACCCTATGATATGATCGTGGAGGGGAATATTTGAGCCAAGAATTTGGTGATAATCTAAAACAGCACAGAATCATTCCATAATTAACCCCGTTGGGAACACCTCAATGGAATGGTGTGTCAAAACAACAGAATATGACCTTGTTGGACATAGTTTAGTCAATGATGAGCCAAACTGATCTTCCATTGTCCATCTGGGGATATGCTCTAGAAACAGCTGCGTCCACATTAAATAGGGCTCCATCAGAAGCCGTAGAAAAGACACCATATGAGATATGGAATGGAAGGTGTCTCGGGTTGTCTTTTCTTAAGATTTGGGGTTGTGAGACTCATGTAAAATGTTTAATGTCTGATAAGTTCAAACCCAAATCAGATAAATGCTTCTTTGTGGGATATCCTAAGGAAGCAAAAGGATATTACTTCTATAATCGAGAAGAATACAAAGTGTTTGTTGCCCGAAATGGTGCCTCCTTGGGGAAAGAGTTTCTCTCAAAAGGAGAAAGTGGGAGCACAGTGCAACTTGAAGAAATTTAGGAACCACTGGAAATTATTTCAGCACCCACTAAAGCTCAGCAAGACCTGCAAAATAATGTAGAAAATACAGGAAAGACCCCGGTTACACGTAGGTCTGAAAGGGTACGTGACACACCTGAAAGGTACATGTTCCTTACATCGGAGCAGCATGAAGTATTATTGCTAGACAATGATGAGCCCAAGACTTACGAAGAAGTGATGATGAGCCCTAACTCTAAGAAATGGCTTGGAGCCATGAGATCTGAAATTGAATCCATGTATGACAATCGAGTCTGGAACTTGGTTGATCTGCCTGATGGTGTAAAAACTATTGAGTGCAAATGGTTTATAAGAAAAATATTGACATGGATGGTCATGTTCATATCCATAAAGCACGATTAGTTGTAAAAGGTTTCAAGCAAATTCAAGGTGTTGATTATGATAAAACCTTTTCCCCTATTGCCATGTTATAGTCAATCAGGATCATCCTAACTATTGTTGCCTATTTTGATTATGAGATATGGCAGATGGATGTCAAAATGACTTTCCTAAATAGAAACCTAAGTGAGGATGTGCACATGGCACAACATAAAGGTTTAATCGATCCAGAAAATACTGGGAAAGTATGCAAGCTTCAGAAATTCATTTATGGGTTGAAGCAAACATCTTGGAGTTGGAATCTTCATTTTGATGAAGTAGTCAAACAGTTTGTAATATGAACACGCCGGTGAAGGACGCATTCACAGATGGTGGCCCGATCTTCACGACGTAGAATCTGGATAACTAGCATCTAAGATACCTAGATAACTAGCATGAACTGACGAAACGAGGTAGCCAACCACTTGTAGAACAAGGACCTAGGTATCAATGAATTTGCCCAACCATACTCTGAATTACCTATCCACATGACCACGCATGTAGTTGGCGCACAAATAGGGTGATCACGAAGATCGTTCGAGCAATTTCGGAGGAAATCACAAGAACAAAGGATGAAGAGATTCAACTCTTAACTAAAACTAAGGCTTCAATCTGAAAATATCAATATCAATGTTCGTTGTAAAAACTATGACCATGCCTCTCTTTTATAGAGGGTGGTATTTACAAAAGATAAGAAGGTTTTAAACTAGAAATTCAATCTGAATCTAATTCAAAACTAACATACTATAAAAGATGAAAGAAGTCTGGAATCAATCTTCTCGGATTGAGACTGGACGTTTTTCCTTCCGTGTAGTTGTTACTCTTTTGGGTCTCCTGATTGCATATGACATTGTAATTTCATGATTCTTGATTTGATGGAAATCTCTTTTGAATTCCTTTCCAAAAAGTGCTCAAACGATCAACTTCGACATCTATGCTGAGAATGGAGATTGGTCGAAGATCTTGGTCAAATGTCGGTTTGTTACTTGCTCGACAGACTGCATGTCGAGTAGAGTTCTTTTGGTTATAGCAGTTGCAATCCTTGACGGAATCGAGTGATCTTTGGCTCGCTGGAAAGATTAGGAAATCGTCTTTCCACTCAATAGGTGTAAGACTAGATTTGATGAAGTCCTTTAGCTCATATGTGGCTATTTCCTTGTTGTTATGCTCTCCCTCTTCATTTCTAATCAATGTTAAACAAGAGCTATTAAGTAGCAGCATATTCTCATCATAATCTAATTTTTTGGAGGAATAAAGTTGCCTGTTGATTTAATTGTCTGGCCGTCGCTCAAGTGATTTGTCTTGTATGTTCCTCTGGTCGAGAGCTAGTGCTACTTGTGCTAGAGATGTCCTCATCATTCTCCCTTTCTTGAAAAGGACTCGTCCTTGAGTCTGATAGCGTAGAATCAAAGAACTAAGAAAGGTCCAAAATGTTAAATGTAGCATTGACTCCATATTCCCTTGGTAGCTCTATCTTGTAGGCATTGTCATTGATCTTCTCCAAGACTTTGAAAGGACCATCTCCACATGGCATGAGTTTTGATTTGCGTTGTTTGGGAAATCTATCCTTTCGCAAGTGTAGTCATACAAGATCACCTGGTGAAAACACCATCTTCCTCCTCTTTTTGTTCACCCTGGTCGCATATTGCTGGGTCATCTTCTCAATATGTTCCTTCATCTTTGCATGGAGGTTCTTCACGTATTCTACACGCTTAGATGCATCCATGTTTGTTCGTTCTGGCACAGGCAAAGGCAACAAATCAATAGGAGAAATTGGTTTAAATCCATAAACAATTTCAAAAGGACACATATTAGTGGTCGAATGTAGCTCCTTGTTGTATGCAATCTCTACGTGCGACAAACAATCTTCCCACTCTTTCAAGTTCTTCTTGATCATCGTCCACAGCATGGTCAACAATGTATGGTTGACAACCTCGGTTTGTCTGCCTACGATTCAACTTACTCTGACTTTTTTAAATGTTTTAAGGATTCATGATCAAAGTGTATGACAAATTCTTTCGGCTAGAGATAATGTTGCCAAGTTTCTAGTACACGAACTAAAGTGTATAACTCTTTATCATAACCAGAATAATTCAATGTAGATCCACTTAGCTTCTCACTAAAGTAGGCTATTGGCTTACCTTCTTGCATCAACACACCTCCAATACCAATTCCACTAGCATCACATTCAATCTCAAATGTCTTACCGAAGTCAGGTAGTGCTAATAATAGTGCCTCAGTTAGCCTCTTTTTCAACGTTTGGAAAGAATGTTCTTGTGCTTCACCCCACTTGAAAGGTACTTCCTTCTTTGTCAACTCATTGATTGGGGTGGAAATGGTACTGAAGTCCCTCACGAACCTACGATAGAAACCTGCAAGTCCATGAAAGCTCCGAACTTGGCTCACATTAACAAGAGTTGGCCAATCCTTGATTTCTTGCACCTTTGATTCATCAACGGCCACACCTTGTCCAGAAACAACAAAAACAAAGAAACACAACTCGATTGGTGCAACAAGTGCACTTTTCGAGGTTAGAATACAACTGTTCTTTTTGAAGGGCAGAAAGTACGTGTTTGATATGAGATACATGTTCATCGAGTGACTTGCTATATATCAACATATCATCAAAGTATATGACCACAAATTTGCCAATGAATTCCCTTAAAACATGATTTATTAATCTCATGAATGTGCTAGGTGCATTAGTTAATCCAAAAGGCATAACTAGCCACTCATATAATCCAAATTTTGTTTTAAAGGCTGTTCTCCATTCATCTCCATGTTTCATGCGAATTTGACGGTAACTACTACGCAAGTCAATCTTAAAGAAGATAGTTGAACCACTTAATTCATCTAGCATATCGTCTAACCTAGGAATAGAATGACGATATCGAATGGCAATATTGTTAATGGCTCTACAATCTACGCATATTCTCCAAGACCCATCTTTCTTCGGTACCAAGTGTCGACAATTAGAAGAAGGCTCCAAGCCGAACTTACACGAGATTTAATAGTAATGTAGGGAAGCACTTCTAACAATCACGCAGAGGAAATGCCATAAATATAGATGCATCGGAGACATAGGAATTATATAGGTTCGGGCCCTTGGAAGCTAAGTAATAGCCCTACTCCTGTTGTGATTTCACTAAGAGTGTAAAGGATTACAGGGAAGAACAAGAGTTCTTCTTGAATGGACTAAAAACTTCTCTCCTATTCTCCATCGCCCTTTATTAGTCGTCGAATCTCTCTCCCCCAAAAGATCCTCCCTTTTCCTCCGCCCTTCTTTCTCTCCTTTTATAGCTTGTCGAAGGTTGTCGATTACAGAATTGAAGGGTCGTCGAGTGGCGGGCATGCACCAGTCATAATGTGTGATTATGAGTGGCTGCACATTTATAGATGATTACGCATTTACCTTCTTGACGGTTACTATGTCCGGGAGTTACGACATTCCTGGGGAAATAAAGGGTCACAGTATCCAAAGGTTATGGTCGAATAAGCATAACCACCTGCCGAGTATGGTCGAATAAGCATAACCACCGGCCGAGTATGGTCGAATAAGCATAACCACCGGCCGGGTATGGTCGAATAAACATAACCATCGGGTATGGTCCAATAAACATAACCACATAACCGTTGGACCTTTAGACTGTGGTCGGCAGATGGGTTCTCGACTAGGCCTTTGTATCAAAGGTGCTTCTAGGTTTTGGTTCACCGACAAGGTATAGATGAATAGTATATGTTTGGTCGTGTATTGTCTATGACCTTATCTCTAGATCAGGGTGATCATAGGTAATAGAGTACATTTGACTATGAACTCTTTTGATGATAAGTGTTACGATCAAAAGGATTTGTGATCATAATTATTAAGATTATAAGATAAACATCTGTAAGGGTTGGGCTAAGGCTAAAATATCTTAGACTTCCTTATTGTCTCTTCCTATGATGTCCCACGACCACAGGAAGGAAAGTTATTTGGCTCTCTTTCTTGAGGTCCTGTTCGACCACTGATAGGTGTAAGCAAGTCTACGTTAGCTAGCCCCCGAATTTGAAACGACAAGGTTCTAACATAGTAACTCAGTCGCTTCGAATTCTAACACAGTTACTCTGTGGCACAGTTACATTGTCGCTCGCATTTCCACACAACCCAAGAATAAACTCTATAAATAGCCAGCCTCCACGTTCTAGAGTCCTCATGTTTCCTCAGAGTTTCTAAGTTTTAGACTCTTCATCTTCTAACTTCTCTTTTCTTCTCTGTTTTAGTTTCAATGGTATCCCAGATCCCAGAGCGACTTATTGAAGATGAAGAAGAAAATCTGGCTGTAGAAGGCAATGTCAAGGCACTGAAACTGCAGGATATCAGTGTTGGTGATGTTGCACAAGCGTCTCAAAAGGTAATTATCTTTTGGAAGATCTTTACTAGTCTTTTTCTTGAGCAAAGGTTTCCAAAGCATTTTGATTTTTTCAGTTGCTCGAATGTCTAGTAGCTTCAATGAAGCGAGCCAATGATAATGTTGGATCATCTCGTGGATCCTCATCAAAGAAACTAATTAATACCTCTTCCCTAACTGTACAAAGTGATTATGTCTTGTTGGAAGAGGCTGTGAGTCCACAGCCATCAGCTGTTCAGCCCTGATCTAGAGCCAGACGAATTACTCCTCATTGCTTGAGGTATACATCTGTCTTTTCTCTAACTAAGTTAAGCTATTTAGTTACGAATGAATTATCCAATCATGAATTTTATGTATAGGACAAACTGGACCACTTCCTTCAAAGCCGAACCAACTGTGGTTGAGAAGGAAGTGGATGTCACAGAAGGAGTAGTGAATGTCCCAAATCCTTCTATGACTCAGTCAGCATCTGTCCCCAGGGTAAGGATTCTTACTCTTCCAATCTTTCCGTATACGACTTGGAATTATCTCATGGTCGTACAGGGAGACGAAACTGAGAGGGTGATCAGCGAAAGGCTTGCTGAGACCTTGGCATCCCTGAAGGAGAAGAGAGCATTATGCAACTTCCTTCAAGGGGAAAAGGAGCGCCTCGAGGAGAAGCTCATCAGGAGAGGACACGACCTCGAAACTCTCCACAAGATCGTCGACTGCTACAAGGAACCCAACGAGAGGGCTCGAGAGACTGCGAAGCTTGCTCGAGAAGCCGAGAAGCTTGTCTGCGATGAGAAGGACGCCTTGGATACAATTATCAAATGCTGCAGTCTCACTGAGAGGGATACTCTCAAAAAACTAAGGGAGGTTGCAGACTCTCTTGATGGTGATGTTGTTAATCCTAAGAAGGATAACTTATCTCTTGAAGAGTCCTGCATTTTGGTTGCAGCTCAAGTTTACTTGCTGGTCTCCAATATCCTAGAATTTGCAATGAGGTACAAGGAGACACTGAAAACCGATATCGATGCCGTAGTCTCTACCATCCTCTACAGCTTAGGCATCACCACAGTTCGAATTTAGATCTGAATCCAGTAGTGGAAGATGCAGTTTTTAACAGCGAGGATCAGCTAAACACAACGAGGGCTGAGGTCAAGCCTTTAGTAGAAAAATTGTTATACGACTTTGACCTTGCCTGATGTATTCCCTCTCATTGTAAATTTTTGTAAATTTGACAATGGAATGGAAATATTTTGCTCTATCAGAGTCTTTGTACCCTGCAAATACACATGATTAGTAGAAAGTAGATGATAAAAAATGAAAAAAGGAATAATAATTAACATGCAAAGTACTTATCCTTTCTAACTTAATGCTATAGTAATATCCCCCTAGCCCCCTCTTGTGATAACTGATACCAAAGTCATGGTATAGTGGTCGCAAGGTAAGTAATCTGATCTAAGAAGACCAAGAACTCAATGATTACTTATACCGAAGTCGTAGTATAGAAATATACTAGTAAGTCTCTTATGCTTTAAGAAATAGCTTAGAAAGAGATATGTTAACTAGATGGAGAGTTGACCGAAATGAGCACTAAAGACTTTTCGAGAGATCTCCTCCAAATCACCGATATGACTATCGAAATCATGAGCATCAGCATGTAGGTTCCAGATCCAAGTGGTAGTATCAGGGCCCTTAGCTATTGATCATGAAGTCCTTGGGATAAACAGCTTAATACAAAATGCACAAGCTTTTTGCTAACTGATAGCCACTCAGATGATTAGAAACATGCTCGAAAGTCCCTTATGCGTTAAGACACGGCTTACAAAGAGATGTCTTATCTAGATGCGACCATGAGAGTGGCCAGCGAATCCACTTGAACCTCATAGTAAGCCATTTATCATGACCAGCCCTCGAGCGTGACCTGAGAAAAAAGTAAGGCTGAAACTAGGGATGCCACCATAACTTAAAGTGAAAAGGAAATACTTAATGCATACAAAATTACAATGGAAATGGAAAAACTTAGTACAAAGAACTTACGCAACTGGTCGATGTTCCATGTGTTTGATAAAATTTTTCTATCTTCCATGGCTAATCGAGCAAATCCTAGTTGTGGTATTGAAACTACAGTGTAGGGGCCTTCCCACTGAGGGGAGAAGTTGTGGTGATTAGATTGGTTTTGGATTTTTCTTAAATCCAAGTCTCCCACGTGAAGGCTACGTGATCGCACCCTTTTACTATACGTAGGGCCGTAAATATGCTGCTGACCGAATGAGTGCTCGATTGCGCTTTTCTTCGAGAAGGACAATTTCATCTTTGTGGGTATCACTTTGATTTATAGTATCTAAGTGATCCACACGAGGAGAATCAATTTGGATTTTAATTGGTAGCATGGCTTTTGCACCATAAATTAGTTCAAAAGGCGTCTCGCCTATAGCTCTACTGGTCGTAGTGCGTAATGCCCATAGAACGGAGTAGAGTTTGTCTACCCAAGCCCCTGAGCGCAGTTTAAGGCGGTCAAAAACACGTTTTCTTGACCCCTTGTATTATTTGTCTATTGCTATGTGGATGAGCAACGGATGCGAAATAGACTTTGGTCCCAATGTCATCGCAATAGTCTAGAAAAAGACCACTAATGAACTGGGATCCGTTATCTGCAATGCGATGACATGGAATGCCAAATAGTGTCACAATGTTCTTTTGAAAGAACTTCTTCGCCGCTACGGCAATAATGGTTCGAAGTGGTTCAGCCTTGATCCATTTAGTAAACATATCAATGGCTACGAACAGAAACCTGTATCCATTAACAGCTTGGGGCATTGGACCCAGAATATGTATTCCCCACGTGGCACACGGCCAGGTTAACGGAGTAGTTTGTAATGCATATGCCAGCTGGTGAACCTACCGAGCATGAAATTGACATTGTGGGAAAGTCTTGACCAATTGTATAGCATCTTTGAGTGCTATAGGCTAGTAATAACCCTGTCAAAAAGCTTTCTTGACCTGTGTTCTATAGGAAGCATGCGCACCGCACATGCCTCCATGAATCTCTCTTAGAAGGAATTTTCCATCTTCTTGAGGTATACGGTACATAAGGACTCCTTGAGCACCTTTTTGTATAAGGTTCCTTCGACCAGTCTGTACATTCGCGCTTTTCTAACTAACCGATCGCTTTCGGTTTCGTTCTCGGATAAGGTCCCATGTGCAAGATAGATTCTCAATGGATGAATTAAATCTGCTTCATGCTTGAGGGTGGTGACGTTGGTGATCACCTCTGGTGCCTCTGCAATGGTCACAATTGAGGGCTTTTTTAAGTGCTCAATGAACACTCCTGCCGGAGCGGATGCTCGTGAGGAACCAATATTTGACAATTGGTCTACGAGAATATTGTCTCTTCACGGCATGAATTGGACTTAAAAATTTATGAAGTATTTTTCCAATTTCCTCACTACGTCCAGGTAATGAGCCATTGTCTCATCGGAGGTGTTGTACTCCTTGTTTACCTAGTTTACTACTAGCTGTGAGTCTCCCCTCACCACTAGCCGATGGAATCCGAGGGATTTGGCTGCTCGAAGCCCGGCTAAAAGACCTTCATACTCTGCTGCATTATTTGTAGCAACAAAGTGTAACTATACAACATACTGGAACTGGTCGCCCTAGGGTGTAATCAAGACCGCTCCAGACCCCGAGTTTGAAAAATTGTGAGAGCCATCAAAACACATCGTCCAGTGGTCGGTATTTTGCAAATCTACAAACTCTTGTTCATGTGGCTCGGGATTAGTCCATTCGACCATGAAATCTACAAGAATTTGAGATTTGATTGCTACTTGAGCAGTTAAATGGAAATCAAACGTTCCAATTTTCACCGCCCACTTCGCAACACAACCTGTTGCTTCTGGGTTATGGAGTATATTCCCTAAGGGAAAGGACGAAGGCACAGTAATCTTGTGCGCTTGAAAGTAATGTCGTAACTTTCTTGAAGCCATTAAGAGGGCATAAAGTAACTTTTGGACCTCAAGGTAATGCTCCTTTGGTCTCTTCAGCACTTCGCTTATGTAGTAAACTAGTCGTTGCATACCTTCCCTCTATGCGACCAGAGGAGTGCTGACCGCATGAGGGGTAGTAGCCAAGTAGACGAATAATGATTCTCCCTCTATAGGGGAAACTAGCACTGGAGCACTAGTGAGATATGCTTTAAACTCTTGAAAGGCTTTATCGACTTCATCCGACCATTGGAAACCATTATGCCTTCATAGAACCTTAAAGAAAGGTAATCCACGTTCACCTAATCTTGAAA
The DNA here is from genome assembly GCA_019359835.1 of Pharus latifolius. NCBI lineage: Eukaryota > Viridiplantae > Streptophyta > Magnoliopsida > Poales > Poaceae > Pharus > Pharus latifolius. The sequence continues at coordinate 38,835,027 of CM033329.1, forward strand.
TGAAACGACTTAAAGCCGCCATTCGACCGGTCAGTCTCTATACCTCCTTCGTGGTCAAAGGAGGTCACATTTTCTCAATGGCTCGAATTTTTTCGGGACTAACCTCAATGCTTTTCGAATAAACAAGAAAACCCAAAATTTTACCCGAAGAAACTCCAAAAGATCACTTTTCAGGATTCAACTTGAATCCATGTTTATTCAAGTCACAAAGTTTTAGCTAAATCATCTACATGACTAGAACTTTTCAAGCTCTTTACAACCGAATCATCAACGTAGGCTTCTAAATCACGCCCTAACTGAGGCTAAAAGTTCTTTTGCATCAAGCACTGGTACGTGGAACCAATATTCTTGAGCCCAAATGGCATTCTGACGTAGCAGTAAGTGCCAAATGGTGTGATGAAGGCAGTTTTCTCCTCATCTACTTCTGCCATGCTAATTTGATGGTACCATGAGTAGGCATCTAGGAAGCTCATCAGTTCACAACCCGTTGTTGAATTGACCAACTCATCGATGCGGAGAAGGGGAAAATCATCCTTCAGGCAGGCATTATAAAGATTGGTGTAATCAACACACATGCACCACTTACCATTAGATTTCAGGACCATGACTAGGTTTGTGAGCCATTCTGGATGGTCAACCTCGAGAATGAAGCCAGCTTCCTAGAGTTTATCCAACTCTGAACGAATAGCTTCTCTCTGATCAGGGGCAAAGCATCTGAGATTTTGTTTTATTGGTTGCTCTCCAGGCTGAATAGATAGCCTGTGCTCGATCACTTCCCTTGGGACTCCCGGCATGTTGGATGGCTTGCACGCGAACACATCTGCATCAGCTAGGAGGAAAGTGATGAGCAAAATTCCTATATGTCATCCAGTCCCAACTCGATCCGAATAGTTCTGGATTGGTCGTCTGGGAATAAAGGAACTTGTTTTAGTTTTTCATCTGCTCGTGGATTTACCTTGACCGCATCTGCTTCTTTAATCGCAGCTTTGTCATCCCGAAGGGGAAGCTGATCGACCAATTTCAAGCATATACGATCACAAGTAAGGGCCGTACTTTGACTGCCTCTAACCATGATTATACCTTTTTGTCCTGGTACCTTAACGCATTGATAAGCATAATGCGTTACTACAATAAATTTGGCAAGTGAAGGTGGACCAAGTACTGCATTATATGCCGAATCACAATCGATTACATCAAAAGTAGTCAACTCTTTAGAAATTCTCTAGTTCCCCGAGCGTTACCGGTAGCACCACATGGCAGATAGGAGTAATACCATAAAATGGGTGCACCACAGGTTTAATTCTTGAATGAGGGATTTGAATCTCATCAAGAGCTCTTACAAGGAGCAGGTCGAGAGAACTTCCTCCATCAACCAGAACTCGTCCCACTTTTGCATTGCTAATCGTGGGCGATATCACCAAAGGAAGTCGTCATGGTCACGAGAGTCCTTTGGGGCAGTCATCCCAGCTAAAGGTCAGGGAAGTCTCCGACCAACGGGGGAATTGAGGTTCTCCTGGAGAAACCTCAACATTATTCACCTCTTGGCAAATAGACTTAAATTGACGCTTAGAGAAATAAGATGAAGAACCACCAAAAATTACATTAACATGATTGTTTGGTACCTGGTATGGCATGTCCTCATCTCCGTCTGCATCTTTGTTCTCACTGGGTTTCCCTTTCTCTAGTAATGTAGGCATAGGGGCTTTACCTTGGTGAAATTCCTTCATGCACTTCAACCAGTTGCGATAATTCAAGAGGTCGTGTCCTGGAGGTTGATGCAGCGGACACCACTTCTTGTTTCCCTGTGAGCCATTTCACTTCCCTACGTGGTCGCTAGAGCGTCCACCAAAAGAAGGCCTGTTAATCTTAAATGGAACTTTGTTACCTTTGTTTTGTGGTCGCTTTTCCAGGTTTGCGACCTCTCCATATTGATCAATTCCATCTTTCTTCGATCTCTTATTCTTCCCACCCGCAAATAGCCCAAACTTCTTGCTAGACCTATCCTTCTTGTCTGCGCTGAAACCAGGTTGAGGGGGTAAATCACCCTTATCCAGCATCCTATTCCATTCCACAGCCTCGACTGCATTAGAATATCGATCAGCCATGTCGAAAAGTTCTGACACTGATCGTGGTGGATGGATGTTTAAGTCCTCTGTAATTCTTTGGTATCGAACACCATGTTTCAAGGCTCTGATAACTGAACTGTCAGAGATATTGGGAATAGTATTTCCTACTCCCACGAATATCTTGACAAATTGCCGAAGGGTTTCGGTTGAAGTCTGGCGAAGGCGATGAAGATCATCCTCCTTGCCGGGCTTCTCATAACAATTCTGGAAATTGTTGGGGATGGCATCGCACGATATTTCCCAATTGTAGATTGATCCTTCTGGCTGGTTGAACAGCCAGGTCCGGGATGGACCTTCAAGGACCGTAGGAAAATAATTTGTCATTAGTCGTTCATTTCCTCCCACTGCCTGGATGGCAGTAACATAAATCTGGAGGAACTCGGATGGATTTTAGGTTCCATCAAACCGTTCGATCATGCCAGGTTTAAACTTGTCTGACCAAACCACTGCTCATAGTCCAAGTGAAAAAGCTTTACAGCCTACGTAAGAAGTCTGTGGCTATCGATCGTCATGATCATCAATATGGCCATGAGAAGAAGTGGCATCAGGGTCTTCTTATCATGGCCCCAAATGTGAACGCGTCAGACCACGAGTATGAGCACCGGAATAATTAGTCCTCTAGATCTTATCATGGCCACCACGGTTTGATGCCGATCGGGCATGAGTACACCACTTCTGGTTATGATGGGCGCTACTCCCTTCCCAGGAATAGGTCATCGACAGCGATGATGCGGTAGGAGTTACATCTGATGCAACTTCATCGCGGTTTTCCTCAAGAACTCTTGTGAATGTCACCCCGTCATCATTAGTAAAACCAGTAGGAGGGTTGCAAAGTGCCTCCGCGATCACACAGATGCATCTTGAGTACTCCTTCGGGGAGGCAAAGGTGTTCTAGCCATGATCGCCTCAGTCGTTGGTGAACATTCTGGATCTATAAGCGGAATCTGACCGCACTTACGTCCACCAAAATGTCGTTGGTGAGATGTCCTAGAGCCAAGGTCACGACCAGTGGTGTCTTGTCAAAATCGTGCAAGGTGCACAGTTTCCTCTAAAGGCTCAAAGAGTTTGACGTGTTCAACATTGACAACCGAGTAAATATCCATGTATAGAGGTAACTCGAGCTGGCAAGCATTAGTACCAACTTCCCGCAAAATCCGAAAAGGACCATAACGAATAGGTTTGAGCTTTTTATCTTCACCTTTAAGTCTCTCCTTACTCAAATGTAGCCATACCATGTCACCTTCATGAAATTGAGTATCAACTCGGTGCCGATCATGTTGCGCCTTGTACTTAAGTTGAGCTTTCAGCAAGTTCTGTTCAACTTCACGGTGGAGTCGTTGAATACCTTCCAGGAACTTTTGTACTCGATCCTGATCAGATACTTCCTTGTTGTTCTGTGTTGAGGTAGAGATGACAAACTCCATGTCGAATGAACGCTGTGGTAGAAATCCCAAACAGACGTCAAAAGGCGACTTTCCAATCGAACGATGCACCGCTCGATTAAAAGCAAACTGCAGGTATGATATGCTTTCATCCCAGGTCTTCGGATGCTTAGAGTTATAGCCTCTCAAGAGATGAATGACAGTTCGATTTACCACCTCGGTTTGACCATCAGTTTGAGGATGAAAAGCAGTACTCCTCTTTATCTTGGTGTCCATCATCATCTAGAGTGATCGCCAAAAGTGACTAAGGAACCGGGTATCACGATCAGACACAATAGAAATCGGCAGTCTGAAATGTGTCCAAACGTGTTGGAAGAATACCTGAGTCGCTTCTCCCATGATAGTCTTTCGACAAGGTATGAGAATGATCATTTTGGAGAACTGATCAACGACCACAAAGAGATAGTCGTTCCCACGTCGGGTCTTAGGCAATCCTCCCAAGAAATCCATGGATATGCTTTCCCATGGTCGCGATGGAAATGGCAAAGGAGTGTACAAACCTAATTTTCGGTTTGCCGGTTTCGAGATGCTGTAGAGACCATAGCCTTGAACAAAACTAGCCACATCTTACTGCATACGCGGCCATAACACATGTCGATGAAGATTTTGCAAGGTCTTCGTAACCCCAAAGTGATGTGACGCGGGCGGTCCGATCTTTCGATGAGAACAACAACTATCGATTTGTGAAGACGACTCTCACAATCCGGCTACCAATTGTACAGACTGATACGCCCTAATAATCGCTGAACCAACTTCTGATTGTTATCGACCGAACTAGAAGCACAATCGACCTGATCACGAAGATCTATTCCTGCAAGCAATCGAAGAACAAGCAAAAACAAGATAAACAAGCAATCTGAAATTACAAATATAGATTGAATCACAAAAAAGAGTTAGGGTTCCGAATACAGATATTGATGTTGATCTAGCCGACCAAGAAGAATATCTCAATAGCTTCACGAAGGAAAGACTATGACTAAACAAAACCCGCAGAACCTTAATGGTTCAGCCAGATTATATAGATGAGGTAAAAGAGGTCGGTGGCTAGGTAAGGAAACCTAAAACCGACATGGACTCTTTCCCTACTCGGACTCTAACTCGATACATGGGCCTTGACCCAACCAAAAAGGTGACGCAGCACCGACTAGGCCCAATCAGAATTTGGTCAAAACTTGTTTTGTCAATTGCCGATGATCCAGAAGGAATTTGGATGTGGGGTTAGATCCATTGGAAAGATCTCGTCATGGGCTTCTCTATGGACTATAAGAATGTCCCAATCGGACTTTATATGAGGGAGTTATGGTCGTTTGAAGGCAGGCTGCTCCTGGATGGCCGAACCGGACTCCAACTCGACTTGGGCTCCTTACTGGTCCTCTCCATGGTTCCTAAGCACAATATTATCACTATTAGGTAGTAAACCATTCTCAAAACCATATATATATAAACTTAGGAACAAGTTCACCTGGCAATGCAACAATCGGGCTTTGCTGCGCGTTATTGGTCCTTGTGTAACAAGCGGAGGATTATGGTTGGTGCGTGTATCTGAAAAAGTGATGTCCTCATCACAAAGTGTCCAGCAACCTTTGATGTATGCATGATAATTCTCATATTTGTGCATATTTTCTGGATATTTTCCCCTCATTCATGCTCATTTTAGCCATAAAGATCATCAAATACTCAAATATATTTGTGTTGGCTGTCGTTCGACCCTGACTGTGCATTTTGTTTATTTTAATCGCAGGTCGACGCAATTCGGGTAATTTATGGCTGAATGGATGAGCTTCATCGACTGAATCTAGTCAAGGGACGATTCTGTACAGAAGTACGTGTCGTTATGGACACGTAAGAGCTGACCGCGTCAAAATCAGAGTCTCCGGGAGTCTAGAGTAGCTAAACCTACCAACCTAGAGCCTAATTGCAATACCCTAAAAATCCGAGCCCCTAATTGCAAACCGGCCAAGACTCAAAATTACTAACCCTAATGGTGGAAGGTCTTTTCTGTTAATATCCTAAAATGCGAGGGCTTATTTGCAAAATAGTCAAAGCATTAGAAACCTTCAGCCGCCACTGTGAACAATTCGGCCTGGCACATACCCAAAAACCCCCGCTTCTCTCCCAACCCCAGCGAGCTTGCCGGCGGCGGCACACAGGCGGTAAGCGCTGGTCTTCTTCCCCATTTCTACCTCCCCTTTTCTATCTCTCCTCCCTCTTCGGTGAGCCGTCGATATTCTCCCCCTTCATCCTCTCTCTTACCACATTTCAACCTCTTCTATCCCGTTCGTCCTCACCGTTGACGTGCTCCCAAGCCTCTCTCTTTTTCCTCCTCTCCCTTTTTGTTCCTCCTTCCTCTTTCCTTTTCCTCCCTTCTTCTTCCTCTCCGTTCCTCCCTCTCTCCACTGCTCCACTCCCGTGCCGGATCCATCATCCTGTGCCGCCGCGCCTTCTCTCTCCACTTCTCCGCCTCCACTCGCCACCCCGCCTCGCCCCGAGCTGCCCCGGCGCCGCGGCCGCCGGATATGCCCGTGCCGTCGCTCAACTACACCGCGCTACACCGCCGCCACCGAGACGCCGCCGATCCAGCGCCTCCAATGCCACCTCTGTTCCAGTGCCACGCTGGCATCGCCTTTCTCGCACGCGCTGCCACCTGATGAGGACATCACTTCTTCGGATACACACACTAACCATAATCCTCCGCTTGTTACACAAGGACCCATAACGTGCAGCAAAGCCCGATTGTTGCATTGCCAGGTGAACTCATTCCTAAGTTTATATATATATATATATATATATATATAGTTTTGAGAATAGTTTACTATCTAATGGTGATAATATTATGCTCAGGAATCATGGAGAGGACTAGCAAGGACACAAGGACCAGCAAGGAGCCCAAGTCGAGTTGGAGTCCGAGATGAATTCGAGTTAGAGTCCGGCTCGGCCATCCAGGAGCAGCCTGCCTTCAAAAAACATAACTCCCTCATATGAAGTCCGATTGGGACATTCTTATAGTCCACGGAGAAGCCCACGACGATATATTTCCAATGGACCTAGCCCCACATCCAAATTCCTTCTGGATCGCTGGAAATTGAACAAACAAGTTTCTACCAGATTCTAATTGGACCGAGTCGGTGCTGCGTCACCTTTTTGGTTGGGTCAAGTCCCATGTATTGAGTTCGAGTCCGAGTAGGGAAAGAGTCCTTGTCGGTTTCAGGTTTCCTTACCTGGCCATTGATCTCTTTTACCTCCTCTATATAATCATACTGAACCATTAGGGTTCCACGGGTTTTGTTTAGTCATAGTCTTTCCTTCGTGAAGCTATTGAGATATTCTTCTTGGTCGGCGAGATCAACATCAATATCTGTATTCGGAACCCCAACTCTTTTTCGTGATTCAATCTATATTTGCAATTTCAGATTGCTTGTTTATCTTGTTCTTGCTTGTTCTTCAATTGCTTGCAGGAATAGATCTTCGTGATCAGGTCGATCGTGCTTCTAGTTCGGTCGATAACAATCCGAAGTTGGTTCAGTGATTGCCAGGGCGTATCAGTCGTGTACGGTTGGTAGCCGGATCGTGAGAGTCGTCTTCACAAATCGATAGTTCTTGTTCTCATCGAAAGATCGAACCGCCCGCGTCGCATCACCACCACTCCCGCACTGCCACCGATCCCATCCACTACCTCCCTCGCCCATCTCGTGCCACCACATCTCCACGCCGCTGCCCGATCCTGCGGGCGTGCCACATCCCGAGCCACCGCCGGTCCAGCGCTGCGCCGCCACCTCAGCTCCGCCATGCTGTGTGAGCCGTCGCCGGATCTGCTCCGACGTATCCGCCGCGCCACCCTAGATCTCGCTAGATCTAGCGCCGCTCCTCACGACCTCAACCTCGGTGACTTTTTCTTCTTCCTCAACACCGACGGCCACGCTCCTCTTCAACAGTGATCTTCATCGACTCAGACTTGGCTCCCAACAACCTCCAGTGTTCTCGGCATTTGCTCCTTCGGCATCAGCCACAGTGGCGGAGTGCTCCATTTCAACATCTTCCTCGATGGCCAGGACTAGCTTCAGAGGTCGTCTTCTCCACCAGGCACCTTTGCTAGCTCTGCATCCTCCTCGCCAACACCAAAGCATCACCTCCAGCAGCTCCAGTGACCCAGCAACCTATACAACAGCACAGACTGGTGATTATTCTCTCCCTCTCCTCTATTATGTGATTTCTATGAGTTGATGAAGATGAACAACTCATGTATGAAATGATGAATGCATGTAAAGAATTGAAATATTTTTATCCATATGTGTTTGAGAGGAACTGCTCTTCTAAATTGATGAATTGAATTGTCTCCTGGGTCAACAATTGGTTTTAAATTGAATTGAAATGCATTTCGTTTTCATCTATATGTGATGCAATGTGCTATCTATTGAGATGAATTGTTCCATTTGTGGATGAAGTTGCATGTCTGATTCGGTTGTGCTGTTTTCTTTGAAATGTTGGATGGCACCCCCTCAATTCTGTGGTAAACTTGCATGATTCAACATGTTATATTTTGTGAACTATGCTTGTGTTGTTTCCAAGGAGCCGAATGCATGTATGTTGTTGCATTGAAACATAATTTGGAGTCAGTCTCTAGTGTTTGGATGAGTTCAAATTCTCAATGATCAATTGTTAGTGTGATGGTTAAATGTTATGTTTGACACATCTGTCATGCTCAAATTTGTACAAGCCTGTTGCTCAAAGTGGTTGTTTTGCATTGAATTAATGTGTTGAGCAATGAATTGTTAAATGCTTCTGGAGATTCATGTTCTAATGAATTCAAATACTGAATGTCAATTCTAAACATTAATAAACATATGTTCAAACTGAGTAATGTTGAGTTGTTGCTTGTGCTCGTTGATGGCTGTTGGGGGAGTGATTTGTGTTAATTCTTTATGCACTCATTCATTAATACCGTTGATGGATGTATTTGTCTTAGTCATTTTCACCTCCCCCTCATGAGACTACTAGATGATTACAATTCCTTCACTTGTACTCACGGATATGCGTACAGACTTAGCATCAATCAATAGTCATGGTGCTATCACCTCTTTCTCTCTTCGCATTTCTTCTGACATTTTCTCCGTCTTTCTCTCGTCTGTTTTAGTTTCATTTGCCATCGATTTAGTTTAGTTTTACACGTTTTGCTTCTCTAGTCCCTGAGGAAAGAACGATTAAATACTCGCCAACTGCATCGACTTCTTTCTCTTGCGAGACGGTCTAGGCCGGTATCAATGTGCTTCTTGCATCCATTGAATTCGAGGTGCTCCACGAGGTATACAAAATAAATTGCCTTTGTACAAGAATCCTTCCCAGTGCTGATTGAAAATCAGGATCTTCACTGTACATTGGGGCATAGTCATCATGACATGAGGGCTTGATCTGCATGAACGCTAATAAGCAGAGGATCGTAACTGGTGGTCGCGCCAACATGTCAGCCAATTTATTGTGTACGCCCTTCTTGTACTTAATCGCCAGATTGAATTGTTGTAGATACGACATTCACTTCATATGCCAAGCTTACTGTAGCTTCGATTGAGTTTGCAAATATGGCAAAAGTTGGTGGTCAGTGTGGACAACAGCTTCTTTACCCAAGAGGTAACACCGCCAATGCTTTACCGCCTGATGCAGTGCGCACAGCTCCTTGTCATAAGTCGGGTAGTTCTTCTGAGCTCCCTGGAATAACTCAGAGTGATATGCTACTAGTCGACCTTCTTGTAGGAGTACAGCGCCCATTGCATAACCTGAGGCATCGGTTTCTAGCTATAATGGCTTCTGTAGATTCGTCAAAGCTAACACATGGGCTTCACTGATCTTTCTCTTCAGCAAGAGAAACGTGTCCTGTCCACTCAAACTTTTGGTCAATCCTGGTTAATGCATGCAACAGGGAAGCCACAATAGAGAAGTGTCATATGAACTTCCAAAGGTATTGGCATGCTCCCACAAAACTACGCACTTCCGTAACTATTTGCGGTCACGGTCACTCGCGAATCACTTTTACCTAATCCGGGTTGATTTGCAGCGTACCGTTGCCGACCATGAATCCCAAGTACAAAAGAGTTTACTGACCGAACTCGCACTTCTTACGGTTGAGGCGAAGTTGATGTTGCCGAAGTTATTCGAACACCTTTTCGACATGAATTAGATGTTCGTCCCACGAACGACTATAGACCAGTATGTCGTCGAGGTAAACGATCACAAAGTCATTGATGAACTATCACAATACGTCATTCATAAGACACATGAAAGTTACTGAGGCATTGCAGAGGCCAAACGGCATGACCAGCCATTTGAACAAACCTTGTCGCATTTTGAACGCGGTATTCCACGTATCCTCCTCTCGGATGGTGACTTGATGATATCCTGACTTAAGATCCAACTTCGAGAAGACAGCAGCTGATACGGGCAGCATAGCACCATCATCATCTCCTTTGCTGTTCAAGAGACTCCAAATCATTTCCAAGGACCAATAACATGCACCCGTGCTAAACAAATCAATCAACAGGTGAACTCGCTCCTTAGTAAGATTCATATTACTTGCGAGAGTCAGCTGCTACCTAATGCAAGTAATTTAATCATTCTCAGGTATGAAGACAATATGAGGAGATGTGAACACCTTCAGGAAGATCAAGTGAAGCATGGACAAGTCAACAAGCAAGGTGTGAACACAATAGTGCTCAATTCGGCTTCCAATGACCAGTCTGGAGAAAAACGGGTGTAGAGGATGCAAACGGAGTCCGTTTGGGGTGTGCGACCACAGCCTACAAAGATCTCAAGCTCCTCTTTCTAACGGATCCAACCTCACCCTCAAATTCAATTGGAGCTCCGAGATATCATCCAGAAAGTATGGCGACCAGAATCTGTTTTCTATGCATTGGGTGCTGCACCACCATTAAGTTTAGCCCTTGTGCTTTGTGCTGCGACCTGGGCTTGTCAAACACACCTTTTGGACTTCCCTCCACTCTTCTCCTATGTGTAGAAGGCACCCCCTTGTATTAGAAGGAAGTTAGAAAGACCATTTGAAACTAGAAACAGATCTGCTATGCATGTTCTTGAGATTTCAAGCCACCGGCTGAAATATACTTGAGATTGTGCATTCCTTCCCGTTGTTCTTGCAAGCTCTTTGATATTGCAGCGAGGATTGTAATCCGCTTGACTTGGTTGAGTGGACAACGTGAGGTTGGACGAACTCCGTGCTGTAGGTTGTTGCACTAGCAACGGTTGGCCGCAAAAGATTCATCAGGTTTCGCGAGTATCTTCGATCCTACGACGTGAAGGTCGGGCACCCCTCGTATCATTTGGTATCAGAACTCCGGTTGTCACGGTAGGATCTTTATCCCTAGTTGTAGATTTTTCTTTCATCCATATTCCAAAAACTAGCCACACAAAAATATTATCCCTTATTTTGATTTGTGTTTTTCTTCCTAATCTGAAAACTTGCCTCACAAAAATATTGAACCCTAGTCTCCGATCTGTTGTTCTTGTGCGTTTTGCTAAGTTTTTATCCATGGAATCGTGTTCTTCTTGCTGAAACTGTTCATCTTCCTTCGCGTCACTTTTAGATCCAGTCTGTCCAGCTCACTGTTTTTGGCCATAATTCCCACATACAAACTCAGATTTTCACGTTCTTGGACATTCTGGAAAGCTTATGAAATTCTCTACCAAGTTTCGTACAGACAAGTTCTTCTGATTCGGCCTAAAAAGTGGTCGAACTTGGCTTTGAATCTGACTGCTACTGTGTTGTGAAAATCTGCAGATTTGTTCTTGATAGCCCATCTTTCCTCTGCGAATACTTTGCACCTATCAAGACTAGCTAATCCGTTGCATAGGGCTGCACTTGTTGCACGAAATCGAAAGAGAAGTTCGAAATCTTTGTTGAAAATCAGTGGCACAACCATCCAATCAAAAGAGCAAAGAAGGTAATAAAAAAAAAAGTTTCTGAAATTATTTGCACCGTTGTGAGAAACTGATTGTTGATGTGCAATCTTGTGCCCTAGTTAATCCATTGCAGCTAGCTAGTGTCTTTCTATAACCGATGCAATTTGAGCTGACTTGTGTGATCACTATATCTTGTTCTAGCTCACTCTTTTGATTGCATTTGGTTCCATCATCCTTGTGTGTGAGTTGCTGCGTTCATCACTTAAAACCTTATTTTCAGCAACTAGGCATTGTGTTCTTGCTTGGATATTTACTTATCGAAACAACATCAAGGATTCAGATTGTGTAGGATATACACTTTCCCTACCAAGCTCCACATATAAATCTGTTGTGTGCTTCAATCTCAGTTGTGAGTTCGCCTAACCTCACCTTGTGTTGTCTCACCATTCAAGTGCGAGCTCCTCCACCAATCAACAAAGGGTGAGTAAGAACTTCGGTGGTAAGGATAAGTGAGTTTGAGAGAATTGTGCATACATCATATTGTGTCTCTCTTGCTGTTTTGCACAACTAACCATGTCAGGTCAAGGAGACAACGTGGCGGATGAACGTGATCCGGATGCGCCAGTAAATTGGACTGAATATTGTGCCTTGCGAGACACACTATGACGTGAGTTCTGCATTGGAAATGATCAGCTAAGGGAAGAATTGAACAACTCCGTCCAAGATCTCCAAATTGATGTGAATCAACAGCTGGCCGTACTCCACACCAACATAGTTAATGACATTGTATGACAACTACGACCACAAGCTCAAGATGGTCTTCCACTTGATGAGAACGATGAGGAAGCTGCTGCTCGAAGGGCTCGTGCTGCTAATGCAAATCGTCCACCTATTGGACCAGCTAGAGGAGGTGATGATCATGGTCCAGGAAGGGGCAGTGATCGTGGCATAGGTCGTGGAGGTGCTACACATGAACCAATTCGCCTCAACTAGCAGCTACGTAATGAAGGAAACCAACGCCTCAACCGCAATGACAATGATCGTCATGAGGATGAAAGGTATGGCAAACTAAAGTTCTCTATGCCCAAGTTTGCAGGTTCTAATAACCCAGAGGACTACCTCACTTGGGAGCTGAAAGTTGACAAGATCTTTCTCTTGCACAACTACACTGAAGAAAAGAAGCTTGCAATGGCTTCACTTGAATTTGATGACTATGCGCTGGTTTGGTGGGAACAAATTCAGCGCCAAAGAGTAGAACATGGCGAGAACCCTGTCGCATCGTGGGCTGAGATGAAGGTTGAGATGAGAGCAAGGTTTGTCCCTCGACATTACAGACGTGATCTTTTTGATAGCTGCAGGGATTAAAGCAAGGAAGCCGCACGGTGGATGAGTACTACAAAGAGATGGAGATGGCCATGATCCGTGCCAACGTGTATGAACATGAAGAGCAGACCATGGGCACGTTTTCTCACTGGTTTGAACTATCCCATCAAGCGCATCACTGAATTTCAGCTTTATAGCAATGTGGTGGAGTTAGTGCATCAAGCAGCCAAGGCAGAGAGACAAGTACAGCACGACTCCAAGATAACAAAGAACTCTTCATTTGCTCCCCGTTCAACACCTACAACAGGTAAATCCACCTCTCGGTTCAATTCCTTTCGTGATAACAATTCTAGTGCAAGTGTTGCTCCTAGTTCTCATGTAGCACGAAGTGGAAAAGAACCATCTACTCCAAATGCTAAGCAAGGTCCAGCAGCTAGTGCTACTTCTTCTGTGGGTTCTACAGCAAAGAGTAGTGCAATTCAATGCTTCAAGTGTTTGGGACGTGGTCATATTGCCAAAGATTGTCCAAACAACCGCACCATGCTTATCACAGAGGGGGGAGAATATGAATCTGCAAGTGAAGAAGAAGATACTCCAATTGCTGATTTGGATGATGAGGAAAATGAGATGACTTATTGTGATTTTGAGACCAGTCAATCTCTCATTGTCACAAAGAAAGTCTTGAGTGTTCAACAAAAAGAAGATCATGAACAACGCTGCAACCTCTTTCACACGAAAGCAAAGGTAAATGGCCGTGTGTGCAAGGTAATCATTGTGATGAGGACATCACTTCTTCGGATACACGCACTCCTCCGCTTGTTCACAAGGACCAATAACGCGCAGCAAAGCCCGATTATTGCATTGCCAGGTGAACTCCTTCCTAAGTTTATATATATATGGTTTTGAGAATGGTTTACTATCTAATAGTGATAATATTGTGCTTAGGAACCATGGAGAAGACCAGCAAGGACACAAGGACCAGCAAGGAGCTCAAGTCGAGTTGGAGTCCGGGATGGATTCGAGTTGAAGTCCGATTCGGCCATCCAGGAGCAGCCTGCCTTCAAATGACCATAACTCCCTCATAAGAAGTCCGATTGGGACTTTCTTATAGTCCACGGAGAAGCCCACGACGAGATATTTCCAATGGATCTAGCCCCACATCCAAATTCCTTCTGGATCGCTGGAAATTGACAAAACAAGTTTCGACCAGATTCTGATTGGACCGAGTCGGTGCTGCATCACTTTTTTGGTTGGGTCAAGTCCCTTGTATTAAGTTTGAGTCCGAGTAGGGAAAGAGTCCATATCGGTTTCAGGTTTCCTTACCTGACCACCGATCTCTTTTACCTCCTCTATAAAATCATACTGAACCATTAGGGTTCTACGGGTTTTGTTTAATCATAGTCTTTCCTTCGTGAAGCTATTGAGATATTCTTCTTGGTCGGCTAGATCAACATCAATATCTGTATTCGGAACCCAACTCTTTTTTGTGATTCAATCTATATTTGCAATTTCAGATTGCTTGTTTATCTTGTTCTTGCTTGTTCTTCGATTGCTTGCAGAATAGATCTTCGTGATCAGGTCGATCGGTCTTCTAGTTCGGTCGATAACAATCCGAAGTTGGTTCAGCGATTGCCAGGGCGTATCAGTCATGTACGGTTGGTAGCCAGATCGTGAGAGTCGTCTTCACAAATCGGTAGTTCTTGTTCTCATCGAAAGATCAGACCGCCCGCGTCGCATCACATTGATGGGGGAAGTTGCCACAATTTGGCTAGCAAAGAAATGTGTGAAAAGCTTGGGTTGAAGCAGCTACAACACCCGCATCCCTATCATGTGCAGTGCTTAAATGATTGTGGAGAAGTGAAAATTCAGCGCATGGTAAAGGTCCCCTTCAAGATTGGTGAGTATAGTGATACCGTTGAGTGTGGTGTGGTCCCGATGACGGTATGCCACTTGCTGCTCGGTAGACATGGCAGTTTGATCATGCAAGTCATCACAATGGTCGCAGTAACCAATATTCATTCAAGTGGAACAACAAGAAAATTGTTCTTCGACCAATGACTCCCGCTCAAATTCTTGCCGATACAATGCAAAAGAATGAGGTTGTTGAGAGTGTCAAGCAGCAAGAGGAAAGGAACACAATTGAGAAACCCAATCCGGTGAGTGAGAGCCACAAAACAAATGGAAGTGAAAAAAAAAGGATGAGGGAAACAACCTAGTGATGTTAGCCACTAAATCTGAAATAAGAGAACTACAAGAGAACCCACATTTGGTGCACTTTGTACTCTTGTACAAAGATGTGATACTCTCTACTAACGACATAACTTCTCTTCCAAGTGTTGTTGCAAGTGTTTTGTAGGATTTTGAAGATGTCTTTCCGGAGGAGATACCCGCTAGTCTTCCTCCAACTTGTGGCATTGAACATCAAATCTACCTCATACCAGGAGCTTCACTTCCAAACAGACCCCCGTACCGGACAAACCCAGAAGAAACAAAGGAAATTCAGCGACAAGTGCAATCACTTCTTGACAAAGGGTATGTACGTGAGAGCCTAACTTCTTGTGATGTCCCTGTGATTTTAGTCCCTAAGAAAGATGGTACATGGCGCATGTGTGTAGATTGTAGAGCAATTAACAACATCACTATTAGATACCGTCATCCTATTCCTAGGTTGGATGACATGCTAGATGAATTGAGTGGTGCTGTTATTTTCTCTAAAATTAATTTGCGTAGTGGGTACCATCAAATAAGAATGAAAGAAGGGGAATAGTGGAAAACAGCCTTTAAAACAAAATTTGGATTGTATGAGTGGTTAGTGATGCCTTTTGGTTTAACTAATGCACCTAATACATTCATGAGACTAATGAACCATGTTTTGAGAGCTTTCATTGGAAAATTTGTTGTGGTTTATTTTGATGACATCTTGATTTACAGCCGCACAATGGAGGAACACACTGATCACATTAGACAAGTGCTAGAAGTGCTTAGAACTAAAAAGCTGTTTGCAAACATAGAGAAATGCACTTTTTGCCAAGATAAAGTTGTGTTCTTGGGGTTTGTTGTTTTTGGAAAAGGGATAGAAGTGGATGAATCAAAAATTAAATCCATAAAAAATTGGCCTACTCCCACGAATGTTAGTCAAGTTAGAAGCTTCCATGGTCTTGCTGGTTTTTACCATAGATTTGTGAAAGATTTTAGCACAATTGCAGCCCTTTTGAATGAGTTAACCAAGAAAGGAAGTGAATTTGTTTGGGGTGTTGCTCAAGGAAATGCTTTGGCTAAATTGAAGAAGCTTTTAACTGAAGCACCATTGCTTGTTTTACCTAATTTCACTAAAGCTTTTGAAATTGAATGTGATGCTAGTGGAATAGGTATTGGTGGTGTTTTGATGCAAGAAGGCAAACCAGTAGCATATTTTAGTGAGAAACTTGGTGGTGCTCAATTAAACTATCCTGTTTATGATAAGGAGTTGTATGCTTTGGTTCGTGTTTTGGAAACTTGGCAACATTACCTTTGGCCTAAAGCATTCATCATACATTCTGATCATGAAGCTTTGAAATACTTGAAAGGCCAAGCTAAACTGAACCGTAGGCATGCCAAATGGGTGGAATTCATTGAATCTTTTCCATACATTGTGAAATACAAGAAAGGTAAAGAGAATGTGGTTGCTGATGCTTTATCTCAAAAGAGTGTGCTTTAGCCTCAACTTGAAATCAAAGTTCCTAGTTTGGAGAGCTTGAAAGATTTATATGCCTTAGATAATGAATTTGCCAAAGCATACTCTAAATGCAAAGATGGGAAAGGATGGGAAAAGTTCCATGTTCATGATGGGTTCTTGTTCCATGCTAACAAGCTATGTGTTCCAGATTCGTCCGTGCGTTTGCTTTTGTTGCAGGAATCACATGCAGGAGGCCTAATGGGGCATTTTGGGAGAGAGAAGACTTTGGCCATGCTGTCCGATCACTTCTATTGGCCAAAAATGCGACGAGACGTTGAGAGGTTTGTGCAGCGATGTGTGACATGCCATAAAGCTAAGTCCAAACTTAATCCACATGGTTTGTATACTCCACTCCCTGTTCCTAGTGCACCTTGGGAGGATATTAGCATGGATTTTGTTTTAGGATTGCCTAGGACCAAGAGGGGGAGGGATTCTGTATTTGTCGTTGTAGATAGGTTCTCTAAAATGGCACATTTTATTCCTTGCCACAAGAGCGACGATGCGTCGCATGTAGCTGACTTGTTTTTCAGGGAAATTGTGAGATTGCATGGAATGCCAAGAACCATTGTTTCAGATCACGATGTCAAGTTCATGAGCTACTTCTGGAAGACATTGTGGGCCAAGCTTGGGACAAAGTTGCTATTCTCTACCACTTGTCACCCACAAACAGATGGACAAACGGAGGTGGTGAACCGCACACTCTCCATGTTGCTGCGTACAATGATCAAGAAGAACTTGAAGGAGTGGGAGGACTGTCTTCCACATGTGGAATTTGCATACAACAGGGCAATTCACTCAACAACACAATTGTGCCCATTTAAGGTGATGTATGGTTTTAAACCAATCACGCCACTTGATTTGCTGCCACTTCCACTTCAAGAGAGAGCTAACATGGAGGCTACAAAGCGTGCTGAGTTTGTAAAAGCTATTCATGCAAAGACCAAAGAAGAGATAGAGAAGAAGGCACGCTACTTCGCTGAAAGGGCAAACAAAACAAGAAAGAAGATGCTATTTGAACCAGGTGATCTGGTTTGGGTACATCTACACAAAGAGCGCTTTTCGGAGAAGCGCAAGTCTAAGTTGATGCCTCGTGCTGATGGTCCATTCAAAGTTCTTGAGAAGATCAATGACAATGCATACAAGATCGAGCTTCCTGGAGATGATTACAATGTGAGTACAACCTTTAATGTTGCTGATTTGTCGCCATTCTTTGGACCGGAAGAAAAAGAGTCGAGGACGACTCCTTTTCAAGAGGGGGAGGATGATACGGGCAGCATAGCACCATCATCATCTCCTTCCCCTACTGCTGTTCAAGAGACTCCAAATCATTTCCAAGGATCAATAACACGCGCACGTGCTAAACAAATCAATCAACAGGTGAACTCGCTCCTTAGTAAGATTCATATTACTTGCGAGAGTCAACTGCTACCTAATGCAAGTAATTTAATCATTCTCAGGTATGAAGACAATATGAGGAGATGTGAACACCTTCGGGAAGATCAAGTGAAGCATGGACAAGTCAACAAGCAAGGTGCGAACACAAAAGTGCTCAGCTCGGCTTCCAATGACCAATCTGGAGAAAAACGGGTTTAGAGGATGCAAACGGAGTCCGTTTGGGGTGTGCGACCACAGCCTAGAAAGATCTCAAGCTCCTCTTTCCAACGGATCCAACCTTACCCTCAAATTCAATTGGAGCGCCGAGATATCGTCCAGAAAGTATGGCGACCAGAATCTGTTTTCTATGCATTGGGTGCTGCGCCACCATTAAGTTTAGCCCTTGTGCTTTGTGCTGTGACCTGGGCTTGTCAAGCACACCTTTTGGACTTCCCTCCACTCTTCCCCTATGTGTAGGAGGCACCCCCTTGTGTTAGAAGGAAGTTAGAAAGACCATTTGAAACTAGAAACATATCTGTTATGCATGTTCTTGAGATTTCAAGCCACCAGCTGAAATATACTTGAGATTGTGCATTCCTTCCCGTTGTTCTTGCAAGCTCTTTGTGATTGTAGCGAGGATTGTAATCAGCTTGACTTGGCTGAGTGGATAACGTGAGGTTGGACGAACTCCGTGCTGCAGGTTGTTGCACTAGCAACGGTTGGCCGCACAAGATTCGTCAGGTTTCGTGAGTATCTTCGATCCTACGCCGTGAAGGTCGGGCACCCCTCGTATCAGCAGCCTACTTCAATTGGTCTAGCAGGTCATCAATACGAGGAAGGGGTACTAGTTCTTGATGGTGATCTTGTTCAGTGCTCGATAGTCAATGCACATACGCCAAGTCTCATCTTTCTTTGGCACTAACACCACAGGAGATCCACAAGGTGAACTACTCGGTTGAATGACACCATCATTTAGCAACTCACCAAGTTATCTTTTGATCTCTTCATTCTCTAATACCAAGTTGCGATACATACTCAGATTGGGAAGTGTTGCATCAGACACGAGCTGAATTTCGTGTTCGACTGGACGTTTCGGCGGACGACCCTGGGTCTCTCAAACAGATCACTTTATTTCTCCAGTAGTCCCAACAAACGACCAGATGCCTGTGGCCTCCCTTCGCGCCGTGCCGCCACCACCAGGCGCCTCCATCTCGAGCCACCTCGCACCTCGCGTGCCGCGCCGTGGCCAGATCTGCGCCTCCCGCCGCATTGCTGCCTCTCCGCGGCCTAGATCCGCTTGCCCCACGCCACCAGAGCCGCTTCCACAGCGCCGCCGCCGGTCCACTCCTCCATCGCCTAGATCCCACCGTCAGATGCGTGATCTCGCGATCCCCTGGTGCTCTCGCCACACCGCCACAGATCAGCGCCGCGCCTCCATCACCCACAGCCGCCTCCGCCCTGCCGGGTCCCCCACGCCACCCACAAAGCCGAGCTCTCCCAGCCGTTCCACCGCCTATTGTTGCTTTTGCGCCGCCACCGATCCACTTCCGCATCGGAGCCACGCTCACCGCACCACCTGAGCTGGATCTCCATCTCCAACCCGCGCCTTCACGCGCCTCCCATCTCCACGGCGCGCCGGCACTGGATCCCGACGTCCTCTTCTCTTTCTTCTTCAGCGCCGACGACCATGCTCTTCTTCTTAGGCCATGACATCCTCCCAAGACGCCACGGCCGCGGTCCAGTTCCTCAACAGCACCTACGATGGTGCGCCCTGCTTCTTCATCCCCAATTTTCTTCACTGAGACCACCCTCGACGACCGCCAACCAACAAGCTCCATCAGTAAATTTTCGATGATCATCCCTCTTTTATTACTCTTTTTTTTTGTCAAATGCTTGTGATGAACAACTGAATGTATGAGATGAACACTTGTATGTAATTGCTGAATTGAATTCTCAATTTCCAATATCTGAGTTGAATCAAAGTGAATCCATTCTATGATTGCCTGCAATTGTTGATCAGGAGGTAGAATTGACAATCCTTGCATAAAATTCTGGAGTAGTTTGAGTTTGGATGGATCCCTGTGTTTTTATTTGTTGATGTATGGTGTTCTGAATGACTAACATGTTAAAGAACAATTCCTCTCAGTGCATAGTGTCTTTTGAATTGTAGCTTCATCAATGGTTTCACTCTGTGAACTGATTTGAAAATATCCTCTGAAGTTGCAAATAGTTACTGTTGAGCTTGTCATGTTCCATGAGTTCTAATTATGTGCTATCTTGAGGAGGGAATTGTTTCTTATAACTTTTTACATGAGAAAGAGATGTTTCAGCAGTTTCTACTCTGGGTTGTCCTGATGTCTGTTTGCTCCTTACCTCTAATTGAGTTATTGCATTAATATTTACTTTCTAAGATACATCAAAGTCTGGTTCTGATTCAATATAGTTTGTTGCCATAAGCTTGCTCTGTTCGGTCTGTGTGTTTGTACCATTGTGTGAGCTTTGCAACTTGTGAGTAGACACTCTAGTTAAGAGATCTGTACTTTAGAAATCTTAAAACAATGAGCTTGTTTTGCAAATCTGCACCAATCCCAACAGCTCTAATCTATTAATTCTGTGAACGCTTGGTCATATTATTTATCTCTCTCAGATGATCTGATCTTTTATTTAACGAAGTGGTTATTTACATCTCTTGAGATGAATTGTGTTGAATTCTGGATTTGCTGCTTGTGCTTGTTGTTGAGTTGTGGCTGAGAGGAGCTTTAGTTGATTTGTGTTTATTTTGTACTTGTACTTCGTCGATACTCACCTAGACTGCAATCGATGATGGTTGTTTGCGCTGCCTCGCGCGCTACCAATACACGATTTCCTTCTATTGCTTGTATTACAAAACACGAGTTCAGGACGAGCACTAGTCACTTGTCGAGGAAACCACCTCTCCTCTTTACTTCTTTCGACATCTCTCTATTTCTCTCATCCGTTTTGGTTTTAATATCCACCGATTTAGTCTAGTTTTACACGATTTGTTTTCTCTAGTCCCTGTGGAAAGAACGACTGAATACTCGCCTACTGCATCGTCCTCATTCTCTTGCGAGACGGTCTAGGCCGGTATCAATTTTTGGCGTAGCAGTCTGTATAAAAGGACTATTCTATTTGTCTAGATATGGTAGAGGCCTGTATCCAACTTTTTTATCCATTAGTTCCTGGCCCTATGAAGCTGAATTGAGCAGTTTACGAAGTTACTTGCCCTTGCAAGAACTCTCAAGGTGCAAGGATTCCCCCTCCCAACCCTACAGAAAAAAAAAGAAATGAAAGGCACAGCCTACCCCCAATAAAAGCAGTTTGCCTATTGTTTGTCTCGGTGAATCCCCGATTTAGGGAACCTTGTTGGCGAATTCGATTCTCTCCTCCAGAGTACTCTTTTTTTTTGAGTGGGGTACAAAGGAAGGGTAAGATAGGAAGGGATACGGTACTAGACTAACATATACTTAATATATATATTTATATAGTTAACTAGATTGAATTTTTTTACCATAGTACCTTAGCTTACTAAATTAAGCTGGAGAACGGCAAGAATCGAACCCGTATCTTCTCCTTGGCAAGGAGATATTTTACCATTCAACTACGCTCGCTATGGCATATTTTATGTGGTATATCCAATATATTTTATATGGTATATCCGCCTGGGTCTACCGTCTATGTCTGGGTCAACCGTTTTATTTTCTATTAGAGTTTTCCTTTTATTAATTGTCTATCAATCAATATTATATTGGCAATGGAATTATATATAATATTTAAATAAATTAAATATAAGATTAGCAATTTTTTCGGAACTCAAATTGCATTTTAATGCGTCTCACAATCCAAATTTTTAGAAGGAATGGACTTTTTTTATTTATTTTGTATCAGGGTAAATACTAAACAAATTCAAGAAATGAGAGAATTCAAAATAGCTACCAGAAAGACTAATCCAATCCATAATGATGTACCGGAAAATACAACGTTTTTATTATTTGACCAACCATCAGGAGAAGAAAATACAAGGGGTACACTAATCACTAAGACTGAGGAAGTCGCAATTAATGCAAAAACAGCTAATTGGAAAGCAATAGTCATATTTCTAATCCTCCAAGCTACCATCAAATAAAGTCAACTATATATTTGATCCCTCACTTAGTCAAAATTGTAATAAAATACAAGAAGTAGGAGGGGTTTAATCATGAATCCATTGATTCTTCTCTTTAGAACTTATTACTTACCACCCACTTTATTTTATTTGGAAATGGGTTTGATGGGGGGGTTTAGTCTTTATTTCACAAGTAGGTATAGTGGATCCTGTATCCGTGTGTACAGTATACAGAGATGTATCGAAAGGGGGATTCACATCTGGGATGTTTCTAGAGGTTAGTGGATCATTTTATATGACTATGTTCTATTTGTAGGAATAAAATAGAGATTAGGCTGTGGAGAGATGGCTAAGTGGTTGATAGCTCCGGTCTTGAAAACCGGTACAGTTCTAGGAACTATCGAGGGTTTGAATCCCTCTCTCTCCTTTTGCTTATTGAATAAGTTTGTTTCTTTATTTGTTTTTCTTTGTTATGTCCACTTATCTTTCTTTCATAAAAAGAAATGGCTCGGCTAGACAGAATAACCGAGCCAGAACATAAAAAAATAGTAGAACAGGTATAACTAAGAAAATCTTAGTTAAGAGGGGTCATGTAAAGAACAGGTTCCGAATCACGATCGATTCCCTTTTCAAAGCCTACTGCAGCAGCCCGAGCTCTTCTTGCATGCCACAAATGACCCACAAAAAAGAAGAATCCTAGAACAAAATGGGAGGTCGCTAACCAACTTCTAGGAGAGACATAATTGACTGCATTGATCTCGGTAGCTACGCCACCCACGGAATTTAAAGAGCCTAAAGGAGCATGGGTCATATATTCTGCCGAACGTCGTTCTTGGCAAGGTTGTATATCTTTTTTCAACCTACTCAAGTCCAAACCGTTGGGGCCCCTTAGAGGTTCTAACCATGGAGCACGAAGGTCCCAAAAACGCATAGTTTCCCCTCCAAAAATAACCTCCCCAGTTGGGGAACGCATTAGATATTTACCTAAACCTATGGGTCCTTGGGCGGATCCTACATTAGCTCCAAGACACTGGTCTCTAACTAGAAAAGTAAATGCTTAAGCTTGAGAAGCTTCTGGCCCAATGGGTCCGTAAAACTCACTCGGATAAGCCGTATTATTGAACCAGACAAAACAACAAGCGATAAAACCAACGACAGCTAAAGCGCCTAAACTATAAGACAAGTAAGCTTCTCCAGACCATACAAATGCACGACGAGCCCATGCGAAGGGTTTGGTTAAGATATGCCAAATTCCACCAAGTACACAAATGGAACCCAACCATACATGTCCCCCAATTATATCTTCTAAATCATCCACACTAACAATCCACCCTTCTCCCCCAAAAGGGGATTTTAGTAAATAACCAAATATAACACTAGGGTTAAGAGTCAAATTGGTAATTTTTCTTACATCCCCCCCCCCCCGGAGCCCAGGTATCATATACACCGCCAAAATAAAGAGCCTTGAGTACTAGAAGAAAAGCACCTAAACCTAACAAAATTAAGTGAATACCCAAAATTGTAGTCATTTTATTTCTATCTTTCCATACATAACCAAAGAATGGAAAAGATTCTTCAAGAGTCTCGGGTCCCAGAAGCGCGTGATAAATGCCGCCGAAGCCTAAGACTGCGGAGGAAATTAGGTGAAGTACTCCAGAAACAAAGTATGGAAAAGTATCTAGAACTTCTCCCCCTGGCCCTACCCCCCAACCTAGAGTAGCTAAGTGCAGAAGTAAAATCAATCCTTGTTCATACATGGGCTTTTCTGGTAAGAAATGGGCTACTTCAAATAGGTTCATTGCTCTGGCCCAGAATACGATTAATCCGGCATGGGCTACGTGAGCACCAAGCAGTTTACCGGACAAATTGATAAGTCTGGCATTCCCAGCCCACCAAGCGAAGCCGGTGGTTTCTTGGTCACGGCCAGCTAAAACGAAAGTTCCATTAAAGAGCGTTTCCACGTGGTAGAACCTCCTCAGGGAATATAAGGTTTTCATGAGGCTGATCCAGAGCTGCCATCCACGCACGAATACCCTCGTTTAAAAGAATATTTTTGGTGTAGAAAGTCTCAAATTCAGGATCTTCTGCTGCACGGATTTCCTGGGAAACAAAGTCATAAGCACGAAGGTTCAGACCCAGACCGACTATACCAATAGCACTCATCCATAAACCGATGATGGGTACAAATAGCATAAAGAAATGTAACCAACGTTTATTGGAAAAAGCAACACCAAAGATTTGGGACCAAAAGTGGTTAGCAGTGACCAATGAATAAGTTTCTTCAGCCTGAGTTGGGTTAAAAGCGCAGAATGTGTTTGCACCATCACCATCTTCAAATAGAGTGTTTTCTACGGTAGCACCATGAATAGCGCATAGAAAAGCCGCGCCTAATACTCCAGCAACTCCCATCATATGAAATGGGTTCAGCTTCCAATTATGAAACCCTTGGAAGAAGAGGATGAATCGAAATATCGGTGCTACACCAAAACTCGGCGCAAAGAACCAACCAGATTGCCCCAGTGGATAAATAAGGAATACAGAAACAAAAAAAGAGATTGGAGCAGAGAATGCAATTGCATTATAAGGCCATAATTGAACAGACCGAGCAAGTTCAAATTGACGTAACATGAAACCTATTAGTCCAAAAGCACCATGGAGAGCGACAAAAGTCCACAGACCGCCTAATTGACACCAACGAGTAAAATCCCCTTGAGCTTCTAGACCCCATAGTAGCAACAAAGAATGTGCTAAACTATTGGCAGGCGTGGAAACTGCCGTGGTTAAGAAATTGCAACCTTCCAAATAGGAACTGGCCAATCCATGAGTATACCAAGAAGTTACAAAAGTTTGTCCCTGTAAACCAACCCCCTAAAGTGAAATAAGCACAAGGAAAGAGCAATAGGCCGGACCATCCTACAAAAACGAAACAGTCCCTTCGTAACCAGTCATCCATAATATCAAATAGATCATTTTCTTCTTTAGTAACTCTACCAAGGGCTATAGTCATAGTGATCCTCCTATTCAATTACTTCAACCATTTCCGAGCACCTCATATCACTTCTAAGGCATACGATAGTTTGATTATCTATGGATGATTTATTTCTCATTCAATGCCCTTTTCCAATGGTCTCGAAGATACAATTTTATCTATGGGGTCTGAGGTAAATTCATGTATTTCTCATGAATTTGATTCAATTAGTTCTTATACTATAGAAATAAACATTTGAATTCAGCATTACTCCATGCTCCTATTTCAAAGTCTATCTTTTAAGGGAAAAATGAAAATAAAAGCAACACACCCCCCCCCCCCCCGCCCCCCTCTTCCCATTTGTTCTCTATTGCATTGGTGGAAGAACAAAAATAGGATTAGGATTCTAAAAAAAAAAAAGAAAGATATTGAAAAATCGATTTTCGAAATAAATTTTTATGTGTAGCGGAAAGGAATTGCGATTTATTCTTATTCCTATAGAACATCCAGTAACAAGAAAACAATATGAAATCGTAAATAGCGAAAAATTCTTGCCTTACGTGGTCTAAGTCTAAGGAAATACAAAAAATCCGCTTATACAATTTCATCTACATCGAATTTATATATCAGAATAGCAGATAGAGACATCATTCAAGGAGTCAGATCTACTTACTTTATCTTTCTTTCCCATTTTATGGTGGGTTTGATAAGAACACTTTTTGCTTTGTTGATAAATAATCAAAAAAAAGAGTTTTTGATTTTTTATATAACCCCTTTTTTATTATAACAAGCCCTATATAGAAATGAACCTATATATAGAAATGCCCGCTGTAGATAAAATCTATCTAATTGTCTCTCAACCAATATGGAATTTTAGAAAGAAAAAGCAAGAAATTTCTATTTTTTTATTAACATTAATAAAAAAGAATAGAACAAAAATGGAATTGGCAATATAATTTTTATGGACTTTTGAAAAAAAAAAAAGGAAGGATTTTTTGCAATCATTATTTTCTGCCTCTGTCAAATCACGGAAAACTTTCGATTTTGAACGGGGAGAGATGGCTGAGTGGACTAAAGCGGCAGATTGCTAATCCGTTGTACAATTTTTTTGTACCGAGGGTTCGAATCCCTCTCTTTCCGCCCCCTCGGATCATTTGGGACTTTCAAATTGGAAGGAATTCTGACCCCTGGATTTTCTCATAGATAAATGTATGAAACAAATCAAATTTGTAAGAAAAAATTTTGAAAATTTTTTTATTTTTACTCCTCACGCCTAGGATTACGTCCTGAGTCATTAGATAAGAATCCAAAGATAAAGAGGGAAACAAAGAATATCACTATTGTGTAAACAAAAAGTTTGAGAGTAAGCATTACATAATCACCAAGATTTTATTTTTAAGGAATAGATTACCCGTTTTTCCTTACCACACAGATTCACTAGGATGGGTTTTGTTTATTTTGACACGTAAAAATGTAAAATTAAATTCTTGAAAAGAATTGAAAGAATTCCTTTCTAATTCTAATAAGGACTTTTATTCTCTCTTTACCAAAAAAATACTAGTCATATCAATATCAATAACAAAGGTATTGTGGGTACCTAAAGGTACCCCCTCAACGTAGGGGCAGGGCATGGAAAAGCAGATCAAAATTCATTGCTGCATCTATTCATTCAATATAAAATAAAAGAATTAGAATTAGAATTTTTTTTGGAATGAATACATCATTCAATTTGGCAGACCAAACAGAGTAGTAAAGATTTCATCGAAAACTTACAGCAGCTTGCCAAACAAAGGCTAATAGAAAAAAGAATAGAGGTATGCCAGGCATAACATCCACGATTGGGTTAAAATGGCATAAGCTTCGGGCAATTTGGCGAAGAAAAAACTAGTCGGATAAAGAACAGAATTAAAACAGATACAGGTTAAACTAAGTATATTAGCTAGGCATAACAAGCATTTCATTCTTGTAGATTAGATAATTTGAGATAATTTGATTTTGATTGAGTTATTTTTTCTAAGGGAAAAAGGGAAAAGGCAAATTAAAAATCCTTTTTTCTTTGTCGGACTTTCCCAAACGCAAAATACCTCCTTGTATTCGCATTCTCAAATGAGAAGAGAATGGAAGAAATTCGACTTTCATATAATATCTTAATAGAATTCCATGTAATGATCAATGAATTTTTTGGATTCTATATTATCTGCATGTGTAGAATCCTAGCAAGAAAAAATCCCCTAGTTTTTATGTAATTGAAGTGGGATTGACGAATAACTAATACTCATATTAGTGTTTATTAGTGGCGAATAAAACCGAAATGGGGCGTGGCCAAGTGGTAAGGCAGCGGGTTTTGGTCCCATTACTCGGAGGTTCGAATCGCATGCCAACGACAACGCTGCTCGAGTACTATCACTTTGACCAATGGGCCGAATCATGGCAAGCACGTATTTGTAACCTGCATTGACGATTCTCTTGGCCTGATTCACGGTAATCAAATTCAAAGTGTTGACATGGACGTCTCTAGTAATCACAAACTTAACTCCATCTTTAGTGATCTCATACAACACTCGCCGATGGAACAAATATGGACTCCCAGATACGAACTCCCAAAGATCACCTGACACATATCAATAGGAACAACGTCGCATTGGACCTCATCGAATATATCGAGCAAAGATCACAAACTTCAACACATACTGACTCGTAATCTGTTGGTTCACGTCAGATGTAAACCATCCTAGTGGATATGATCGCGGATGTGTGGTTGTCTTCAAACCAAGTCGCCGAACCAGTCCAGTGGAGACCAGATTCTTCTGACTTCTAGGATTAAATATCGCTGCGATCACTTCGTGCTTCACCTGGATGTTGATAGTGAACAAGTCCTCCATTGGGTGATGGTCGTTCGGTGGATCCGAATTCTTCTCCTTCGGCATTGCCATCAGAGACAAGGTTGATTCGCTTCATCAACCAAATTCACACAGACAACTCCTTCTTCGGGTGGAGCCGTAGTAGCTGTAACTGTTCTTTTCCCTGGTTCGTTCTTCTTTGGTCGAAGCCTAGGATGAAGCTTGTAGCATTTATCTTTAATATGTCCCATGACTTGACAATGGTCGCAAAAAGTACATGTGCCCATTTTCGAAGTGTTCTTCTTCGGACTTGGCTTCCTTTTTGTCAAGGTGACATTTTCCTTCGTGCCTTTGTCGCTGCGGGATTTATTCTTCTTCTCGATCGCCATAGCAGTT
This sequence comes from Pharus latifolius, assembly GCA_019359835.1. Classification (NCBI taxonomy): domain Eukaryota; kingdom Viridiplantae; phylum Streptophyta; class Magnoliopsida; order Poales; family Poaceae; genus Pharus; species Pharus latifolius. The sequence goes on from CM033329.1 coordinate 38,863,236, forward strand.
GTGCTCGCGATTGATGTCTTCAACGCCGAACAGGCTTAACTCAGCACTGATCATTTTCTGAAGTCCAGATGTGTATTTCTGAAATACCTGAGGATTGGACAGCGATATGCTAATGCCTATTGTTTGTCTCCAGAACCCTGTAGTATAGTCCTGAACAGATTGGTCGCGCCGTTGGTACAATCTGTGCCACCATTCCCATCTTTCCTCCAGGTAACCCATCGGATAGAATTCTTGTCGCAGGGCGACAAGGGCCTTCCACCAAGTCTTGGCGTGGTCCTTCATTTTCAAAGGTGCAAATTTGACCTTTTGAACGCTACTGAACCCTTTCAGGTTAAAGTAGGTCTCAAGCTGACCAGTCCATGAATCTATCTTCTAGGCATCGATCTCCCCATCATATATAGGTATGTCAATCTTAGCGTCGACCTTGAAAGATCCAACGGCTAAGGAGGTGTTGGCGAGGTCGTCGGCCTTATGGTCGTCTTCTTCTTCCTTGTCGTCTGGCCTGCGCAAGTCTTCACCAATCTTCACACCAGTAACCTTCCCTGCTTTAGGAGGTACGATTATAGCCTGCTACTTAATCGAAGTAAGCACGGTTTCCATGTCGGTGGAGAGCTTAGCCACTTGTTCGGCTAGGTTAGCTTGTACGGAAGTTCCTTCAAACATTGTCGAAGATGCGACTGTAGGTGCCATCGATTGTTCACCTAGAGTTTCATGGGAAATTTTGTAACCCTAGTGAGTCTTCACCATCCACAGGACAGGATAGTTGTTCTGATACCAACTTGATCCGTTTGAAACCTAGCCTTGGTTTTCGCACTAGGCTCGCCCAAATACTAATATACGGAATAACGGGATCTTACTCGGAGTTACCAAAACCCAAAGGATGATCGAAAACACAATTCAAGTAATTGCACAACTCTTTATTTCAAAGAAGGCTTTACACGTCGAACGTTAGGACGCACTCGCCTATGTCGATGAACTAGACTCGATCTGATCTATATCAAGGTATTTATAGTCCAATCGTATGAATACATATCAGCCTCAAATAACTAACTAAACCTAATAGATAAGACTTAGTTATATATATTCGGATCGGAATACAACTCTGACCAGAATCCTTCCCGAGGTCGAGAACCAATCCATGGTCGCGAAGCCTTTCTGAACTATAATAAGGTCGCGAAGCCTTATACTAATTGACCTGAAGATCCTCCTGGATCAAGGAATGATCAACTCTCTGAATCTTTTCATGTCCATGACGATTCGGCGTGGCTCGAACACGGTTACTCCTTATCTGGCTATGCCGAGCACTATCCCCTTCCCGAGATTTAGTTACTGAACGTGACGAGGAAGTTGGAGTTACATCTGATGCAACTCTGTCAAGATTTTCTGCAAGAACTCCTGCAAAAGTTACCCCAACGTCGTTAGTAAGACCAGCAAGAGGGTTACAGAGAAATGTGCTCCTGTGTACTCCTTCTAGGTGCCAAAGGAGTTTTCGCCATCGTCGCCTCACCCATCAGGGAACACTCCAGATCTGTGAGGACCGATTGGTCGCACCTACGACCACCAGGTGGTCGTTGGCGGGATGTTCTGGGGCCAAAGTTCACGACGTCATGGTGAAGTTGCATAAGAGCAAAGTTTCCTTTGTCGTTTTGTGAACATCATCCTCTCGACGCATACGAACTTCATCTTTCAACTGTTTACGATCTTCTTCCTCCCTGGCAAGCCATTGCTCAGGAGTTTCCTCGAAAAGTACTGCGACTTCCCACGGAGCCGAGACCACAGACAGGGAGAACATCTCCTCTCTGTCTGAGTCATACTCGAAATCAAAGAGGGAATTCAAAGCAATGGATTGTGATACATATTCACCTTCAGATGTAGTAGGGTTCACAGAAGGTGAATGAACTACTTTCTCAGGTTCTTGGTTGATGGTCGTGACAAAAATCGAAGAAGGATTCTCCTCAGCACAAAGCTCGAGAGTGGCATCAATCTCTTCTATGGGAACATTATCTTCATCCATGACATCGACATAGTCGGCGAGATCGAAGTCGTTCTCAGAGTCATATTGCATAGGGTAAAGGATCCATAAATACAGATAACTTTGATGAAGAAGAAAGTACCTTGTCCTCCCTACAGTCGGCACCAGCTGTCAATGATTGGGACAAGATCCCAAGCTGAACTTACATGTATTTAGTTTGTTTTGCAAGGAGGTAGTATCTAAGAATAACCAAAGAGAATCACTGTAAATATGAACGCAAGAACACGTTGTGTTTATACAAGTTCGGGTCCTCGCAGTATGAGTCCTACTCCTGTTATATTCTCACTATCAAAATAATAGAATTATAATGTGTATAATCTTGAGTCTAATCTCCTAATCCTGTGTTAGACTTCATCGATTGATCCCCCTTTCTTCAAGCCCTGACCTCCTTTTTATACTTGTTGAAGAGAACGTTAGTTGCTTGACCGAAAGGATGCTTTGGCGATAACGGCATAACGGTTGCTATTTGCCGGTGCGGTTATGGATAACTACACAACCATGAGCAACCGCATACTTATCTTGTCAATGAAGAGAGCATTATTCTAGGAGTATTGGCCAGTTATAATACAACTGTACAACTCTTAAACCATGGTCGGAAAGTCTCAACCATACCCTCTTGGTTCAGAGGCACTTCTAGTTATAATAACTCTTTCATTCTGTGGTCCCACATAGACTGCGACTGTGGATTGGGGATTATCACATCTCCGCAACCAGGGTGACCGCGAGCAAATATCTCTGCGACCAGAGTGGTCGCGGGTAATGAGATTACGAATGATTACGACCACGGATGTGTGCGACCATAATTTACAAAAACCACAAGTAATGTTCACACATAATGGGCCTTTGTATTTAATTGACAAGACAGATTAGGTTATGTCCAGTATATCTTGGACTATCCCATGAGCTCTCTCTGTGGTCTCTTATGACCATGGAAAGGCATAAACAAATAGTTTAGTTCTCTTTCCGTGGTTTCTTGTAATCACGGAAAGGCATAAGTAAGAAGACTTGGATGTAACACCCTGTTTTTGCCAAACACTAAAATAGCCAAAATCCACATCTTTACCCCAAACCCTAATCTGCTTCAGCCATTCTCTTCTAAATGTTGTTCAGAACATTTTTCCCTTCGGGATCATCTCCAAAATCTCATCCTAAAACTGAGTTTTGACCCTTGCCGTCTCAGAACCCTAATTACCCTAATTTTACCCTAAACTGCTTTTCCCCAATTTTGTCGAAACCCTTCAGATCTTACTCGATCTTACCAAACTTTGGCCAGATGAGTTCTAATAATCTTTTACAACTTATCTGCGAAATCAGATTTCAGATCGGACCCTTAGATCTCCAGATTTGCAATCAAGTCCATTTCCTATTCAAATTTTCCTCACAGATCAATCCCTGAAGCAAGATTTGAAATTGCAAATTAGCCCGGGCCTTCTTTTTAGCCCCTGTGCCGTTCGACCGCGCCCCGTTCGCCGTTGCCTTGCCGCAGAGCTCGCCGCCGGCCATCCTCTCCGGTCGCCGCGCTTGTAACCGGTTGAGCCACCCCGCGCGCACGTGATAGCCACCGTGGCATCGCCTCGCCCAGCGGATAAACGCCCTCGCCCCAGAGCCGTGTCTTCGCGCGCGCTCCCGTTGCCGTGGCAATTGCATGCGTGTACGTGTCGTTGCCGGAGCTACGTTGTCGCCTCCGCATCTGCGCCGTCCCGGACGAAGTTCCAAGGCACCCTGGCATCGCTGGCAAAGCTGCAGCACCGCCTGAGCGCTATCACATCGCCGTCCGCCGCTGTTGCGCCTGCGCCCGACAAACTTCTCCCCGGCGCAAGCAACCGCTGTCGTGTTTTCCCTCGCAAGCTCCGTCCTCGTGCCTATTTAAACCCTACAGTGCTGTGCTTAAGCCTCATCTCAGGACTTAGCCATTTTTCCAGAGCTCTCGCCGTTTTCACCTTCTTCTCCGGCGAGCCAGTGAGTGAGCTCACGATGCCAGCCCATCTCGCTGCACCATTCTCCAATCCAAGTTCACCAGTGAGTTCCCCTCTTCACCCTTTCTGTGTAGTAGCAACCAATTGCACCAGATCGATCCCCATCGCCGGTGATCGCCGGAAAACCAGAAAACCCCTGTTCCCTCAATGCTAACCCATTCAGCCCGAATTAGCTCTCGATTCTGTAGAAGAACTTGATCAGTGAGCTTAGTAGAGCAAACCTGTTGAATCAGGATCCCCAATTGCGCTCAAATTGAAGAAATCCCGATCTGGAGGTCCACCAGTTCGCCGGACCTCGGCGCCAAGCTTCTCCGGCCATCTCCCAGCAAAATTAACCCCTCCAATAGCCTTGTTGTGCCCTAGAGATCATCCCCAAGCTTGGAATTGAGCTCTTTCGCCTTGTAGCGAAAACCCCTAGGCTCCAGTGTCATCTTCTCCAGCGCCGGTCGCCGGAATTCGTTCCCGGCCGATTCAGCCGACACCACTTTGTCCCTTAGCTTCGCCTCACCTCCCTGAGCAATTTCTTCCACTAGCTCGACACCTGGATCTGCCTAGATTGTGAGTTATGCCTTTGTCAAGCTCTTGTCCAGATCAATGTCTGTGCCGTGTCGCCACCGCAGTTCATCACCGGATTTGGCCACCCTCCAGTCACTTTCAGCCCTTATTCCTGTTGAGTATTTTGTTCCTGTTAGTAGTGCCTACCTCCCAGACAAAGTGTTGCATCAATTGGAGCCCTGGATCAAAAGTTAAGCCATGCCCTAGTTTCTGGCCATGTCCAGCACTATGTCAGTGCATGTCAGCCACTGGCATTAGCCTTGTTTGACCCCTCTGGTTGAGCAATGGAAATGTCACTTTGTCCCCTAGATTCCTGGAGTTGTGTTCTACATCTTTCCCTTCTATCACTTCTCCAGAAAACCATCCTAAGATCAGTTTAAAGTTATGCCAAAGCCATGAACCGAATGTCAACCCTTCGACGTTCAATCCTTTTTAGCCGTTTCTGTGACCAGAGCCCTTGTGACCTTGCCCTAACCTTTTCCCCTGCATGCATGACTTATTTACTTAATAAATTCTATGGAAACTATTTTCTGTATGCTTATGGTATGTGTTTGTGTGTTGGTTGATTGCCGCAGAGTCAGAAGCTGAAGGAGCGGAAGAAGTCTTTGAAGATCCGTCTGAGTATTTAGACCCAACATCGCAAGGCAAGCCTCATTCCTTTGATCATGTCTCGCCCAATATTTTCATATGAAGTATATTCACTGTTTCTTACTATGCATGCTTATTTGAGATACAAGTTATGTTTGAATGACATGAGTAGATATTACCTAACGAATCATGAAACCCCTTTTGTTATTGAACCTTTATATATATGCTTCTGTCACCCTAGGACTCATATACTGAATATCCACATTAAACTTGAAATGGTCAAATACATGAGAAGTTATAATGAAAACCATTTTGTTAAGAAAACTGATAAAAGGGATCAGTAGTGAGGATTGGATTGTATGGAGAGGGTGCGGTGCGCACCAGGGAATGTGAATGCTCCTCACTATTGGTTCATAAGGACGAGAACCTTGTGCTGTGTCTCTATACGAATTGTAAACGTACCAACCACTTGCCTGGTATGGGACAGGCACAACTTAGTAGCTTTTTGGTATTAGCAGTTCCCTGCATGGTTTGTCGATCTGGTTTCTCGCGTGGAAACTGGTAGGCCAAGGTTCGGCCATGAGTGATGTGAGTTCAGAAAAATCATGAGAGGAAAAGGCGTAAAAGAAGGAAGGCGCCCTAGACCTGATTAAGCCGTGAGCGGTTGTAATCTTAAATGGTCGTATGTCTCGCGTGGACATAGACCAAGGCTATGTGTCCTGCGGGAACATAGACCAGAGAGGCTAGGAAGTAAGGCAGTGGGGAAGACCCACAACGGTACTTGAGACTTAACTGTCTATTTACCGGGCGGGGATACTGTTAATACTGAACTGTAAAAGCGTTGTGTGATCTCGGCCTTGTCACATGTGTATAAGTCACATGGAGCTGATCCGACTTGAAAGCCGAGTGAACCAGTGGATTTAAAAAGAGGTACACCTTTGCAAAGTGTAAAAGAAGTATCAGATACTCTGTACTCCCAGGTTCAGGAGTCTTTTCGTAGTGGATGTTATCCATGGGTTATAGCACAAGTAATGTTTTGGGAATGTTTTCATAATGCGGTTAACAAAGTAGTGACTCATGGGAGACCACTACATCTAATGTTTTATTGAAAACCTGTTTAATGTTTAGAGTATCATTTTCATGACAAAAGTGCTGTTTTACTGAACAAATGACTTGGAAATCTATATATCTCTATCCATATGAAACTAAAACCCCGGAATCATATGTTTCACCCTCATGTAAGTACAATTGCAATAATCCCCGGAATGAGTGTTGCTGAGCACCAAGTGCTCACCCTTGCATTTATATCCAACTGTAGAAGAGGGATTCGAGGATCCCGATTCCTTCAGTTATGAGTACTCAGCTGAAGATGGAAGTGCCCCGGACGAGCCCACGTTCTAGAAGGATCATGCACCAAGTCAAGTCAGATGTGGGAGAAGCCCCTCCAACCCCGCTGCTGATGGAAGTCAAACTGTTTGTCATCGCTTTGTGCTTTATGTTGTGTGTTCGGTACTTGGATACCGATTCTGATTCTGATAAACTGGTTATTTTCTTAGCAACTCTACTTAGCGCCATTTTTGGTGCTTTGGCTATGTAATATTGGCCATGTTGGCCTGATACTTGTTTAAGATATTACTATGCTTGTGTGGTTTGAGCTCATGTGGCATCATGCTGTGTGTAACCTACCTGGGCGGTTACCAAGGTGATCCTCAAATGGGGGTCTCACATTGGATCTCCCCCTCCATGGTCTCCTGCGACCACGGAGAGGCATAGAAAAAAGACTTGGGTAATAATCCTCGTCAGTGTTGCAATTGAAAGTTTATAGGAGATAGTTTAGGAGATATCAAAGAAGAGTTCAGGGGAGCAACAAGTTCATGAGCAACAAATTCTTGAACAACAACAAAGTCAGCAGCAAGAAGAGCTGCAATAACCTAATGTGATTAAGATAGGATAGTCCATTGTACCATTTGCTCATGCCCCAAGTCCCTCCTCAATTCCTTCTTCCAGTTTCTTATCTTTTCCTAAGACAAGTGGTAACGTGCCTTTTACCTTGAATCCTTTAAATTCTAAATTACCACTTACTCAATATAGTGAACCTCGAACTTATGCCAGAAAACTTCCAGTTCCATTTAGCTTTAAGCATGATTGATGAGGGCATCCCAACGACCATTATTTCACCAACACCTTCGTCCTCTATTGCTCATGATGATGAACCTACTAGAATGTTTCAAGGACCTATAACTCATTCACGTGCCAAGAAACTAGCTGAAAATGTTGCATTGGTTTTAACTAACCATAACTTAATTTCCAATGAGAATTGGATGCTTCCTTGTGCAACTACTTTGTGCGTACTCAGATTTGAAGGCATCAGTACATGGATTGCCCAGCGGGAGGAGAGGGAGGACGAGCACCAAAAGGAGATGATGCGGATATCATTAGCACTTGAAGGTGACGTACATAACATTGGCCCAGCGTGGAGTACGAAGCAAGGAAAAGGAAAGCAATGACCTCAACAATCGGGAAAGAAAGCAATTGTTTTTGCATGCAACGGTTTCTTTCCAAAATTGAAGATTACTTTCTAAGTTTAGTATAAGAGATGTTATGGAAAGTTTTTGGGTGGTCACTGTTCACGTGAACAGTAACGCATTCCCCAACTCCTATATGTTCTACTCAAACTCTATTGTAATGTTTCAAACCACATTATTCAGAAAAAGCTACTTTCTCTTGATTCTTGGGTTTATGCTACGCGCTGCCATCGAGAATAGGAAGTATTTTCTGAGTATTACCATTGTTGTTCTTGTGATTCCTCGTGTCTTGCAGGAAGAACGCACGTCTACTTCTGCGTGGTTGAGTAGACGAGGAACAGAGCGTGTTCTTGGGCGAATTCGCATAACGCAAGTTGCCGTATTGAGACGGTTGACGAGGATTGTTACCCGAGCTAGTCTAGAATAAATGCACGCCTGGTTCAAGATAGATTCGAACCAGGTAAGTGTCCGTTGGTGTGATCTCAGATGGCTTGACAAGCGGGGACACATGGTCGCAGGCTTTGCGCGATTAGGCCGCAGACAGTGCGCGGTCAGGAGCCAGTAGGCGATGCGCGGACAGAAGGTCACAGACAATGCGCGGTCAGATGATTGCAGACAATACGCGGTCCGAAGGTCATGGACTACTCTCGACCAGAAGACACGGGGTTGATTAGGCCCTACAACAAGCATATCCCGGGTATTCCGAAGATTCTTCCACGTATCAAGATAAATACCAGGAGGTTAATATGTGCGGTTATCCCTTAATTGCACGTGTTAAGCCTGCATGGAAGTTAAGTGCAGTTGCCAAAACTGCATCCGAACAACTGTACAAAGCCGTTGTGTGTTGGCGCCCTTTCGACCAGTATAAAAGGGTGAGCAAATGCACCAGACAGGGACATGACACATCGGGAACAGATCAACATCGACAAGTTTCCATGGGCTAGTTCAGTGGTGTTTTACATAATCACACGGAAAAGATCTTCGCCTGTGATGATCTTTTCCACAACTTTGTAACTTTTTTCCCATACATAGTGAAATCACAACAAGACGTAGGGCTATTACTCCCACTATCGAGGGCCCGAATCTGTATAAATCCTTCTGTGTTCCAACCGGCTTTGGCTCATCATCCCTTCCCAGAGGGACACCCTGAAAGGCCTCATAACTCACAAATTTTGCATAAGTTCGACTAAAGACCCCGAGTCCGAATCGTCGACAGCTGGCACCCACCGTGGGGCAAGTGAGGAGATTGGAAAAACACTTCAGTCATTTCGAAGTCTAATACATCCCGCGAAAGGACAACATTCTCGCAGACCAATTATCCAAAATTGGGTCCTCACGCACATCTGCTCCGGCAGGAGCGTTCGTTGAACACTTGGAACGTCCCTCGATCATGACTACGGTCGAGGATGATCCGGTAATAGCCTGCGTTACCAACCTCGGACAGGAACGAGATTGGACCCATCCATTGAGGGTCTATCTCGAACATGGGACCTTGCCCGAGGACAAAACTGAAAGCGATCGGTTAATTCGAAAAGCGCGTCTATACAAACTTATAGAGGGAGTTTTGTATAGAAAAGATACTCAAGGAGTATTCATGCGCTGTGTGTCCCAAGAGGAAGGTAAATCCCTCTTGAGAGAACTTCATGACGATGTATGTAGTGCGCACGTGTCATACCGTACACTGGTCGGAAAGGTTTTCTGACAAGGATTTTACTGGCCTTCGGCACGATGATGCCAAGAATATGGTCAAGACATGTCCTCAGTGTCAGTTCCATGCGAGTCAGGTTCATCAACCTGCCTACGCTCTACAAACCATTCCTCTATCATGGCCCTTCGCGGTCTGGGGGATGGACATTGTCGGTCCTATGCCACAAGCAGTCAATGGATACAAGTTCTTGTTCGTAGCTATTGACACGTTTCAAAGTGGATTGAGGCCGAACCAGTACGCAACATTACTGCTGCTGCCGCACAAAAGTTCTTTCATAAGAATATTGTGACTTGATTCGGTGTTCCAAATCGTCTCATCACTGATAACGGTTCCCAGTTCGCTAGTGGTCTTTTTCTGGACTATTGCGATCAGGTCGGAACCAAGGTGTGCTTTGCCTCTGTAGCTCATCCACAGAGCAATGGTGCCGTTGAACGTGCCAACTGGCAAATATTGCAGGGCATCAAAAAACGTGTTTTTGATCACCTTAAGACACGCTCGGCGGCTTGGGTAGACGAGCTCTACACCATTTTGTGGGCACTACGTACTACCTCTAGTCGAGCCACCGGTGAGACACCTTTCCATCTGGTGTACGGGGCTGAGGCTGTGTTACCCATGAAAATTAGTATTGGTTCTGTCCGAACAGATCAATTCGAACAAGTTGATCAGAACGGGCAACGATTACAAGATCTCATTCTCCTAGAAGAAAAACGTGATCGAGCTTTGGTCAAGTCCGCTGTATATTTGCAAGCTTTGCGCAAATACCATAACAAAAGTGATGCGACATAGGCGGTCCGATCTTTCGATGAGAACAATAACTATCGATTTATGAAGATGACTCTCACGATCTGGCTACCAACCGTACACGACTGATACGCCCTGGCAATCGCTGAACCAACTTCGGATTGTTATCGACCGAACTAGAAGCACGATCGACCTAATCACGAAGATCTATTCCTGCAAGCAATCGAAGAACGAGCAAGAACAAGATAAACAAGCAATCTGAAATTACAAATATAGATTGAATCACGAAAAAGAGTTGGGGTTCCGAATACAGATATTGATGTTGATCTAGCCGACCAAGAAGAATATCTCAATAGCTTCACGAAGGAAAGACTATGACTAAACAAAACCCGTGGAACCCTAATGGTTTAGTATGATTATATAGAGGAGGTAAAAGAGATCGGTGGACAGGTAAGGAAACCTGAAACCGACATGGACTCTTTCCCTACTCAGACTTTAACTCAATACACGGGACTTGACCCAACCAAAAAGGTGACGCAGCACCGACTCGGTCCAATCAGAATCTGGTCGAAACTTGTTTTGTCAATTTCTAGTGATCCAGAAGGAATTTGGATGTGGGGCTAGATCCATTGGAAATATCTCGTCGTGGGCTTCTCCATGGACTATAAGAATGTCCCAATCGGACTTCGTATGAGGGAGTTATGGTCGTTTGAAGGCAGGGTGCTCCTAGATGGCCGAACCGGACTCTAACTCGAATTCATCTCGGACTCCAACTCGACTTGGACTCCTTGATGGTCCTTGCGTCCTTGCTGGTCCTCTCCATTGTTCCTAAGCACAATATTATCACTATTAGATAATAAACTATTATCAAAACCATATATATAAACTTAGGAACGAGTTCACCTGGTAATGCAATAATCGGGCTCTGTCGGGCGTGATTGGTCTTTGTGTAACAAGCGGATGATTTTGGTTGGTGCGTGTATCCAAAAAAGTGATGTCCTCATCAAAAAGGGTGCGACCACGTAGTCTTCACGTGGGCGATCTGGTTTTATGTAAATTACAAAATCAATCTAGTCGCAACAAGTTCTCCCCACAGTGGGAAGGCCCCTACATTGTTGTCTCGGTGCCACGACCAGGATCGGCTCGGTTAGTGATGGAGGATGGTCGAATCTTATCCAATACATGGAACATCGATCAACTACGCAAGTTCTACGTGTCAGTTCCCAATCCCTTTTCCTTTTCAATTAGCATGATTTAATAAAATTAGTACTTTTAGTTATTTCATATGTGGATTATTCTTTTTTTCCCGTATGTTACGAGTCTGGCTCGGGGGCTGGTCACCGATGGTTGTATTACTACAATACCCTGATCGGATTCGCTGGTCGATCTCGTGATCGCTTCCAGACAAGACACCCCTCAATAAGCCATTTCTCAACGCACACGGGGCTTGCTGGCATGTCCTTGGTCATCAGAGTGGCAGCCCGTTTGCAATAAGGTTGGGTATTGTATCGAATATGATTGTCGGCCTGGTCAGGTATCCCTGGTCGTCGTTACACCCATATTTATTATGCTTATAATACTAAGTCTTCAGCATACATAATCACAGGCGGGGGCTAAAGGAATATGGTCGCAACATGAAACAAAAAGAAGTGCTTCCTTTCAAAACAAAAAATGCATACATTCACATTGTATAAATTGTATCTGTACAGGTGTAAAGATTTACATTATGCCAAGCTCATTCAAGAGTTTTTCTACAAGGGGTTTGACCTCCTCCATGATAACCTCAAGCTGGTCTTCACTCTCGACCTCTGCCTCTCCCACCACTGGATTCAGATCAAAATCTGGGCCATGGTGAAGACGAAGCCGGCAGAGGATGGCGGAGGCTGCTGATCGAACTCTTGACTTGATCGCCTCTTTTTGCCGCCTAGTATCTTCAGGAAGATACTCGAGAACTGACTTTGCTTGGGTCGCGACCAGCGTGGTCCAATCGCTAAGGCTAAGGTCGTCCATCGCAGTTTTGACCACATCAGCCCTCAGCAGACCGGCCACCATCTTCAGTTTTTCGAAGATGTTTTCTTGAGCACTGCTGCAGGTCGAGAGTGACGTGCTCAAGTCTTTGTTCTCCCTGTAGACAGAATCAATGGTCGCCTGGAGATCTGTCTTCTCTTGACCGAGCTGGCTTATTTGGTCATCTCGCGCTGGGACAAGAGGCCATTACAAACAGTTCGTATGACAAAAACTAATTTACTCTGGTCGGGAGTATGCTTACAGGAGAGCGTGACCGCAGTTTCTGGAGTTCGGTCTCCAGGAATGAGATCTTGGAAGCTGCCTGGAACTCCTGGTCTTCCCGATCAACGAGGCTCTTTATCAAATAAGCATTTTCTCTGTGACAAAAGAGACAATTGTCATGATAGAGTTTACACTTGGGAAAATATAGAAACGTCTTCCTTACCGCTGCAGGCGACCCATTTCCTCTTGTGCGACCTCGATGCTATCTGCCATAGCCATCGACCTGGTCGCCAGATGAGTCAGTTCCTATGATATGGAAGGGGATCAGTTTCAAAGCCCGGGTATTCTTATGCAGATGCGAACTTAAAAAGTTGCAAGGGGAGTTCGACATACCTCAACATACTCCCGGAATGAGCCTCTTGCCGGTTCTACTGAAGGCTGAGTCGCTGGACTCGCCTTATCCCCAGTAGGAGTAGCGGATGAGTCTTCCTGCTGAGCCTTATTTTTTGCTAGGGCCACAGATTCCAATAACTCCGATTGGACTTATGCAGCCAACCCATCTATAACGGCCCAAAAAACTTCCCTGGCAGAAGGGATGGAGCTTTGCTCCCTAGAGACCTCGGTAGCAGGGGAAGCTTCAACACTAGCCGAGGCCACTGGAGGGTTGGGCGCTGAGTCTCTACGCATAAACAAATAGAAAGACCATCGGTTAGAATCTTTACAGTTGATCACTGTAATCCGACCTTGTCCAGACAGGGGAGATTCTTACCTTACTCGAAATCCCACCAACTTTTGGGATTTTGAAGATGGTTCCCCGAGGAAAAGAGGACAGTTGTCATCTGTCCTGGTCTTCCTCTTCGTGAATAAGACCTTGTCTTTTTCTCCCTGTGTGTACAAACATATAAGCACATACATGAGGAATGGTGAAGACCAAGGCTGTAAGAATCCTTACCGGGGTAACCTTCTCGGTCGGGAGGGATACGGCCATTGGTCCAGACGTCTCCTGGACCACAGGTGCTAGGACTTCATCCCCGGCCACGGGGTTGGTAGTGGTCGCGGTGTCCTGCTCGGTTATTCCCACTCCTGCTAGCAGGAGTGGAGTGCTCACCGCCCCAGGGCTGGCAGGAGTCACTTCGTGCCGGACAAGGGGGATGTTTTCTTCTTCCTGTACGAGCATAATTTAGTGGATGTTCATAGACGAATAACAGCATTCAGGACTGTGAGAAATCTTACCACAGTCACCCCTTCTGTCAGGAGGGGGGGTGTTGCAGATCCTGAAGCTTCCTGGGCTTCAGGGACTGGAGTTTCACCCGCAACCACAGGAGTATCGGTGGTCACAGGGCCCCTTGCAGTCGTCTCTGTCCCTACAAGCAGAGACAAGACCTCACTGGACGAGGGAGCGATCGTCTTCCTCTTGCAGTGAATTAGAGGGACGTCGTCTTCCTCCTCCTCGCTCCCTTCACCCTGTACGATGAAGAAGTAATTCCAGTTCGTACCTGGGGTAACAGGGGGCATTGAGTATCTTACCGCAGCTCTCTTCGCGGTAAGGGGAGTCTTTTGCTAGGAGACCTCTCCCAGAATCTTCTTGGACTTCTTGGGAGCAGGTTCCTTCGCCTCGAGCTTTGAAGAGATCTTGTTCACCCTCTTCGGAGCCGGTTTCCCCAGGAGACCAACGTCCTCGATTGGACGCGTCGCCTCGGTGAATTTTCCTAGGAGCTATGTCATTCCAAGCGTTCTTGTTAATGCAAGATGTGTGAATGATCTACTAACAGAGCTTGTTGAAAAGTCCATATCTTTCGGCACTCCTGTTTGAGATCATCGCTGGCGTTGATTAAGCTCTGGGGGCGAGGAGATCCCCTGGTTCCCTCCACATCGGCGCTATACACCTTGAGGAGGTAATTTGTCCGCTTTTCGATTTTGGACAAAGGCAGAGCTGTGTCACAAGCAAGCAGGTTAGCAAATATTACACTTTTTCAGAGGAAAGGTATGTTTTGTTGACTGGAAGATGTACCGTTATTATAGTCCAAGGTGCCATCCGCCATGGACTATATTTCCCAAGCCGGATGAGCCCTTTCGCGCGGGGGTTCACCCGGTTCTTCACAAAGTCGCAGATGATGTCGCGAGCAGTTAGTCCCTACTGGACTAAATGAAGAATCACTTGGGCCTGTTTCTTCTGCTCCGCGCTCAGAGTAAGAAGAGAATCCAACTCGCTGGACTTCTCTGGCCGGGAGTTCTCAAACCACAACCCACTCTCCGATGGAGGGGTGCAGTAGAACCACTTCTGGTACCACCCGTGAACGGAATCTCAGAGGCGTGGGAAGGGATACTATTTCTTCTCCCTTATCTGGAAGTAGATACATCCGGCGGCATTGGCGCTCTTCGACCATGCCGAGTAGTAGAAGCGTCGGAAGAGCTCTACACTTGGGAGCACTCCGACGAAGGCTTCACACAAATGCTGAAAAATTGCCAGGATGAGAACAACATTCGGGTGGAGATTCACCAGCTCCAACCCGTAGTGCTCCAAGATTCCCTTCAAGAATCAGCTCTCAAGGAATCGGAACCCACAACGCAAGTATTCCTCAAAAACCACCAACTCGCCCTCTTGGACGATTGGGGTTTCTTGATCCTTCTCCGCGGGCCGCCAGTTGATTAGCAGCCGCGGAAGAAGGATCTCTTCTTTCTCTAGCGCCACCAGACTCTCCTCTGTGTGGTGAACAGATCAGCTCCAGGACGCCATTTCTTGCAAAGGATCGGAAGGAAAGGTGGCGACTTTGGAGGCGATGGAGAATGAGGAATGAGGGTTTTGTGCGGCGGAGGTTCTAAGGCAAGTTTCTGGTTGTGTGGCTTCCTCAGGAAGCTACCTGCTCCTTTTAAATGCCCAAGGCAACGTTCCATTGAATACTTTATTCATTTCTCATAATGGATGCCTTCTCTCGAGAAACCCGTTATGTACTCCCCATAGTGAATCCGAAACGGAAGGTGTTTTCATAATCTTTGTTTCGAATTCGGGGGCTAGGGTGTACATAAGAACGGGAAAATGTTGCAAAAATTTTTGGAAGAAGTTATCCTTCATGTTTTTTGTAAGTTAAATTTTCACGTATTAATCACAATGTGTTCTTGTGATCACTTTAAAGTTTGCATTTTGATCACAATGATATTATGTGATCGTTGCAAATGGATAATCGCAATACAAACGGTTATCATCTGGTCAAAGCATTATGTTATCACAACTTCAGTTCTGATCACTATGACAGTTCTGATCGGATTTCAATTCTGATCGCGGCTTTGGTTCTGATCGTAGTACCAGTTGATGAGGACATCACTTCTTCGGATACACGCACCAACCAAAATCATCCGCTTGTTACACAAGGACCAATCACGCGTGACAGAGCCCGATTATTGCATTACCAGGTGAACTCGTTCCTAAGTTTATATATATGGTTTTGATAATAGTTTACTATCTAATAGTGATAATATTGTGCTTAGGAACAATGGAGAGAACCAGCAAGGACGCAAGGACGGACCATCAAGGAGTCCAAGTCGAGTTGGAATCCGAGATGAATTCGAGTTAGAGTCCGGTTCGGCCATCTAGGAGCACCCTGCCTTCAAACGACCATAACTCCCTCATACGAAGTCCTATTGGGACATTCTTATAGTCCATGGAGAAGCCCACGATGAGATCTTTCCAATGGATCTAGCCCCACATCCAAAGTCCTTCTGGATCACTGGCAATTGACAAAACAAGTTTCGACCAGATTCTGATTGGACCGAGTCGGTGCTGCGTCACCTTTTTGGTTGGGTCAAGTCCCGTGTATTGAGTTCAAGTCCGAGTAGAGAAAGAGTCCATGTCGGTTTCAGGTTTCCTTACCTGGCCACCGATCTCTTTTACCTCCTCTATATAATCATACTAAACCATTAGGGTTCCACGGGTTTTGTTTAGTCATAGTCTTTCCTTCGTGAAGCTATTGAGATATTCTTCTTGGTCGGCTAGATCAACATCAATATCTGTATTCGGAACCCCAACTCTTTTTCGTGATTCAATCTATATTTGCAATTTCAGATTGCTTGTTTATCTTGTTCTTGCTTGTTCTTCGATTGCTTGCAGGAATAGATCTTCGTGATCAGGTCGATCATGCTTCTAGTTCGGTCCATAACAATCCGAAGTTGGTTCAGCGATTGCCAGGGCGTATCAGTCGTGTACGGTTGGTAGCTGGATCGTGAGAGTCGTCTTCACAAATCGATAGTTCTTGTTCTCATCGAAAGATCGGACCGCCCGTGTCACATCACCAGTACTGGTCGCGGTATGACTTATTAATGCGTTTCTGATCGGAAAGACTTGTTACCTCAGATTTACCTGTGTATGTGTGGTCGTGAAGACATTACTTATGACCATATATTCGCACAGAGATTGTGAAGAGTTTTAATTCAAATTAACTCTTACGGCAAGTCATGTAAGGTAAAAGAAGTCTTTATTTCTGACAATCCTTGCATATAAAAGGGATACAGGCGACCAGAGCATTGACCTAATTCGACAAAAGTTTACAAAGTTCTCCTAGGGACATATTGGTGTCAGTAGGATCTACACTGACCGCCCCAAGAGAACTGGCAACTACTCTAAGCCTATCTACATCGTCCCGAATCAGAGAAGCACTACCATCCCTGATCGAATCGGAGAGCTCTCGCTGTTTTCGAGTGTAGTCCCTCTCCAATCGGAATTTGTGCGCCTCTTCACCGGATCTGTCAAAACATTCTGCCAGGTGCAGAATGGCCGAAGACATCTCTTCAGTCTTCTTCTCCAGAACCTCTTTCTCCTTCTGGAGAGTCTGTTCGAGGGAAAGAGGATGGATCTCCGCAGGCTGGTCGCTGGGGGCTCCAACAATTTTCATCTCCTGCACATAAATGTGTTAGTTTTGCAAGTTAAAACGACCAACAGAAGGGATGAAAATAGTTACCAATCCTCGCAAGTGAGAGGATGAAGTGTTTCCCCCAGAAGGTAGATCACCCGACAAAAGTCGGGAACTATCAGGTCGTGGGAGTGCAACTTTCCCACAAGAAGATTATTTCCCCAACACAAGTTGAGAATCATCTGGTCGCGGAAGTGCAGCCTTCCAACCAGAAAATTGATAACCCGTCAAAAGACAGGGATCATTTGGTCGCAATGGAGAAAGCTGAGAAGAAGGCTTTGAAGGATTATTATGAACCTCCAAAGGTGGAGATGAAGGTTCGACCTGCTGAGTTGCATGGACAGGGAGAACTACAGGGGCCAAAGGAAGAGAGAGCAATGATGCATCCCTAATCCTTGTGCCACTGGAAGATCCCTCGTCAATCTTGGGTTTCTTCCCTGGAGGAACCAGATCTTCGGTCATCTGTGAATTTCTGAAAAAGCATTTTGGAAATAATCAGAACGTAAGATGGCAACTTAAACTGAAAATTCTAGAGAAGACTTACTTTATGGAAATCTTGGTCGAGTTCAAGTGCCACTTCCTCTTCATCACTTTCAATCTCAATGATTTTTTGATCTGCCATAGAGGTAGAAACAGAAGAGAAGAAAAGATGGCTTTCGAAAAGACTTAGCCGGGAAAAGACTTGTGAAGTTTTAGGGTTAAGAGGCCTCGGTATTTATAGCCCCTAGGGGTGACGGTTCGTTTTTCAAATGCCTCGAGCTTTTAAAACATTTATAGTTTTATCTCAGGTTAAAAGACAATTCCACTGCGCCATCATTACCTGTCAAATACTGCCCAGAGTCCGTCTCGAGAAATAAATCGCCACACTTAGTGCGCCACTAAGTGGAGGATTTGAAGCGTCGGGTCACTTGTCCGATGTAAGGTTTAAAATTTGAAGTAAATATGTCCCTTCATTTCCTTCAAATTTGGGGGCTAGCTGCCGAGGATTGTTACCCGAGTTAGTCCAGAATAAATGCACGCCTGGTTCAAGACAGATTCGAACCAGGTAAGTGTCTGTTGATGTGATCTCAGATGGCCTGAGAAGCGCGGACACATGGTTGCAGGCTTTGGGCGATCAGGCCGCAGACAGTGCACGGTCAGGAACCCGTAGGCGATGCGCGGACAGAAGGTCACAGACAATGCATGGTCAGATGATTGCAGACAATACGCGGTCAGAAGGTCATGGACTACTCTCGACCAGAAGACACGGGGTTGCTTAGGCCCTACAACAAGCATATCCCGAGTATTCCGAAGATTCTTCCACGTATGAAGATAACTACCAGGAGATTAATATGTGCGGTTATCCCTTAATTGCACGTGTTAAGCCTGCGTGGAAGTTAAGTGCAGCTGCCAAAACTGCATCTGAACAACTGTACAAATCCGTTGTGTGTTGGCGCCCTTTCGACCAGTATAAAAGGGTGAGCAAATGCACCAGAAGGGGACATGACACATCGGGAACAGATCAACATCGACAAGTTTCCATAGGCTAGTTCAATGGTGTTTTACATAATCACACAGAAAAGATCTTCGCCTGTGATGATCTTTTCCACAACTTTGTAACCTTTTTTCCATACATAGTGAAATCACAACAGGACGTAGGGCTATTACTCCCACCATCGAGAGCCCGAACCTGTATAAATCCTTCTGTGTTCCAATCGGCTTTGGCTCATCATCCCTTCCCAGAGGGACATCCTGAAAGGTCTCATAACTCACAAATTCTGCATAAGTTCGACTAAGGACCCTAAGTCCGAATCGTCGACAACGGTGGTTGGCATTAGCATTCGTCAGGAATCATAGTTCCAAGTTATCCTGGATCCTACGTTGTGAAGATCGGGCTGCCCCTTATCATCTGGTATCAGAGCACCGGGTTGACACAGTAGGATTACTTATCCCTAGGTTAGTTTTGTTTTCAGTCTTATTGTTGAAAATTGCCACAAAAAAAATATATAGCCATTAGTTTTAATCTGATATTTTGGTGAGTTTTGTTAGGTTTTGATCCATTAGAGTCATTGCAATGGTTGCTGATCTTAATTCCATTCGTGTCACCATTAATAATTGATTTACTCCGTTATGTCCAGCGTATTGTTTGCATCATAACTCGAGCATACGAACTCGGATTTTCGTGTTCTTGTGCTTTCTGGAAAGGTTAGATAGTCCTCTACAATTTCTTAGTTGAACTCGTCATCTAAATCTGCCATCTAAGTCAAATAATCAGTCGTTCTTTGTCGGCACTAATCTGTCCATCTAGATCACCTTATTTCGTGTCTTTGTTCTTCTTCCAATTTATAGTTTCTTTGGGTCCAGCACGTTAATTAAGTTTGTGTGAGTCCATAAACACTAGAAAATACAAAAAAAAGTGTCCCTTTGAGAACCGTTTCATCTATTTGCGAAAACTTTGTTCCTAGTGAGACTAGCTATTGGTATTGCTTACCCAAAAGAAAAAGGAACCGTACCAAAAGAAAGATAAAAAAATAAAAAAAATAAAAAGAAAAGAAAGAAAAGTGTGTGGGTGCTGAATTTTTTGGTTTAAGAGCATGTGCTAGTTAACCATTATTTCATATTGTGCTTGTCTCTCTAATTGAGAAATATTGTGCCCAATCCATTGTTTAAGCAATTGGCTAGCGTCTCTCCATAACTTGTGCAATAGAGCTATTTTGGTCTTCACTTGAATCTGTTGGTAGCTCATTCCTTGATTACATTAAGTTTTATTATCACTGAGCGTGAGTTTCCCTTGTTATTCACTTATATCTTTCAGATCAGCAATTAGGGCAATTGAAATTCTAGTTTGGGTCATTACTTATCATTACAATAACTAGAATTTTCAGATTGTACAGGCTAAACACAAACCCTCCAAGCTCCACATATAAGCCATTGTTCATATAGCACTTGTGATTGTGAATTCGCTTGAGTAATCACCTTTGTTCCGTCTACCACCACTGGAGAGCGTGCAATTCTTCATTACCGTGGAGGGGTCATAAGAACTTCGGTTGGTAAGTGAGAGGGTGAGCTTGAGTGTTTCCACAATACATCATATACTTGTGATTTTCTTTGTGTTTGTTCTAACCATGGCAGATAATGAGGACAATAGAGGAGGTGCAGCGATACCACCACAACCTTTTGTGACACATCAAGACATTGCTAAAATAACAAAGGTATTCAAACCCATCACACCACTTGATTTGTTACCTCTTCCTTTACAAGAACATGCAAATATCGATGCTTTGCAATGTGCTGAATTTGTCAAGAAACTGCATGTTACAACCAAAGAGGTCATTGAAAAAAAGGCACGTGCTTATGTTGATAGAGCTAACAAGTCTAGGAAGAAAATGCTTTTTGAACCAGGTGACTTGGTTTGGATTCACTTGAGGAAGGAACAGTTTCCAGAGAAGAGGAAGTCCAAATTGATGCCTCGTGGAGATGGTCCATTCAAGGTTCTTGAGAAGATCAACGACAATGCCTACAAGATTGAACTTCCAGGACATGATTACGCTGTAAGTGCAACTTTTAATGTTTCTGATTTATCTCCTTTCTTTGGACCACAGGATACAAAGTCGAGGACAACTCCTTTTCAAGAGGGGGAGGATGATGAGGTCATCCCAACGACCATTACTTCACCAACACCTTCGTCCTCTATTGCTCATGATGATGAACCTACTAGAATGTTTCAAGGACCTATAACTCATTCACGTGCCAAGAAACTAGCTGAAAATGTTGCACTGGTTTTAACTAACCATAACTTAATTTCCAATGAGAATTGGATGCTTCCTTGTGCAACTACTATGTGCGTACTCACATTTGAAGGCATCGGTACATGGATTGCCCAACGGGAGGAGAGGGAGGACGGGCACCAAAAAGAGATGATGCGGACATCATTAGCACTTGAAAGCTATAGTAATCACGCGCTACAGTCCCAGCGTGGAGTACGAAGCAAGGAAAAGGAAAGCTAGAAGAAGGAAAACAATGATCTCAACAATCGGGAAAGAAAGCAATTGTTTTTGCATGCAACGGTTTCTTTCCAAAATTGAAGATTACTTTCTAAGTTTAGTATGAGAAATGTTATGGAAAGTTTTTGGGCGGTCACTGTGAACAGTGACGCATTCCCCAACTCCTATATGTTCTACTCAAACTCTATTGTAATGTTTCAGACCACGTTATTCAGAAAAAGCTATTTGCTCTTGATTCTTGGGTTTATGCTACGCGCTGCCATCGAGAATAGGGAGTTTTTTCTGAGTATTACCATCGCTGTTCTTGTGATTCTTCGTGCCTTGCAGGAAGAACGCACGTCTACTTCTGCGTGGTTGATAGACGAGGAACAGAACGTGTTCTTGGGCGAATTCGCATAACGCAGGTTGCCGTATCGAGATGATGGTTGGCGTTAGCATTCGTCAAGGATCATGGTTTCAAGTTATCTTGAATCCTACGACGTGAAGATCGGGCCGCCCCTTATCAATGACGTTGTTTACTTCATATCATATCCATCTGTTTCTTATGCATACAAAACTTTCATCGCATCTCTACAATTAGTGCCAATTCCAAATAATTAGATAATAGCAAAGCACGATCCTAAGTGAAGAGGTGCTATGTTCGAGGAGTTTCATGCCTTAAAGAAGAATGAGACATGAGAATTTGTTCCGCTTCCTGCTAGCAAGAAAATTGTGGGGTGCAAATTGGTGTATATAGTAAAATAGACTCATGAAGGAAAGGTGGAAAGATATAAAGCAAGGCTTGTTATGAAGGGTACAGTTAGACTTATGAGATTGATTATGACGAGACCTTTGCTCCTATGGCAAAAGTGAGTACTGTAAAAACTTTGATCTCTTGCGTAGCTAAATTTGGACGGCCTCTACACCAATTGAATGTCAAGAATACTTTCTTGCATGGAGACTTGCAAGAGGTGTACATGAAGATTCTATTAGGCTTTGACATTGGGTAAATTGCTGGGAAGGTATGTAGGCTAAAGAAATCTTTATATGGGTTGAAGTAGTCTCTGAGAGCCTGGTTTAACAGATTTAGGCATGCAATATGTGGTAGGGCTACTCAGTGTAGTAGAGATCATACTATATTCTATATGCACATGTTTACATCACAATTTTGGTTGTATATGTAGATATTATTGTGATCACACATGATGATGCAGTAGAGATAGATCATTTGAAGGCAAAATTGGGAAAGTAGTTTGAGGGCAAGAATCTTAGAAAGTTGAGGTACTTCCTTGGAATTGAGGTTGCTTGGTCTTCTAGATGTATAGTTCTCGCTCAAAGAAAGTATATCTTATTTTGTTGATCAAGACATGAATGATTGGATGTCAACCAGTTTCTATTTTGATTGAACAAAATCGTAAATTGAGTGCTCAATTAAGTAAACCAATGAATAAGGAGCCCTTTCAGAGGTTCGTCAGTCATCTTATCTATCTCTACCACACGAGACACGATATCACATATGCATTAAGTGTAATCAATAGATATATGCATGACCCAAAGACGGAGTTCATGGAGGCTATTTTATCGGATCCTGAGATATCTGAAGGAAGCCAGGAAAGTCTTTTGGTTTAAGAACATGGACACTTGAAGATTGAAAGATACTATGATGCAAATTGGGTGTATTGTGCGGATGATATGAGGTTTACTCAAGTTATTATGTCTTTGTTGGAGGTAATCTTGTGTCTTGGGAGTAAGAAATAAGAGGTAATGGCTAAATCTACTATGAAGACTGAATATAGAGCTATAACAGTAATTCTATGTGAGATGATATAGTTGAAAAAATTACTTTCAGAATACATTTGTTTAGAGAAGAACCTTTAGTGTTGTATTATGATAACATATCTACTATCAACATTACTAATAATCAAATACAGAGTGATCATACAAATATGTGAAATTAGATCAATTCTTTCATTAGAGAGCAACAGGATATTGGAGTGTTGAAATTTGATTATGTTCATTCCAGTGAACAACTAATAGGGTTAGAAACTAAAAGTATTATTGGATTATGTAACAGATAAGTATGATTGATATCTTCAACCCATCTTAAGGGAATGTGGTTATGTAGTTGTTAAGGATACTCCATTTATTTAGTTAAATTCTAATATTGTATTTGAGTATAACTCTTTTATATTAATTTATATATAAACCCATTGATTTACAATAATACATCTAGCTTTTTTTACTAAATCCAACCAACACAACTCAGCCAATTTTATTTCTCAACCAATTTCAACTTACCCAAAGCTAACAAATAATAAACCCAACTGTTTTAACCCATTTCAACACAGCTCATTACCACCCCTACAGCTGAGTCAGATGATAACAACTCACTTGCATTGCAAGAAATAGGCTATTAACACAAACATCTGAACTTTCCACTGCCATCTCCATACACGCTAAAATTGAATAACATGATAGGCAGAACAAACCACAAAATAAGCAAATGAAAAACAGAGGAAAAAGAATTTACAAAAAGAATAGCTCAGGGTGCGCCTCTGTTTCCCAAAAAGCAAATGAACCTGACAAGAAACCTGTGTTGGGGATTCAGATCAGGCACTGATGGAAGCAGTTCTGCATGGTTTAGCGCCTGCCTTACACGTGCAATAAAACTGGCACTGACAATTCCCTGAAGCAGCAGATACTTGCCAAATACCACGACGAGTAGAAGCCCACAGGTAACCTAAACACATGTCTCTTTGCCATGCTGGATACTTGAATAATTTACATAATTGTACAGTTGCACTTTGAATCCAGCTTTGGAGGTTTCATACTGTCAGATGTCCTTGTAATTTCAGAAGCAGAAAGTACAGGTACAGGACCTTTCGCACCTTCTTCCATCTCAGTGGATGGAGGGATGGTCTCACCTTCCAATCTTTTTCTTTTCACCTTCCGATTTGGCGTGCGTTTATGAGGCAGTTTCGGTAAACCATCTTCTTTAGGAATAGATTTTCCAATTATAGTAACCGTCGGGCGTGGAGCCTCAGCCAGCACTGCTTGTTGCTCACGTTCCATCCCAATGATTGCAGCCTTGTATGTGATGTCATGAACGATAGAACTGCAGAAGAGTATCGTATCAGCAGCTTCTTCCAAAGTGAAGCTTCTCTGCATTTGTTTCCTTGATCCCTCAACTGTTGCCGGTGATTGTTCTAGCAGTAACAGGACAAGTTAGAAAAATTCTAATGAAGTACATATGCAGATAAATACTTGACATGTGATTGAACAAGGTTAAGATGGACATGTACATTACACTGGAAATGCATAAGTTAAGAAAGGGGAAAAAAGACAGTAAGAGAGAGAAAATATATTTTCCTGGAACTAGGTAATACTTAAGATGTATTAAGATTCTATCGGTGGTACATCCAGTAGGTCATTTTATCGTATTTGTTCCGTGGACAACACTAGAAACACAGAAAAGGCAGTATTGCTTACATCCTAAAAAAAGTTATCAGTGCCTGCATCCATGGGAGATTTCCAAGTCTAACACAGCTGCCACATACCTATTGAAAATATCTATTGACTTGATTCCTGATGTCCCAAGAGTAAAGGAAAACAAACTGTGATCCCTGATGGTGCTCCAATTAGGAAAGGGAAACAAACATGACCCCAGCTGGTGTTCCAAGATCATGGAACAGATTTTCAGTAGTGCCTACACTACATTACCAAAAATGTGCCACAAACCATCATTAACTGGTCGTATCAGCAGGACAAATAATTGCTAACTTAGTAAACTAGTTGGTTTAAGGGATAGGGTTTAGTGTTTTCTCATGTCGACAATTATTGGTGAGTCTTTAATAGCTCTTGTGGAGTGAGAACATTCTTTGAAATTTGCATTGACAAGAACATCAATTTCAACAGTAAATTTCATCTCTTTGACCAAAGATTATCACTACTCATTAAAGTATTTCGTTTAACGAATTAAAAAGCCATGCATTCTCCTTTATCCAGAATAACCTACATAATTTTTTGTAGTAAATATATATTTTTTGTTTTAAACACCCCCACCATAAGACAATGCTGATGTGGTTCAAATCTTCCCTATTCTTTCTTTTTCCTTTGCTCTTTCCTTTTTCCCAACTCTGGCGCTCCTTTTATTTCTATCCAATCCTCTCTGGCATGCTTGCATGAGGGACTTCTGCAGTGGCCCAGCACAATGCTGGCACTGTGGGGGGTTGTCACTTCCTCCGTCCAACAGGAGACCAACCACAGTTCAAGAATTTGGTACCATAGTCTGGTTCCCGCTAGGCAGCCAATCTGGTTCTTGGCAGGAACTGGATGATTACCAGGTGAGGTACTGTATAGAATTTTTTTGCATACCCTTTTCATGGCAGGATTAAGAGATGGGGAAGGAGAATTCTATGTTTTAACTGCAATCAAGGGAAGAGGCAAGTTCAGAGATTTACATATGCCAATCATGCCCTCGACAGAGTGGTGCCAAGAAAATTCCTTCTACTTTGCATCCCCGCAGGCAGTTGGGCCACCACGTCAGCCCTCCCTCTCCTTCAGAGAGCCATCACACTCCCCACTTGTAGTGAGCTGCCACCCTCACCTTTCAGATTTTCTGATGCGAAGATTTGTGCCTCCAGATCTACCCGCCCTGCTGCAGCGCTAGGCCACCACCTACTGATGCAAATCTATGCCACCATATCTGTGCCATCCATCCCAGCCTACTAATGCAGCTGACCACCACCAATACTGCCGAGAAGCCTCCCTCCTGCTGGCCATCACCTACTGATGAAAATTCCTTCTACTTTGCATCCCCGCAGGCGGTTGGGCCACCACGTCAGCCCTCCCTCTCCTTCAGAGAGCCATCACTCCCCACTTGTAGTGAGCTGTCACCCTCACCTTTCAGATTTTCTGATGCGAAGATTTGTGTCTCCAGATCTACCCGCCCTGCTGCAGCGCTAGGCCACCACCTACTGATGCAAATCTATGCCACCATATCTGTGCCATCCATCCAAGCCTACTAATGCAGCTGACCACCACCAATACTGCCGAGAAGCCTCCCTCCTGCTGGCCATCACCGAGCAGGCTATTGCTAGGTCTGCTACATGAATCCACCAAATCGGCTGCCACCAAATCTGCCGGTCTGCTACACAGATCCACCGGTCTAGTACACGGATCCGCCGACATGTTGCAAAGACCAACCCATAGCCTGTGCGTCAATGGCCTACTAGCAACGTCTGCAAGAATCACAACCGGCCGCTACTAGATCTGCTTCAACTGGTGCCAATCTAACTCCCTTGGTTGTGTGCTCCAAGCTAGGGTTCAGCTTCTCATCTTGCCTCTAGTCCCTAGACCCAGCTGGAATGATAGGAACTAGCTAGTTACCGCCCAATTACCAGGTTGTTCCGGCCCTTCTTAGTTTCTTTTGGTTTTTATTTGTATTTTTTTCAAATTTTTGTATTTCCCTATCCTTGTATAATTCCGGCTAGTTTGTATTCTGACCGGCCAGAAACCAAGAACTGGCCGGTTCCCGCCGGGAATCCAAATCCTGCTCCCAGCCACCGTTCCGCTCTCCTTAAGTTGTAGCAGAGTCACCACTACTATTCATTGAACATAATACCAGCAACTTTGAACTTCAAACTTGAGGACAAGATGTTTCTCAAAGAGGGGAGGAATGTTATGATAGGCCCATACAAATCAAGTAGGATTGACCTCTTCCTAAATCAAGATTTATTGTTTTATTTGGACAGGATTCGTTTGTTTTCTGTTTGATCAGATTCCAATTGCTAGGCCAAATGGTATTATGATGTTGCCATTCTTAGAAGCAAGCAAGAAATAAAGTCTACTCTCTATTCTTCTCTATCTCCTTTCTCCCTCTTTCCCTCTTCCTCTCAACCTCCTTTCTTCTACCTAGCACAAAGCAAAAGGCAAACGAGAAACAATAAAAAAGAAAATTCATATTTTAATAAAAAGTAGGCTCATTGACACATAAACATTCTATCTGTAAATGGTTTATTTGACAGCAAGTGATGTAAAATTGGGGGGGGGGGGGGGGGGGGGGGGGGGGGCGGGGGCGGAATGAATTTATGTGGTGATATTTTGAGCACAAGACACGAGGGTTTTCATAATTAACAAAAAAAATTGACAGCGTTAAAAGAAATTACCGTTTGGGATTGCAGACTGGTTTTATGCTATATTGTGGGATGTGCCAGTTATGAAAGATATTACCATATCTAGTAACATTTTATTATCATCTCAGCAGTTATCAAATGAGTGCATCCAAGAATAGTATGTGAAACAAAGATTCGGGAACACACCACAATACCACCACTAACAGAGTCCTAATAATCCATCCCTCCAGTAAATTTTGCATTTATGGATTACAACTTTTCTATGCTATTAACCAAAACCTCTTGCCAGAATTAACATAGAAATAAGAGAAAATTTTGAAAATCCCCCTACAAGTCAAGGATAGTTATAATAACCCCCTACAAGTCTATTTGTAATTTTAGCCCCCTTACAAGTAGGGTACCTTTTCAAAAAAAAAAAACCCGTCTAACTTCTGTTAGTTCTAACAACTCAATACTTAAAAAGTATAAAAATACAACCATTGACATGAGGGTCCCACATGTCAACGACTGAATTTTTTTTCAATCTTTCTTCCAATGAAGCATGGCAGCAGTGGACAAGCGCCGCTAGAGGCTCCTATGCATGGCGTGCGACAGTTGTAACGAGTGACCTCGACGCACACCATCGTTGCTTGCCACCGCCCGCTACCCCATCGTCGTCGGCCACTAGTCGCCCACTAGTGTGCCGTCACCATCGCCTAACAGAGAGAGACCAGAGAAGGGAGAGGGGGAGAAGAGACGGGTGAAAAGAAAGTTCTAAAAAAATAAAGTCATTGACATGCAAAACCCACGTGTGACACACCAGGTTTATAATTTTTTAATTGATTCTATTAGGATTTAACGGGAAAGAGACATTGGGGGGTTGGGGCTGGGGTTGACACCATTAGCAACTTGCGAATGTGTAAAAGTTACAAAAAGACTTATAAGAGGGTTACAGAGACTACCGCTAACTTGTAGGGGCTTTTGAAATTTCCCTAGAAATTATGGTTTACTTCCAAATACAATGCCAATCATGTATTCAAGACTAATCTTCAAGAGAACTAATAGCTTCAGTACCACCTCCATTATACCTTAATCATGCAAACCACATCAATTGAAAATCCAAACATGTGGCCAATAGCAACCAATAAGTCAAAAGAAGGGAAAGAGAGGTGCTCCATCCACTTTGATCACACCAATTGATGGTTCAGGACTCCTGATGGCATTCACAAATGTTCAAGGTGACTATAATCCTGAAGATTTAAGCGAGCTTATTGAGCCTCACAGGAGAAAGGATCAAGAAGTGGCCATTTTCCACTCCCATCAATAATAGGCACCAAAAGTAGGCGTGAACTATCACTTACAAACAAGTTTGACCTAATCAGGATGGTTCAAACAAGTAGTATATTTATCGCAGGCAGGCTTGGTTTACGCAATTTTTGGCCAAGTTTGATGTTTTTGAAAATGGATACAAATGTATCCATAATATCCAATTACTTAATCTGAAAAGATGTGGATTTCATTAATAATTTTTCATCCAAATAATACTTTTCTGTATCTGAATTTTTACCAAATCCGAGGCTTGATATCTGCATCTGAATCATATCCCAGTTTGGTTTGTATACAAAATACTTCCCTAACTTTGCAACATGTATAACTTTTTAAACAAATCCATACTGAATACAAATCATTTGCTGCATATCCAAATCTGAACTTTTAGTTTTCTATTGTGTAAATAAAAAATATGGAGAATAAAAAAAGTATTTGGCAGATACCAAAATGAGATCTGAATTAAGTGGAATTTTTTTCAATCCTTATCTGTATCCGATAATTATTTGATCTATGATTGAATCCGACTAATATCCAAATTCGATTCAAATCCATTTTAAAATAAGAATATGGATTTGATATTACTTCTATCTAACCCAAAGCCAATCCATTTTCACCCCTAGACCATAGTTTTTAGCCCTGGTCTGGGTGTTCTAACTCATTGTACACAATATCTAATTTATTTAAGAGAAGCAAATAAAAAATGGGCAGGGGCTGGATGCTATCAAGATGGTGGGAATTGGTCAAATTTGACTTCCAAGAGACCATGTTTGAGTGGAATTTGATCTGTCCCCCATCAGTTGCTGCTGGAACATGGCTAGCAGCCACCTGGTGGTAAAGCAGGATGGAGAGGAAAGTTGAACCTTGGATGGGAATCTGCCAAATTCTAGCTAGATCTCAATAAGATCTTGATCCCTGCTGCAACCACTTACCCATGCATCAAAGAAAATAAATATAAACTTTGGGGACTAATTTGGCATGGAAACCAATTTGCCTTGTGAAAATATCCATCGAATATACAGCAATTTAATTGGAAGATTTCTAATTTTCTATTAGTAAGAATTTAATTATCTGTCCATAAAGGAGAAGAGTAAACATACCAAACACCCACTATTAAATCTATCATTGAAGGAATTAGGGGAACAAGTATGCTTTCAAAAATATATACATTTTGCAAAAAGGCAGGTGACAAACGTCCTCTGATAGCAGGATCGCACTATATTGTTGCAGCTAAAGCCCTTTTACCATGGTGCATTTCCACGCAGGTCTAAATAATTCCTCTAATAAAATGTTGGACCTCACCCAGTTCTTTAAAAAAATTGGATTGACTCCACTAGACAAAAACCCTGGGACTTCACCACTCATTACCATCACAAGAATGGTGATATAGAGGCAGTAAAGTTCAATAAATGTTGCTGGTAACAGAAGTAAATGGGATTCTCTGTGCAGACTGATAGATGACTTCGAACAGGAATCCAGTAAAAAATCAGCCAACATTGGAAAGAGAAGTATGCAAAAGCAGAAAATGTAAGCATACTGAAACTGCTTACTCAAGTATCTATCTATTGGTTCATTGCTAAGAAGATGAAAATATATGATTTAATAGGCACTAAGCAAGACAAGAATTTAGTGTTAGTTGGCCCCAACCCATGAGAAGTGCTACTATAGTTGTATAGCTTGAACATCAGATATGGAAAGAACTTTCACAAATCAGAATTCATGAAATTGCTTAATTATGTTTGTCAGTAAAAAAACCTACATAAATAGACAATTAGAGGCAATAGTGGCAGTGTCTAGGTTAACTAATATGTATTACAAAGCTTGTGTCAGTAAACAATCATATGATATAGACCATCAGTGAATGCATCTCTCTCGGTCATCCCTGGTATTAGAAAAAAGAATGGAACCTGAACTTTAAAAAAAATAACTAAGTTCCATCTAGGATAAACCTGAAAGAAAAATTACTTATGCTTCTGCAGAATTTAGAGAATGCTTCCCCGATCCCCACCCCAACCCCAAAAAAGAACACACAGACAGGGAGGGATGGGGGCATGATGATTACAAAGAGCAAAATGAGGTCTTAGGCATGGACTAGACATGTGTCCTCAACTCAAATTAACAAAATATTTCCTTCAATTTATTTAAAACAAAAATGGAACTCTTAATAAGAATTAAGAAGTCAGCATGGTAGGAGAACTTATCTTGAAGTTCCAAAAACTTGAAAAAAGGATGAGCATACAAGACTGTCTCATACTCATACACACATGTAAGGTGCAACTTATTGCAAGTAAAGAACAGACATGAGTATAGAAAGATAAAGAAGCCAAATATTTTTGGATGGATAAGTGAATATGAAAGCTAGCAAGTGAGGAAGTCATACCATCATTTGGAGGTTCCATTGTTTTAGTCTCTGTTGCACAAATCAATGCATCCTCCTCAGAGATGGTGGACATGCAACAATTATCCAACTTGTCTGCCTCATCTGAAACCTGAACAGCTTCGGACTGTGTTTGAATATTCTCAAATCTTGTCCCATCACTTGGTTGTTCTGGAGCACTATTTGAAGAACATTGAGTGCCATCAGAAGCATCATCTTCAGACTTCAGCATGCAGCCTTCCTCAATCACTGAAGATTGAGGGATATTACTTGGCATTTCTGCACCCATTGAACACATGTGAGTGCTTGAATTATCTGTGTCAGCAATCCTGCTGATGTTGTGGCTCTGAATTACTACTTCATCTCCATATGGCTCACTATACCAATATAAGCTCGACGTGTTCAAGTCAACTGGACCATCATCATTAACAATAGCCCGCTCAGCAGATGAGTACTCTATAGCGTTCAACAAAGCATCTCTACATGAATCATTATGTCTTGAAGCACTGCTTTCCAAACTATCAATTGGGTAACAAAAATCTTCATTTGCATCACTCTGAGGGCAGAGAACTGAAGAACCACTAATTGACATATCTGACACTGAAGCAGTGCTTTGGCAACTTATAGTACTGCTTAATTGAGCCTTCTCAGAGTCACCTCTCCTACCACTCATAAGGCGCTGAAAGCGGCCATCTGCTTGTCTTGAATACCCTAGATCAACAGAGGAAGAAGCTGAAGAGCTGTCTCGTCCAATGCTACGTTTCATCATATTGACATTATCTCTAGTATAATAGGGCTCTGAACAAGGAATATTTGTGGCAGCCAAAGCCCTTCCTTCCACAACAGACCATTTGCTGCTGCTTGAATTCTGCAGTAAGAGTACAGATATTCCAGTGCCCTCATTATTTTCAACCTTAAGGCCTAGGCGTGCAATTGATCCCAGTTGATGAGGTCTATTAGCCATCCTACTTTTAGGGACAAGTACATTTCCCTGGCAATCTGATTCTAACAGGCTGTGGCGCACTCCATTATTGTGGTTGTCCATTTGGTGCTTGAAAAGGTCATGCTCAATCACAGATGTAGGTTTTAGTTGTTGACAGTCACTTACAACAGATCCAGGAGACAAAGTATCACCATAAATTCCTTGTACAGAGACATCAACATTATGTGTCCTTGTGTTTTCCACGTCAGTGTTCACCTGCTGCCCCAACAGGACTTCATCAGTTCTATCTACTGTCAACTGACTTAAAGGACCCTGTTGCACACAATCAACAGGTAGTCCATTGCTCCTGAACTGATGATCAAGAGAAGGCTCCATGCTACCCTCTATAAAAGCTGGAGCAGGAGTTTTCAATGTAACACAAGGTTTAGGAGTTGCAATTTTAACATCTTGTTGATGTGTTTCTTCTAGAAACTGTATCTTATACTCCGCAGAAAAATCGACATTTGTTGAAGCACATTCTTCACAAAGATCACCTCCATCCAGTACCATCACCTTGAAAAGCTTTCCACAGCTGGGGCAAGTGGCAGTTTCACCATATCTAACTTCAGAAATATTTTCAGCATTATATGAAGTTTGATTGGCTGTACCAGTTCTTTCCTCATCAAAGTTCTGCCTGGTGCTCTCTCCATATTTTACTCTACTAACTGTACCTGTCGAGTTTTCTGGGCCAGTTCGAGTAGTCGATGAACAATGCTCATAGCTGGTATCTTTGTTCAGCCCATCCAATTTATCAAACATAAGTATGTCTTCGTGAACATTAGAACTATCAGCTGCATCCCATTCACCAACCAAATCATGTCGCTCATGGTCATTGTCCATATAAGGACTGACAGGAGCAGCAACCTCAGAGCTTGCATTACTGCTTGTTGTGACAGAGGAATTGCGCGAGAGCATGGTCCTATGCACACTATTTCCTTTGCCAACACCAAATGTGGTGGAAGGAACACTCGATAGAAGTGGCCTGAACATATTTTGAGGAGCTTTCCGATGATCCTAGGAAAAAGACAGCTTTCATCTTAGAATCAATATGAAGGTTTTACAACTTAAAACCAGAACAGGGTATTGAGTTACAGAAAATGCACAGTATAAAATATGTGAATGCACAGACTAAATACTTTACAAAAAAATGGGAATTCTATTGAGCATACCGAGGAAGCATTACACACAGATGTAATAACAATAATAGAGCGATTTCACATATATACACAAGACCTATATTTTTCTCAATCAGAATAATGGCTATCCACAACTGACGAAATGAGCAAACATTTAATGATTGAAGTGACTTAAGTCATATTTGAAACTAGTAGCAGAACCTGGACTGGTGCACATAATTGGCAAGTAAAAAACCTTCTATCTATGTAATTATATGTCTCCCTATTTCACCCATTTAAAATGTTGAGTGCCAAATAAGCGTCAGTGTGATTTATTTCCACAAATCAAAAGTTCGCCATTTGCGTAAATTGCTGACTATGTTTATACTATGATACGAGAAGTAATAAAAGTAATTAGTCTTGAACACTAGTGTAACTACATAACCATGGAATATCATCAATGAACAGTTATGCAAAGTTCTCCGCATTTGCAAATTGTATTACCAACAAGATACCAAGAGTACTACTACTTAGAACATATCCAATGGGCCCACCGTGGCTCAACACTAAGCAAAAAAGGTAGCCAGCCCGGTTGTTTGCCAAAAAAGGTAGCCTGCTCAGTCATTTCGTGCCAATGCCCCTGCTGAGCGACACCTGCGCAAGCGCTGGGCACTACTACATCACATGTGGATCCCCACAATTTACACCAACACTGGAGCCATCTCTGCTCCATGTTGGATTGGAGTCAAGCAGAACCATGCAACTTATGGGCCCCACAATGCACATGGCCATGCAAGCGCATGTGCTAGCATGCCACGACACAGTTTGTGGGCCCACACTCCTCGATACCCGTGCGTGAGTGCGGATTTTGACTTTTTGCGGCCCATGTGGCTGCCAGGTGGGGCAAATGGAGGTGGGCCCATCTATCAGCCACATGGTTCAGCCAAAAGTACAAAAAGAGAGGAAAACATATTGCCCATACATAAACAAGAGAGTGAGAGGAGAGCTACTACTTGCTATAGCTGTTTTAAACTTTCTAGTGGGTTCCACCTGTCAGCTGCACAAAAAAATAGCATGGCACACATAAGTATGTTTGGTTCATAGTCAGTTTTTGCCAAACCAAACCAAATCTTAAATACTAATACGATTTGGCTCTTGATTGCTTCACGACCGACATTTAGTAAGCAAGCTAAATTTAGCCAAGATTTGACTAATTTCTTATACCATACATAATCAAATGTGTAGCAGAAGATTTGTCCATCACACTTTAGCTACCAAATTTGGCACTAACTATAATGAGGTTAACTACAAACCAAACATATATCTATAGCCAATTTTTTTTTTACTATGCCACACAATTGGCCATGACCACAAATTGGTTTGGTTAATTTTGGTAATCAACCAAACATACCCTTAGAACCCCTCAAAGAGCGCTTGCATTGGAGGGGTCCTAGGGGGCTCTAAGATGACATGGAAAACTTAGAGCCCCTTATCTTTGGAGATGCCCTTATGCAACACGATAGAGATACTCAATTAGCATATCATAATAGCAAAACAGATCAACACCCACCATCAACCAAAGTGCGGAATCAAAAGACCGCTTGGGGGCAGAACTGGGGGAGAAACTCTTGGATGGCTTCTTCGCTGAAGCAACAGTTCTGGTCTTCATCACTGCCAAGCTCTTTTTTACAGCTGGGTTGCCAGAATAAGAAGCTGTAACAGACTGCATAGAGTCCACATCATCTTCACCAGAAGAGGCCAAAGAAGCTTTGCTGTATGTGCTGAATCGATCTCGTTCATTACTATGGGATGAGCTGGCACTTCTAGATGGAGTGGGAGACATTGATTGTCTTCTGCCTCTTGAAGCTGTGTCAAATCCACTCAGAGATGAGGGGGATGTACCCCTTGAACGGGATACTGGATGATCTGGTAAAGATGTGCGCAGGTTTGGAGGTGCATCTGAAGGGAAACCAGGAATGTTTGAATGCCATGCCCTAGGTTTTGGAGAAGGAGAAGCACCACGATTAGCTTTAACTGGAGAAGTTCCCCTTGTTCCATACAATGTTGGGCCACCTGAACCAGTACTCATCCTCCTTGAGGCAGGGCTTGGAGACCTCCGTGTACATGTTAATGTCTTAGCAGCTGGAGGAGTTGAAGATCTTCGTGATGGTGTTGATGCTCGTAGAACAGGTGGTGGGCTAGAGCGAGAAGCTGAAGTTGATGATTTTGTTCTTGAAAGAGTTGCACTGCTACTCGATCGTGGTGATGGGCTAAGTCTACTGGGACTTGCACTGCTTCTACTAGACCTTTGAGCATTTTCCATCTGTAAATTGCCAAATATATGATAGATGTGGTAGGAATTTACTATTAAGTGAAAAATTACCAACAACTACAGAGAAATTACATTGAAAACAATAACTTACTGTTGAAGACCTAGATATTGATATGGGTTTACTGTGAGCCCTTCCCCTTGGAGCCAGACCAATGTGTTGGTGTTCCTCATCATCCAATGAACGAAAAAGAGGAGTTTCTGGAGGAGTCAACAGCCTGTTAATTGAAAAGATAGTTGGCATGATCAATACATGAAAAATGATGAACATAAATGCTGCAATTCCATAATGCCATAGCTATTGGGAGAATTAGAGAAAGCTGACAACATGTTAATTAAATAAAAAATGCTAAAGGTACACAATACAAGTGCCATGGCACCATGAATGATGGCTAGAGCAATGCCAAAAATTCTTTTGACTGATGAGTCTACAATAACGAAAAATCCTCAAATCTACTCTAGCAAACTATTTGGGAACTATGACGGTGGTCACTACAAAGGCCACCCATCCAAAGAAGTACATTGACATTTAGTGGCCACTGATTAAAGGTGTACTTTGATGGTACCATAAACATTAATATCTACATTGACACATACCTATTGCTTCTATCTGAATTCAAGATGACTGTTAGCAAATTTCAAACAGGAAGGCCAATAGTGTTTGTTAATCCCATGACGATATTCTCTCTCATACAAGTGAATGATGCACCACATTGCATATTTAGTCAGGAATTTACAACTCAAAAAAACATCACAGTGAGAGGTTCACAGAAAGGGAAGATAACTTAACCAGAACAGATGTGAGCAAGGCAAACAGTAGTGACTAGCATTTTCAAACAGAGGTGGACCTCTGTTAGGGCCAACCTGGGCCATGTTCTCCCACCCCACCCCCAACCCCCCCAGGGGTTAGTTGGTAAGCAAAATCTGGCCCAAGTATTGGTATTGGTTGGGTTATTAGATGCCGCCATGCCCCCTCCCCTCACCCCCAATTCATTTTTCATACTAATGTATTGTATGAATTATTGTTGCTTGTTAGTATGGTTTACCACTTGCATTTGTTAATACTAGTAACTTGACTGTATTGTACATAAAACAATTGACTCCCCCTCCCCCCAATTTTTGGATCAAGCTCCGCTACTGTTTTCAAATAAAGGCATTAGTTGCAATGTTAGTAACTGATAATCAAAATCAGCAAATACTTGCAGGCCAAGCTTGCACCTTAGACATACCACAGGACTCACACCAAACCATTCGAAGATTGGTTCAAGAAAATTTTGTGCAGTATTAATAGGCCAAAAACCAGTAGCTCCTCAATCCATAATACCTAAATAATACCTCAGATTATCCAAACATTACAAACAGCTTAAGTACTTGTTAGCAGGAGATGCTTATCTATATCAAGAGACAACATAAACTGTATGCATTGAAACACAATGAAGTAACTAGACTTTTAAGTGTGCATACCAATCATAATCATTTTTGTCACCATCCACATTAAGCAGATCATGGCTTTCTCCTCGTGGGGGAACATTGACACCAAGATTGAAATCCGGAAAATATCTCAATTTCGCTGATACGCATGTACCACAATTAAAAAAAAACAGTAAATGGCAATACAACAGCACATTTTGTATAATATTATAAACCTATATAGAAACAATCTGATTATAGGAAGGAGGATAATATTTATGAAAATTACATATGGATTCCTCGAAATCCTCTGATGGTTCAAGTAAGAAGCTCCCCCTCTCATTTTTCTGCATATCAGTGAACAATGTAAGTTCATCATCCTTTGCTTTAGCAGGCAGCACACTCCCAAAACTGTGTCCCCTCTTGTGGGTAGTCTCCCTTGCAGGAGATCTCCTCATTGAGGGTGATGGCGGCATATTTTACTACCACTTATCTCTTCAAGGAACTATTTGCCATGCTATGCAACTTCCTCCCAAGGTATCAGACTGATGTGATAATCCAACCACAACAATTTACAAAGTGGATCCAGTGTCATGACCTGTGACATATATCACCATTATCAAAGAACTAGGGCAACCAAAATACGCTGAAACAGCAACAGCAAATTGACTCACTTCATAATTATTCTAAAAGCTATCAACAAATGATCAAACACTACACATGAAGCACCAGCAAACGAAAGGAAGTAACAACATTAGCAATTTCATAGCGGATTGCCTGAACTAACCAATCCATCACACCGCCAAATGAAATTATCCACTCAATTACACTAAAAAATCCTAACACACCTTCTTGTTTCCTGGAAAGCAAGCAGACCAGATCACTCCCCCCCACCACCCCCCCTGGCAGGGCACCGCGAAAAGGTACAAAAAGTTGAAGCTAGCATTGTTTTGCAGACTTTCATTACCCAAATTGCCCAATCTATCATAGTGCCAGATGAAATGATGCACCAAATGGGTGAAAAGCAGAAATAAACTGGACAAAAAGCCAAGCCGTCAAAACGTAAGGGGAAAATAGCATTCAATTTGCAATTTGACAGCAAATAGAATCATTTGCAGCGTGTGCCACGTCCATCACATCAGCAAAAATTAAATAACTCACCCAATTGAACAGAACAGATCAAATGGCCACAGCCGCGCAAAAACATGCCAAAACCAATCTAGTTTTTTATTTCATTTTCCCAAACTACAACACTTAAACCAACTAAATTCGATGCAAGAAAGATGGGATTGCATAAAAGGTGTTAATTTTAGCAAACGAAATGGACAAAAAAGTGCTGCCTAAGAACAAATCAGACATCAACAAAAATCAACTTAATTAAGCCAAATCCCTACATTTTTAACTTCACATTGTACATCTTCTTAGCATCGAAACCACCCAACTGGACACAAACAACCAACCAAATCGACAAATAACCCAACAAAATCGAAAACAAAGCCCAAATCGAGTCAAATTCTACACTGTCCCCCACATTCCACCTCCGCACCCACTAATTTGACACCGCAAAAAACACAAATCCACAGCACACCCCCAACCAACCAAAACCAAAACACACACTCTTCAAATCGCCACTTCCACTTCTCCCCCACATTTCGCGACCCCAAGCCAACTCACCAGACCCACCAATCCGCGCCACTCGCCGCAACCCGCGCCTACCGATCTCCGCAGATCGGCGGCGCGAACTCCCAGCCAGATCCGGCCGCCGCCTGACGCGCCACGTGCGCACCAAAGCCGCCGAATCCCACAGCCTGGGAGCGGAGAGCTCTAGCCTTCTAGGGTTTCTTCTCCTTTTTTGCTCTATTATTTCGATTTTTTTGGTTGCAGGGAAGGCAAGTAAGCTTCGGCTGTATTCTGAGCGCAGTAGAAAGAGGAGGAACCGAGGAAACGGTTTTTTCTTTTTTTTCTTTTTTTTTTTTTGGCCGTGCGATTTGTCTAGAGTTTCTTTTGATCTTTTTGTTTGGGGTTTAAAAACAAAATTGGGTTAGTTGGTGACGGGATAGATATAGGGCAGATGGAGACGGCATGATATGGGCATGGCTGTGAGATTACGGTTTTGCCCCTGGAAGAGCTTGTGAATTGCGAGATTGGGAGGGCAGGATCGACTTGGGTGGTTGTTTCTTCACTGTGATGAATTATTAGGCTTATTTGTGTTTGAGTTGTATTTGGTTTAAAATCTAATCATAATCATAATGAGTTTTAGAATATATTAGAGTTAGTGGTGAAATTAGTGAATATAAAATATATTTTGTTCGAGTGAGTAATGAGATGAGATGGGATGGTTTTGAAATACACCAAGTGAGATATATTTAATAAATATATTGAAATATATTTTGAACACAAGTATTGTCATTATAGAGTGGTTTAATCAAACAGTAGGTAACATATTTTATTATATGTAATCAAAATACAGAGCAAAATTTATGACCCAAACACTACTTTTAGTGTATTGATTGATAAGCTATTAAATTGTAATGATGTTGAATTTAAAAAATATTGTTTCATTGTGATGGTGTTTGGTTCGATAACTGTAATGTGGTTTACAAACTATGAAAAGTGAAGGTAAATAAATTAGAAATATATCAAATTTAAATATATCAAAATTTCTAGTAGGCTGTGTTTATAACATAAATATTATGATTATAAAATAATTCAACCAAATATCTAATAACTTATTCTTTTTACAAGTAGGAGAAAATGAAGCAAAAGCCTCTGACCCAAATGCCCCATCAATGTACCAAGAAGACTAATTTATATCCACCATGAGTTTATAGTAAGTAAGTAATAGTGATTATTAGCAAAAAATTTAAATATTATTTGTAATAAAGCTAGACTCTTCTATGTACCTCCTAGTTTTTTATCCATATATGGTGTAGCTGTTATCTACCATGGCATATAGGCACCATGGCAATAGAACATAACTATAGTCGTAGCTTATGGTGGTAAGTTTGAGTCTACTACAGGTGTTTTGATGGGTATCTAGTAAAAGAAATATTTTTTATTTCACCACCTCAGCAAAATGAATGAAGCTGGTACTTACCTCGATTTTTGTATCAACAATATTATATACAATCTTTATTCTATAATTTATGTAGTGATCTAGTTTGAATTAGATCTTGATTATATTTAAAATATTATAAATTTTTAAATTATCTTTATACAAAATCCAAAAATCATTAAATTTGATTTTTAAATTAAAAGTTATGTATGTTTTCCTAAAATCACCTGAATTTTAGTATATATTCAATTTACACGTGAGTCCGCCTAAGGAGTCCAATAAAGCACTAACACATTAGAATAGTCAGCACTCTATATGGTGCTTCATATGAATGACACAAAATATTCCTGCAAAATACCTCTTTCCTTGATGTTTTCATTGGATTCAACCTAAGAAAACAACTCTGACCTGACGCTTAATAGGGTCCAATATTCTAAAAGCAACTAATATGACCGAGTCAGTATTGATTTAAAAATATCACGATATTATTTTTCATATAAATCTGTCATATTGGAACATGTTTGATCATATGACAAAAAAAAAACCAATATGTCTGTCACTATATTGGAAATGACAATCGCCATGCCGACCAGCCCACAATTCAATTTTGTTCTCTCCAATATTTAAATGCATTGTTTGGCTATGTATACTACAATTTACATTTAATTTCATATTTTTTACATTATTTATTTATTGTATGTAGTTAGCATATTTAAAATGACAATATTTTTTGAAGATTTTAAGTTGTGGTGTGTGGTTTATTATGTTTTCCATGATGTAAATATGAGAAAAATATTATCTTCAATTAAAATATGTATTTCTGTTGTCGAACATATTACCCGATATCTCTTCCACTATCTACTACTTGTCATAGGATATCTTAACCACTATCTATCAATCACACGTTTTTTAGACTGTTGATACGGTCACAAGGCAAGACAATGTCATGGTGGTAGCCATGGTGCACAATGGAGCAAAGGTTGGGCAATTCATCTAGGCAGATCAGGATGTAGTGTTGTTACAGATAGAAAGTGGTAGTGCTCGAATATCATAGTAAGATAGCACGACAGTTACTTAGGCAAGATATCTATCATTTCATGGCAATAGTCATAGTGGAAGTAATAAAAAAAAACTAGTAGTACCTTTATCCACAAGTAGGTACCATAAGTCTCAATCAACACAAGATTTTTGTTGTCCTAGTAGATTTAGGGAGGAATTAACAGGTTTGATGAAAGGAATGATTCAATTTATGATTGAAAGGACTCAGTGGGTCCTCCGTTGTGTCCAATTTATGATGCCTAACAATAAGATATTATCACCTCTAATGAAAGGATAATATTTCATAACATTCTTTTAAAAAATAAAGATAACTTAGTTTTGCATGAATCTGTCAACAACGAGCCAAAAACTAATTGATTTTAGGCCATATTTTTTTCTGTTGGTAATGAGAGATATATTTTGTTTTCTAAGAGTTATTATTAAGGTTTAAGTCGTTAATGATATATTATAGAATAAATCACAGAGATATTTTTATCATTGTTATGTTTATATTATGAGCGTTGAATAACACGTTATTCTATTTTGAATGAATTATCATTTTTATTTGATCAGTAAGTATATAATTTGTTCAAGAAAATTTTAATTTATTTAATGATATTATTCTACAAAATCTTGGATCTATTATCATTAAATAGAACATTAATGATTAATAGTATTTATATCCACCCATCTTTCTCAAACAGCCAAACCACCATTGTTAAGCCCCAAACTCCTCAAAACCTCCACATAACTTAGCCCTAAATCTCCAAATCCAACCATCCAAACTTTCATCTGACTGCGGATTCTGACTCCTTGCTCCTTGACACCCCCTGATCTGAAGTTTCCAAGGCAATGTCGACGCCTCAACGCAACATCAAGAAGGTCACGAAGCGCAAAAGAGGTATGTCGCCACAAACCTTTTTTGATCCCAATTTTCCGAGCATATATTTCATAAATCCTGATCATCTTGCTCGTTTTGTATTTAAATTAGAGTCCCTTATGGCGTAGTCGATTTTTGGATGTTCATGCCATTAGGTCATTAGGAATAGAAGATGATGTTTTACGCCTATTGCATAATGTGGGTTGGGACACACTTGTAGGGGATCCGGTTCCAACTTTTCGCGAAGTCGTTTGGGAGATTCTAGCCTCCTTAGAACAAAACACTATACATGTTTTTCCCTATCAAACTGAAGGTGTAAGATTTAGGTTTGCAAATGTGGATTATAACTTTTCAATTGATGAATTTGCAAATCTGTTAGGGTTAAAACCTAGGGAAACTTTTCATGCTTCCATTATTTGCACCCCCGATAAAATTTGGTGTGACATACCTGAGGAAGGGCAGCATCTTTTTCGACCCAGTAAATCAAAGGCCGCCAAAAGTTGCAATCCCACCTTTTGCTATTTACAGCATCTCTATGGCTGAGACAATTTTGGACTGTGA
The DNA here is from genome assembly GCA_019359835.1 of Pharus latifolius. NCBI lineage: Eukaryota > Viridiplantae > Streptophyta > Magnoliopsida > Poales > Poaceae > Pharus > Pharus latifolius. The sequence continues at coordinate 38,905,642 of CM033329.1, forward strand.
CAGTAATGAAGATAAAGTTTTAGAAACTGAGGTCGAATTTTTGTGGGCTATGTTAGGCAAAATTCATCTTGTAGGATCAAGGATGCCGACTAGAGGGGGGGTGAATAGGAGGCTTTTAAAATTTCTTTTCAATTAAGCAATTTTAAAGAATAATTGAGAGACCTAAATTATACAATGAGGCTTAAAAGGAATTTAATCAACTAGTTGCATTCAATCAAATGAACTATTCAATAAGACATGCAACAATGGTAAATATAGCAATTGTGTCAAGATGAATGTAAAGCAAATATGAAATACGCAATTTGACACAATATTTTTACCAAGGTCTCGGAGACTCGCCCGGTCTCCCCTACTCCTCGTTGAAGCGCTCACTCGGAGCCTCGCTTCTATATCCACGAAGGATATCTCACTAGGGTTGCTCCTTCTCCACACCGGATAGGCGAGCACCACACCTTTCACAATCCTTTGCCGGCCTCTCCGACAACCTTCAAATGGAGAGATCTCGGCTCTCCTCCGGCACCATCTAGGCGAAGGCGATCGCCAAGAGTAGCAAGCCGAATGCACTTTCACTTGAATCAATCACGTGCTAGAAGCTCAATGATGCAAATGAGATGTTCAACACTCTAGCACTAGCAATCTAATGGAGATGAAGTGCACTAAACACTCACACAATCTCCCTCAAGCTCTCTCTCAAATCTACTCAAGATTTGGGCTCAATTCTAGCCTCTAAATGCTATAACACATATGCAACTCAATTGGCTAGGTTTTCAGCTGAAGAATGAAGTCTTTGAGCACCCAAAAATGAAGCCAAACACGAAGTATTTATAGCCTCAACGAAAAACTAGCCGTTTGCAAGAAATCGGGCTAAAAGTTGTACAGGCCGGACATTGTCCGGCCACTTCAGACACTGTCCGGCCAGTACAAAAATTTCAGCCGTTGCAAATGTGTCAGTGACCGTTGGGCGAAATTTGTGAAGGCCGGACGGATACCATTTGTCCGGACAAAACGTCCGGACAAATGGATATGTCTCTGTTAACTCTCGGCTCAAAAAACTTGTACAGGTCGGACAATGTCCGACCATTTCGGACAAAATCCGCCCATAACGGACAAATAGCTCCGGACGGATGCATTTGTCCGTTCCATTTTTCGGCTCAAAAAATTTGTACTGGCCGGACAATGTCCGGCCATTTCGGACAATGTCCGGCCAGTTCAGACAAATAGCCCAGGACAGATGCATTTGTCCGGCCACTGCACACTGACAGTAAAACAACCATAACTTTTGATCCAGAGATCCGATTGAGATGATTTTTGGCTTGTTGGAAAGATAACTCAGAGCCCTACAATTTTGTCAACAAGAGCAAGACCTAGAAAGGTCTAGAAACTTCTAGAAAATTCAGAAACTTTCCTATTGTCAAAATGTCCAAGCCAAAATCATCTCAAATGCAATTTTAAAGTATTTGCACATACGGATTTGCCGTTTTCTCGCGGATGTGATTTGTGTCACTTAGCAACGACCACGACCACACAGGTCTTGACATCCGATCGAAAACAGGTGGTCGATAGGGTTTGGTCGAGCGTACGTAAGCGAGTCGAAGACTGGTACGACCAGCCCGAACTCCTACGACCACGCCCAAACCCTAAACAGAAAGCCGCCAAACAAGCGACACGACCACGACCACGTATCAACACTGATACGATCAGAACATACAAATACGACCACGACCAGCTCTAGATAAATAAACCAATTTAAACAGCTGGCGATCACGACTAAGTGCAGTTTTCAAAACATTTAATCTAATACACATGAACTACACTTAGACTCACTAGCAATGCAAGACACTAGTGCAAGATGATATGAATGCATCTGAGCTTCCGCACTAGATAGATTCAAGCTACTAGTTTCCGACCCCTCTTAATAGTACGGTCAAACTAGTAAAAAGAAACCTATCAACCTGGTCTGTCTCCAAACACCGAGACCGGTAAAACCCTAAGAAAACAATCCTTAATCTTGGATTTTACCTTAGGTGAAGTTCGACCTCGTGAAGTTCGACCGCTCGACACTCGTCATCGCAAAGCTCGATCTCGTTAAGCTTGACCACGCGAAGCTCAACATCTCGACGCCTGTCTTCGCAAAGCTCGTCCTCGCTAAGCTTGACCTTGCTCGGGATGTCTCATATTGTCTTCATCCTCTTCACGCCCTTGCTTGTTTTCATCCTGCAATCATTCTGAGACTAGAACATATACACTCAATGCGCAAACGTTAGTCTCATTTGCAGTTCGTCATTAATCACCACCAGATAAATTACTCCACACAGGAGTTCACTCAACAATTTCTTTCTTCGGTGAAATGACAAAACCAATTTCAATTGAACAACAAATGAGTAATGGATGAATCTCACAATCATATAGATCCATACATGATACAAGAAATGCGCACACGATCCATACTACTCAAGTTATGATATCAATCAATATGGATGACTAACATCATGAGCTCTCTCTCAATCATACATAGAGATATCAAATCCAGAACACGGAGTCATCAACCTTTTGCACAGACATGGATAACTAATCATCCTGAGCTCTCCCTCAACATGTGCATCGATATCAAATCCACAACTGAAGTCATCAACCTCAAGATTTGACATATAACATCTTGATCAATCAATTAGCATAAGCTTGATGCAACCACCGAGCTCATCCTCTACATATGCATCAATATCAAACCCGCAATCGAGGAAAACATCCAATTCAGGGTTTACCGATAATCAATTCAATTTACTTGTGCTAAATCAGGATTTATATAAATTGTCATTTAATCATCAAATCTGATATCTTCATATTAACTTTAATCATCATGGATTTATCCAAAACGTCATTAATCATCAAAACCTAGATACTAAGATCTACCTAGATCCAACACATCTATCATATGCTGCCTATTTTTCCCGTCGCCTTGAAAATATCAGCAAGGATGATATTTACTTGATTCACCTTATTTTTCTGTACATTTTCCCCATGCTTTTGCACATATCAGTCATTTACCTCGGTATATGCCTAGATTATTCCAGATTTGTCGCCAAATCGAGCGGATTACTCGTTTTGCAATTTTTATCGCAGGTCGGCGACGATTGGATGGATTTTTGGCTAACGGATGCGCCATTCCGACTCCCGATTGATTCCTGATGGAAGTGCGTGTTCCCGCGGTCGCGTAGGAACCAACCGCGCTGAAATCGAAGTCTCCGGTGGCCCAAAATTCCAAACCCTAGCCACGAGGTCCAACTTGTGATTTTCCAGTACTCCGGAGCCTTTTCTGCGAAACTGCCAACCAAGGGCTTTATTCCTAGCCGCCGGCATTGGTTGCATTTTGAGCCCGACTTTTATTTTTTTTATTCCCTTCTTCTTCTTCCCCAAACCACTCTTCCACACCTCCCTCCACCTCACCGCTGGCGGCCGGGCCATACACCGGCGATGCTCCATTCCCTCTCCGCTGCATCATACACCACAAAATCCCCAATTCCACCAACTCCTGCTTCTCCCCAAAATCCCCAAACACCCAATTTCCTCTCCTCATTTCTTCTTCTGTCATCCTCAAAACCCCAAACCCACAAATCTTTCCCCAATTCTCCACTGTTCCCCACCTCCCACGAGCTGCACCACCGGCGTCGCCTCCACCACCATCCCGCGTTGGAGCCTCCTCTCCCTCGGTCACCGCCGCCTGCTGCACCGCCGAGCCGCTCCTCTCCTTTTCCATCTTCTTCCCCACCGCGCCGCCATTTTCCTCGGTGAGTGCTGTCTTCCCCGCGCCTCTCGCGTCCTCCACTGGCGCCCCTACAGCCCACACCGATCCACTCCAGCGCTGCGCTCCCGCATCCCTACGCCGCGCCGCTGCCACTGGAGCCGACCACCACAGCGTCGTCTACACCGACCACGCCGCCCCCAGAGCCGCCATAGCGCCACGCAGCGCCACCACGCTCCCGATCCCGTGACACCACCATCTCCGCGCCGCGCCACCCTGTCCTAGCGCCGCGCCGCCCTGTTCCACGCCCTCGCGCCGCCGTTGATCTCGCCGATCCCGCCGATCTGAGCCGCCGCCACCGGACCACCTCCACGCTGCGCCCAGATCCGCCTCTCACCACCACAGCCGGCGACCTCGAGCAGCTTCCACGACGACCAGTGCATCTTCTTCGAGCTCGACCACGACCTCAACACGCATAAGCTGCTGCCTCGTGCCGGCTTCATCACCTGCTGCGCATCAGCTTCTACTTCCACGACCACTCCAGTACGACTTCTGCCCCAGCCTCGGCCTCAACTCCAGTGGTGACCTCGAGCACTTCCTCCTCGGCACTGCCACCACGACCAGAAGCCATACAGCAAGCAATGTTGGGTGACTAATCATCTTCTTCTTGCTCTTGATACTCTATGAAATGATATGAATTATCTGTGTGTATGAGATCATGTGTTTGTAAATGTCAAGCTGGAACATGTCATGTGAAGCAAATCCAAATTCTGAATCAGTTTGACAATGATTATAATTGCATTTGTCTTTTCTTTTCTTGAATTACCTTGTGATGCAATTGAGTGTGTGTTGCGATAATCTGAATTGATTTGGTTAATTGTCCCCTGTTCCTGTTAGATTGCAGTGTTGAGAACTCTTGTTGCATAAATTCTGATCTGGGTGTAATTCATTCTTCTATGTTCTGGTCTTCTACGCTGTTTCTTTCTATGTGACAATTTTGGGATTATTGAATTGCTCCTCCGTGTGTAACTATCAATAAAAGTAACATCGCTGCTTGATGCTTGTGCTAAACTCTGAAATAGTTTGTTATGCTTGGCTGTTGAGAAGCATGGGTCATCTTTCTCTAATTCTTATGTTGTGGCCTGCTGGTATTGGATCTCTCTGTATTAATTGCTTTAAACCCAATGCATTTGCAGCCAGTCATCTGATTTACTATTGGGTAGAGATTGTGAGTTATTGATTTTGGAGACTTGGTTTTCTGATAAATTGAGATGTGGGGTTCATTTGCTTTGTGGTTGTGGTTGAAAGGAGTCGGGGAGCGGGTCTGTGTTATTCCTTTATACGTTCACTTGTTGATACCATCGATAAGCGTATTTGTTTAGTTGTTTTCGCCTTTTATTGCGAGACTGCTGAACGTTTACCGCGCTATCGTTTGTACTCACGATGACGTGTACAGACTTGACACTGACTCGACTGTTGCTTGATGACCATCTCTCTCTCATTTTTTTCGCCATCTTCTCTCTTTTCTTTCGTCTGATTTATTTCATTTGCCATTGATTTAGTTTAGTTTTATACGTTTCGTTTTCTCTAGTCCCTGTGGAAAGAACGACTAGAATACTCGTCTACTGCATTGTCGACGATTCGGATTCGGAGTCCTCAGCCGAACTTATGCAAAATTTGTAATAGTGAGACTTTTCAAGATGACCCTCCGGGAAGGTATGTAGAACAATGGTGAACAGGAGCACAGAGAGATTTATACAGGTTCGGGCCTTCGATGGTGGGAGTAATAGCCCTACGTCCTGTTAGGATTTCACTATAGGTGATAAAATGTTACAAAATGGTAGAAAAACTCCTTCACAGGCGACAGATTTTTCCTATGTAATTGTAAAGAATAAAGCTAGGAAGGCTTGTAAGAACTATCTAATTTAGGCCGTAGACTTGGCTGTTCTTAGTGGTTGAGATGCGTTGTGTCTCACTTATATCAGAAGTCTTGTTCTTCCAAATGAATTGAATCCCCCCTGTTTGATGTACTTCGCCACCCTTTTATACTGGTCGAAAGGGTGTCATGTCGCAATTGCATCAAACAGTTGTTTGGACGGTTGGATGCGGTTTATTGAACCGCTCTTAACTTCCAAGTAGGTTAAGCACGTGTTATTCGTGAAATAACTGCATGTATTAACCTCCTGGCGGTATGTCTTCTACGTGGAGGAATCTTCGGGATACTTGGAATATTCCCACTATAGGGATAACCGGTCAGATAAATTCTAAGTACCTTGGTCGAGAATGTTCTGACTGCGGGATGTTGGCTGACCGCGCAACATCTCCAATATTCTGTTCGCGTATAATATACGAACTTCTGACCGCGCAAAGCCTGCGGTCTGATCGCACGAGGCTTGCGACCTGATCGCGCAAAGCCTGCGACCTTAGGCTGATGCTTCTCAGAATGACTTGAGTTCACACCGCCGGGCACGTGTCTGACTCGAATCTGTCTTGAACCAACAGTGCATTTATTTGAACTGACCCGGGTGTCAATCCTCGTCATGCATAGTCCTCGTTCTATTGCGAGGCGGTCTAGGCAGGTATCAAAGGATTTATGCAAAACTTATACAATAGTCTTAGGTGGCTTAATCACTCACGTAGCATCCACCTTAGGGTTTAAGGCTACTCATTATCAAGAATTTGTGCCCGCAGCCACCCTAGACCTGCATGCATTGTTTTCAATGGGGTTTTGCAGGAGGGAAGAGAATTCATTCCGTCGGATTATTGTCATGGTATTGCAAATACCCCGGCAGGTTTTGTGGAAGATCCTAGCTAACGAATAACGACGCGAGCTGACTACGTTACTGGTCACCTCCCGTCGGGTAAGCACAGAGGTGACCCAAGAATTTATACGGGTTCAAGTCTCAGTGGAGACCCTAGTCTTGTCGACGTGCTCCCGACTTGAGTCGGCTGGGGGAGTTCTCTCACGGGGAGAGTGCTCCAAAACACGCCTATTGGTTTTTTGTGTATTGATGCAAATGAATTGTCCTTGATTACAAAAGAGGGGTACAAGGGCATATATAGGCCCAAAAGACGCAAATTACAAGACTACCCTGGCTGCAGCCGTCGAATCAGAGGGTATCAACGTCCTTTTGCTAGCCAGGGGGCTCGGATGCTTGACAAGTGTCTTTGCTAGTTCTTGAGGTCCTTCTCACGTGACCCCCACACGGGGGCCTCTGCGGCCGTCCCCGGGATGGAGCCACCGGGCGAATGGTGGTGCCCGGGACCGGGCCACCGGGCAAATGGTGGCGCCCGAGACAGGGCCTCCGGGGGCCCTAGTCACCGAGCAAACGGCGGCTCCCGGGATCGGACCGCTAGGGGCTATGGTCACCGGGCAAATGACGATGCCTTGGACCGGGCCACTGGGGGCCATTTGCCACCGATCAAATGGCGGTGCCCGAGACGGGACCACTGGGGGCCTTTGCCACTGGGCAAATGGTGGTGCCCGGGACCAAGCCACCAGGGGCCCTGGTCATCGGGCAAATGGCGGCGCCTGGGACAGGGCCACCGGGGCGCTGGTCATAGGGCAAATGGCGGTGCCCGGGACGGGGCCACCGAGGGCCTGTGCCACCGGGCAAATGGCGGCGCCCGGGACTAGGCCACCGGGGGACTGTGCCACTAGGCAAATGGTGGCGCTCGAGACCGGGCCACCGGGCAAATGGCGGTGCGCGGGACCGGGCCACTGGGGGCCCTAGTTACCGGGCAAATGGCCGCCCCCGGGAAGGGCCCACCGGAGGCCTTTGCCACCAGGCAAATGGCAGCGCCCGGGACCGGACCATCGGGGGCCTTTGTCACCTGGCCTCATCGTAGCCCTCGGAACTAGATCACCGGGACCGATCGGGCGGAGATTTCCCCCAATAGCAGCCCCCCATGTCCTTCGGGACACGTCCTAAGTCCCCGAAGGAAATGGTCTTCGTTACCGGGAAGATCTCCCTTGGAGGGATCCTCGGGCACCTTGGCGACGCTTCGGTTCTTGTGCCACGTACTTATGGTGGTGTCGCCGATCGTCATGATGCCACAGGCCTCGATTGGCGCGCGCCGTCAACCATAATGGCCTCGCGTGGTTTGAATCGCCGGTGCGTCGTTTCCCGCGCGTGCCCCTTCACTACCACAGAAACAAATATCCAGGATGGTACATCACAGACGGTTATGAACTTTTCAATAGAAAACCGTCTTTGAAGGCCTGTCGGGAGAACATGTTAAGTTATCATAGACGGTTTTGAGATTAGAACTGACTGTGATAGTCCGACAGACAGTTTTGACCTTGGAACCGTCTGTGATATTCTAATTATCAGAGACGATTCTGAGCTCAAAACCGTCTGTGATAGTGCTGGACTATCACAGTTGGTTCTGACCTCAGAACCGTCACTGATAATGATTATCACAGACGGTTTTGAGCTCAGAACAGTCTATGATAATCTGCTGCTGTCTAGTTCATTATTTTCATCATATCTTCTTCATACGAACTCAGATTTTCACATTCTTGTACTTGCTGGAAACATCAGATCGTGCTCTACAACTTTTCTGTTGAGGTCAAAGTCAAATTCGGTATCCATCTATGAGATATTGGGCCGTTAATGTTGACGGTGTACAGTTTGAATCTAATAGATCTATTTCGGTATTTTCATCATAATTTTTTCATCCGAACTCGGATTGGGATAAATTTATACTTTATCGAATCGTTGCAAGAAATCCCACAAAAAGTTTGTTGGGGTAATCTTCAAATTTGGCCATTTTCATCACGCTAAAATTTGGGCAAAGTTAGTTATGTAATTTTCAAACTCTAGTCTAATTCAGATTCAAATTACTCAATCTGAGATAGTTTCGGTAAAATTGCCATATCTTTTGATTGCCAATATCGTTTTTGACGTTCTTACTTTTTGGAAAGATAAAAAAATCCTCTACAACTTTGGTGTTGACCAGATCCTCTAATTCGGAGTTTTTGGGGCCTGAAATTGCTAATCATTATGAGAGACAGTTTTGAACTAAGAGCCGTCTGTGATAATCATTATCAGAGACGGTTTTGAGCTTAGAACCATCTCTGATAATGATTATCAGACTTTGCGACTATAAAATTTAAGGCGGGCTTTGTTCTGCTCATTTCCACACTTTGCGACTTTTCACTTCACTTGCCCTAACTCAAAGCGGCACACTTTGCGACACTTCACTTCATTTCCACCGTTCTACACTGCGGCTCCACTATAACCCTAGATCCACACCGATCCGAGCTCGACTACGCCACCACCACTCCATTGTCCACCATCATCTCGTCGACCACGTCTCATGGGCCGATGATGACTACAAGCAGCTCCCTCAACAACGACCATCGGACAACCACTTCTTCTTCCTCGGCCACGAGACAACCGATGGTTTCAGCACCTCTTCGGATGTGGTCGAGCTACGACGGCCTCCTCCAACAGCTTCCTCAAGTTCTTTTGCGGCTGCGTTCTTCAGCACCATGGCATCATCTCTCCTTCAAGCCTCGGTGACAATTCTCTCTCTTAAACACTCTCTCCCCCTACTCCTTGTTTCCTAGATGTTGTAAAGTGACTAGTTTGTAGTTGTGTGATGAACAGCTGAATAGTGAAAATTAAAATCTGGTGTGAACTGAACTTAGTTGATAATTGTTTATGTTGAATCTGTTTGACCCATTCTCTGTTTGAATACTGCCAATTATTAGTTGATAATTTTTTATGTTTAATTGAAGCTCTTAGTGAATTTGATTGCAAATTTAAAACTCTGTGTTGTCTTTGATATCTAAAATCTGTGTTTTGGCTATTAACTATAAACAGACTTATGAACTCTAAATTCAGTGTTTATGTGATGATTCAGTGATTTATATTTGAGCTAAAAACCGTCTGTGATAATGATTAGCAATTTCAAACTGTACGCCATCGACATTAACGGCCCAATATCTCATAGATGGATGCCGAATCTGACCTTGACCTCAACAGAAAAGTTGTAGAGCACGATCTGATGTTTCCAGCAAGTACAAGAATGTGAAAATCCGAGTTCGTATGAAGAAGATATAATGAAAACAATGAACTAGATAGCGACAGATTAGAATTAATTGGACGCGATTATCAGAGACGGTTCTGAGCTCAGAACCGTCTGTGATAATGATTATCATAGATGATTTTCAGCTCAGAACCGTCTCTGATAATGATTATCAGTGACAATGATTATCAGTGACGGTTCTGAGCTCAAAACCGTCTCTGATAATGATATCAGTGATAATTTCCAGGAAAGCACCCCCGGGGAGAGGTTTCCGGGTGTTGGCCACCCGGGCCAAGTCGTCGGCCCGGTCATTATCCCTTTTGGGGGGGGGGTGGGATATGCCGGGCTTCCAGGCCCTCGAAGTGCTTCTCCATCTTGCGCATCTCCCCCAAATATAGGCTCAGGTTTGCGTCATGACACGAGTAAGACTTGTCCATTTGACAAGCCACGAGCTGGGAGTCTCCTTTGACAAGAAGGCGACGGATCCCCAGGGAGCGCATGAGGCGCAGCCCTAGGAGCAGGGCCTCATATTCGGTGATGTTGTTCGTAGCGGGGAACTCAATCTTCACCACGTACTCCAGCGTCCTTCCTTCGGGGCTTCGGAGGACTATCCCCGTGTCGGCACCGGTGAGGCACAGGGAGTCATCGAACATGAGCGTCTAATGGTCATTGTGTCGGGGTGGCTCGGTGAGGGTCTCCCCCTCCGTCCTAGAGGTGGGGGTCTATTCCGCCACGAAGTCAGCGAGCACTTGTGACTTAATGGTGGAGCAGCCCGTGAGGGAGAGGGAGAAGGGAGCAAGCTCGGCTCCCTACTTCCCAATCCAGCCAGTGGCCTCTTTGTTCCTCAACACCTCCCCCAAGGGGAGGGATGACGGGACCGTGATCGGGTGTCCTAGGAAGTAGTGGCGGAGCTTCCGGGACGCCATGAGGAGGGCATAGCAAATCTTCTCTACCTCCGTGTACCGCGTCTTAGCCCCTTGGAGGGCTTCACTCACGTAGTACATGGGACGCTGCTGCTCGTCCTGCTCCTTTACCAACACCGCGCTTACGGGGACTGGAGTTGTGGCGAGGTAAAGGAGTAGGGATTCATCCGGAGATGGGCTGACGAGCATTGGAGGGCTCGTGAGGTACTTCTTTAGGTCGTCGAATGCCACCTGGGCCTCGGGAGTCTGCCTAAACCCCTTGAGGCCCCAGAGAATTTTGAAGAACTGGAGGCCACGCTCCCCCGACCGCGAGACGAAGCGGCTAAGTGTGGCCATGCAGCCGGTAAACCACTATACGTCTTTGATGGAGCGTGGCGGGGGTATGTCCAGCAGGGCCCGAATCTTTTCGGGGTTGGCCTCTATGCCCCACTGGGACACGAGGAAGCCTAGTAGCTTCCCCCCGTGCACGCCGAAGGTGCACTTCTCTAGGTTGAGTTTCAACCCATACTCGCGGAGGTTGCGGAAGGTCTCCGCCAGGTCGTCGACGTGGGCAACGCGTGGGGGCTTTTGACGACCGCATCATCAACGTAGACTTCGACATTGCGGCTGATTTGGTTCTTGAGGACCATCGACATGAGCCACTAGAATGTTGCTCCCGCGTTATTCAGCCCAAAGGGCATATGGACGTAACAGAAGGTGCCGAGCGGAGTTATAAAACTCGTCTTTTCCTCGTCCTCCTTAACCATCCGGACTTGATGGTAGCCCGAATACACGTCGAGGAAGCTCATAAGCTCACACCCCGCGGTCGAATCAACCAACTGGTCGATCTGCGGGAGTCAGAAGTTGTCTTTTGGGCAAGCCTTGTTAAGGTCGGTGAAGTCCACGCACATTCACCACTTGCTGTTCGACTTCTTCACGAGGACAGGGTTTTGCCAGCCACTCGTGGTGCAAGACCTCCCGAATGAACCCTGCCTCTTGAAGCTTGGTGATCTCGACCTTGATAGCTTCTTGGCGTTCAAGGGAGAACTTCCTCAACTTCTGTTCGATCGGCGGGCTTCCACGCAAAAATGTCAGAGTTTTTGCGGAGGAAGGCCGCGAGTTGCTCCGCGTGCTCTTCGGAGAGGTCTACCCCGATCTTGACGGTCCTCTCTCCGTGCTCCGGGGATAGCTGGACTTTCCGGAGGTCCCCCTCCGGGCGCGATTTTGGAAGAGACTTCCCAGAGGGGACGACCAAGGTGTCCGACGCCGGGGAAGAGTCCTCTCCCCTCGGGGCCTTGATCAAGTTGATGCTCCCGATCATCGCAGTGGCGCGTTCGTACATAGAGCGGGCCACATCCTGGTCGCCTCGGGTGATCATCACGCCGTGAGGCCCGGGGATCTTCACACAGAGATAGCTCTGGTGGATCTCCGCCCCCAAACAGTTGATTGTGGTCCTCCCCATAATTGCGTTGTATGAAGAGGGGAGGTCCACTACGTCGAACCAGACCATCTCCGTCCGGTAGTTGTCTGGGGTGCCGGAGGTCATGGGGAGATCTACCTTGCCCACCGGATGGATGGTCTTCCCCGGGACGAAGCCCTGCAAGGGCCCGGCTGCGGGCTGCAGCAAGTTCTCGTCGACCTGCATCTCCCTGAATGGCTTTAGGTATAGGACATCGGCAGAGCTTCCGCCGTCGACGAGGATACGCGCCAGGTGGCAGTTGTAGACGGTGGCAGAGGCACTGAGCACGTCGTCATGGGAGAAGCGAACCTCGTGCGCGTCTTCCACTGTGAAGGTGAGGGGGACGTCTGACCATTTTGGTGGTCGGGACATATGTAGCACCCCCACAACCTTTACCTTCTCCTTCCGCTGGCGTTTGGAGTCTCGCCCTGAGGTGGATTCCCCCGTAATGACGTTTACGCGCCTTTGGGAGGTTTGGAAGGGGGGCTCTTCAGCTGAGCCCCTTTCCTGTGCTTGTCTTTGCTGCTCCCCCGCAGGATGAGGGAGCGCCGATAATGCGGCGGGGGGGGGGGGGGGCAAGGAGGCAGAGCTCCCTCCCCCTACCCACGCTGGTTGAGAAACGTGGCGAAGTGCTGTAAGAGCTGGTGGCACTCTCGGGTAGCGTGGGTATTTGACTTGTGGAAGGCACACCACAAGTTGGTTGTGCCCTCCTTGCCTTCCCTGGGGGGACCTTCACGACCGTGGGACGACTGTCCCCCCCCCATAGCCTTTCGACTTAGGGAAAGGGCGATTGCCGTTGTTGCCGTCTCGCGAGCCGCCTCCACCCTCGAGGACAAAGGTGTCCCGAGGCCGTGGCTCGCTGCAATCGCTCCTCCTAGGACGCTTGTTGAGGGGGTCCCTGGCCTCCCGGCAGGCGGGGGCAGGTGCCCTCTGGCTCTTCTTCCAGAGGTCGTCTTCCTCCACACGGGCATACTTCTTGAGCACAGTGAAGAGCTCATCGGCGGAGGTGGGGCAGCTCCAGAAGAGCCTCCGATGGAGCTCCCCGGGGAGGATCCCGCTCTTGCACGCCTTGATGACTGTAGATTCAGGGACGTGAGCCACTTTGCTCTTGACTTGAGCGAAGCGCTTGAAGAAGCTACATATGGTCTCTCCCATCCTCTGACGAACGGTGTAAAGCTGCGACGAATCTAGGGGACGCACGTAGTTCCCTTGGAAGTTCGCGCAGAACTCGCTCTTGAGCTGTGCGAAGGACTTAATGGAACCGGCCCTCAGGTTGTAGAACCATGAGCAGGCGATGCCAGTGAGGTAGAGGGGGAAGATGTTGCATTTCACCGTCTCGTCCCCCCAGCCGCCGATATAGCTGTGGAGTACACCTGCACAAATTCATAAGGATCGACCTCACCATTGTAATGCTCGATATGCGGTGGGCGGTAAGGCCGCGGCCAGCGGATGCACCATTGATGGCGGCACAGCGGCTGATTAGCCCCCTCAACCTCTTTGGGAGATTCTCGGTCGCTGTCCCCTCTGACCGGAGACACGCACTCGTTATCAGAGTTGGGGAGGGGTCGCAGCGGTCCACCGACGCGACGGTAGCGCCTCTTCTCCTCGGGGTTAGTCGAGCTAACCTCCTGGATGTTCGGGTGTCCCCCGGAGGTGGCAGTCACTTCCTCGGCCGGCCTTTTCCCCCGGTTGGGACGGGAGCGTAGCTCACCGCGACCGCAGGCCCGGGGGAGTTCCGATCGGTAGCGGGAGGGGGCCTCCCCAGACTTCGTGGTGTGCATTCGCTCGACCTCCTCCCGGGTCTGGTCTGCCGGGGGAGCCCTCGGAGGTGGCCCGGGGGAGGAGGGAGCTCATGCTCGATGGTTGCCGGCCCGTGGGAGGCTACTGGTGCATAGGACGGGCCCAACGCGGGGTGAGCGCCCGAAATGGCGACGGGGGCAGGTGCGGGGCCAGCGTAAGCCCCCGGAGCTGCCACCGGAGTGGGTGCCAGGGCACCCTCGAGTGTTAACCGGGTGAAAGGGATCTAGGATATCGACTAGAGGGGGGTGAATAGGCGATTTTAACAATTTAGCAATTAATCAAACAATTTAAAGATAATGCGAACAAAATAACACAATACGAACAAAGCACAATTCCAACACAAGGATATATCCCGTGGTCTCGGTGATTTGCCGATCACCCCTAATCCACATTGAGGCAAACTCAAATCTCTAACCGCTCCTCTATCTAGTCAACTTTCTCTCGAGAAGTGACCTAGATCTTGAGACGGATTAGTGTGATGAGTTATCCAAACCTCGATTTCACTAAGGATGCACTTTACCGCTCCGGCAAGGTGTGCTCAACCCTTTCACAAGACGTTTTGAGGCTTCTTCACAATCTTCCTTGAAGAGCTCTCCAAAACCCTTCTCCTAGCCGTCTAGGAGCCGGCAAACTCCAAGAGTAACAAGCCGGTGATGATCACTTAGTCTTCTTCTAGTGCCACGAGGATGATTTAATGATCTAGATGCAATGCACTAGAAGATCTCAAATGCACACTCTCACAAATTCGAGAATTTGAACCCTAGAGTGTATGAAATGTGCTAAAGCTCTCAAGGATGATGACAATGCTCAAATTATGCCAAGCATTTTGAACAGGGCCGTGCATGGGAGTATATATACCCCCCACAATAAATATAGCCGTTACAGGCCGTTGGGAGAAAAAGATCACCTGGCGGTCAGACCGCAGGTACAAGCTCGGTCAGACCGCCGCAATTACAACGGCATTAAATAGGCGCAATAAATGCTCAACTGCCCTTGTCAGGCACACACACGGTCAGACCGGAGCCTATTTCGGTCAGACCGTGAAGCTGTCCAGAGACGACCTAGTTTCTGGACACCTTATACGGTCAGGCCGAAAAATACGGACAGACCGGCCATACGGTCAGACCGTAGTACAAAAACAAGGTCAGACCGATTTCACGGTCAGACCGGTCTAATAAAACGGTCAGACCGTAATAGCTCAAAACAACAGAAAGATAGTTCATGAAGTTCCAGGAGACTGACTTAGGTTTAAACTACGGACAGACCGACCTTATAAAGGTATATACTATACTAAGACATAACGTCGGTCAGTTCGAGAATTCTAATCGGTCAGTCCGTGAATTCGGTCAGACCGGTCCAACATACAGTCAGACCGAATGAGACAGAGCTGAGCAGGAATGAGCTGAAACAAGCATTTTCAAAGTATATGACCTTCTAGTATGCAATGCAAGTTGATTTTAAGATTTGTGGCACATAGATGAAGTATTTTGTGATACACCACATGCTCCTCTTAATAGTACGGCAACTATCCTAAAATCCGGTCAAAATTCTTCTCTAATCACCTTAGACCGGTAAAAATGGAAAATACCCTATTTCGTACCTTTGCCCTTTTCATCAATGCTCTTTCTTCATCATGAGGCTCTTTCTTCGCCTTTCATTAACTTGTCTTTTAAGTATCTTCTTGACACAACTAGGCAGGTAACGTTAGTATAGAATTTGTAGTTGTCATTAATTATTAAAACACTCTATAGGGGTCTAGAAGCTACAATCTCCCCCTTTTTGGTAATTGATGACAACATAAAGAGTAGATGAAGGAGTTTTTAAGCATAAAGGGAATTTTACAATAAGCATCGAAGAATAAGACACTCCCCCTAAATGTATGAATAAGAGAATTTTAGAGGAGTTCAAGCATGTGTATCAGATGCTATCTCAAATCATCCATTATATGAGCATGAAGTATCACAAATAAGACATTCAGCATTCAATTCTACAACATGATATTATCAACACAAGGTCATATGAAAATAACATAAGCATATCTCATATATCAAGAAGTAACAATCTCATACAAGAGTCAACCAATCATAAATGTCATCCATATAAAAGAGATATTTAACTAAACAAGTTACTTAAAACTTTACACCAAAAGTTTTTCATTTTCCTACTCTTTTCTAATCTCTTCTCTCCCCCTTTGGCATCAATTGCCATAAAAGCTAAGAATCAGCTGGAGCATCATCATCGGGAGGATGGTGAGGAGTCTGAGGGAAACGGGTGTAGAAGTGAGCGGAGAAGGCGTCGAAGCGCTGCTCGAACTGATCCTGGCGCGACGAGAAAGTCTGGAACTGATCATGCAATGCCGCCAAGTCCGAGCGAGCGAGCTCAAGCCCCTGGAGAAGAGTAGCAAACTGATCCATCATCGGCTGATGGAACTGCTGCTGGAACTGTGTGAACCAGGCGGGGGCTTGGCTAGACTGAGCTGCCTGCTAAGCCTGAGGTGGAGGAGGAGGAGGCATAGGCTGAGCCTGCTGCTGCTACTGCTGATGCTGTGCTCCGTGGCCTCGAGCCAAGACGCGCGGGTTGACACTAAACGGCTTATAGCTGAGATGTCTGATATCACAAGAACCGCGAGGAAACTTTGTCTTCTGGAGCAGCAAGGACATGATAAAAGGAGCATAGTAGAGATTCGGCAGAGTGGTGGCCGAGACATCCTCAATTGTTTTCAATATAAAAGAGACAATGTTGATCCGATGACTCTTGAGGATGTGGTCGATGAAGTTCCAATAGTAATCCCGGACCGCCTCTCGGTTTCCACTTTTTGGATGGATCGTGGCTCGTACGATCTTGTTGACGACAGCAGGGAGGACTTTGAGACCTGTAACAGTGCCAGGTACAATCCGCTGTCCACCTCCCGGCTGCTCATAAAACTGGAGCCAGTCGTCCTCATGGAGGTAATCCTCATCCTCCATATCGATCCCCTCTTTCATCTCCTCATAGTTTAGCTTGTTTGCCGCAGCAAACTCCTCAAAAGTGGCCTCATAACGCCTGGAACCTGTCATCCATATGATCTGCTGGTCCGCCCATCTGATCTCAACTGTAGTATAGAACTGTCTGATGGCAGTGGCGTTCCATGGGCATTTGTGCTCCACAAAGTCATATAGCCCTATATCCTTGAAGATCTGCACCAAGGGAGCCATGATGGGCTGATTCACAACATAAGCCCATTCGATCCATTTGTGTTCAAAGATATTTTTGTGGATCAAATGACCATAGAAGGCATCCTGCTGTGTCATCGTGTGGAAGTGAGGAGTAGAGGCGTCATTCTCATGATTGTAGGCGTATATGGTCCTAGCCTTTGTATAGTCGCTTGAATTCCAATTCCTCTTTGGGCCTTGATAAGCGTGGACGTTTATTTCATCGTCCTCACTCTCGATGTCCATGCCCCTGTGAGATGATCCACCATGATGAGATGACTGTTCTGTTTCTGAATCTCTAGCCGAGGGCACCCAATCGTCATCGTGACTGTCGCTGCTACTCGAGGGTAGAGCCCTTTTTGGCCTCTTTGCCAATTTCTTCTTATTTGTCCAGACGGAGACATTTCCTTGAGGACCACGACCACTAGAAGATTTGCAAGAAATACACCAGATTAGATACTCAGAGGTAAGAGAGATTGAATTGATAAGATAACAGATTAGCAAACTCTGGCTCTGCTGTTGCAGTCGGTCAGACCGAAAAAGGGGCGGTCAGACCGGCGCAACCGTAGAGTTAGGGTTTGGCATGATTTCTGGGATTTAGGTGAAATTAAGATGCAATGTGGACAACTATATGTGAGAGAATATTCATTGCATCGGGGGATGAATCAATTTCAGGATATTGAAAGAATTTAAACAAGATTCACCACATTAGCCCTAAACCTTAAGATGAACAAAAGACGAAATTGAAAACGAAGAAGAATCTGAGCAATATACCTAGAAGACATGATTTGGTGATGATCTTGAACCACGGTTCGTCCGAGCTTTGCGAGAGTTTTACCGGAGAGGAAGAATCCAAAGATTTGAGGCGCACGTGAAAAAGACAGGTGTGGGGAAGAAAGTGAAAAAGGACAAGAGATTCGGGTTAAAAAGGTCTCTGGTCATGAAATTTCGGTCAGACCGTAGAAAAGATACCGGTCAGACCGCTGGAAGCAGAAATTTAAGATGCTGCTCTCTGGAGATGCATTCGGTCAGACCGCAACTGGTTCGGTCAGACTGCTGGAAGGACTAAAATTCTTGGAGGATTTTGATTGATTTGAAGCTCAAGAGATTTGGATAGGGAGATATATAAATATAAGATAATTATTAGTAAGATATTGGTAATATCACCAAAGGGGAAGTATTTATCTTACAATTTAACATATTTTTGGTTCATTTTACTCAATTGCTGATAAAGGAGCCCAAAAAGCTCTAAAAGAGGAAGTTCAAGCAATCAAGTGAAACTTTAAGCACAATCAATATGAGTTCAACATTTCAAGCCACATTTTATATATCAATAACGTTAAGCTCATTTCGAAGTTTGCAAAAACGACTTTCATCTAAGGGCTTAGTGAATATATCCGCTAATTGATCTTCGGTTCTCACATTATCCACCACCACATCACCTTTGCTAACATGATCTCTAAGGAAGTGGTGTCGGATATCTATATGCTTGGTCTGAGAGTGTTGAACTGGATTTGTGGCTATTTTCACCGCACTATCATTATCACACAAAAGAGGCACTTTTTCAAATTTTATTCCATAATCCAACAATGTTTGCCTCATCCAAAGCAATTGTGCACAACAACTACCCGCAGAAACATATTCCGCTTCGGCGGTTGATAAAGCTACAGAGATTGTTTCTTAGAGGGCCAAGATACTAAAGATCTTCCTAACAGTTGACAACTGCCAGAGGTGCTTTTTCTATCCACTTTACATCCCGCATAATTGGAATCAGAATATCCAATTAATTCGAATTTTGCACCTTTAGAATACCACAACCCTATACTAGATGAATATTTTAGATACCTCAAAATACGCTTAACGGCCATTAAGTGACTTTCTTTAGGAGAGGCTTGAAATCTTGCACACATACAAACACTAAACATAATATCGGGCCTAGAAGCAGTAAGATATAATAAACTACCAATCATAGATCTATAAAGCTTTGAGTCTACCGGTTTACCTCCTTCGTCAGAGACAAGGTGACCGTTTGTAGCAATTGGTGTCTTGATTGGCTTTGCTTCTTCAAGTCCGAACTTCTTGAGTAGGTCCTTCACATACTTGCTTTGACTGATGAAGGTTCCTTCCTTGAGTTGTTTGACTTGTAGTCCGAGAAAGAAACTTAGTTCACCTATCAAAGACATCTCGAATTCCCTGGACATCATATTACCAAATTCCTCGCAAAAATCTTGGTTAGTAGATCTAAATATGATGTCATCAACATAAATTTGACATACAAAGAAATCATTTCCAATTTTCTTAGTAAACAATGTAGTATCAACTTTTCCAATTTTAAAGCCTTTTGAAATTAAGAAGTCTCTAAGTCTTTCATACCAAGCACGAGGTGCTTGTTTAAGACTGTAAAGAGCCTTGGAGAGTTTATACACGTGATTTGGCTTTGTAGGATCTTCAAATCCGGGAGGTTGTTTAACAAATACTAACTCATTAATTTTTTCATTTAAAAATGCACTTTTGACATCCATTTGATATAGTCTAATATTATGAGATGAAGCAAAAGCAAGCAAGATTCTAATAGCCTCAAGTCTAGCTACGGGAGCAAAGGTTTCACCGAAGTCCAAACCTTCAACTTGAGTGTATCCTTGAGCCACCAATCTTGCCTTGTTTCTTACTACCACTCTGTTTGCATCTTGTTTATTCTTGAAAATCCATTTGGTTCCAATGACATTATGCTCATCCGGATTTGGTTCCTCTACTAATTCCCAAACATTGTTGCGGGTGAAGTTGTTTAATTCTTCGTGCATAGCATTCACCCAATCCGGATCTTTTAATGCTTCATCTACAAGTGTGGGCTCAAAAGAGGAGACAAAAGAGTAATTTTCACAAAATGAAGCAAGATGAGAACGAGTTTGGACACCCTTACGCAAGTCACCAATAATTTGATCGACGGGGTGATCTTTGGAAATTGAGTGATGAATTCTTGGATGATCAACCGGGATTTGTGAAGTAGAGGTAGAAGGTACTTCCGGTTGTTGTTGAGAGGAGTCTTCCACATTGACCACTTCAACTATTTGATCTTCGTGTTGAGGAGTTGATGAGGAGGGGATAGCTTGAGTGGATGGATCTTCATCTTGATCACTATCTTCTTTCGGCTTGATATCCCCAATGGTCATGTTCTTCATTGCCACTCTCAACCGTTCATTACCTAGATCATCCAAATTGTCTTACTCCTCTTGAGAGCCGTTAGTCTCATCAAATTCAACATCATGTGTCTCCTCAACCAAACCGGAGTTTTGGTTGTAGACACGATATGCTTTGCTATTTGATGAGTATCCTAATAAAAATCCTACATACATTTACTTTGAAATTTGGATAAGCGTGTACCTTTCCGCAAGATATAGCACTTACATCCAAACACTTGGAAGTAGGAAATGTTTGGCTTCCTTCCAATGAGAAGCTCATAAGGAGTTTTCTTTAGCAGTTGATGACAATAAAGACGATTTGATGCATGGCACGCGGTGTTGATTGCTTCGGCCCAAAAGGTGTCCGAAACATTGTACTCCGAAAGCATAGACCTTGCCATGTCTATCAATGTCCGGTTCTTTCGTTCGACTACTCCATTTTGCTCCGGTGTATACTTGGCCGAAAACTCATGTTTGATGCCCTTATCATCACACCAATTTTCAACTTTGGTATTCTTGAATTCGGAGCCATTGTCACTTCTCACTTTCTTGATCTTGAAGCTAAATTCATTTTCGGCCCTTTGAGCAAAGCTTTTGAAAGTATTAAACACAATTGACTTATCATGTAAAAAGAATATCCATGTATATCTAGAAAAATCATCTACAACGACAAGACAATAACTATTGCCACCAATGCTCACAAAAGTAGTTGGTCCAAATAAATCCATATGCAACTTGTTTTCCGGCTTGGCAAGCACTACATAACTTATCTTTTTCAAACTTTACATCTTTTAATCCAACGACTAAATCATGTTTAACTAGTCTATTTAGTTGTTTCATTCCAACATGCCCAAGCCTTCTATGCCATAGCCAACCTTTAGATGATTTAGTGAACAAGCATGTACCAAGATTAGCATCATTTGAATTGAAATCAACTAAATAGAGGTTGCCATGTCTAAAACCTTTGAAAATTAACGTATTATCATCAATACTAGTGATAATCACTTCTTTTGGATAAAATGCACATATAAATCCGAGATCACAAAGTTGAGCTACGGATAAGAGGTTGAAATTTAGAGATTCAACAAGCAATACATTAGATATGGAGAGGTCGTTTGAGATGGCAATTTTACCTAAACCTTTTACCTTTCCTTTGCTATTATCTCCAAACGTAATCTTGTCATATTCCGCACCTTCGTTATTTAGAGAGGAGAACATGTTGTGATTACCGGTCATATGTTGAGTGCATCCACTATCGAGCACCCAATGTTGTCCTCCGGCCTTGTAATTTACCTACAAAACAAGGTTAGGTCCTTTTAGGTACCCAAATCTTTTTGGGTCCTTGGAGGTTAGTTACCAAGGATTTTGGGACCCAAATAGCTTTCCTTTTGGCACCAATGATCGGGGTTCCAACAAATTTGGCTTTAACATGGCCATTGTTCATTTTCTTTAAAACATAGCAAAAATTGAATACAAGAGATGAATTACTTTTGCTAGCATGGCAATTCTTTTCAATGTGACCTAAACTTTTACATTTGTTGCAATATCCCTTTTCTTTTACAAATACGGTTTTAGATGGGACAAAAACATGTTTTCCCTTTTTAGGAATGTACCATAGACCTTCTTTTCTTAAGGAAAACCTTTGACTATCTAGAAGATGTCTTAATTTGGATTCTCCTACATAGCATTTAGCTAGATCATTGGTTAGTTTTTCAATTTTGTCTTTAAGTTCATTGTTTTCAAGACTAAGCATATTATCATCAATTTTAGGTCTAGAAGGAAATTCAATTAAATCTTCACAAGAAGTAGATATGCTAGAAGTAGACATCATGGGCAAGTCATTCAAAATATTGCAAGTGATGCCTATTTCATTACCCGTTTTGTTGGCTTTATGAGTAAGTAGTGAGTCATGAGCTTCCTTAAGCATCTCATGAGTTTCCTTGAGACTCTCATGAGATGTGTTTAGCTCCTCATAGGAATTTTGAAGAGTTTTGTATCTCTTCTTCAATTCCTTGAATTTTTCTTTCTCTTTACTCATATAGTCATCAAAACCGGTGATCATCTCAACTAGGTCATCATACGTGTATTCATCTTCGTCACATGATACCTTCGATTCTCCTTTAGCCATGAGGCAATGAGGAGTGGAGAATAGAGATGGAGCTTCCTTGATCGCTACCCCGGCGAGTCCTTTGAGTGATGCTTCATCTTTATCATCGGAATCGGAACTTGAAGCATCCGAATCCCATTCAATGAAGCAAGCTTGTCCATCCTTCTTCTTCTTATAATATTTCTTGAAAACCTTCTTCTTGCTTTCTCCTTCTTTTTCGTACTTCTTCTTCTTCATTGATTGTTCTTCTTCCTTGTTTTTGCATTGTGTGGAGATGTGACCCTTTTCACCACAATCAAAGCATCTTCTCTCTTCAAATGGGTTCCTCTTGGATGATTGTCCTTTCTTGAAGGACTTTCCTTGATATCTCTTCTTCATGAACCGCTTGAACCTTCTCACAAAGAGAGTCATTTCCTCATCGGTGTCTCTCTCATCGCTTTCTTCTTCATTGTCTTCCCTTTTGGAAGCTTGAGCTTTTAGTGCTATGTTCTTCTTCTTGGAGTCGGAAGTCTCATCTTTCACTTCTTCTTGAGATTTCTTGAATATGTCATGAGTGAGGATCTCACTCAAGACTTCCAACGGAGTTACACTTTTCAAGTTTGAACGCACAAGTAAGGTTACAATTGTGTCATATTTTGAAGGTAAAGCTCTAAGAAACTTATGACAAAATTCCACATTTGTGACATCCATACCAAGCCCTTTTAACTCATTTACAATGTTATTTAAGCGGTTAAACATCTCCGATACATCTTCATTAGGCAACATAGCAAACTTTTCAAATTGGCCGTTATGGATAAATAATTTAGCATCCTTGACCATCGAGGTTTCTTCATGAATATCCATAAGATTTCTCCAAATATCATGGGCCGTTTCAAGTTTACAAATTCTTTTAAATTCACCTAGATTTAGAGCACTATAAAGAACATTCATGGCTTGAGCATTAGCTAAGGCATTATCTCTATCTAGATTGGTCATATCATCATCATCAAGAATTGCAAAACCCTCATCCACCACTTTCCAAATCTTTCTACCCATGGCTTTAAGATAAACCATCATTCTAGTTTTCCAATAAGTATAGTTAGATCCATCAAAGAGTGGTGGTTTGCCAATATTGATCCGACCCTCACTAGCCATCTTTATCCTACTCCGGGATGGTTAAATCCACTAAAAAGGAGTCCTTGCTCTGATACCAATTGAAAGGGATCTAGGATATCGACTAGAGGGGGGTGAATAGGCGATTTTAACAATTTAGCAATTAATCAAACAATTTAAAGATAATGCGAACAAAATAACACAATATGAACAAAGCACAATTCCAACACAAGGATATATCCCGTGGTCTCGGTGATTTGCCGATCACCCCTAATCCACGTTGAGGCAAACTCAAATCTCTAACCGCTTCTCTATCTAGTCAACCTTCTCTCGAGAAGTGACCTAGATCTTGAGACGGATTAGTGCGATGAGTTATCCAAACCTCGATTTCACTAAGGATGCACTTTACCGCTCCGGCAAGGTGTGCTCAACCCTTTCACAAGACATTTTGAGGCTTCTTCACAATCTTCCTTGAAGAGCTCTCCAAAACCCTTCTCCTAGCCGTCTAGGAGCCGGCAAACTCCAAGAGTAACAAGCCGGTGATGATCACTTAGCCTTCTTCTAGTGCCACGAGGATGATTTAATGATCTAGATGCAATGCACTAGAAGATCTCAAATGCACACTCTCACAAATTCGAGAATTTAAACCCTAGAGTGTATGAAATGTGCTAAAGCTCTCAAGGATGATGACAATGCTCAAATTATGCCAAGCGTTTTGAACAGGGCCGTGCATGGGAGTATATATACCCCCCACAATAAATATAGCCGTTACAGGCCGTTGGGAGAAAAAGATCACCTGACAGTCAGACCGTAGGTACAAGCTCGGTCAGACCGCCGCAATTACAACGGCATTAAATAGGCGCAATAAATGCTCAACTGCCCTTGTCAGGCACACACACGGTCAGACCGGAGCCTATTTCGGTCAGACCGTGAAGCTGTCCAGAGACGACCTAGTTTCTGGACACCTTATACGGTCAGGCCGAAAAATACGGACAGACCGGCCATACGGTCAGACCGTAGTACAAAAATACGGTCAGACCGATTTCACGGTCAGACCGGTCTAATAAAACGGTCAGACCGTAATAGCTCAAAACAACAGAAAGATAGTTCATGAAGTTCCAGGAGACTGACTTAGGTTTAAACTACGGACAGATCGACCTTATAAAGGTATATACTATACTAAGACATGTCGGTCAGTCCGAGAATTCTAATCGGTCAGTCCGTGAATTCGGTCAGACCGGTCCAACATACTGTCAGACCGAATGAGACACAGCTGAGCAGGAATGAGCTGAAACAAGCATTTTCAAAGTATATGACCTTCTAGTATGCAATGCAAGTTGATTTTAAGATTTGTGGCACATAGATGAAGTATTTTGTGATACACCACATGCTCCTCTTAATAGTACGGCAACTATCCTAAAATCCGGTCAAAATTCTTCTCTAATCACCTTAGACCGGTAAAAATGGAAAAGACCCTATTTCGTACCTTTGCCCTTTTCATCAATGCTCTTTTCTTCATCACGAGGCTCTTTCTTCGCCTTTCATTAACTTATCTTTTAAGTATCTTCTTGACACAACTAGGCAGATAACGTTAGTATAGCATTTGTAGTTGTCATTAATTATTAAAACACTCTATAGGGGCCTAGAAGCTACACCGGGGGAGGCCTCCAGGCACGTGGGCGACCACGGATGCGGGGAAGGCTTCCGGCGTGGGGGGGGGGGGGACCCTGGCACACGAAAAGCCTCCGCCTCCGGCGCTTGTGCAGCCACCCGGGGCTCGGTGTCGGGTAACGGGGGTTCCGGATCGGACGCAGAATAGACTCCCGCGATGGGGAGGGTCCCGGGCACAGGCCGAGCTCCGAACGCGGGGAACATCCCTGGCACGGGGAAGGCCCCGGACGCGGGGAAGCCCCTCGGGGACGGAAATATTCCCAGCACGGGGAAAGCTCCGGATGTTCCCGGCGTGGGGGAGGTGGCTGGAAGCCCCATGAAGAACGGTGGTGGTCCCCCCATAAACGGAAATTGGGGCAGGTAAGCAGGAGCCGGGGGCGGTGCTAAGACTCGTAACAACTCCTCCAGCGTGTGCTGGGTATGGAGTTGGCCCTCGACCAAAGCCCCAAGCAAGGGGTCTCCGGGAGCCCGGACCACCAGTTGGGGGGCACTAGGCCCCGCAAGCACGGTCGCGTCCGGCAGCCCGGAAGTGGGAACACCTGCACTGGGGATTTTGGGAGTTGGGGGAAGTACCTCTATCCGGACGTCCCCGGCCGGTAGGGTTGTCACAATGGCGTCTTCTTGCATGGCCGGCGCTGGGTCACTGGGACCAGCACCACCGGGAAGGGAGAGGGCCTTGGCCCTCGTTTTTGGGGGAGCCATGGCGATTCGTCACAAGTCCCCACAGACGGCACCAACTATGGCGGTATTGCAAATACTCCGGCAGGTTTTGTGGAAGATCCTAGCTAATGAACAACGACGTGAGCTGACCGCGTTACCGGTCACCTCCCGTCGAGTAAGCACAGAGAGTGACCCAAGGATTTATACAGGTTCAGGTCTCAGTGGATAACCTAGTCCTGTTGACGTGCTCCTGACTTGAGTCAGCTGGGGGAGTTCTCTCGCGGGGAGAGTGCTCCAAAACACGCATATTAGTTTTTTGTGTATTGATGCAAATGAATTGTCCTTGATTACAAAAGAGGGGTACAAGGGCATATATAGGCCCAAAAGACGCAAATTACAAGACTACCCTGGCTGCAGCCGTCGGATCAGAGGGTATCAATGTCTTTTCGCTGGCCAGGGGGCTCGGATGCTTGATGTGAGACCCCCATTTGAGGATCACCTTGGTAACCGCCCAGGTAGGTTACACACAGCAGGATGTCACGTGAGCTCCAAACCACACAAGCATAGTAATAACATTAAACAAGTATCAGGCCAACATGGCCAATATTACATAGCCAAAGCACCGAAAATGGCGCTAAGTAGAGTTGCTAAGAAAATAACTAGTTTATCAGAACCAGAATCGGTATCCAAGTACCGAACACACAACATAAAGCACAAAGCAACGACCAATAGCTTGATTTCCATCCGCAGCGGGGTTGGAGTGGCTCCTCCCACATCTGACTTGACTTGGTGCGCAATCCTTCTAGAACGTGGGCTCGCCCGGGGTGCTTCCATCTTCAGGTGAGTACTCATAACTGAAAGAATCGGGATCCTCGAATCCCTCTTCTACAGTGGGATAAAAATGCAAGGGTGAGCACTTGGTGCTCAGCAACACTCATTCTAGGGATTAATGCAATTGTACTTACATGAGGGTGAAATATATGATTCCGGGGTTTTAGGTTCATATGGATAGGGATATATAGATTTCCAAGTCATTTGTTCAGTAAAACAATACCTTTGTCAGGAAAATGATACTTTAAACATTAAACAGGTTTTCAATAAAACATTAGATGTAGTGGTCTCCCATGAGTCACTACTTTGTTAACCGCATTATAAAAACATTCCAAAACATTACTTGTGCTATAACCCATGGATAACATCCACTACGAAAAGACTCCTGAACCTGGGAGTACAGAGTATCTGATACTTCTTTTACACTTTGCAAAGGTGTACCTC
This sequence comes from Pharus latifolius, assembly GCA_019359835.1. NCBI lineage: Eukaryota > Viridiplantae > Streptophyta > Magnoliopsida > Poales > Poaceae > Pharus > Pharus latifolius. Next base: position 38,932,753 of record CM033329.1, read on the forward strand.
TTTTTAAATCCACTGGTTCACTCGGCTTTCAAGTCGGATCAGCTTCATGTGACTTATACACATGTGACAAGGCCGAGATCACACAACGCTTTTACAGTTCAGTATTAACAGTATCCCCGCCCGGTAAATAGACAATTAAGTCTCAAGTACCGTTGTGGGTCCTCCCCACTGCCTTACTTCCTAGCCTCTGGCTTATGTTCCCGCAAGACACATAGCCTTGGTCTGTGTCCACGCAAGACTTATGACCATTCAAGATTACAACCGCGCACGGCTTAATCTGAGGCATAGGGCGCCTTCCTTCTTTCCACCTTTATCTCTCATCATTTTTCTGAACTCACATCACTCATGGCCGAACTGCGGCCCACCAGTTTCCACGCGAGAAACCAGACCGACAAACCATGCAGGGAACTGCTAATACCAAAAAGCTACTAAGTTGTGCCTGTCCCATACCAGGCAAGTGGTTGGTACGTTTACAGTTCGTATAGAGACACAGCACAAGGTTCTTGTCCTTATGAACCAATAGTGAGGAACATTCACATTCCCTGGTGCGCACCGCACCCTCTCCATACAATCCAATCCTCACTACTGATCCCTTTTATCAGTTTTCTTGACAAAACGGTTTTCATTATAACTTCTCATGTATTTGACCGTTTCAAGTTTAATGTGGATATTCAGTATATGAGTCCTAGGGTAACAAAAGCATATATATGAAGGTTCAATAACAAAAAGGGTTTCATGATTCATTAGGTAATATCTACTCATGTCATTTAAACATAACTTGTATCTCAAATAAGCATGCATAGTAGGAAACAGTGAATATACTTCATATGAAAATATTAGGTGAGACATGATCAAAGGAATGAGGCTTGCCTTGCGATGTTGGGTCTAAATACTCAGACGGATCTTCAAAGACTTCTTCCGCTCCTTCCGCTTCTGACTCTGCGGCAATCAACCAACACACAAACACAAACCACATAAGCATACAGAAAATAGTTTCTATAGAAATTGTTAAGTAAATAAGTCATGCATGCAGGGGAAAAGGTTAGGGCAAGGTCACAAGGGCTCTGGTCGAAGAAACGGCTAAAAAGGATTGAACGTCGAAGGGTCGACATTCAGTTCATGGCTTTGGCATGGCTTCAAACTAGTCTTAGGATGGTTTTCTGGAGAAGTGATAGAAGAGAAAGTTGTAGATCTCAACTCCAGGAGTCTAAAGGACAAGGTGGCATTTCAATTGCTCAACCAGAAGGGGCTGAACAAGGTCAATGCCAGTGGCTGACATGCACTGACATAGTGCTGGACATGGCCAGAAACTAGGGCATGGCTTAACTTTTGATCCAGGGCTCCAATTGATGCAACACTTTGTCTGGGAGGTAGGCATTACTAACAGGAGTAAAACACTCAACAGGGACAAGAGCTGAAAGTGGCCGGAGGGTGGCCAAATCCGGCGATGAACTGCGGTGGCCTGGACATGAACTGAGCTACTGGACAGTGATCTTGGCAAAGGCATAACTCACAATCTAGGCAGATCCAGGTGTCGAGCTAGTGGAAAGAATTGCTCAGGGAGGTGAGGCGAAGCTAAGGGACAAAGTTTCAGGGGCTAGATCGGTCGGGAAAGAATTCCGGCGACCGGCGCTGGAGAAGACGACACTGGAGCTTGGGGATTTTTGATACAGGGCGAAAGAGCTCAATTCCAAGCTTGGGGATGATCTCTAGGGCACAACAAGGCTACTGGAGGGGTTAATTTTGCTGGGAGATGGCCGGAGAAGCTTGGCGCCGAAGTCCGGCGAACGGCCGAGGTTCCAAAATGGGATTTCTTCGATTTGAGCTCAATTGGGGATTTTGATTCTACAGGCTTGCTCTACTAAGCTTACTGATCAACTTCTTCTACAGAATCGAGAGCTAATTTGGAGGGAAACGAACGGCATTGGGGAAACAGGGCAAATCGGGAATCCGGCCATCACCGGCGATGGGGATCGATCTGGTGCAATTGGTTGCTACTAAACAGAGAGGGGAACGAGGGGAACTCACTGGTGAACTTGGATTGGAGAGAGGGGCTGTGAAATGGGCTGGCACCGTGAGCTCACTCACTGGCTCGCCGGAGAAGAAAGCGAAAACGGTGAGAGCTCTGGAAAAATGGCTAAGTCCTGAGATGAAGCTTAAGCACAGCACTGGAGGGTTTAAATAGGCACGGGGACGGAGCTTGCGAGGGAAAAACACGACAGCGGTTGCTTGCGCCGGGGAGAAATTTGTCGGGCGCAGGCGCAACGACGGCGACGGCGATGTGATTTGCTTCAGGCGGTGCTGCAGCTTTGCCAGTTGCATTGGGACTTCACCTGGAACGGCGCAGATGCGGAGGCAACAGCGAAGCTCCGGCGGTGACACGTACACACATGCAATTGCCACGGCAACGGGAGCGCGCGCGAAAACAAAGCTCGGGAGCGCGGCCGTTTAACCGCTGGGCAAGGCGACGCAACTGTGCTGGCACGTGCGCGCGGGGTGGCTTGGTTGCTCACAACACAGGCGACAAGAAGCGGTGGCCGGCGGCGAGCAAACGCGGCGAAAACCACGGCGCGGCAACGGCGACGTGCACTGGTCGAAAGCAACGACCAGGCGCTGGTCGAATGGACCTGAAAAGAATATTTGGGCTGTTCTGCAATTTTGAAACTTGTTCCAGGGGCTGTTCTGTGAGGATAATTTGAATAGAACTTGGGCCTGATTGCAAATATGGAGATTTGAGGGTCCGATCTGAAATCTGATTTCGCAGATAAGTTACAAAAGATTATTAGAACTCATTTGGCCAAGGTTTGGCAAGATCGGGCATGATCTGAAGGGTTTCGACAAAATTTGGGGAAAAGCTGTTTAGGGTAAAATAGGGTAATTAGGGTTTTAAAATGGCGAGGGTTGAAACTCAGCTTTAGGATGGGATTTTGGAGATGATCCCGAAGGGAAAAATGTTCTGAACAACATTTAGAAGGGAATGGCTGAAGCAGATTAGGGTTTGGGGTCAAGATGTGGATTTTGGCTATTTTAGGGTTTGGCAAAAACAGGGGTGTTACACTTAACAAGTGTCTTTGCTAGTTCCTGAGGTCCTCCTCACGTGACCCCCACATTGGGGTATAGTTGCACTATGGGTACTTCTAGGCATAACTTTTGTAGTGCTTGAATAGATCCTAGTGGTTGCTTGGTTGACGATCTTTCCGCATAGAATAGAACTTTCTCCCCTTGGTTACTGACAAGGCTTATGGTTTTCTCCTTACAGTCTACTAGACCCTTATGTTGGGACAACCAATCTATGCCCAATATAACGTCTAGACCCTGCAGCTCTAATACCAACAAACTTGCTGCGAATTCTACCTCTTCTATACTGAAGGTTACATCTTTACAGATCGAGTTAGATGGTTGGATTAGTGCAGACACTCTGTGACGGTCTTGTTTTCTTGAATCAGGTTTCAAAATTCCCGGTGTTTGGCAGCTATGACATCGGTGGGTATGTGAAACTTCTGGAATTGTTCCTTGAATTCCGTTCAAGAAATGTTATCTTTGTCCAGGTGAGTCTCCTAGTAATTCCTCCACCATACGGCTACAGCTCCTGCTAACTGATGGGATCCAAACAGAACCTTCTCTCGGTTGCTACATCGGACTGTGTCTAGTTTCCTCTTTACATCCCTTAATCAATCATTGGTAATCATGTGGTCGGTCGCGCTTGAAAATGTCGGGGAACAAGTTTTCTGGGAGTTTGCCAATCTAGCGCCTAGAGTAGTTCTTTCTGTGGCTCTGGGAGGCAGTCTCTGAACTATTTGGGCTAGCAGCTGGGTATTGGCTGTCTGGGCTTCCTGACGGTTTTACTCCATGGTTAGAAGAATTTGCTGGATACTGGGTTGCTCATTTTGGGTAGGGTTGGAACTTTGGGCTCCCTGCCGAAACAAGGTCTTCTCCTCATAGGATCTTCTTCTTGCAGACTTTGCTCTCTGCCCTCTTTGCTGTTTGGGGATCTCCTTCTCGTGTCGATCATGATGGCTTTGAGGAGAATTCCTGACAGATCTAGGCTTTCTAAGAATAACTAAGACAGTAGTGCAGAAATTAATGCAGGCTACATTAATGCATAAAATACAGATAATCTGGCCTCTAGCCATAATACACAGGTTAACCATTACAAAAGCAACGGCGAAGCACAAAAGCTACCAAGAGCATTCACCAGCTCTTATCTACACCATCTCCCGGCTAAACCCCCTTAACGGTCGTCTAACTACTTGAACAAGTTCTATCCTCAAGAACTGGACTATGTGCCGAAGCAACATAGCCCAACCCCCAAGGCTCTCGATGAAAGCAAAACATGCTCTCGCCAAACTTTTAGAAAAACAAAATAAGATTTTTTGAAATCAAAATTTCTAAAAGCTACAAAGTTCCCTTTTACAAAAATAGGGTTTTCGGAGAAATAGTTTTTAGATAAATTACGCCGTCCTGGCGCAGCCAATTCCTAATGGTGTCGCCCTACAGTCAAGCTCTTGTACTGCTCTGATACCACAATTTGGCTCGCCCCGCCTTCATAGGGACCACGACTACTCCCGTGGGAACCCAGCTCGCTATAGCTGATCCCATACCTTTTGACTTCCCAGAATGAGTCAAGCACAGGAGTATATTGCATCAGTTTAACTACATTACATTGAGCAGTATGGCCAACTGGCCTCATTACAACATAATAAATTGAAAAGCCATCACGACATAAATAAGTTTAGTTGCAGAAGAACAACTACTCGTCAGAAGCTAAGTGAACCCCCACAGCAAGAAGTTGAAAGCAGAGCAACACTTTTCTCCATCTATTGGATAGTGAATTGCAAGGGTGAGCACTTATGTACTCAGCAAGTCATAGATAAGAGTATGTACATATAGTAGGAATGATATGAACCTATGCTATTAGGGAAGGAGGGAAGGTTGCAAAATACTTTTTCTCTTTCTAAACTTATGGCAGTGCTCATCATGACATACCATTAATATCTTTTATAAACTCTTAGAAGTACTACCATAGCACGACAACACATGTCTGCCCATGTTAGCACCTCATTTCATGACAACATATGTCAAGCACACATGAGCTAAGTCTAGCCAATTTTATTTAGAAAACATACTGTGTCATATCGACGTGGATAGGATCTACCGCGCGCAGGCTCCTATAGACCCGGGAACTCGGAGTATTCGAATACATTTTTAACTTTGCAAAGGTGTACCACTTTAATCCACCGATCACTCAGCTTTCAAGTCGGGACCTCTCCATGCGACTTTTACGCATGTGACAAGGCTGAGATCACACAATAGTTTGCAATCCTAGCATTAACAATTCCCTGCCCGGTAAATAGACATTTCAGTCCTCATTACCGTTGTGGGTACTCCCCATAGCCAATTCTACCTAGCCTTGGTCTATGGTCCCGCGAGACACATAGCGTGGATTCAGTCGTGCACGACTCAAAATCCAGGCGTAGGGCGCCTTCCTTCTTACACCTTATCCTCTCATTATTTTTCTGATCTCACATCACTCATGGCCCTTTGTGGCCCACCAGTTTCCTCTCGAGAAACCGGACCGACAACCATTGCAGGAAAAAGCTAATACCGGGAAAACTACTATGTTGCGCCCGTCCCATACTGGGCAAGTGGTTGGTACGTTTTTCATGCCGCATAGAAGTATAACACAAGGTTCTAGTCCTTACATGCCTATGACCAGTGCATTCCACAAACCCTACACTCGTCAGTGCCACCGCCATTCCATACCAAACTCTGGCCACGGCTAGGATTTTATTTCATGAATATACATATGTACTTATATATTAGTTATGGCTCACAGTTTGATTATTTTATAAAGAATCTCCTCATCTTTTGTCGGCATACAGCCTAGTATTGCCATATCACACTTTTCTTATTTCATCACATGTAATACTGCTTATAGTCAAGGAAATATCTTAACAATTCATAAAATACAGGTTCAAGATGTTCAAGAATATGACTTGCCTTCCGCGTTGTAAGGTATGGCAGTCGATGTTGGGTCTGACAAAATCTTTGTACTCAGGCTCTTGCTCTAATCAAAGATCAAACAAGCAAACAGGAATCACAACCCATTTAAATACATTAATAATTTATATGCAACATGCAAAGGAGAAATATCTCGGCGATACAGGGACAGGTAAGCTTGAAAGCTGGATTTGAGTTAATCTTGGAGATTTATGGAATCAGGGTTGAGGACGAATGCTAGAGACTCTCAGGGTTTCAAGGCTGCAATATGGACATCAAGTCCGCGGCTGTTTTGCTCAAAAACAACGAACGTCAAAAGGTCGACATTCGGTTCAGGGCTCTGACATAGCTTCAGAGAATGCTAGAGAGCTTATCTCAAGGTGTGGTAGTTGAATAAAATGTAGAACATAGCTCTACAAGCTTAGGGGACAAAGTGGATTTTAGTTTGCATAACCAAAAGTGGTTAAACTGGCCCAATGCCATTGGCTGACATGAACTGACAAGGACTGGCATTGTCAAGGAATGGCATTGACATGTTTTAGGAGATTTCCAGTGGGAAAAATGGGATTTGATCAAAGCATTAGATGCAAAATGTAAAAAGGTAGCTATTTGACAAGGTGGTTTTCACAGGAAAGTCCAGAAACTCCAAAAGTTTTGCAAAGAGGCCCCTGGACACAGTGAACTAGGTGTCTTTGCACTGTCAAAACCTAGGGCTTGAGTATTTGATCGATCTTCTTGAGCTTTGCTTCACCAACTATGTCTAGGAGGTAGGCGAAGACAACAGGAATCCAATGGTGGTGGTTTCAGGTACTGAGATGGCCGGGCGGTGATGAACGGTGATGAGAAACCACGGTGGCGACATGACAAGACACAGGTACTGGACAAATCTTAGCATAGGGATAACTTGTGATTTGGCACAGCATCGAAGGGCGATGCAGTGGAGTAATATGCTTAGGAGGTCAAGGCTGATCTACTGGCGAGGTGGGTTGGACGATGGCGGTGAGATGATGGCGAACGGTGAGGTCAAACTCGTCGGTTACACAAACAAAGGCGAGCTACGTTGATAATGAGCTAGGGTGAATGAATCAAGAAATTGGATGAGGGCTTTTACTCCTGGAGTGGTGCTAATCATTCTCCAGCGAGGAATTGGGTTGCAATCAAGTACTAAAGCTCGCCGGCGTTGATGCCGGACTCGAAGAAGACGGTGAGGCAGGCACATCTGCTACAAGGCAGTGCTGGTCAATTAAGCTTGGCTACACCGTCTACGGAGTTCAAGGATCACGTTGATACGGTCAATTTGGTCGGAGGTGAAGTAGTACGGGTCGGCGACGTGGGCTGCTCATGGCGACGTGCGAAAATAGGGAAAGGCTCCATTCCGAACCTCAATTTGAAATCTAACAGCATGGGCTTGCTAAGAAGGATCTACTGATCATGCAATTCTACAAGAAGGAGAGATGATTCGAGCTAAATCAAATAGCATTGCCGGAACAGGGGAAATGGAAATTCCGGCGATCACCGGTGTTGAGGCTCACCGGAGTTCGATTACTTGGTACAGCATAAAGAGGTGAGGTAGAGACACTCACTGGTGAAGTTGATTTGGAGGTTGATGTAGCGGAGCTCCCTGTCGTCGTTCTCCCCCTCGGCGGCTTGCCGGAGAAGATGATGAAGACGAAAAGAAACGAGACTTAGATGGTTCTGGTGGGTGTGAAGAAGTGGCTGGCTATTGGGATGCTTAAATAGCAGAAGATGGGAGCTCTCAAGACTTGGAGCAATCGGGAGGATATCAAATTGACTGGCGACAGTGGCGACGTTCGAGATGGCGTGCCGCGGCGTCGATGGCTTTACAGCACAATCGGTGCTTGCTCTTGCTGGTGCAGTGGTAAAGCGACTGGCGGCTCCGGCATGGAGGCAATGTGGCGTAAAGTTTCTGACATAGCTGCAGGCGGTGGCGCGCGCGTGCGGGGAAAGATTCGGGCGATGCTGGTGCTGCTGCAGCGCTGCCACGGCGGCCAATCGGGCGCGCTCATGTGGGACAAGGTTGCGGCGAAGCTAGCAATGGCGGAGCTCCATCGGCGATAAAGTTCGCGGTGCAGTTGTGCTCCTGGTCGCGGCTGGGCCTGAGGTCGAAAATGGCACAGCTCCTGGTCGTGGCTGCTCTGGTCGAAACAGCAGCTGGATCTGGTCGAAAAGGCTCAGGGGCTGAAATGCAAGGATTTGGTTTTGAATTTGGACCTGTTCGTAATTTCTGAGAATTTGGTAGTTTGGGCTAATTTTGACTTCACAGATTTGAAGAACTTTATTCAACGGATGACTTGAGAGAAGATATGATAAAATCTGGGAACTTTTGATCAAATTTGAACTGAAGTGAAAACAGGGTAATTTAGGGTATCTCAAATCTAAGTTTTGTCGAGATCTGGAAATCTGAGACTTAGGGTGAGATTTTGATGTTCTGACAAAAGGAGATTTTGTATTGAATAGCATTTGAGAGGTATTCCCTGAATCAGATTGAGATTTGGAGCTGATTTGTGGCTTTTAGCCTTTTTGGGCTCTGGGAAATCAGAAAAGACTAATCTGCGATACAATTTGGACTGACTTGTGAAAAGGGCTTAAATGATGGAATCTGGTTGCCAACTTTTTGGATTAAGGTATTGGCACACCCATGATTACAATCCAAGAATAATCTGGTCTAGATTAGGTTAAGATTTGGTTAAATCTGAATTCTGAGACTCAGGGTATTTAGGGTAATTAGGATATTCAATTAATTCTGTTTTCGAAAACAGAAAGAGGTTGATAATTCTGGGAGTTAGAGATTGAAGTTGATCTGGCTTCTGAAGGCTTTTATACTCAGGATAAATAGTAGGTCATATCTGGACAATCTGATCTTGAATTGGATCTTCAGGATAGATTTTGGGATTTTTGGGTCTTATAATAGATTAGAACTGAACTGATCTTGCTACTTCGAAAGAGATACATGCATGCATGATTTTCATGAAAAGAAATTTTCACCCCCAAAACCACGGGGGGCCTTTGCCACCGGGCAAATGGTGGCTCCCGGGACCAGGCCACCGGGGGCCTTTGCCACCGGGCAAATGACGGCGCCCGGGCCACCGGGGTCTTTGTCACCGGGCAAATGGCGGTGCCCGAGACGGGGCCACCGGGGGCCTTGGTCACTGGACAAATGGTGGCGCCCGGGACGGGCCCACTGGGGGCCTTTGCAACCGGGCAAATGGTGGCGCCTGGGACTGGACCACCGGGGCCCTTTGTCACCGGCCTCGTGGTAGCCCCCGGAACCGAATCACTGAGACCGATCGGCCGAAGATTTCCCCCAACAATTATTAATGGAATTCCTCCATCCTTTTGTTTGATATTTCTTGAACTTGCTTATCTAATGAGCGAAGTTGGAGAATACTCCTATCTAACTCATCTGATCCTAGTTCCTCACTCGCCACTGAGTCTAACCATTAGGCAGCGAACGGTGTTGCCGCTCTGCAAGTTTCCATAGAGTCCTTATGCACTAGTCTCTCAGACTTTAGGTTGGAATTTGCATATTACAGGACCACGATGGATTCCAGGATGGTTGAACTCACCGGCCGTGTAGATCGCCTCTACTACCATCTTGTACACACAGGCCATATCCTCCCTAACGTCACATATCCAGGCACATATGCTCACCATGGTGACCATCTTCACACCCACGGCATTCCTCCACAACCCTATCCTCCTCTACCATTTTTCTACCATTCTCCTCCATTGGCTTCCGACGAGTGATCTCCAAGGTACGCAAGTATTTCTTTTTATTTTTTTGTTTCTTTTTGTTTTTCTTTTCAAGTTTTTACTTGCGACACTTTGGACTACACCATTGGAGCTACATGGACCACAACATCTTCTTTCACCACAGCATCTTCCACAACATCTACCTCCAAGAACCACGACTACAAACAGTAATCTGTATCTCTCTCCATATATTGAGGACAATGTATAATTTAGCGTGGGGGGGGGGGGTGTTCACTTAACCGTTTGCTTAGTCTTCATCGAATCATCATTCCACCACATTCCATCATAAAATGAAAAAAAATAAAAGAAGAGATATATCCCTTGGAATGCCTGGTTTTGAAGATGATCTTTAATCTATTAGATGGCTATTCTATCACACATTTGCATATGATCCATTGAACTTAGCTCTCTTAAAAATTTCAATTGCCTATGTTCAGTTCTTATCTTAAATTGACCATTAAAACTTGAACTTGTCTTATAGATTATCATTAATTTCTTCCAAATTGAAGGTTTCCAATAAACTATTATCTAAAATTAACTCTCTTATGTCACTTTTTATGTTTAGATTGCTAATTGCCCTCCTCTTTAAAAATTAAAAAATGTGTAAGAGTAAAGTATAATCGACCCACACTGGGGGGAGGCAGTGGTGAATTGTCGACCAGTTGGGGAAAGGAAGATTTACTTAACTTATGCAGAAAAAAATATTTTTAATAAAATGGTTGCTTAAGATGCGGCTTTGTACTTGCTCTTTATTGCTTTAAAACCCTAGATTGATAGCTTTAGTAGTAGAATTAGTTGTAGGAAAACAAACCCCTAACTCGTTTAGACTTAATCAGTGATCCAATTAGCTAGAAAAACGAATACGCTTGTTCCTCGTGGAATTCGACCCTCAAGTGCTCAACGTTCAACCGTTCACTTGCTGTTATTACACAATCAAGCCCCTTTGGCCGCGATCAGTGGATTTTTAGGATATCAGGAAAATTCTAGTCGCCACCTCCACTAGAGTGAGAACCCCTAAACCATTGTCGTGCATGTCGGCGCTAATACACCAACGTAGAATGTTCCATCTTGGAACATGTGGATAGCGATAGAAGTGTTGTTGCAATTGCCGTGCTAATCAAGACGATCCACAAGCGGTCGTAGTGAGCCAGGAGAAGTTCCTGTTCTACAAGTGGTCACTTCACCAACTCTCCTTCCACTGCCGGTAATAGTCTAATCTATTGTCTAGTACTTACGGTTTTTTGAGTAGAAATTTCTGAAATTTTGCTCACGTAACCTACTTGTTATCCAACAATTGATTTTAGGCCATATTTTTATTGGCAATGAGAGATATATATTTTGCTTTCTAATAGTTATTATTAAGATTTAAGTGGCGTTAGTGGCCTACTAAAAATTGATATAATGAGAATGGTTTGAAAACCTTGATGCCTTTTTGGTCGAGCCATAAGATGATGTAGCGAGAAATCCAGACTCTTGCTCGAGCTCTTGTATAGCTGCAACAATCTCCAATGAAAGGTTGTAGAAGTGGCCAAGAAAAAGGCTCTAAAATAGCTGGTGCTTGCCGATGATTGCGTTGATGCACCTAAAGCACACAAGCATTTTCGAGATGGTTGGGACTCTTGCTCCATCTTCCAAGTGCTCACGCGAGGGTCAATGACCCTATCGTTAAAGAACTCATGTTCCTTTGATGAGTCTAGTGGCGATCATGGGCCTCGACATAAGCAAAGGGGCCACAGAACTGTTCGCCGCACTTCTTACTACTACTTAGCGTTGGATGCACCCCTCTAGGAGGTGCGTTTGGCCCTAGGGATTTCGTCTCTCTTACTAAAAGATATAATGGTAAAATGAATCCCAAATAATTTCTACAAGTCTATGCCACTGCCGTAATCACAACTAGTGGGGATGAGAATGGCATGGCACACTTCCTGCCCAGATTCTGGATCTTCAACCTGTGGCCCGATTCGGAGCAGCTCTACGAGGAGTTATGTGTGAACTTCCAAGGCAGCTAGTAGCACCCGAAACACATGAACGAGCTGTTCCGTGTGCGTCAAGGCAAGAAGGAGTCCTTGCACCAATTCGTCACCGCTTCTCTAATTTTTGGGCCTCGATTCTAGACATCGCGGAGAGTAGCGTCATCGACAATGCCATCACCGGTGTCCAGGACGAGCATCTTACCCACAAGTTCACTATGGCTTGACCAGTCACTGTGCACGAGCATTTCAGTATCATAGAAAAGCACGTTGCAGGTAACGAGGCCATTGAATGGAGGAACAAAAACTTTGGTGATGGCGGTGAAGAAGAGAAGCCCAACCTTCTAAAAAGAGGGTGGGCTAGGTGCCCCTTGTGTGCCTCTGCAGTTGCTGTTGGGTCCAAGGGACCCCGTGTTGAAAACTAAGTAAGCTACACCAGCAGAAATTCAAAAATTTTTTACTCGAAGGCTGCAAGTAATAGACCATAGATTATATTGTTACCAACAGCAGAAGTAGATTTGGTGAACCGATCAAATGTGCACAGCAACCGTTGGCGGATCGTCTTGATCAGTGGACATAGATGATAGCGATCGCTCGCGGATCGTCCTGATCAGCACAGAAATTGTAGCAGCGCCTCTACTGGTATCCACACGTATTGGGATGGAACGTCGTACGATGGTGTGCTAGCACCAATGTGCACGACAAGAGTTTAGAGGCTATTACTTTAGAGAAGATGGCAGCTATGGTTTTTCGTGTTCTCAAAGCCCCTCATACCTCTCTTTATATATAGCCCTGTAGAAGAAATCCTAACAGAAGAGGTTTCCAGATGTGATATGAATCTTATTCGAACTGCACAAAGAGTTTAACATTAAGTCTCCGCATCTGATACGAAAACCCCATGACAGACCTAATTCGAATGCAAAAGGAGTCTAACATTAGATCTCCGAGTCTGATACGAAAACCCCATAACACACCCAATCTGAATGCAGAAGGAGTCTAATATTAAGTCCCCGAATTTGATACGGAAACCCCATAACAAACCCAATTTGAATGCATAAGGAGTCTAACATTAAGTCTCTTAATCTGAAATGGAAATCCCATAACAAACCAAATCCGAATGCATAAGGAGTCTAACATTAAGTCTCCGAATCTGATACGGAAACCCCATAACAAACCCAATCCAAATGCATAATGAGTCTAACATTAAGTCTCCGAATTTGATACGAAAACCCCATAACAGACTCAATCCAAATTGCATTGTTCCAATCCGTTAAGTGTGTAACCTATAGGTTCATGCATATCTGATCACGACTCGAGAATACTTACCAAAATTGTAAGTTGGTAGTGGCCCCCTAGCAGGACATAACGACCATCCAAATACACATAAAGATCATAATCAACGAACCTATATAATGTCTTCTTGTTGATCCTCTTGCTATACAATACCAGATTAAACCCAATGTAGGAAATGTGCCACCCTTGCACAGTTCAATCCTTTCTCGATCTTATAGTGAACTGATCTTCCCGTAGTTGACACTCAACCACAAAAGGCATGGCCATACACTTCTCAATTCATCTATATCGACGGGCCTAGAGATATCTCTCTCATTATATGAAATATGCAAATTCCATCTTAACCATTCACATTCCTCTGTATGGCTCATAGCATACCCGAATATTACCATTATTACCACTCAATTAAAAGTAGTGTTTGTAATATCAAAATATACTACTACACATGTAGGAAACTATGATGGTCTTAGGTCTATTTTTTTTTATCAATCATAAACATTATTTGAGATCAGCTGGTGACACTTAAATGACAAATCCAAACACTGTCTCAAAATGGGTCTATCCAACATATATTCTTTAGTATATGTCCACATTATTAATTTGATATCTTATATCTATGGTTCGTGAAACATGACCATCAATCAATATATGTGCTAATCCATTAATCAATAATGTTGTATTTAAAGATAATGGATCAGAGAGGATTAACAATAATGAATACAAGCTTGACTTGCCTGCAGATTTCGGGGTTAGTCCTACCTTTAGCATTGCAGATTTGAAGCCATATTTGGGTGAGGAAGATGAGCTTGAGTCGAGGACGACTCAAATGCAAGCAGGGGAGGATGATGAGGACATCACTTCTTTGGATACACGCACTAACCATAATCCTCCGCTTGTTACACAAGGACCAATAACGCGCAGCAATGTCCGATTGTTGCATTGCCAGGTGAACTCATTCCTAAGTTTATATATATATATATATATATATATATATATATATATATATATATATATATATATATATATGGTTTTGAGAATGGTTTACTATCTAATAGTGATAATATTGTGCTTAGGAACCATGGAGAGGACTAGCAAGGAGCCCAAGTCGAGTTGGAGTCCGGGATGGATTCGAGTTGGAGTTCGGTTCGGCCATCCAGGAGCAGCCTGCCTTCAAATGACCATAACTCCCTCATAAAAAGTCCGATTGGGACATTCTTATAGTCCACGGAGAAGCCCACGACGAGATCTTTCCAATGGATCTAGCTTCACGTCCAAATTCCTTCTAGATCGCTGGAAATTGACAGAACAAGTTTCGGCCAGATTCTGATTGGACCGAGTCGGTGCTGCGTCACCTTTTGGTTGGGTCAAGTCCCGTGTATTGAGTTCGAGTCCGAGTAGAGAAAGAGTCCATGTCAGTTTCAGGTTTCCTTACCTGGCCACCGATCTCTTTTACCTCCTCTATATAATCATATTGAACCATTAGGGTTCTGCGGGTTTTGTTTAGTCATAGTCTTTCCTACGTGAAGCTATTGAGATATTTTTCTTGGTCGGCTAGATCAACATCAATATCTGTATTCGGAACCCCAACTCTTTTTCGTGATTCAATCTATATTTGCAATTTCAGATTGCTTGTTTATCTTGTTCTTACTTGTTCTTCGATTGCTTGCAGGAAAAGATCTTCGTGATCAGGTCGATCGTGCTTCTAGTTCGGTCGATAACAATCCGAAATTGGTTCAGCGCTTGCCAGGGCGTATCAGTCGTGTACGGTTGGTAGCCGGATCGTGAGAGTCATCTTCACAAATCGATAGTTCTTGTTCTCATCGAAAGATCGGACCGCCCGCGTCGCATCAAATCCCCTGTGAGCCCAATGACTCAATGTAACATCCCAAAAATAGGGTCTAAAAATTTCGTTTTATAAAAATCCGAACCTAAAAATTCCATTTTGTCTTAACCCTAAAAGTGCCCTTAAAAGTACTCTCTAGGAAGTCTCAGCCAAAACCTACATTAATTTTGTAAAGTTTTAAAGATGTTTTCATCACATACTGTACACATGTAAATATACATGTGTATGTATGTATGTGTATCTATTTCACTAAAAACACTATTTTACATTTCTTATAAAATGCCATTTATCCTCTAATGAGAGTTATTTATGATTTCAAGTATAAAATTATTTCTTTTAAGTAATAGTTCTAATATGATTTAGAAACCATAATTAGTTATAAACTAAACCCTAATTTATAAAATAACTACAATACTTCTTTACCTTAAATATATTTTATCCAAAAAGCTAGATTATTAAGTTCATTTTAAAACATTTACAAACTAGTCCAACCTCCTAATTTTCTTAATTGCAGTTCAGTCCTTTCAAACCCAGAATCAGCCAAATCCCCAGATAGCTCAGAACTGCAATCAGACTGAACAAATAAGATCTCCTACCTATCTTATACAAATTTGTCTTCAGCGTCAAGATCAAACTCAGTTCCTAAAATCCAGAAACTAAGCCTAGTTTGTTTTTGAAAACTAGAATTCCTAATTACCCTAATGACCCTGCTTGACTTTTCACCCTTTAGTTCGATTGATTCCAGAGTAGATTTGTTCTGGATTTCTTTGGAATCCTAAATCTAAATAAGCTTGCATAGCTGTCGTAAAAATTTTCAGCCAAACAAGTTCATTTGATCACTTTTCACAGTTTAGTCCAGATTTTATCGCGAATCAATCCTTTTCCTATTTTCAAACGCCAAAAATGGCTTAATTCTCCAATTCACCTCCAAATCCAAATCTGATTGAACTGTCATGTTCCTTCCACTATTCAACACAAGTCTCCCATTTGTGCCAAGTTCATATTCAGTCCTGAAACTCAGTTATTTATGTTTTCAGCCGTTTTGGTAAAAGTACTATTCACTTTTACCCTAATTCTGTTTTCATTTCTATTTTCATTTCATTCTCATTTTGATCCAAATCATCCCTAATCTAGCTACTCAATAACACCCTATGTACTAAACTAAGTCTGAATTAACCTCTAGATTATGATTATTTGTAATTCAGTCCAAACAAGCTTAGTGAATTACACTTCAGTCCTTTAATAAAATTTACTATTCAATTTTAGTGGCTTCAGTTGCTCCAACACACACACAAATAGATGCTTATCCTTTCATTCTTAACTCCTACTGCTTCATTGCTTTTGCCTCCAACAGAACCATACACACAATCATACATGTACACAGATACATGCATGTGTATATACAATTCAACACACACCCTTGTACTTGTTTCTTCCTCCACCAGACAAAAAACCGAACACACACACACACACATGCCTCAAGTCAACAGAAGCAGCGTGGGTGAAGATTGAGCAGTAAAAGGAGAGGAGAAAAATCATGCACGCAGCTACTTCAACCAAATCATATACATGTATACGTAGCAGCAGCAGAGACCCTCTTCTCCTCCCTGTTCTTCTTCTCCTCCTCCATCTTTTACTTCCAGCAACCAGCAAAAATAGTAGCAACAACAACCTTTTGTTCCTGTTCATCTTCTTCTCCCTCGGCCGCATGAAGAAGGCACAGCTACCACACCTCTGGTCAATTCCCCAAGGTGAGATTTCTTCTCCTCTCACTTCCCTCTACCACTTCGAGCATCCATATAAGTTCCGATGAACTGAGGTGCCGGAATTTCTGATTTTTGTTGCCACCAGCCGCCGCCCCTGTTTCCGTCATCGGACCCTTCCCCAGCCCTCAAAACTAGTCAAGCCAGTAGAACAATGTAACCATCCCAAGCCTAGAACAATCCCCTTCAGAAGAAATTCCAAGAAATTTAACCATCTGATGAATCCAAGCTTGTCCTGTTTTGCGCCGCCATGCTCTCATCGCCAGCCCACACCACCGCTCTGCTGGCCAAATAGGACCTACCAGTAGCTTTCCCTTGTATCCCTCTTACTTCCACGCCAATGAATCGAGCCCTAACTTCCCCTACAGGAAAAAACCAAATCTAATCTTCTTCGTCTCTGGCTGCATCCTCGAGCTCCTCGCCGGCACCATCCTGGTTCAATTCCCTATAGCTACACCATCATAGGGATCCCTGGAACATATCAACGCCATTAATTTTGGGAGCAAATCACCACGTTGTCCCAGCACCGTTGAAGTCTTCAATTCTGCTTTTCTGCTCTAACGCAACTCACCATTGCTTTGCCACCGACCAAGTTATTAGTTTAACCTTGTGAGGAATAGTAAATTTCAACTCAAAGATGACCCAGAGCCTCGCGCCAAAGCCCCGATGGCAAAATCACCTTTTACCCGTGATCCACTGTGCTGCCAGCGTGCCGCCCGATCGCCGCCGGCCATCCTTGTCGTCGCCACCTTGTCCAACAGATGCACCTCAATCTACTGAGTATATTACCTCACTACATCGCTCTCTGGTACCACACAAAAATGCCTCAAAACCCTATGCCAAGATCCCACCCAGAAGCTCTACTTCGCCGTGTCACCACCGTCTTCTCCAGTGTCGTTCATCGTCGTTCGTCCACCCCAGTGCTCGAAACCACTTCGATTGAGTTCCTATCGCCCTCACCTACATCCCAGATAAAGTTGGTGCAGCTGTTGAGGCCTCACGCGAACATACCACCACACCCTAGAATACAGTCGACTATTGACCACATCAAATTCAATGTCAGCCAATGTCAGTGCATGCCAGCCAGTGGCATTAGCCCTGTTTAGCCACTTTCATGCATGCAACTTGAAAATCACTTTGTCTACCAAGTTCTTGATCTTATTTCCTACATTTTCTTCAACTGTCGCATCGCGAGGAAACCTCATCTTTACCTGTTTTCAGCTATGTCGTTCCAGGCGAATATTGCCTATCGACGTTCAAACGTCGCCGTGTCAACGTTCAATCTGGAAATCGACTTCGCCCTAACCTCCCAACTGTCCAACCAGAACCCTAACAATATTTTGATTACTTGTCGACCCAAAGATAACCCTAGGAGGCCAACCTAAGCCTTGTCAGTCTGCGTCCAATGTCGGCCCCGTCGACATGCCTATGCTGTTCATGGCCTTAGGAACCTCAAATTGAAAATTCATCCGTGTCACCGTGTCCATATTACCATCAACTTCCAAATATATGATCTGATTTTGCATCCGAGCCCCGGATCAAAATCTTCTTTCTATCAAAATTCATTTTTCAGTTGATTATTTCGAGCTTATCTCGTCTATTCAATCTCAACCCTCAATTATCCTTCACGCACACATATATAACTATGTATAACTATTTTCTTGATTGATAACCATGTATGTGATTATGTTAGATATAACTTTAGGTTTCGAAAGAGAATCATCAAGAAGCAAGGAGACGACAAGAACTGATGACACTATAGCCAAGTGAGGCAAGTCACTACTTCTTGACCATATTGAACCTATATATTATAAAAATTTTCATATATATGTTATTTTTAATAAAGTATGGGTATATGCATGTAATTGAACAACCGCATGTAGCTGATAATAGGGTGCTTTTGTTTACCTAGTTAACCAAATTGGTTGAGACAGTAAGGATCTAAGCCAACTTGAGTGGAAATCCTTACTGATCGATTGAGACGGTAAAGATCTAAGCCACCTAGAGTGGAAATCTTTACCAAATAAACTGAGCTCGCTGCAGCATTGGATCTAAGCCACCTTGAGTGGAAATCCTCACTAAGCAAGCTAGGCTCACCGTAATGGTTGGGATCTAAACCACCTAGAGTGGAAGTCCATATATACTAAGTAAGCAATACTTTAAAATATTTCAACAATCAATGTTTATTTGAAAAAACAATGAATGTAGTTGTGATGACGGTAAGAATGGTGGGCGATGACTGCATAAGTGGGATAGTGGTTGGATACCTCACCTTAATGAATAAGGACTAAACAGTTGTGCTATACATCTAGTGGCATAAGAACATACCACCATAAGCCTGGCATGGGATAGGCATGACCTAGTATCCTTGTTGAATAATTAATCTAACTCTACATGGAAGAGAGAAATAGTTGAATATGTGAGTGTTTGTGTTGACCCTTCCAATGACCCACTACTGGACAAAGGGGAGTACCCTTACCCCGGACCAGTACTGGGAAAGGGTCGGGGTGGGGGTATAGCCTGCCACAACAGTATCAAGGCTATCAATCCGGTGATAGACCTTATACTAGGTAGAGCCAAGGTTAATATAAAGCTTGGTGAACAGCGTGTTATCCTCAGCTCAATCGCATGCAGAACTGTTGCGTGTAAATGATCTGATAGTAGTAGTTGAGAAATGTTGTGGGTAAATCAGTACACCTCTACAGAGTTTTAAAGAAGTATTCGAGTACTTCGTGCCCCAGGTTCTTGGTGCATGCCGCAGTCAATGAGTTAAAATCATGTCGTGTGGCACAAGTAGTGTTATGAACTTTCAAAATGATTTCATCTATTCATATACATATGCTTTGAAACCTTTTAATTACTATAAAAACTTACATATCTGTTCCATTGATCAATCCTTCATGTATATGTACATACAATTGTTTTATTGTCTTGCTGAGTACTCTATACTCACTCTTGCTGATCGTCTCATCAGTGAAACAAAATTGGCAGAAGCTTTAGAAGACCAAGATATCGTTGGGTCATATACCAAGTCAAGCATGACCTGTGAAGGACCCTGGGCCGCGTTTGCGCCTCTCAAAAAGGAGCAAATTAACTTCTTATTTTGGCTCTGTCAGCCTCTAATGTAATTATGGTTTTATACCCATAAATAGTAATGATTGTAAATTTTTTGTACTACTACTGCTATTTATATTGTGAACAAGAACTGAGATCCACAAAAGTGAGGGCAACTGTATCCTGGGCAGTTGTGGTGTAAGGACTCGCCAAACAGGCGGGCCTGCTACTACCCTCACACTCAACGTTGCCTTTGGCAGCCAAACTTTCTTCCTCATCAAGTCACTCCTAGATTGGCGATGCCATTGAAACAAAAGAAGAAGAGGAAAAGTCAGGGAGGCAAGGAGTCTAAAGACTTAGAGAATTCATGAAGAATTGGGAGTATCACAGGAGTGTGGTAGCTATTTATAGAATTAAGGCGACGTTTTGAGTTCCCGGCCTAGGGCGCAGTGAGAAGGCCTCGAGATCTTCCCTAGTGCCTACCTGGTAACCACTTTCTCAACTCTCTCCTCGAGTTGTGTTGGAATTCGAAACGACGTTATTTAGTGCGGGAATTCGAAGCGACGGGATACTATTTAGAATTCGAAGCGACACAACCATTGTATTGGGCCTTTATCATTTCAAATTCAGAGGCTAGATGACAAGGATTGTTAGCCGTGCTTAGGCATCCATGGTCATGTGCACCTTTCCATGGCCGCACACAACGTTCCATGGTCGCACATGCCTTTCTATGGTAATAGAAGGTCTAAGAAAGAGATATCGGGTAATCCAAGGTTATTCTGGACATAACCCATCAATTATATTTAATTCTTGCAATCTTAGTTATGAGACTTTATAGATCTTAAACGTTTATTATTGTAAAGTCCATAGTCTTGTGCTGTATCCGCGAGCACTATGGTCACAGAGACATTGACCTACGACCACACCATCTCGTAGAGACAAAGCCTGATATCAATATGTGGTCACAGAGGTATGCGGTCACCCCCACCATAACCATGCCTTGATCCTTATGATTATTCCCAAAATAATCATAAGTCCCTGACAAGGTAACCGCCGGAGGAGATTAAGGCGTGAAGCAGTTTCCACGACAATTGGTCAGAGCTGCCTAACTGCCACGTAGCCACGACCTACGGCCACTATCATGTAAACACGACTTGCATCTACTGTCACAAAGCAGTCAAGGGCAATCGTGGGGCGTGTCCTCAGATGGACAACCGACGATCTCTTCGGCGAGTATAGCCTAATAGGAATAGACGTTTCATTCTCTTTGTAACACTCTCTGTAATCCTTTTACCACATAGATAAATACACAGGAGTAGGGTCATTACTTAGCTACGAGGGCCCAAACTTATATAAATTCCCGCGTCTTAGATTCGTAGATACTTTGAATACCTTGGTACTTGTCTGATTGGCTCCCTTCATTACCATCTCATTTTTGCATAAGTTCGACAGGAGGACCCCCGGGTTCCAATCGTCCTCCCCCTAATCCTTCCCTTGAAGGCCTTTTTATACTCGTCGAAGAGATCGTCAGTTGCCTTCTGAGGATACCCCCATGATTGCCCTTGACCGCTTCATGATGGTTGTTGCAAGCCGTGTTTATGTGATAGTGGCCGTATATTGTGGCTACATGGCAGTTAGGCAACTCTAACCAGTCGTCATGGAAACTGCCTCACCGCCGTAATCTCCTCTGGCAGTTACCTTGTCAAGGACTTATGATTATTTTGGGAATAATCATAAGGATCAAAGTATGGTTATGGTGGGGGGTGATCGTGTATCTCTGTGACCACATATTGATATTAGGCTTTGTTTCTACGAGATGGTGTGGTCGTAGGTAAATGTCTCTGCGACCATAGTGCTCACGGATACAGCACAAGACTATGGACTTTACAATAATAAACATTTAATATCTATAAAGTCTCATAGCTATGATTGTAAGAATTAAATATAATTGATGGGTTATGTCTAGAATACCCTTGGATTACCCGATATTCTCTCCTAGGCCTTCTATTACCATAGAAAGGCATGTGTGACCTTGGAACATTGTGCGTGGCCATGGAAAGGTACACGCGACCATGGATGTCTAAGAACGGCTAACAATCCTTGTCACTAGGTTGGGTGACATTCTGCGAAGTCCTTGTGTTGCATCCTGTCTTTTTGCCACGCGTCTTTCGCCCGGACCATGCATGCGTCCCCATACTACTAATTTCATTTTTTTCACTCCTAGTTTGTGAAGTTTGACTCGTCCTGGGAAGTTAAGCATGAAGGCACCAAGTGCGAGGACGGGCCACCTCATGCACCGGGGTGCGGGCAGCCGCCTTGGGATGTGCCGAATAAGTACCCTTTGCACCCATTCAACAATAGATGTGATCATATCAGCACTAAAGCACCAGATGCTGTCAGAACTCCAAAGTTAAGCTTGGTTGGGCTAGAGTGGTACTAGGTTGGGTGACATTATGGGAAGTCCTTGTGTTGCATCCCTTCTTTTTGCCATGCGTCTTTCGCCCAGACCATGCATGCGTCCCCATACTCCTAATTTCTTTTTTCCCTCCTATATTGTGAACTCCGGTTCATCCTAGGACTTTAAGCGTGAGGGCACCAAGTGCGAGGATGGGCCATGCACTAGGGTGTAGGCAGCCGCCTTGGACGATGTACCAGAAGAAGTACCCCTCGCACCCATCCAACAATAGATGCGATCATACCAGTAGTAAAGAAACCAAATCCCATTAAAACTCTAAAGTTAACCATGCATGGGCTAGAGTAGTTCTATGATGGGAAAGCTCTTAGCAAGTTCTCATGTTGCATCCCTTCTTTTTGTCGCATGTCGCTCGCCTGAACCATGCATGCGTCCCCATACTACTAATTTTGTTTTCTTCCTGCAAGAATGCGAAGTCCGACTTGTGTTGGGAAGCTAAGTGTGAGCGTGCCAAGTGCGGGTACGTGCCACCTCACGCACTGAGGACCTGGCAATTGCCTTGGGGGACATGCCAGAAGAAGTACCCTTCACACCCATCCAATAATGCATGCCATCATACTAGCGCTAAAGCATCGGATCCCATCAGTAGAAATTTTTGAAATTCTGTTGGTGTATCCTACTCGTTATTCAACACGATTTCCATAACTATGCACCAAACCGTGCATGCACATGTTGTCTCGAGACGAGTTTGTTTCAATCTATAACTTGAAGACCTAAAATTCTTCAACAATACATTAGTTGGAGGCTATAAATAGAGACCCAGAGGTAGCTTTAGAGTCATCGAAGATTCAACAAGAGCAACTAGGCCTCCACCTTCAACATGCCAATCACCGTTAGGGAGAGTTAGGTTAGGTTTAGAGTCAGTTCTTCGGAGCTAAGGAGTTGGAGCATCATCGCCCCGAAGTTTTGTAAGCATTTTGAGCTCGTGATGTTTATATAATCTTTGGTATAACGAATTATTGTTGATTATTTTAGTTGAGACTTTTTGGTGTTTTAATTTGAGATTGTTTTTCCTATAATTGGTTTTATTTGGATTGATGATTTTTAACTTTTCTATTATTACAGCCACGTTGATTTAAGTTTGGGTCCGCTAACATCCAAGTCACTTGGTCTAGAGCCAGCCAGCCAATGGTTCCAACTATTGTGGTAAGCGCATCTTGCTAGGATCATGAGGACTGTATGTGTCCATGAACTTCGAGGCTGTGACAGGGATTGAAGGGAACTTACCTAGTAGGATTTTTGTGCGAGGTTTGTCCTATATGCATTCCTCATTGAATCAAGACTTTTATAGATTGGTTTTTCTCATATTAGGGTTTCCATCTAGTTGCTGTAAAAACCCTATATTATCTCAAGTACTCTAATCTACCACTCTCATCTGTGCTAGTTAATTGTGTAGCAAAGATTAGTGTTTGTCCATTAATTATCTTAAATCTCTCTTGCCAAAGTTGTGTTTTGCAAGTTCTTTGGAATTTTGGATTTAGTTCTAAACCATTCACCTTCCTTGTGGATTACTAATAAGTGCTAAATTGGTAGTGTTTTTACCCTAGGTATGCTAAGGAAAACGTGCTAAAAACATATTGAAAACTCCTTTGACATGACATTTTATGTATCTTTTTGTGTCATTTTTACAATATGCTTTCACGGTTGTGTTTTCCATGTTCCAGGGATCAAACCTAGAAAATTGGAGGACGTTTCAAGTTTGTTTGAACCAGTTTCGACAAAAGACACCAATACTGGACGAAAAGGAACCATGGTCAAACATGCCACAGTCGAAACCAACTGATCGAACACACTTGAACAGTGAAGAGCCATGATCGAACACACCATAGTCGAAGACTCCTGGCTGGACGCAACTAGTCACCTGATCGAACACGATTTGGTCGAACATGTCCTGATCGAACACCCATGCTCGGCTTGTGGCACGACCCGTTCCACAGGTCATGCTCGGCTTGGTTTACAGAGCAGTTTTGGTCGATTTTGGTGGTTTTAATTCTGATTTATTTGTTTCTTGCGCCGTTTTAAGCTGGATTCCATCACCTCAACGTCGAGAGTTATCTTTGAGCACGTGAACCTATTGGATGATAAGTAGAGAAGCTTTTGGCTCAATTGAAAGGCAATGCCTTTAGTGCTTAGTTTTAGTTTTAGTTTAGTAGAGCTCCCTTCTCTATTTTTATTCTATTGTCCGCATTTGTAAGTTGATAAGGACGGTAGACCTAATTTTAAGGTAATCAACTATGTTTTTATTTATTTCTTATTATTTTTTTATTTTTATGGCTTTTTGCGAGTAACTCACTTATAGGGTTAGGGATAACCTAATCCGGAAGGCGTAATTCCTCCTTAATCTCGATCTTAAGTTTTGCAATTAGTTCATGATGTTTTCTTCCTCTAAACCCTAAATTCTCATTCTGTCAACAGATGTAACAATTGAGCCTTAGCAAGAATTTAGGGGGTTATTGAGTCCTTAGAGTCTTTGATGTGGGGTGCCCGATCTTCACGACGTAGGATCATTGATAACTCGTTGATTCGTGTAACCTAACGAACCGATGGTGCCAACCACTGTCAATACAGCAACCTGCGATAAAAGAACCACACGCTTTGATTGTTGTCTACTTGACTACGCAAAAGTAGATGCACAGTTCCTGCAATCAATGAAGAAATTACAAGAACTATGATAAAGAAAATAACTCCCAATTCTAGGTGGCGGCTTAATAAGCACAAACCCTAGAACAAGAGTAAAAGCTTCTTTGAAAATATTTGTGTATTCAATTCGTGGTTGTCTCAAAACTATGACCATGCCTCTTTTTAGAGGGTGGTGTTTACAAAAGATAGAAAGATCAAACTAAAAATCATCTTAATCTAATTCCAAAAGGAATAAAATCCTAACATACTATAAGAGATAAAGAAACCCGGAACTTTATTTCATGGATTCGGATGGGACTTTTGCCTGTCGTATAGTGTTTACTCTAATGAGTCTCTTGGTTGCATACGATACCAGATGTTAATGATTCTTGATGCGTTGGAAAGCGCTTTTGAATATCGTTCCAAAAAGTACTCACACAACCAACTTGGAAATCTGATCTGAGAATGACACTTGGTCGAAGTTGCTGGTCAAATGTCAGATTGTTACTTGATCAGTAGACTGCATGTCGAGTAGAGTTTTTTTGGTTGTAGCGGGTGCAATCCTTAATGTAACTGTGTGATATTGGGCTTGCTGGAAAGCTTAGGAAATCCTCTTTCCACTCATTAGGTGTACGACCAGATTCGATGAAGTCCTTTAGCTCATATGTGGCTATGTCCTTCCTGTTATGCTCTCTGGCACTACTACAGAATACATTATCACAGTTGGTTCAAAACAGTCATCACAGACGGTTCTGAACTGTCAGTGATATTCGAGTCAGTAATATTCGAGTACTATCAATGACGGCTATCAACCGTCTATGATAATTTACTATCACAGGCAGTTTTGACGTCGAAACCGTCTGTGATAGTCTCCTTTCAAGAGACGGTTACAAGCTCAGCACTGTCTGTGATAGTGTCATTATCGAAGATGGTTATAAGCTCAACACCGTCTGTGATACTCATACTACCACAGACGGTTATAATCTCACAACCGTCTGTGATAGTATGAGTATCACAGACAGGTATAAGCTCAACACCGTCTATGATACTCATATTATCACCGTCGGTTTTGAGGTTATAACCATCTGGGATAGTCTCCTTATTAGAGACGGTTATAAGCTAAACCCCGTCTGTGATACTCGTACTACCACGGACGGTTGTAATCTCAGAACCGTCTGTGATAGTACGAGTATCACAGACAGTTTTGAGGTCAAAACCATCTGGGATAGTGTCCTTATCAGAGACGGTTCAGAGTTCACAACCGTCTGTGATATATTAACATCACAGACGGTTTTTATTTCACAACCATCTATAATAGACCGTCTGTGAAATCATTTGCATAATCTTTGTGATGTTAATATATCACAGACGGTTGTGAACTCTGAACTCTGAACTCAGAGTGCATTGATGTAGAGCTTTACAATCAGAAACTCTATAACTCTGAATACTGAAATTTCAGTAACCGAAAAGCCTCAAATCTATGCAAATGATGTCCAAATACTCAAAAACTTGTTTTAAATGAAACCTCAAGAAACACTTAGATAAATTTAACATACAATGTGGAGCATGCTCAAATTAATAAATGTTACATACAAATGGGGACTTTGACCGACAATTTCCACTTACACACCCATATTATCCTCAACTTTCCACTTGCCACGGCCCTGCAAAGACGAGAATTAGAGGATATATAAGCTATACCAATGGAAACAAAGAGATAAGGACGGTTGATTGCCTTTAAAGTATAACCCTTCCTGGTGATCCATACGCACGTAACTAGTTTTGTCAGTGTCTTCAGTATCGACCTGTACGCCATCTCCAAATGGAGGCATCCATCAAATTGATTGTATTCTTCCTCGTCTATGATATTTTCAACTCCAACAGCCCTTCTCTTGCCATGAAGGACGACGTGCCACTTCTTATTGGCCGAGTCAATGACATAAATGACCTGAATGGCTTGCTTTGCAAGTATGAATGGCTCATATTTATAAGCAACTCGATCGAGATCCACAGAAGTGAAACCGTAACTGTCAACCTTCACACCCTATGGGATTTGGACCCATCGGCACCGAAACAGGGGAATCTTGAACAGTACGTAATCGAGCTCCCAAATTTCTTCTATGAACCCGTAATACGAGTTCAATCCATGTACTATCCTTGTTGGGCCTGTCTCGCTGAACTCCTCATGAAAAGCTTCTACGCTCACTCCACTATTTTGCACAGTGCTCTTTTGATCTTGAGCTTTCGTGTAAAATGTGTACCCATTGATGTCATATCCCTGCCATGTCTGTACATTAAACGTGGGCCCTTTTGCCAACCATTTAAGGTTCTCACTTGCGGACTCCCCGGTATTCGCACTTTCGTCCACGCGTTGAATCGACTGTTATGTTCTCTCGTGATCCAAACCTCGGATCGGTGAGGATTGTCTTGTCGTAGCATCTTCTTGTGCTTGTTGATGTATGGAGACACCTTCGTCATGTGTTGCAAAATCCAAAAATGAGCTTTCGAGTACATATCGAAATCAGGAGTGATTGCTCTCCGTCCAATAGTCCCAACACCATCAAGCCTCCCCTCGTGACGAGACACAGGAACTCCTATTGCTTCTATCTCGGCCATGTAATCGACACAGAACTCAACAACCTCTTCCGCTGCATAACCTTCGACAATGCAACCGTCGGGCCAAGAGCGATTCCTCACGTAGACCTTAAGTTGTAACACCCTGGTTTTAGGGGTGAAAATTTTCTTTTCATGAAAATCATGCATGCATGTATCTTTGTAGTGATAGCAAGATCAGTTCGACCCTAATCTATCCTAAGCCCCAAAAATCTCAAAATTTTCCCTATGAACCCAAATCAAGATCTGACTTTCTAGATTTGACCTACCATTTATTCTGAGTATAAAAGCCTTCAGAAGCCAGATTCAATTCCATCTGTAACTCCCAGATCTATTAATCCCTTTCTGTTTCCAAAAATAGGAAATCAATTAAGTACCCTAAATACTCTGAACTCTGATTCAATCAAAGCTTAACCTAATCTAGACCAGATTATTCTTGGATTATGATCAAGGGTATGCCAATACATTAATCCAAAAAGTTGGCAGTTAGATTCCATCATTTAGACCCTTTTCACAAATCAGTCCAAGAAGTATCGCAGATCAGTCCTTTTCTGATTCTCCAGAAGCCTGAAAAGGCTAAATGTTGCAAATTAACTCCAAATTCAAATTTGTTTCAGGGAACACCTCCCAAATGTTATTCAATACAAAATCTCCTTTTGTCGGAACATCAAAATCTCACCTTAAGTCTCAGAATTCTAGTTTCAACAAAATCCAGATTATTAGTACCCTAATTACCCTGTTTTCATTTTATCCGAAAACTATTCAAATGATCTAAATTTTACCAAATACCCTTGCCAAAATATTTTTTGAATAAATTTTGCCAGGATCTTGAATTCAAAATCAGCCCTAATCCTCCAAATCTCAGATTTGCAAATCAGTCCAAAATCAAAAAGCTGAAATTGCAATCAAGTCCAGTTGGCTGTTTCGACTAGAACCCGTGCCTGCTTCGACCAGCATTGCTGCGATCGCGACCAGGTGCGCTGTGTCACCGTGATCTTCGCCGCTGGCCAAGCTCCGCCCTCGCCTGTGCTTGTACTCAGTTGCGCTTGCATGTGCGCACGTGTCCGCGCCAGAATCATCGCCGTGGCAGCATCGGTGACCAGCGCAACAGCGGCGCGCGCGCCAGCGGGAGAGTTGAATCTGCACGCGTGCGCGTGTCGGGCTAGTTTCGCCACCTTTGCCTCTGCACTGCTCAGCGCCAAGTTCGAACGTAGTTGCAGAGCCGCCTGCTCGCCGTCCCATTATTGCCGCTGCTTGCTTCACCCAGAAGTTTCATCACCGCTATTATCATTTGCCCAGTCAATTCAACGTTGCTTTTGCCACTCCAAGTCTTCAGAGCACCAGCGTCCTACTATTTAAGCTCATCCGTGGCCAGCTGCATCTTTACCCCCATCAGCTCCAGCTAAGCCTCAATCTTTTTCGTCTTCATCTTCTTCTCCGGCGAGTCGCCGAGGAGGAGCACGACGCTAGATTATCTCACTACACCAACTTCCAAATTGAAGTGACCAGTGAGTGCCCCTCTTTCCCCTAACCGTGCTGTACCATTTAATTGCACTCCGGTGAAGTTGATGGCCGGTGATCGCCGTAATTTGTAAATGCCCTCACTACTACAGAAACAGACATCCAGGACGGCACATCACAGACGGTTATGAACTTTTCAATGGAACACCGTCTGCGAAGGCCTATCGGGAGAATATGTTAGATTATCACAGTCTGTTCTGATGTCAAAACCAACTGTGATAGTCAACCAGCCGGTTTTGAACACAAAACTGTCTGTAATAGTCTACTTATCACAGACGGTTTTAAACTAAAACCCGACTATGATAGATACAATCGGTTCTCAACTGAGAACCATCTGTGATAACTAGAATATCACAGATGGTTCCGTTATCAAAACCGACTGTGATATATACAATCGGTTCTGAACTCAGAACCGACTATGATAGTGTAGTATTAGAGACGGTTCTAATATCAGAACCGACTGTTCTAAACAGTGTCGGTGCTTCGAATTCTCAACTGTGTTCATTTCGGTCTCCGATCTTCGCGCGGCGCCTAGGCGAACACGAAGCGTCGCCTTGGAAATTCTATAAATAGCTTGACAGTGGATAATTGCCATTTACTTTACAAGTTTTTATAATTCTCAAACTGTTTGACTCCTTAGCTTCTTTGCACCAATGGCATCCTCAATGGCATCGTCAGCCTCGCCATCCCCGGTAAGAACTCTCAATCTTTTGGACTTACCCCTGTATTGTTAATCCCTGTTCAGTACATTCTTGACCTGTTGATTTGCACAGGGAAGGGGAGCCGTGGAAGACTCGGGCAAGGTGAAAGCCAAGTTGAGGGCCCTCCAGGAGGAGCACAAGTTCCTTACGGAGAAGCACACTCAGCTACGGCTTGACCTGGACGATCTTTTCCAGTGCATTCAGCGCATGAAGATGGATGGTGACAATGCTAGGGCGAGGATGAGGCGTCTTCGCGAGGAGAAGCAAGCCGCGGATATGACCATCGCTGGCTGCGGTTTGACTATGAAGGATACCATCGCGAAGCTGAGGGAGGTCGCAGCCTTCTCGACGCGGTAGTAGTTGATCCTAAAAAGGACAACTTGTCGCTGGAGGAGTCCTGCGTCCTGGCTGCAAGTCAAACTGACTTTATTCTAGATGCAGCCAGGGCTAAGACCACTCCTTGACTTAGCATTTTGTATTTTTACTTTTTTTTGTAAGTGATGAAAAAAATTAATGAAAAATTTGTTCTTCTGTCAATTTTTCAATTTTCCAGCACATTCTTGGACTGCATGCTATCTTCCCTCTTTCTTTATCTTAGCTTTTGGCGAACATTCGACCATACAAAGGTATGTGCACTGTGTGTGATCAAGGAATGACTATTGTGATCATATACATAGAAGCAGCAATCTTTGGCGCGTGAGGGTAGTCCTTCGGAGCCCTGCAAATAATAAAGAAACAATATAGAAGTCGCAGGTCCCATGCAAATAATATGGAAAGAATATAAAAGTTGGGCTTATTTGGCTGGATAGCATTGTGACATGCCAAAAGAGAGTGTACTGCAACATATTTTTTATAGCGAACAAAAAAAATTTAGAAACAATATAGAAGTTGGGCCTATTTGGTTGGATAGTCCCAAAAGTGTCCGACGCTTCGAGTTCTCAACGTGAATATCACAGACGGTTTTAAGGTAAAAAAAGTCTGTGATAGTCACATTACAGACGATTTTTATGTAAGGACCGACTGTGATAGTCCTAATAGTGACTGACGCTTTGAATTCTCAACGTTCTTTCAATATCACAGACGGTTTTTAACTCAAAACCGTCTGTGATAGTCACATTACAGATGGTTTTTATGTAAGGATCGACTGTGAAAGTCCCAACAATGTCTGACGCTTCGAATTCTCAAAGTTCTTTCAATATCACAGATGGTTTTTGATGTGACGCGGGCGGTCCAATCTTTCGATGAGAACAAGAACTATCGATTTGTGAAGACGACTCTCACGATCCGGCTACCAACCGTACACGACTGATACGCCCTGGCAATCGCTGAACCAACTTCGGATTGTTATTGACTGAACTAAAAGCACGATCGACCTGATCACGAAGATCTATTCCTGCAAGCAATCGAAGAACAAGCAAGAACAAGATAAACAAGCAATCTGAAATTGCAAATATAGATTGAATCACGAAAAAGAGTTGGGGTTCCGAATACAGATATTGATGTTGATCTAGCCGACCAAGAAGAATATCTCAATAGCTTCACAAAGGAAAGACTATGACTAAACAAAACCCGCAGAACCCTAATGATTCGGTCAGATTATATAGAGGAGGTAAAAGAGGTCAGTGACCAGGTAAGAAAACCTGAAACCGACATGGACTCTTTCCCTACTAGAACTCTAACTCGATACATGGGCCTTGACCCAACCAAAAAGGTAACGCAGCATCGACTAGGCCCAATCAGAATCTAGTCGAAACTTGTTTTGTCAATTTCTGGCGATCTAGAAGGAATTTGGATGTCAAGCTAGATCCATTGGAAAGATCTCGTCGTGGGATTCTCCGTGGACTATAAGAATGTCCCAATCAGACTTCGTATGAGGGAGTTATGGTCGTTTGAAGGCAGGCTACTCATGGATGACCGAATCGGACTCCAACTCTAATCCATCCCGCACTCCAACTCGACTTGGGCTCCTTGCTGGTCCTTGAGTCCCTGCTGGTCCTCTCCATGGTTCCTAAGCACAATATTATCACTATTAGGTAGTAAACCATTCTCAAAACCATATATATATATATATATAAACTTAGGAACGAGTTCACCTGGCAATGCAACAATCAGGCTTTGCTGCGTGTTATTGGTCCTTGTGTAACAAGCGGAGGATTATGGTTGGTACATGTATCCGAAGAAGTGATGTCCTCATCAGTTTTTAACTCAAAACCATCTGTGATAGTAACATTAGAGACGGTTTTTATGTCAAGACCGACTGTGATAGTCCCAACAGTGTCCGATGCTTCGAATTCTCACATGCAATCGTGGATAACCGCACATGATAACTGCGCAGATGAAGAGACTTAATTATTTACTTCAAATTTAATTTGCACGAATTATGTAATCTGACGCTTCAACTTCTTAAGTGGGCACTGTTCCACCGTGTGTCAGTTTATTTCCCAAGAAATAATCATGAATTTATTGACCTTGAAAACCAGTAGTGCGCTTTTTAAAACTTGAGGCACCCGCGCATATGATCGTCACCTTCTGGTTCTATAAATAGCGAGGCTCTTCAATCCTTAAGACTTACAAATTCTTGGCTAAGTCTTTTAGGAATTCTGCTTCTAAATTCCTATTTTTATTCCCTCCTCAACTCCCACCTTGATGGCGAGCCGAGATTCCAATGAGGTTATTGAAATTGAGAGTGATGAGGAAGAGATAAAGAATGAACTCGATCAGGATGTTCAGAAAGTAAGTCCTCTTTGAAACTCTAATCCAGATCTTTCTTTTATGACTTGATTACCTCAAAAAAATGCATTTTGAAATCGACAGGTGCCTGAGGAAATGCTCCCTTCAAAGAAGAGACTCAGAAATGATGAAAGATCCTCCAGTGGAGCTGTAGCGAAGACTCTAGAGGGTGCTGAGGCCTGTGTTGCCACATTGCCCCTTGCAACCCCTCCAGTAGCATCTTCATCTCCACCTTTGGAGATCCACAACAATCTTTCCAATATCCCCTCTTCAACACCTTTGGATCATCAGTTTTTTATTGGGTGATCGACTTTCTGGGGTAAGTCGCACACTTCCACGTCCAAATCCACTCCGAAGCTTGGCAATCATCTTCACCCTCTCTGCTGGTCGTTATGTCTTTCAAAACTAACCCATGCATGTGCAGGAGGAGAAAGCTACCTTGTGCAGAACTCTCCAAGAAGAAAAAGAGACACTGGAGAAGCGTTCTAAGGAGATGACTTCTACCATTGTGCACTTGACCGAGTGCTATGAGGGTTCTCGCGAAGAAGCGTGCAGGTTCCGGTCGGAGAGAGATTACGCTCGGCAGCAGCGAGAACTCTCCGATACAATAAGGAACAGCTGCACTCCTTTGCTGAGAGATGGTGTAGATAGGCTTAGAGGTATTGCTAGTTCTCTTGGGGCCGTCAATGTAGATCCTACTGATGCCAATACGTCCATAGTAGTACTTTGTAAATTACTTTCGGATCAGGTCGACACTTTGGTCTCTTGTATCCCTTGTGAATGCAAAGATTGTAAGAAATAAGAAATTTCTTTTCCTTATATATCTGGTTTTTTGAATGATTATGTATAACTGATAATCACCAAATGATGTTCTCTGTGTAAAAATGTTAACAAGAAAATACTTTTGCGATCAAGATGGTTTTTAACTCAAAACCGTCTCTGATAGTAACATTACAGATGGTTTTGATGTCAGGACCGACTGTAATAGTCTCAACTTTCTTTGAACATCCACAGACATATATATATACACCATAACACCATAATATATCATTTTTTTAATACTAACATTGAAACTAAGATAAAACCAAATATGAAAAATATTTTATTCAATCATTTGGTCACGTTTCTAATATTATTGCTACCCGTCCGATTGGTATTTGTGGCTCTTACATGCGATTCATCATCATATACTTGGACTTGATTCACCAGAGAAACTAGTGGCCATTGATGGAGTTGCGGCGGCCATCAATGGAGGTTACGAGTTAGGGCTTGTCGTGCCCAAGGAGAAAAATAAGTGGAACAATTCAACTAGTCGAACGGTTCAATTGCAAGCAAAATTCCAGGATATTATAGACGGTTCAGACCTTATCACCGTCTGTGATAGTAGAGCAGACTGTTGATTTTATAATTATCACAGACGGTTATGAAGTAAACGTCGACTGTGATAGTAAATCGGACAATTTTGAGCTTGGAACTGTCTGTGATATTCTAATTATCACCGACGGTTTAGATTTCAAAACTGTTTGTGATATTTCTGTCATAGTTCTACACAAATGCACCGATATTACCGACGGTTTAAAGTGAAACCCGTTAGTGATAGTTTCTGTGATATTCTGTTCTACAAAAATGCATTGATATTACCGACGGTATTATATAGAACCGTTTGTATTGAACCTGGTATAAAAGCGGATGTTTTGTGCTAGTCGTACACTCTTGCTCGACATACTGTCCAGTTGGAAGAGATCTGAGGCAAGGAAGAGCAATATCTCGAAAGGGGAGCATTTGGGGGCAACAAATTTGAAGATCCAAGGTTGGTACTTGCTCCTAAGGCATACACATTACTTGACTTCATCATCAATATCAATTTCCATTGATTGATCAAATTAGAGGGAGAGGGAGGGGAAGCTACAGTAGCAAATCCTGGTTGTAACTCATTTTCGACCTGTAGCTATTTAATTGCTTTATGATGTGTGTTATCCACGCCCCCAATTAGTTATACTACCTAATTGCTTGCAGTTCAAGTAGTAGTTAACTAGTTATACCGCAAACTCCACATCAAACACTAGCTAGCTAGATTTATAATTTATTGCGTGTCGACTGTACGTAGAGTATTACTAATTAGCATCTGTAATTAATTGCAGATGGTCCATCGAGACTGGATGTATAATGAAAACCGAGTGAGTGAGGAATACATGAAAGGTGTTTTAGATTTCCAAAAAGTTGCTGAGCAAGACATGGCGAAGAAGGGTTTACCATATATGTACTGTCCTTACGTAGACTGCCAGGATCTTAAGATGTTCACCAACACATCTCAAATTGTCTCCCACTTGATCCGACGTGGTTTCAAAAAGGGGTACACGTGTTGGGTCCACTATGGAGAAGAGCCAACTGCAGAAACAAGTGCCACTCAGGTTGAGGAACAGGACATGTCAGATCCCAACAACGACTTCGATGAGGATATGCCAGAGGATGACAATTTAGATGACATGTTGCGTGATGTGGAAGGAAATTACAGTGAAAGGGAGTTTGACAAATTCAAGCGCTTGATCGAGGACTCAGAAAAGCCATTATTCCTTGGTTGCAAGTCGAAGTACACAAAGTTGGCCTCCATGCTTGAACTGTTAAAATTGAAGGCAAGTAACAGCTGGACCGACAAGAGTTTCACAGCACTGTTAGATCTTTTGGCGGACATGCTTCCGGAAGGAAACAAGTTGCCAAAAAACACCTACCAAGCGAAAAAGCTGTTGTGTCCTTTGGGATACATGCATGCCCTTGCATCCTTTACCGTAATGACTACAAGGATATGCCTGTTTGTCCGGTGTGAGGCGCATCCCGCTATAAGAGTAAGGATCGAACTGACGACGACGACTGCGCTGAGATAAAGCAAGGACCTCCTGCTAAGGTGTTGTGATATTTGCCCGTCATTCCCCACTTGCAGCGTTTGTTTGTAAACCGTAAAGAGGAAAAATTATTGCGTTGGCACTCGGAAGACCGAAAGAAGGATGGAAAGCTGAGACACCCCACTGATTCTTCACAGTGGAGAAACATCGACAGGGAATTTGTTAACTTCGGAGCAGAATTAAGGTTCGAGTTGAGTACCGATGGAATTAATCCTTTTGTAACATGAGCAGTCGGCATAGCACTTGGCTGGTTATTTTGTGTATTTACAACCTTCCTCTTTAGTTGTGTATGAAGCGCAAGTACATCATGATGTCTCTACTTATCTCAGGACCAAAACAACCAGGAAACGATATTGATGTGTACCTAGCACCATTGATAGAGGATCTCCTAACAATGTGGAACGAAGGGGTGCAGGTATGGAACACATACAAACGAGAGACCTTCATCCTACGTGCTATGATATTCTGCACCATCAACGATTTCCCTGCCCTTGGAAATTTGTTGGGTTGTAGGACGAAAGGAGCCAAAGCCTGTCCCCATTGCGAAGATGAGACTGAGAGCGTGCGGCTGAAGAATTGCAGGAAAATAGTGTACATGCGTCACCATAGGTTTCTTCCGAAAAATGACGCGTATCGTAAGAGGAATAGGGAATTTGACGGCCACAAGGAAGATGGTTTAGCCCCGAAGCCTACGCGCGGGAAAGAAGTTTACTCACGGGTGAAGGACATAGACGTTGTGTTTGGAAAGGGTCGTAAATTGAAACCCCGCACGAAGAACACTTGGAAGAAGAGATCGATATTTTGGGACTTACCTGTATTGGGAGCATTTAGAGGTTCTTCATTGCATTGATGTCATGCATGTAGAGAAGAATGTTTGCCACAGTTTAATCGGCCTATTGCTGAACATTCCGGGGAAGACAAAGGATGGCGTCAATGTGCGGCGTGACATGATCAAAATGAAAATCAGATCTGAGCTAGCACCGAGAGAGGACGATAAAGGCCGTATATACCTCCCCCCTGCATGCTACACTTTGTGCAAGGATGAGAGGACAGAACTCTGTAAGAGTCTCTATGGTGTTAAAGTTCCATCGGGTTACTCCGCAAATATGAAAAAGCTTGTGTCTATGGGCGATTTGCAATTGCTGGGTATGAAGTCTCATGATTGTCACGTGTTGATGACACAAATGCTTCCTGTTGCCATCCGGAGTATTCTGCCGCATAAGGTCAGAGAGACGATCACGAGGCTGTGTTATTTCTTCAATGCAATTTCTTGTAAGGTCATTGATCCCGAGGGACTAGATTCTCTACAGAGCGAGGTGGTTTGAACTCTCTGTCAACTTGAGGTGTATTTTCCTCCGTCGTTTTTTGATATCATGGTCCATCTCACCGTCCACCTTGTCAGAGAAATCAAGATATGTGGACCCGTATTCCTACGTTATATGTATCCATTTGAGAGGTACATGGGTGTACTTAAGGCCTACATGAGGAATCGGTCTCAGCCCGAGGGTAGCATTATCGAAGGTTATGTAGCGGAAGAGGTTGTTGAGTTCTGCGTCGATTACATGGCCGAGGTAGAAGCAA
The DNA here is from genome assembly GCA_019359835.1 of Pharus latifolius. Taxonomy (NCBI): domain Eukaryota; kingdom Viridiplantae; phylum Streptophyta; class Magnoliopsida; order Poales; family Poaceae; genus Pharus; species Pharus latifolius. Next base: position 38,969,588 of record CM033329.1, read on the forward strand.
TAGGAGTTCCTGTGTCTCATCACGAGGGGAGGCTTGATGGTGTTGGCACTATAGGATGGAGAACCATCACTCCTGATTTCGATATGTACTCAAAAGCTCAGTTTTGGGTCTTGCAACACATGACGGAGGTGTCTCCGTACATCGACGAGCACAAGGAGATGCTACGACAAGACAATCCTCGCCGATCCGAGGTTTGGATCACGGGAGAACATAACAGTCAATTCAACGCGTGGATGAAAGTGCGAATCACTGGAGAGTCCGCAAGTGAGAACCTTAAATGGTTGGCAAAAGGGCCCACGTTTACTGTATAGACATGGCAGAGATACGACATCAATGGGTACACATTTTACACGAAAGCTCAAGATCGAAAGAGCACTGTGCAAAACAGTGGAGTGAGCGTAGAAGCTTTTCATGAGGAGTTCAGCGAGACAGGCCCAACAAGGGTAGTACGTGGATTGAACTTGCACTACAGGTTCATTGAAGAAATTTGGGAGCTCGATTACGTATTGTTCAAGATTCCCCTATTTCGATGCCGGTGGGTCCAAATCCCACAAGGTGTGAAGGTTGACAGTTACGGTTTCACTTCTGTGGATCTCGATTGAGTTGCTTATAAAGATGAGCCATTTATACTGACAAAGCAAGCCATTCATATCATTTATGTCACTGACCCGGCCAATAAGAAGTGGCACGTCGTCCTTCATGGCAAGAGAAGGATTGTTGGAGTTGAAAATGTCGTAGAAGAGGAGGAATACAATCAATTTGATGAGATGCCTCCACTTGGAGATGGCGTACAGGTCGATACTGAAGACACAGACAAAACCAGTTACGTGCGTATGGATCACCAGGAAGGGTTATACTTTAAAGGTAATCAACCATCCTTATCTCTTTGTTTTCATCGGTATAGCTTATATATCTCCTCTAATTCTCGTCTTTGCAGGGCCGCGGCAAGTGGAAAGTTGAGGATAACATGGCTGTGTATGTGGAAATTGTCGGTCAAAGTCCCCGTTTGGATGTAACATTTATTTGAGCATGCTCCACATTGTATGTTAAATTTATTTGAGCATGCTCCACATTGTAACCAATTTTCGAAGCATTTGGACTCTATTTGAAATATCTGAGTGTTCATTTAAAACAAGTTTTCAAGCATTCAGAGTTGCAGAGCTATAGAGTTTCTGGTTGTAAAACTCTACATATTGCGTAAAAGACGTTCAAAGTTAAGGTTCTGAAGTTACGAGCATTCGTGCAATCACAGTCGGTTCTGAAGTCAAATCGTCTGTGATAATCTCTCTAGAGATTATCACTAGAGAGATTATCACAGACGGTTATGAAGTTAGGATCGACTGTGATAATCTCTCTCCATGGTACATAGTTCAAGGCGGGCTTTGTCCCGCTCATTTTCAGACTTTGCGACTGTTCACTTGCCCTAGCTCTCTTCACCCTTGCACCGTCCGGCGCGATCACCTCCATCGCCTCCCCACCTTCAGGCGCGATCACCACCATCGCCCTCCCACCTTCCGGCGCGATCACCTCCGTCGCCTCCCCACCGTTTCTGCCATTCTTGGTTAATTATAAGTATATGGGTTTTGTTATAGAATTATTAGTTTCAGATTTACTTAAACTGTTCTCTCTTTCACTTATGTTAGGAACTGATATATCTGGTGACAAAATGAACCAGTCAGGGAGTCAGAGTGACCTCACTGGCGATGAGATGTCTGGGCCGGAGGTCGCCGCGTCCATCGTGACCCAATCGCAGAAGAGAAAGGGGCGAGGCCGAACGACATGCGCGCGTCTCTACAAGCGGGAAAAGCAGCACGTACAGTTCAACGACAATGGTGTGCCGGAAGCTTCGGACAAACTTGTCGGTTAGTACCGCTCACTATGCGGCAAAGTGGCAAGGGACGACATGTGCCCATCACCACCTCCGACTGGGTCAAGTGCCCCCAGAGTGCAAGGATGCGTTGTGGGAAGAAGTGCAGGCGGCGTTTCACATTCCCGAGAATCACCAGTTCATCGTCCGCTGGATGACACTGATGTCAATAAACAAGGCTTGGAGGAACTTCAAGAGCCACCTTGTCAGGCACTATGTGAAGGAGTCGAAGACCCAATGACTACCCTTTTGCGACTCCTGAGGCATGGCAGCAGTTCGTGGAGATGAAGCGCAAGCCTGAGTTCCAGGAGCTTAGTGCAAAGGGCTAGGCTAACCAGGCCAAGAATACCCACCCACACAGACTAGGCACCGGTGGGTATGTGGAGAAGAAGGTGTTGTGGAGGAAGCAGGACGAGGAGGCTTCCCAGTCTTCAAACGGACGTGCGCGCCCGCAATTGGTGCTGAGCAAGATCGACGATGACCTCCTCCGGAAGCGTCTCTGTGAATAACCCTGCGGACAGGGAAGTGATTGACTGGCTGGTAAGATTGTACGATCACGTACTATCCTCGTAACACGCATGCAATGGGTTGTATTGCTAAGTTCTCCTATTGCAGGCGACGCTGAGTGCGCAAGCGGCATCCAGAGAGTTCAACCCTAGGAGGGACAGGGATATCCTCACGATGGCACTAGGAAACAAAGAGCATCCAGGCCGTGTGCGCGGCCTCGGTGCCACTGTGCCTTGGAGGGATGGTTTCCCTGATGATGAGGAGGTGGCTAAGAGGAGAAAGAGATCCCACAAAGCCCGTGACGAACAGCTCAAGGAGGAGATGCGATCGGAGTTCGCTGTTCGGGACAAAGCACTCCTATAGTAGTTGTCGGAGATGCGGGCCATGTATGACGAGCTAAAATAGGCGAGCCAGGGCACCCCCCCTTGTAGCAGCGGAATTACCGAGCCCCAATCTTGGCCACCGTAGTAGCTGCGCGTCCGCGCCGGGGTCTTCCCAGTCGGAGCCCTCTCCACAGTATCCGGTGGACTTTCTGCAGGTAATGACTGTTTTTCTATGTTAATTCATTCAAAAGTGAAAAGCGGTGAAATTCAATATGTTAATGCGCACTGTTTGTAGGAACCCACCTCTTGCAAGCTTATGGTGCTGGCCAGTCTCTTCCCGATCGAGGCTGGCCATGGGATGGCACAACCATGCACGGTGGGGGCCACAATCCACAGTGTCCCTCTATCTGAGGGTTTTGCACGAGTCCAGGTGGACAGTGTCTCTGATCATTGCAAGGGTTTTCCATTGGACAAGCCGCCGAACGACGAGATTACCACTCTCGGGGATGCGGTGCACACATTCGTGCAATGGCCCAAGAAAGACATCGTCCTGGATGAGGTAATTCCTCCACCAGTTTTATAATTCGTACTGTAATAATAGCCCTCGGAGTTAGTGGCCATTACTATACGTAGGTTCTTACATCACAGACGGACACTGACACTCGGCCTACTAGCCAGCCGACGGGTCGATGACGAAGCTGACTCCGACTAGGAGGCAACCATTCAAGAAGCTGGCTAGTAGGGGAAAAGCAAAGAAGAGCCCAGCGAAGGAGAGTGAGAAGAGTGCGCCAGCTCTCATGCTGTTTTGCTCTGGGGATGCCCATGGCCTCCGATGCCGCAATTTCTAGCATGGGATTAACATGCCAGAGCCTGCATGGATGGTACATGAAGAGGACAAACAAGACCAGGACATAGCGTCCGACGCACATCATGGTCAAGTACACCGTGGCAGAGTTCCATAACGATGTCGGGACCTACTCGGTGACCTTCGAAGACCTGCACAATTTACTCAACAAAGATGCGCTCGACTTGTCAATCCTACGGTCTTGGGTGCTATAAGTATGCTACTATCCTACGCCTGTTCTTGCATATACGGATATATGCCATTTATTAATTGGTTACTTCCATGCAGCTGCATGACCAGATATGCCAAAGCTAAGGGTGAACCTGTTGGTTTCTTGGACCCCCAGATGGTCGCCGAGGTGATGTTTAGGAACAACGCGGACTTCATTGTCGACTACATCAAAAAATGGTTGCTTGCTCAGGTCGACAAGGAGTACATACTTGTACCCTACAACCAGAGGTGAGTGCTTTCATCAGTACTTCACCCGTAGATTAGTGTCTCCATATGCACACCCCCAAACTTAGATTAAATTACTAATTCTTTACGTGTAACATATAGTTACCACTGGATCCTGCTAGTACTTATTCTGAAAAGGAACAAGGTGTTCTACCTTGATTCATTGCAGAGGAAAGGGTACAAGTATTGCGGCGCACAAGATGTATTCGAAAGGTTAACATGTTTTATGATATTCATGTGGACCTGTCTTGCATCTAGATTTACTATCCTCAAATTGTCAATTTCGACTATCCTCAAACTGTCAATTTTGACTATCTGCAGGGCTTTCACGAACTACTTATCTGAGGGAGGGCGACAACACGAGCGGCGAGCCGATAAGTTTCAGTGGTTACAATTTTTGGTACAAATTTCAACTGGCATCTGTTTTACTTTATAACGTGTCCCCAGCTAACTCTTGGTCTGTAAATTGGCAGTGCCATCAGTAGCAGGATGACAATACATGTGGGTTCTACGTGATGCGCCACATGTATGACCTCATCACCCCTCACCGGCCAGATTTCCCCGAGGTATACAACTGCTCCCCTTGTATCGATTTGGCAGAATTTACAACTGCATTGAGCTAATTTTTTCTGTACCAACTCTTGCTGCAGGGGGTCGACTTCCCTTCGGAAAGCTTTGACCCTTGACAGATTGGTATAGTCCGAGGGATACTCGTTGAGTTTTTCCTTACGGAGGTCATATCAACCAAGGGGAAGTTTAGGGACCCACAAGGTTCATATTAGTGCGGCCTTACTAATTGAGATTATCCGCAGGGCATCTAACTGAGAAATAGGTACAGATAGTACAGTACATCTAACATACTGACTTTAATTGTCGATTACATTTATTTGTTCAATCTCAATTGTACATATTTCTGAGTTCTGTGCTGTATAAATGAAATGCATGCTATTGTACATGTTTCTAAGTTCTGTGCATGTATGAGATGAACTATATATATTTGAGTACTGTGCATGTATGAAATGAACTGTATATATGAAATGCTATTGTATAGAGGGCATGGCTAGCATGATTCCTGAGGCTAGCCACAAAAAAAAAAGAAATTTATTAAAAAATATTAATATGCACAGACGATTTTGATCTTATAAACCGTCTGTGATAGATCGAACTATGTACCAATCACAGAGTATCACAGACGGTTCTGAGCTTATAATATACCGTTCTGAGCTAATAACCGTCTCCGATAATGAAACTATTCTAGATGGTTTTGACTTGAAAACCGTCAATGATACTAACCGTCTGTGATAATATGAGTATCACAGGCTGTTATAAATCAAAACCATCTGTGATACTCATACTATCACAGACGGTTCTGATATTATAACCGTCGTCGATAATGACACTATCCCAGATGGTTTTGACCTCAAAACCGTCTGCGATACTCATACTATCACTGATGGTTCTGACATTATAACCGTCTGTGATAGTATGAGTATCACAGACTGTTATAAGATAAAAATCGTCTATGATACTCATACTATCACAGACGGTTCTGAGTTTATAACTCGTCACCGATAATGCACTATCCCAGATGGTTTTGACCTCAAAACCGTCTGTGATACTCATACTATTACTGACGGTTCTGAGCTTATAACCGTCTGTGGTAATATGAGTATCACAGACGGCTTTGATCTTATAACAGTTTGTGTAGTAAGAGTATCACATATGGTTTTGATGATATAACAGTCTGTGTAGTATGAGTATCGCAGACGGTTTTGATCTTTTAATAGTTTGTCAAGGGAAAAATCATAGACGGTTCAAAACTGTCAGTGATAGTACTCGATTATCACTGACTCGAATATCCCTGACGGGTCAGAACCGTCTGTGATGACTGTTTTGACCCGACTATGATAATGAATTATGTAGTAGTGCCTGTTCCAGCAATTGAATCCACTCCAGTCCAAATTGGCCTTCTCTGTAGCAGAATAAATTGATCAATGAAGTATTCTTAGCAAGCCTGTTTAGTTAGATTTCAAATTGAAGCCCGAATCGGAGTTTCCCCAGTTTTTGTGCGTCACCGGCGATTAGCTCACGTCGCCAGGTCACACCACCGTTCCTCCTGATGCGACGCGGGTGGTCCGATCATTCGATGAGAACAAGAACTATCGATTTGTGAAGACGACTCTCATGATCCGGCTACCAACCGTACACGACTGATACGCCCTGGCAATCGCTGAACCAACTTCGGATTGTTATCGACCGAACTAGAAGCACGATCGACCTGATCACGAATATCAATTCCTGCAAGCAATCGAAGATAAGTAAGAACAAGATAAACAAGCAATCTGAAATTGCAAATATAGATTGAATCATGAAAAAGAGTTGGGGTTCCGAATACAGATATTGATGTTGATCTAGCCGACCAAGAAGAATATCTCAATAGCTTCACGAAGGAAAGACTATGACTAAACAAAACCCGTCGAACCCTAATGGTTCAGTATGATTATATAGAGGAGGTAAAAGAGATCGGTGGCCAGGTAAGGAAACCTGAAACTGACATGGACTCTTTCCCTACTCCGACTCAAACTCAATACACCGGACTTGACCCAACCAAAAAGGTGACGCAGCACCGACTCAGTCCAATCAGAATCTGGTCGAAACTTGTTTTGTCAATTTCTAGAGATCTAGAAGGAACTTGGACGTGAGGCTAGATCCATTGGAAAGATCTCGTCGTGGGCTTCTCCGTGGACTATAAGAACGTCCCAATCGGACTTTTTATGAGGGAGTTATGGTCATTTGAAGGCAGGCTGCTCCTGGATGGTCGAACCGGACTCCAACTCGAATCCATCCCGAACTCCAACTCGACTTGGGCTCCTTGCTGGTCCTCTCCATGGTTCCTAAGCACAATATTATCACTATTAGAGAGTAAACCATTCTCAAAACCATATATGTATAAACTTAGGAATTAGTTCACCTGGCAATGCAACAATCGGGCTTTGCTGCGCGTTATTGGTCCTTGTGTAACAAGCGGAGGAGTGCATGTATCTGAAGAAGTGATTTCCTCATCATCCTCCCCTGCTTGCATTTGAGTCGTCCTCGACTCAAGCTCATCTTCCTCACCCAAATATGGCTTCAAATCTGCAATGTTAAAGGTGGGACTAACCCCGAAATCTGCAAGCAAGTCAAGCTTGTATGCATTATTGTTAATCCTCTCTAACACTCGAAAAGGTCCATCAGCTCTAGGCAGTAACTTTGATTTTCTTAAGTCTGGAAACCTTTCTTTTCGCAAGTGTAACCAAACAAGATCGCCAGGTTCAAAAATTATTTCTTTTCTATCCTGATTAGCAGCAATCTTGTACTTTTCATTCATACGTTCTATATTCTCCTTAGTTATTTCATGCAGTTTAAGAATCAATTCAGCACGTCGTTTAGCATTAATGTTTACCCTTTCCAAAGATGGTAAAGGTAATAGATCAATAGGAGCACGAGGAACAAACCCATATACTACCTGAAAGGGACACATCTTTGTGGTTGAATGCAGCAATCGGTTGTAAGCAAACTCCACGTGAGGCAAGCATTCTTCCCACATCTTCAAGTTCTTCTTCAAAATAGCCCGCAACATAGTGGATAATGTGCGGTTGACAACTTCGGTTTGGCCATCGGTTTGGGGATGAGATGTAGTAGAAAACAGCAACTTGGTCCCTAATTTCATCCATAGAGATCTCCAAAAATGACTTAAGAACTTCACGTCACGATCTGAAACAATCGTATTCGGCACTCCATGTAGTGGAACGATTTCCCTGAAAAACAAATCAGCAACATTTGTAGCATCATCGCTCTTTTGACAAGGTATAAAATGTGCCATTTTAGAAAACCTATCCACGACAACAAAGATACTATCCCTCCCCTTCTTTGTTCTAGGCAGTCCTAAAACAAAGTCCATAGAAATGTCCTCCCAAGGTGTGCTAGGAACAGGTAGAGGCATATAAAAACCATGTGGATTAAGTCATGACTTAGCTTTTTGACATGTAGTGCAGCGTGCAACGTAGCGCTCGACGTCACGCCTCATCTTCGGCCAATAGAAGTGAAAGGCCAAGATGTCTTCCGTCTTCTTAACACCACAGTGTCCCATTAGACCTCCTCCATGCGCCTCCTGTAACAACAAAAGACGAACAGAGCTAGCAGGAATGCATAGCTTGTTAGCTCGATAAACAAAGCCATCATTTATCACAAATTTATTCCATCTTCTTCCTTCTTTACAATTCAGCAATACATCTTTAAAATCAGCATCATGCACATATTGCTGTTTGATGGTTTCTAATCCGAAAATCTTGAAGTCAAGTTGAGATAACATAGTGTGACGTCTAGACAAAGCATCAGCAATAACATTCTCCTTCCCTTTCTTGTGTTTAATAACATAAGGAAAAGATTCAATGAATTCTACCCATTTTGCATGTCTACGATTCAATTTTCTTTGGCTTCTAATATGCTTCAAAGATTCATGATCAGAATGGATAACAAACTCTTTCGGCCAAAGGTAATGTTGCCATGTCTCCAAAGTTCGAACTAAAGCATATAATTCTTTATCATAAGTTGAATAATTCAGACTAGGCCCACTTAACTTTTCACTGAAATAAGCAACAGGTTTACCTTCTTGAATTAACACACCTCCAAGTCCAATTCCACTGGCATCACATTCAAGTTCAAAAGTCTTACCAAAATCAGGAAGTTGGAGCAATGGTGCGTTCGTAAGCTTCTCTTTCAAAATGTTGAATGATTGTTCTTGTGCATGACCCCAAACAAACGGAACTCCTTTCTTAGTGAGCTCATGCAACGGTGCAGCAATGGTACTAAAATCCTTGACAAAGCGTCTATAGAACCCAGCAAGTCCAAGAAAGCTTCGCACTTGGGTGACCGTTGTTGGAATTGGCCAACTTTGAATAGCTTCGATCTTGGCTTCATCAACTTCAATGCCCTGTGAAGTAACAACATAACCAAGAAACGAAACTCGATCGGTGCAAAAGGTGCACTTCTCAAGGTTACCGAACAAATACTCTGATACCAACTAATGAGGACACGGATGCCCGATCTTCTGGTGAGAAGGATAACTTCGATTTGATGGAGAGTGACCTTGGCGATCCGGCTACCAACCAAACAAGACTGGACGCCCTGGCAATCGTTAAACCACACTCACGAGTCGTTATCAACCGTGCCAAGATGCAGTTGACCTTATCACGAGGATCAATTCCTGCAAGCAACCGAAGAACAAGCAAGAACAAGATAAAAGCAATCTGAAATTGGGAATATGGATGAAGCATACAATAAATTTGAGGTTGTGTAACTTGTAGTTGTTGGTCTAGCCGACTCAAGAATACAAGGATGAAGTTTCACACATGGGGAAAACTAATCTAAACAAAACCTTAAAAACAGCATGCAAATGTTCAAGATGTTCATCCAAGGATTTTCTATAGATCAAACTGTCATCAAAGGATACCACCACAAATTTGTTGATGAAAGGACGCAAAACCTCATTCATTAATCTCATGAAAGTGCTTGGTGCATTAGTTAAATTGAAAGGCATAACTAACCACTCATATAATCCGAATTTAGTTTTAAACGCTGTTTTCCATTCATCTCCTAATTTCATGCGAATTTGGTGATATCCACTACGCAAATTGATTTTAGAGAACACAACAGAGCCACTCAATTCATCAAGCATATCATCTAACCTAGGAATAGGATGACGATATCGAATTGTTATGTTATTGATAGCTCTACAATCAACACACATACACCATGATCCATCTTTCTTTGGAACCAAAAGAACAGGAACAACACATGGACTAAGGCTTTCACGTACGTACCCTTTGTCAAGTAAGTCTTTCACTTGACGCTGAATCTCTTCAGTCTCTTGTGGATTGGTTCGATATGGCGCACGGTTGGGCAACAAGGCTCCTGGAATTAGATCGATTTGATGCTCAATCCCTCGAATTGGAGGCAGCCCCAGTGGTACGTCCTTCGGAAATACATCAGCAAACTCCTGCAAAACGTTAACAACAGCAGGAGGCAAAGAAGAAGGCATGTCCTCAAGTGAAAACAAAACTTCTTTGCAAACTAAAGCATAGCAATCAGATGCATTAGGGTCTATCTCAGTTATTTCAGATTTGGTAGCAAGCAAAACAGAACCTTTCAACTTAATTTCAGCATGGTTAGAACTAGGTTCGTTCTTTTTCGGTTGAGCAAGTGGTTTAGCGATGATCTGATTTTCACCTTTGTTATTCTCCTTTTCTCTATTAGCTCTCTCCAATTCATCCTTTAAAATTGCTTCAGGAGACATGGGTAGCAAAGTGATCTTTTTTTGTTTAAACATGAGAGTATATTGATTAGTTCTACCATGATGCAAAACATCTCTATCATATTGCCACGGTCTACCTAACAATAAGGAACATGCTTGCATAGGTACGACATCGCAATCAGCATAATCATGATAGGAACCAATAGAAAAGTGTACTCTCACAATGCGAGTTACCTTCAGCTTACCACAGTTGTTGAACCATTGAATGTAGTAAGGGCGAGGGTGCTGATTCGTGGTCAAGCCAAGCTTCTCGACCATGTCCGTGCTGGCTAAGTTGTTGCAACTTCCTCCATCGATGATCGTACGGCATGATCGGTCCTTGACAACGAACTTTGTTTGGAACAAGTTGTGACGTTGATTCTGTTCAGCACGCTCCATTTGTGCACTAAGCACACGCTTCACAATGATGCTCAAATATTGATCATTAATTTCAGTACTATATTATTCATGTTCAGCTTGTTGCCCTTCACCTGCATGGTCAGTTGCAAGCATAGTATATTCCTCTTCAATATCACTAGCTGAAGTGTACTCACCATCATCCTTTATGATAGGGCTCACTGGCTAGGACAGTCACGCATGATATGACCGAATCCCTTACAACGGTGGCATTGTGTTTCTCGTGCTCTTCCGGTAGAGACAACCGATGATGAACTTTGCGCGGGGGCTTGGACTGTACTCTTACTTGTCTCGGTGACTCGTGAAGGTATTGGGGAAGCACTAGGACGTCGGTTGTTGGTGGAGAACCTCGGTGCAGGTGCTCAGCTTGATGTGTTGTATGGAGCTTTCGGTTGGGCACCTCCGAAACTCCCTCTCGCCTTAACTTTTGTCCCTATACTTCTCTCTCTGCCTTACAAGCAAATTGAAACAGACGAGTGATAGAGTTGTATTCTTTATAGTCAAGAATGTCCTGAATGTCTCGATTTAAACCTCCCAAAAATCTAGCCATTTTAGCTTCATCGGTTTCTTCTAAACCACAACGTAACATACCAGTTTGCAGCTCTTGATAATAATCCTCTACAGAATTGCTACCTTGGTTCAGACGTTGCAATTTATTCAGCAAATCACGAGCATAATATGAAGGCACAAATCTATGTCTCATGACTCTCTTCAAAGCTTTCCAAGTTCTAGGTATGTTTTGGTTATTGCGACAATATTCACTCCACCAAACAGATGCAAATTCAGTAAACTCGCTAGTAGCAGCCCTAACTTTCTTATCTTCAGAAACTTCAAAGCAAGCAAATTTTTGTTCTATAGCTAGTTCCCAAGTGAGATATGCATCAGGGTCATACTTTCCAGTAAATGAAGGAATGATCAATTTAAGCTTACCGAATGAGTCATCATGACCACGTACCTCGCGTGGTGGAATCCTTCTCATACCGTTGCGATTGAAACGAAGACGCCGATGGTCACGATCATTGTTGATATTGAATCCTCCATTGGACTCCGTATCAGCAGCATATTGATTTCCTTCGGCATTGAAATATCTTCGACCTCATCAGCCCATGCTTGGCGTCGATGCACATCCTTGGCAGCCGGGGCAACCGGTGCTCCTTTCTTCTCCAATTGCTCACTTGAGTGGTGAGTGCAGCAAGTGCTTCGTTATTGCGGTCTAGAATCCCTTCGATACGCTCAGTGTGCGTATTCAGCAAGCGGTTGAAGTGTTGTACGATGCCCTTCGTACAAGGTGTAAGTGGGTCGTCGTTCTCCTCGCTTTGATTACCCGAACTTGACATGGTTAGTAGCAAACAAGGAACAAAATCATAGTGATATATCCCTATCAACTACTAGGTGTAGGTGGCTCAAACTCTCTCACAGTCAAGCTTCTTATCAAGCTCTTACCGATTCTTACCAAGCAGCAGGTGGTGATCGATTGCTAGTGACAGTCTCAAACGCTCCAAAGATTGGTTAAAGCGATTGCAAGCGATCGGTACCTGTACGTCAGTAGAAAGTGTAGCTTGGACAGGCTCAAGTATGTAGCAAAGGTTAGCAATGATCAGTTCAGAGAATGCAAAGTTGAAAAGTTGCTCAAAGTACTAGTCACTATTATACTGGCCTAGGCTAAACCAAACTAGAGACGCGAGTGAGGGCACAAAGGTAAAAAGCTTAGATTTTTTTTTGACGTCGGCAACAGCAAGTTATCAAAGTTCACGAATGGCTGTGGGGAAGCTGTGGCGACGATATGGCACAATGGTCAAAAAAGTGGAAAATTGCAGGGGTAAATCGGTAATTAAAAGTATATATATATCTCTCTCTCAACACGTCAGTCATAATTGCAAAATTTGATCCTTCTTGGATTTTTTTTATTTTGATTCTTTTATTTTATATATATATAGATTTTTTTTCCGAGTCAACAACCTTCTTTTTTTTTTTTTGAATCCGACAAGAAAACGGTGAACAGTTTTCCGAGACTGATATGAGATGGACTACCTTCCTTTTACCAATCCGAAACCACTGGGGGTCAGATTCCTCCTTCTTTACTGGCACACACAGATGCAAGGTAGATGGATGCAGTGGTAGGCAGGTGTGGTAGCGGCCTGAGCAAAGGTGTGATCTCAACTCGAAACTCTAAAGGTTATGCGCTAAGACCAGCAACTCGACACTACGATGCAGCAAAGATTCAACCGAGCAAAAACCAAAAAGATATTGCAGGCGCAAATTGGTTTGGACAAGGATGTTCTAACCCTAAATTTTTTTTGGTGGACTTTTCGGTATAAGACAGCACTAAAAAAAAAAAAGGATATTCTCACCGATCAACCGTGCTCTATACCAAATGATGCGACGCGGGTGGTCCGATCTTTCGATGAGAACAAGAACTATCGTTTTGTGAAGACGACTCACGATCCGGCTACCAACCGTACATGACTGATACGCCCTGGCAATCGCTGAACCAACTTCGGATTGTTATCGACTGAACTAGAAGCACGATCGACCTGATCATGAAGATCTATTCCTGCAAGCAATCGAAGAACAAGCAAGAACAAGCTAAACAAGCAATCTGAAATTGCAAATATAGATTGAATCACGAAAAACAGTTGGGGTTCCGAATACAGATATTGATGTTGATCTAGCCGACCAAGAAGAATATCTCAATAACTTCACGAAGGAAAGACTATGGCTAAACAAAACCCGTAGAACCCTAATGGTTCAGTATGATTATATAGAGGAGGTAAAAGAGATCGGTGGCCAGGTAAGGAAAACTGAAATTGACATAGACTCTTTCCCTACTCGGACTGGAACTCAATACAGGGGACTTGACCCAACCAAAAAGGTGACGCAGCACTGACTCGGTCCAATCAGAATCTGGTCAAAACTTGTTTTGTCAATTTCTAGCAATCCAGAAGGAATTTGGACATGGGGCTAGATCCATTGGAACGATCTCGTCGTGGGCTTCTCCGTGGACTATAAGAACGTCCCAATCGGACTTCGTATGAGGGAGTTATGGTCATTTGAAGGCAGACTGCTCCTGGATGGCCGAACCGGACTCCAACTCGAATCCATCCCGGACTCCAACTCAACTTGGGCTCCTTGCTGGTCCTCTCCATGGTTCCTAAGCATAATATTATCACTATTAGATAGTAAACCATTCTCAAAACCATATATATATAAACTTAGGAACGAGTTCACCTGACAATGCAACAATCGGGCTTTGCTGCGCGTTATTGGTCCTTGTGTAACAAGCGGAGGAGTGCGTGTATCCGAAGAAGTGATGTCCTCATCACCTCTGGATAAATTAACCTTACCAGAAGCTTCACCTCATATCCCTCTTGCTCTCATCGTGAGGGATTGAACTCCAAAGCCCCACAGCAAAGATGCCCAAATCAGCTCTTCTTCTCCGGCCGCGACGTCGAATTTCTCGCTGGCGCCGCCTCAGGCCAATTCCCCTTAGCTTCACCATCTATAGCAACTTAGAAACTCAGCTGTGCTTTCAATTTTGAGATTGAATACCCAATCGTCTTGTGATAGTACTCAATTGGTTTGCTGAGTACCCTGTACTCCCCCCGAAGTTTCAAATTAATAGAAGAGTATGAAGCCGACCAAGAACCACCTGAGGATGAACCAGCTCCGCTCGAGGGCGAGTTTGATCAGCTCTTTTGAGGTCACGGTTCATGGCCGAGTTCGACTATGGAAAGGGCTATTGTACGCATGTAACATAAATGAATTGTGACCATTGTGGTCTCTTTTGTGAGATTGTACTTTACTGTTGTATAATTAAATGTTTATGAGTTGTGGTTGTGATATACACTCTCTGTACAACTATATTCTGTGGAATTGTACTCCATGGGTTGATTGCCTTTGCAATCCCTTATGGGGCATTCCATCACGGGTTGGCCAGGTGATGAGGACATCATGACCATACACCCACATGTTTTTAACTTGAGTGCATGCGCGTCGCCTTGGACAACAGGTAAATTTGTTTCTTGGGTGAATTAATTATTTGATTACAGAACAAATGATATTATCTAATGATTGTTCTTTGCTTGTTGTTACATGTGAGGGAGCTCTGGATGAAGTTGTTGATCCAATTCCTAGCCAAGGAAGAATGAACACTTTTCTGGCAACTTTGACCAACAATCACTTCGACCTCATCAATCAGAAGACTCTACGCTCGATCAGAAAGGTTCAAGGTCGCAGCTCATGGTCGGAAGCACAAGGTCGCAGCTCATGGTCAGAAGCACAAGGTCACAGCCCTTGGTCGAAAACACATGGTCACAGCCTGAGGATCAGACAGTCTGCCGACCAAACATGATTGTTTAGCGACTTTGACCAAACACCATTTTCAGCACAGATGTCCAAGTAGGTCGTGTGAGAACTTGTTGGAAAGATAATCAAAAGATCTTTCCAACACATCAAGAATCATCAAAATTTGACATCATATGGAACTAGGTAATCCGAAAGAATGGCAAGTGCACGAGAGGAAAGAGTCATGTTCTAATCCGCGAAAGTTAGTTCCGAATTTCCTTTTATAGTTTGTTAGGATTTGATTCTGTTTCGAATTAGATTAAGATTAGAATTCTGGTTTTAAACCTTCTATCTTTTATAGACACCATCCTCTATAAAAGAGAAGGCATAGTTTTACTTTTAGGTAGACTCGTTGATATACAGATTTTATGCTCTTGCCTTTGCCAACTTGTACAATTCGGAGTCTCAATGTTCAACTCATAATTTAGATTGTTGAGTGTTATCCTTCCACTCTTGCTCTTGCTTTTCTTATGGATTTGCTTGAGTTGTTCTTCGTGAACATGTCAATCTAGCTTTGCTCAGTTGATAACCAATTGAGGAGTAGTTTAGCGATTCTGAGGTTGTTGGTCGCGTTCTTGGATCGTGGTTAGCCGCCCCTTCGTCAAGGTCACAACTTGCATTTATCCATGGATTTCTCCTACGATGGAAGATCGGGACCAAACTACATGCACACATCTTAAAGCGAGGCGTGTGCATGTTACCAGGGGTGTCACATCGTGAGCCCCGGGTGGCCAGGATGGGACAAGCTCCCATGTGAGATAGGCATCAAGATCAGAGTTGCCTTCAAATTTTGGGATGTTGAACTTGAGTTTGCCAAACTTCTCTTCAGGTTGATCATCATGGCGGTGACCACGGCATTGATAGTCATCATCGCGGTGCAGCATGTAGTTGTTGTCGATGTCATCGCGTCCACGGCCTCACCCTAGACCATGGGTAGCACCACGGCCTCCTCCTCCATACCCTGCAGGTGGTGGTCGAACCACATTGGCAGCGGCTCGATCTCTCCTCGCTTGGACCTCACGTGCCAAACAAGCAATGATATCCTCGTCAGTCTCGTCGCGGTCTAATCCTCCTCCATGAACACTAGCATCACCTGGTGTTTGTTCTCGACGTAGCTCCTCCAGTTTCTTGTTCAATTCACCGACCATCTCTAAAGTGATCTCCCTTCGCAAGATGCTCATGTTCTCATTCAATTGTACATTGAAAACATGGGTCATCTTGTCTAGATCAGCCTGGGTCATATAAGCTATCGATTCCTCCTCTTCTTGTCCTGCCATGGTGCGTACAAACAGAAACAACAAGAAATATGGATAATTTTTGTGGAATCACTCAACCTCACACTCTCCTTATCAACCTAAGTTCTTATGTTTTCTTCACTAGAGTGAGGTGTTGTACGCACTCTGGTGGCAACAGACGATCAAAGGTGATGGATCAAGCGAATTCACTGTCCAAGTACTGTAACAAAAATAGATCGTATGTGGCGCTTGGAAGGTTAAGTGTTATCCTAAGCAATCCAAAATTCTTGATATTTGTAAAGTTAGGTAACAATCCAAACTAGATCCAATGCCTAGTTTCTGATCTCAAGATATAAGTGAAAGACAAAGCAATCACACACAAAGATGACGTAACTTGATGCAACCAAAAGAACAAGCTAACAAAAAATGAGTGATAGCACAAACAGCTCGTGTTGCACAAGTTATAGAAAGACACTAGCTTGATTGCACAATATGAAATTGGCCTATGGATTTGCACACAACGAAGCAAGAACACAATCTAATCGAACACAAAAAAAATTTTTAAGCTTTCAAAATGATGCTGACCAAAGCAAAAACTGGTCAATTTTTTTTGATATTTTTTTTTGATTTAGGATCAGCACACAAGCATGGGCACAAGATTATGATACCCTACTGTTAAATCACTTTCAAGATATTAATTCAAGTGTGCAAAGCCCAAATATAATTCTCAACAGCTAGTCCTATGTAGGTTCAAAGTTTTCACAAAGGACAAATTAGCTATCAAAGGATACATGTGATTTGAATTTTGTTTTTTTTAACTCAACGAAAACAAAAGATACGCAAAGAAGTCTGGATCAACCAACTAAACAAAGACTTTAATGGACTAAGACCTAACAAAACTCACAAAAATTTCAGATTGAATCTAAGGTGAAAGAAGAACAATTTTTTTTTGGCTTTTTTGGTGTATAGGCTGAAAACAGATCTAACCTAAGGGATAAATAATCCTGCCGTGTAAACCGAAGCTCTGATACCAAGATGATATGGGGTGTGCGATCTTCACGATGTAGGATCGTTGATAACTCATTGATTCGTGTAACCTGATGAACCGATGGTGCCAACTACTGTCTATACAGCAATCTGTGACAAAAGAATTCGCCCAACCACACACTTTGATTGTTGTCTACTTGACCACGCAAAAGTAGACGCACAGTTCTTGCAATTAACGAAAAAATTACAAGAATGATGATAAAGAGAATAACTCCCAATTCTAGGTGGCGGCTTAATAAGCACAAACCCTAGAACAAGAGCACAAATTTCTCTGAAAATATTTGTGTATTCAATTCGTGGTTGTCTCAAAATAATGACCATGCCTCTCTTTTATAGAGGGTGGTGTTTACAAAAGATAGAAAGTTCAAAATAAAAATCAAATCTTAATCTAAATCTAAACGGAATAAAATCCTAACATACTCTAAGACGTAAAGAAATCGAGAACTATTCTTCACGGATTCGGACGGGACTTTTGCCTCTCGTACAGTGTTTACTCTTTTGAGTCTACTGGTTGCATCCGACGTCAACTTTTAATGATTCTTGATGCGTTGGAAAGCTCTTTTGAATACCTTTCCAACAAGTACTCATATGACCAACTTAAAAATCTGATCTGAGAATGGCTCTTGGTCGAATTTGCTGGTCAAATGTTGGACTATTACTTGATTAGCAGACTGCATGTCAAGTAGAGTTCTTTTGGTTGTAGCAGGTGCAATCCTTAACATAATTGCGTGATCTCGGGCTCGCTGGAAAGCTTAGGAAATCCACTTTCCACTCAGTAGGTGTATGACCAGATTCAATGAAGTCCTTTAGCACAAATGTGGCTATGTCCTTCCTGTTATGCTCTCCTTCTTCATTTCTAATCAATATTAAACAAGAGCTATTAGGTAGTAGCATATCCTCATCATAATTTAACTCTTTGAGGAACAAATTCACCTGTTGTTGATTTAATTGTCTGGCTTTCGCTTGAGTGATTGGTCCTATATGTGCCTCTGGTCGAGTGCTAATGCTACTAGTGCTAGGGATGTCCTCATCAGCCTTGACGTGGGATCCTAAACAGGAAAGAGGCTCTCGCCAAACTTAACTGTGGAAGTGATCCTCTAACTGTTGTAGCAGCAATCGTACTAGCAACTTAATCTGTCTTGGAAAGCAATTGAAACTAACTTGCAATTCTTAGACCTAGGATAGATTTACGCCTGATGGTTATGGAATTCCCAAAAGGTTTTCCTTTTTGTTCCTTAAACCCTAGTTTTCATATTTTTTGTTTACTGCTTTAAACCCTAGAATGATAGCCTTAGTAGTAGATTTAGTGGTAGAAAAACAACCCCCCAAATCATTTAGACTTAATCATTAATCTGTTAGCCTAAAAGACGTATACGCTTGTTCCTCGTGGAATTTGACCCTCAAGTGCTCAACGTTGAACTGTTTGCTTGTGGTTATTACTCAACCGTTCCCTTCGGGTGCGATCAAGTTTTTAGCGCCACTGCGTAGGAACAACGGTTCATCTTTTAGATTAATATAAGTCAACGTCACTTCCCAATCTTGCTTCTATTTTTCTTTCTTTTTCTTTTTGTGAACCACTAACATTTCAGGGAAGTAGTGCAATCTGAATAGCTCGGCAAACCTGTCAAAACTGCATGCTGACTTCAGTACAAGGCAAGGCAGGTGAGATCGGAGGAAAATTCGTGACAAACTTTTGAAGAGAACAAAGAACAACCAATAATGGAGGACCAAAAGAGACTAAAGGATTATGCAATTCTGCTCAGCATGGGGTTGCAATCAGTTATTCTTAGATCTACAATCAAAAGGAATAATTTAAAAAAAACCTACACTCTTGAACTTGGTACAACTAAATCAATCAGCGGTCTTCCATATGTTGCTTGAGCATTGTGATACTTTCCAGATTCATGGAGTAACACAGGATGTGCTTCGCTTGAGGCTCTTTCCTTTCTCGTTGCGCAAGAAGACGAGGGTATGGCTATACACTCTTCCTCTTGTGTCTATCACCACATGGGATGAACTCTCACGAGCTTTTCTTGGTAAGTATTTCCCTCCTGCTAAAACTGTTCAACTAGATTGCATCTATTTCTCAGTAGACAAGAGAATCACTTTACGACGATTGGGAACAGTATAAAGATTTGCTAATCAAATGTCTGCATCATAGACTAGAAAATGGCTTGTAGTTCAGACGTTCTATAGCGGGCTGAATTACAATGCACAAATGGTTGTGGATGCCGCAGCTAGCGACACACTGATGAACAAAAGTGTAGATGAAGCATACAAACTCATCGAAGGTATAACTCAAAACTATACACAATGGGGAACCGGACAAGCTGCTCAATAGACTCCAACAAACAACATGGATGTAAGTGTAATGTCGTAATTAGCCGAGCAGGTAGCTCTCCTCACTGATAAATTAGCTATTCTTGGATCACCTGCTAATTCTTCTATTAATGCCATTACACTTGTATGTGAATTGTGCGGCATACAAGGCCGCTATGTCCATGAATGCCAATTTAACCCATCCATGAAGCAAGCGAACGCCTTTCAGGGTACACAACAACGGCAAGGTAATGCCTTTCCTAACTCTTACAACTCTGGATAGCGCAACAACCAAAATTTTGAGTGGTCGGGACAAAATCAGCAACCTCAACTTCAACAACAACATTTTAGACAGAAGCAACTACACCAACAACCCTCACATCTAGCACAAAGGCTACAGTACAGACTAGAAAATCAGCAACCATATCAACCACCACACCGACGGCAACTTGAGCAATCGAACATGGAGCGCATGCTAGAGAATTTCTAGCAAATCAAGAGAAAGAGAAAACGTCCATGAGCGCAAAGATAGACTCCATATCGACTCATATCCACATGCTCGAGACTCAAATTGCACAATTGGTGAATCCTGCACCAAAAAACGATAACCCTCTTCCTTCTCAACCAATCAATCCTCATAATTCTGAACAAATTAATTCTATAGCTTGTTCTAACCCTCTTATTTCTAATGCAGTGATCCTAAGGAGTGGAATAAAGCTACCGGAATAAAGCTACCGGAATGAACACCACCCACCAAACCACCACCAGCAAGTAAAACAACGGAGGCACCATTACCACCGGTAGAGGATGACGACAAGGTCGCCAAACCAAAAGAAAAGGAAAGTGGAGAAAAATAGGTAACACGTGTTTATAATCCAACTCCACCTTTCCCAGGAAGGTACGTTAAAGTGAATCTTGATAAGCAATTTGAAAAATTCATGGAAATCTTGAAAAAGCTTAATGTCACTGTACCTTTCACTAATTTGGTAACTAAAATGTCTTCTTAGGGAAAATTCTTGAAAGACATACTCACTAAAAAGAGGAATTTAAGTGAATTTGAAACTGTTGCTCTAATCCAGAACAGGATGCCAGCAAAGCGGCGAGATCAAGGGTGCTTCTCCATCCCTTGCAACATAGGTACGGTACATATCAATTGAGCCCTTTGTGACCTAGGTGCAAGTGTGAGTGTGATGCCTCTTACCATTGCAGAACATTTGAGCATGGATGAGATCAGGCCTACACGCATGGTTTTGCAACTTCCCGATCGCTCGATGAAGCATCCGGAAGGAATCCTGGAAGACGTGCCTTTTCAAGTCGATAAATTTTATCTTCCAATTGATTTTGTCGTTCTTGATATGGATGAAGATGTTGCTATAACTATTATATTAGATGACCAATGCTCCAGGCAGCAGTGCCCTCATTGATGTTCATGAGGGATGAATTACTTTTCACATAGAGGAGGAGAAAATTTTATTTAAAATGTCTAATCTTGTTAACTGCCCTATGTGTGAGGAAAAACTTTGCAGTGTGGACACTCTGGAAGAAGTCCTAGAAGAGGAGTCACCACTTCGACTCACTTTGGAAGAAGAAATGGTTGAAATTCTTGAAAATGAAAAAGTGGACAGCAGCGAACATGAACAAAATGAAGATGAACCCAAAACAGAACCATCCAAAGAGGGCATCTCTGACTCTGACACCTCAGGTAAGGAAAAAATAAGTAAACCTACACTTAAAACTCTTCCTTCCTCACTGAAATATGTGTTTTTGGATGATGATGAGATGCAACCCGTTATTGTTAATGCAAACTGACCGATACGCAACTAGAAAAATTGATTCTTTATTTCGTATGCATCGCAATGCCCTAGGTTATTAAATGATGATATCAAAGGAATAAGCCCTGAAATTTCCATGCATAGGATATCTCTAGTTGATAAAACAAAATCCTCCATTGAACATCAACGTAGACTAAACCCTAACTTGAAGGAAACTATTAAAGCTAAAATTTCTAAACTATTAGATGTGGGTATCATATATCTTATTTCTGATAGTAATTGGGTTAGTCATGTTCATGTGGTTCCAAATAAAGGGGGTGTGACTATGGTTAAGAATGCTAACAATAAATTGATCCCTACTAGATTGTTACTAGATGACGCATGTGCATTGATTATCACAAATTGAATAGCACCACTAGGAAGGATCACTTTTCATTACCTTTCATTGATCAAATGTTAGAAAAATTGGCTAAACATTCATATTTTAGTTTTCTTGATGAGTATTCAGTCAGGGTTCTTTCAAATCCCAATTCATCCCAATGATCAAGATAAAACAATATTTACATGTCCATTCGGTACTTTTGCATATCATCGAATGCCGTTTGGGCTATGTAACGCGCATGTGACCTTTCAAAGATGTATGATGGCTATTTTTTCAGATTTAATTGATGAAATAATGGAAGTTTTTATGGATGATTTCATCATTTATGGATCCTCTTTTGGTGAATGTCTACATAATCTTTCTCGAGTCTTGTGTAGGTGCAAAGAAGTAAACCTTGTGCTCAATTAGGAAAAGTGTCAATTCATGGTTCAAGAAGGCATGGTGCTTGGCCACATAGTTTCTTGGGACAAGCAGGTTTTTACTGTCGTTTCATTAAAGATTTTTAAAAACTACTAAACCTCTCACCCAATTGTTTGGTAAAGATGGTGACAGAGATATGCCCTAGAAGCAATCATGGAGATGGTTGTATCATGACGTGTTTATGAATTCTTATTGCATTCCTTGAATAAAGTATCACTTTTATCGATCAACAAGTATGTGACTTATTCGTGGCACTCTTTATAATGATATATGAATTGTCTTAATTTACTTACAACATTATCAGTCATACTTATTCTAAACATCCCTGATTTTTGACATTATATAGAACAATAATGCAAGATAAGTCAACACAATCATTGATTGATAGTCATGTTTCACGGACCATAGATATGAGATATCAAGTCAATGTCATGGACACATGTTGGAGAACATGTTGGTCGGATTGACCCATCTTGAGACAATGTTGAGATTATTATGTGTCATCAGTTTGTTTCTAACAGTTATTTTGGTTTATTTTTACACTTGAGATCATCACGGTTTCATGCATGCGTAGTAGCATACCTTGGTGTCATCAACCGTTGCTCTTAACCGAGTAGTCATAAAAGTAACATACATATATGTTATGAACCATGTGGTTGAAAGTGAATGATCAAGATGGAATTTGCTCTTCTCATATCTTGAGAGAGATATCTCTGGGCTCCTTGATGTAATTGGACTAAAAAAGTGCATAGTTGTGCCGAATATAGTTTAGAGTCAACTATGGAAAAGGGTTAGTCCATTACAAGATCGAGAAAGAACTGAGCTATTCAAGGATGACACATTTCTCACCTTGATTTTGATATGGTATCTTGAGGCAAATAAATAATCCATGATAAGTTGTATAGGTTTGTCAGATATGATCTCCGTGTATATGCGGGTAGTCATAATGTCTTGATAGGGAATACTTACGACTTGTGATTCGGGAAGTTATTTCTGGTCACGACTAAATATACACGAACCTACAAGATCATACACTTAACAGGTTAGAGCATTGATTCGGATGAGATCCGAAATGGGTCCCCGATTGGTAATGGGTTTACCATTGGGATTATGGTTCACATTGGAGTAGGACTTATCTGCAAAGCTTTATAAAAGGAGGTGAGGTAGGCATGCAAAATAAATATAATCTATTCTGACTGCCATCACCATCAATAAGATAGATCTCATAAAACCCTATCTGCGTGTGCTGGTGCCAGCACACGAACACGCGGTGCTCCTTCCCGGGACGTGTGGACTTCTATTGAGGTACGGCTGCTACTGCTGCACTGCTGGTCACGATCCGGTTGCAACATCGACTATTCTTTCGCTACTGCATAGTCACATCTATGCATCTAGTGGTAAACCTATGATCTATGATCTCTTTCTTACATGATTCTTGGGGATTTTGGGTAGATAATTTTTTGAATTATCACTAGAGTAGCAACCTATTCTCCTACAGATGTGCCATTTGATTTTGATGAAAAATGTCTTGATGCCTTTAATCAATTGAAGCATGCATTAACTACTGCTTCCATCATCTAAGTTGCAATGAACCTTTTGAATTGATGTGTGATGCTAGTTATTATGCAATAGGAGTTGTTCTAGGGCAACGAACAAATAAAGTTTTACATGCTATATACTATGTAAGCAAGACTTTGGATGATGCTCAAATTATTTACACCACAACTGAAAAAGAATTACTTGTTGTAGTATATATCCTAGATAAATTTCATCCATATTTGATTGGTTCAAAAGTTATTGTGCACACTGATCATGCTGCTCTTAAGTATCTTTTGACCAAGACAGAAATCAAGCCACGACTCGCACGAGGGATCCTACTGCTGCTGGAATTTGATTTGGAAACTAAAGATAAGAAAGATGCTAAGAATATCATCGTCGATCATCTTTCACGACACTTCACCGACATCGTCGACGTTCACATCAATGATGCATCACTTGATGAGCACCTTTACTTGATTCAAAATGAACCATGGTATGCCGATTACGCAAATTATTTATTTAACCATGAACTTCCTCTAGGGTTGATGTACAGACAACACAAGTGCTTCCTCCACGACATTCGACGCTACTACTAGGATGATCCAAATCTTTTAAAAAGGGAGTTGACAACATCTTTCGACGATGTGTGCTTGACCATGAGATCCAAATCATTCTTGAACATTGTCATACATCTCCATGTGGCAGACACGCCGAAGCTTCAAAAACAACGGCAAAGGTATTGCAAGCAGGTTTATTTTAGCCTTATTTATTTAAAGATACTTATAACTTTGGGCAAAAATGAGATCCTTGCCAA
Source organism: Pharus latifolius (assembly GCA_019359835.1). Classification (NCBI taxonomy): domain Eukaryota; kingdom Viridiplantae; phylum Streptophyta; class Magnoliopsida; order Poales; family Poaceae; genus Pharus; species Pharus latifolius. The sequence goes on from CM033329.1 coordinate 38,994,205, forward strand.
TGTTTTGGAAATTTGAGTAAAAGACATGAAATGCTCTTAACAAACATTCTTGAAATTGACCTTTTTGATGTATGGGGTGTAGATTATATGGGACCTTTTCCATCTTCTATGGGTAACTCCTACATCTTAGTTGCAATTGATTATGTTTCAAAGTGGGTAGAGACTGTTGCAACACCAACAAATGAATCAAAACATGTGATTAAACTTTTCAAAACAGTCATCTTTCCCCGATTTGGTGTACTGCGAGCAGTGATTAGTGATAGTAGTGCGCATTTCACTAATTACCAATTTTAGAAATTGTTGATGAAATATGGCGTTATTCATAAAGTTGCTCTTGCATATTACCCTCAAACAAGTGGACAGGTTGAAGTCTCAAATAGAGAAATCAAAACTATCTTGCAGAATGTGGTGGCACCGTCACGAACGGATTGGGTGCTCAAACTCTCTGATGTTCTTTGGACATATCGCACTGCATTCAAAACTCTGCTAGGTATGACACCTCACAAACTTGTGTTTGGTAAGAATCGCCATTTGCCTATTTAATTGTCGTACAGGACGTTATGGGCATTAAAAGAACTCATTGGAACTTCAACAAAGTGGGGCAGAGGCGAATCCTTAAATTGCATGAACTAGAAGAGCTTCAGAACAACTCCTACGAAAGTGCCCTGATTTACAAAGACAATGCAAAGAAGTGGCACGACAAACTCAACCGAAGTTTAAACAAGGTGACTTGATTTTATTATTCAATACATGGTTGAAATTGTTTCTAGGAAAATTAAAATCGCGATGGACTGGGCCTTACACGATAGAAAAAATCTTACCGTATGGTTCCGTAGAGCTTCGGGCGCATGATGGTACCACTTTTAAGGTAAACATGCATCATATCAAATGATACAATGTTGGAGACGAGATAAGTGCACTAAACTCAGTTGATTCTCTCATTTTTGTATATTTTTGAACAACTAAGGACATTCCGTAGACTGGGACGTTAAACCAATGCTAGTCGGGAGTCAACCCGATATATTAACACGTAGTTTTAACACAACGGCACAAGAAGTGCTCAATTCTGATGTCGTTTGACTATCGAAAACCTATTTTCCGAAAAACATACACAAACTAGGGCTGAAATTTTTGAAAAACCAAAAAATAAAAAAAATAATTTGAACACTAACAGAGCTTAGCACAACCAGTGGCACAACCCGTGCCCTAGCCGAGCACGACCCGTGCCCTGGCCGAGCATGACCCATGCCCGTGATCGTGCTCGGCTCGGTTTGCTCTGTTTGCTCCTTTTGAAAAAACTGGTCGAAAAGAAAACCTAGCCAAAAATAATAGAGCCCAACATGACCCGTGCCTTGGGCCGACCCTGACCCATGCCCGAGATCATGCTAGGCTCTATATGCTCTCTGTTTTCCTTGTTTTGTGCTGAATTTTTTTTAATCTTTTTCCATTTTTCCTCTCCCATACACCCACAACTCCTACCTACCACCCATATATAAAGCAACCCATCTTCTCCAACCCTCCCAACAGCACAAACTCCATTATTTGAGCTTCCAACTTCCACAAAACACCATAAAACCAATCCTAGATCTCTCCATCCAACCATTAAAAATTTGATCCGACCACGATGACTCCTTGTACAACAACACCTCTGGATCTGAACTTTCTACGCCAATGACGACGCCCCGACGCAACATCAAGAAAACAACAAAGCACCATAGAGGTATGTCTGCACAGACCTTCTTTGACCCTGATTTCCCGCACATCTATTTCACTAATCCCGATCATCTTAGTAGATTTTTACAATTGAAAAAGAAACCCTTATGGCCAACTAAATTTTTAGATCCTCATTGATGTGATGCGGGCGGTCCGATCTTTCGATGAGAACAACAATTATCGATTTGGGAAGACGACTCTCACGATTTGGCTACCAACCATACACGACTGATACACCCTGGTAATCGCTGAACCAACTTCGGATTGTTATCGACCGAACTAGAAGCACGATAGACCTGATCAAGGAGATCTATTCCTGCAAGCAATCAAAGAACAAGCAAGAACAAGATAAACAAGCAATATGAAATTGCAAATATAGATTGAATCACGAAAAAGAGTTGGGGTTCCGAATACAGATATTGATGTTGATCTAGCCGACCAAGAAGAATATCTCAATAGCTTCACGAAGGAAAGACTATATGACTAAACAAAACCCGCCGAACCCTAATGGTTCGGCCAGATTATATAGAGGAGGTAAAAGAGGTCAGTGGCCAGGTAAGGAAATCTGAAACCGACATGGACTCTTTCCCTACTCGGACTATAACTCGATATATGGGCCTTGACCCAACCAAAAGGATGACGCAGCACTGACTAGGCCCAATCAGAATCTGGTCAAAACTCGTTTTATCAATTTCCGGCGATCCAAAGAATTTGGACATGAAGCTAGATCCATTGGAAATATCTCGTCGTGGGCTTCTCCGTGGACTACAAGAACGTCCCAATCGGACTTCGTATGAGGGAGTTATGGTCATTTGAAGGCAGGCTGCTCCTAGATGGCCGAACCGGACTCCAACTCGAATCCTTCCCGGACTCCAACTCGACTTGGGCTCCTTGCTGGTCCTTGCGTCCTTGCTGGTCCTCTCCATGGTTCCTAAGAACCATATTATCACTATTAGGTAGTAAACCATTCTCAAAACCATATATATATAAACTTAGGAACGAGTTCACTGGCAATGCAACAATCGAGCTTTCCAGCACGTTATTGGTCCTTGTGTAACAAGCGGAGAATTATGGTTGGTGCGTGTATCTGAAGAAGTGATGTCCTCATCATCCTCCCCTGCTTGCATTTGAGTCGTCCCCAACTCAAGCTCATCTTCCTCGCCCAAATATGGCTTCAAATCTACAATGTTAAAGGTGGGACTAACCCCGAAATCTGCAGGCAAGTCAAGCTTGTATGCATTATTGTTAATCCTCTCTAACACTCGAAAAGGACCATCAGCTCTAGACAGCAACTTTGATTTTCTTAAGTCTGGAAACCTTTCTTTTCGCAAGTGTAACCAAACAAGATCGTCCGGGTCAAAAATTATATCTTTTCTACCCTGATTCACAGGAATCTTGTACTTTTCATTCATACGTTCTATATTCTCCTTAGTTATTTCATGCAGTTTAAGAATCAGTTCAGCACGTCGTTTAGCATCAATGTTTACCCTTTCCGAAGATGGTAAAGGTAATAAATCAATAGGAGCACGAGGAACAAACCCATATACTACCTGAAAATGACACATATTTGTGGTTGAATGCAGCGATCGGTTGTAAGCAAACTCCACGTGAGGCAACCATTCTTCCCACATCTTCAAATTCTTCTTCAAAACAGCCCGCAACATAGTGGATAATGTGCGGTTGACAACTTCGGTTTGGCCATCGGTTTGGGGATGACATGTCGTAGAAAACAGAAGCTTGGTCTCCAATTTCATCCATAGAGATCTCCAAAATGACTTAAGAACTTCGCGTCATGATCTGAAACAATTGTATTTGACACTCCATGTAGTCGAATGATTTCCCTGAAAAACAAATCAGCAACATTTGTAGCATGATCGCTCTTTTGACAAGGTAGAAAATGTGTCATTTTAGAAAATCTACCCACGACAATAAAGATACTATCCCTCCCCTTCTTTGTTCTAGGCAGTCCTAAAACAAAGTTCATAGAAATATCCTCCCAAGGTGTGCTAGGAACAGGTAGAGGCATATATAAACCATGTGGATTAAGTCGTGACTTAGCTTTTTGACATGTAGTGTAGCGTGCAACGTAGCGCTCGACATCACGCCTCATCTTCGGCCAATAGAAGTGAACGGCCAAGATGTCTTCCGTCTTTTTAACACCAAAGTGACCCATTAGACCTCCTCCATGCGCCTCCTGTAACAACAAAAGACGAACAGAGCTAGCAGGAATGCATAGCTTGTTAGCTCGCTAAACAAAGCCATCATTTATCACAAATTTATTCCAGCTTCTTCCTTCTTTACAATTCAGAAATACATCTTTAAAATCAGCATCATGCGCATATTGCTGTTTGATGGTTTCTAATCCAAAAATCTTGAAATCACGTTGAGATAACATAGTGTGACGTCTAGACAAAGCATCAGCAATAATATTCTCCTTCCCTTTCTTGTGTTTAATAATATAAGGAAAAGATTCAATGAATTCTACCCATTTTGGATGTCTACGATTCAATTTGCTTTGGCTTCTAATATGCTTCAAAGATTCATGATTTGAATGGATAACAAACTCTTTCGGCCAAAGGTAATGTTGCCATGTCTCCAAAGTCCGAACTAAAGCATACAATTCTTTATCATAAGTTGAATAATTCAGACTAGGTCCACTTAACTTTTCACTGAAATAAGCAACAGGTTTACCTTCTTGAATTAACACACCTCCAAGTCCAATTCCACTGGCATCACATTCAAGTTCAAAAGTCTTACCAAAATCAGGAAGTTGGAGCAATTATGCGTTCGTAAGCTTCTCTTTCAAAATGTTGAATGATTGTTCTTGTGCATGACCCCAAACAAACGGAACTCCTTTCTTAGTGAGCTCATGCAACGGTGCAGCAATGGTACTAAAATCCTTGACAAAAAGTCTATAGAACCCAGCAAGTCCAAGAAAGTTTCGCACTTGGGTGATCGTTGTTGGAATTGGCCAACTTTGAATAGCTTCGATCTTGGCTTCATCAACTTCAATGCCCTGTGAAGTAACAACATAACCAAGAAATGAAACTCGATCGGTGCAAAAGGTGCATTTCTCAAGGTTACTGAACAAATGTGCATCACATTAAACCTTAAAAACAGCATGCAAATGTTCAAGATGTTCATCCAAGGATTTGCTATAGATCAAAATGTCATCAAAATATACCACCACAAATTTGTTGATGAAAGGATGCAAAACCTCATTCATTAATCTCATGAAAGTGCTTGGTGCATTAGTTAAACCGAAAGGCATCACTAACCACTCATATAATCCAAATTTAGTTTTAAACGCTGTTTTCCATTCATCTCCTAATTTCATGCGAATTTGGTGATATCCACTACGCAAATCAATTTTAGAGAACACAACAGAGCCACTCAATTCATCAAGCATATCATATAACCTAAGAATAGGATGACGATATCGAATTGTTATATTATTGATAGCTCTACAATCAACACACATACGCCATGATCCATCTTTCTTTGGAACCAAAAGAACAGGAACAGCACATGGACTAAGGCTTTCACGTACGTACCCTTTGTCAAGTAAGTCTTGCACTTGACGCTGAATCTCTTCAGTCTCTTATGGATTGGTTCGATACGGCACACGGTTGGGCAACAGGCTCCTGGAATTAGATCGATTTGATGCTCAATCCCTCGAATTGGAGGCAGCCCCGGTGGCACGTCCTTCGGAAATACATCAGCAAACTCCTACAAAACATTAGCAACAGCAGGAGGCAAAAAAGAAGGCATGTCCTCAAGTGAAAACAAAACTTCTTTGCAAACTAAAGCATAGCAATCAGATGCATTAGGGTCTATCTCAGTTATTTCAGATTTGGTAGCAAGCAAAACAGAACCTTTCAACTTAATTTCAGCATGGTTAGAACTAGGTTCGTTCTTTTTTGGTTGAACAAGTGGTTTAGCTACGATCTGATTTTCACCTTTGTTGTTCTCCTTTTCTCTATTAGCTCTCTCCAATTCATCCTTTAAAATTGCTTCAGGAGACATGGGTAGCAAAGTGATCTTTTTTTGTTTAAACATGAGAGTATATTGATTAGTTCTACCATGATGCAAAACATCTCTATCATATTGCCACGGTCCACCTAACAATAAGGAACATGCTTGCATAGGTACGACATCGCAATCAGCATAATCATGATAGGAACCAATAGAAAAGTGTACTCTCACAATGCGAGTTACCTTCAGCTTACCACAGTTGTTGAACCATTGAATGTAGTAAGGGTGAGGGTGCTGATTCGTGGTCAAGCCAAGCTTCTCGACCATGTCCATGCTCGCTAAGTTGTTGCAACTTCCTCCATCGATGATCGTACGGCATGATCTGTCCTTGACAACGAACTTTGTTTGGAACAAGTTGTGACGTTGATTCTGTTCAGCACGCTCCATTTGTGCACTAAGCACATACTTAACAATGATGCACAAATATCGATCATTAATTTCAGCACCATATTGTTCATGTTCAGCTTGTTGCCCTTCACCTGCATGGTCAGTTGCAAGCATAGTATATTCCTCTTCAATGTCACTAGCTGAAGTGTACTCACCATCATCCTTTATGAGTAGGGCTCGCTGGCTAGGACAGTCACGCATGATATGACCAAATCCCTTACAACGGTGGCATTGTGTTTCTCGTGCTCTATCGGTAGAAGCAACCGATGATGAGCTTTGTGCGGGGGCTTGGACTGTACTCTTACTCGTCTTAGTCACTCGTGAGGGTATTGTGGAAGCACTAGGACGTCGGTTGGTGTTGGAGAAACTCGGTGCAGGTGCTCGGCTCGATGTGTTGTATGACGCCTCTGGCGTAAACTCAAGGGCGACCTCGTCAAGATTATCTGCAAGAACTCTTGTGAATATAATCTTGTCATCGTTCACGAGAGTGAAGGGCGGATTATGAAGTGCATAGGCAGTCCTTTGGATACGATCCTCCGGATTTCTCCCAGGTGAGGTCGCCTCTACCGATGATCAATAGTTTGGAAAGGGAATAGGGGTGTAATTAGGCCGCGACCTCCCAGAGAGGGTTGTTGAGACGTTCCAAGACCAGGGTCGTGAAAGACAGTACCGCGGAAAGTACTTGCTGGTCGTAGAAGATCTTCTACGACCTTGCGAACCTCAGCCTCTCGCTGTTCGCGTTCTCGGTCCTCTTTTTGTTTGCGTTCTCTTTCCTGTCTAGCATCACGCTGCTCTGGAGTTTCCTCCGAAAGTGCAGTGATTTCTCTTGGGATCGAGTTCACAGACGGAGAAAGCATCTCATCTTTGTCTAAGTCTGACTCGAAATGAAAGAGAGATTTCAGGTTGTTCGGGGAGAAATTCGCTAGACAAATGTCGAGATCATCCTCTTCCAAGTTGTTTAAGGCAATGGGTTGTGGCTCATACTCGTCCTCTATTGAGGGAAAGTTGACGAGGATTATTACCTGAGCTAGTTATTTATTTAATATATCATATTAAAGATATTTCGGGTATGATATATAAATCTGTGCATTAGCAGCCACTATGGTCGCAGAAGCAATTTCCTATGTAACAGAAGGTCACAGTCACAGTACCAGTCGATGGTCGCAGAACTTGCATGACCATAAGGTCGCAGGCTATGCGCGACCAAGGTAATCTAAGGAGTACATTAAAGCTGAGTAGTGTTTAAGCTTTACCAGACACGTTCCTAGATTGATATAACTTCTTCTCCCACGTGTGAAGACAACCGTCAAGGAGTTAAGATGTGCTGTTATCTATAACTGCACATGTTAACCGGCGAAGGGATAAGTGTAGTTATGCAATTGCATATTAGCAACTGTCCAAACTGCTTCACATTGGCATCCTTTTGTTCAATATAAAAGGAGAGAAGGAAGCACAGGATGAAGAGAGATAGATATCAAAGAATATACATTCAGAAAGAGGATGAGATATATATCAAGCAATAGTCAGTAGACAGAAGCATAAAGAGAGATTGTAAACCTCTGTAACAATCTTCTTTTCCCGATAAACACTCTTATACATAGTAGAAACACCACAGGACGTAGGGTTATTACTCAATCCATTGAGGGCTTGAACCTGTATAATCTGTGTCACCAACTCGTACTTACATTAACTTGATAAATGCCCTGAAAGGTCTTACTCCCTACTCACAAATCTACGTAAGATCGACTAAGGACCTCGAGTCCCAATCATCGATAGCTGGCGCCCACCGTGGGGCCTTCCTCAAGATGTTTCTTTCATCAGGAGCTCTAGTAAGTCAAGTTTGTGGCATATAATTCCGAGAACGATTTCGATCTCAACGATTATGCTCAGATTTAGATGCCTTCACCCAACGACCCCGTTCCTATGGAAGAGGTCGATGGCGAGGACGTCCATGAATCACATCTAGAGGCTACATCTTCTCCAACTCTGGTCATGTCTGTCGACCAAGAAACAGAGAAGATAGATGCTTCCCCTCATGGGGAACCCGCCACATCAGAGGCTGAGTACGTGCCACAACACGTTATTCCAGGAGATGTGGAGGATGACAATCTTGAGTTTAGTCCTGGAAAATTTGATTTGGACAATCTCAAATCCCTTTTTAATTTCAAATCTGATTCGGAACAAGGAGGAATGTTTTCCCCATCTACGACCTCGGTTCCTCGAGAATTTGCTGCGCTATCGGAGGAAACTCCTGAGCAGCGAGTTGCCAGGGAGGAATAGGAGTGTAGACAAAAGGAGGATCAGGACCGTGAACAATGAGAAAACGAGGTTGACGAGGATTGACACCCGGGTCAATTCAAATAAATGCACTGTTGGTTCAAGCCAGATTCGAGTCAGACACGTGCCCAGCGGTGCGAACTCAAGTCATTCTGAGAAGCATCAGCCCGAGGTCGCAGGCTTTGCGCGATCAGGTCGCAGGCTTTGCGCAATCAGGAGTTCGTATACTATACGCGAACAGGATGTCCGAGATGTTGCGCGGTCAGCCAACATCCCGCGGTCAGAACATTCTCGACCAAGGTACTTGGAGTTCATCTGTCCGGCTGCCCCTATGGCGAGAATATTCCAAGTATCCCAAAGATTCCTCCACGTGGAAGATCAATCGTCAGGAGGTTAATGCGTGCAGTTATCCATGAATAACACGTGTTTAACCTGCGTGGAGGTTAAGAGCGGTTCTCTAAAAACTGCATCCAACCATCCAAGCAACTGTCTAATGCAGTTACGACTTGACACCCTTTCGACCAGTATAAAAGGGTGGCAAGGTGCATCAAACAAGGGGATCAAACCATCTATTTGGTAGGTCAAGACCTCTGATACAAGTGAGATACAACACATCTCAACCACTCAAACAGCCAAGTCTACGGCTTAGATTAGATAATATTTGCAAGCCTACCGGGGCTTCTTTTTGTACACTTACATAGGAAGAACCTTCGCCTGTGAAGGTTTTTTCCCGCTAGTTTGTAAACCTTTACCACACATAGTGAAATCCCAACAGGACGGAGGGCTATTACTCCCACCATCGAGGGCCCGAACCTGTATAAATCTCTCTATGCTCCTGTTCTCCATTTTTCTACATACCTTCCCGAAGGGTCATCTTGAAAGGTCTCGCTAATACAAATTTTGCATAAGTTCGGCTGAGGACTCCGAGTTCGAATCGTCGATAGCTGGCGCCCACCGTGGGGCCTTTCTCAAGGCGTCCTAATTTTAATCCGGAGGTTCGCTGAAACATGGCTGGAGTATATGATTCCGAGAACGATTTTGATCTCGAGGATTATGCTCACATTTCAATGCCTTCTCCAAGCGATCCTGTTCCGATGGAGGAGGTTGAAGGCCAGAATCTTCCATAGGTGGAATCATCTCTCCAGGTCATGTCCATTGACCAGGGGGCTACTAGCGCAAGGTCAGAACCCACAGAGGCTCTTAATACGCTAGAGGATGAATCCGGTCCGTCATACGACCCCGATAAGGGGAAGGATGATGTCGACCTGGAAATCAGCCCGGGGAGATTCGACCCTGATAACCTTCACCGTCTCTTTGATTTTGAGTCTGACTCGGAACAACCTGAGATGTTTTACCCATCGGCAACCTCTCTCGCTAGACAGTTCGCTGCTTTGTCGGAGGAAACTCCAGATCAACAGGCTGCTAGGGAAGAACGGGATCGCAAACAAAAGGAGGATGAAGATCTCGAGCAACAAAACAATGAACTACGCAGAACTGCCCTAGAGGCTCTTCAAGATGCGCAAGCTCGTTACGATGCTGCTCCGAGTTCTTCTCGACGGTCACGTGGTCGCAAACGTGACCAGACTCCTTCTTTACCACCGGAGCGTTTCCCGGTGGAAGAAGAAACAATAACACCTGGTGCCCCTAGGAGAAGCACCCATGGTCTACTGCGATCCATCGCGGAAGTCATGCGTAACTTTCCTCCTACGGTCACGGATGCGCAGAAACCGGCCTTTACTAGGATCTTGGCGGAAAGGCTGGATGAGGTCGCGTCTGAGGCGACCCCAACGGCTTCTTCCCACTCGGTAACACGTTCCCGCGAACGAGAGTATCCTCACTTTGGTTCTGGCCGGCGAAGTTACCCACCGCCCGTACCGTCCCGACAGGACAAGTACCGGCGAATGCAGGATTCTCGTAGTAGGGATAGGGTTCCTGTTCACTCTTGTTTGGGACCGCGAATAACTTCACCATTGCGTGAGGTCGCCCGTAACCCGGTCGAGAGTCACAGGATAGTCCACGGTCCCTACGTAGGTTGTAAAGCTTTCTCGCCCGGCCTACAAGCGGTCGTTTGGCCCGATAAGTTTCGACCAGGGGCCATTGAGAGGTTTGACGGAACTCAGAACCCATCCGAGTTCCTTCAAATCTATATCACTGCCATCCAAGTGGCGGGAGGCGATGACCGAGTCATGGCCAACTACCTGCCCATAGTCCTCGAAGGACCGGCTAGAACCTGGCTGTTTAACCAGCCCGAAGGTTCCATCTATAATTGGGAAATGCTGTGCGATGCTATCCTCAGCAATTTCCAAAACTGTTACCAAAAGCCGGGTAAAGAGGACGATCTTCATCGGCTACGACAAACTTCAACCGAGACTCTTCGGCAGTTTATCAAGAGATTTGTCGGGGTGAGGAATACCATCCCGAACATATCTGATGGCTCCGTTATCAGGGCATTTAAACATGCCGTTCGATACCGGAGATTCACCGAAGACTTGCTTATCCACCCTCCTCGATCAGTGGCTGATCTGTTCGACATGGCTGATCGATACTCTGATGCCGCCGAAGCAGTCGAATGGAACCGGATGGTCGACAAGGGTGACCTACCACCTCAACCAGGTTTCAAAGACATTGGGAAAGAAGATTCGAGTAAGAAGCCGGAGTCTTCGTTAGGTGGGAAGTCGAAAAAGTCGAAGAGGAACCACTCTGGATAGTACCGCGAGGTTGCTGTCGTAGAGAAGCCACCTTCGACCAAAGGTAACAAGCCTTTATTTAAGAATAAAACTGCTCCTGGTGGTCGTAGTACCGACCAACTGGAAAGGTCAACTAACCCGCAGGAAGGCAAGAAATGGTGTCCACTCCACAACTCCGCAGGCCACAACCTCAAGAACTGCAGGAGTTGGTTGAAGCAATTGGATGATTTCTACCAGGAAGTTGGGCCAATGCCAACCTTACCGCCTAAAGAGCAGGCGTGCGGACTCAGAGACGCCGACGGAGACGAGGAAATGTCATACCAGGTACCTCAAAATCATATTAATGTTATTTTCGGAGGTTCTTCTTCTTTCATTTCCAAAAGGCAGTTTAAAGCCTTTTATCGAGAGGTTAACCAAACGGAGACATCCCTTGGTGAACCTCAATACCCCCATTGGTCAGATACGACCTTGACATTCAATCGTTCTGATTGTCCCGCGGGGCTTACTCGACCATTGAGGCTCCCTCTGGTCATTACCCCGATCATCAGTAACGCGAGAGTCGAAAGGGTCCTGATCGATGGAGGGAGTTCCCTTGACATTTTGTTGGTCAAGGCGCTCGACGAGATGCAAATTCCTCGTTCGAAGATCAAGCCCATAATCCATCCTTTTTATGGGATAATCCCAGGCCCCTCTATAATGCCGTTGGGACAAGTGGTCCTCCCGGTCACACTGGGAGAACCAGATAACTTCCGAACAGAATTGGTTACCTTTGGCGTAATCGATTGTGATTCGGCTTATAACGCAATCTTTGGCAGGCCAACTCTCGCTAAATACATGATGGCGACACACTATGCTTATCAGTGCGGAAAATTGCCTGGCCCCAAAGGTGTCATCTCGGTCCGAGGCAGTCGCAACGTGGCACTCACGTTCGACCGGCTATCTTTGGAGATGGTCGATCAACTTCCCCTCCGGGACGCCCAGGTCGCCACCGTCGCCACCGACGCGATCAAGGCTGCTCCTCGACCAGATGAGAAACTCAAACTAGTTCCTTTGTACCCAGATGATCCATCCAAGATAATTCGGGTCAGATCAGCTCTGGATGACAAATAGGAACTCGAGCTCATTACTTTCCTCCGGGCTAATGCAGATGTGTTTGCGTGGAAACCGTCCGATATGCCCGGTGTCCCAAGGGAAGTAACCGAGCACAGGTTAGCAATTCGACCTAGACAACGACCAATAAAGCAAAAGCTCAGGCGTTTTGCTATTGACCGACAGGAAGACATCCGAGAGGAGTTGGACAAACTCCTACAGGCTGGGTTCATCCGTGAAGTCGATCACCCGGAATGGCTCGCCAATCCAGTCATGGTCCGCAAGTCAAATGGCAAGTGGCTCATGTGCGTCGATTACACTAGCCTCAACGCTGCTTGCCCGAAGGATGACTTTCCCCTTCCCCGCATCGACCAGTTAGTCGACTCAACTGCGGGTTGCGAACTGATGAGTTTTCTGGACGCTTACTCAGGATATCATCAAATTAGCATGGCAGAAGAAGATGAAGAGAAAACTGCCTTCATCACCCCATTCGGCACCTACTGCTACGTCAGAATGCCGTTCGGTCTCAAGAGCGCAGGTTCCACGTACCAGCGCTTGATGCAAAAGACCTTTCTTTCCCAGATAGGGCGTAATCTCGAAGCATATGTAGATGACTTGGTTGTAAAAAGTACCAAGAGATTGTCTCATTTGGACGATCTCGCTGAAACCTTCTGTAATTTGAATCGCTTTGGAATAAAATTAAACCCGGAGAAATGTTCTTTCGGGGTTTCTTCAGGAAAACTTCTTGGTTTCCTTGTGTGTTCCAGAGGCATTGAAGTTAATCCTGAGAAGATCAGAGCCATTGAACAAATGAGATCGCCTTCGACTATGAAGGATGTTCAACGCTTGGCTGGTCGCATGGCAGCCTTAAGTCGTTTCATATCACGACTAGATGAAAGAGGATTGCCTTTCTTCAAAGCCTTGCAGAAGCATCACAATTTTACATGGTCGGATGAGGCCGAAAAAGCGTTTCAGGAGGTAAAGATATATCTATCCAGTCCGCCAGTATTGGTGTCTCCCGACAAAGGAGAACCATTGCTTCTTTATCTGGCGGCCACACCGCATGCGGTCAGCGCTGTCCTGATCGTGGATAGGGAAGGAATACACAGACCTGTCTACTATGTGAGCGAAGTACTTCATGGTCCTAAGGAGCGTTACCCTGAGGTCCAGAAGATACTTTACGCGCTACTGATGGCTTCCCATAAGCTACGACACTACTTCCAAGCTCACAAGATCACGGTACCCTCCTCCTTTCCTTTGGGGGATATTGTCCGAAATCTAGAGAAATCTGGTCGAATCGCTAAATGGGCGGTCGAACTTGGTGCTTTCGAAATTCATTTCACGCCCCGCACGGCGGTTAAGTCTCAGGTTCTGGCTGACTTTGTGGTTGAATGGACCAACCCTGAGCCACCCGTGCAGGTGCCTGAGGAATTGGAGTGCCCCGATCACTGGACAATGTACTTTGATGGCTCCCGTAGTTTTTAACACTCGGGAGCTGGAGTGGTCTTAGTTACGCCTCAGGGCGAACAACTTAAGTATGTTATCCAACTACACTTTTGTTGCGACCAACAACGCGGCAGAGTATGAAGGTCTTATTGCAGGGCTCCGGGCAGCAAAATTCCTCGGAGTCCGTCGGTTAGTGGTGAGGGGAGACTCACAGCTAGTCGTAAACCAGGTAAACAAGGAATACAGCACCTCCGATGAGACAATGGCTCATTACCTGGGGGAAGTGAGGAGATTGGAAAAACACTTCAGTCATTTCGAAGTCCAATACATCCCGCGAAAGGACAACATTCTCGCAGACCAATTATCCAAAATTGGGTCCTCACGCACATCCGCTCCGGCAGGAGTGTTCATTGAACACTTGGACCGTCCTTCGATCATGACTTCGGTCGAGGATGATCTGGTAATAGCCTCCGTTACCAACCTCGGTCAGGAACAGGATTGGACTCATCCATTGAGAGTCTATCTTGAACATGGGACCCTACCCGAGGACGAAACCGAAAGCGATCGGTTAATTCGAAAAGCGCGTCTGTACAAGCTCATAGATGGGGTTCTGTACAGAAAGGGTACTCAAGGAGTATTCATGCGTTGCATATCTCAGGAGGAAGGAAAATCCCTCTTGAAAGAAATACATGACGGTGTATGCGGTGTGCACGCGTCATATCGGACACTGGTCGGAAAAACTTTTCAACAAGGATTCTACTGGCCTTCGGCACTTGATGATGCCAAGCACATGGTCAAAACGTGTCCTCAGTGTCAGTTCCACGCAAGACAGGTTCATCAACCCGCCTATGCGTTATAAACCATTTCCCTTGCATGGCCTTTCGCGGTTTGGGGAATGGAGATTGTTGGTCCTATGCCACAAGCAGTCAACGGGTACAAGTTTCTGTTCGTAGCCATTGACACGTTTACAAAGTGGATCGAGGCCAAACCAGTACGAAATATTACCGCATCAGCAGCACAAAAGTTCTTTCATAAGAACATTGTTGCTCGATTTGGTGTTCCAAACCGTCTTATCACCGACAATGGTTCTCAGTTCGCTAGTGGTCTCTTCCTAGACTACTGCGATCAGATCGGAACTAAGGTGTGCTTTGCTTCTGTGGCACATCCGCAGAGCAATGGTGCTGTAGAACGGGCCAATGGGCGATACTACAAGGCATCAAAAAGCGTGTTTTTAATCGCCTTAAGACTCGCTCGGGGGCTTGGGCAGACGAGCTTTATACCGTTCTATGGGCACTACGAACTACCTCTAGTCGAGCCACCGGTGAGACGCCCTTCCATCTGGTCTATGGGGCCGAGGCTGTGTTGCCTATGGAAGTCAGTATTGGGTCTGTTCGGACAGAACAATTCGAACAGATTAATCAGTCCGAACGGCGATCACAAGATCTCATCCTCCTGGAAGAAAGGCGTGATCGCGCTTTGATCAAGTCCGCGGCATACTTGCAAGCTTTGCGCAAGTATCATAGTAAAAGGTGCGACCACGTAGTCTTCACGTAGGTGACCTGGTCTTACGAAAAGTCCAAGATCAGTCTAATCGCAACAAATTCTCCCCGAAGTGGGAAGGCCCTTACACTGTAGTCTCGGTGCCGCGACCAGGATCCGCGCGGTTAGCTATGGAGGATGGTCGAATTTTGTCCAATACTTGGAACATCGATCAACTTCGCAAGTTCTACGTGTAAGTACTCAATCCCTTTTCCTGTTCAATTAGCATTTTTTCTTTTATAAAAAATGTTTTGCTTTCATACGATGAATATTTTCCTTTATGCCCATCCGCTGCGAATTCGGCTCTGGGGCTGGTCGCCCGCGGTTAGGTCATTACAATGTCCTAGTCGGATTCGCTGGCCGATCTCATGCCCACTTTCAGATAAGTCACTCCTAAATAAGCCGTTTCTCAACGCACACGGGGCTTTCTGGCAAGTCCTTGGTTATCTAAGTGGCTGCTGGTTTGCAAACAAGGCTAGGCGTTATAATGGTCATAATTGTTGATTCGATCACACACCCCTGGTCGTCATATTCACTTTTCTCCTGCGTTTGTAATACTAAGTCTTCAGTATCTATAATCACAGGCGGGGGCTAGGGGGACATGTTTATACTATGAAACGACATAAAACAAAAATATATTCATTTTCAAAAATGAATTTCCATGTACATTGCATTGTATACAACTGTTTCTGTACAGGTATAAGGATCAGTCGATCCCAATCTCAGTCAGGAGCTTATCTACAAGGGGCCTAATCTCCTCCATGACGGCCTCTAGCTGCTCTTCACTCTCGACCTCAACCGGTCCCACCAATGGATTCAAATCTGCATCTGGGCCATGGTGAAGACGAACCCGGCTGAGGATGGCGGAAGCAACTGACCGAACTCTGGTTCTGATCGCTTCTTCTCGTCACTGTGTATCCTCAGGGAGATACTCGAGAAGTGACTCCACTCGGGCCATGACTAGCGCATACCAGTCATCTTGGCTGAGATTGTCTCTTGTGGTTTCGACCACATCAGCCTTTAGAAGATGAGCCACTGTCTTCAGTTTTTCGAAGACTGAACGGCTCAGCTTTTCGATCGCCTTTTCGGAGGTTCGGATAGAGTCCTGGAGGAGTTCATTGTCCTGACTAAGTTGCTTTATTTGACCCGCTTGCGCTGCAACAAGAGATAATATTACTCGCATGTTATGAAGACAAGTCTTCCTAATCAGGAATCGACTTACCAGCAAGTTGTGACCGCAGTTTGTTGTTTTCGATCTCTTGGTTCCTAACCACTGAGAGCGAACGAAGCTTGACTGTGGCCACTTCTTTGTCCAGCAATGCCACCTTTCTGTAGTAAAACAGAAGGAGTGGTCATTACCAATTGTATCTTTACAAGTTGAAGAGTAATGGTCCTTACCTGCGCAAGCTGTCTCGTTCTTTTTGTATGGCCTCCATGCTTGCCACCGTAGCACGCGATTGGGCCATCATCCGGGATAGTTCCTGCGATGCAAAATAGGGAGTTAAAGGTGTCCTATGTACAATTCAGGCACCCAGAGAGAGGTTCATCATACCTTCATAAACTCCTGTAAGGAGGCATCTTCCGGACTAACGGGAAGACTCGTTGAAGGTCCGAAGGCGCCTACAGCAGGGGTAGTTGATGGGAGTGTCTGCTGGGCACTGCCCCCAGTCGCCATTGGTTGCGACTGGGTCCTCGCGCTTGTTTCTCCTCTCGCGGCCCGGGCGACTTTCTGGACCAAGGGGACGGAGCGCTCCTCACTGGACGCTCCTGCACCAGCAGCGACTTCAACCCTCCCCGAAGTGGTTGAAGGGCTGGATGTTGTTTCTTTTCGCCTGACAAAGGAAAGAAGAGTCAAATAATCACAGTTTGTGACCATCATTTAAATATAATCAGGATAAAGGTTCTTACCTTATTTGAAATCCCATTAGCTTTTGAGATTTCAGGGGAGGTCCTCCTTGAGAAAGGGGACAATTGCCGTCCGTCCTGATCTTCCTCTTGGAGAACAAGGCATCTCCCCCCTGGGTATGTTCTTCGGTGAGCATTTTTCTAGGAAGAAAAAGACTAACGATAAGAGTCTTTACCTGGGCAACTGGATCAGTTGGCAGGGCTGCATCCGAGGGCCTCGATGGCTCCTGAACTTCTGGAGCCGGCGCCTCGTTTGTGACCGCAGTAGGGTCTGCGGCCACCTCCACTTCTGTCCGCGGGGGTGGAGGATTTTCCTCCCTGCGGCTCACAGGAGTCACGGGGGGAAGCTCTTCTTCCTGTATAAGCATCAATTTATCAAATGCATAGGAGGAATTAAAGAAAACAAGACTGTGAGAGAATCTTACCACGGTCATCCCTT
The DNA here is from genome assembly GCA_019359835.1 of Pharus latifolius. NCBI lineage: Eukaryota > Viridiplantae > Streptophyta > Magnoliopsida > Poales > Poaceae > Pharus > Pharus latifolius. The sequence goes on from CM033329.1 coordinate 39,011,722, forward strand.
CGACCAGGGAAGTGGAGGCAACTGGCCCTGAAGCCTCGGGGGCTTCAGGGGCTGGGGTGTTATCTGCGGTCACAAGGCTTTCGGTGGCCGCAGGGTCTGCTACAACCGCCTCTGCAGCGGCCGTTGTTTTGGTGGAATGAGTTGGAGCATCACCGGATGGAGAACCCGCAATCTTCCTCCTCCGGTGAACTAGAGGGATTTCATCGTCTTCCTCCTCCTCGCTCCCCTCTCCCTGTACAACGAAGAAGTAATTCCAGTTCGCACCTGGAAAGATTGGAGGGACATGATATCTTACCGCAGTTTTTCTGGCGGTAGAAGGAACGCTTCGTGAAGACCCTTCCCCAAGATTTAGCCTTGCTTTCTTGGGGGCAGGATTCCTCGTCCTAGGTCTCGAGGAGACCTTCTTCACGTATTTCGTCATTGGCTTCCCCAGGGAACCAACGTTCTCGCTGGGAAACGACGCCTCGGCAAACCTCCCTAGAAGCTGTTCTCATTCCAATGGAATTAGTGCTGGACATACATGAGACCGGCAAAACAGAGGCCAAGTGGGAAATGTACCTTTCAGCGCTCCTGTTTAAGGTCTTCGCCGGCGTGGATCAAGCTTTGGGGGCGAGGCGATCCTCTGGGGCCCTCTACCTCGGCGTTGTACGCCCTGAGAAGGTAGTTAGTCCGCCTCTCAATCTCAGCTGAGGGTAGGACTGTTCCCAGACACGAGTTAAATCGATGCATTTCAAAAATGGCAAAAGGATTTCAATGCCAGAAATGAATACCTTCATTATAGTCCAGGGTGCTGTCCGCCATGGACTTGATCTCCCAAGCTGAATGAGCCCTTTCACGCAAGGGGCTCACCCGGTTCTTCACAAAGTCTCGAATGACGTCCCATGCTGTCAACCCTTGTGCGACTAAATGAAGGATTACCTCGGCGTGCTTCATGAACTCCGCGTTCATCGCCGGGAGAGTGTCCAACTCGCTCGGCTTCTCCGGCCGCGAGTTTTCAAACCACAGCCCGCTCTCGGTTGCGGGGTGCAGTAAAACCATTTCTGGTGCCACCCGTGCACCGAGTCTCGCAGGGGTGGGAAGGGATACTCCTTTTTATCCCTTAGCCGGAAGTAAATGCATCCAGCGGCGTTGGTGCTCTTCGACCACGCCGAAAAGTAAAATCGCCGAAAGAGATCCACACTGGGATACACTCCGACGAACGCCTCGCATAAGTGTTGAAATACCACCAATATCAGCACTGCATTTGGGTGGAGGTTGATTAGCTCCAACCCGTAGTGCTCGAGGACGTCCTTCAAGAACCGACTCGCAGGGAATCGAAACCCGCAGCGCAAATACTCTTCGAAAACCACCAACTCGCCCTCTCGGACGGTCGGGGTTTCTTGATCCTTCTCCGCGGGCCCAATTGATTAGCAGCTGCGGAGGAAAGATCTCTTCCTTCTCCAATGCCAGTAAACTCTCCTCGGAATGGTGGATGGATCGGCTCCAAGACGCCATTTTTTGGTGGAGAGTTGAAGGAAAGGTTGGCGACTTTTGGGGAAGATGAAGGTTGAGGAAGAATGAGGGTTTAGTGCGGCGGGAATGTTAAGGGTTTTTGGCTGAGTGGCTTCTTCAGGAAGACACCTGCTCCTTTTATAAACCCAAGGAGAAGCATTAATGTGAGTAACGTTCCTTTCAAACGTTCCACCGAATATTTTATTCGTTCATTTCCCATAATGGATACTGTCTCTGGCGGACCCGATAAAGTGTTCAGGCATCGGATCTAAAACAAAAAGACTTCTTTGTTTTAGAAACTGAAACTGCAAAGGAACTGAAAAGTTTTCAGTGCTTTTCAGAGAACGTTTTTCCTTTTATTTGCTTTGGACATTTTTACGAAAAAAATCCTATGACCCAATTTTTGGACGTATGGATGTATTTTGACCGGGTTGTGGTATGATCGAGACCCTGTTTTAAGCTCCGATTCTAATCGAAGTAACGGTCTGATCGAGCCTCAATTCTGGTCGCAGTATGTTTTAGTTCTAACCGCGGCTTTAAGTTTGATCGCGGTGTCAGAGCTGGTCGCGGTGCTTTTGTAAAAGCGTGATCCTGATCGCAAAACTGAAATTTACCTGTGTATGAATGATCGTAAAGACATTGCTTATGGTCATGTTTTCACACAGAAGATGTAAAGAATATTTATATAAAAAAGAAAGTCTTATTTCTTGCATTCTTTACATACAAAAGGGATACCGGCGACCAAAGCGTCAACCTGATCCAAAAGAAGTTTGCAGAGTTCTCCTAGGGACATGTTGTTGTCAGTAGGATCTACACTGACAAACCCCAGGGAACTAACAACTAATCTAAGCCTATCTACATCATCCCTAATAAGAGATACACTACTGTTCCTAATTAAATCGGAGAGTTACCGTTGTTGCTGAGCGTGGTCCCTCTCTCGACGGAACTGGTGCGCCTCTTCACGGGATCGTTCAAAACATTCTGCCAGATGCAGAATCGCCGAAGACATCTCTTCGGTCTTCTTCTCCAGAGCATTCTTCTCCTCCAGAAGATTATGTCCGGAAGGAAGAGACGGAGCAGCAGAAAGCTGATCACTGGGACCTCCAATATCCTACATTTGCAAAAGTTAGTGGTGCTAACTAGAACTATCAGCAAAAGGGGAGGAGGATGATTACCTGTCCTTGCTCATGACACGTTGATGTAGCCATCCTGGGAAGTTGATCATCCGATAAAATTGGATGATCACCAGATGAAGGAAGTATAACCTTCCCACCACAAGTTGAGGATTTTCTGATCGAATAGTCACCGCTTGCTGACCAGAAAATCGATCACCCAAACAAAAGCAAGGAGTGCTAGAGAAGAAAGCTGAAGGAAGAAAAAATGATTGCTCATCTTCTACCTTTGCTCTGATGGAAGATCCTTCATCTACCTTGGGTTTCTTCCTTGAAGGAGATGGATCTTCAGGCATTTGAGGCTCTTGCTTGCAAACTTCCTCTTCATCACTTTCAATCTCGATGATGCTGTGATCTGCCATTAGGAGGTGTATGAAGAGAAGAATGAAGGTGACTTCAGAAAGGACTTAACCGTGAGAAGAAAGTTGTGAGGTTTTGCAAAACAAAAGACCCGGTATTTATAACCATCAAGGTGACGGTTCACATTCTAAATCACCTCGGGTTTTTAAAAGCATTTACAATTTCACCTCGGGTTAAAAAACATTTCAGCAGCGCCATCATTACCTGTCACGTAATACCCAGAGCCCGTCTCGGGGAACCAACTGACCCACTTAGTGCGCCACTAAGCGGGGGATTTGAAGAGTCGGGTTAAAAATCCGATGCATGACTTTAAATTTGAAATAAACACGTCCCTTCGTTTCCTTCGAATTTGGGGGCTAGCTGACGAGGATTGACACCCGGGTCAGTTCAAATAAATGCACTGTTGGTTCAAGCCAGATTCGAGTCAAACACATGCCCGGCGGTGCGAACTCAAGTCATTCTGAGAAGAATCAGCCCGAGGTCGCAGGCTTTGCGCGATCAGGTCGCAGGCTTTGCGCTATCAGGAGTTCGTATACTATAAGCGAACAGGATGTCCGAGATGTTGGGCGGTCAGCCAACATCCCGCGGTCAGAACATTCTCGACCAGGGTACTTGGAGTTCATCTGTCCGGCTGCCCCTATGGCGAGAATATTCCAAGTATCCCGAAGATTCCTCCACGTGGAAGATCAACCGTCAGGAGGTTAATGCGTGCAGTTATCCATGAATAACACGTGTTTAACCTGCGTGGAGGTTAAGAGCGGTTCTCTAAAAACCGCATCCAACCATCCAAGCAACTGTCTAATGCAGTTACGACTTGACACCCTTTCGACCAGTATAAAAGGGTGGCAAGGTGCATCAAACAAGGGGATCAAACCATCTATTTGGTAGGTCAAGACCTCTGATACAAGTGAGATACAACACATCTCAACAACTCAAACAGCCAAGTCTACGACTTAGATTAGATAATATTTGCAAGCCTACCGGGGCTTCTTTTTGTACACTTACATAGGAAGAACCTTCGCCTGTGAAGGTTTTTTCCCGCTAGTTTGTAAACCTTTACCACACATAGTGAAATCCCAACAGAACATAGGGCTATTACTCCCACCATCGAGGGCCCAAACCTGTATAAACCTCTCTGTGCTCTTGTTCTCCATTTTTCTACATACCTTCCCGGAGGGTCATCTTGAAAGGTCTCGCTAATACAAATTTTGCATAAGTTCGGCTGAGGACTCCGAGTCCGAATCGTCGACAGAGGTTCATAAGGCCACTAAGGAAGCCTTACGCCTTGCGCAATCTCGTCACGATGCCGTTGTTCGAGATCCTGCTCCTAGCACTTCATGTCAACCGCATGGTCGCAGGCGTGACCAAACCCCTTCTTTGGCCCCAGACTATCCGCCAGCGGTTGAAGAGACAGTAACTCCTAAGGCACCCAGAAGGAGCACAAAAGATCGAATTCGTGTTATCGCAAATATGCTGCGTAATCGTCCTCCTGGTATTGAAGATGCAGATAAAACAACCTTTGCCAGAGTCCTGGCAGACGCACTCGACGAAGTTGTATCTAACGCAACTCCAATGGCGTCGTCTCGTTCCACGATTCGTTCCCATGAGCGGGATTATTCTCACTCCAGTCATGGGAGGTGTAATCAGTGACCAACAGGGCTGGTTTGACATGACAAGGTCAGGTGAGTTGGAAGCTCCAACGACCGAGATCGCGTACCAGTCCATTCTCACCTGGGGCCGCGAGGTGTATCTCCTCAAGGTAATGTAACCTGCGACCATATGGAAGGTCGCGGTGATAGACATTTCCGCAGTTCCTATGTAGGTTGTAAGGCTTTCTCACCAGGCTTCCGTGTTGTGGTCTGGCCAGATAAGTTTAAACCAGGAATGATCGAAAGGTCCGATGGAACTCAAAATCCATTAGAGTTTCTTCAAATCTACATCACTGGCATACAAGCGGCAGGGGGAGATGACCGTGTGATGGCAAATTACTTGCCATCGGTTCTTGAAGGACTAGCGAGAACCTGGTTGTTTAATCAACCAGAGGGGTCAATTTACAATTGGGAAATGTTTTGTGATGCAATATTCAACAATTTCCAAAATTGTTATCAGAAGCCTGGCAAGGAGGATGATCTTCATCGCTTGTGCCAGACTTCCACGGAAACTCTTCGGTAGTTTGTCAAGAGATTTGTTGGAGTGAGAAATACCATTCTAACATCTCTGACAGTTCCGTTATCAGGGCATTTAAACATGCTGTTTGATATCGGAGATTCACCAAGGATTTACTTATCCATCTGCCTCGATCAGTAGCCGATCTCTTTGATATGGCTGATCGTTATTCTGATGCGACCGAGGCCATGGAATGGAATAGGATGGTGGATAAAGGGAATTTGCCGCCTCAACCAGGTCTCAAGAATGACAAGAAGGATGGTTCTAGCAAGAAGCCGGAGTCGTCATTAGGCGGGAAATCAAAAAATCCCAAGAAGAATCGGGCTGGACAATACCGAGATGTCGCCGTTGCCGACAAACCACCGCCAGGAAAAGGTAATAAGTTTTCGTTTAAAAGTAAAACTCCTTCTAGTGGCCGCAACAGCGACCATTTGGGAAAACCGGCTAACCCGCAGGGAAATAAGAAGTGGTGTCCACTGCACAATTCTTCTGGACATGATCTCAAGAATTGTCGCAACTGGTTGAAAAGCTTAGAAGACTTCTACCAGGGGACTGGGCAAATGCCGACCATATCACGACAAGATCAGGCCTGCGAGGTTAGAGACGCTGATGGAGATGAAGAAAAATGTCTTACCAAGTATCCCAAAATCATGTCAATATTATTTTTGGTGGTTCCTCTTCTTATGCTTCTAAGCATCAATTTAAAACTTTTTACCGTGAGGTAAATAAAGTTGAAGCTCCCCTTGGGGAGTCTCAATATCCACGCTGGTTAGAAACTCCCATAACGTTTGACCAGGATGATTGTCCCAAGGGGCTTACTCGACCATTACGACTTCCTTTGGTCATTACCCCTATAATTAGCAATGCTATGGTCAAAAAAGTTCTGATCGACGGGGGCACTTCTTTGGACCTATTATTGGTCAAGACACTTGACGAGATGCAAATCCCTCGCTCAAAAATTAAACCCATAATTCATCCATTTTATGTTATAATTCCTGGTCCCTCAATGATGCCGATTGGACAAATTGTGTTACCGATAACTTTGGGAGAACTAGACAATTTCTGAATAGAATTAATTACATTTGATGTAATTGATTGCGATTCGGCATATAACGCTATTTTTGGCAGGCCAACACTTGCTAGGTTCATGGCGGCGGTGCATTACTCTTATCAATGCGTCAAGCTACCAGGCCCAAAAGGCATGATTTCAGTCCGAGGCAGCCGTAATATGGCTCTCACTTGTGATCGGTTGTCTCTGAAGTTGGTGGATCAACTTCCCCTTCGGGATGTTCAAGTTGCGACCACAACCACATATGCGATCAAAGTTGCCTCACGACCAAATGAAAAATTGAAGTTAGTTCCATTGTACCTAGACAATCCATCCAGAATCAGTTGGATTGGATAACGCTTGGATGACAAATAGGAACTCGAGCTCATTACGTTCCTCTGGGCTAACACAGATGTGTTTGCGTGGAAACCATACGACATGCCTGGAGTCCCAAGGGAAGTGACTGAGCACAAGCTAGCTATTCGGCCTGGACAGCGACCAATAAAGCAAAAGCTCAGACGCTTTACTATCGACCGACAAGAAGCCATTCGTGTGGAGTTGGACAAACTCCAGAAAGCAGGATTTATTCGAGAAGTCGATCATCTTGAATGGCTCGCAAACCCGGTCATGGTCCTAAAGTCAAATGGTAAGTGGCGCATGTGCATCAATTACACCAGTCTAAATAGTGCATGCCCGAAGGATGATTTTCCCCTTCCTCGCATCAATCAGTTAGTCGATTCTATAGCGGGTTGCGAATTGATGAGGTTCCTGGATGCTTACTCAGGGTACCATCAAATTAGTATGGCAAAAGAAGATGAAGAGAAAACTACCTTCATCACACCTTTTGGCACTTGATGCAAAAGACTTTTCTTTCCCAGTTAGGGCGTAATTTGGAAGCTTACGTCGATGATTTGGTTGTAAAGAGTTTGAAAAGCTCTAGTCACATAGATGATCTTGCTAAAACCTTTTGTAATTTGAATAAGCATGGAATAGAGTTGAACCTTGAAAAGTGCTCCTTTGAAGTTTCTTCTAGTACTTTTGGGTTTCCTTATTTGTTCGAGAAGAATTGAGGTTAATCCTGAAAAAATAGGGCCATTAAGCAAATGAGATCTCCTTCGACCATGAAGGATGTCCAGAGCCTAACAGGTAGCATGGCGGCTTTAAGTCGTTTCATATCACAACTAGGCGAACGCGGATTGCCTTTCTTTAAGGTTCTCCATAAGCACAATGGTTTTACCTGGTCGAATGAAGCCGAGAAAGCCTTTCAAGAGGTCAAAGCATATTTATCTAGTCTGCTAGTACTGGTCTCTCCAATTTTGGGGGAACCATTACTCCTTTACTTGGCGGCCACCCCTCACACGGTCAGCACAGTTCTGGGGGCGCAGAGAGAAGGTGTATAGCAACCAATCTAGTATGTAAGTGAAGTACTTCATGGACCAAAGGAGCATTACCATGAATTCCAGAAGTTACTTTATGCTCTTCTGATGGCTTCCCGTAAGCTACGACATTACACATAAGATTACTGTGCCTTCGTCCTTTCCGTTAAGAGATATTATCCGAAATCCAGAAAAATTTGGTCGCATTGCGAAATGGGCAGTGGAATTTGGAGCGTTTGACATCCATTTCACCCCTCATGTCGTAGTTAAATCTCAAGTTCTTGCAGATTTTGTAGTTGAGTGGACTAACCCCGACCCTCCTACTCAAGAATCTGTAGATTTACAATGCACTGACCATTGGACGATGTATTTTGATGGCTCTCGTAGTTTTCAACACTCGGGGGCTGGAGTGGTCTTAATTATGCCTCAGGGCGACCAACTCAAGTATGTCATTCAACTACATTTTGTTGCGACTAACAACGCAGCAGAGTATGAAGGTCTTCTTGCTGGGCTCCGAGAAGCAAAATTCCTTGGAGTTTGTCGATTAGTGGTGAGGGGAGACTCACAGCTAATTGTAAACCAGGTAAACAAGGAGTACAGCACCTCCGATGAGAAAATGGCTCATTACATGGAAGAAGTGAGGAAATTGGAAAATCAATTTAGTAATTTTGAAGTTCAATTTGTTTCGTGAAAGGATAATATACTTACAGACCAATTATCAAAAATTGGGTCCTCACATACATCTGCTATGGCAGGAGTGTTCATTGAACACTTACAATACCCTTCGATCATGGCTTTGGTCGAGGATGATTTGGTGATAGTTTACATTGCCGACCTTGGACATGAAAAAGATTGGAGCTGAACATTGCGGATCTATCTTGAACATGGGACCTTGCCCAAGGATGAAACCGAGAGTGATCGGTTAGTACGAAAGGCGCATCTATAAAAAATAATCGATGGAATTTTATATAGAAAGGGTACTCAAGGAGTATTCATCCGTTGTAGATCTCAAGAGGAAGGTAAAACCCTCTTGAAAGAAATTCACGACAGTGTGTGTGTGGTGCACATGCATCTTATTGGACGCTGGTCGGAAAGGCTTTTCGACAGGGTTTTTATTGGCCTTCGGCACTTAATGATGCCATGCATTTGGTCAAGACATGCCCACAGTGTCAACTTCATGCACGGCAAGTTCATCAGCGTGCATATGCCTTACAAACTATTCCTCTAACTAGGCCGTTTGCGGTTTGGGAAATAAATATAGTAGTTCCTATGCCCCAAGCGGTCAATGGATACAAGTTCTTACTCGTAGCCATTGACACGTTTTGATGCAGAACATCTAACAGCTGATCCACTTCAGCTACCACTTGGACCAATAACAAGAGCAAGAGCAAACCAATTCAGAGATGCCATATATGTGGTGATTCAGCAAACCAGTAACATGTCAATGAGTGACGTGGCGTCCAGCTTAATTCTAGTCACTATGCTGAGTCAAACGAATCAGAATGAAGGCTACTATCATTATACATCATAACCAGCCCCTAGATATGATATTGCATGTGTAGAATAAAGAGTTAATCACTTCTTTTGTGGGCTGCCATGAGGAGTGACGAAATTTGAAAGCTAGAAGGACCAAATGAACCAAAAGATGCATCCATTTAGAGTTCACACTTGCAGCCATGCAACCATAATGATATCTTTTACCAAAGGGTGCAACTCCTTTCTTTTCATACCTACCAAAGGGTGCAACTCTTTTCTTTTCTTTTCATACCTACCAAAGGGTACAACTCTTTTCTTTTCATACCTAACTAGGAGGGTTGTTCCTAACTTATAAATACTATCTATAGGTTGTTTTGTAGGAAGATTTTATGATTTGAATCATTTGAAACCCCGTGTTTCTTTCCTTCTTGAAAGGATTCTCTGAACTTATCAAGATTTGATCTTGTGGCGTTCAACTGGCTTATCACTTTGGCTCGTGGGTGTCTTTGTGTGGTGCCATTCTACCCGTTCGAACTTGTTTCGTGAAGTCTTGTGATCCCCCATCTTGGTCGTTGAGTTATGCACCACTTCGTTGCTGCTGGGTTCACGTCAGATTGGTATCAGAGCTCAGTTTTCATGGCAAGTTTATTTATCCTTTGAATTTGTGTTTCTCAACTTTGGGTTCAAATCTATACTGATGTTGGTTGTTGCCGCAGGTTAGGCAAGAGTCACATCTTTTGGATTTTTGAGTTCTTGTTGCACACGAGTTCTAGTTATCCTTGTTTAAAAAAAAAGAGAGAGACATATTCAAAAAAAAAAAGAGACAGCTTCAAAAAAAAAGAGAGAGATAAAAAAACATAGAGAGAGATTAAAAAAAGGAGAGAGCTAAAACAACTCGTTGTTGCAACCATCTTGTTTCTCATCCAATCCATTGCTACACTTTGTGTTCTAGTTCCTTGATTTACTGCCACCCTTTGCATACACTTCATATTCTATTTCTTTTGTTCCATTCCTCATATTCACCACCATTGTCCTTTCGAGTTTTTGTGATTTGCCACATTTGATTTGCTACAGCAGTCTTGTTGTTCTTGAATCCGATTAAGAACGAAGGTTTAAACACTTGAGAGGAACAGGTTTACCCTTGAGCGAAAAGAATTAGCGAAAAAAAAGAAAGTTTTGAGGAAGAGATTCCACCCCGAGTGTTATTTGTGAGGAATACTAACTTTCAGGGACACAATATGGTGGGTGAACAACAACTTACAGCTGAACAAGTGCAGGCCTTGTTAGCTCCACTAAGGCAAATGATGAGGGATGAAATCGCACCAATCCAAGAAAGGGTTAACAATCTTGAAGACCGAGCAAATGATGGAAAGTCAGAACGACACTTGGCAGGAAGTGATGATGGTGAATTTGAAAACCTGTTTCCATGACATCAAAACCTGCATGGTGGACATCATGCAAGACGCGTACGGCTAGATGATGACTTGGGGAAAGTGAAGGTGAAGATTCCAACTTTCCAAGGAAAGAATGATCCTGAAGCTTACTTGGAATGGGAGACAAAGATTGCAATGATCTTTGGGTGCCATAACTATTCTGAAGCCAAGAAGGTAAAGCTCGCTGCAATTGAGTTTACTGACTATGCTATCATTTGGTGGGGCCAATTAGTGACTGAAAGAAGAAGATATGGTGAGCCTCCTGTTGATACATGGGATGAGATGAAGACTATCATGAGAAGACATTTTGTACCAAGCTACTACCATCGGGAGTTGTATAACAAGCTCCAATGTCTAAAGCAAGGCTCAAAGAGTGTCGATGAATACCACAAGGAAATGGAGGTCGCCATGATACGAGCTAATGTGCAGGAAGACCAAGAAGCTACAATGGCAAGATTTCTAAGTGGGCTGAATCAAGACATAGCTGATGTGGTAGAGATGCAACACTATGTAGAGTTGACAGATTTGGTGCATCAAGCTATTCTGGTGGAAAAACAAATGAAGCGCAAATCCATGGCTAGAAGAACGGCAAACACCTCAAATTCAAGTTCATGGAAGCCTCCATATAAGAAGGATGTACCTACAGCAAACAGTAATTTTAAGAATGAGTTTTCTAAAGATGGCAAGCAAGCTATTTTTCAGAAACAAGGTACGGCTGAATCTAGCTCAAAAACTCGTCATATTCAATGCTTCAAATGTCTTGGCAGGGGTCATAAGGCTAATGAATGCCCAAACAAGAGAGTGATGATACTCAATGCGGATGGAGACGTTGAATCAGAAGAGGAGTTGAGAGATGATGACATGCCACCTCTTGAAGATGCTGAGATTGATGGTGAGTTTGCTGCAGAAGGTGATACTTTGATGTTGCGATGAGTCCTTAGCATGCAATTGCACACCACTGAAGGTAATCAGCGAACAAACTTGTTCCATACTCGCTGCTTTGTGAGTAATAAGGTTTGCAGTGTCATTATCGATGGAGGAAGTTTCACAAATGTTGCTAGTTTGGAGATGGTAAAGAAGTTGTCATTACCAACTCTGAAGCACCCACAACCATTTAGGCTGAAATGTTTGGATGATTGTGAAGAGAAGAAGGTAACCAAGCAAGTACTTGTGACATTTACCATCGGCAAATATACTGATAAGGTACTTTGCGATGTTATTGCAATGCAAGCATGCCATATTCTGTTGGGAAGACCATGGCAGTATGACAGGCGGGTCATGCATGATGGTTACACCAATAGATACTCTTTTACGTTCAAGCAACAATTTGTAACACTCATTCCTTTGACTCCAAAGGAAGTCCTTGAAGATCATATCAAAAGAGAAGAGAGAAAGGCTGAGTTGAAAGAAAAAGAGAGAATGAGTGCCACCAAACAAAATGAGATTGCCACCAAACAAAATAAGGGAGTGAGTGCCACAAATGAAAAAGTGAGTTTGAGTGCCACAAATAAATCTGAGAGAGAAGGAAAATGTCTCCTTGCCGGGAAGAGTGAGATGAAAAGAGCAATCTCAAGCAAGAAGCCCTCATACTTCTTGTATACAAGGAGGTGCTTAAAATCACTAATGAGTTAATCCATTCTATTCCAAGAAATGTCAAATCTGTTTTGCAGGAATTTGAAGATGTTTTTCCTGAAGATGTACCCCCTGGACTACCTCCAATTCGTGGAATTGAACATCAAATTGACTTTTTTCCGGGTGCCACCATACCAAACCGGCCAGCATACAGATGCAACCCCGAGGAGACTAAGGAGATACAAAGACAAGTTGAAGAGTTGATGGCAAAAGGATATGTTCAAGAAAGCATGAGTTCATGTGCTGTACCAGTGCTACTAGTGCCAAAGAAGGATGGAACTTTCAAAATGTGTGTTGATTGTCGAGCTGTCAACAGCATCCCGGTAAAGTATCGACACTCCATCCCACGACTCGATGATATGCTAGACGAGTTGCATGGTTCATGTGTGTTTTCAAAAATTGATCTTAAAAGTGGTTACCATCAAATTAGAATGAGTCTACTTTGATGACATACTGATTTATAGCAAATCCATGAATGAGCATGTAGCACACCTAAAGCAAGTCTTAGCACTGTTAAAAAAGAAAAATTGTTTGCTAATCTTAAGAAATGTACATTTTGCACATATAAGGTTGTGTTTCTTGGACTTGTTGTAAGTGCGCAGGTATTGCGGTGGATGAAGAAAAAGTCAAGGCAATCAGAGAGTGGCCTACGCGTACTTCAGTAACTCAAGTTAGAAGCTTCCATGGTTTGGCAAGTTTCTACCGGCATTTTGTTCACAACTTCAGCGAAGTAGCAGCTCCATTGACTAATGTGATCAAGAAGAACGTTGCATTCAAATGGGGAGAAGAACAAGAGAAAGCTGATTTTGTTAAAGAGATTCATGTGAAGGTCGAGGACAATATCAAGCGCAAAACTGAGCAATATGTAAAGCAAGCAAACAAAGGGCGCAACAAAGTTGTTTTCCAGCCAGGAGATTGGGTTTGGTTACATCTGCAAAAAGAGAGATTTCCTAAGAAGAGAAGCCCCAAGCTCAGTCCGAGAGATGGACCATTTCAAGTGTTGCAACGCATCAATGACAACGCCTACAAACTTGATCTACCAAGTGAGTATGAAGTCAGTGATACATTCAATGTTTCTGACTTAACTTTGTTTGATGTAGGTGATGAGGAATGAAGATTTGAGGACAAATCCTTTTCAAGAGGAGGAGCGTGATGCAGAACATCTAACAACTGATCCACTTCAGCTACCACCTGGACCAATAACAAGAGCAAGAGCAAACCAATTCAGAGATGCCATATATGTGGTGATTCAGCAAACCAGTAACATGTCAATGAGTGATGTGGCGTCCAGCTTAATTCTAGTCACTATGCTGAGTCAAACGAGTCAGAATGAAGGCCACTATCATTATACATCATAACCAGCCCCTAGATATGATATTGCATGTGTAGAATAAAGAGTTAATCACTTCTTTTGTGGGCTGCCATGAGGAGTGACGAAATTTGAAAGCTAGAAGGACCAAATGAACCAAAAGATGCATCCATTTAGAGTTCACACTTGCAGCCATGCAACCATAATGATATCTTTTACCAAAGGGTGCAACTCCTTTCTTTTCATACCTACCAAAGGGTGCAACTCTTTTCTTTTCTTTTCATACCTACCAAAGGGTACAACTCTTTTCTTTTCATACCTAACTAGGAGGGTTGTTCGGACGCATCAAGCCCAACCCAAGATCAAGCCCAACTCGTCTGCGAGTCCAGCTCGGCCATCCAGCAGCAGTCCAACTTCAAACGGATGCCCAGGCCACGTACGAAGTCTATTTTGGGGTAAATGAGCACTTTACGGAGAAGCCCACGATGCCACCTTTCCAATGGATCTAGCCCCATTGCCAAATTCCATCTGGATCGCCCGCAATCGACGAAACAATTCGCGGACAGATTCTGCCGGGTGCTGTGCCGCCTCCACTTTAGGCCCCAGGCCCATGTACCCCTAGGGTTTCACATCCACCTCCTTGGCTGCCACCCCTGTTATATATGGCCGTCACCCTTCCCATTCTTCCTTAGGTTTTGTTTAGATTAGTTTTCCCCATGTGTGAAACTTCATCCTTGTATTGTTATGTCGCCTAGACCAACAAGTACAAGTTACACAACCTCAAATTTATCGTGAGTTTCATTCATATTTGCAATTCAGATTGCTTTTACTATCGTTCTTGCTTGTTCTTCGGTTGCTTGCAGGAATTGAACCTCGTGTTCAGGTTGATCATGCCCACGGCAAGATCAATAACCCTCTGAAGTTGGTTTAACGATTGCTAAGGCTCATCATCGTCGTACGGTGTAGTCAGATCATTAAAGTCACTTCCACCAAATCAAAGCATCCCTCTCATCGAAAGATCGGGACCCATATTCTTCATCAAGATTGATCCTTCAGGCTGATTGAACAGCCAGGTCCAGGCTGGACCTTACAGGACAGTCAGTAAGTAGTTTTCCATTACCCGGTCATCACGGCCAGCTGCTTGGATGGCAGTAATATAAATCTGGAGAAATTCGGAAGGATTCTTGGTTCCATCAAATCGCTCGATCGTTCCGGGTTTAAACTTATCTGGCCAGACTGCTGCACGTAGCCCTGGCGAGAAAGTCTTACAACCTACGTATGAGGGACGTGGTTGTTGATCATCATGACCTCCATCAAGGTCACAGAAAGAGTCTGCTGGTAGCCCCAAGTGTGACCGCACCGGTCCACGATTATGATCGCGAGGAGAATCTACTCGCGGCCCCAAACGCGAATGTACCAGTTCACGATGAAGATCACTAGGATTACATGTTCGCCTGGTTTTCCAATACCGGGCTGATGATGTGTGTCCGTGTTGTCCCTAGCTCGAATGATAACTGTCTCGCTCACGCGAATGAGTTACTGATCGTGAGGATGATGTTGGAGTCACAACAGTTGCTACCTCATCGAGGTTATCCACCAAAATCCTTGCGAACAGTGCTCTGTCATCATTCGCCAAACCAGATGGAGGATTGCAAAGAGTATCTACAATCACACGAATGCGTTCCTGTGTAGTCCTTCTGGGTGCCATGGGAGTTATTGTCACCTCATCTACCAGAGAACAGACCGGGGCTGATAGCGGAGTCTGGTCCCGCCTGCGACCATGGTGATGTCGCAGACGAGAATTTCCAGGGGAAAGGTGTGAGCTGCGGTATCATGGCGAGATTGTGTGAGTTGCAGAGCTTGCTCTGTGACTTTACAAACCTCGGCCTCTCGCCACGAGCTGCATCTTCTTCCCGTTTGCACTCCTCTTCTCTGGCTACACATTGCTCAGAGGTTTCCTCAGAAAGTACAACAACTTCCCGAGGAACTAAGTTCGCTGACGGGGAGAGCATCTCCTCATCTTGATCAGACTCAAAATTGAAGATGGAATTCAAGTTATCTGGAGCAAATACTTCCAAATTGAATTCAAGATCCTCATCTCCCGCATTATCTGGGACGATAGGTTCTGGCACATATTCACCTCTTGATGTAGCAGGACTCACCGAAGGTGAACAAATTGCCAGTTCAGGTTCCTGGCCATGGACCAAGTCCTGAGAATACTCCTCAGCAAAGGTTCTGAGGGAACTTCATTTTCTTCCATGTAGAGAGTTTCATCCTCCATGTTAAGATCAGCATAATCTGCAAGATCAATATCATTTTTGGAATCGAAACTCCTGACATGGCTTACCGAGATTCTTGATGAAGAATAACACCTTGAAATGGGCCCCACGGTGGGCGCCAGCTATCGACGATTAGGACTCTGGTCCTTAGTCGAACTTGCATAAAATTAGATGATGAAGTGTGAAGCTGATCTAAGGTGAAACTCAAGTAAATCAGGGTATCTATGTCTAAGGAAGAAAGGAATTTATACAGGTTCGGACCCTCTGATAATGAGTAATAGCCCTACTCCTGTTGGTGTTTCACTAAAAATATCAAGATTTACAGGGGGAGAATAAGAGGTGTTCTTGGATAAACTAAGAACAATCTCCTATTCCTGGTTACACAATGTATAACAGTCTACTGTTTCTATCTCTTAGGTCTTGTGTCTTCGTTCAGGTGAGATGATCTTCTCTCCCAACAATCTCCCTTTTATAGCTCGTCGACGGTCGCCGGTTACGGAATTGAAGAGTCACTGGGAGGCAAACGTGCGCCAGTCATAATGTGCACTTATGCCCGTTGATGACTACACCTTTATCTTCTTGACAGTTAATAGAAATTAATTAAGGAAGCTGAAGATATCCAAGGCGGCGGTAGTGGTTGAACAGGCTTTAGTATTGGGTATGGTCGAATAAGTCTAACCATATCTTCGTTTGATGTTTTGGCTCTTTAGTTGCCTTGGTTGTGCATTAACTACGACCAGATATTGTTATTCGTTCACTCTCCATGACCTGGACAACCACGGGAAGATATCTCCACGACCAGGGTATTTGTGGGTATATGAGCTCATGAACTCCTTGACCTTTGTATTGTGGGCGTCTCAAGACTATGGACCCTGCGACAATGGAGGCTGAGACCATAGAATAGGCTATATCCAGAATATCTTGTACTGTCCTCTTGTCTCCCTCTTAAGTCCTTGAGACCACAGAGGGGTATGTGAATAATTTAGATCTCAATCTATAGCCCTTGCGACTATAGATCGGCAAAGGTGACTAACTCGGGTTATAATCTTCATCAAGTACTATAATTTGTTGCTAGAGACAAAGCCTTTCCTTGATTGATCAGCAACTAAGACTAGTACTTGTGTGAACTATTATTCAACTTCGCAATTTCTGGAATCACTGATTGTTTTTCCTTAATACACATAATTTTCCCTACCTATAACTCCACATATTTTACCACTAGTCCTTGTGTGTGCCTCACATTGCAATCGCTGTACTTATCTCCTTTTGTATGTTATCACGACTTGGCAAGCTAATTGCAAATATTAAGAGGGGTAAGAGCTTCGGTTGGTAAGCTTTGTGAGGTTGAGAGTTCCACATACATTCAGTAGTTAGTAGGAGATTTTGTTTTTGTGTTTTCTTGTTTTCGCTAACCATGGCAGGGTCGAAAGGCTCTCAAGGTTCATCGCATGATAGTGATGCTGATGTGGAGAAAAGCGTAGATCGACCACCAGTGATCCCGTCGTCCCCTCCCGCATGGCTAGAACAATTCAGACACAAGAACGCAACATCAAATGCAAATTCAAGCGGATGCTGAACGAACAAGTGGTTGTTCGATTGGACAGTTTGGAGAATCGTCTTGATAGATTTGAAATTTGACTTGAGCAAGTTGAGAAAACTCCTCCACGACAGCACCCACCACCTGGAGTTCCCCGAGGTCCAATTGAAGCCAATAATCATGTTGTGGCTGTTGTTCCACTTCAACCAAGGGTAAACTTGAATGCTATATTCCAGGAGGCCGCCGATGGAGACATGATAATTATGTGGTTGATAATGAGGAAGTCGTTTTGGATCCTAATCAACAACGACTTGCACGAAACTGTCGAGGCATGGGAGTGCATGCACGTCACCACAATGAAGAGAGAAGGGATGATGCTTTGGGAAAGATCAAATTTACTGTCCACAGCTTTGATGGGAAGTTTAATCCAAAAGCATATCTCGATTGGGAATTGCTTGTTGAGCAAAAGTTCAATTGTCATCTTTATCCAGAAGATCGTTGAGTACGTGTTGCCACAAGTGAGTTTGTTGATCATGCTTCTATTTGGTGGAATCAAATACGCCAAAGAGATAGAGCTCCTCACACTTGGGATGATTTGAAGCGCTTGATGAGGTCCATATTCGTACCCACTTATTTTGAGAGAGATTTGCTTAATAGATTTCAGAGATTGAATCAAGGTGGCAAATATGTGGAAGACTACTATCAAGAACTGCAAGTAGGCATGCTTCATGCTAATGTGCAGGAAGAGGAGAATGCAAAGATGGCTAGATTCTTGGGTGAATTGAATCATGAGATACAAGATATCCTTGATTTTCAGACTTACGCCTCTCTGGACTAGCTTTTCCATTATGCATGCAAAGCTGAGAGGCAGGTGTAGGGGAAACGACCAAGCTACAACAAAACTGGTCGAAGAAACCCTAGTTCGACCACGCCCTAGAAGAGCACTAATTCGCAGCAAAAGAGTGCGACCCCCTCTAGCGGAGCTGTTACATCGACTGGCCGAGTGTAGTCTGCGGGCCGCCCTACTACCTCAACATCCAAAGTTGCTGATTCGAAGACAACCACTGCTATCCACACCAAAAGTTCATCATCAGTCGCTTCTATAGGAAGAACAAGGGAGATAGTGTGCTTCAAATGCAAAGGGAAGGGGCATTACGTGCGTGATTGCCCAAATCAGTGTGCCCTTATCGTCTAGGATGATGGAGAATACACATCGACCAGTGAAGTCAAAGAAGAATCCGACCGCGAGGAGCAACAAGGCATGTTGGGCTCTGACGCGGAGGAGATCACCTTTCATACTGGTCATGCTAGCCTTATTGTTCATCGTGTTCTCAGCTCTCAAATGGAAAAGGCAGAGCGGGGGCAGTGCCACAATTTATTCCAATCAAAGTTTGTGATCATGAAGCACTCGTGCAAGGTCATCATTGATGGAGGGAGCTGCAACAATATTGCCAGCTCTGAGATGGTCGCCAAGCTTGGCTTGGCCATACGAACACACTCGCAGCCGTACTACATTCAATGGTTCAACTCTTGTGGCAAGTTGAAGGTGAACGCGATGGTGCGTGTCCACTTCTCTGTAGGTCCCTATTTTGATTTTGTGTACTGTGATGTGGTAACGGTGCAAGCTTGTGCATTACTACTTGGACGACCATCACAATATGACAAGGATACTACACATCATGGGCATTCCAATAATTACTCTTTTGTGTACAACAATAAGAACGTCTCGCTGGTTCCAATGTCTCTGGATGAAATTCTCAAAGATGATTTAGATAGGGCTGAGCGTGAGAGAAAATAAAGAGAGATGAGCGACATCCACAAATCGAAGAGTGAGAGCCACCAAACCAACCTAAGAGAAAAGAAAGAAAGGAGTGAAAACAAAAAAGAGGTAAACGTGAGATGCGAGAGCTCGAAACCCATCCGCAAGAGTGCTTTGTGCTTGTGTGCAAAGACACTCTCTTTTCTACTGATACTTTACCCTCCACTTTACCCATTTCGGTTGTTTCTTTATTGCAGGAATTTGAGGACGTGTTTCCAACTGAGATACCTGCAAGACTGCCACTATTGCGTGGGATAGAGAATCAAATCGACCTCATTCCAGGGGCATCCTTGCCTAACTGACCTCCATATCGCACCAATCCAGAGGAAACAAAAGAAATTCAATGTCAGGTACAAGAGCTTCTCAACAAAGGGTATGTACGTGAAAGCTTAAGTCCATGTGATGTTCCTGTTTTACTGGTGCCAAAAAAAGGATGGATTATGGATGTGTATAGATTATCGAGCTATCAACAACATTACTATTCGTTATCATCATCCAATTCCTCAGTTAGATGATATGCTTGATGAATTGAGTGGCTCGACCATCTTTTCTAAGGTCGATTTGCGAAGTGGTTACCACCAAATTAGAATGAAACTAGGTGATGAATGAAAAACTGCCTTTAAGACTAAATTTGGATTGTATGAATGGTTGGTCATGCCATTTGGTCTTACTAATGCACCTAGTACGTTTATGCATTTAATGACCGAAGTGTTGTGAGCTCTCATCGGACACTTTGTGGTGGTCTACTTTGATGACATCTTAATCTACAGCAAGACTTTAGACAATCATGTGGGACATTTGCGACAAGTTTTTGCTGTCTTGAGAGAGGTCATTTGTTTGCTAACCTTAAAAAGTGCACCTTCTGCACGGATCGAGTCGTGTTTCTTGGTTTTGTTGTGACTGCATAGGGCATTGAGGTGGATAACAAAAGGTGCAAGTTATTCAAGCATGGCCTACACCAACAACAGTCACACAAGTGTGAAGTTTTCACGGACTTGTTGGTTTCTACCGCCGGTTCGTACAGGATTTCAGTATGATCGCCACCCCACTCAACATGCTGACAAAGAAGAACATGCCCTTCAAGTGGGAACAGGCGCAACAGGACGCTTTGAACACACTAAAAGATAAGTTAACCAATGCACCACTTCTACAACAACCTGATTTTAATAAAACTTTTGAGATAGAATGTGATGCTAGTGGTATTGGAATTGGAGGTGTTCTCATACAGGATAGAAAACCCATTGCTTATTTCAGTGAAAAGCTTAGTGGTCCTGTTTTAAACTACTTAACTTATGACAAGGAATTGTATGCATTGGTTAGAGTGTTAGAAACATGGCAACATTACCTCTGGCCGAAAGAATTTGTTATACATTCGGATCACGAATCATTGAAGAACATTCGTAGTCAAAGTAAGTTGAATCATAGACATGCTAAGTGGATTGAATTTATTGAAACCTTTCCGTATGTTGTCAAATATAAGAAAGGTAAAGATAATTTGGTTGATGACGCATTGTCTAGGCATTATATATTGTTATCCCAACTTGATTGTAAAATTCTTGGGCTCGAAAGTTTAAAAGAATTATATTCAACTGATTTGGATTTCAAAGACATTTACATTAATTGTAAAGAAGGAAGTGTGTTGGGCTCGATATGTACTGAATGATGGCTGTTTGTTTAGAGCTAACAAGCTTTGTGTTCCCGTGAGTTCCATTCGTCTTTTGTTGTTGCAGGAGGCTCACAGCGGAGGTTTGATGGGACATTTTGGGATATACAAAACAGAAGACGTTTTGGTCACTCACTTTTACTGGCCAAAGATGAGGCAAGACGTCGAGCACTACGTACGGCGATGCACTACTTGTCAAACAGCTAAGTCTCACTTAAATCCACATGGGCTGTATATGCCTCTTCATATTCCGATAGTACCTTGAGAGGATATTTCTATGGATTTTTTGTTGGGATTACCAAGGACTAAGAAGGGGAGGGATAGTATATGTGTTGTCGTTGATAGGTTTTCTAAAATGGCTCATTTTATATCTTGTCATAAGAGCGATGATGCTACCCACATTGCTGATTTGTTTTTCAGCGAGGTCGTTCATCTCCATGGAGTACCGAGGACAATTGTTTCAGATCGAGATACCAAATTTTTGAGCCACTTTTGAAGGACGCTTTGGGGTAAACTTGGAACGAAGCTGTTGTTTTCAACGACCTGTCATCCCCAAACTGATGGCCAAACCAAAGTTGTCAACCGAACACTTGGTACCATGTTATGGACAGTTCTCAAGAAAAATTTGAAGCTTTGGGTGGAATGCTTACCACACATTGAATTCACATACAATAGTGTCGTGCATTCTACTACCAAGTTTTGTTCGTTCAAGGTCGTCTATGGATTTAAACCTACTACGCCAATTGATTTGTTACCTCTACCACTTTCAGAAAGAGGTAATCTTGATGCCGAACAGCGTGCTGAGCTAATTCATAAGATACATGAGACGACCAAAGCAAATATTGAGAAGATGCAGGTGTAGTATCAGAAGCATGCAAATAAAGGGCGCAAGGAAGTTGTGTTCGAAGAAGTTGATTTAGTTTGGCTGTATTTGCGTCATGATCATTTTCCAGAACAGCGCAAGTCCAAACTAATGCCACAAGGTGATGGACCATTCAAAATTCTTGCCAAGATCAATGACAATGCTTACAAGTTGGAGCTACGTGAGAACTATAGAGTGCGTGATATATTCAATATTGCTGATTTATCTCCATACTTGGGTGAGAATGATGGGCAAGAGTCGAGGACGACTCTTTTTCAAGGAGGGGAGTATGATGAGGAAATCATGACCACACACTCACATGCATTAACACAAACGTATGCGCATCGCCTTGGACAATAGGTGAATTCATTTCTTGGGTAAATTAATTATTTAATTATAGAACAAATGATATTACCTAATGATTGTTCTTTGCTTGTTGTTACATGTGTGGGAGTTCTGGACGAAGTTATTGATCCAGTTTTTAGCCAAGGAAGAATGAACACTTTTCTGGCAACTTCGACCAACGATCACTTCGACCACATCGATCAAAAGAACTTTGCGCTCGATAAGGCTCGAGATTGTAGCACTGCCCAAGGTCACAACCCATGGTTGGAAGCACAAGGTTGTAGCCCATGGTCGGAAGCACATAGTCGTAGCCTGGGGACCATACAACCTGCCAACCAAGTGATGATCGGATGTTTGATCAGAGACTTCAACAAAGCACCAATTTCAGCACAGATGTTTAAGTTGATCTTCTGAGTACTTGTTGGAAAGATATTCGAAAGAGCTTTCCAACGCATTAAGAATCATCAAAATCTGACGTCGTATGCAACCAAGAAACCCGAAAGAATGACAAGTGCACGAGAGAAAGAAGTCCAGTCCGAATCCGTGAAAAATAGTTCTGGATTTCTTTTATTTCTTATAGTATGTTAGGATTATATTCTGTTTCAAATTAGATTAAGATTAGAATTCTAGTTTAAAACTTCTATCTTTTGTAGACACCATCCTCTATAAAAGAGAAGGTATGGTCTTAGTTTTAGGTAGACTTCGTTGAATATTGTACTCCCGTGCCATGGTTGATGACTTGTACAATTTGGGGTGCCACAGTTCACCTCATAATTCAGATTATTGAGAGTTGACATCCTTCGGCTGTTGCTTTTGCTTTTCTTATTGATTTGCTTGAGTTGTTCTTCGTGAACAGGTCAATCTAGCTTTGCTCGGTTGATAACCAATTGAGGAGTGGTTTAGCAATTGTGATGTTGCTGATTGCGTTCTTGGATCGTGGTTAGCTTCCCCTTCGTCAAAGTCATAACTCTCATTTATCCACGGATTTCTCCTACGACGAAAGATCGGGACCAAACTTCATGCATGCATCTTAAGGCGAGGCATGTGCATATCACTGACCAACCGATGGCATATGATTTTGTCGCTCTGCATGCTTCCATGGAGTCCTTGAGCACTAGTTTCTCTGACTTTAGGTCAGGATTTTCATATTACAGGGCTACGATGGATTCTAGGATAGACCACCTCACCAGCCGCGTGGACCGCCTCTACGATTATCATGTACACGTAGGCTACATCCTCTCGAACAACACATATCCAGGCACATCTACCTACCACGGGGCTCATCGTCACACCCCTGGCATTCCTCCGCAACCGTACCCACCACCAACCAACCCGTACTACCCTCCATCGTATTTCCACCAATCACCTCCATCGTAGGAATGCATGGATTTAATCGTACCCACCACCAACCTACATGTAGGCTTATCTTTAGCCTTGTTTGCATTAAGTTTAGCTAGCTGAGTGGAAGTCATTGGTTCTAAAACCATTTTCTTGCCCTAAAACATGAAGGTATACTGATTGGTTCTACCATTATGCATAGCTTCTATGTCATACAACCATGGTCTACCTAATAGGAGTGAGCAAGTATCCATAGGTACAACATCACAGTCGACATGATCGTGATAAGAACCAATAGATATAGGGACTCGAACGGTTTTTGTTACTTGTACCTTACCGCATGGATTTAACCATTCAATATCGTAAGGTTGCTGAAGTGGGGTCATGGTCAAGTCAAGCTTCTCGACCATGTCCACACTCGCGAGGGTGTTGCAGCTTCCTCCATCAACGATGATGTGCACCGCTCGCTCGTTGACAACAAACTTCGTTTGAAAGATGGTATGGCGCTGATTTGGTTCATCACGTGTTGGTTGTGCATGAAGCACACGTGTGACAACAAGAGCTGGATATTTCTCTGATGTTGAAGCAGTGCAAATCTCTCCTTCTTGTTCTGCAGTGTTAGTGGCGACAAGAGCATATTCATTTTCATCAATGTCACTAGCACTAGAGTACTCACCATCTTCTCGGATTATTAGAGCACGTTCATTTGGGCAGTCTCGCATCACGTGGCCATGTCCCTTGCATCGAAAGCATTGTACTTCTCTCGTACGACCTGTGGAGGCGATAGAGGAAGCACTCTTTGCCGGAGTTTGTTTTGCAACTGATTTGCTTGACTCCGGGGTGTGTAGCGGTGTAGAGGGAGCAGGGGCAGCAGGTGAAGGAGCATGTCCCGGAGTGGAAGACGACATCTTGGTTTGGATCTGGATAGGCCGGGATGTGGTGGATCCTCCAAAATTTCCTCGCGTCGTGGATCGGCGTCCCTGTACTTCCCTTTCTACTTTCAAAGCAAGATGAAACAAACGGGTGATAGAATTGTATTCTTTATAGTCAAGTATGTCCTGGATTTCACGATTAAGACCACCCAAAAATCTAGCCATTTTCGCATTTTCATCCTCATCTAACTGACAACGCACATGCCAATTTGCAATTCCTGATAATAATCTTCAACAGATTTATCACCCTAATTAAAGCGTTGCAACTTGTTGAGCAATTCACGTTCATAGTATGTAGGAACAAATCTAGCACGCATTAATCGTTTTAACCCATCCCATGTTGTAGGCACATTACGTCGGGCTCTACGAATCTCTTGCCACCAAACAGAAGCAAAATCAGTGAATTCACTAGTGGCAGCACGTACTCTCCTATCCTCAGAGAAGTCATAACACGCAAATTTTTGTTCTACCGCCAACTCCCAATCAAGGTAAGCATCAGGATCGTATTTACCAGCGAAAGAAGGCATAGTAAATTTCATTTTGGCAATGGAATCATCACGTACCTCTCGGGTGGCATGTGGATTTCTTACCATTCCTTGCCTATTGTGGCGGAGTCGACGGTGCTGGCGATCGTTATGAACATTATTTCCTTCTTCGGACTCCGAATCAGCCACGTAATTGTTATTTTCTTGGTCAACAAGTAGAGCAGGTGGAATGGGCACAGTGGTGGAGCTCGACGTGGGTTGACATTTTGCTCCAGGGCTCCGTTGTTTGGGGCAGCACGAAGAAACTCCGTCACTTGCGCTAACTGCGCACGAATGTCATCCAAAGCGGCGCGAGTGTTGAGCTCATGCCGATTGTACATTCCTTGGAAATGGTCTACCCATCTCCGCTGTTTTGGAGTAAGAGGATCTTCATGCTCACTCCCACTACCGCCATTGCTCCCATGATTGTTTGTTTCACCTGCCATGGTTAGTAGCAACAAGGGGAAAACTCACAAGATTATGTAATCCCTATTGACTACGAGAATGGGTAAAAGTGGCAATTCACACATTCCCAAGCTTCCACCAAGATCTTACAAATTCTCGACCTGCAATAGAGGAATACAACCGGTGGCAAGGTGATGCACTCTGAAGGTGGCAAAGCAACTGCAAATCCCTTTTCCTGTATGGTTAGTAGAGAGGTAGAGCTTAGACAGACAATTTTATATAAGCAAAGGATTAACAATAACCAAAATCAGATAACAAAGCTGAATAAATGTCCAAAGTACTTGTCACAGTTGCTGGTCTAAACGCGTTCCTAAAACTAGTTCAAGCAAGTAAAGTGGTCGGTAGAGGCGATGGACATGAAAGGATGCAAGCACTTCTGATCTTTTTTTTATTATTTTTTTTTTCTATTCCTTCTTTTTTTTATGCACTTGCCTTTTTCTTTTTTTTCACAAGAGTGCTGCAAAGAATGGATTACAACTCAAGATTTAAGGATTACACACAAAACCTATCACAATACTCTCGGCAGTTTAGCAAAGATGCTCTGTAGAAACTTCCAATAATAATTTGGGGCTCTTAGAGACCTCAAACACAAAAACGTATAACTAGGAAGTTGTATCCCTTTTCTTTCTCGTCAATTTGAATACATGGAACACCCAATTTGGAGTTTGGCGCTAGGAGATATGGCCCCCGAAATACAGGCTGTACAGATTACTCCGGAATGAAACAGATTAACTTCCAACGCAATTTTCGCCACGAATATGGCATTTCTGGAATTTGGTGCAATGAACAAAGTTGTAGATCTCTTCGAGAGATACAATTTAGACTATTTAATTTGCCAAATTGGTGTTCAGACGACAAAGATATAAACAGCAACGCAAAAGAGAAATCCGAACCGATTGCGACTCGAATTTGGTTTCGGTTTAGGATTGGGATTTGATACTCGACCTAGACCAAGAACACGAATTGACCAACAATACGACGATGACCACGGACACAAATTCAACAATGCAAAACTGAAAACAAAAATTGCAAAAGGCTCAAAGGAGTTTGGACAGAGGAAGACTATGGTCACAAATTTTTTTTTTTGGCTTCTTGTTTTTTTTTGTGGACTCTAGGATGAACAAAATTAAACTAAACTAAGGTAGATGTGTTCTCACCAGGCAACCGTTGCTCTGATACCACTTGATGCGCACACAAGGGTGCCCGATCTTCTGATGAGAACGATGCGTCGATTTGTGGGATGATGATTCCGTGAATTTCGGCTACCAACCAGCGAGGAGAGGAACCGGCAATCGCAAAACCACCACACCAAATCCGATCAACCAAGCCGAGATGCAAGCAATCGAGAACAAGCAAGAACAAGATAGATAGCCAATTGAAACAAAGCAATCACTCAAACCAGGGGTGAGGTTCTGTTTCTCGTATTGGATGGTCTAGTCGGCACACGCAACACGAGGAGTGATGTACAAGGGGTCTACCACACGCAACAAAACCTAAGAGGCAAAGTACGAGGACGGCAGCCATAAGTATAGTGGCGGCTAGGGGAGGGGCACCCAAGCTAGGGTCAGCCACCACCAAACCCTAAAAATACATGGGCCATAGGCCCAAAAATAAGGTGACGCAACACCTGAGGTTTCTAGCCCGTACACTTCTTCTGCAGTTTCCCGTTGTTCCTAGCCCAATCTGGCAGTGGGACTGGGTCCATTGGAAAGCATATCTCCTAAGCTTTCCAACGAGTGGTTACACATAGAAAACGGAGTTCGGGAGCCCAAGTTATGCCCGTTTGAAGTTGGCCTGCTGCTGGATGGCCGGGGTGGAGTTGTTGGTGTCTTGGGCCTCCATGTGGATCGTCCTTGGTTCATCGAGGCTGCTCGGGACTTGGACTTGTGGCATTGCATCTTTGGAGAAGGCTTGAAAGGCCGGGCTTGAGGATTAAGTCCTCCTTGCGATGAAGATGAAGCAGGGGAGATAGCACCGGTCGTATCCACGCTGGAGATGTCCTCATCACCACCCTCCGATGAGTGATCTCCAAGGAACACAAGTTTTTAATATTTTTTCTTTTTTGTTTTTTTGTTTTTCTTTTCAGATTTTAGCTTGCGACACCTTGGACCGAACCACCAGAGCTACGTGTACCACAACACACTCTTTCACCACATCAACATCAACATCAACAACATCGACCTCTAGACACCATGATCGCAAACGGTAACCTATATCTCTCTCCAAACATTGAGAACAATGTCTGGTTTAGCTTAGGGGATAGCCACTCTATCGTTTGCTTAGCCTTCAAAGAATCATCATTCAACACTTTCGCCATCATAACCACTCTCTTGCCACCATAAAACGAAAAATAAAAAAAAATATATCAACTTGGAACGCCCGGTTTTGAAGATGATTTTTAATTAAATAGATGGTTATTCTATCACATCTTTGCATATGATCAACTGAACTTATCTTTCTTTAAAAGTTTCAAATGCCTGTGTTGAGTGCTTGTCTTAATTTAACCATTAAAGATTGTGCTTGTCTATTAGACATTATTGACTTCTTCCAAATTTAGGGTTTCTAATAAACTATCATCTAAAGTTAACTCTCTTATGTTACTTTTTATGCTTAAATTGCTAATTGTCCTTCTCTTTAAAATAAAAATGTGTAATAGTGAAGTATAATCGACCACTAGGGAGAGGCAGTGATGAATCATTGACCAGCTGGGGAAGAGAAGATTTACTTAACTTATGCACAAAAAATAATATTTGTTATAGTAAAATGATTGCTTAAGATGCGGCTTTGTCTAATCTCTTGTAACGTATATGTGATAAGTGCTAAATTGGTAGCATTTTTACCCTAGATTTAGTATCGAAAACGTGCAAAATCCTCTAATTGTTGTATTAGTGACCGTACTGGCAATTTAATCTATCTTGGAAAATGATTGAAATTAACTTGCAATCCTCGAACCTTGGATAGAATTACGCTAGATGGTTATGGAATGATGCGACAACGGCCCGATCTTCCGATAGGTTCTACTTTGTGAAATGGGGACATTCACGTTCCAAGGCTTCCAATCAGCGGGATTGAGTCCTTGCAATCGCTACACCCACGCACCTATCATTATTAACCATGCTCACGCCCGAATGACCTTACCATGAAGGTTAATTCCTGCACGCAGTAGAAGAAATGAGCAAAAACAAGATGCAAAGCAATATGAAATTGCAGAACGAACAACTGAGGTTATCTTTCACTAAACCAGGTCTTTCGATACTACTCCGATGAACAATTGTATCTCATGCAGCGGGAAACAATGTAGCAAATAACCTGGGGAAAAATTTGAGGAGTTCAGCCATATAAAGGAGAAAGGGGTGTAGGCTAGGGTTGGCTCACAACCCTAGGCAGGGTACATGGGCTGTGGCCCAAAAAAAGAGGTGATGTAGCACCAAGAAGCCCAAAACAGATTCTGACTGTGACTTATTTTGACGATTGCGACCTACTCAGAAGGAATTTTGAAGTCGGGCCAGATCCGTTGGAAAGATGACATCGTGGGCTTCTCCATAAAGTGCTCGAACATTCCAAACAGACTCCGTATGCAGCTTTTATGTTCGTTTGAAGGTGAGCTGCTCCCTGGTGGCCGAACTGGACTCCATCTCGTGTACAACTTGGGTCGAAGCTTTCCTTGGTGAAGAATTACATCCTTACTGGTACATCCTGATGAGGACATCACTAGCTCAGATATGAACAAGACTCCATCCACTCCTTCCACTACTTCCATTACTTCCTCGCCGCCACGAGAAGATCAAGGAGAACGGCGAGTCGGCATGAATCCATGTGCTGAGCCCTTCACTGCGCCCACACCGGAGGATCAGCGAGCTACATCAAAGGTGGAACAACCCACGACGCATCACGCCCAGCCCAAGATCAAGCCCAACTCGTCCGTGAGTCCAACTCGGCCATCCAGCAGTAGTCCAACTTCAAAAAGATGCCCAGGCCACATACAGAGTCCGTTTGGGGTGAATGAATACTTTACGGAGAAGCCCACGACGCCACCTTTCCAATGGATTTGGTCCCACTGCCAAATTCGATCTAGATCGCTCGCAATCGACGAAACAATTCATGGACAGATTCTACCAGGTGCTGTGTCACCTCTAATTTGGGCCCAAGGCCCGTGTACCCCTAGGGTTTCACGTCCACCTCCTTGGCCACCATCCCTGTTATATATGGCCGTCATCTTTCTTGTTTTTCCTCAGGTTTTGTTTAGATTAGTTTTCCCCATGTGTGAAACTTCATCCTTGTATTCTTGAGTCGGCTAGACCAACAACTACAAGTTACACAATCTCAAATTATTGTATGCTTCATCCATATTTGCAATTTCAGATTGCTTTTATCATGTTCTTGCTTGTTCTTCGGTTGCTTGCAGGAATCGATCCTCGTGATCCGGTCTACCGCGTCTTGGCACGGTTGATAACGACTCGTGAGTGTGGTTGAACGATTGCCAGGGCGTTCAGTCTTGTTTGGTTGGTAGCCGGATCGCCAAGGTCACTCTCCATCAAATCGAAGTTATCCTTTTCACAGAAGATCGGGCATCTGTGTCCTCATCACATCCCATGATTCCTAAGTACAAGAACATCATCATTAGGTAGTAACCTATCCTCCAAAGCATAAGTATGTAACCCTAGGAACGAACTCACCTGGTAATTTAACTATCGTGCACGTGCCCTTGTAATTGGTCCTTGCATAGGAGGTTATGGAATTGAAGTAGTGTGTATATCCGTCGTAGTGATGTCCTCATCATGGAACTCCCGAAACCCTATATTTTCATTCTAGCTTACAAACCTTAGATTTCATACTTGCTCTTTACTGCTTTTAAACCCTAGATTGATAGCTTTAGTAGTAGAATTAGTTGTAGAAAACACACTAACAACTCGTTTAGACTTAATCAGTGATCCATTAAGCTAGAAAGACGAATACGCTTGTTCTTCGTGGAATTCGACCCTCAAGTGCTCAACGTTCAACCGTTCACTTGCGGTTATTACACAATCACACCATTTTAGGTGCGATCAATATGCGACCCGCTGGGGAGAGGCGGTGATGAATCATCGATCAGCTGGTGAAGGGAAGGTATACAAAACAACGAGATTGCTTACAGAGCCTCAGGAAAACGACAAAACTGCCTATCTATAAGTGCACTTAAGTAAGCGTCTTCAGCTGTGGCTTTTCTAGCCGTGACAGAATGATCCAGTTCAAAACATTCTGGCTAAGAGCACAAAAAAGTTGAAGAATAAAAAAATGAATAAAATAAAAAACAGTAATAAAAATATTTAAATTTTTCTCTCTAGTTAGGACAATTTAGTAACTTTGTATAAATTGTAGCATGGTGATTGTTTTCTTTAGATGTTGTTTCTTCTAAACTCTATATGAAAAAAGTTGTCGAAATAATTTAATTGATTAAACTCTCTCTTTTCTAATGTTGAGATTTGATAAGCTTTCTTTAGATGACATGTTAACTTATTGTACTATAAATATAGAAGTTTTTGACTCAATTAAACATGTTTTTTTATGCTTTTCTTAGTTTAGTTTCAGATTTTAGATGTCATGTTAGAAGAGCCCCTTTCTCTCTAGTTTTCGTGTTTGTAAATCGGCTAAGACAGCAAACATAATTCTTTGATGCAATCAAGTAAGTTTTCACTTATTTCTTATTATTTATGTATTTTTATGGATTTTTGTGAGTAATTCACTTCTAGGGTTAGTGATGACCTAATCCAGAAGGCGTAATTCCTTCTCGGTCTCGATCTTAAGTTTTGCAGTTAATTTTTTACATTTTCTTCCTCTAAACCCTAAATTCTCGTTCTAGCAACAAAAATAACAATTGAGTCTTAATAAGAATTTAAGGAAGTTTTGGAGTCCTTTGTGCCTTGATGTGGGACTCTGAACAAGAGAGAGACTCTCACCAAACTTAACTGTGGAAACGATCCTCATTGTACTACTAGCGACCGTACTAACAACTTAATCTGTCTTGAAAAACACTTGAAACTGATTTACAATTCTCAGACTTTTGATAGAATTATGCCTGATGATTATGGAATTCCTGAAACCCTAGGTTTTCTTTCGTGTTTATAAAACCCTTGATGTGAAACTAGATGAAGATGAACTCCAATCTAGCCTCTGAGTTTGTTCCTGATCTTTCAAGGTAGATTGATCACACCGAAACAGCAAAGAACCCATCCTTGAATCTTACTTGAGGGAGAACAAGAGCAAAACCAGAGAAAGCAAAAGATAAGCTTGTGCAAAATTGCTAGAAAGCAATAAGAATTGTATTCATAAGCAAAAGTTATTCTTAGAGAACATATTACATGCATATATATAGCTGTTGGGGAAAAGCAAATCTTAACCACCAAACAAAGTGTATCATACTAATAAAAATATCCCTAAAATAAGTTTGAACTAAAGATAGAAAGTGGAAAAATAAAAGGAAACAAATTTGAACTCAAACTCCTCCTCCAAATCCAATTCGGGCTGAATCTGTGTAGCTAGCAAGAAAACCTGTGGACAGCCTTTAAATCTTGCTCAAATTTTGGTAAATTTGAGTTTGACTCGACCTTGACTTGTTCCCCTACTGTTCCACACGTTTTGAAGAGAATTTGACCAATATTTAACTCGGATTTGACCAAATTCAAACTTGACAGCCGGATGGAATTTCCAGATTTTCCTCCTTATTCATTTTCTTCACTCAAGGTGCAAATGAAGTCCAAATTTAGTGTTCTTGGGCTTTTTGAAAAGCTTATGAAGTCTACTTTCAAAAAAAGTATGATTTTGTTTATGTTTAGAGCACTTTTCTGGAGACAAAATCTCAAAACATTGCACTGGTGTTCTCGCGAAAATGTGCAGCAGTAAACAAAACCCAATGTGGCTCTTTGTTATGACTTTCTTGATGTTCCTTGACGTGGTCTAGGTATTTCTCATGCATCTCCATACCCTCATACCTAATATAATCAAAGAACTCTCAATGGGCAGTACCCTTAAAAATTTAAATTACAATTAAAATCTGAGAAGAAAGCTTGTACTTGGGTTTGAAGTGTAGGATCAAAGATGTCGATTAGAGGGGGGTGAATATGAGGCTTTTAAAATTTCTTTCTCAACTAAGCAACTTTAAAAGATATTTAGGATAACCTAGGGTTGCAAAGGGTTTAACAACAATCTAATCAACTAGTTGCATTCAACCATATGGAATAAGCAATTCAACATGCAACAACAATTTAACACTAATTGCAAAAACTCAATATGAATTATACAATACACCAAGTGATTAATGAGTTAAACAATTGTGTCAAGGTAAATATGAAATAAATAAGAGATACGCAATTGACACAATATTTTTACCGAGGCCTCGAAGACTCGCCCGGTCTCCCTTACTCCTCGTTGAAACACTCATTCGTGAGCCTCGTTTCTATATCCACAAAGGATATCTCACTAAGGTTGCTCCTTCTCCACACCGGATAGGCGAGCACCACACCCTTCACAAGTTTTTGCCGGCCTCTCCGACAAACTTCAATGGAGAGATCGCGACTCTCCTCTAACACCGTCTAGGCGAAGGCGATCGCCAAGAGTAACAAGTCGGATGCGCTTTCGCTTGAACGAATCTCATGCTAGAAGCTCAAAAATGCAAATGAATACTCAACACTCTAGCACTAGCATGCAAATGGAGATGAAATACATTAAACACTCACAACCTCTCCCAAATGCTCTCTCTCAAATCCACTAAGGATTTTGGGCTCAAATCTAGCCTCTAGATGCAATATCCCAAACTTCTAAGGATGCAAATGATGCAAATGAATGCTCTCAAAAGATCTCTCTTAATCACAATGAATGATATTTGATCAAAATATCAAGATTTTAGCACTTGGGCTCAAGTGTATATCAAAAAATATATCTCTTGGTTCTTTAGAAAATAGCTCAAAAATTGTTTATAAACACTGATAACAAATCTGCCCAAAAGTGTTTATAAAAGTAATAAAAAATGTGAAGAGAAGCTTCTCAAAAATCTGTTCAAACACTGCTCAAAGATCTGCTCAATAGTGTTTGTAAAACTGATAAAAAACAATAAAGAAATCTGCTCAAAAACTGTTTAAAAATTGCTCAAAAATGTGAACAGAAACTGATCAAAAATCTAATAAAAAATTGTCCAAAAGTGTTTTAAAATAGCTCAAAAACAGTAGAGAAAATCTACTCAAAAGTGTTTTAAAACAACTCAAAAACAGTAGAGAAAATTTGTTCAAAACTTCTTCTAAAAACTGCTCAAAATGTATAGAAAAGATGCTCAAAGGTGTGTATAGAGACTGCTCAAAAATATGTATGAGAATGTAGCTTAAGATATGTGAAAATACTGCTCAAAACACTTGTATTTATAGCCCAACCTCTCAGCTAGCCGTTGTGGTCAAAAAGGAAAGAAATCAGGCCAGCTAATAGCCAGCTTCAACCTCTAACGGCTAGTAAATAACTGTTGGAACTTCTGGTCGAATGAACAATACCTGGTCAAATAAACAGCACTCGGATGACCAGTTTCTCAGTTTTTGCCGGAACTAAAAGAGATTTTGCAACCTCTCTTAATAGTACGGTTTAAACTAAAAAAGAATTTCTTATAAAACCGCTCAAACTCCAAACTCCAAGACTGGTACAAGAAGCAAACACTTACCTTAGGTCTTTGCAGCTTTCTTCTTGGCGACATTGCACTTGCGACTTTGGCTCGCGTCCTCGGACTGCGACCTCGGGTGACACTGCGACCTTGGCTACGTCCTTGGACTGCAACCTCAGACGACACTGGGTACAAATAGCTCAAAGACCGATTAGTCCAAGATACTTAATGTCATCAATAATCAAAATTAACTCAAAAAGGGACCTAGATGCAACAACACTCAACAACGACTACGACCACACAAGTCGAACATCCGGTCGAAAACAGGTGGTCGAGTGGATTTGGTCGAGCGTACACAAGTGAGTCGAAGACTGGTACGACCAGCTCAAACTCCTACGACCACGACCAAACCCTAAACAGAAAACTGCCAAACGGGCGACACGACCACGTATCAAACAAGGACACGATCAGAATGTGCAAGTACAACCACCACCAGCTCTAGAAAATAAACCAATTTAAATAGCTGGCGATCAAGACTAAGTGCAGTTTTCAAAATATTTTCTCTAATGCACCACAAACTACACTTAGACTCTCTAGCAATGCACGAGGCAATAAACACACTAGTGTAAGATGATATGAATGCATCTGTGCTTCCGCACTAGATAGATTCAAGCTACTAGTTTCCGACCCTTCTTAATAGTACGGTCAAACTAGCAAAAGGAATCCTATCAACCTGATCTATCTCCAAAACACCGAGACCGGTAAAATCCTAAGAAAACAATACTTAATCTTGGATTTTACCTTCGGTGAAGTTCAACCTCGTGAAGCTCGACCGTTCGACGCTTGTCCTCGCAAAGCTCAACCTTGCTAAGCTTGACCTCGCTTGAGATGACTCATGTCGGCATCATCCTCTTCACGCTTTCATCTCGCGACCATTCTGAGGCTACAACATATAGACTCAACTCAACGCACAACGTTAGTCTCATATATAGGTCGTCATTAATCACCACCAGAGAAATTACTCCACACAGAAGTTAGCTCAATAGTTTCTCTTTTCGGTGAAATGACAAAACCATATTCAACAATCAATAAATGAGTATGAGATGAAATACAATCATATAGATGAGTATATGATAAAGATATATATGCACACGATCTATATTACTCATGTCATAATGGCAATCAGCACAGATGACTAATATGATGAGCTCCCCCTCAACATATGCATCGATATCAGATCCACAACAAGGAGTCATCAAACTTCCGGATTCAATACATGACATTTTGATTGACAGTTAGGACAAGCTTTATGCAAATACAGAACTCCCCCTCAACATATGCATCAATATTAAACCACAACAGGGAGTCATCGACTTCTAGGGTTTAACAATTCAATATACTTGTGCTAAACCAGAATTTATACAATTTGTCATTTAATTCCCAAAGCTGTCATTATCCAAATTAACTTTAATCATCAGAGATTTATCCAAATCGTCATTAATCATCAAAACCTAAATACCTAGATCGACCTAGACCCAATATGAAGCTCTCTTTCTTTACTCCTAGTAATTGATCCACTGATTGGAGGGGTTGGTGTAGATGTTGGTGTCGAGATGTCCTTATCAACCCTAGTTTTCATACTTACTTTTTACTGTTTTAAATCTTAAATTGATAGTTTTAGTAATAGATTTAATACTAGAAAAACAACCCCCTCAAATTGTTTAGACTTAATCAGTAATCCATTAACTTAAAAGATGAATACGCTTGTTTTTCATGGAATTCGACTCTCAAATGCTCAACGTTCAACTATTTACTTGCAGTATTACATCAATCACGCCCTAGTAGGGTAAAATCTATGCTAGTTTGTGAAATGTCTTGATATTTCAACTCAGTCCCATGCATAATTAGACATGTCAATGATTTGTGTGTAGTTCTAGCATTTTGAATGATTATGCCATGGTAGTTAAGGTAATTTATGGATAAAGTGATACACCTCTACACAGTTAAAATGTGTTCGAATACTTCATGTCACTTGAATTGAAAGCTGGTTGTGGTAAATGGCACTAATAGTGGTTGGTTTGATGTTGATAAAACCTGTGATGGTTGAGGAGAGTCATCGGTACAACATTTTTGACTTTGTTTCTTATAATTGTTTTACTAAAACCTTTTACTTCTTCCAATAGAGACACTAAAACCATGTGTTTTTATTAGTAAACTAGTATATACCTTTTTCCATGCACCTTTATTATGTTAATTAAATTGCATTTGTGTATATTTGATTTGTATTAAACAATTTTAATCATAATTTTTATATAATATTATAGTAAAAATTATTTAAAATATTATATCATATAAGTAATTTTACAACAAATCTATTCAAGTTAATATGCCATTTTTATATGGCTAATGTAAGTACTTGTGAATATATTGGTGATCAAAGTTGATAAAAAATGAGAAATTTTATTCTGCATAATAAAGTATACACCGAAATATCATTTTATTCTCAAATACAATATATATAAGAAAGAGTTCAAAAATTAATGGCATATTTATTAGATAGCAAAGTTCAATGGCATAGTACTCACTTTATTCACAAAGTTTGGCTTTGACTATTAATATATTTATACATATTTATATTGATAATATAAAAATTATCTGGTTAGAATTATTGTAAAATATATTTTTATAATATAATATTTTTATTATTTTTAATAATATATTATAATAGAAGTTTATGATCAAGGTCGTTTAATGGATACAGTAAAAAGCGAATAATGATAAAAGTTTTCTTGGACGAAGATAATATCAATTTTTCCTTAAAAAATGTGACAAACGGTGGCGATACTTCTTGCATAGGAAAAGGTCGGTTCTTCTCCAGTAAAATATCAATTTCCCCAACCCGCGCCCCAATCCAGGCCAGGTCCTCGCATCCCTCTCGCCCTCTCCAAACCCAAGAAAGATCACTCGATAGCCGCACCGAGCGAGCAACCCACCTTCCAAGAGCGAATCCGAGATGTGCGGCAGGACCCGGTGCACGCTCGGCCCGACCCAGGTGGCCAGGGGCTTCGGCTTCCCCACCTCCACCGCCACCGCCGGTACCGCTGGCGGTGCAGACTCCACCGCCGTGCCGACTATCAAACTGTAGGAGCAAATCTTGAAGACATCTCGAGGCATTTATGTGTCACTTTGAGTAGTCCTGTCTCATTCTTGTGCTTTCTTGGCCGGCCGTGGCGTGCAGCTTCCGGCCGTCGTACAATGTGGCGCCGGGCGCCTACCTGCCGGTGGGGATCGTGCGGGCGCGGCCGGCGGGCGGCGCCGGAGGAGGGGTGGATGGCTCACCGGCGGTGGAGGGGCCGATGATCCAGTGCATGAAGTGGGGGCTCGTGCCCAGCTTCACCAAGAAGACTGAGAAGCCCGACCATTTCAGGATGGTATGGACTGTTCAACTAGTGTACTTTATATATTTTCAATGGGTAAATATCCAGCTTCTCCTAAATGAATGACCAAACAGGTTCAGACTGTACATGGGCCAACAAACTACATAGAATTTATGCAATTGATATTGCATGATTCATTGTTTCCACATCAGTTCTCAAAATGTTTGTATCTGATGAGCTGTATTAGTCCTGGCATTCTTCTACGTATTTGCTATCATTGGTAGGCCTATGTAAGCATTTTTACTATGGACTATGGTTTCTAACGTTACTTTTATGGTTCCACTTTTATTCAAAAACTGTTGTTCTTGTATCAGACAGCTTAATTGTTTTCTGATATGCAGTTCAATGCCAGATCGGAATCTATAAAGGAAAAAGCTTCATTTCGACGACTTATTCCTAAGAATAGGTGTCTTGTTGCAGTAGAAGGGTATGGTTGACTGCCATTTATTTGTGCTTTTTGATGTAACTGTTAATTTTTCGATGTCATATATTACTCTTAAGAAAGCTGTCATGGTATTAAACATGTTTTCATTAACTCCTTTTTCAAATTGGTAAACTACTGATATACACTCCTATTTAGTTGGTGTTGCATGATACATGTAAAAAAAGAATGTGAAAATTGATCCTCTCCATTTATCTGGTAGCGATTTAATTTCATGTAATTCTTTCTGTTTAATTTTTTAATGCTGCTTATTGTTTATTGATAAATGGCCAGTTAATTACATTATTACAGAGATGGCAATCTAGGACTAGGATTGTAGGTTTAGAAGCTTGGTTTGATTTTTCTGGCTGGATCCACAGAATGTGTGGTATGAAGTAGTCCGATCAAGAGCTAACAATGCACTGAACAGAAATTCTGTTATACTAAATTATATGGCAGTTTACCAGGATATAAGAATGCCACTTAACTTACTGTGATTTCTTCCATTCATTGCTCTTATTGGTTCTGCAGCAGTAAACATTACAGCCTTACAGGCAGCAGTTTCTAGAACAGAAAAATTTATATGATATAATGTAATACTGCAAGGTTGCATCCTAAAAGGTACACTTTGTCATTATCTAGAATAGAAGAATTTATGTTGATATAGTAAACTTCAATGTAAAGGATTCACCCAAAAACTGTATGATTGAAATTTTGAGGGCATAACCTTTGTAATTCAGTTGCAATCATATAATATTGAACCATATCATGTATATCCTGTTGAGAGTATCAAACTTCTGAAAAATGCAAGGAAAAAGTCCATATTACCCCCTCTATTTTCAAAAAAGTTTAGGTAACTCCCTATATTTTAATACCGGATATCTTACACCCTCTAGTTAAAAAACTGGTACAAATTTCATCCTATATCAACCTTTGACCAGTTTTACGTGCTATGTGGATGGAAAATTTTGCAATTCCACCTCTCAAATCTTTCAAAATTGCATAGCAAGTGGTTGTAGTCTATCCCAACCTTCCAAACCCTAAGCCTAGTAGTTGGCGACGCACTTATTCATGTAGTAGCTACTGAATTGAAGAAACCTGAAGAGATGAAGGTCGTTTGGAAGGATTAGAATGGCAATTAATGTCCACTTTACCTTGGTAGTTTTCCAATGTCCTCGGACCTTAGCAACTCACTAACTCAGAAATGTAAGGGTTTTGTTCACCCTCTTGTCCTTGCTATCTTACACAAATTAACAGGAGAGATGTAAGTAGCATAGGGAAAGTGGACAAAAGAAGAGATCACTCTGAATGTGACATCATGTTTTGATTTTTAGATCTTCTTCTTGTCAAAAGCAGCCCATAATGTTTTTGATTCAACATTGAACGGACAAGAAGTTGGATGGTCGCAATCAGCTGGTGGGTGCCGTCGGAGAGTGGACAGGTGGAGGTGTGTCGCGGTGTAGCTACGCCAGGTGGTGTTTGCTGGGCTGTGCCGTGGTCATGGTAGCTGGGAATACAGGGTGGTTAGCCTTGCTGCCATGTATGGAGGCAGGGATTTTTGGGATGTGAATCGATTGGAAGGATAGACTCTGGGTAAGTGGTAATGGGCCGCTCCGCTCAAAGCTTTGAGTCTCTACAAGCTTTAGGCAGCAGCACTGGGGCGTCCACCCCTACCTGCCTTCTACAAGGACGATCATGTGCAAGAACTAAAAGTTCACTTCATGAGTGTACCAATCTGTAATAGTTTTTGATGTTGTAACTTTTGGTTTGGTATAGTTTGGTAAATTAGAATGGTTAATAGGAGGTCAATTTGGCGAAAAGATTACTTGGGATAGCTAGCTTTAGGTCATTCCTAAAGCCTTCTCCATTGGTGAGAGAGAACCAGGATGGAGAAGACAAATGTTACTGGTATTCTAGCAAAACCACCCAGCCATAGCGCTATAAGACCAAATTTGTACTGGTTTTGAAAGTACTGAGTTTAAGATGGTTGGTTTTAAAGTGTAGGGGGCTATCTGAACTTTTTTGAAAATACAGGGGGTACTTTTAAGATGATGGACCTTTTCCAAATGCTAATCTAATTTTTTTTTCATGTAAATCATGTGCTTTTCACATGTTAATGATTTATTTTTCTCTTAATAAACTATGTTTTAGGTGCAACTAAATCCTGGATTGGCCACAGATTTTGGTTAATAAAAATAGCAATGATTCCACTCATATATGATCATGCATTGATTTCTTTTTACGGTTTCAGGTTTTATGAGTGGAAAAAGGATGGATCAACGAAACAACCGTATTACATACATTTTCAAGATCAGAGACCTCTTGTGTTTGCTGCGCTATTTGATGCTTGGACAAACTCAGAAGGTTAGGTTGCTTATTTTTTGCAAAAATCACTATATTCTTAGTTTTTGCAAAAATCACTATATTCTTAGATAGTTCTAGGGCTGCTAATGGGCTTTGGGCTTGGGCTTGTCCAGGCTTTTGGGCTAGGCCTACTTCAATCATAGGGCTAGATCAATCTGGGCTTGTAGTTATTTGGGCCAGATTCAGGCCAGCATATAGGTTCCCAAATATGTGAATTACAGTGTTTGGTTCAAAGTGAGCATTGTATAGCCCAATTGCACAATGGTCAGAGATAGATCAGTTTCTATAATATTTAAGGATTAAGTTGTTTTGATGTGAGGGCTTATTATGATGGTTTATTCTACCTTTAGTTTTTGGTATGGCGATTTAAAATTTGGGGATCGTACTGGAATGATATAGTTTGTTATTCTTTTGACAGCTCATACTTTGTAGCTTATTTTAATTTCGTGACTACAGTGGTAATTGTACTAATTTAGCTGCCAGAAAGGTTAAGTCTAGTATTCCTCAAACATAAGTAAATGAAGTCTGTTACTGCCATATATCTTGGACCTTGTCCTAATGGAGCTCCTTACTTTTAGAATATTCAAACAAATATCTACAAATACCCTCTTTTTGCAAAAAGAAACAGTTCAACTCAACCAGAAGAGTGACCATTAAACTATGATACAAAAGACTACTGCAGCAATACAAATAGTATAAATATATAATGAAACTAAGTGATGATTATCTGGCATATCGGCTCCGCCTGCACCTGAGGCAATTCCAGCTGTGGTAGTCTCCGACTCTCTCCGGTTATATGAGACACCCTGTTCTTGTGCCCAGAGGCCGGCCCTTGGACCGTAACTTCATTCCAAAAATTCTCACCATTTTATTCATTTCGAAAAATTAAATAGTGGATATGTAGGGAATAGAGAAATTCCACCCTGTTACTTGCTATTTTCCCATAAATTTGTGCAGGCATATATGTGTGTATAACTTTTCACTTTCTGCTGTTCACTGATGAATCTGTGTTGAGTTTTGTACAATATAATGACCATTCTTTCCCTTCATGTTACTGAGAATTTACTCGTTCCGCTGCTGATGTTATCCACCCTTTCCCTCAGGAGAGATACTTAATACATTCAGTATTTTGACTACTCGTGCTTCAGCTGCTCTGGAATGGCTTCATGGTTAGTGTGACTAGTTTTTTATATTCCATCAAGCATCCTGTTTACTTTTATGCACCTACATGAAGGCCATGTTGTTTGATAATGCTGGTAGCACTGTGTTCCATCTGAAAAGTCTTTTTTATGAATTAGGAGGGAGATTGTTAGTCTTGAATTAAATGTCTTTGGTGGTAATGTTAAAAGATAACCTCTTTAGGACTGTCTTTCTTTATGACATCTATAAATTGTTGCATTTATAGTAATTAAAGTTATGCTGTTAATTTAATAGGAAAAAAAGATAATGACTTATTAAATATATATACTGAATTATGAATGTGATTGTTCACTTTTGACATCAAGATTCAAATGTAATACTTCTGTTTCTTTTCATCAAATTTTCTTCTCAATGAAACTGTTTTGCATATGCTTCATTTGCCATATCAGTGCTAAGAGTAATGCTGTTGTTCCCATGAATATTTTATCTTAGCTCTTATTTCTACTTTAGCTATTTTCAGTAGTGGTTACTGCTGGGTGTGAGTAGACTACATTAGCAGAATTTCAAAAATTTCTGCTTGAAAACTAAAAGTATTAGACCATAGATTATATCATTATCAGCAGCGAAAGGAGAGTTGGAGTAGCGATCATATTTAAAAACTAATTCTGATGAGCGCAACAATAGCAATAGCGCCTCTACCGGTATCCACACATCTTGGGGTGGAACGTCGTGCATTGGTGTGCTAGCACATACGACTAGGGTTTAAGGATTAAAACTCCAGTGGAGGTGCAACTAAGGTTTCATAGGATTGATCCGAAAGCCATCACACCTCCTTTTATATAGTGCCTAGCAGGTATAGGTTTCTAATACGATATTGAATGCCATGAGGGATCCTATCCAAATTGAATGCTTTCAACACCTTAAGCGTGTGACTCTATAGTTTTATGCAAACTTGGTCGTGGCTTAGAAACACTTACCCAAATTGCAAGTTGATAGTGGCCTCTAGCAGGACATAACGACCACCTGAGTATACATGAAAATCATATCAACGAACTATATAATGCACTTTTATTGATCTCTTTGTCATACAATACCAAATTGAATTCAAGATAGGATATGTACCGCACTTGCATGATTCAATCATTTCTTGATTCCATAGTTAACCGATCTTCCCGTAATTGATACTCAACCACAAACGGCATGATCATGTATTTCTCAGTTCATCAATATCGAGGAGCTTGAAGATATCTCTTTCATTATATGAGAGGCAAATTCTATCTTGATCGTTCACATTCCTCTACATAATTCGTGACATACT
The DNA here is from genome assembly GCA_019359835.1 of Pharus latifolius. NCBI lineage: Eukaryota > Viridiplantae > Streptophyta > Magnoliopsida > Poales > Poaceae > Pharus > Pharus latifolius. The sequence goes on from CM033329.1 coordinate 39,054,246, forward strand.
CGAATATTATTTTTATAACTATCTAATTAAGAGTAATATTTGGTAGCACCAAAATATATTAGTATGGATGTAGGTAAACATGTATGTCTTAGGTTTAAGGATCAATCATAAATATTATTTGAGATCAATTGATGACACATAACAATCCCCGTAGTGTCCTAATCTAACATTATGTTGTTCAACATGTGACCACATTTATTTAATCTCATATTCATGGTCTATGAAACATGACCATCAATTAATACGTGTTGGTCATTTAATTATTAATGTTTTATCTAATGATAATAGATTAGGGACTATATAAAATAACATAATCAAATAAATAGTTTTACGAACAAGTCAAACAAGTCACACTTGCTGATAAAAAAGATATTTTATTCAAGGAATAGAATAAGACATTTAAAGATACATAAAGATAATAGGGCTACAATCATTTCTATGATTGCCTCTAGGACATATCACCAACAATCTCCCACTTGGACTAGAGTCAATTATGCATCAATCTAATGTCCAATGATCTAGTATGCACCACATACTTTGGTTGAGAGGTTTTGTTAACGGATCAGCAACATTCAAATCTGTGGACACCTTGCATATTTTCACATCACCCCTATTCATGGTCCCTTAAATGAGGCGATAATGCTTGAGTATGTGTTTGGACTTCTGATGCTACCTTGGTTCCTTGACTTGTACGCTTGCTCCACTATTATCACGATAGAGATCCATCGCCTAGAAATGCTGGGACCACACCAAGTTCAAAGATGAACTTTTTGATCCAAACAGCCTCCTTAGCAGCTTTGGAAGTAGTAATGTACTTGGCTTCGTTTGTAGAATCAATGACAGTTTCTTGTTTGGAGCTCTTCTAGCTCAAAATCTCCTCTATTGAGACAGCATAAATCTAGATTGCGATTGGTAACATCCTTGACAATTTGGAAGCCAGCATCGGTGTAATAATTCACAACGAGCTCTTCCTTACCTTCATGAACTAGGAACACATTCTTAGTCCTTCTCAACTGCTTAAGGTTATTTTTGATAATAATCTAGTGACACCTTGCTTTGACTGGTATTTGCTCGTAACACTTAGAGCATAAGAGACATTGGGTGTGTGCAAAATATGACATACATGGTAGACCCAATAGCAAAAGCATATGGAATATTATTCATTTGGTCTTGCTCATCAGGTGTTGAGGGACACTGACTCTTGCCAAAATGTTTGAGTACCTCATAAGGCATTAGTCTTAGCAAGAGTCAGTGTTAAACGTGACATAGGCAGGAAACTTTTTGGAGTCCTACATATTGAACCGATTCAACACCTTGTCAATATATGTATTTGGCTTAATCCAGTTAACCTTTTAGACTTATCTCTATAGATCTTATTGCCTAAAATATATGTTGCTCTCCTAAGTCTCTCATGGAGAATTATTTTTCAATGAAGACTTTACAGATTCAAGCATAGGAATATCATTTCCAATCAAAAACATGTCACCCACACCAGAAAAACAAGTGCGCTCCTATTAGCCTTATAAACACAAGGCTCTTCATTTTTTAATGAAGCCAAATTGTTTGACTACCTCATCTAAAACGAATATTCCAACTCTGAGATTCTTGCTTTAATCCATAAATGGATTTTCGAAGCTTGTATACTTTCCTATCATTTTTTGGATCAACAAAACCATTAGGCTGTGTCATGTACACATCACACATCATCACTTAGCTTTCCATTCAAAAAAGCCATTTTGACATCCATTTTTCCATATCTCAATCAAAATAGGCAGCAATAGCTAGGATGATCCTGATTGATTTAAGTGAGAAGGTTTCATCATAATTAACACTAAGTCCCTTTGAAAGACACTATTTCCCAAAAAAGACACTGTTTAGGGTAACAAACACTTTGTTTTCTTTCCAATTATAGAAATAATATCCTTTCCTTAGGATACCCTACAAAGAAGCATTTGTCTAATTTAGGCTTTAGTTTGAGACGTTTAACATTTTACATAAGCCTCACAGCCCTAAATCTTAAAAAAAGATAGTCTAGGACGTTTCCTACTCCATATTTCATAAGGTGTCTTCTCTACGATTTTTGACAGATCCCAATGTAAACGCAGCTGTTTTTAGAGCACATCCATAGAAAGACAATAGACGATCAGTTTCGGTCTATGATTTCGCTCATCATAGACTGACCAACTAAGTCTGATTCCGTCATTTGGACACAACACTCCATTGAGGTGTTCCCGGTGGAGTTAGCTGTGGAACAATTACACATTACTTTAAATCATCTTGGTTCAAATACTCTACACAATAAGATCATAGGATTTTGATTGGTTTGTCAAGTTGATTTCGTATTTCATTATGAAATTCTTTGAACTTTTCAAAAGATTTAAACTTATGCCTCATTAAGTAGACATAGCCATATTTACTAGTCATCGGTGAATGTTATGAAACAACATACATACATAAGCTTGTGGAGGTTCATTCCTAGCTACACAATTTCCCTAAGTGGCTATATATGATTGTTCACTCATATGCATACATCTATGTTTGTCAAAACAACATACATAAGCATTTGCAACATATAGGTTCAACATGGTCAAGAAATAATGATTGGCCTTGCTTTTAGTTATGCTCAGTTGAGCTTGCCAGGGTAGCGATATCCTTGTGCTCGTCTTGATACCTATTCGGACGTTAATCAATATGGACACAGGTGCATCAAATAGAAAGTAAATGGTATATATGTACATGTGCGTATGCATCCGTGCTTAATGATGCATATGAGGTCGGATGTTGAAGAGAGACTTAGATGATAGGATCGCATGAAAGATGCTGGATGGATGACATGGGGTTGGTAGTGTAGGAAACCGAGTAAGCTACACTAAGAGAATTTTAAAATTTTTACTCGAAAACTGCAAGTAATAGACTATTGATTAGATTGTTATCAATAGCGAAAACAGATTTGGTGAAGCGATCCAATGTGTACAGCAACCGTTCACGGATCGTCTTAATCAACATAGCAATTGCAGCAGCGCCTCTATCGTTATCTACACGTATCGGGATGGAAAGTCATACGATGATGTACTAGCACCAACGCGCACGACAAGGGTTTATGGGCTATTACTTTAAAACAGATGGCAGCTATGGTTTTTCGTGTTCTCAAAGCCCATGATACCTCTCTTTATGTAGAGTCTTGCAGAAGAAACCTAACAGATAGGTTTTCTGACGTGATACAAATCTTATCTGAACTGTAGGAGTCTAACATTAAGTCTCCATATCTGATACGAAAATCCCATAACAGACCCAATCTGAATGCAGAAAGAGTCTAACATTAGATCTCCGAGTCTGATACGAAAACCCCATAACAAACCGAATCCAAATGCATAAGGAGTCTAATATTAAAACTCTGAATCTGATACGGAAACCCCATAACAAATCCAATTCGAATGCATAAGGAGTTTAACATTGAGTCTCTGAATCTTATACGGAAACCCCATAACAGACTTAATCCTAATTGCATTGTTCCAACCGTTAAGTGTGTAACCCTGTAGGTTCATGCATATTTAGTCACGGTACGGGTATACTTACCCGATTGTAAGTCAGTAATTGCCCTTAGCTGGACATAACGATCATCCAAATACACACGAAGATCATAATCAACGAATCTATATAATGTCTCATGTTGATACTTTTGTTATACGATACCATACCAGATTAAATCCAAGGTAGGAAATGTGCCACCTTTGCACAGTTCAATCATTTCTCGATCTCATAGTGAACAAATCTCCTGTAGTTGACACAACTACAAACGGCATGGTCATGTATTTCTTAATTCATCTATATCGAGGGGCCTAGAGATATCTCTCATTATATCAGATATGCAAATTTCATCTTAACAATTCACATTCCTCCGCATGGCTCATAACATACCCGAATATTACCTTTATTACCACTCAATTAAAAGTAGCGTTTGGTAATATCAAAATATACTGCTACACATGTAGCAAACTATGATGGTCTCAAGTCTAAGGATCAATCATAAACATTATCTGAGACTAACTGTTGACACTTAAATGACAAATCCAAATAGTGTTTAAAAATGGGTCTATCCAACATTATATTCTCCAATATATGTCTACATTATTAATTTGATATCTTATATCCATGGTCCGTGAAACATGACCATCAATCAATATATGTGCTAATTCATTAATCAATAATGTCCTATTTAAAGATAATGGATCAGTGACTATAGAATAATATCATCAAATAAATTTAGAGTTTCACGAACAAGTTACACACTTATTGATCGAACTAAGATAATTTATTCAAGAACAAAATAACATATTATTCAAATGTTCATGAACATAACAAAGATAAATACATATATGTGATTTTTTCTAAGACATATCACTTATAGGTAGATAATTAGGTCGGACTTGGGTTAGGCTCTTGGAGCATGGTTGAGAAGATCAGTGGTATGATCTACATAAGAACTAACTCAGAAAATGGGAAATTCTGATTTGGAGCTTGGATAAGGAAATGAATCACATCTGAAAGGTAGACAGCAAGGTGGACAAGGTGACACAAACATATTTTTGATCTGAGGTTCCTAAGACTATGAACAACATGGATATGTTAGCGAGAGTGACCTTGGACGCGGCTTGACATTGCTAAGTTATGCTCTTTATGGCCAGCTTACAATCTGCGGCCGTGGACGAGCTGAAGTGTTGCTAAGGACTATTGCTGGATGGTCAAGAGACAAGGGTGGAGTCAGTTTTCAGATTGAATACAAGCATGGCGACGTACAGACGTCGATAGACGATTATCGTCTTGATCGACATAGACGAAATAAGTCTCTGACTAGGTTAAAACTAGGATTTTGCCTAGAACAATTCATTTGATGCTAAGGAGCCTGGGGATACTCCTTTTGGGTAGTAGCGAGGTTCTTTGGATGGTTTAGGACGATTTGGGCTCTGAATAGTGGGATTGGGGTCCTCAGACGGGCTTTGCGTGCTCGCCGATTAGGAAAAATAGCAATCTAACCTTGCTGGCTGTTAGCATGAGATCCAAATAGTAGGGTTTTGAATGGACACAACACTTAGAAGTGGCGAGGGTGAAGTTCGACGAAGATTAGGGCTTCAGCGGGACTCGAAATGGGCTCGCGGAACGCAGTCAGGGTTGGTTTTTGGGCTAAAAGGGTTGTAAGCTGATGGATTTCTCCACGGATAGATCCTACATACTCCTACATCTTGCTGGACAAGGTGCGGCACTGCGGACGCTACGATTTCCACTGTTTCTATCGGCCGACATTCGACCTGCAGCCATCGAAACCCTCAAAACCAGACCTATGTCTATCATTGACAATGTCCGACTGGAACTGTGTCAGTGTCAACCTCAGTTCACGGCCGGTTCTAGGGAAAATGGTGTTCTTGTGCATTGAGCCTCGGCGGCTTTGCCAAGCACGTCTAGGGGGTAGACCATGGGTTGCTGATCATGAGGCTAGGAAGAATTGGACGATGCTGGTCGGACGACAACGGGCCGCGTTCATCTTCCTCAAAATCGATGACTTCGACGACTCTCGGTGCTGGAGCGATGGGGTGACATTCCTAGGCACGGATGAGTTGCTTGAGGTCGGGAATATGGTGGTTTAGTGAAGAATTCAGAGGTGGTGGCTGGTTGCTGCTCATCGCTGTGGCGGCCAGAGTTGGGGAAGAATCCAATATGGGTATTTTCCGACAAGGGCACGGCGGCTCGATTCTTCTCTGTGAGAGCATCTAGGGGTCGAGGAAAACCTAATGGTTATGCCAATTTGGCCGGAGGAACGGCGATTTGGGCTGGTGATGTGCACCTGGTAGCGCTTGCGCGTGAAGAACAAGGAAGAGTTGGTTCGGGCAGGAATTTAAAGGCTAATTGAACAGGATTGTTGCAAAAGATGTGAGGAACATTTTTGTCTTCAGGGTCGATAGCCAATTTCGGCCGGAGATTGGTCCGATAGCCGAAATAGGGGCAGCGGCAGGAGTTGAGAAAAATACGAATTGCCGGCGATGTGGCTCGCCGGAGTTCTCGGGGCTACTTGGGAAGATAGTAGAGAGTGAGGAATGGATGGTCACCTTGGGGGTTCGGTTGGTGGTTGGGATTGAGCTGTCGTCGTGGCTCAAGGAAGACGAAGAGGATGGACAGGGAGTTTAAACTCGGTGTACATCACAGTAATGAGGTTCAATGTAACTGAGGTGCTCACCTTGCTACTGGAAAGGGATGGGACTGTTGTTGCTCACACTTCTGCTACTGGTGGCTTGGAAGAAAAGGAAGAAGGTGAGAGTGTGGAGTTTGGTAACTGCAGTAGCTTGTAGTTGGAGGAGGAAGTAGGCACTGTGGTGCTGCTGCCACTACTGCTGCATTGGGAAGGAGGCATTGGGAAAGAGATGGCAGAGGAGTAACAAGAGCCTGCCGGAAGATCACAGTAATGAGGTTCAATGCAACTGAGGTGCTCGCCTTGCTAATGGAAAGGGGTGGGACTGTTGTTGCTCACACTTTTGTTGCTGGTGGCTTGGAAGAAAAGGAAGAAGGTGAGAGTGGAGTTTGGTGACTGCAGTAGCTTGTAGTTGGAGGAGGAGGAAGTAGGTGCTGTGGTGCTGCTGCCACTACTGCTGCATTGGGAAGGAGGAGGCATTTGGAAAGAGAAGATGGCAGAGGAGTAACAAGAGCCTGCCTGAAGAAGGATGATGAGATGGCCACTGTTGCTGTCAGCTTTGCACAGAGAAGGAAACAAACATGCAGGAACTTGCTGGGTTGCCAAGGAGAGAGGCAAGGAGATGAAGACAAGAACCTGAGTTTGCAGCTATGGGTATGTGGCGCGTGTGTTGAATTGTGTGTTTTGCTGCAGGTGAGGAAGGAGTGTATTAATGTTTGGCCGAGAGAGGAAGACAGTGAGCAGTTTGGTTTGTGCATGTGTTGGGTTGTTTGTGTGTGTAAGTTTTCATGTGCTTTGCATATGTGTTTGTAAGCACCAAGGGTGGTGTGTGTTTTAACATGGGCTAATTCAAATAGGAACTTTGGGTAAAGAGAAGAATTTGGGAAAGGATTGAAATTCGAGGATTTGATTTAAAACAGAGGCTAACTTGAAATTATCCACATGCAGGGGTCTAAATTGTGATTGAGACCATATATGGGTTGCATTGTAAAAGCTAGATTTGAGAGGAGATATTAAATGAAAAACGAATATTGAGTAATGATAAAAGTGAATAGTACTTTTACTGAAAACGATTGAAACGATGAATAATTGGATTCGGGGGCTGAATCAGAACTAGTTGGTGAAGGGAAACTTGTGTTGAATAAAGAGGGATGTGACTGTCAATTTAGATTTGAGTTTGGAGGTGGTTTCTGTTATGGAATATACGTATCAAATACGAATTCAAATAAGATTTGAATCACATCAGGAAATCTAATCTGTTACGATTTCTTCTGCATGGGCAGTTCGGATAAGATTTGAATCTCATCAAGAAACCTAATCTGTTAGGATTTCTTCTGCATGGGCAGTTCGGATAAGATTCGTATCACATCAGGAAACCTAATCTGTTAGGATTTCTTCTGCATGACCCTATATATAGAGATGTATGATGGGCTTTGAGGCTCAAAAAAGTCATAGCTTCCATCTCTTTTGATAGCCTCTAAACTCTTGTCGTACGCGTTGGTGCTAGCACACCATCGTACGACGTTCCATCCTGGTACGTGTGGATATCGGTAGAGGCGTTGCTGCAATTGTTGCGTGATTAGAACGATCCGTGAGCGGTCGTTGTCATCTACATCTGCTGATCAGGACGATCCGCAAACGGTTGCTGTGAACATTCGATCGCTTTACCAAATCTGCTTTCGCTATTGGTAACAATCTAATCTATAATCTATTACTTGCAGCCTTCGAGTAAAATTTTTGAAATTATGCTAGTGTAGCTTACTCGGTTTCCAGCAGTGGTATCAGAGCCATCCTGTATAGTATTAGATCTGGATTAATAATATATATATGTGATATATGAAGTTATAGTAGATTAGATCTACTAGTCTATTCAATCTGTTACCGTATAAGTTTCGTTATACATGTTTGTTTTGACATCCAAGTGTTGTGATGAACTATTTTTTGACCGACTTTAATATGAACTAATGTCTAATGATCCTTGCATGGGTCAGAGGGAGGTGATGTTAGGGTTTATATATAGTAGATTGGATCTTCTAAATCATGTGTATAGATTGGATCTATATATGACATTAGCTGTCTATTCTAGATATTCATATTGGAGTTAATATGAATGACTTAAGGGGTTTTAAATCAATCAGATTGGTTCGAAAATTTGATTAATGTGATTAATTCAAAAAAATAATAGTAATAATAATAAAAAAAGATTATACTTGACAACCAGAAGCTGTTAATTTTGGTGTCTAAGGAAAAAACACATGATAAGGTTTTTCTTAATAAGCCCCGCTTGGCGGAACGTTTTCCTTCATGGTGTGAGCGAAAACAGTTGCGGTCTTTCCTGGCCAAGGTTACCGCCAACGGAAGTTAAATATAGTCGTAGTTATGCATGTGAGATTATCTATGCATATAGATGTTGTGACATCTTTTAACCCCTAATGAAACATAAAGATTATACTTAACAACCAGAAACTGTCAATTTTGGTGTCTAAGGAAATAACACATCATAAGGTTTTTCTTAATAAGCCCCGCTTGGCGGAACGTTTTCCTTCATGGTGTGAGCGAAAACAGTCGTGGTCTTTCCTGCCCAAGATTACTGCCAACGAAAGTTAAATATAGTCGAAATTGCATATGTTAGATCTAGCTGATGGTTATTTTCGTGCATATGGATGTTTTGCTATGTTTTAACCCCTCATAAAAATTAAGTGTTTATTATACCCTTCCAATTGCTGCACCTATCAAGATTTTGATCGTTGCTTGGTGGGTCTGACAAATCAGGGCACCATTGATTATCTTAATAAGCAGGATGTGTGTTGGACACCTATAAGTATAGAATTGGTTTAACTTAACAATGCCATCAAAACGGTTTTGGGCTTTGGGGCATGGTGTTGGGATGACACCCAAAGAGTTATATGATATAATTAGTAAGGAGTTGCTTACCTAAATAACTAAGTTTCTAGCAGTGATGCCAAAGCTCACTAGAACTTAGTAAAATATGGATCTTGGCCTACTATATATATTTGTTGAGGGATTTTTGTTCTAAAATATATATAGTTGGTACATCTTTTATTGAATTGTTTAATAAAAGACTTTTCATAAATATAATGCTAAAATTTTGCATTTCTTTACTGTTGTAGACCATGGATAGTGGTAGCTCCTCAAACAATTTTAGTTTGCGATTTGTCCTTAATAAAGAAAAGCTCAATTAAACAAATTTTATTGATTGGTATAGAAATTTGAGAATTGTTCTCAAACAAGAGAAAAAAGGACTACGTTCTAGAGACTCCTATACCTGATGAATCAGCCGCTAGTGCTCTACGTGCTCAAAAGGATGCTTAAAAAAAGCATACCGATGACGCACTTGATGCCAGATGTTTAATGCTAGTCACCATGAACTCTGAGCTTCAGAAGAAATATGAGAACATGACAGCTTATGGCATGGCCGTGTCTCTTAGAAACTTATTCGAGGAGCAGGCCAGGGTGGAAAGATATGAAACCACCAAGAAATTGCATGATTGCAAGTTTGCAGAAGGGAGCTCAGTCAGTCCTCATGTGATCAAGATGATTGGTTACATTAAGAATTTGGAAAAGCTTGGTTTTCCCCTTAGTCAAGAGTTGGCTACTGATATGATTCTCCAATCGCTCCCTCCGAGCTATGACCAGTTTGTCATGAACTATAACATGAATAATCTGGAGAAATCATTGACCGAATTGCATGGGATGCTTAAAATAGCGAAACAGAACATTAAGAAAATTCCAAATAATGTAATGATGGTTCAAAAGGGAAAAAACTTTAAGAAGAAGGGCAAGGTCAAGGCTAAGGGAAAGGGCAAAGCTCTAGAAAGATCCTCTAGCGCTAAGCCTAATTCCAAAGGAAAGTCTAAGCCAGGTGCCACCCCTACTACTGAATGCTTCTATTGCAAGGAATCTGGCCATTTGAAGAGGAATTGCAAGAAATACTTGGAAGATTTTAAAAAAAGAAGGAAAGTGAGACTCCTTCAGGTATATATGTTATAGAACTTCATTTAGCTACTTCTCCTTCCGACTCTTGGGTATTTGATACCGAATCGGCTGCTCATATTTTCACTTTGATGCAGGGGTTTAAAAGGAGTAGAAATTTGGCTAAGGGTGAGGTTCAACTTCGCGTTGGCAATGGAGCAAGAGTTGCAGCATTAGCTGTTGGAACTTTTATATTAGCTTTACCTCCAGGATTAGTTTTAGAACTTAATAACTGCTATTATGTTCCCGCCATAAGCAAAAACATTGTATTTGTGTCGTGTTTGGACACGCTGGGTTATGAATTTAGAATAAAGAACAATCGTTGTTCCTTTTATTTAAATGATATGTTTTATAGCAATGCTTCATTGGAAAATGGGCTTTATCAACAAAATCTTGAATTATCTGTCTATAACATATGTACTAAGAGGCTTAGGCCCAATGATTTGAATCCCACGTTTATCTGACATTTTCGTTTAGGCTATATAAATGAGAAACGCATCATAGAACTCCTGAAAGATGGTCTTCTAGACTCATTTGATTTTCAATCATTTGATGTGTGTGAATCTTGTTTACTTGGCAAAATGACAAAGGCAACTTTCACCGGTGAAAGTGAAAGGGCAAGTGACTTATTGGTTCTTGTTCATACCGATGTATGTGGACCATTAAATTCAACAGGTAGAGGTGGTGTTCAGTACTTCATAACTTTTACCGATGACTTTAGTAGATATGGATATGTCTACTTAATGAGGCATAAATCTGAAACGTTTGATAAATTCAAGAAATTTCAGAATAAAGTACAGAATCAACTTGGCAAGACAATCAAAACCCTACATCTGATTGTGTAGGGGAGTATTTGAGCCAAGAATTTGGTGATCATTTAAAACATGGAATTGTTCTACAATTGACCCCGCCGGGAACACCGCAATGGAATGGTGTGTCAGAACGACGGAACATGACCTTGTTGGACATGGTTCGGTCAATGATGAGCCAAACTGATCTTCCATTGTCCTTCTGGGGATATGCTCTAGAAACAGCTGCGTTCACATTAAATAGGGCTCCATCAAAAGCCGTAGAAAAGACACCATATGAAATATGGAATGGAAAGCGTCTTGGGTTGTCTTTTCTTAAGATTTGGGGTTGTGAGGCTTATGTAAAACGTTTAATGACTGATAATCTCGAACCCAAATCAGATAAATGCTTCTTTGTGGGATATCCTAATGAAACAAAGGATATTACTTCTATAATCGAGAAGAAAACAAAGTGTTTGTTGCCCGAAACGGTGTCTTTTTGGAGAAAGAGTTTCTCTCAAAAGGAGTAAGTGGGAGCATAGTGCAACTTGAAGAAATTCGGGAACCACTGGAAATTGTTTCAACACCCACTGAAGCTCAGCAAGACCTGCAAAATAATGTAGAAAATGCAGGACAAACACTGGTTACACGGAGGTCTGAAAGGGTACGTCACGCACCTGGAAGGTACATGTTCCTTACAATGGAACAGCGTGAAGTATTATTGATAGACAATGATGAGCCCAAGACTTACGAAGAAGCGATGATGAGTCCTGACTCTGAGAAATGGCTTGGAGCCATGAGATCCGAAATTGAATCCATGCATGACAATTGAGTATGGAACTTGGTTGATCTACCTGATGGTGTAAAAACTATTGAGCGCAAATGGGTTTATAAGAAAAAAATTGACATGGATGGTCATGTTCATATCCATAAAGCACGATTAGTTGCGAAAGGTTTCAAGCAAATTCAAGTTGTTGATTATGATGAAACCATTTCGCCCGTTGCTATGTTGAAGTCAATTAGGATCATCCTAGCTATTGCTGCCTATTTTGATTATGAGATATGGCAGATGGATGTCAAAACGGCTTTCCTAAATGGAAATCTAAGTGAGATGTGTATATGGCACGGTTTTGTCCATCCAGAAAATACTGTGAAAGTATGCAAGCTTCATAAATCCATTTATGGGTTGAAGCAAGCATCTCGGAGTTGGAATCTTCGTTTTGATGAAATAGTCAAACAGTTTGGCTTCATAAAAAATGAAGAAGAGCCTTGTGTTTACAAAAGGCAAATGGGAGCGCACTTGTTTTTTTGGTCTTATATGTGGATGACATACTTTTGATCGGAAATGATATTCCTGTGCTTGAGTTTGTGAAGTCCTCGTTGAAAAGTAGCTTTTCTATGAAAGACTTAGGTGAGGCAGCATATATTTTGGGTATTAAGATCTACCAAGATAGATCTAAAAGGCTAATTGGATTAAGCCAAAGTACATATGTTGACAAAGTATTGAATAGATTCAACATGCAGGATTCCAAAAAAGGTTTTCTGCCTATGTCACATGGCATTAGTCTTAGCAGGAGTCAATGTCCTTCGATATGTGATGAGCGGGACCGAATGAATAAGATTCCATATGCTTCTGCTGTTGGGTCTATTATGTATGCCATGCTTTGTACACGCCCAGATGTCTCCTATGCTCTAAGTGTTACGAGCAGATAACAATCAGATCCAGGTGAGTCGCTGGCTTGCTGTAAAAAACATCCTTAAATACTTGAGAAGGACTAAGGATGTGTTCCTGGTTTATGGAGGTGAGGAAGAGCTCGTTGTTAGTGGTTACACCGATGCTAGTTTCCAAACCGACAAAGATGATTTCAAATTGCAATCTGGTTTTGTGTTTTGTCTTAATGGTGGAGCTGTAAGCTGGAAGAGTTCTAAGCAAGAAACTATTGTTGATTCTACAACAGAGGCATAGTACATTACTGCTTCTGAAGTTGCCAAAGAAGCTGTTTGGATTAAAAAGTTCATCTCTGAACTTGGTGTGTTTTCTATCATATCAAGCCCAGTGGATCTCTATTGTGATAATAGTGGAGCTATTGCGCAAGCTAAGGAACCAAGGTCTCATCAGAAATCCAAACATATACTTAGGCGTTATCACCTCATCCGAGAAATCGTGAATAGAGGTGATATGAAGATTTGCAAAGTGTCCACGGATTTGAATGTTGTTGATCTGTTGACAAAGCCTCTCCCGCAACCAAAGCATGAGATGCATACTAGAGCAATAGGTATTAGATATATTTGTGATTGATTCTAGTCGTATTTATCTTTGTTATATCTATGAACATTTGAATAATATGTTATTTTTGAATAAATTATCATCTTAATTTGATCAACAAGTATTTGACTTGTTCGTGAGACTCAATTTATTTGATGATATTATTCTAATATAATCCCTGATCCATTATCTTTAAATAGGACATTATAAATTAATGGATCAGCGCATTTATTGATTGATGGTTATGTTTCACGGACCATGGATATAAGATATCAAATCAATAATGTGGACATATATTGGAGAATATAATGTTGGATAGACCCATTTTGAGACACTGTTTGGATTTGTTATTTAAGTGTCACCAGTTGGTCTCAAATAATGTTTATGATTGATCCTTTGACCTGAGACCATAGTTTCCTACATGTGTAGTAGTATACTTTGATGCTACCAAACGCTATTTTTAATTAAGTAGTAATAAAGGTAATATTCGGGTATGCTATGAGCCATGCGGAGGAATATGAATGGTTAAGATAGAATTTGCATATCTCATATAATGAGAGAGATATCTCTGGGCCCCTCGATATAGATGAATCGAGAAGTGCATGGCCATGCCGTTTGTGGTTGTGTCAACTGCGGGAAGATCAATTCACTATGAGATCGACAAAGAATTGAACTGTGCAAGGGTGGCACATTTCCTATCTTGGGTTTAATCTGGTATCGTATGGCAAGAGAATCAACATGAAGACATTATATAGGTTTACTGATTATGATCTTTGTGTGTATTTGGATAGTCGTTATGTCCTGCTAGGGGCCACTACCGACTTACAATTCGGGTAAGTATTCCCGGGTCGTGACTAAATATACATGAACCTATAGGGTTACACACTTAACGGGTTGGAATAATGCAATTCGGATTAAGTCTATTTTGGGTTTCCATATCAGATTCGGAGACTTAATGTTAGACTCCTTATGCTTTTGCATTGGGTTTGGTATGGGTTTCCGTATCAGATTCGGAAACTTAATATTAGACTCCTTATGTATTTGGATTGAGTTTAGACTCCTTATGCATTTGGATTGGGTTTGGTATGGGTTTCCGTATCAGATTCGGAGACTTAATATTAGATTCCTTATGCATTCGGATTGGGTTTGTTATGGGTTTTCGTATCAGATCCGGATTGGGTCTGTTATGGAATATACGTATCAGATACGAATTCGAATAAGATTTGAATCACATCAGGAAATCTAATCTGTTACGATTTCTTCTGCATGGGCAGTTCGGATAAGATTTGAATCTCATCAGGAAACCTAATCTGTTAGGATTTCTTCTGCATGGGCAGTTCGGTTAAGATTCGTATCACATCAGAAAACCTAGTCTGTTAGGATTTTTTCTGCATGGCCCTATATATAGAGATGTATGATGGGCTTTGAGGCCCATAAAAAAAGTCATAGCTGCCATCTCTTTTGATAGCCCCTAAACCCTTGTTGTACGCGTTGGTGGTAGCACACCATCGTACGACGTTCCATCCCGGTACGTGTGGATACCGGTAGAGGCGCTGCTGCAATTGCTGTGTTAATTAGAACGATCCGTGAGCGGTCGTTGTCATTTACATCTGCTGATCAGGACGATCCACAAACGGTTGTTGTGAACATTCGATCGCTTCATGAAATCTGCTTCCGCTATTGGTAATAATCTAATCTATGATCTAATATTTGCAACATTCGAGTAAAATTTTTGAAATTCTGTTAGTGTAGCTTACTCAGTTTCCAACAGTTTCGAGAATATAGCCATTTTTGGCTTCCAAAAACAGAAAAAAGGACTGATTCGTGATTAAATTTGGATTGAATCACAAAAAGTGAACAATTGAGTGAATTTGTCTAAAGAGATTTTAAGATTGGTATGCAAGCATAATAAGATTCAAGTTTTTCAGAGTTACTAAGGATAAAATGATTTAGGAATTGATCGAATTGAGTTCTGAAAATAGGGTAATTTGGGTAACGATGAATAGTCTTTTCCGAAAATGGTTTGGGAGATGAATATCTAGTCTTTGGAGCTGAGTTTGTTTTGGTTACAGAAGACAAACTCGTATAAGATATGCTGAGGGCCTTAGCCCTTTAGGCTTATTCGAATTCTGAGCTATATGAAAGAAATTGGCTAATTCTGAGGTTGAAAGGACTAAATTCTAATTGGGAAAATAGGAGGATCGACAAGTCTGTAGTTGTCCAAGAATAAAAGGGCCCAAGAATAAAAGGGCTTAAACTACAAGTTTGGATAAAATGAAAATAAAGTAGGACAAAAATGCTGCAGGCCACCCTAGTATACTAGGGTTTCAAGAAGGAACAAAATAGTTAATGGTTGGCTTAATTTACAAAAATTAGGGTTTTGGAGATCTTTTAGGGCTTAAGATGTAAAAGAGGGATATATATACTCAACCAGCTTTAATTTGCGATCTGTACTCAATAAAATAAAACTGAATGGAACAAATTTCTTTTGATTGGTTTCGTAACTTGAGAATCGTTCTCAAGCAAGAGAGAAAGGATTATGTTCTAGAGTTCCCAGTTCATGATGAACTTTGACTAGCACTCCACGATCTCAACGAGATGCTTACAAGAAGCATGTTGATGACGATCTCGATGTCAGTTGCCTCATGTTAGCAACAATGGGTTCTGAATTGCAAAAGCAATTCGCGAATGCCAATGCTTATGATATGAGTGTGGCTCTTCGAAACTTGTTCGAAGACAAGGGTGGAAAGATATGAGACCACCAAGAAACTGTATGCCTGCAGACTGGCAGAAGGAAGCGCAGTTAGCCCTCATGTAATCAAGATGATCGGTTACATTGAGAGCTTTGGTAAACTTAATTACCTCCTTAGCCGAGAATTGGCTATTGATGTGATTCTCCAATCGCTCCCTCCGAGCTACTATCCTTTCATATTGAACTTTAATATGAATAATCTGGAGAAGACTACCTGAATTGCATGGGATGTTAAAGACGACAGAGCAAAACATCAAAAAGAATCTTGACAATGTGTTGATGATTCAAAAGGGAAAGAATTTCAAGAAGGGTAAGAGAAAGGCTAAGGGCAAAGGCAAGACTCGAGATGAGAGCTCAAGCAGCCAGCATAAGCCCAAAGGAAAGTCCAAGCCTGGCCCTACTGCTGCTTCTGAGTGCTTCTATTGCAAGAAATCTGGTCATTGGAAGAGGAATTGCAAGAAGTATCTGGAAGATCTGAAAAAGAAGGGAAGTGGGACTTCTGCTTTAGGTATTTATGTTATAAAAGTCAATATGGCTACTTCTTCTGATTCTTGGGTATTTGATACCGGTTCAGGAGCTCATATTTGCACTTCGATGCAGGGGCTTAAAAGGAGCAGAAGTTTGACAAAGGGTGAAGTTCAGCTTCGTGTAGGCAATGGAGCAAGAGTTGCTGCTTTAGCCGTTGGGACTTTTATATTGGTTTTACCTTCAGGATTGATTTTGGAGCTTAATAATTGTTATTATGTTCCTGCCATAAGCAAAAACATTATTTCTGTTTCATGTTTGGACAAGAAAGGTTTTGAATTCAGAATAAAGAACAATTGTTGTTCATTTTATTTGAATGATATGCTTTATGGATCTACCCAATTGATGTATGGACTTTATGTTTTAAATCTTGAAGTTCCTATTTACAACATAAATATTAAAAGGCTCAAAACAAATTATTTGAATCCAACCTTTATATGGCATTGTCGTTTATGTCATATAAATGAGAAACGCATCATGAAACTCTATAAAGATGGACTTCTAGACTCATTTGATTTTGAATCATATGACACATGCGAATCTTGTTTACTTGGCAAAATGACGAAGACACCTTTTACCGGTTCAGGTGAAAGAGCAAGTGATTTGTTGGCCCTTGTACATTCTGATGTATGTGGACTATTAAGCACTATGGCCAAAGGTGGATTCTAATACTTTATAACTTTCACTGATGATTTTAGTGGATATGGTTATATCTACTTAATGAGGCGTAAGTCTGAAATTTTTGAAAAGTTCAAAGAATATTAGAATGAAGTACAAAATCATCTTGGCAAGAAAATTAAATTCCTACGATCAGATCGTGGAGGAGAATATTTGAGCCAAGAATTTAACAATCATTTAAAGCAATGTGGAATTGTTTCACAACTAACACCGCCAGGGACACCTCAATGGAATGGTGTGTCGGAACGACGGAATCGAACCTTGTTGGACATGGTTGGATCAATGATGAGTCAAGTTGATCTTCCATTATCTTTTTGGGCATATGCTCTAGAAACTGCTGTATTCAACTTAAATAGGGTTCCATCAAAAGCGGTAGAGAAGACACCATATGAGATATGGATTGGGAAGCGACGTAGTTTGTCTTTTCTCAAGATTTGGGGCTGTGAGGCATACGTGAAATGTTTGATGTCTGACAAACTCACACCCAAATCAGACAAGTGCTTCTTTATGGGGTATCCCAAGGAAACAAAGGGATATTACTTCTATAAGAAGGTTTCAAACAAATTCAGGAAATTGATTATCTGAAACTTTCTCACCGGTCGCTCTTCTAAATTCAACTCGGATCATCCTAGCAATTGCTGCCTACCATGATTATGAGATATGGCAAATAGATGTTAAAACAGCTTTCCTCAATGGAAATCTAAGTGAGGATGTGTACATGACACAGCCCGAAGGTTTTTTATTCATCCACAAAATGCTAGGAAAGTATGCAAGCTTCAGAAATCCATTTATGGATTGAAGCAAGCATCTCGGAGTTGGAATATTCGTTTTGATGAGACAGTCAAACAATTTGGCTTAATCAATAATGAAGATGAACCTTGTGTTTTGCAAGAAGGTTAGTGGGAGCGCACATGCATTTCTGGTTTTGTATGTAGATGACATACTATTGATCGCAAATGAGATTCCTATGCTTGAATCTGTCAAGTCTTATTTGAAAAATAGTTTCTCTATGAAAGACTTTGGAGAGGCAGCATACATATTGGGTATTAAGTGTTATGTATATACATATATATATCCTAGTGTATATGGTCAAATTGGTCCCATTTAGTCTCTGAGGTTCAGTAACCTCTTTGTACATATATATGCTCGGGTCTAACCCCATATATTCTCATTGGTCTATATTCGAACATGGAATCAGAGCTAGAAATGATGCAATCGGTGGCCCGATCTTCCGATAGTTCTACTTTTGCGGAACGGAGACATTCGCGTTCCAAGGCTTCCAACCAGCGAGATTGAATCCTTACAATCGCTACACCCACGCACCTTTCGTTATCAACCGTTCTCACGCCTGGAAGACCTAACCACGAGGGTTGATTCCTACACACAATAGAAGAGACGAGCAAGAACGAGAAAGAAACAATCTGAATCTTATAACGAACAAAGTTGAGGTTATCTCTCATCAAACCAGGTCTTGGGACACTACTCTGATGAACAATTCTTACACACGGGAGAAACAATGTAGCAAAATAACCTAACCCTAGAAGTGGTGGTTTCAAAGTATATATAAAGAACAAACAAGGGCTACTAATCAACGGTTCAGATGCGGAGTCTGCAACAGCAGAAAATTGTCGCGTCGATTTGGAGGCCTTCCCGAACGAATCATGCAGTGGGCTTCTACCCATTGGAAAGATCTTGAAATAAGCTTTCCAACGAGTGGTGGATCAGCCAAACGGACTCCGTATGAGGGAGTTAAGGCCTTTTTAGTCCAGTGCTGTCAGGCTGACTCCGAGTCGAATTGTAGCCCGAATTGAAGTACATGGATGGCATCAATTGGGCTTGGACTTGACTTAAACGTGGTTCATAGGTGTTGAAATGTCCAATGTGGATGGGGTCCCCTTGACTTGGCATCTTCTCTCCCATACTCCTAAGTAAGAACATATCACAAGGAAGGTTATGCAGCAGCACATTCTCATTAGAACAGGTATTAGCACTTAGGAATGAGCTCACCTTGTAATTGAGTCGTTTTGCACGTGCTCATGTTATTGGGCCATGAGTTACAGCGGTATCCATATCCATAGGAGTGATGTCCTCATCAAGAAATCTCCTAGATCTAGCTTTTTCCACCGACCAATCTTGGAGCTGGTCATCTCCGGCCAACTCCGATCGTCGTCGTCGTCATCTCCAGCTCGCGCCGCTCTCTCGACAATCGTGTGGCCGTTTTTCCTGTGCAATCCCCTTGCGCTGTTCGCCGCTGCCATCTCTCCCGTGAGATCTGGACCAGATCCGGCCAGATCGGGTTTGCTTCAGCTGCTTCAACGACCAGATCTGGCCATACTGCCGGCCGTCGCCTCCTGTGCGCTCTCGTCTAGATCCGGCCCGTCTCGGCGCTGCCTCGACTAGAGCTTGTGTCGTCGCTGCTTGTGAGTGCCGCTGTCGCTCGCATCGCCGCCTAGTGAGCGCCGACGCCTCTCGCGAGCGCTGCCGCTACTCGCGTCGCAGCCTCTCGGTGTTAGTTGTAAACCTAACATGTGAGTATTTTCTTCTTTCTGCATTGTATTCCCTAGAGTTTGTTACGCCTGATGCGCTTTCCTCGCTGCATGCTTGGTCGCCGTGGCCTGGTCATCGTGGATGCGAGCATGCAGGAGGATGTGCGTGGTGTAGCGTGAGGCTCGGGCAGGCTGTTGCTGCGAGCTGCGTGTGTGTGCGTTGGTGGAATAAAAGGAGAAGAAAACCCCAGAAAAGCTGTAGGTTGTTGCAGCACCAAAATACTCTGTTTCGCGCTCAGTGTCTCTGTTCTTCAGAGTTCGTCAGTGGTGTAGTTTAGGATTCCATCAATTGGTATCAGAGCCTGTGTGCTCGATCCGTGAGGAGTCATGGCGTCGACTGGAGATGGAGATGGGGAGAAGACATCGACGGGCTTGCCGGTGAAGATGCCGCCTGTGGCGCGGGTCTCCGCTGCTGCAGAGCCGAGCAGTGCCGGCGGCGCTGGGCCGCTTGTGGTGCACCGTGTCGTCAAGGAGGCGACGTCGACGGTGGTCTACCCCATGTTGACACGCACGAACTACACCGAATGGGCGCTGCTCATGAGGGTGAATCTGCAGGCCCAGGCGTTGTGGCAGGCAATCGATCCCGGCGTCGCCGACTTCCGTGACGATCGGCTCACGCTCTCGGTGATTCTGCGGGCGGTGCCGAATGAGATGCTGGCAACGCTGGCCGTGGACACGGCGAAGGAGGCGTGGGAGTGCGTCAAGACCATGCGCGTCGGCGTCGAGCGCGTACGCGAGGCCACGGCGCAGCGGCTGCGCGCAGAATTTGAGGCCATCGCGTTCAAAGACAGCGAGACGATCAACGATTTCTCCATGCGAATCACCGGGCTCGTCAACAACCTGCGTGTGCTCGGTGATGAGATGGCGGAGGTGACGGTGGTCAAGAAATTCTTGTGGGTGGTGCCGCAACGCTATGCGCAAATCGCGCTCTCGATCGAGACCATGCTCGATCTCACCACCCTCTCCATTGAGGAGCTGACTGGGCGATTGCGCGTTGCGGAAGATCGCTATGGGGTCGGCGTCGTCAACGACAAGGCCGGGAAACTCCTCACCGAGGAGGAATGGCAGGCGCGGAGCAAGGACTCCGGCGAGGCCCAGTCCAGTGGCGGCGGCGACAAGAACAAACGCTCGCTGAAGCCCAAGGACCAGAAGGGGAAGGGAACAGAACAAGGTGGCTCACTCGGTAGCAGAAAAAAAGGCAAGTGTCACAATTGTGGAATTTGGGGACACTTCGCTCGTGACTGCAGGAGATCGAAGGAGTGCCGTGACGAGGTTCATCCGCCCCAAGGCGGCGCCGGCGACCAGCACGCCCTGCTGCTGGCCACATGTGATGTCAAGCCGTAGGCCGGCGAGACGGTGCTATTGAACGAAGAACGCGTCGTGCCACACGACGTTAGGGATGGCTCTTGGTATCTTGATACCGGGGCCAGCAATCACATGACAGGCTCTCGCGAGCTGCTGTCCTCCCTAGACGACATGGTGCCCGGCACGGTGCGTTTTGGTGATGGCTTCGCTGTTGAGATCCAGGGTCGCGGCTCCGTTATGTTTGAGTGCAATAATGGTGAGCAAAAGGTGCTGTCTGATGTGTATTACATTCCTCGTTTGCGCAGCAATGTGATCAGCTTAGGGCAGCTAGATGAGGGTGGCTGCCAGATTGCCATTGAGGGGGGTGAGCTCTCGGTGTTTGATGCAGAGAAAACGCTCCTGGCCAAGGTGGAGCACACCGGGAACAGACTCTACATTGTTCAACTCCATCGCACTGAACCTATCTGTTTGCTGTCTCGGATGGAGGACAAAGCCTGGCTGTGGCATGGTCGATATGGCCATTTGAATTTCCGTGCACTGCGGGATCTTGGAAAAAAGGGCATGGCGCTAGGAGTACCGGTCATCCCTCACATGGAGAAATTCTGTGATGTTGTGCCCTTGGCAAGCAGCATCGGCCACCGTTTCCCCAAGCCTCGTCGTACCGAGCTGGTGAAGCATTGGAGCTGCTGCATGGTGACTTGTGTGGTAAGATCACACCACACACGCCCGGTGGCAAGAGCTATTTTCTGTTGATTGTTGATGACAAGAGCAGATACATGTGGGTAGAACTGCTGACTACAAAGGATGAAGCTTTGCGGAGTTTCAAACGCATTAAGGCTCTCACTGAGAAGCAATTTGGGCTGTCTGTGAAGGCGTTCAGAACTGATCGTGGAGGCGAGTTCATCTCCGACGACTTTGCAGCCTACTGTGACAGAGAAGGCATCAAACGCAACACAACAGCGCCTTATTCACCACAACAGAATGGGGTGGTGGAGAGAAGAAACCAAACGGTGGTCGAAATGGCCAGATGCCTACTGAAGTCCATGAAGATGCCAGTTCATTTTTGGGGTGAAGCAGTCAGTACAACAGTGTATCTACTGAACCGAGCACCTACAAAGAGTCTTGATGGCAAGACGCCCTATGAAGCTTTGTTTAAGAAGAGGCCCAAAGTTCACCATCTCAGGACTTTCGGTTGTGTTGGCCACATGAAGAAACTCAGACCTGAAGTCAACAAGCTCTCGGACAGGTCAGTACCAGTAGTGTTTTTGGGATATGAGGAAAGAGCCAAAGCTTACAAGCTGTATGATCCAGTGGTAAATCGGGTGCATGTGTCTCGGGATGTTGTTTTGAAGGAGCACAAGCCATGGAGTTGGACAACTATGGATGAAGAAGGGCTAGTGCCAGCTTCATTTACAATTCGCTGCACTGACAACCGTTCCGTTTTCAGTGACAATGCAGGTTCTGCTACAGTGCCACCCAACAATGCCAGTTCTGCCGGATCAGCTACTTCTCCACATAGTACTGTGGTGCCTTCCCCTGTTCAATTCGTCACTCCACCTCCACATGCTACACCAAACACTCAAGGCCAGGTGCCACGCCATCGTACTCTCCAGAATCTGTATGACACCACCGAGGACATCTCCGAGTGGCATTACAGTGGGCTGTGTTTGGTCGCAGCAGAGGAACCTGATAGTGTTGAAGAGGCGCTGGGTGATGCTGCTTGGCGTCAAGCAATGGAAGTAGAGTTGAGTTCTATTGCAGAAAAAGACACTTGGGTCCTGTCTGATCTACCAAAGGGGCACAAGGCCATTGGGCTCAAGTGGGTGTTCAAGGTCAAGAGGGATCCCGATGGGAGCATTGTCAAGCACAAGGCGCGTTTGGTAGCGAAAGGCTACGCTCAAAGGCATGGCATTGACTTCGATGAAGTGTATGCACCTGTTGCTCGGATTGAGTCAGTGCGCTTGCTCATTGCCTTAGTTGCAGGTAGGGGTTGGGAAATACACCATATGGACGTCCGGTCAGCCTTCTTGAATGGCGATCTGCTTGAAGAGGTGTATGTACAACAACCGCCTGGTTTTGCAGTGGCTCAACATGAGAAGAAGGTGTGACTGAAGAAAGCACTCTATGGCTTAAAGCAAGCACCCCGTGCTTGGAACACCAAACTGGACAGTGTACTCCAATCTCTGGATTTCAGTCAGACCATAGTTGAACATGCTGTTTACAGAAGGCAGCGCAATGGGGCAGTGCTCTTGGTGGGTGTATGTTGATGATTTGATAATCACGGGGACACACATAGCTCATATTGCCCAGTTTAAAGACCAAATGCAGAGCTTGTTTAGCATGACTGATCTGGGCCTTCTCAGCTACTACCTTGGCATTCAGGTTCAGCAGCGTAATGGTGAGATCACCTTGTGTCAGAGTGCTTATGCAGCCAAGATAGTAGAAAAGGCAGGATTGGAGGGGTGCAATCCTTGTGCTACACCCATGGAACCTCGGCTTAAATTGCGAAAAACTGAAGGTGACACTGTGGACTCCACTGAGTACAGGAGTGTGATTGGGAGCCTTAGATATCTAGTAAATACCCGACCTGATATAGCTCATGCTGTTGGAATTGTGAGCAGGTACATGGAGGTCCCAACAATGGCACACTGGCAAGCAGTGAAACAACTTCTTCGATATGTTGCTGGCACATTGAGTTATGGCTGCTGCTGCAAGATTAACAATTCTAGTCACCTTGGTCTGACAGGGTACAGTGATAGTGATCTTGCCGGTGATTTGGATGACAGGGAAAGCACAACTGGTGTAGTTTTCTTTCTTGGGGAGAGTCTGATCACCTGGTCTTCTCACAAGCAGAGAGTTGTAGCTTTGTCTTCCTGTGAAGCAGAGTATATAGCAGCAGCTGCTGCAGCATGTCAGGGGGTTTGGCTCAGCCGCTTGCTGGGAGAATTGCTGGGTACTGCTCCTCTATTCAAGCTAAGGGTGGATAACAAGTCTGCAATTGCTTTGAGTCGCAACCCAGTCCACCATGACCGCAGTAAACACATTGACAGCAAGTTCCATTTCATACGGGAGTGCGTTGAGGAAGGAAGAGTTGAGATTGATCATGTGAGAACTGATGGCCAACTTGCAGATATCCTAACCAAGGCACTCGGGCGTAATAAGTTCATCGAGATGCGGCAGAAGATCGGCGTTATAGATTTAGCTTAGTTGATGTCAGGTTTAGGGGGGTGTTTTGTTAGTTGTAAACCTGACATGTGTGAGTATTTTCTTCTTTCTGCATTGTATTCCCTAGAGTTTGTTACGCCTGATGCGCTTTCCTCGCTGCATGCTTCGTCGCCGTGGCCTGGTCATCGTGGATGCGAGCATGCAGGAGGATGTGCGTGGTGTAGCGTGAGGCTCGGGCAGGCTGTTGCTGTGAGCTGCGTGTGTGTGCGTTGGTGGAATAAAAGGAGAAGAAAACCCCAGAAAAGCTGTAGGTTGTTGCAGCACCAAAATACTCTGTTTCGCGCTCAGTGTCTCTGTTCTTCAGAGTTCGTCAGTGGTGTAGTTTAGGATTCCATCACTCGGGAGCGCCACCGCTGCTCGTGTGGCCTCCTCTTGCGAGTGCCGCCGTTGCTCGCATCGCCGCTTGACGACCAGAGCTGCTCGAGCCGCCATCTACTTGCGCCCTGCTCTTGCCGCCGGTTGCTCGCACCTCTGCTCACGCTGCTGGCTGCCTGCTCCTTGCTGGCTACTGTTGGCTAGTGTGCACTATATATTGCTGCCTCAATTGCTGGTTTAGTTTGATATCACAGTGCGATATATTGTGTTGTCACTTGCACACTGTAGCAGTTTCATGGCTTTTAGTATTCATGGCGGTGGTGCCCTCCTGGCCTCTGATATCAAACTCAATGGTTAGAATTACCATGAGTGGTCCTCCTCAGTTCGCATGCTACTCCGGTCCATTGGTCTTCTTTCGCATCTTATCGCGGATGCTCCTATGGATGAGATGGAGAAGACAACTGCTGCAGCTTGGCACACCAATAATGACCGTGTTATGGGTATTTTGTGCCACAGTGCTGAGATCTCAGTTCAGATGAGCTTCATTGATCTACCATCCTCCGACTGATATGGGAGTATCTTCAGCGCCGCTATCAGCAGAGCAGTGAGGACTTCGTTTCTCTCTCCGACAGTCTTCAGGGTTTACATCAGCAGGATATGTCTATGGAGGAGTTCTACAGTACGTTCACCTGTTTCTAATGTCAGTTGGACTCCATGGTGCCCTCTGCCTGTTCTGGTTGCCCTGGATGTGTAGCCAAGGAGCGATATGATGAGCATAACCTTGTGTTTGACTTTGTCATGCGTCTTCGCTCAGACTTTGAGCCCATTCGGGCTCAACTCCTTGGGCGTCCTTTATTTCCTACTATGGCTGAGGCTCTTGCTATCCTGATTGCTGAGGAGACTCATCTTCGCTCCCTTACTGGATCTGCCTCTGTGGTTCCCCCGCAATCTGTTCTGGCAGTTTCCCCTCAGACAACATCCTCCGATGTTATTGCTATCCCGCCGACTTCTTCCACTCAGGTTGTCTGCTCTCATTGCAAGCGACCTGGACATCGTGTTCAGCGGTGTTTCAAGCTACATCCTAAGTTGAAGCCACCGCGTGGATCGTCTCATCGTGGAGCCGCTAATGCCTCTTCTCCAGCATCTATTGCCTCTTCGGATCTACTTGCTAATCAGTTGAGTCAGCTTTAGACTCAGATGAGTCATCTACAAGCCCTTTTTCAGGAGCGTTCGTCTTCTACGTGATGTGACGCTGGCGGTCTGATCTTTCGATGAGAACAATAACTATCGATTTGTGAAGACGACTCTCACAATTCGGCTACCAACCGTACACGACTGATACGCCCTGGCAATCGCTGAACCAACTTTGGATTGTTATCGACCGAACTAGAAGCACGATCGACCTGATCACGAAGATCTATTCCTGCAAGCAATCGAAGAATAAGCAAGAACAAGATAAACAAGCAATCTGAAATTGCAAATATAGATTGAATCACGAAAAAGAGTTGGGGTTCCGAATACAGATATTGATGTTGATTTAGCCTAGCAAGAAGAATATCTTAATATCTCCACGAAGGAAAGACTATGACTAAACAAAACCCCCAGAACCCTAATGGTTCGGCCATATTATATAGAGGAGGTAAAAGAGGTTGGTGGCCAGGTAAGGAAACCTGAAACCGGCATGGACTCTTTCCCTACTCGGCCTCTAACTCGATACATGGGCCTTGACCTAACCAAAAAGGTGACGCAGCACCGACTAGGCCTAATCAGAATCTGGTCGAAACTTGTTTTGTCAATTGCCGGCGATCCAGAAGGGATTTGGACGTGGGGCTAGATCCATTGGAAAGATCTCGTCGTGGGCTTCTCCATGGACTATAAGACTTCATATGAGGGAGTTATGGTCGTTTGAAGGCAGGCTGCTCCTGGATGGCCGAACCGGACTCCAACTCGACTTGGGCTCCTTACTGGTCCTTGCGTCCTTGTTGGTCCTCTCCATGGTTTCTAAGCACAATATTATCACTATTAGGTAGTAAACCATTTTCAAAACCATATATATATAAACTTAGGAACGAGTTCACCTGGCAATGCAACAATCGGGCTTTGCTGCGCGTTATTGGTCTTTGTGTAACAAGCGGAGGATTATGGTTGGTGCGTGAATAAGTGATGTCCTCATCACTACGCCCTCGTCAGGTGGATCTGCTAGTGTTGCTGTTTCTGCTCCCTTTGTGTCAGGTATTGCACATCCTTGGGTTCTGGACTCGGGGGTTTCCTTCCATATGACGTCAGATGGCTCTCAGTTAGCATCTTGTCAGCCTGTTACAGATGGTGCCTCTGTTTGGACAGCTGATGGTACCTCTTGTACAGTCACTTATCACGGCACTCTGTCCACCCCTCACTTTCTTATTCTGGATGTGTCTTTTGTGCCTCAGCTCTCTATGAGTCTGATGTCTGTTGGTCAGCTCACTGATATGCACTGCTTTGTTGGGTTTGATGACTCTTCGTGTTTTGTGCAGGATCGTCGGACAAGAACTCGTTGGTACTGGCCATCGCCGTAGAGGTTATCCGGGTCTCTACATTCTTGATAGCTTGAGTCTTCCGTCATCCTCCACCGCTGTCTCCACCACAAAGTCTTCAGTGTCTGCCCTTGTCGCTACATCTTCTGTCGCCTTCCCTCAGTGGCATCATCGCCTAGGCCATTTATGTGGTTCTCGTCTATCTACATACACTAAGTTAATTGTCCTAACAGCTATGGAATTACATAGAAGTAAAGCATCACATGTCGGTGCGCAGGCCATCATACAACAATTAGACAACTCAATGGCCGTAATATCATGATACAGGCTGTGACAACAATAAATTATAAGCATAAAGGGGGCCATACTATTAACATAATTTATCAAAAAAACAAGTTATGCATAGAATCTAATTCCATAAAATAATAAGCTACATGATCTAGTAGAGGCAATTGCGACTTTATGAACCAATCCAATCAGTTTGCACTGGGCTAGACAAAAAGATCGAAGCTCGCGAGCTATTCGGGATCGGATCGAAGATTGGCTCGGTTCGAGATCGGCTCGAGCCTTTAACGAGCTGAGTTCGAGCTTGAGGTGAAGCTCGAGTGAAATTTCAAGCCGAGCATGAGTTTTCCCGAGCTTGCTCGAGCTCGGCTCGTTAAAGCTCGAATTACCAATTTACCTACCATTACACTTTTAATGGGCCTCTAGCCCTCTGCTGTCGTGCTTGGTTGTGCGATGGGCCTGGTTGCATCTGTGTGATGGGCTGAAGGCCTGCGAGTCTGCGACACGCACGACACGACCCACAGGATGAGGGACACACAGCCATGACCCACGAGCACGGCCACATCCATGATCCATTGACCATCACATGGGCACCGACACCGTCGCCCCCATTCGGCCATTCCCCAACCCTAGCCCTCAATTGCTCAACCCTAACCCCCGACACCGACACTCACACAGCCGCACCACCAGATCTATCATGGCCGAGGCGTAAGGAGCGGCAGTGTGGGTTCTCGGCGGCACAGTGGAGATCGTGTTTCGGCAGCGCGGCCGCGTGGGCTCCTTCAGGATTCGTGAGGAACAACGACGGGGGCTTCCGGCGTGATTGTGTTATCAGGCAACCGAGGCGCTGGGCGAAGCGGTGGTGTGGGCTCCCGGTGGATCAGTGGCACAAGCTCCCGGCGGCGTGACTGCAGGAGGCAACAGAGGCATCTATTTGTGAGCCAAGCTCGATCTCTATCGAGCTTGCTTTGAACTGAGCTCGATCTTGGTTCTAAGCTCGTTAATATTTCGAGTCGAGCTCGAGCCGAAACCAGTGCAGTATCGAGCTCGAGTCGAGCTTGCCTGGCCTCGCTCGAGCTCGGCTCATTTCCAGCCGTAGTTTGCACCCCCTTAGATCAGCCATATTGATTCCCGCAAGAGGTATCCTGAATATACAGTGAATTTCATATATAGATCCAAATTATAAACACGTCTTTTGTAGATCCAATCTATAACCATGTGGTTCTGCAAATTTTACCACAAACGCATAAACCCTACCGCTACCTCTCATTGGCTCGTGCAGCGATCATGTGGTAGCAGTGAATGTCTCCATCTGCCGCCATCCAAAGTTGAATCCTGTCGATCAAATCAACCAGAGAATGAAAAAAACATATGAAAACAACCTATACGGTAACATTTAATTATGCAATAGATATAATCTACTACAAACACATATCACATATATGCTACCAATCTAGATCTAATACCACATAACCTGTATTTGATGCCAATATTGGGGCGTAGGTAGGCTATGCTAGCAGAATTTTAAAAATTTCTACTCAAAACTACAAGAATCATAACATAGATTAGATCATTACTAGTAACAGAAGGAGAGTTGGAGTAGCGATCGTTTTCATAAACCGATCCTGATCAACGCAACAATAGCAACAACCCCTCTACTGGTATTCACATGTCCTGGTGTGGGACATCGTGCACTGGTGTGCTAATAGCGGCAAACACGACTAGAGTTTAGGGCTTGCAGCTTTGATGGAGGTGGCAGTTTGGGTTTCACAGCATTGATTTGAAAGCCATCACGCCTCCCTTCATATAGTACCCAACAAGTGGAGTCTTACATTAGCTTCCAATGTTGTACTGAATGCCATAACAGATCCTATTCAAACTAAATGGTTCCAACCCATTAAGCGTTTGACCCTATAGATTCATGCATATTTGGCCACTACCCGAAAAAACTTAGCCGAACCACAAGTTGATAGTAGCACCTAGCAAGACATAACAATCACCCGAGTATACATGAAGTTCATATCCAACAAATCTATGTTGATCCCTTAGACATACGATACTAGATTGAACTTTACATGCCACTCATATGGTTCAATCATTTCTCGATCCCATGGTGAAGTAACCTTCCCGTAGTTGACATTCAACTTCAACTACATACAGCACGACCATGCACTTCTTAGTGCATCAATATCAAGGGGCTTAGAGATATCTCTTTCGATATATGAGGTAATACTATCTTGATTGTTCACATTCTTCTACATGGTTTATAGCATATTTGAATATTATTTTTATAATCACCCAATTAAAAGTAGTGTTTGGTGGTACCGAAGTATAGTACTACAAATTTAGGAAACCATGACGATCCGAGACTATCAATCATAAATATTATTTGAGATCAACTGATGACACTATAACAATCTTAGCAGTGCCTCGAAGTGGATCAATCTAATATCATGTTTTTCAACATGTGTTTACATTAGTGATTCAATATTTCATATCCATAGTTTGTGAAATATAACTATTAATCAATATATGTGCTGGCTGGTCTATGAATCATTTATGTCCTATCTAATAATAATAGATAGGGACTATATAGAACAATATTACCAAATAAATAGAGTTTCATGAACAAGTCATACTCTTGTCGATAAAAAAGATGATATTTTATTCAGAGAATATTATAACATATTACTTAAAAGGTTCATAAACATAATATGGATACAAACCATCTTTTTGATTGCCCCTAAGACATATCACCCATAGTTACTTCTCTCATCTCATGGACATTTTCCATTGTGAGCTGGCTGCGGGCCAATCAAGTAGGAATATATGTGTTGAAATAAAGTTGACCTCAGCAAATGTTTTATGGGGACTTTCCTGTAGTACTTGAACTGATATAGTAGAGTTTTTTATTTGGTTTCATGTAATGATATCTTCCTGATGTTGAGTATGCTTTGAGCACCTGATTTTTCTGCAGCACTCATGATTGAGTAGCAGCAAGACTGCTTTCATGATTACTTGTCGGTTTGGTTACATAGTATTTGAGACTTGTATCTAACAACAGATAGGATGCCAGTTATCTTGGGTGATAAAAGCTCAATTGATGCTTGGTTAAATCATGCATCGGTGAAGCTTGAAGAAATTACTGTACCCTATGAAGGAGCTGATCTAGTAAGTTTTTAGCATCATTTTATTAGTCCACAAAAAATCCATTTTTTGGATGTCAATTTTTGCTTGAAAAACAATAGTATAATGTTATTTTTTAGTTCAATATTGAATATTCCTATTTTTGTTTATTTTCCCCTGAAATAGTAATGAATCTGGTTATGATTTTAATATTTTTACTCTCTTAGATCAGGCCAGTTTGTGTTGAATAATATCATGTTATTCTACTCTGTAGGTTTGGTACCCTGTGACACCTGCAATTGGTAAAACATCATTCGATAGCCCTGAGTGCATCAAAGAGGTAGGAAACACCGCTTGACTTGATGCAATCATGAAATGAAAATTATTTAAATTTTCTAAAATTGGGCTTTTTGATATGAAATTAAGTTGAAATATGTGATTTTGCACTATAAACTTTGGTCAAGAAATTACTGGCTCGACAATGCAACTATAGAAAGTTGAGAATTCTGAAACCTTCCAGTTAAAAGATGCTACCTAATCATGTTTATCTTTATTCGATGTTTAACATCAGTTACACAATGTTGCATCTTCGTCCATTTTTTTGGCAATGATGTTTCTTTCAGAGTTGGCAATGATCTTCCCCTTTTGGATTGGGCAAAATGATAACTATTTATTTCAGATGATTTGGCAATGATCTCTAAGTTGTCACTTCCCTAATCTTCTTTCTGGATGTGCTGTTTTTGTCATAACCATGTTGATCTCTGTTGAACCATTGTGTGAGGAAAACTAGTGTTGAAACTGAACTTTAGATGATTGATAATTATGGATTGGCACCAAGGTCAAGTCCTGAGCAAGTGGCTTAATTTTATCAGACTGGTACCATTTGTACAGTACATTTGAAGGCTCCTCAATCAAAATTTAATTTAACTAGTTGGTTTTGTAGCTCCTTAGATATTATTGATTCCATGTTTCTCTGTGAAAAGACATTTATATTGTTTCCTTTTGTGAGTGGAGAAGCACATGACGTGTACCTTCTACTATGATAAGAAGGAAGAAATAAAATAGGCTACTTAAAAAGGAAAAATACAAAACAGATGCTACAGTCCAAATCGGAGTACACCTTCTGGAAAGAGCTTGCTGCTTGCTGACTGTATCACATTAAGGCAACTTGCAACTGCGAGTTTTCATTCCCACTCCTTTAATCTTATTTATTAAAGATGAAACTCTTCAATAGATTTTGTACCATTCCTAAATAGCTTGAACTAGTGAATTTTGATGTCCTGTCTAGTTTTCATCACTGAGTTAGGCATTGAGTGTTATGAAGGTGCACTATGATGCGAACCATGCCTCCCTAGCTGATATGGAAGCCAAACAAATTCCTAATTCCAATTGAAATTGAAGTTGGCAATAAAGTTGGAGTATCCTAGTTGAAGAATTCAAATTCAACTAGGACTCGTACTCGGTGTCTAAGATCAATGCGAATGATGCATCAAATTTAAATCCAAGTTGGACTAGAAGGTTCAAACCAAGTTATGGTTGGAAAGTAAAGTATAAAGTGCAATCGGAGGAGAATTATGATGAAAATTGCCATGAAGTCCAACACAAATCTGAAATGAAGTCCTAATCCTTGTCCAAGTGTTAATCTTAGTTGTAATCAAGTTCAATTGTGAATCCGAGTTACTGTACCATCGGTAATATTCACGTAGTCTGAGTTGCTACAGTGCATGTGAACAATGCCTGAACAGAATATTTTTATTGTTTCCTATTTCTATTTTGTTTGGAGTCAAGTCAATTAGATTCTAGTGTATCTCCAAGTCTTTTGAGTGTTATAATGTTGTATCAAAGCCTCTGATATGTGGACCTCTTTTGATAAATGAAATTATGTGTTTTCAACATACCATGTGCAATGGGTATTGGATCTAAATTCTTGTGAAACCACTGTTCTAAAAATCGGCAAAAATCGCCGATTAATCGGCGATTAGTATGTAGTCGGCGGCCCGCCGATTCGATTACAGGCGAATCGGCAGATTAATCGGTCAACGCGATTAATCGGTCAAAATCGGCGATTAATCGGGCAA
The DNA here is from genome assembly GCA_019359835.1 of Pharus latifolius. Taxonomy (NCBI): domain Eukaryota; kingdom Viridiplantae; phylum Streptophyta; class Magnoliopsida; order Poales; family Poaceae; genus Pharus; species Pharus latifolius. The sequence continues at coordinate 39,086,822 of CM033329.1, forward strand.
AATCGGCAAAAATCGGCAATTGATCGGGAGTTCAGGATTCGGGATGTGATTTGAAGACGCGTGGAGAGAGGAATCGGGAGTTCTGTGTACCTGTGATTTGTGAAGCGAGGCTAGGTTAGACGCCGCCGCCGCCGGGATCGCCGCCACCGCCGGGAGTGCCACCGCCGCCGCCCACTGGAGGTATCGCCATCCTCCCTCCTCTCCCCTTTGCTGCCGCCTCGAGCATCTCAGCGTAGACGAGGTGGAGAAGGAGCTCCTTCATCTTGCGGCGCGGGACGTCGGGGTCAACGAGGCGGCGCTTGAGGTGGTCGAGGTCGCGCGAGACAATGCGGTCCTCCTCCGCCTTGGAGCGCGCCTTGCCGATGGACTTGACCAGGTCCAGGAACTCCTTCGACTGCCCCCACCCGCCCTGCGACCCCATCGTCAGCTCCCGCCCGAACGTGCGAAGCTGCTCCATTGCTGAAGCCTCCTCCGGGCGAGTGGGTGGGAAGAGGAGGAGGAGGAGGAGATCTGGATCGGGCGAGTGCGGAGGGGGGCGTTGGGTTTCGAGGTGGGGTTGGGTTGGGGGAGGTCGAGATCGGTGATGCTGTATTTTTCTTTTCTTTTTCTTTTTTTCTAGTTTTCCATGTTTTGCAAGACAAGTTTCACGGAGGACTTAGCGCTGCACTTGTACACCTTAAACTAGGTTGGGTCCGCGTTTTACCATAGTTATTGAGAAAATAGATTTATAAATGAAGTGGTTCCAACTAAAGATTATGGACAAGAGGATGAAGATTAATGCTTGCTATCTTGCCTTAACTATTATCAATTTATCATGCTTGATGTTTGCTACTTTACTTTAATTTCTTATAGACTATTATTCAAATCTGCCAATTAGTGTCCACCGATTAATTCCGATTAATCCCCGACTCAACTGATTAATCCCTAGTCCCCTGCTCACCGACCGACTAGCGATTAGCGATTACTGGAACCTTGTGTGAAACCTGACCAAACCTATTTTGTAGGGTGACCAAGTTGAGAAAACCCTAATCTAAGCCCTTGCTTGCTGCTACTTTAGATTAGTTTTTCGGTGATTGTGGTTGCTTGAATGATCGAGTAGTAGCAGGTCGTGTAGAATATCGTTGGTTGGCTACTGCATTTGTGCAATTGCAACACTAGTTATCTCTTGTTCTTATGTTGTGAAGATCGGGAAACCCCTTGGTTTCATATCAAGTGGTATCATAGCTTCTGTTGACATGGTAGGAACTCATCTATCCTTAGTTTGCCCTATTTGTTTTTTAGTTTTGTGTCAATCGCCATAAATCCTTGCTGTTTTGACTTTGCTATAATGTCCTAGAGTTTTGTTAAAAAAATCAAACCCTTTGTGGAAGATTTGTTTGTTTTTTGGAGTGCATTACCAAATTCTAACCCACCGGCTAACTAGTTTAGGTTTGGTGATCGAATTAGAGATTGCTCTTGTTCTCTTCGGAACTAGCTGCTGCATTTCGTGTGTTCCATTTTTCAAGTCGTGTTCTTCTTGTTCATCTTGTCAAAAAAACAGAAAAAAATTCGTTAAAAAAAATCAAAAATAAGGATGCACAAAAGGTGTGCAACTCATCAATTGCAAGTGTGTGCTACATCCAATAGTTGGAAATAAGTTGCTAGTTTCACTTTTCAATCTCAAATAATATTTGGTTTTGCATCTAGTAAGCTTTAGATCTATTATTCTTGCTCTGTGTGTGTGTGTGTGTGTGTGTGTGACACCTAGATCCACAAAACAAACCAACGAACCACAGAGCCGCTGTTGGTTATTCGCCACACCACCACAATTTTGATTGAAATATTCACGATTTGAGTGCTCAACTTGGTCACTCTATACAGTAGGTTTGGCCATGTTTCATAAGAATTTAGATCCGACACCATCACACGATACGCGGAAAACACATTTTCATTAATCAAAAGAGGCCTGGCATAACAGAGGTTTTGATACAAATATATTACACAAAAGACTTAGAGATAGACTAGAATCTAAATCGACATGGACTCCAAACAAATTAGGAGATAAACTAGGAAGCAATAAAATATTCTGTTTGTGTACTGTAGCAACTGGGACCTACTGTTCACGTGAACAGCACCAGTGCTGCATTAACTCAGATTCACAATTGAACTTGATTACAACTCATAGTAACACTTGGACAAGGCTTAGGACTTCATTTCAGATTTGTGTTGAACTTCTAGGTGAATCTTGATCGTAATTCTCCTAGGTTTGTAGTTGTATTTTACTTTCTAACAGCAACTTGGGGCGATACTTCTATCCCAACTTGAATTTGAATTTGATGCATCGATTGGATCGATCTCAAGCACCGAGTAAGAATCTTAGTTGAATTTGAATTCATCTTCCACTTTGATTCTCCAACTTTGTTGTTGTAACACTTTGGGTATATCCCGCCCATATCAACACTTAGGTTTTCGTCATCGTTTTTCCAAGAAGAGTTAACTCAGTTGGTATGGATGGTTTCACTAGGCTTATATACTGTGTTATCTCCAACTGAACTGTCAATATGGGATTAATCCATACAGCACTAGATCTCTTGGGCCAAACTGGACTAGTGTGTTACATTAACCCCCCTAAAGGACCTTATGCCCTTCGGTCCCTTGGGTGATCTTCACGTTTGACCGGTACCCACCATCATGGCACGCAACATGATCAGGCCAAATGACCAAGAACGGTCCCTTCAAGTGATTTGCACGTCTGATCAATACTCACGACATGACACGTGACATAATTAGGCCAAGAGTCGGCGTTGATACTATCTGTAACACCTTAGGTACCCATACCAACACTTAGACTTTCGTCTTCGTTTTGTCTGAAAAAGGTTAATTTGGTTGATATGATTGATTTTCTTAGACTTATATATAATGTTATCTCAAACTGAACTGTCATATGAGACTAATCCATACAACACTAGACCTCTTTGGTCAAACTGGGCCAAAGTGTTATGGTTGCTAACTTCAATTTTAATTGGAATTAGGAATTTGTTTGGCTTTCATACCAACAACATTAGTTGATTAATAACATCTCTAGATACCTTTGATAGTTTGTATTTAGTTGTGATGTACTCTTGCGCTTGTTTTTTTTTTGGGGGGGGGGGGGATGGCTTGCATTTCACTACTTTAATAATCTAAATAGATTTAATTCAAGCATACTACCGTGCAAACTACACTGATAAATTGGTGTACCTGTTGATTTTTATGACTTAATGATCTAAATAGATTTAATCCAAGCATACTACCATGCACATTACTAGCTGGTGTTGTTTAATGCTTGTAAAATTCAGGTACAGCTGAGATCTGCTTGTGAAAAGCCTATTTCAAAGTTCTTCACCAAGAAATCTTCTGGCAACGGTCAATCAGAGAAACCCCAGAAGGCATCTGAGGAGTCTGCAGAAACACATGCCTTCCGAACTGCAAAAGAGGAATATCATAAATCAGCAGATGACCAATTAGAGAAAACAAAACAGCAGCAGCATGTAGGGAATCAAGATGCTCCTTGCAGAGTGGAGGAGGAACATGTCACTGAGGAAACTCAAGATCTACAAAAAGCTGAAAGCAATTCAATGTATGAGGGCATAACACCATTGCCTTGCAATACAATTGGGAAACAAGACACGATTTGCATGAAGCGACAATTTGAGGACACCAAACCAGCTTTAGAGATGAAGATGAGGAATACTGGTATGGCCCTTGGCCCAGTGAAAAAGAAGGAAAAAGGCATAAAACATGCATCAGATGGACAAGCATCTCTACTTTCTTATTTTGCAAGGAAGTAGTTCCTTACAGAAGTTTAGTCTTTTGCACTAGCACTGTAACAAACTTGCAACCTAGTAATTTTCGGTGCTCAGTATGCTTTTGCTATGGTAAAATCAATAATGCCTTGCTAATGTACTATATGTAAATTTTTCCTCGAAGATCTGTGATTAGCTAGCTGATGACTTTGTTTCAAGGTGGGGGTTTCAGCTTTCGTTATTTTTAAGTGTGGTGCGAATTGTTCCTTACTCTTTTATTATTTGTCCTGTGAAATTGCTGCAATTTCAGTTGTATAAATGCGTGGGAGAATTATTTGGGGTTTGAAGTGCTGTAAACCGGAAAATTTGAGTTACTGTATTTGGTTTTTGGGAAATTACACGGTAAGTGTACCAACTATTGTGTATGGTTAGTAAGCATTACACAATAAGTTCATGTCATAACCATATGTAGGAAAAATTAAAAGACAAGCACTCGGCGAATATATATATATATGTTAGTCTGAGTTTGTTTTTTTTTTTTTTGTTTCTCCGAATTATGGTTATGTTTACTTATGAAATTTGTGGGTTTTTATAATATGTATTTTTTCATGTCCTCTAAGTTTTTCATAATTTTTAAAAATTTGAAGATATATAAATTTGTTATGCGTAGTACACTCACGTAGCGTTAAATCCACAACCTAATAAGTTAATGGATATTCAGGTTCTCAAAAATTCTAAAAAAATTAGATATAGAATGAGACCTAGTTCACCATCGGACGTGATTTTTAGCAAAAGCAGTAGATAAATGATTAATTGTCAGAATTTTGTACAAAACTTATTAGGTTGATGCCTTGGAAACCAAACAACGATTCTACATGATTGCATCTACTGCTTTAAGTCAGCTAGGTGAAAAGTCCCTTCCAAATCCTAAATTTATTCTCTAGAGTGCAGTGTTCGCGTGTCCTTAATGTACGAATATAGATCGTTGTTGAGTCAACATCTTCTATGTTGATTTTGGTGATTAATGAGAAATTGAATTGTGAGACTGCAAGATGATGATGATGATCATCTCAGAGAGAATGTATGATCGAGATTCCTCAAGTATGAATGAGTTCTACCAAAATTCATTCTAAAATTAAGGATCTATTTTCTATATTTTATTGGTCTTGGTGTTTTCGAGATAGTCGGGTTGTTATAAATTTGTTTTTTAGTTTTGGTCGTATTATAAAGAGAGGTTTGGAGTTTGTAACTTGATAATATCTTGTGTGGGAAGCTCAAATGCAAGCATTATCCAATCATTTGATCATCAAAATATTGTTGAGTTGATTTGGATAGTTAGTGAATGCATCGGTGATTAAACTTGTAAAATTTTAGCTCGGGTGGAGGCTTCGAAACGGTTGCATTGAATGTTTTGTGTTTGCTGTAGTGATTTAGGTTGAACTGGGTCTTACTTATGCTAAGAAAGTTGTAACCATCCGAGGTAGCTTTCCAACGAGACAAGAAGCACCTAAATCTGATGTGTTGATCAAAAGTTATTCTTGTTTTTATGAGAGTTACACAGTTTGTTAGAGTACAGGACATTAGGTGGTCCAGGATAGGATGTCCGGCCAGCTATACAAAATTCAAGCTGATTTCTCCCAATGGCTAATTTTTCTGTGTGGGGTATAATAGATGTTTGGGACTTTCATTTATAAGTCTTAGCAGTAGAATACATCGATATATAATCAAATCATAGTTTAGAGTATCCAACTTATATATTGCAATAGAGTGAGAAATTTAGTGAGCTCATTGCATTTATTGATCATTGTGAGTTGAAAATTTTGTGTGAGTTTCCTATCATGTGTTTGAGTTTCCTAACTCTTGATTGGTATCAAATGAAGACTTTGAGCTTATTAATTTTAGTGATGACTGTCACCTATGATGGGACGTGGGGGTGGTCCGATCTTTCGATGAGAACGACAACTATCGATTTGTGAAGACGGCTCTCACGATCCGACTACCAACTGTACACGACTGATATGCCCTGGCAATCGCTGAACCAATTTCGGATTGTTATTGACTGAATTAGAAGCACAATCAACTTGATCACGAAGATCTATTCCTGCAAGCGATCGAAGAACAAGCAAGAACAAGATAAACAAGCAATCTGAAATTGCAAATATAGATTCAATCACGATAAAGGTTGGGGTTCTGAATACAGATATTGATGTTGATCTAGCCGACCAAGAAGAATATCTCAATAGCTTCACGAAGGAAAGACTATGACTAAACAAAACCTATGGAACTCTAATGGTTCAGCCAGATTATAAAGAGGAGGTAAAAGAGGTCGGTGGCCAGATAAGAAAATCTGAAACCGACATGGACTCTTTCCCTACTCGGACTCTAACCTGATATATGGGCCTTGACCCAACCAAAAGGTGACGCAGCACCATAACATAACTAAAATAAATCTAGATAATTATGGTATGATCGACGGTTAGGCGGCAACAGCGTTATCCCAATCAGTTGGTCGAACAGCAACTCTATCTATCTGTTCGGTCCTCCAAAGCAACACCGAGGTTCCTGATAAGAATAAGATCACACGCATCAGGCAGCATTGAGTTCAAAGTATATGAGTGTATTCCAATAAACGAATTTACCTGACAATTAAGTTGACGTGCACGTGCTCTAGTGATCGGTCCTATTGATCAGGTGAGGAGCAATAGAAGTTGTAGGACCGATAGCAGTGATGTCCTCATCAACCTACATGGTCTTGGGAAGTCGGTGATCTAGATTTTCGGAGAGGCCAATGATTGTGTGAAAGGTTTGGTGATCGCCTATTTAGAGTGGAAAAGAAACAATCCTAATGGATATCGAAGTGAAACACACATGTGTGTTTTGTAGGATCGAGGATACCGACTAGAGGGGGGTGAATAGGAGGCTTTAAAAACTTCAATTTAAAACAACTTTTGCAAAGAACGAACAAATGAATTTATATTGCACAATTAAAATAGAAGAGAGTATAATACAAACACAAGATTTTTCCTGAGGTCATGGAGACTCGCCCGGTCTCCCCTACTCCTCGTTGAAACACTCAAATGAATGAGTTTTGCTTCAATATCCACGAAGGATATTTCTCACTAGTGGTTGCTCCTTGTCCACTCCGGAAAGGCGAGCACCGATGCCTTTTACAATCACGCCGAGTCTCTTCAACAATCTTTGAATAGAAGAGGTCAACGGCCACGCCACCAAATCGTCTAGGTGAGGGCGTTCACCAAGAGTAACAAGCTGCAAGGTCTCTTCTAGACCTCCAACACGCACCAAGAAACTCTAGATATGCAAGAATGATGCGAACAAAAAACTTAGTGGATCACAGAGCTCACGACTTGATCAAAAGATCAAGATTTTTAACTCTAAAACAAATGCTCAAGTGTGTATGAGAGAGGGAGGCTGTTTGGTGTATGAAACAACTGCTCAATACCTCTATTTATAGCCCAAAACATCAAAAGAGCCGTTGTGCATGAGCTGGAAAAATTAAGGAGAAAACTCAGCTAGCCGTTTGAGGTCGAAAAAAGAAACAAATCAGCACAAACTGACAGTTAGTTTGTCATGCTGACAGTCAATGTCCACAATCACGGCTCGACAAAAATCATGGATAAAACACTGCTAGCCGTTTGTAGTCGTATATGGAAACTGGCACCACATACTGATAGTCAGTATCACAAACTGACAGTCAGTATCGACCACAAAAATGACCAGTTAAAACAGAAACTTAAAACAATCAGCTCGAGGTCGAACCTCATACTGACAGTCAGCAAACAAAACTGACAATTCAAACTGATAGTTAGCATGGATAAAACAACCATAACTTTTGATCCAGAAATCCGATTTAAGTGTTTGATAGCTTGTTTGAAAGATAATTTGAAGGGCTATCTTTTTGTCAATAGAAGAAATAGCAAGATCTGCCTAGATCTTTCTAGAAAGTGTAAAAACTCTTATGCTATCAAAAACTTATATGAAAACCCAAATCTTTTTAAAAACCAATCCAACCGAAAAGAATGCAATGCAGTGACCTAAAGTTTCTCGGTTTTTACTGAAAATGTAGAGAGGACTTGCAACCCCTCTTTATAGTACGGTTGAAAATTAAAACAAATTTCTATAAACCGATCAAACTCCAAACACCGAGGCCAGTAAAATAAATACGCATTTTACCTTAAGACTTTTGTAGCTTCATTCTTGGTGACCTTGCGCTTGCGACCATAGCTCGCGACATTGGACTTGCAACCTCTGATGACACTGTGACCTTGTGCTTTCGACATCGGCTCGCGACCTTGTGATTGCGACTTGTAGATTCTCCGGATAGCTTAGGTCTTTGCGGCTTTCTTCTTACCAACCTTGTGCTTGCGACTTTGGCAATACTGCGACCTTAGGCGAAATAGCTCTTAGGTCTCTGCATACAGATAGCTCAAAGACAAGATTAGATCAAAAACACTTAATGTCATCAATAATCAAAATCAACAATAATAGGGGCCTAGATGCAACATGTTTTAATTAGTAGGGGAGACCCGATGAGTCTTCGGGACCTCCGAAAAAATTCTCGTGTGTTCTTTGATTTATTTTCTGGCTCTCTTTTATTGATGCACTTGATTTAGTTTGCAAATTTGTCATTCTTATTATATCACCCTAGGTATGCAAAACTTATTTGATCACTTGAGCCACTAGTTTTCATTTAGTGTGATTGCAAAAAGAATTTTATTCTCATAAGCACAAAGGTATGCAAAAAATTTTAAAAGACTTATTCACCTCCTTTAGGTCGTCATTTTTTATCCTATAATTATTATTAGAGCGAGGTCTCTCATTTTCATTGGCTTTATCACTTTGTAAGAGGATGGCTTCAGTTGAGCATTTTATCATTGTTGTACCTAGATTTGCCGGCTCTAATTATTTTTATTGGAAATTTGAATGCAAACGTGTTTTGAGACTTTGGTCTTAGAGTTTTGAAGCATCACAGAGAAGGGTTTGGATTATCTGATAAATGGGATTGAATTTTTTAAATCGGATTGGAATATTAGTCTATTAGATGCAAGTCCTAAAAATATGCTATTTAGAGTCTTGAATGATGATGTGTTCAAACTTGAGTAACTTACGTCCGCTCATGAAACCTCTAGTAAGAGGCAAAGCCGCACACATCATTGCACTCATGTTATATCATTTGTAAAGCTCTCAAGTACCATGCTCATCATGTCATTTAGTAGGGCAACATTCGCATGTGCTTCTGATTCTTCTAGAATTAAATCTTTTGATTCTTATTCGATTTCTCGCTCTTGAAGTGATTTAATTGCAAAATTTGCTAGTTCTCTATTTCAAAAACCTAAAGATAAGAGTTATTTGGGTACCAAAATACATTTGTGACAAGGTTAGAGGGCCTTCTATGGTATGGGTATTGATCGCAATCAAAGGGGCGTGATTGTGTAATAACCGCAAGTGAATGGTTGCGCGTTGAGCATTTGAGGGTCAAATTCCACGAGAAACAAGTGTATTTGTCTTAGTAAGTCTAAACGAGTCGGGGGTTTGTTTTTCTACAACTAAATGTACTACTAAAGCTATCAATCTAGGATTTTAAAGCAGTAAAGAGTAAGTATGAAATCTAGGGTTTGTAAAGTAGGAATGAAAATCTAGGGTTTCAGGAGTTCCATAACCATTCGGCATAATTCTATTCAAGGTCCGATGATTGTAAGTGACGAGAATTGTTAGCTAGTTTTAGACCTCCATGGTCGTGCTAGCGCCCCATGGTCGCACGTGACTATGGCCGTTGGCCTCCCTATGGTCATTAAGGACCAGAGGAAGAAACATTGGGTAATCCAATGACATACTGGATATAACTCAAAACCACACTTATTATCGTAGAACCCATGTCTTATGCTGTATCCGAGAGCGGTATGGGCGCAAAGATAGTCCCTACGACCACCGCAATCACCTCTGAAACATTACCTCACCATGATCCTTATGATTATTCCCGAGATAATCATAAGTCCTTGACAAGGTAGCCGTCGAAGGAGGTTAAGATGATAAGGCGATTCCACGACGACTGAGTCAAGATTGCCAAACCGCCACATTCCCATGATCTACGGCAACTACCACACCCACCACCTCATAGCTACCACTCTGGGGCAGTTAGGAGAGATCGTGGGATGTCCCTTCAAAAGAACAACCGACGACCTCTTCGGCAAATATAAGAAGGCCTTCAAGGGAAGGATCGACGGATGAATAGACGACAGAGAGAAGACTAGGCTTAGCAAAGATAGAATTAGCTAGCTACACATTGTAACTCTTTTTCCCACATAGTCAATTACATAGGATGTAGGGCTATTACACAGCTTAAAGGGGGCCCGAACCTAGATAATTCTTTACATTCACGTTTGGGACCACGTCGTGAGCTTCCCCAGGTCGACAATTTCCGTGACCACGACATTAGTCGCGATGATCTACGACCACATAGTACGTACGTAGGTTGCAAAGCTTTTTCACCTGGACTATGAAATGTAGTCTGGTCTGATAAGTTTAAACCCGGTACGATTGAGAGATTTGATGGGACTCAAAATCCAACCGAGTTTCTCTAGATCTACGTTACGGCTATCCATGCGACCGGGGGAGATGAACGGGTCATGGAAAATTATTTGCCGACGGTCCTAGAAGGTCCTGCACGAACCTGGTTGTTCAACCAACTGGAAGGATCGATTTCCAACTGGGAGATGTTGTGCAACGCTATCCTCACAACTTCCAAAACTGCTATGAGAAGCCTGACAACAAGGATGATCTTCATCGTTTGCACCAGTCTTAGACGGAGACACTTCAGCAGTTCGTCAAGAGATTTGTAGGAGTGAGGAATACTATTCCAAACATCTCTGATTCTTCGTTTATTAGGGCCTTCAAACATGGTGTCAGATATCGACGCTTCACAGAGGACCTGAGTATCCATCCCCCATGATCAGTGTCAGACCAATTTGGCATGGCAGATCACTATTAATTCCGACGCAGCGGAAGCTATTGAATGGAATAGGATGGTGGACAAGGGTAATATGCCTCCTCAACTGGGCCTGAAAATTGAAAATAAAGAAGATTCGAACAAGAAATCTGAGTTCTCTGCAGGTGGAAGATCTAAAAAGCCCAACAGGAATGGAGCAAGCCGGTTCCACAAGGTCGCAGTCTTGGACAAGTAAACACAAGAGAAAGGTAAAAAAGTTTCATTCAAATCTACTAAGCTTCCCTCCGAAGGTTGAACTCGTAACCGCCCGGAAAAACTGATTAACACGCAAGGAAACAAGAAATGGTGTCCATTACACAACGCTTCTGGACTCGACCTCAAGAACTACCATGCCTGGTTGAAACGCCTGGAGGATTTCTATCAAGTAACCGCACCCATGCCAACTATACCAGAAAACAGACAATCTTGAGGAACCAAAGACGCCGATGGAGATGAGGTAATGCCATACCAGGTACCTAACAATCACGTTAATGTTATTTTTGGTGGTTCTTCATCTTATTATTCTAAGCGTCAATTTAAAGTCGTTCATCGCGAGGTGAATAGCGTTGAAGCACCATTAGGGGAGCCTCAATTCCCCCATTGGTTGGAGACCTCTCTGATGTTCAACAGGGACGATTGTCCCAAAGGAATGTCTAACCCTCGACGACTACGTTTGGTAATTACCCCCATTATTAGCAACGCTAAAGTAGGATGAGTACTGGTCGATGGTGGAAGCTCGCTCAACCTATTGTTTGCCAAAGCTCTTGATGAGATACAAATACCTCGTTCGAAGATTAAACTGGTGGCCCACCCATTTTTTGGGATTATACCTAGTTCCACAATGATACCCATCGGGCAAATTGTATTACCCGTAACACTTGGAGAGCCAGAGAACCTTCCAACAGAATTAATTACTTTTGACATGACTGATTCAGATTCAGCTTACAATGCTATCTTTGGCAGGCCATCACACTCCAAGTTCATGACGGCGACACACTACACCTACCAGTGCGTCAAATTACCAGGGCCAAAAGGTGTCATCATAGTTAGAGGCAGCCAACATACGGCCCTAACTTGTGATCGCATTTCTTTGGAGATGGTCGACCAGTTACCCCTACGGGATGTCAAGTTGGCGACCAAAGAACCTGATGTAGTCAAGACAACTCCGCGACCAGATGAGAAACTAAAGTAGGTTCTACTCCCAGACGACCCAACCAAGGCTGTTCGGATTGGCTCATCACTGGATGCAAAATAGGAACTCGCGCTCATTACTTTCCTCCGAGCTAACGCAGATGTGTTTGCGTGGAAACCATCCGACATGCCTGGAGTCCCAAGGGAAGTGATCGAGCATAGGCTAGCTATTCGGCCTGGACAATGACCAATAAAGCAAAAGCTCCGACGCTTTGCTCCTGATCGTCAAGAAGCCATCCGTACAGAGTTAACTAAACTCTAGGAAGCTGGTTTTATCCGTGAGGTTAACCATCCCGAATGGCTCGCAAAGCCGGTCATGGTCCTAAAGTCCAATGGTAAGTGGCGCATGTGCGTTGATTACGCCAGTCTCAAAAATGCATGCCCGAAGGATGACTTTCCCCTTCTCCGCATCGATCAGTTGGTCGATTCCACAGCAGGTTGGAAATTGATGAGTTTCCTGGATGCTTACTCAGGCTACCATCAAATTAGCATGGCAGAAGCAAATGAAGAGAAAACTGTTTTCATTACACCCTTTGGCACCTAATGCTACGTCAGAATGCCATTTGGGCTCAAGAATGCTGGTTCCACGAACCAGCGCTTGATGCAGGAGACATTTCTATCTCAGTTAGGGCGTAATTTAGAAGTTTATATAGATGATCTGGTTGTAAAGAGGTTATAAAGCTCTAATCATGTAAATGATCTCACTGAGACATTCTGTAATTTGAATAAACATGGAATCAAATTGAATCCTGAAAAGTGCTCTTTTGGAGTTTCTTCTAGCAAACTTTTGGGTTTTCTTGTTTGTTCACGAGGCATTGAGGTTAATCCTAACAAAATACGGGCCATTGGGCAAATGCGATCTCCTTCCTCAACGAAGGACATCCAAAGCCTAACTAGTCGAATGGCGACGCTAAGCCATTTCATATAGTGGTTATGAGAACGTGGTTTACCTTTCTTTAAGTTACTACGTAAGCACAATGGTTTCCAGTGGTCGGATGAAGTAAAACAATTCTTTCAGGAAGTCAAAGTGTATTTATCAAGCGCTCCAGTGTTGGTCTCCCCACATGTGGGGGAACTATTACTCATTTACTTAGTCGCAACCCCATGCGCGGTCAGTGCAGTACTGGTCGCAAAATGGGATGGTGTACAACGACCAGTCTATTACGTCAGCGAAGTGCTCAATGGACCAAAGGAACGTTACCCAGCGGTCCAAAAACTACTTTATGCCTTCTTAATGGCTTCCCGAAAGCTGCGACATTACTTTCAAGTGCACAAGATCTCCGTGCCATCGTCCTTCCCCTTAGGGGACATACTCCATAATCCGAAAGCAACTGGTCGAGTCGCGAAATGGGTAGTCAAACTGGGAGCATCGACCTCCACTTCACTGCCCGTGTGGCAATCAAATCCCAAATTCTTGCTGATTTTTTGGTCGAAAGGACTAATCCCATCCCACTTCTGCACGAAACGATAGATTTGTCCACAATCGACCTCTGGACGATGTACTTCAATGGTTCTCGTAGTTTTTCGAACTTGGGGGTTGGAGTGGTCTTAATCAAGCCCCAGGGTGACCAACTCCAGTACGTCATACAACTCTACTTTATCACGACTAACAACGCGGCTGAGTGTGAAGGTCTTCTAGCTAGTCTTCGAGCAGCCAAATCCCTTGGAGTCCATCGGCTAGTGGTGAGGGGAGACTCATAGCTAGTCGTAAACGAGGTAAACAAGGAGTACAACACCTTCGACGAGACAATGGCTCGTTACCTGGGCGAGGTGAGGAAATTGGAAAAATACTTCAGAAAGTTTGAAGTCCAATTCGTGCCGAGAAGAGATAATACTCTCACTAACCAGTTATAGAAACTTGGGTCCTCAGGCGCATCCGCTCCGGCAGGAGTGTTCATCGAACAGTTAAACCATCCCTCGATCACTGAGACGACCGAGGCGATGACTAACGTTGCCGCCCTTGAGCAAGAAGCAGATTGGATCAAACCATTGAGAATCTGTCTTGCGCATGGGATCTTGCCCGAGGATGAAACTGACACTGATCGGTTAGTTAGAAAAGTACGCATGTACAAACTGGTCGACGAAACCATGTACAAAAAGAGTACAGAAGGAGTACTCATGCGCTGCATACCTTAGCAAGAAGGAAAATCCCTTCTGAGAGACATACATGAAGGCATCTGTGGCGTACATGCATCTTACAGAACACTGGTCGGAAAAGCTTTTCGACAAGGGTATTACTGTCCTACAGCACTAAATGATGCCAGACACTTGGTCAAGACATGCCCCTAGTGTCAATTTCATGCACGGCAAGCTCATCAGCCGGCATATACATTACAAACTATCCCATTAACATGGCCATTTGCCGTATGAGGAATAGATATACTGGGACCAATGCCCCAAGCAGTCAATGGATACAAGTTCTTGTTCATAGCCATTGACACGTGTGAGGAATAGATCGAGGCTAAACCAGTCCGAACCATTACCGCCGCTATGGCATAAAAGTTCTTTCACAAGAACATCGTAACGCAATTTGGTATCCCAACATCGTAACGCAATTTGGTATCCCAAACCACCTCATTACAGACAATGGCTCCCAATTCGTTAGCGGTCTTTTCCTCAACTATTGCGACGATATTGGTACCAAAGTTTGCTTTGCCTCCGTTGCCCATCTGCAAAGCAACTGGGCAGTTGAATGTGCCAACGAGAAAATCATTCAAGGGGTTAAAAAGCGTGTGTTCGACCGCCTTAAAATATGCTTGGGGGCTTGGGTAGACGAGCTCTACTCCGTTCTATGGGCACTTTGTACCACACCCAGTAGAGCGACAGGAGACATGCCTTTCCAACTGGTTTTTGGTGCCGAAGCCATGCTTCCAAGTGAAATACAACTTGGCTCCCCTCGCGTGACCATCTTCGATACTAAAAATTCAACCGAAACATGCGAAGACGAACTCGCCCTTCTTGAAGAAAAGCGCAATCAAGCATTATTTAGGTCTGCAACATATTTACAAGCCTTGCGTAAATATCATAACAAAAGGGTGCGACCATGTAGCCTTCACGTGAGAGACTTAGTTTTGAGAAAGACCCAAAATTACTCTAATCGCAATAAACTCTCCCCCTATGGGAAGTCCCTACACTGTGGTTTCAATGCCGCGACTTGGATCAGCAAGATTAGCTATGGAAGATGGTAGAGTCCTGTCCCAATACCTGGAACATCGACCAACTACGCAAGTTTTACGTGTAAGTACCTTTTTCTTCTCCATTGTCAATACCTTTTTCATTACAGTGATATTCCCATTTTCCCTCCATCAGGCTACACCCGCGGGCTGATCACACTAAGCACCTCACTATGATGAGTAAACGGATTCGCTGGCTGAACTCATGATCGCATCTAGATAAGACCTTTCTTTATAAGACGTTTCTCAACGCTTTAGAAACTTGCAAGCATGTTTTGATCATTCGGATGGCTATCAGTTAGCAATAACATTATGACTTCATAATAATGTGCTCTCAAGTCGATCAGACCATGACATCTAATTCACACATTATGTTGTGACTCAACTCTTAGTTTGTCAATACTCATATTGATAGAGCTATCTCAATCTTGCGATCAACATACTACATTTCAAGTATCATCGATTACAGGAGGGGGCTAGGGGAATATTAATTGTAACATTTAGTTTTTAAGTTCAAGCATTTTTTTAGTTTTTGTTAATACTACTAATCATGCATATTTGCAAGGTACAATAACTAAAGAAAAGTCATTGTATTTGAATAGTCATTGCCAGAGAGTACAATTACATCAATGAAGGTCGAGGTCATGCAATAGCTTCTCTACAAGAATTTTAACCTCGGCCCTGATCGTGTCCAGCAGGTCCTCGCTGTCAAAAGCTATGCTTTCCACTACTGGCCTCAAGTTCAAATCTGGGCCGTGGTGATGTCTAAGTTTTCAAAGTAAAGCAGAGGCCACGTCACTGACATCAGTCTTCAGTGTCTCCCTGCGCTTCCTTACAAAGTCTGGAATGTTAGCAACAAGCAAGTCAGACTGAGCGGCAACCAAGTTGCAGGACATAGCAAGTGATAAGCCATCCCCTTCGGGATTGACAATTTCTGTGTCAAATGAGTCTGCAACTTCTTTCAGCCTGGCCAAAGTATTTTTCTCAGCGAGGTGGCAGTTTTTGATGTTCCTTTCCAAATTCTCCTTCTCGCTGAGAGCTAACTCTGTTTTCTCTTTGTCCTTGTCGCTGGCTGACTGGAGGTGGTTAATAATGTTGTGAAGCTTCTCAAGGTCGTGCTCACGCCTAATAAACTTCTTTTCGAATTGATCTCTCTCCTCGGTCAACTTGCGATTTATTTCTCTTTGACCTGATCAAAAAAGGAAACATCCTCATGTATCCGATAAAATCAAATAAGCAATGATGATTCCTGCTGAGACGAACGTACTATCAACATCGGCTTGTAATTTGACGCACGCCGATGCAAGGCTCTGTCTTTCCCCTTGGAGAACATCATGTGCTCGTGTCTTCTCCTCCAAGGACACGAGCGTGCCTGAGAGTTTCTCATTTTTCTCCCTCAGAGCCTCAGCCACTGCAACGCCTTCATTGTTGCACACCGTGGCAATCTCTTCTAGTAAAACAAAGTTTTCCCTGCGAAAATACTAGAGATTAACATTTTGGTCCATACAAGGACTAAAGGTAAAGAAAACTTACTGCTTTACGAGGTCGCGCTCCGCTTGGACGACCTTGAAATGCTCTATCAGCAAACCAACCATGGTCGCGCTGTGAGCAGAGTTTTGCCAACAAACATTTAGCAGACCTTAAGAAAAACTCAAACGAATGCTGAATAACCTGGTGTAAGAACTTTGCTTACCTCCAAAAGATCTTCCAAGAATTTCTCCGATCCAACCCCTTGGCTTGGAGATGGCGCACCATCGTGCACTGGCCTGGAGCTCTGAGCTTCAGTGATTATCTCCGGCGTGAGGCACTGCATAGCCTCATCGACGAGCGGCATGGCAGATGCATCCATGTTCGCGGTCGCGGTCATCGTTGCGACCTCAGCTCTTCGGCATCAACAGGTTCGATACATAGTGTATCCGCAACCACCTTGTCAACGACATCGGACAATGGTACAATGTCAGTAGTCGCAGGGGCCTCCGTTGTGGCCGCTGGTTCTACTGTAGTATCGCTCAGGGCAGGAACACCTGCCGTAGTAGTCCCTTCCCCCTCGACCAAAGCCGGCTCCACTTCGCTCGCTAGAGTAGATACGGCCAAGGTCAAGGGAGTCTTGTGCATTCGGTTCATTATTGGTAAAACTATTCCTAAATACGCAATGCGACTTAGCTAGAAAGTAGCTATTTACCTGATGCCAAGCCCCAGAAGATTTCGGGAGCTTGACCCCCCACTTTGGGGAGACAACAGCGAGGACAACGCTTTGAGCGCGGGTTTCCTTGGCGGCTCTACCAACCTTCTCCTTCGAAGGATTAGGGGAGTCTCGTCCTCCTCCTCCTCGCTTCCTTCCCCACTGTACAAGCAAGAAGTGATTCCCCATTGCACTAGTTGGCTCGTCACGCTCCCAAAGGCTCAACATTCCCCACTCCAATTTCCTCACCGATCTGGTTCGGAGATGCCATTGGCTCAGAAGGTTTGAAGACGAAAGGTTTTGAAACTCAGAGAAATTTGTGGAGAAGTTGGAAATCCCATAGTAGAGGAGCGGTTATTTATAGACTCATTTAGGCGACACTTCAGCTTCTTGGCCTAGGGCATGGTTGTCGACGATTCGGACTCAGAGTCCTCAGCCCAACTTATGCAAAATTTGTAATAGCGAGACCTTTCAAGATGATCCTCCGGGAAGGTATGTAGAAAAATGGAGAACAGGAGCACAGAGAGATTTATACAGGTTCGGGCCCTTGATGGTTGGAGTAATAGCCCTACGTCCTGTTGGGATTTCACTATAGGTGATAAAGGTTTACAAGATGGCGGGAAAACACCTTCACAGGCGAAGAGTTTTTCCTATGTCAATGTACAGAATAAAGCCAGTAAGGCTTATAAGACTATCTAATCTAGGCCGTAGACTTGGTTGTTTGAGTGGTTGAGATGTGTTGTATCTCGCTTCTTTCAGAGACGTTGATCTCTTTTTCCTCCTCCTGTTTGATGCATCTTGCCACTCTTTTATACTGGTCGAAAAGGTGTCAAGTCGTAACTGCATCAGACAGTTGCTTGGATGGTTGGATGCGGTTTTTAGAGAACCGCTCTTAACCTCCACGCAAGTTAAACACGTGTTATTCATGGATAACTGCACGTATTAACCTCCTGACGGTTGATCTTCCACGTGGAGGAATCTTCGGGATACTTGGAATATTCTCGCTATAAGGGCAGCCGGACAGATGAACTCCAAGTACCCTGGTCGAGAATGTTCTGACCGCGGGATGTTGGCTGACTGCGCAACATCTCAGACATCCTGTTCGCGTATAGCATACGAACTCCTGACCGCGCAAAGCCTGCAACCTGATCGCGCAAAGCCTGCGACCTCGGGCTGATGCTTCTCAGAATGACTTGAGTTCTCACCGCCGGGCGCGTGTCTGGCTCGAATCTATCTTGAACCAACAGTGCATTATTTGAACTGACCCGGGTGTCAATCCTCGTCAATGGTGCGGGAACCTCGGAATCCTCCCTAGTGCCTACAACTCATTCCCCGAGATGTATCCAAGCATCACTAGCATAACACAACATGGGAATTCGAAGAGATGAAGCACTGTTAAGAATTTGAAGCGACACACCATTTAAGTGGGCCTTTGTCACTTCAAATTCAGGGGCTAGCTGACAGTTAGCTATTTTTAGGCCTCCATGGTCATGCTAGCGCCCCATGGTTGCACGTGACTATGGTCAATGTCCTCCCTATGGTCGTTAAGGACCAGAGGAAGAAACATTGGGTAATCCAAGGGTATTCTGGATATAACTCAAAAACCACACTTATTTCGCACAAATTCAAGACACTTATTATCGCAGAACCCATGTCTTATGCTGTATCAGAGAGCAGTATGGGCACAGAGATAGTCCCTACGACCATCCTCTCTGGAAAATACAAGGACTGATCTCATTACCGTGGTCACAGTGCTACGCGATCACCTCTTAAACATTACCTCACCATGATCCTTTTGATTATTCTCGAGATAATCATACGTCCTTGACAAGGTAACCGTTGAAGGAGGTTAAGATGGTAAGGCAATTGATGAGGACATCACTTCTTCGAATACACGCACCAACCATAATCCTCCGCTTGTTACACAAGGACCAATAACACACAGCAAAGCCCGATTGTTGCATTGCCAGGTGAACTCGTTCCTAAGTTTTTATATATATGGTTTTGAGAATAGTTTACTATCTAATAGTAATAATATTGTGCTCAGGAACCATGGAGAGGACCAGCAAGGACTCAAGGACCAGCAAGGAGCCCAAGTCGAGTTGGAGTTCGGGATGGATAAGAGTTGGAGTCCGATTCGGTCATCCATGAGCAGCCTGCCCTCAAACGACCATAACTCCCTCATACGAAGTCCGATTGAGATGTTCTTATAGTCCACAGAGAAGCCCACGACGAGATCTTTTCAATGAATCTAGCCCCACATCCAAATTCCTTCTGGATCGCCGGTAATTGACAAAACAAATTTTGACCATATTCTGATTAGGCCTAGTCGGTGCTGCGTCACCTTTTTGGTTGGGTCAAGACCCATGTATCGAGTTAGAGTCCGAGTAGGGAAAGAGTCCATGTCAGTTTCAGGTTTCCTTACCTGGTCACCGACCTCTTTTATCTCCTCTATATAATCTGGCCGAACCATTAGGGTTCTGCGGGTTTTATTTAGTCATAGTCTTTCCTTCGTGAAGCTATTGAGATATTCTTTTTGGTCGGCTAGATCAACATCAATATCTGTATTTGGAACCCCAACTCTTTTTCGTGATTCAATCTATATTTGCAATTTCAGATTGCTTGTTTATCTTGTTCTTGCTTGTTCTTCGATTGCTTGCAGGAATAGATCGATCTTCGTTATCAGGTCGATCGTGCTTCTAGTTCGGTCGATAACAATCCGAATTTGGTTCAGCGATTGTCAGGGCGTATCAGTCGTGTACGGTTGGTAGCCGGATCATGAGAGTCGTCTTCACAAATCAATAGTTCTTGTTCTCATCGAAAGATCGGACCGCCCGCGTCACATCATTTGGTATCAGAGCACGGTTGATCGGTGAGAATATCCTACTTTTTTTCTTGAGTGCTGTCTTATACTGAAAAGTCCACAAAAATAAATTAGGGTTAGATCATCCTTGTCCAAACCAATTTGTGCCTGCAATATCTTTTTGGTTTTTGTTTTGTTGAATCTTTGCTGCATCATCGTGTCGAGTTGCTGGTCTTACCGCGTAATCTTTAGAGTTTCGAGTTGAGATCACGCCTCTGCTTACGCCGCTACCACACCTGCCTACCGCTGCATCCATCTACCTTGCATCTGTGTGTGCCAGTAAAGAAAGGGGAATCCGATTCCTAGTGGTTTCGGATTGGTAAGAGGAAGGTGGTCAATCTCATATCTGTCTTGGAAAACCGGTCACTGTTTTCTTGTCGGTTTAAAAAAAAAAAGGTTGTTGACTCGGAAAAAATATATATATAAACAGAAAAGAATAGAAATAAAAAAAATCCGAGAAGGATCAAATTTTGCAATTGTGACCGAAGTGTTGAGAGAGAGAGAGAGAGAGATTGAGCCATCTACACCTAGTAGTTGATAGGGATATATCACTTTTAATTACCGATTTACCCTGCAATTCTCCACTTTTTCGACCATTGTGTCATATCGTCACCACAGCCTCCCCACAGCCACTCGTAAACTTTGCTAACTTGCTGTTGCCGACGTAAAAAAAAAACTGAGCTTTTTACCTTTGTGCCCTCACTCGCGTCTCTAGTTTGATTTAGCCTAGGCCAGCATACTAGTGACTAGTACTTTGAGTAACTTTTCAACTTTGCATTCTCTGAACTGATTATTGCTAACCTTTGCTACATACTTGAGCCTATCCAAGCTACACTTTCTACTGACGTACAGGTACCGATCGCTTGCAATCGCTTTAACCAATCTTTGGAGCGTTTGAGACTATCACTAGCAACCGATCACCACCTGCTGCTTGGTAAGAATCGGTAAGAGCTTGATAAGAAGCTTGACTGTGAGAGAGTTTGAGGCACCTACACCTAGTAGTTGATAGGGATATATCACTGTGATTTTGTTCCTTGTTTGCTGCTAACCATGTCAGGTTCGGGTAATCAAAACGAGGAGAACGACGGCCCACTTACACCTCGTATGAAGGGCATCGTACAACACTTCAACCGCTTGCTGAATACGCACACTAAGCGTATCGAAGGGATTCTAGACCGCAATAACGAAGCGCTTGCTGCACTCACCACTCGAGTGGAGCAATTGGAGAAGAAAGGAGCACCGGTTGCCTCGGCTGCCAATGATGTGCATCGACGCCAAGCATGGGCTGATGAGGTCGAAGATGATTTCAATGCCGAAGGAAATCAATATGCTGCTGATACGGAGTCCGATGGAGGATTCAATATCAACAATGATCGTGACCATCGGCATCTTCGTTTCAATCGCAACGGTATGAGAAGAATTCCACCACGAGAGGTACGTGGTCATGATGACTCATTCGGTAAGCTTAAATTGACCATACCTTCATTCACTGGAAAGTATGATCCTGATGCCTATCTCACTTGGGAATTAGCTATAGAACAAAAATTTGCTTGCTTTGAAGTTTCTGAAGATAAGAAAGTTAGGGCTACTACCAGCGAGTTTACTGAATTTGCATCTGTTTGGTGGAGTGAATATTGTCGCAATAACCATAACATACCTAGAACTTGGAATGCTTTGAAGAGAGTCATGAGACATAGATTTGTGCCTTCATATTATGCTCGTGATTTGCTGAATAAATTGCGACGTCTGAACCAAGGTAGTAATTCTGTAGAGGATTATTACCAAGAGCTGCAAACTGGTATGTTACGTTGTGGTTTAGAAGAAACCGATGAAGCTAAAATGGCTAGATTTTTGGGAGGTTTAAATCGAGACATTCAGGACATTCTTGACTATAAAGAATACAACTCGATCACTCGTCTGTTTTATCATGCTTGTAAGGCAGAGAGAGAAGTACAGGGATGGAAGTTGAGGCCGAGAGGGAGTTTCAGAGGTGCCCAACCGAAAGCTCCATACAACACATCGAGCCGAGCACCTGCACCAAGTTTCTCCAGCAACAACCGACGTCCTAGTGCTTCCACAATACCCTCACGAGTGACCGAGACGAGTAAGAGTACAGTCCAAACCCCTGCGCAAAGTTCATCATCGGTTGCTTCTACCGGAAGAGCACGAGAAACACAATGCCACCGTTGTAATGGATTCGGTCATATCATGCGTGACTGTCCTGGCCAGCGAGCCCTACTCATAAAGGATGATGGTAAGTACACTTCAGCTAGTGATATTGAAGAGGAATATACTATGCTTACAACTGACCATGCAGGTGAAGGGCAACAAGCTGAACATGAACAATATGGTGCTGAAATTAATGATCGATATTTGAGCATCATTGTGAATCATGTGCTTAGTGCACAAATGGAGCGTGCTGAACAGAATCAACGTCACAACTTGTTCCAAACAAAGTTCGTTGTCAAGGACTGATCATGCCGTACGATCATCGATGGAGGAAGTTGCAACAACTTAGCGAGCACGGACATGGTCGAGAAGCTTGGCTTGACCACGAATCAGCACCCTCGCCCTTACTACATTCAATGGTTCAACAACTGTGGTAAGCTGAAGGTAACTCGCATTGTGAGAGTACACTTTTCTATTAGTTCCCATCATGATTATGCTGATTGCGATGTCGTACCTATGCAAGCATGTTCCTTATTGTTAGGTAGACCGTGGCAATATGATAGAGATGTTTTGCATCATGGTAGAACTAATCAATATACTCTCATGTTTAAACAAAAAAAGATGACTTTGCTACCCATGTCTCCTGAAGCAATTTTAAATCTTTGAAGCATATTAGAAGCCGAAGCAAATTGAATCGTAGACATGCAAAATGGGTAGAATTCATTGAATCTTTTCCTTATGTTATTAAACACAAGAAAGGGAAGGAGAATGTTAATGCTGATGCTTTGTCTAGACGTCACACTATGTTATCTCAACTTGACTTCAAGATTTTCGGATTAGAAACCATCAAACAGCAATATGCGCATGATGTTGATTTTCAAGATGTATTGCTGAATTGTAAAGAAGGAAGAAGCTGGAATAAATTTGTGATAAATGATGGCTTTGTTTATCGAGCTAACAAGCTATTCCTGCTAGCTCTGTTCGTCTTTTGTTGTTACAGGAGGCGCATGGAGGAGGTCTAATGGGACACTTTGGTGTTAAGAAGACGGAAAACATATTGGCTATTCACTTCTATTGGCTGAAGATGAGGCGTGACGTCGAGTGCTACGTTGCACGTTGCACTACATGTCAAAAAGTTAAGTCATGACTTAATCCACATGGTTTATATATACCTCTGCCTGTTCCTAGCACACCTTGGGAGGATATTTCTATGGACTTTGTTTTAGGACTGTCTAGAACAAAGAAGGGGATGGATAGTATCTTTGTTGTCGTGGATAGATTTTCTAAAATGGCACATTTTATACCTTGTTAAAAGAGCGATGATGCTACAAATGTTGTTGATTTGTTTTTCAGGAAAATCGTTCGACTACATGGAGTGCCGAATACAATTGTTTCAGATCATGATGCGAAGTTCTTAAGTCATTTTTGGAGATCTCTATGGATGAAATTAGGAACCAAGCTACTGTTTTCTACTACATATCATCCCCAAATCGACGGCCAAACCGAAGTTGTGAACCGCACATTATCCACTATGTTGCGGGTTGTTTTGAAGAAGAATTTGAAGATGTGGGAAGAATGCTTGCCTCACGTAGAGTTTGCTTACAACCGATCGTTGCATTCAACCACAAAGATGTGTCCTTTTCAGATAGTATATCGGTTTGTTCCTCGCGCTCCTATTGATTTATTACCTGTACCATCTTCGGAAAGGGTACACGTTGATGCTAAACGACGTGCTGAATTGATTCTTAACCTGCATGAAATAACTAAGGAGAATATAGAAAGTATGAATGAAAAGTACAAGATTGCTGCTAATCAGGATAGAAAAGAAATAATTTTTGAACCAGGCGATCTTGTTTGGTTACACTTGCGAAAAGAAAGGTTTCCAGACTTAAGAAAATCAAAGTTGCAGGCAAGTCAAGCTGGATACATTATTGTTAATCCTCTCTAATACTCGAAAAAGACCATCAGCTCTAGGCAGCAAGCAGATTTTGGGGTTAGTCCCACCTTTAACATTGCAGATTTGAAGCCATATTTGGGTGAGGAAGATGAGCTTGAGTCGAGGATGACTCAAATGCAAGCAGGGGAGGATGATGAGGACATCACTTCTTCGGATACACGCACCAACCATAATCCTTCGCTTGTTACACAAGGACCAATAACGCGTAGCAAAGCCCGATTATTGCATTGCCAGGTGAACTCGTTCCTAAGTTTATATATATATGGTTTTGAGAATAGTTTACTACCTAATAGTGATAATATTGTGCTTAGGAACCATGGAGAGGACCAGCAAGGACTCAAGGACCAGCAAGGAGCCCAAATCGAGTTGGAGTTCGAGATGGATTCGAGTTGGAGTCCGATTCGGCCATCCATGAGTAGCCTGCCTTCAAATGACCATAACTCCCTCATACAAAGTCCGATTGAGACGTTCTTATAGTCCACGGAGAAGCCCACGATGAGATCTTTCGAATGGATCTAGCCCCATGTCCAAATTTCTTCTGGATCGCCGGTAATTGACAAAACAATTTTGATCAGATTCTGATTAGGCCTAGTCGGTGCTGTGTTACCTTTTTGGTTGGGTCAAGGCCCATGTATCGAGTTAGAGTCCGAGTAGGGAAAGAGTCCATGTCGGTTTCAAGTTTCCTTACCTGGTCACCGACCTCTTTTATCTCCTCTATATAATCTGGCCGAACCATAGGGTTCTGTGGGTTTTGTTTAGTCATAGTCTTTCTTTCATGAAGCTATTGAGATATTCTTTTTGGTCGGCTAGATCAACATCTATATCTGTATTCGGAACCCCAACTCTTTTTTGTGATTCAATCTATATTTGCAATTTCAGATTGCTTGTTTATCTTGTTCTTGCTTGTTTTTCGATTGCTTGCAGGAATAGATCTTCGTGATCAGGTCGATCGTGCTTCTAGTTCGGTCGATAACAATCCAAAGTTGGTTCAGCGATTGCCAGGGCGTATCAGTCGTGTATGGTTGGTAGCCGGATCGTGAGAGTCGTCTTCACAAATCAATAGTTCTTGTTCTCATCGAAAGATTGGACCGCCCGCGTCACATCAGTAGTTCCACGACGACCGAGTCAAGACTACCAAATCGCCACATTCCCATGATCTACGGTAACTACCACACCCATGACCTGACAGCTACCACTCCAGGGTGGTTAGGAGAGATTGTGGGGCGTGCCTTCAAGGGAACAACTGATGACCTCTTCGGCAAGTATAAAAAGGACCTCAAGGGAAGGATCGATAGATGGATCGATGACAGAGAGAAGACTAGGCTTAGCAAAAATAGAATTAGCTAGCTACACATTGTAATTACATAGGATGTAGGGCTATTACCCAGCTTAAAGGGGGCCCGAACCTGGATAATTCTTGCTCCCCGTGTTGTAGATTCATAGATACCTTGAACGTCTTGAGAATCTATCTGATTGGTCCCATTCCTTCTCACTCCCTTTCTTGCATAAGATCGACAGAGGGACCCAAAGTTCCAATCATTGATAGTAAGTTAATTTCAATTATTTTCCAAGAGAGATTAAGTTGTCAGTACGATCGCTGGTACAATGGTCAGAATATCGCTTCCACTGTTACGTTTGGTGAGAGCCTCTCTCCTGTTCAGGATCCTGCATCAAAATGCTAAGGACTCAATAACTCCCTTAAAGTCTTAAGGCTCAACTGTTCCATCTGTTGCTTAAACGAGAATTTAGGGTTTAGAGGAAGAAAACATCAGGAAATAACTCCAAAACTTGAGATCAAGACCGAGGAAGAATCACGCCTTCCAAATTAGGTCATCTCTAACCTTATAAGGGATCTACTCGCAAAAAACCATAAGAATGCAGAAATAATAATAAGAAATAAATGAAAACTTACTTGATTGCTTGAAAATTGAATGTCCGTCCTTTCCAGCTTACAAAAGTAGGAAAATAGAAAAGGGGGCTCTACTAAAAAAACTATCTAAAAAAGCATCTAAAAGAGCCTAAAAAGCATGTTTAATTGAGCTAAAAGCTTCGTTATTTATAGTACATGGGTTAACGTGCCCAAAAATAACTCTTTGATGTGCAGGTGATGAAGTATGGCTTAAAACGGCGTGAGAAGGGATAAATTTGAGTCAAAATCAACCAGATTCGACTAGTTCTGATCAAATACGACTAAAACCGACCAAATCTGGCTAAAATCGACCAAATCCGACTAGTCCTGGTCAAACCTGACCAAAACCGACCAAACCGACCAGTCTTGGTCAAAACTGATTAAAACTGACCAAGTTTGACCAATAAAAGCCACTAAAACTGAACCGAACACGACCAGGGACACATGGCGTGTTTTTGACCAAACAGGTGTCATGACCAAATTCGATCAGGACACGTTTTCGACCAAGACTTTTTCGACCACGTGCTCGTGTTAGATTAGGTCTCTTTTTGTCGTCCAGCCATGTTCGATCAGGTCTCTTTCTTGCTTACTTGTGTTCGACCAGGGCCCTTTTGCTGTCCCGTTTAGGTTTCTTAGTCGAATTTGGCTCAAATGAAGTTGAAATCTTCTCAAATTTGGTAGGTTTGGTCCCTGAAACATGTCAAACACAACCATGAAATAAATTTTTAAAAATAATATAAAATTAAGCACAAAATGTCGCATCAAAGGAGTTTTAAGCATGATTTTTGATGTTTTTTAATACTAAACCTAGGGTAAAAATGTAAAAATTTAGCTGATCTGATTGAGATATAGATGGGTTTCGACTATACACGACCAGATGCGGAATATGGGATTGTACTCGGAAATACCGAAACCCAAGTGATCGAAAACACAGTTTCAAAGGAATAGCACAACTCTTTATTTCAAAGAGGAGCTTGTCCAAGTCGAACATTGATCCAACTTGATCTTACGTCGATCTATGTATCTAAGACTTCGATATCTGAGTTGATCTGATCTACTATGAGTTAGATCATATATGAGGTAGATCTCTAGTGGATAATTTATCTCAATTGGATAATCTATCTATCCTATTACAAGGTATTTATTGATCCGTTTGAGACCTAGTCTTGGTTTTCGCACTAGGCTCGCCCAGATTCTAATATGCGGAATAACGGGATCTTACTCGGAAATACCGAAACCCAAAGTAATTGCACAACTCTTTATTTCAAAGAGGGCTTTACACGTCGAACGTTAGGCACACTTGCCTACGTCGAAGGAACTATAAGTGTCTAAAACTCAAATAAGTTCTATGACTCTTCGATTGAGTTCGATGATCTAAACTAGACCTATTACAAGGTATTTATAGTCCAATCGTATGAGTACGTATCAGACTTAGAGACCTAAACGTATTAGACTCATATAACTAATCCTAAACAGATAAGCTTAGTTATATATATTCGGATCGGATTACAATTCCGAACAGGAAAACGAATTCCTTTTCCTGGTCGCGGACCAATCCATGGTCGCGGAGCCGTATGCGATTAGGACTTGGTCGCGAAGGCGTATGCGATCAGGACTTGGTCGCGAAGCCGCATGCGATCAGGACTTGGAGATCCTCCCGGATCATGACTCCCTTGTTGAGAAGGAGCCAACCCCTGTTGCGACCTCACGATCAAACTGGAGATGTGGAAATTGGGCTTGTCCATCTTCTTTTGTGTACCACTTTGCCGCACGTGCTCGCTGATCTTTCCGACCGATTCGAAAAGTCTCCTTTGTGCCACTGCGGGTGGTAGTCACCTTCCTCTCCAGAATCACATCGTCACATAAAGGTTCGCCTCGTTGATAGACCAAATCTTCAACAGATGGTACTATGGTATCTGGCTCATCATCCAACATTGAAGGCTCGAAGAGTTTGAGGTGCTCAACATTGACAACCGAATAAATATCCATGTATGGAGGTAACTCGAGCTGACAAGCATTATTACCCACTTTCCGCAAAATCCGAAAAGGACCATAACGAATGGGTTTGAGCTTCTTACCTTCACCTTTAAGTCTCTCCTTACTCAGATGTAACCATACCATATCACCTTCTTGAAATTGCACTTCAACTCGGTGCCGATCATGTCGCGCCTTGTACTTGAGTTGAGCTTTCAGCAAGTTCTGTTCAACCTCACGATGGAGTCGTTGAATACCTTCCAGGAACTTTTGTGCTCGATCCTGATCAGATGCTTCCTTGCTGTTCTGTGCTGAGGTAGGGATCACAAACTCCATGTCGAATGGACTTTGTGGTAGAAATTCCAAACATACCTCAAATGGCGACTTTCCAGTCAAACCATGCACGACTCGATTAAAAGCAAATTGTAGGTACGGTATGCTTTCATCCCAGGTCTTCGGGTGCTTCGAGTTATATCCTCTCAAAAGATGAACGACTGTGCGATTAACCACCTCAGTTTGACCATCAGTTTGCGGATGAAAAGCAGTACTCCTCTTTAGCTTGGTGTCCATCATCATCCAGAGCGATCGCCAAAAGTGACTAAGGAACCGGGTATCGCGATCAGACACAATAGAAGTCGGCAGTCCGAAGTGTGTCCAAACGTGTTGAAAGAATACCCGAGCTGCCTCTTCTCCCGTGATAATCTTCCGACAAGGTATAAGAACAATCATTTTGGAGAACCGATCAACGACCACGAATAGATAGTCGTTGCCACGTCGGGTCTTAGGCAATCCTCCCAAGAAATCCATGGATATGCTCTCCCATGGTCGTGATGGAACTGGCAAAGGAGTGTACAAACCTAATTTTCGGTTTGCCGGTTTCGAGATGCTGCAGAGACCGCAGCCTCGAACAAACCTAGCCACATCTTGCTGCATACGCGGCCAGAACACATGTCGGTGAAGATTTTGCAACGTCTTTGTAACCCCAAAGTGACCAGCTACCTTCGATGTGTGCGCTTCTCGCATCCATTGAGTTCGAGGTGCTCCACGAGGTATGCAAAGTAAATTGCCCTTGTACAAGAGTCCTTCTCGACGAACGAACTCTGTAGGGTTCCCTGTTTCCCCCTCAGTCAGTGCTGTTTGAAAATCAGGGTCTTCACTGTACATAGTGACATAGTCATCATGACATGATGGCTCGATCTGCATGAACGCTGATAAACAGAGGGTTGTAACTGGTGGTCGCGACAACATATCCGCCAATTTGTTGTGTACGCCCTTCTTGTACTTAATCACCAGATTAAATTGCTGCAGATACGACATCCACTTCATGTGCCGAGCTTGCTGTAGTTTGGACTGAGTTTGCAAATATTGCAATGGTTGATGGTCGGTGTGGACAACCGTCTCTTTCCCCAAGAGATAACACCGCCAATGTTTCACGGCCTGATGCAGTGCGCATAACTCCTTATCATAAGTCGGGTAGTTCTTCTAAGCTCCCTGGAATAACTCGGAGTGATATGCCACTGGTCGACCTTCTTGCATGAGCACTGCGCCCATCGCATAACTTGAGGCATCGGTTTCTAGCTCGAACGGTTTCTGGAGATTCGGCAAAGCTAACACAGGCGCCTCGCTGATCTTCCTTTTCAGCAAGAGAAACGTGTCCTCATGTTTCCCTGTCCACTCGAACTTCTGATCGATCCTGGTTAATGCATGCAACGGAGAAGCCATAATCGAGAAGTGTCGGATGAACTTCCGAAGGTATTGGCATGCTCCCACAAAACTACGCACATCCGTAACTATTCGCGGTCGCGGCCATTCGCGAATCACTTTGACCTTGTCCGGGTCGATTTGCAACGTACCGTTGCCGATTATGAATCCGAGGTAAAGTAGAGTTTGCTGACCGAACTCGCACTTCTTACGGTTGAGGCGAAGTCGATGTTGCCAAAACTGTTCGAACACCTTTTCGACATGAATAAGGTGCTCATCCCACGAACGACTATAAACCAATATGTCGTCGAGATACACGATCACAAAGTCGTCGATGAACGGTCTCAATACGTCATTCATAAGACGCATGAAAGTTGCCGGGGCGTTGCAGAGACCAAACGGCATGACCAGCCATTCGAACAGACCTTGCCGTGTTTTGAACGCGGTCTTCCATGTATCCTCCTCTCGGATGCTGACTTGATGATATCCTGACTTAAGATCCAATTTGGAGAAGACAACAGCATGCTTCAATTGGTCTAGCAGGTCATCAATACGAGGAAGGGGGTACCGGTTCTTGATGGTGATCTTGTTCAGTGCTCGATAGTCGATGCACATACGCCAAGTCCCATCTTTCTTTGGTACTAACACCACAGGAGATCCACAAGGTGAACTACTCGGTTGAATGACACCATTGTTCAGCAACTCACCAAGTTGTCTCTTGATCTCTTCATTCTCCAATACTGAGTTGCGATACATACTCAGATTAGGCAGTGTCGCATCGGACACAAGCTGAATTTCGTGCTCGACTGGACGTTGCGGCGGACGACCCTGGGTAGTCTCGAACAGATCACTGTATTTCTCCAGCAGTCCCGACAAACGACCAGAATCCTCTCGGCACGCCAGCGACAATGCTGGTCGAGTACCCTCACCTTGACCAATGGGTCGAATCATGACAAGCACATACTTGTGACATGCATTAACAATTCGTTTGGCTTGATTTGCGATAATCAAGTTCGAAGTATTGACGTGGATGTCTCTACTGATCACGAACTTAACTCCGTCTTTGTTGAGGTCGTACTCTTGCGCTCGCCGATGGAAGTGAGCGTCTCGATCATACAGATACGGACTCCCAAAGATCACTTGACAGATATCGATAGGGACAACATCGCATTGCACCTCATCGATATATCGTGCAGAGATCGCAAACTTCAACACACACTGACTCGTAATCTGTTGGTTCACGTCGGATGTAAACCAACCCAGCGGATATGGTCGCGGGTGTGTGGTTGTCTTCAAACCAAGTCGCCGAACCAGTCCAGCGGAGACCAGATTCTTCTGACTTCCTGGATCGAATATCGCTGCGACCACTTCGTGCTTCACCTGGATGTTGATGGTGAACAAGTCCTCCGTTGGGTGATGGTCGTTCGGTGGATCGGAACCCTTCTCCTTCGGCATTGCCATCAGAGACAAGGTCGTATCCGTCTCATTAACCTAATTCACTCGGACAACTTCTTCGTCGGGTGAAGTCGCAGTAGCCGTGGCGGTTCTTTTCCCTGGTCCGTTTTTCTTTGGTCGAAGTTCAGGATGAAGCTTGTAACATTTGTCCTTGGTATGCCCCGCGACTTGACAATTTTCGCAAAAGGCACCCGTGCCCGATTTTGAAGCGTTCTTCTTCGAACTCGGCTTTTTCTTTGTCGAGGTCGCATTTTCCTTCGTGCTTTTGTCGCTGCGGGATTTATTCTTCTTCTCGATCGCCATAGCAGTTGTGCTCGCGGTCGCAATGTCTTGGACACCGAACAGACTTAGCTCAGTACTGATCGATTTCTGAAGTCCAGATGTGTACTTCCGAAATACCTGAGGGTCGGATAGTGAGATGCCAATGACCATTGCTTGTCGCCGAAACTCTGTCGTATAGTCTTGGACGGTCTGGTCGCGCCGTTGGTACAATCTGTGCCAACGCTCCCATCTCTCCTCAAGGTAACCCATCGGATAGAATTCTTGTCGCAGAAGTCGTTTGAATTGACCCCACGCAAGGTCGTCAGCTTCACCACTGGCGACAAGGGCCTTCCACCATGTCTTGGCGTGGTCCTTCATCTTCAAATGTGCAAATTTGACCTTTTGAGCGCTACTAAACCCTTTCAGGTCAAAGTAGGTCTCAAGTTGGTCGATCCAAGAATCCAGCTTCTCGGCATCGATCACCCCATCATATATGGGTATATCAATCTTAGCGTCGACTTTAAAAGATCCGGCAGCTAAGGAGGTGTTGGCGAGGTCGTCGGTCTTGTGGTCGCCTTCGTCTTCATCTTCGTCTGCCCTGCGCAAGTCTTCACCAGTCTTCTCACCCATAACCTTCTCTACTTCAGGAGGTACAATCATGGCCTGCTGCTTAATCCAAGCAAGCACGGTTTCCATGTCGGTGGAGAGCTTAGCCACTTTTTCGGCTAGGTTAGCTTGAACGGGGGTATCGTCAGACATTGTCGGAGACGCGGCTGTAGGAACCGTCAATTGATTGCCTGGAATTTCGCCGGAAGTTTTGTAACCCTGGCGAGTTTTCACCATTCACAAGATAGGAAAGTTGCTCTGATACCAACTTGATCCGTTTGAGACCTAGTCTTGGTTTTCGCACTAGGCTCGCCCAGATTCTAATATGCGGAATAACGGGATCTTACTCGGAAATACCGAAACCCAAAGTAATTGCACAACTCTTTATTTCAAAGAGGGCTTTACACGTCGAACGTTAGGCACACTTGCCTACGTCGAAGGAACTATATGTGTCTAAAACTCAAACAAGTTCTATGACTCTTCGATTGAGTTCGATGATCTAAACTAGACCTATTACAAGGTATTTATAGTCCAATCGTATGAGTACGTATCAGACTTAGAGACCTAAACGTATTAGACTCATATAACTAATCCTAAACAGATAAGCTTAGTTATATATATTCGGATCGGATTACAATTCCGAACAGGAAAACGAATTCCTTTTCCTGGTCGCGGACCAATCCATGGTCGCGGAGCCGTATGCGATTAGGACTTGGTCGCGAAGGCGTATGCGATCAGGACTTGGTCGCGAAGCCGCATGCGATCAGGACTTGGAGATCCTCCCGGATCATTTATAGTCTGATCGATTAAGATCGTATAGACTTGACAACTAACTAAACCTAGTCGTATAGGACTTAGTTATATATTTTATATCAGACTATTACCGACCAGCCAGAGTTCGAATCCATTACGTATTTGACCTACTGAGATCCTCCCAGATCATTAGCACTTATCAAATCCCCCTAAGCTAGCATTTTGCTTGTCCTCAAGCAAAGAATGTGAATAATTTTTCTAAACATTGAGATGTCTTGGCTAATCTGATTTTCAATAAACAACTTCCAGCAATTCACATCACATCTATACATATGAGGCAATTGATCTAAGCAATTTAAACTCTCCAAATGCAAATATTCATATTATCAAATTTCA
This sequence comes from Pharus latifolius, assembly GCA_019359835.1. NCBI lineage: Eukaryota > Viridiplantae > Streptophyta > Magnoliopsida > Poales > Poaceae > Pharus > Pharus latifolius. The sequence goes on from CM033329.1 coordinate 39,120,179, forward strand.
ACCTTAGAAAAGAGAGAGCTCAATCAATTGAATCATCTTGACAACTTCTTTCATATAGGATTTAGAAGAAACCATAGCTACAGAAAACACTTGTTATGCTACAATTTATACAAAGTTTGCTAGATTGTCCTTTTTAGAGAGAAATTAAAACACTTTTATTTCTATTTTTTATTCACCTTTTTTTATTATTGTTTTTATTTTCTTCTTTAACTTTTTCGTGCTCTTGGCCAGAATGTTTTTTCTTGGATCATTCCGTCGCGGCTAGAGGAGACACAACTGAAGACACTTACTTAAGTGCACTTACATAAAGGCAGTTTTGTCGGTTTCCCGAGCCTCTGTAAGCAATCTCAATGCTCCATATACCTTCCTATCACCAGCTGGTCGACGATTCACCACCGCCTCCCCCCAGTAGGTCGCATATACGTACGTTAAACAAGACTAGACAAAGCCGCATCTTAAGTAATCGTTTTATTAAAAATATTTTTTTGTGCATAAGTTAAGTAAATCTTCCCTTCCTCAACTGATCGACGATTCACCACCGCCTCCCCCCAGTGGGTCGATTATACTTTACTCTTACACATTTTTTAATTTTTAAAGAGAGGACAAGTAGTAATCTAAGCATAAAAAGTAACATAAGAGAGTTAATTTTAGAAAATAGTTTATTGGAAACCTTCAATTTGGAAGAAGTCAATGATAATCTAAAAGACAAGTTCAAGCTTTAATGGTCAATTTAAGATAAGAATTGAACATAGGCAATTGAAAATTTTAAGAGAGCTAAGTTCAATGGATTATATGCAAAGATGTGATAGAATAGCCATCTAATTGATTAAAGATCATCTTCAAAACCAGGCATTCCAAGTGATATATCTTTTTTTTATTTTTTAGTTTATGATGGAATGTGGTGGAATGATGATTCGCTGAAGACTAAGCATTCCTCAATGTATGGAGAGAGATACTGATTACCGTTTGCGATCGTGGATCCTGGAGGTAGATGTTGTGGAAGATGCCATAGTGAAAGAAGATGTTGTGGTCCATGTATCTCCAATGGTGCAGTCCAAGGAGTTGCAAGTGAAAACCTAAAAATAAAAACAAAAAGGAACAAAAAAGAAAAGGAAAATAAAAAGAAATACTTGTGTACCTTGGAGATCACTCGTCGGAGGCCAGTGGAGGAGAATGGTAGAAAAATGGCGACGGAGGATAGTGTTGTGGAGGAATGTCGTGGGTGTGAAGATGGTCCCTGTGGTAGCATGTGCACTTGGATATGTTCCGTTCAGGAGGATATGGCCTGTGTGTACAAGATGGTCGTGGAGGTGATCTACACGGCTGGTGAGGTCATCCATCCTGGAATCCATCGTGGAGAATGCTCCTAAAATCTGCAAATTCCAACCTAAAGTTGGACAGACTAGTGCACAAGGACTCTATGGAAGCGTGCAGAGCGGCAACACGGTTTGCTGCCGGATGGTTAGACTCGGTGGCATGTGAAGAACTAGGATCAGATGAGCTAGATGGGAGCATTCTCCAATTTCTCTAATTAGGTAAGCAAGTTCAAGAAACATCGGGCAAAAGGATGGAGGGAATTCCATTAATAATCCAATGGAATGAATTCTCTTCCCTCCTACAAAACCTCATTGAAGACAATGCATGCAGGTCTAGGGTGACTGCGGGCACAGATTCTTGATAATCAGTAGAATTAAACCCTAGGGAAGATGCTATGTGAGTGATTAAGCCACCTAAGACTGCTGGTGAAGTTTTGCGTAAATCCTTGTTGATATGTTCAAGGCGATGGGCAAAATAGGCAGCAGATGAAAGATGAATTTTGCCTAACATAGCCCACATAAATTCGACCTTGGTTTCTAAAACTTTATCTTGATTACTGTTACAGCCCAAGCCCCAGCCATGAGACGCTATAAATAGTGAAAGGCGGGATTGCAAATTTTGGCGGCCTTTGATTTACCGGGTCAAAAAAGATGTTGCCCTTTCTCGGCTATATCACTCCAAATTTTACCAGGGGTGCAAATAATAGAAGCATGAAAACTTCCCCCGGGTTTTAACCCTAACAGATTTGCAAATTCATCAATTGAAATGTCATAATCCACATTTGCAAACCTAAATCTTACACCTTCAGTTTGACTGGGAGGAACACGTATACTGTTTTGTTTGAAGGAGGCTATAATCTCCCAATCAACTTTGAGAAAAGTCAGAACCGGAACCCCTACAAGCGTGTCCCAACCCACATTATGCAATAGGCATAAAACACCATCTTCTATCCCAAGAGATCTAATGGCATGAACATCCAAAAATCTAGTAGGCCATAGCGGCCTCTTCTTTAAGTGCATAAAACGAGCAAGATGATCAGGATTTGTGAAATATATGCTCAAAAAATCGGGATCAGAAAAGGTTTGTGGCGACATACCTCTTTTGCGCTTCGTGACCTTCTTGATGTTGCGTTGGGTGGTCGATATTGGCTTGGAAACTTTAGATCCGGGGGTGTCGAGGCATGAGGAGCCAGAATCCATAGTCGGATCGAAGTTTGGACGGTTGGATTTGGAGATCTAGGGCTAAGTTATGTGTAGGTTTTGAGGAGTTTGGGGCTTAACAATAGTGGTTTGGCTATTTGGGGAAGATGGGTGGCTATAAATAGGGTGGTAGGTAAGAGTTGTAAAGATATGGGAGAAGAAAAACACAAGAAAAACACAAAAACAACATTTCGGCCGAAAAACAGGGTGAAACCGAGCCTGGCACGACCATGGGCATGGGTCGTGTCTAATTTGGGCACGGGGTGTGCTCCTGGTCGTGCTCAATTCGGGTTTTACCGGATTCGACCAGATGGTCGAACCAACAAAATTCGACCATGAGCACGGGTCATGCCACTAGTCGTGGTTGTTTCGGTCAAAAAACAATATTTTATTTTATTTTTTGAAAATCAGCCGACCGAAACTGGCATGAGCCGTGCGACCGGTCGTGGTCGTTTTGGGAGTTTTTTTTTAAAAAAATATTTTTTGAGGAAAATAAAATCGAGCCCAGCACTGGTCGTGCCCGGCTTGGGTGGTTTTAAAAACTTTATTTTTTTTTTTTGACAAAAATCAAACCGAGGCCGCCACTAGTTGTGCCACTAGTCGTGGTCGGCTTGGGTGATTTTTGAAAATTTTTTTTTTTTTGAAAAAAAGCAACCTGAGCCCAGCACTAGTCGTGCCATTATTCGTGGTCGACTCAGATAGTTTTGAAAATTTTGTTTTTTGTGAAATTTCCCAAACCGAAGTTAGCATTGGTCGTGGTTGATTCGGTCAGTTTTGGAAAAGTTTTTATTTTTTTCAAAAGAGTTAGCCCTAGTTTACGAAAAACAGGTTTTGGGTGGTCAAACGGCATCAGAATTGAGTGATTTTCGCGCCTCTATGTTCATAAGAGAGAGAACTACATGTTAGTATATCGGGTTGCCTCCCGGCTAGTGTTGGTTTAACATCCCACTCGATGGAACATTCTCAGCCATTTAGAAATATATAAAATTGAAAGAATTGACCAAGTTCAGCGTACTTACTTGGTCTCCCGCATTGTACAGCTTGATATGATGCATCTTTACCTTAAATGTGGTGCTGTCTTGTGCTCGAAGCTCTATGGCACCATACGGGAAGACTTTTTCTATCACGTATGGCCCAGTCCATTGCGATTTCAATTTTTCTCGGAACAGTTTCAAACGTGTATTGAATAAAAGAATCAAATCACCTGGTTTGAACTCACGGTTGAGGATCCGTTTGTCGTGCCACTTCTTCGTGTTGTCTTTGTAAATCAAGGCACTTTTATAGGAGTTGTTCTGAAGCTCTTCTAGTTCATGCAATTCAAGGATTGGCCTTCGCCCCACTTTGTGAAAGTCCCATTTGAGTTCTTTTAATGCCCATAATGCCCTGTGTAACAGTTCAATGGGAAAATGACAGTTCTTACCAAATACAATTTTGTAAGGCGTCATACCTAGCGGAGTTTTGAATGCAGTGTGATATGCCCAAAGAACATCACGAAGTTTGAGTGCCCAATCCGTATGAGACGGTGCAACCATCTTCTGCAAGATCGTCTTGATTTCGCTGTTAGAGACTTCAACCTGTCCACTTGTTTGAGGGTGATATGCAAGAGCAACTTTATGAATAACCCCATATTTCATCAACAATTTTTGAAATTGGTAATTAGTGAAATGCGCACCGCCATCACTAATTACTGCTCGCGATATACCAAATCGGAGAAAGATGACTGTTTTGAAAAGATTGATCACATGTTTTGATTCATTTGTTGGTGTAGCAACAGCCTCTACCCACTTTGAAACATAATCACCGCAACTAAGATGTAGGAGTTGTCCATAGAAGATGGAAGAGGTCCCATGTAATCTACTCCCATACATCAAAAAGCTCAATTTCAAGAATGTTTGTTAAGGGCATTTCATGTCTTTTACTCAAATTTCCAGAACATTGGCAAGGATCACATTTTTGCACAAAGTCATAAGCATCTTTAAATAAAGAAGGCCAAAACAAACCTGATTGCTATACTTTTGCCGCTGTTTTTGAAGCTTCGGTGTGTCCACCACATGGAGGTGAATGACAATGTTTAAGAACGCTTTGAATCTCGTGGTCGGGCATGCATCATCAAAAGATGTTGTCATTCCCTTTTTGAAAAGGTTTGGATTGTCCCAGTAGTAGCGTCGGATGTCATGGAGGAAGCGCTTTCGTTGTCTACTCATCAACCCTGGAGGAAGTTCATGGTTAAATAAATAATTTGCATAATTAGCATACCATGGTTCTGGTTGAATCAAGTAACGGTGCTCATTGGGTAAAGCGTCATTGATGTGAATGTTGGTGGTGTCAGTGAAGAGTCGCGAAAGATGATCGCCGATGACATTCTCAGCACCTTTCTTATCTTTGATTCCAAATCAAACTCCTGCAGTAGTAGGATCCATCGTGCAAGTCGTGGCTTGGTTTCTGTCTTGGTCAAAAGATAATTAAGAGTAGCATGATCAGTATGCACAATAACTTTTGAAACAATTACGAAGGACAATTTATCTATGGCATACACTACAGCAAGCAATTCTTTTTCAGCCGTAGTGTAATTACTTTGAGCATCATCCAAAGTTTTTCTTACATTGTATATAGCATGTAAAACCATATTTGTTCTTTGCCCTAGAACAACACCAATTGCATAATCACTAGCATCACACATCAATTCAAAAGGTTCATTCCAATTTGGAGGTTGTATGATGGGAGCAGTAGTTAATGCAAGTTTCAGTTGATTAAAGGCATCAAGACATTTTTCATTGAAATCAAAAGGCGCATCTTTACCAAACAAATGAGTGGGAGGTTTAGCCGTTTTAGAAAAATTCTTAATGAAATGACGGCAAAAACCTGCATGTCCCAAGAAACTGCGTATGCGCTTCATGTTCGTTGGTGGTGGAAGACTTGCTATGACGTCGATTTATGCCCTATCAACTTCAATCCCTCGTTCAGAAATCATGTGGGCAAGTACGACGCCTTCTTGAACCATGAATTGGCACTTTTCCCAATTTCCCACAAGGTCAACTTCTTTGCACCTGCATAAGACTCAAGAAAGATTTTGTAGACAGGCATTGAAAGAGGAACCATAAACGCTAAAATCATCCATGAAGACTTTCATTATTTCTTCGATTAGATATGAAAAGATAGCCATCATACATCTTTGAAAGGTTGCAGGTGTGTTACTGATAATTCTCATATTTGTGCATATTTTTTGGATATTTTCCCCTCATTCATGCTCATTTTAGCCATAAAAATCATCAAATACTCAAATATATTTGTATTGGCTGTCGTTCGACCCCGACTATGCATTTTATTTATTTTAATCCCAAGTCGACGCAATTTGGGTAATTTATAGCTGAATGGATGAGCTTCACCGACTGGATCTAGCCAACGGTTGATTCTGTACAGAAGTACGCGTCGCTACGGACGCGTAGGAGTTGACCGCGTCGAAGTCGTAGTCTCCGGAGGTCTAGAACAGCCAATCTAGCAGCCAAGGGCTAACTTGCAATTTCTAGAAACTTAGAACCCCCTATGCAAAACAACCAAGACACATAAACCCTAGCCGCCACCACATAAGGATCTATTTGTAATTTCTACAAAGGTTGAGGGCTTTTCTGTAAAAATACCAAAATAAACCCTTCGACCGACCCTAGATTCCTTGGCTTGGCACATCCCCAAAAACCCCCATTGCTTCTTTCCTAGCCCCGGCGAGCTTACTGCCAGTGCTGCCGACGACCAGGTCCACACTGGCGGTAATCCGCAGGTTTTCTTCCCCATTTCTACCTCCCTTTCTTCCTCTTCTCTCTCTCACGGGCGATCGATATTCTCCACCTTCATCCTCTCTCACCACATTTCCCCCTCTTCTATCCATTCGTCCTCACCATCCACGTTGCTCCCGAACCTCTCTTTTTCCTCCTCTCCCTTTTCCTTCCTTCTTCCTCTTTCTTTTTCCTCCCTTCTTCTTCCTCTCTGTTCCTTGCTCTCTCCACTTCTTTGCCATCCACTGTGCCGCCTCACTCCACAAGCCGCCCTGCCCTCACTTCATCCCGTGGCCACACCACCCTTTTTCCACCACGCCACCGCATCTCCTGCGCCTCCGCCGCTAGATTGCCTCGGACCCGCCGCCGATTTGAGCCGATCCACCCAGATCCGAGCCCTACAGCCGAGCCCACCGCTGCCTATTCCGCCCTCGCCTCCGTTCTCACGCTGGATCCGCGCTATGCAGCGCCGCCGCTGGATCCGCACTACGCCACCCGCGCCGTCGCTCAACCTCGCCGCCTCCCGCTCTAGGGCCCCGCCGCCATCGCATCGCCACAGTGCCGCCTCTGTCTCGCTGGATCCGCCACCACCACCGCCTAGATCTCGTCGCGCCGCCGCCGCTCTCACGCGCTGCTTCACACGCCGTACACCGGCGGTACTCCATTTCCCCCAAATCCACCTCTCCATTCTCACTCCTCTTTGCCACTACTCGCCATAGCCGCCGCCGATCTCACCTCGCCAACGCCAGAGCATCACCTCCAGGACCTCGGCTTCACTGGCAACAATGAGCTCTACTTCCCCGACTTCTTCACCGACTCCAGAAGCCCTCCAGTAGCTCCAGTGGCCCAGCAACCTATCCAACAGCATAAATTGGTGATTATTCTTTCCCTCTCCTCTATTATGTGATTGCTATGAGTTGATGAATATGAACGATGCATTTATGAGATGATGAATGCATGTAAAGAATTGAAATGTTTTTGACCATGTGTGTTTGAGAGGAACTAGTCTTCTAACTTGATGAACTGAATTGTCTTCTAGGTGAACAGCTGGTTTTAAATTGCAAAGATCTATCTGTGATGCAATGTGCTATCTATTGAGATGAATTGTTCCATTTGTGGATGAAGTTGCATGTCTGATTCAGTTGTGCTGTTTTCTTCAAAATGTTGGTTGGCTTAATTCTGTGGTAAACCTGCATGATTCAACATACTGTATTTTGTGAACTCTACTTGTGTTGTTTCAAAGGAGCCGAATGCATGTATGTAATTGTTGCATTGAAGCATATTTCGGAGTCAGTCTCTATTATTTAGATGTGTTTAACTTCTCAATGATCAATTGTTAATGTGATGGTTAAATGTTATGTTCGACACATCTGTCATGCTCAAATTTGTACAAGCTTGTTGCTCAAAGTGGTCATTTTGCATTGAATTAATGTGTTGAGAAATGAATCGTTAAATGTTTCTAAAGATTCATGTTCTGATGAATTCAAATGCTGAATGTCAATTCTAAACTTGAATAAACATATGTTCAAATTGAGAAATGCTAAGTTGTTGCTTGTGTTAGTTGATGGCTATTGGGGGAGTGATTTGTGTTAATTCTTTATGCACTCATTCGTTGATACCGTTGATGGATGTATTCGTCTTAGTCTTTTTCGCCTCCCCCTTGCAAGACTACTAGATGACTACAATTCTATCTCTTGTACTCATGGATATGCGTATAGACTTAGCATCGATCGATAGTTGCGGTGATGAGATGCGGGCGGTCCGATCTTTCGATGAGAACAACTATCGATTTGTGAAGACGACTCTCACGATCCGACTACCAACCGTACACGACTGATACGCCCTGGCAATCGCTGAACCAACTTCGGATTGTTATCGACCGAACTAGAAGCACGATTGACCTGATCACGAAGATCTATTCTTGAAGCAATCGAAGAACAAGCAAGAACAAGATAAACAAGCAATATGAAATTGCAAATATAGATTGAATCACGAAAAAGAGTTGGGGTTCCGAATACAGATATTGATGTTAATCTAGCCGACCAAGAAGAATATCTCAATAGCTTCACGAAGGAAAGACTATGACTAAACAAAACCCGCAGAACCCTAATGGTTCGGCCAGATTATATAGAGGAGGTAAAATAGGTCGGTGACCTGGTAAGAAAACCTGAAACTGACATGGACTCTTTCCCTACTCGGATTCTAACTCAATACATGGGCCTTGACCCAACCAAAAAGGTGACGCAGCACCGACTAGGCCCAATTAGAATCTGGTCGAAACTTGTTTTGTCAATTACCGGCGATCCAGAAGGAATTTGGACGTGGGGCTAGATCCATTGGAAAGATCTCATCGTGGGCTTCTCCATGGACTATAAGAACGTCCCAATCAGACTTCATATGAGGGAGTTTGGTCCTTTGAAGGCAGGCTACTCATGGATGGCCGAACCGGACTCCAACTCGAATCTATCCCAGACTCCAACTCGACTTGGGCTCCTTGCTGGTCCTTGCGTTTTTGCTGGTCCTCTCCATGGTTCCTAAGCACAATATTATCACTATTAGGTAGTAAACCATTCTCAATACCATATATATATATAAACTTAGGAACGAGTTCACCTGACAATGCAACAATCGGGTTTTGCTGCGCGTTATTGGTCCTTGTGTAACAAGCGGAGGATTATGGTTGACTCCAACTCAACTTGGGCTCCTTGTTGGTCCTTACGTCCTTACTGGTCCTCTCCATGGTTCCTAAGCACAATGTTATCACTATTAGGTAGTAAACCATTCTTAAAACCATATATATAAACTTAGGATTGAGTTCACCTGGCAATGCAACAATTGGGTTTTGCTGCCCGTTATTGGTCCTTGTGTAACAAGCGGAGGATTATGGTTGGTGCGTGTATCCGAAGAAGTGATGTCCTCATCATCCTCCCCTTCTTGCATTTGAGTCGTCCTCGACTCAAGCTCATCTTCCTCACCCAAATATGGCTTCAAATCTGCAATGTTAAAGGTGGGACTAACCCCGAAATCTGCAGGCAACTCAAGCTTGTATGCATTATTGTTAATCCTCTCTAACACTCGAAAAGGACCATCAGCTCTAGGCAGCAACTTTGATTTTCTTAAGTCTGGAAACCTTTCTTTTCACAAGTGTAACCAAACAAGATTGCCTGGGTCAAAAATTATTTCTTTTCTACCCTGATTAGTAGCAATCTTGTACTTTTCATTCATACATTCTATATTCTTCTTAGTTATTTCATATAGTTTAAGAATTAGTTCAGCACGTCGTTTAGTATCAATGTTTACCCTTTCCGAAGATGGTAAAGGTAATAAATCAATATGAGCGCGAGGAACAAACCCATATACTACCTGAAAAGGACACATCTTTGTGGTTGAATGCAGCGATCGGTTGTAAGCAAACTCCACGTGAGGCAAGCATTCTTCCCACATCTTCAAGTTCTTCAAAACAGCCCGCAACATGGTGGATAATGTGTGGTTGACAACTTTGGTTTGGCCATCGGTTTGTGGATGACATGTAGTAGAAAACAGCAACTTGGTTCCCAGTTTCATCCATAGAGATCTCCAAAAATGACTTAAGAACTTCGCGTCACGATCTGAAACAATCGTATTCGGCACTCCATGTAGTCGAACGATTTCCCTGAAAAACAAATTAGCAACATTGTAGCATCATCGCTCTTTTGACAAGGTATAAAATTTGTCATTTTAGAAAATCTATCCACGACAACAAAGATACTATCCCTCCCCTTCTTTGTTCTAGGTAGTCCTAAAACAAAGTCCATAGAAATATCCTCCCAAAGTGTGCTAGGAACAGGTAGAGGCATATATAAACCATGTGGATTAAGTCGTGACTTAGCTTTTTGACATGTAGTGCAGTGTGCAACGTAGCGCTCGACGTCATGCCTCATCTTCGGCCAATAGAAGTGAACGGCCAAGATGTCTTCCGTCTTCTTAACACCAAAGTGTCCCATTAGACCTCCTCCATGCGCCTCCTGCAACAACAAAAGACGAACAGAGCTAACAGGAATGCATAGCTTGTTAGCTCTATAAACAAAGCCATCGTGTATCACAAATTTATTCCAGCTTCTTCCTTTACAATTCAGCAATACATCTTTAAAATCAGCATCAGCGCCGAAAATCTTGAAGTCAAGTTGAGATAACATAGTTTGACGTCTAGACAAAGCATCAGCAATAACATTCTCCTTTCCTTTCTTGTGTTTAATAACATAAGGAAAAGATTCAATGAATTCTACCCATTTTGCATGTCTATGATTCAATTTGCTTTGGCTTCTAATATGCTTCAAAGATTCATGATCAGAATAGATAACAAACTCTTTCGGCCAAAAGTAATGTTGCCATGTCTCCAAAGTCCAAACTAAAGCATATAATTCTTTATCATAAGTTGAATAATTAGACTAGGTCCACTTAACTTTTCATTGAAATAAGCAACAGGTTTACCTTCTTGAATTAACACACCTCCAAGTCCAATTCCACTGGCATCACATTCAAGTTCAAAAGTTTTACCAAAATCAGGAAGTTGGAGCAGTGGTGCGTTCGTAAGCTTCTCTTTCAAGATGTTGAATGATTGTTATTGTGCATGACCCCAAACAAACGGAACTCCTTTCTTCGTGAGCTCATGCAACGGTGCAGCAATGGTACTAAAATCCTTGACAAAACATCTATAGAACCCAGCAAGTCCAAGAAAGCTTCGCACTTGGGTGACCGTTGTTGGAATTGGCCAACTTTGAATAGCTTCGATCTTGGCTTCATCAACTTCAATGCCCTGTGGAGTAACAACATAACCAAGAAACGAAACTCGATCGGTGCAAAAGGTGCACTTCTCAAGGTTACCAAACAAATGTGCATCACGTAAAATCTTAAAAACAGCATGCAAATGTTCAAGATGTTCATCCAACGATTTGCTATAGATCAAAATGTCATCAAAGTATACCACTACAAATTTGTTGATGAAAGGACGCAAAACCTCATTCATTAATCTCATGAAAGTGCTTGGTGCATTAGTTAAACCGAAAGGCATCACTAACCACTCATATAATCCGAATTTAGTTTTAAACGCTGTTTTCCATTCATCTCCTAATTTCATGCGAATTTGGTGATATCCACTACGCAAATCAATTTTAGAGAACACAACAGAGTGACTCAATTCATCAAGCATATCATCTAACCTAGGAATAGGATGACGATATCGAATTGTTATGTTATTGATAGCTCTACAATCAACACACATACACCATGATCCATCTTTCTTTGGAACCAAAAGAACAGGAACAGTACATGGACTAAGGCTTTCACATATGTACTCTTTGTGAAGTAAGTCTTGCACTTGACTCTGAATCTCTTCAATCTCTTGTGGATTGGTTCGATACGGCGCACGGTTGGGCAACGAGGCTCCTAGAATTAGATCGATTTGATGCTCAATCCCTCGAATTGGAGGTAGCCCCGGTGGTGCGTCCTTCGAAAATACATCAGCAAACTCCTGCAAAACGTTAGCAACAGCAGGAGGCAAAGAAGGAGGCATGTCCTCAAGTGAAAACAAAACTTCTTTGCAAACTAAAGCATAGCAATCATATGCATTAGGGTCTATCTCAGTTATTTCAGATTTGGTAGCAAGCAAAACAGAACCTTTCAACTTAATTTCAGCATGGTTAGAACTAGGTTCGTTCTTTTTCGGTTGAACAAGTGGTTTAGCTACGATCTGATTTTCACCTTTGTTATTCTCCTTTTCTCTATTAGCTCTCTCCAATTCATCTTTTAAAAATGCTTCAGGAGACATGGGTAGCAAAGCGATTTTTTTTTGTTTAAACATGAGAGTATATTGATTAGTTCTACCATGATGCAAAACATCTCTATCATATTGCCACGGTCTACCTAACAATAAGGAACATGCTTGCATAGGTACGACATCACAATCAGGATAATCATGATAGGAACCAATAGAAAAGTGTACTCTCACAATGCGAGTTACCTTCAGCTTACCTGATGCAGAACATCTAACAATTGATCCACTTCAGCTACCACCTGGACCAATAACAAGAGCAAGAGCAAACCAATTCAGAGATGCCATATATGTGGTGATTCAGCAAACCAGTAACATGTCAATGAGTGACGTGGCGTCCAGCTTAATTCTAGTCACTATGCTAAGTCAAACGAGTCAGAATGAAGGCTACTATCATTATACATCATAACCAGCCCCTAGATATGATATTGCATGTGTGGAATAAAGAGTTAATCACTTCTTTTGTGGGCTGCCATGAGGAGTGACGAAATTTGAAAGCTAGAAGGACCAAATGAACCAAAAGATGCATGCATTTAGAGTTCACACTTGCAACCATGCAACCATAATGATATCTTTTACCAAAGGGTGCAACTCCTTTCTTTTCATACCTACCAAAGGGTGCAACTCTTTTCTTTTCTTTTGATACCTACCAAAGGGTACAACTCTTTTCTTTTCATACCTAACTAGGAGGGTTGTTCCTAGCTTATAAATAGTTATCTATAGGTTGTTTTGTAAGCAAATTTTGATGATTTGAATCATTTGAAACCCTGTGTTTCTTTCCTTCTTGAAAGGATTCTTTGAACTTATCAAGATTTGATCTTGTGGCGTTCAACTGGCTTATCACTTTGGCTCGCTGGTGTCTTTGTGTGGTGCCATTCTACCTGTTCGAACTTGTTCCTGAAGTCTTGGGATTCCTCGTCTTGGTCGTTGAGTTACGCACCACTTTGTTGTTGTGGGGTTCACGTCATTACCACAGTTGTTGAACCATTGAATGTAGTAAGGCCGAGGGTGCTGATTCGTAGTCAAGCCAAGCTTCTCGACCATGTCCATGCTCCCTAAGTTGTTGCAACTTCCTCCATCGATGATCGTACGGCATGATTGGTCCTTGACAACGAACTTTGTTTGGAACAAGTTGTGACGTTGATTCTGTTCAGTACGCTCCATTTGTGCACTAAGCACATGCTTCACAATGATGCTCAAATATCGATCATTAATTTCAGCACCATATTGTTCATGTTCAGCTTGTTGCCCTTCACCTGCATGGTCAGTTGCAAGCATAGTATATTCCTCTTCAATATCACTAGCTGAAGTGTACTCACCATCATCCTTTATGAGTAGAGCTCGCTGGCTAGGGCAGTCACGCATGATATGACCGAATCCCTTACAACGGTGGCATTGTGTTTCTCGTGCTCTATCGATAGAAGCAACCGATGATGAACTTTGTGCGGGGCTTGGACTGTACTCTTACTCGTCTCGATCACTCGTGAGGGTATTGTGGAAGCACTAGGACGTCGGTTGCTGCTGGAGAAACTCAGTGCAGGTGCTCGGCTCGATGTGTTGTATGGAGCTTTCGATTGGGCACCTCCGAAATCCCTCTCGGCCTCAACTTCCATCCCTGTACTTCTCTCTCTGCCTTACAAGCAAGATGAAACAGACGAGTGATAGAGTTGTATTCTTTATAGCCAAGAATGTCCTGAATGTCTCGATTTAAACCTCCCAAAAATCTAGCCATTTTAGCTTCATCGGTTTCTTCTAAACCACAACGTAACATACCAGTTTGCAGCTCTTGATAATAATCCTCTATAGAATTACTACCTTGGTTCAGACGTTGCAATTTATTCAGCAAATCACGAGCATAATATGAAGGCACAAATCTATGTATCATGACTCTCTTCAAAGCATTCCAAGTTCTAGGTATATTCTGGTTATTGCGACAATTTTCACTCCACCAAACAGATGCAAATTCATTAAACTCACTAATAGCAGCCCTAAGTTTCTTATTTTCAGAAACTTCAAAGCAGGCAAATTTTTGTTCTATAGCTAATTCCCAAGTGAGATAGGCATCAGGGTCATACTTTCCAGTGAATGAAGGTATGGTCAATTTAAGCCTACCGAATGAGTCATCATGACTACGTACCTCTCGTGGTGGAATTCTTCTCATACCGTTGCGATTGAAACAAAGACGCCGATGGTCACGATCATTGTTGATATTGAATCCTCCATCGGACTCCGTATCAGCAGCATACTGATTTCCTTTGGCATTGAAATCATCTTCGACCTCATCAGCCCATGCTTGGCGTCGATGTACATCATTAGCAGCAGCGGGGGCAACCGGTGCTCCTTTCTTCTCCAATTGCTCCACTCGAGTGGTGAGTGTAGCAAGTGCTTCGTTATTGCGGTCTAGAATCCCTTCGATACGCTCAGTGTGCGTATTCAGCAAGCGCTTGAAGTGTTGTACGATGCCCTTCGTCCTCCTCGCTTTGATGACCCGAACCTGACATGGTTAGTAGCAAACAAGGAAACAAAATCACAGTGATATATCCCTATCAACTACTAGGTGTAGGTGGCTCAAACTCTCTCACAGTCAAGCTTCTTATCAAGCTCTTACTGATTCTTACCAAGCAGCAAGTGGTGATCGACTGCTAGGAACAGTCTCAAACGCTCCAAAGATTGGTTAAAGCAATTGCAAGCTATCGGTACCTGTACGTCGGTAGAAAGTGTAGCTTGGACAGGCTCAGTATGTAGCAAAGGTTAGCAATGATCAATTTAGAGAATGAAAAACTGAAAAGTTGCTCAAAGTACTAGTCACTAGTATGCTGGCCTAGGCTAAACCAAACTAGAGACCCGAGTGAGGGCACAAAGGTAAAAAGCTCAGATTTTTTTCTCTTTTTTTTTGATGTCGGCAGCAGCAAGTTAGCAAAGTTCACGAATGGTTGTGAGGAGGCTGTGGCGACGATATGGCACAATGGTCGAAAAAGTGAAAAATTGCAGGGGTAAATCGGCAATTAAAAGTATATATATATATCTCTCTCTCAACACTTCGGTCACAATTGCAAAATTTGATCCTTGGATTTTTTTGTTTCGATTCGTTTCTGTTTATATATATATATATATATGTGTATATATATATATATATATATATATATATATATTTTTTTTTCTGAGTCAACAACCTTTTTTTTTTTGAAACCGACAAGAAAACGGTGACTGGTTTTCTGAGACAGATACGGGATTGACCACCTTCCTTTTATCAATCTGAAACCACTGGGAGTCGGATTCCCCTTTCTTTACTGGCACACACAGATGCAAGGTAGATGGATACAGCGGCGTAAGTAGAGGTGTGATCTCAACTCGAAACTCTAAAGGTTACGCGCTAAGACCAGCAACTCGACAGGACGATGCAGCAAAGATTCAACCAAGCAAAAACCAAAAAGATATTGCAGGCGCAAATTGGTTTGGACAAGGATGATCTAACCCTAGTTTTTTTTGTGGACTTTTTGGTATAAGAAAGCACTAAAAAAAAAAGGTAGGATATTCTCATCGATCAACCTCGCTCTGATACCAAATGATGAGACGCGGGCGGTCCGATCTTTCGATGAGAACAACAACTATCGATTTGTGAAGACGACTCTCACGATTCGGCTACCAATTGTACACGACTGATACGCCCTGGCAATCGTTGAATCAACTTCTGATTGTTATCGATCAAACTAGAAGCACGATCGACCTGATCACGAAGATCTATTCCTGCAAGCAATCGAAGAACAAGCAAGAACAAGATAAACAAGCAATCTGAAATTGCAAATATAGATTGAATCACGAAAAAGAGTTGGGGTTCCGAATACAGATATTGATGTTGATCTAGCCGATCAAGAAGAATATCTCAATAGCTTCACGAATGAAAGACTATTACTAAACAAAACCCGCAGAACCCTAATGGTTCGGCCAGATTATATAGAGGAGGTAAAAGAGGTCGGTGACCAGGTAAGGAAACCTGAAACCGACATGGACTCTTTCCCCACTCGGACTCTAACTCGATACATGGGCCTTGACTCAACCAAAAAGGTGACGACGCAGCACCGACTAGGCCCAATCAGAATCTGGTTTAAACTTGTTTTGTCAATTGCTGGTGATTCAGAAGGAATTTGGATGTGGGGCTAGATCCATTGGAAAGATCTCAGCGTGGGCTTCTCTGTGGACTATAATAACGTCCCAATCGGACTTCATATGAGGGAGTTATGATCGTTTGAAGGCAGGCTGCTCATGGATGGCCGAACCGGACTCCAACTCGAATCCATCGCGGACTCCAACTCGACTTGGCCTCCTTGCTGGTCCTCTCCATGGTTCCTAAGCACAATATTATTACTATTAGGTAGTAAACCATTCTCAATACCATATATATATAAACTTAGGAACGAGTTCACCTGGCAATGCAACAATCAGGCTTTGATATGCGTTATTGGTCCTTGTGTAACAAGGGGAGGATTGGTTGGTGCGTGTATCCGAAGAAGTGATGTCCTCATCACGCAGTGTGATCACCTCTCTCCTCTTCATTTTCTTCTGACATTTTCTCCGTCTTTCTCTCGTCTGTTTTAGTTTCATTTGCCATCGATTTAGTTTTGTTTTACACGTTTTGCTTTTCTAGTCCCTGAGGAAAGAACGACTGAATACTCTCCCACTGCATCGTCCTCGTGCTCTTGCGAGACGGTCTTGGGCGGTATCAGTTACACAACACAAATGGCATTCATCGGTAGGCAAAAGTACCGAAAGGACATGTAAACGTAGTCTTATCTTGTTCATCGGGATGAATTGGGATTTGAAAGAACCCCGAATACCTGTCAAGAAAACAAAAATATGCATGTTTGGCCAATCTTTCCAACCTTCGATTAATGAAAGCTAATGGAAAGTGATCATTCCTAGTGACACTATTTAATTTACGATAATCAATGCACATGCGCCATCCAGTAGCAAGAAGGGCTGGAACTTTAGCTCGCGGCTCGCGAGCAACTCGGGCTCGGCTCATTAACAAACAAGCCGAGTTCGAGCTGCCTTCGTAGCTCGATTCAAAAATGAGCCGAGCCCGAGCTAGACCCCAGCTCGCTCGGGTTTGGCTCGGTATATATACATGATACAACATACAATACAAGTATACTGTATAACCAAACCCGATATTGTACAACTCACAAACTCACAATCTACAGATCTAGGTTTTCTCTCGTCTCCGTCGCCGTTTGCACCCGGCCGCCTGGCTCAGCCTAGCACCTTCGTCGGCCCAACAGGCCAGCGCCTCCTCCTCCGCCCCACACCTCCTCCATAGCCCCCAGTTCACCGTTGCTTGTTTTTCCACCGCCGGCCACCGTTGTCGCCCCAACGCTCCAGCCGCGCATTCCTTGTCCCAAACACGTCACCAGATTTGCCTCACTCTTAATCATGCTCCTGTCAAGTCCCAGCCCTTCCCGTGGCCCCTCGCCGGAGTTCCACCATCGAGCCCTTTTCTTCCTCGTTTCCGGCTGCCGTGGCAATGCTGTCGATTCCGGCCACCAATCTTTGATTCCCTCCTATTCCATCATCTCCAGCAGATCCTCACCACTTCCCCTAGCTTCTCCGTGCCGCCTCGCCGTGGAGAGCCGCCGTGACTGTGTTGCAGGGCCGATCCCACCTCGCCATTGTCTTCCCATTCGTCCTAGCTTCGCAACCCTCGAGTTTCAGCCCCAGCCGAAGTCCGGTTAGCCACCGGCGAGCTCATGCCCATGGCCATGGCCGTGGCACTGCATGTCACTGCCTGTGGCCGTGACCTAGACACTGCTACAGTGTGTGCATGTGTGTTTGTGTCTGTGCCAGTGACATGCAGTGCCATTCTCAGATAAATATCCCTGTTTTTTTTAAACGAACCGAGTTCGAGCCCAAAACAACCGAGCTAGCTCGCGAGCCAGACCAAGCCGAGTTCGAGCTGGCTTTTCATCTCGGTGAGCTAACTGAGCCGAGCCGAGCCAGCTCGTTGCCCGACAGAGCTCGAGCCGAGCCAGGGTCAGCTCGCTCGAACTCGGCTCGTTTCCACCCCTAGTAGCACGTCTAGTAGGGATCAACTCATTGTTAGAATTCTTAACCACAGTCATACCTCCTTTCTTTGGAACCACATGAACAGGACCCAATTACTATCAGAAATACGATAAATGATACCCACATCTAATAGTTTAGAAATTTTAGATTTTACAGTTTCCTTCAAGTTTGGGTTTAGTCTACGTTGACGCTCAACGGAATTTTTAGTTTCATCAACTAGAGAGGTCCTATGCATGCAAATTTCAGGGCTAATTCCCTTGATATAATCAATTGAATAACCTAGAGCATTGCGATGCACACGAAGTAAAGAAATAAATTTTTCTAGTTGTGAATTGGTCAAGTTTGCATTAACAATGACAGATTGCATCTCATCATCATCCAAGAACACATATTTTAGCAAAGAAGAGTTTTAAGTGTAGTTACCTTTTCCATACCTGTGATGTCGGAATCCGAGATGTCCTCTTTGCATGGTTCTTTTGTTGGTTCCTCTTCATTTTGTTCATTTTTTTGCTGCTGTCCATTTTTTCATTTTCCAATATCTCATCCGTTCCTTCTCCAAAAGTGAGCCAAAGTGGCGACTCCTCTTCTAGGACTTCTTCTAGATCATCCATTGTCGCGCCCCGAGACTGGGACAACGACTACTCCTATAGAGACCTAGCTTGCTGCAGCTAGTCCCATACCACAAACCTTTGACTTCCCAGGATGAGTCAAACACAGGAGTATATTACATTGCAACAGAGTACTTACAAAATATTAAGCAGTGTGGCCTGCTGGCCTTAATATTACATAAAGAGGATTACAATGCCTACAAGGCATTCAGGGTTTAACAAAATATTTAACTACGCAGCAGAAGATAGGTGACCCTCCCACAAAAGAAGTTGACGGCAGAACAACACACTTCAGGGCTCTGGCGGAACTGATTCTCCTCCTTCTGGATCCACGTAATACTCCGTGCCATCATCTTGATCAAAGTAGGCTCCATCTATTGAGTTGAATGTTGCAAGGGTGAGCACTTACGTACTCAGCAAGTCATAGGTAAGAGTAAGTACATATAGTAGTGATGATATGAACCTAGACTAGTCAAGAATTATGGATATTTGTAAAATAGTCTTTTCCTTTCTCATCTCATCTTATGGCAGCACTTTTCATAATATAACATCATCAATCATGTTCACTAGATTATAGCACTACCGCGACACGTCGACACACGACAGCCCACGGCAGCACTCCTTATCATGACAACACATGTCATTTGGGTAATCTTGATTTAAACATATTTTATTTAGAAAATAGTACTTGTGTCACACCCCGTGGATTTAATCCACCGCAGCAGACTCCTATAAACCCGGGAGCTCGGAGTATTCGAATACGTTTTTAACTCTGCAGAGAGGTACCAATTTACCCGCAAGATATTCCACTTTCAAACCTTTCCTATCATAACAAAATGATTGGACCCCTGACTCACTTCATACTGTGAGCGGCAAGGTGGAAATAACAAGAAATTTTGTTATGTTTTACTCACAATTCACCCCCGACCCTGTGGCTCTCAGCGAGGCACAGTTGTGGCAGGTTGTATCCAAACCTCCACCCCTTTGCTTATTCCCATTACTGGGTCAGCGTGCTTGATCACCTTCAGTGATATGTGTGGGAGCCGCGCTCCGTGTTTATCGTGCATCACTACACATCTCATGCAGGGGTTTCATGTGCGATCCACATAATTACTTGTTCAGGCCTGTCCCATACCAGGCTTGCGGTTAGCACGTTGTTCATGCCACTAGACGCACAACACAAGGTTCTAGTCCTTATATGCCAATGACCAGACCATCCACAACCCTGCACCTTCAGTGCCTGCATTCCTTTGCAGTCTAGCACCTCCAGTGCTACAGCCATCCATACCATTTTTCTGATCACGGCTAGGGGTTTTATTTCATGAATATAAGTATATAAATACATATAATAGTTCATGGCTCAAAACTTGTTTATTTCATATTTTATAGATAATCATTCTAGTACTGCCAATTGATAAATCAACCATTCTCAATCTTTCACATGCAATATTGCCTATATTCAAGGTTATGTTTTAGCAACATTTAAAATATAGGTTCAAGATGAACAAGGATATGACTTGCCTTCCGCGTCGTAAGATACAGCAGTTGACGTCGGATCCGCAATGAAGTCCTCGAACTCAGGCTCTTGATCTGCTCTCCAATCAAACAAACAACCAATAATCATAATCTTTTCCATACATTATTATACTTTATGCAAAGATGCAAAGATGAAGTCTTGATGATTCTAAAATGATTGGGTTTAGAGGCTGATTAGGGTTAAGTTAAGGAAACCAATGTTAAGATTAGCTGTCAAAGGTTTACAAGGTTCCAAATGTCTCAAAATATCAGAATGATATCAAGGTTGCGACTGGTTCGCTCAAAAACAGCGAACGTCTTTAGGTCGACATTCGGTTCAAAGCATCGACATAGGGTTGATGAATGATAGAGGGGTTATCTCAACTTGTGGTAGTAGAATAAAATGTAGATCACAACTCTACAAATTTAGTGGACAAAGTGGTTTTCAATTTACACAACCAGAAGTGGGTAAACAAGGCCAATGCCATTGGCTGGCATAGCCTGGCATTAATCTTGACATGGCCAGAAATTAGGGCTTAGCATAACTTTTGATCTAGGGCCCCAAATGATGCACCACTTTGTCTGGGAGGTAGGCATTGATAACAGGAATAAATCATTTAATAGGATCTAGGGCTGAAAATGGCTGGAAAGCAAGAAATTTGATGATGAACAGAGATGAACTGGTTGCACTGGAGCAGTTCTGGACAAGATCTTGGCATGGCTGTAACTTCCAATCTAGGCCGATCTAGGTGTCGGGCTAGAAGACAAAAATACTCAGGAGACTAGGGCACATCTAAATGACAAGGTTTCGAGGGCTGAAATGGCCGGGATCACTTTTCTGATCATCGGCGCCGGAGAAGAGACACTGCCAGTTGGGGGTTTCTGCTACAGGCCGAGAGAACTAAATTCCTTGCTTGGAGAGTATCTAGGAGGTATAGGGAAGTTTCTGGTAACATCAAATTGACCGGAGGATCACTGGAGAAGCCTGGCGACGATCGCCGGTTTTCTGGTGAAGCTCGGTTTAGGGAAAAGCTTCGAATGATGTTTAATTAGGGATTCTAAGCTTACAGGCTTGCTTGAAATAACCCACTGATCAAGTTTGTTTACAGGATCGAGGGCTAATTCGGGGTAAATTGGCCAGCATTGCCGGAACAGGGCATCTTCGACTTTCAGCCATTTCCGGCGATCATCGGCGTTAGAGTCCACCGGAGAACAATTAAATGCTATCACACAGAGAGGATGAGTAGGGGAACTCACTGATGTTGTTAATTTGGCAGGAAATTAAGTGTAGAGCGCTGGCACCGTGAGCCTCCTCGACGGCTCGCCGGAGAAGAAAACGAAAACAGCAAATTCTGGAACTTGGCTGGTTCCTGGTGAAGTGTGGAGAAGCTGCTGCACACAGTAGGGTTTAAATAGGCCAGGCGAAGATGACGAAGGGGAACAACGAAGTGATTGACTGCTGGTGATGAGGTTGCTTGCGTGCTGGACATCAGCGGCGAAGACACAGCGAAGAACGGTGATGCGACGGCGACAAGCCTTCAGCTGATCACAATGTCGCTTCATCGGGACCTGGCGAAGCTTGTAGCAAGCGGTGGCGACAAGTACTGGCGCGGCGAGGCTACGTGGCGATGGATTGCTGACAAAGTTGCTGCTGATCGCGCGCGGGAGCAAACACTGGTCGTCGACGTAGCAACGACGCTGCCACGGTGGCGGCTGAGGCAAGGACACGTGCGTACTGGCATGCACGGTCACAAGTGCGGCGAAGCTTGGCCGGCGGCGAACGTGCACGGCGCAAGAACCCACGGTGAGTCCTGGTCGCGTACAGCAAACGGCCTGGTCGAATGCTGCTGTTGACCTGGTCGAAAATGGATTCATTTGCAATTTCAATTCTTTGAGTTTTGGACTGATCTGTAAATCTAATGATTCGGAAGGTCTGTTCTGAATTGATTCTGCTATTTTGGCAATCTTTATTCCACAGATGATTTGGCAAGGATTGAAAATAAAATTTGGCACATTTGGATAGCTTTTGATACAAACTGAAAATAGGGTAATTTAGGGTAAATTAGATTTGAGTTTTGTCGATTTCGAATTCTGGCATTTAGGGTTCGATTTTGATATCTGCACAGAAGAGAAACTTGTGGCAAATAGCAATTAGGAAAGATCTGCTGAAGAAATTCTGAATTTAGAGTTAATCTGGAGATTTTAGTCTTTTTAGGTTTTCAGATATCAGATAAGGACTAATTTGCGATAAGTCTTGGACTGATTTGTGAAAAAGGTTTAGATGATAAAATCTGGCTGTCAACTTTTTAGATTAAGGTATTGACATACCCATGATCATATTCCAGAAATAATCTGGTCTGAGCTTGGTCAAGATTCGGATTAAATCTGTATTTCTGAAACTTAGGGTATTTAAGTAATATAAGGTATTTCTGTTTTCGAAAACAGAAGGAGTTGATAATTCTGGGAGTTAGAGATAGAATTGGATCTAGGTTCTGAAGACTTTTAAGTTCAGAGTAACTGATAGATCACATCTGAACAATCTGATCTTAATTTGAGGTCATAGGATAGATTTTGGAGATTTTAGGGCTTGAGATAGAAACTAATCTGACTAATACTACAGATACATGCATGCGTGCCATTTGATGAGAAAGGAAGTTTTCACCCCTAACTCAGGGTGTTACATCCATGCTACAAATTTTATCCTTATACATAGGGCAGTCAACAAGTTTAGACATTTTAAAAAATAATTTCTCCTCCCCTATGCGAAAAGTAATTCGTCCCTCACGAACATTAATGAGGGCACCTACTGTCTGGAGCATTGGTCGCCCCAATATAATAGGTATAGTGATGAGGACATCACTAGTTCGGATATGAACAAGGATCCATCCACTCCTTCCACTACTTCCACTACTTCCTCGTAGCCACGAGAAGATCAAGGAGAACGGCGAGTCGGTATGAATCCATGTGTTGAATCATTCACTACGCCCACACCGGAGGATCAGAGAGCTACATCAAAGTGGAACAACCCACGACACATCAAGCCCAGCCCAAGATCAAGCCCAACTCGTCCGCGAGTCCAGCTCGGCCATCCAGCAGCAGTCCAACTTCAAACGGATGCCCAGGCCACGTACGGAGTCCGTTTGGGGTGAATGAGCACTTTATGGAGAAGCCCACGATGCCACCTTTCCAATGGATCTGGCCTCACTGCCAAATTCCATATGGATCGCCCGCAATCGACAAAACAATTCGTGGACAGATTCTGCCGGGTGCTGTGCCGCCTCCACTTTGGGCCCAAGGCCCGTGTACCCCTAGGGTTTCACGTCCACCTCCTTGGCCGCCACCCCTGTTATATATGGCCGTCACCCTTCCCGTTCTTTTTCCCTATGTGTGAAACTTCATCCTTATATTCTTGTGTCACCTAGACCAACAACTACAAGTTACACAACCTCAAATTTATCGTGAGTTTCATTCATATTTGCAATTCAAATTGCTTTTACTATCGTTCTTGCTTGTTCTTTGGTTGCTTGCAGGAATTGAACCTCGTGTTCAGGTTGATCGTGCCCACGGCAAGATCAATAACCCTCCAGAGTTGGTTTAGCCGTTGTTAAGGCGCATCGTCGTCGTACGGTGTAGTCGGATCGTCAAAGTCACTTCCACCAAATCGAAAGCATCCCTCTCATCGAAAAATCGGGACCCATATTCTTCATCATATAGCAATATCCTCATCCATATCAAGAACGACAAGATCAACTAGAAGAAAAAGTTTACTGACTTGAAGGGGCACATCTTCCAAGATTCCTCCGGATGCTTCACGGATCGATCGGCAAGTTGTAGAACCATGCGGGTAGGTTCGATCATGCCCATCCTCAAATGTTGTGCAATGGTGAGAGGCATCATGATTGCACCTAAAACTGTGTGATTGTGTAATAACCGCAAGTAAACAGCTGAACGCTGAACACTTGAGGGTCGAATTACACAAGGAACAAGCATATTCATCTTTCTAGCTTAGTGGATCACTAATTAAGTCTAAATGAGTTGTGGGTGTATTTTTCTACAACTAATTCTACTATTAAAGCTATCAATCTAGGGTTTTAAAGCAGTAAAGAGCAAATATGAAATCTAGGGGTTGGTAGTAGAAATAAAAATATATGGTTTCGAGAGTTCCATAACCATCTAGCGTAATTCTATCCAAGGTCCGAGGATTGTAAGTTAATTTCAATCATTTTCCAAGACAGTTGAAGTTGCCAGTACGGTTGCTGGTACAACAATGGTCAGAGGATCGCTTCCACTGTTACGTTTGGCGAGAGCCTCTCTCCTGTTCAGGATCCAGTGTTAAAGCGCCAAGGACTCAAGAACTCCTCTAAATTCTTGCTAAGACTCAAGTGTTACGTTTGTTACCGAAACAAGAATTTAGGGTTTAGAGGAAGAAAACATCAAGAAATAGCTCCAAAATTTGAGATCAAGACCGAGAATGAATCACGCCTTCCAGATTAGGTCATCCCTAACCCTAGAAGAGATCTACTCGCAAAAAGTCATAATAATGCAGAAATAATAATAAGAATTAAATAAAAACTCACTTTATTTCTTGGAAATTGAAGTTGCCATCCTTGCTGGCTTACAAAAGCAATAAAAATAGAGAAGGGACTCTTCTAAAAAAACTAGACTAAAAACTACCTAAAAATCGCATGTTAAATTGAGCCAAAAACCTCTCTATTTATAGTACATGGGTTAACGTGCCAAAAATAACTCCTTGACGTGCAGGCAATGAAGTCTAGCTTCAACTGGCGTGAGAACAGATAAATCTGAGTCAAAACTGACCAGATTCGACCAATTCTGATCAAATTCGACTAAAAGCCGAAGAAACTGAGTTCGCAGCCAGACACTTGTCGTGACCGAAATTGAGCAGGGCTCTTTTCGACCACGTTGTGTTCGATCAAGTCTTTTATTTTAGTACAGTTCCTTTTTTTGTCGTGGTGTGTTCGAACAGATCCCTTTTATCGCCCAACTGTGTATGGATAAGGAATATTCCCTCCAAAATGTGTTCGACCAGGTGTGCTGTCCAAAGAACACTTGACCAGGACCTTTTGTGCTTCCAGTTTTTGTTTTCTTGGTCAAATTGGGCACAATTGTGGTCAAAATTCTCTCAAATTTGGCAGGTTTGATCCTATAAACATGATGAACAAACCGTGAAAGCAATTTGTAAAGATAATAAAATTTTACACATAAAATGTCACATTAAAGGAGTTTGAAGCATGATTTTGCACGTTTTCAATACTAAACTTAGGGTAAAAATACTACCAAGTTAGCATGTATCAGATCACACTAACACTTGCGCCTAGGTCACAAAGAGCTCAATTTATGTGTACCATACCTATGTTGCAAGGGATGGAGAAGCTCCCTTGATCCCGTAGCTTTGCCAGCATCCTGTTCTGAATCAAATCACTACAATTCTTGATCAAAGCAACAGTTTCAAATTCACTCAAAGCTCTCTTCTTAGTAAAAATGTCTTTCAAGAATTTTTCATAGGAAGACATTTGAATTACTAAATCAGTAAAAGACATAGTCACATTAAGCTTTCTCAAGATTTCCACAAACTTTTCAAATTGTTTATCGAGTTTTGCTTTTACGTACCTTCCCGGGAAAGGTGGAGTTGGATTATAAATACGTGTTACCTGAATTTCTCTACTTTCCTTTTCTTTTGGTTCAGCTTCCTTGTCGTCATCCTTTGCCGGCAGTAATGGTACTTCCTTGATTTCGCTTGCTGGCGCCGGTTTGGTTGTGGGTGTTTGTTCCGGTAGCTTTGTTCCACTCCTTAAGATCACTTCATTAGAAACAAGAGGGTTAAAACAAGCTATGGAATTAATTTGTTCAGAATTGCGAGGATTGATAGATTGAGAAGGAAGAGGGTTATCGTTTTTTGGGGCAGGATTCGCCAATTGTGCGATTTGAGTCTCGAGCATGCAGACGTGAGTCGATATGGAGTCTATCTTTTGGCTCAAGGATGTCTTCTCTTTCTCTTGATTTGCTAGAAAGTTCTCTAGCATGCGCTCCATGTTCGACTGCTCAGGTTGTCGTTGGTGTGGTGGTCTATAAGGTTGCTGATTTGTGGTTGGAATGGTGGCCTTTGAGCTTAATATTGGGGATTTTGTTGATGTAGTTGCTGCTGTTCGAAATTTGGTTGTTGGTCTTGAGGTTGCTGATTTTGTCCTGACCATGCAAAATTTTGATTGTTGCACCGTCCAGAGTTATACGAGTTAAGAAAAGCATTACCTTGCTGTTGTTGCATACCTTGAAAAACATTTGCCTGCTCCATGGATGGGTTAAATTGGTATTCATGGCCATAGTGGCCTTGTATGCCGCACAATTCACATACAGGTGTAATCGCATTAACAGATGAAGTAGCAGTTAATCGAAGATTAGACAGTTTATCAGTTAGAAGTGCTACATGTTCGGCCAATTGTGACATTACACTTACATCCATGTTGTCGGTCAAAGTTTGTTGAGCAGCTCATTCGGTTCCCCATTGAGTGTAGTTTTGAGTAATACCTTCGATGAGGTCATATGCTTCGTCTACACTTTTGTTCATTAGTGTGCCACCGGCTGCAGCGTCTACGGCCATCTGCGCATTGTGGTTCAATCCGCTATAAAACATTTGAACTACCATCCACTTCTCTAGTTCATGATGCAGATATTTGATCAACAAGTCCTTGTACCGTTCCCAAGCATAGTAAAGTGATTCACCTACCTAATGAGAAAAAGATGCAATTTGGTTGCGAATATGAACAATTTTAGCTGGAGAGAAAAAAACTTACTAAGAAAAGCTCGTGAGAGTTCGTCCCAAGTAGTGATCGACACAGGTGGAAGAGTGTATAGCCATGCCCTCGCCTTCTCACGAAATGAGAAAGGAAGAGCCTCAAATGAAGTTCATCCTGTGTTACTTCATGAATCATGAAAGTATCACAATGCTCAAGAAACATGTGTAGATGTAAATATGGATCTTCAGCGGGAAGATCGTTGAACTTATTTTGTTGAACAAAATTCAAAAGCGCAGGTTTTATTCAAAGTTATTTGATTCAATCAGTCGTCTAAGAATACCTGATTACAACCCCATGCTGAACGGGATTGCATAATCCTTGAGTCTCTTTTGGTCCTCCATTGATGGTTGTTCTTTGATGTCTTCAAAGGTTTGCTAGTTTTCCTCCAATCTTACCTTCCTTGCCTCGTACTGAAGTCGGTGCGCGGTTTTGAAAGGTTTGTCCAAGCTATCCAGATTTCCACTACTTCCTTGAAAGGTTAGTGGTGTAAAGAAAAGAAGAAAAAAAAAAAATAGAAGCAAGATTGAGAAGTGAGACTGACTTATGTCAATGAAAATTAATCTAAAAAGATGAATTACCGTTGTTCCCCAGCAACAGCGGCAAAAACTTGATCGCACCCAAAGGGGTGTGATTGTGTAATAACAACAAGTGAACAGTTGAACGTTGAGCACTTGAGGGTCGAATTCTACAGGGAACAAGCGTATTCGTCTTTCTAGCTTAATTCTAAACAAGTCGGGGGTTTGTTTTTCTACAACTAAATCTACTACTGAAGCTATCAATCTAGGGTTTTAAAGGAGTAAAGAGCAAGTATGAAATCTAGTATTTGTAAAGTAGGAATGAAAATCTAAGGCTTCGAGAGTTCCATAACCATCTAGCATAATTCTATCCAAGGTCCGAGGATTGTAAGTTAATTTCAATTGTTTTCCAAGACAGATTAAGTTGTCAGTGTTGTCGTTGGTACAACAGTCAGAGAATCGCTTCCATTGTTACATTTGGCGAGAGCCTCTCTCCTGTTCAGGATCCCGAGTCAAAGTGCTAAGGATTCAAGAACTTCCCTAAATTCTTCCTAAGGGTTAACTGTTACGTCTGTTGCCTAAATGAGAATTTAGGGTTTAGAGGAAGAAAACATCAGGAAATAACTCCAAAACTTGAAATTAAGACCGATGAAGAATCACGCCTTCCGAATTAGGTCATCCCTAACCCTAGAATGGATCTACTCGCAAAAAGCATAAGAATGCAGAAATAATAATAAGAAATAAATGAAAACTTACTTGATTGCTTAAAAATTGAATTGGCCGTCCTTGCCAGCTTACAAAAGTAGGAAAAATAGAGAAGGGGTTCTACTAAGAAAAACTATCTAAAAAAGCATGTAAAAGAGTCTAAAAAGCATTTTTAATTGAGCCAAAAGCTTCTCTGTTTATAGTACATGGATTAATGTACCCAAAAATAACTCCTTGACGTGAAGGCAATGAAGCTTCAAATGGCGCGAGAACGGATAAATCTGAGTCAAAACCGACCAGATTTGACCAGTTCTGATCAAATATGACTAAAACTGACCAAACTTGGCTAAAATAGACCAAATCCGACTAGTCCTCATCAAAACTGATTAAAACCAACCAATTTCGACCAATAAAAGCCACCGAAACCGAACCGAGCATGACCAGGGACACATGATGTGTTTCTGACCAAACACGTGTCATGACCAAATTTGATCAGGACACGTTTTCGACCAGGTGTTCGTATTCGACCAAGACTCTTTTTGACCATGTGCTCGTCTTCGATCAGGTCTCTTTTTCTCATCCAGCCATGTTCCATCAAGTCTCTTTCTTGCGTAGTTGTCTTCGACCAGGTGTTTTGTCTGAAGAATATTCGACCAGGGCCCTTTCGCTGTCCAGTTTTGGTTTCTTAGTCGAATTTAGCCCAAACGAAGTTGAAAAATCTTCTCAAATTTGGTAGGTTTGGTCTCTAAAACATGTCAAATACAACCATGAAAGCAATTTATAAAAATAATATAAAATTAAGCATAAAATGTCACATCAAAGTAGTTTTAAGTATGATTTTTCATGTTTTTGATACTAAACCTAGGGTAAAAATACTACCAAATTAGCAATAATCAGGTACTCAAACAGATTTGGTTCTTTTTGGATATTTTTAAAATTGCATTTCATCTGCTCATTTTGGTTTTGATTGGAAAATGATCTCATCGTTACTTTAGTTTTCTTGGCACAAAAAGCAAAATTTGCCAAATTTGATATTTATAGGGTGGCACAGTTAGGGGAAATGATATTAAGTGAATATATTTATTATTGCACCCCATATGTGTAATTTTCAAAAATTGCAAGTACGGCCTTTTGAAATAAGTCTCTTTTGGTCAAAAGTCAAAATTTCTTTTCAAAAGGTCAGAGAAATTCAACTTCAATAAAAAATGTTTTTAAAATGTATTAAGAGGTTTTTAGAGACTTTGGAATAAATAAAATCGATTTTAAAAGGTTTTTATTAAAATTGAATTAAAAAAGATTTTTGGGGAACTTGTTTTAAGGCAAAATGAATTTAGAGTACAAATTAAAATCAATTTGGATTTTGCCAAAAAAAAACCCTTACAAAAATTTTAGATATCATCACCCTAAAGCTTTTCTATTTCAAATCATTGTAAAAAGAAATGTCATTTGAAAGATACGAGCTTTTGTATTGTACCAAAAACTTATTTTGACCCGAAATGACCTATGCACCCTTGACATGATGGTAGATGTTTTCAAAAAAAAATCTAATAGATGAGTATTTCTGAAATATCAGTCCCTAAAACCTACTATTTTGTATTAGAGAAAACTCTATTTATTTTCGTATTTTCCAAACTATTTTGAACATGTATGTATACAGGCTAGAGTACCAGAGAAAATTTTGTTTATCTAACTAAATAAATTTTTTGGATAAAATATACTTAAACTGCATAACTGACTTGCGGGCAATTTATTTTGTTAATTATCAAGAGTGAGTTATTTTTTGCAAATAAGATACCTGATAACACATATTACCACTACTATGGTAGAGATATCAGCATGGCATGCTTAGATGATCATTTGAGCATATAGACTTGTCCTAGTAGCAATGCCCAGTTCAAACACTTTAAAATTGTGACCCCAACAAAATGGTAGAAGAGTGAACTCCTCAACTTATCTCCCTCTG
Organism: Pharus latifolius; assembly: GCA_019359835.1. Lineage (NCBI taxonomy): Eukaryota > Viridiplantae > Streptophyta > Magnoliopsida > Poales > Poaceae > Pharus > Pharus latifolius. Next base: position 39,150,455 of record CM033329.1, read on the forward strand.
CTGTTCCATCCTCTCCTTTTTGTTCATCCTTCTCACCTTCAGGTCTTGTTTAATCCTGAGACAAGATTCTTTTAAGGAGGATAAGTTTGTAACACCCCAAAAATAAGACTTAATAATTTTTTTTCCAAAAAACAAATCTGAAAATTTCATTTTAATTTAAGCCTCAAAATCTTCTTTAGAAATGCTCCTGGGAAATTTTTACAAAAACTTAAGTCTTTTTCTCAAAATCCTAAAGATACTACCCTTCATGTACACATGCATAAATATGAATGTGTGTGTATGTGTATGTATGTATATTTTTTGCTTTTACCAAAACACCATCCTTATATTTTCTTTTAAAAAGACCTTTTTACCAAATAGGAGTAACTCTTAGGCTTTAAATATAAAAATCCCTTTCTTACATTTTAACCCTAAAAGGATCTCTAAAACCCAAATTTGTGTTACTTAAGTCAACCTCCAGTTATTTTGGCCTTGTTAAAAGCCCTAATATACTACAATGATACATAACATTCGTCCTTGCCTTATTCTCAACTTACCCAAACTTATTTTATTAAGACTTATTTTTTAACAATTAAAAATTAGTCCCTTCTCCTATTTCCCAATTACAATCAGTCCTTTATGACCAGAATTAGCCAATTTCTCTCATATAGCTCAGAATTCAAATCAACATAATCAATTATGACCTTCTGCCTATCTTACACAAAATTTCCTTCAACAGCTAGATCAGATTAAATCTCTAAAGCTAGATATTCACCTTTCCAATTGTTTTTAGTGATTACCATTCATTTACTTTAATTACCTTGTCTTCAAAATTCAATCAGATTAATTCCACAGCCATTTCCTTCTTATTCTCTCTAAAATCCTGAATCTCATTATGATTTCATACTAGTCCTAAAATATCTCACCAAAATTTGTCCATTTGATTATTTTTCATAATTCAGTCCAAATTTAATCACGAACTAGTCCTTTTTTAGTTTTCAAAAGCCAGAAATGGCTAAATTCTTCAAATTACCACCAAATCCGAATCTGACTGAACGCTCATGTTCTTTTGATTATTCAACACAAGTTTCACTTCTGCAACTACTTTTGATTCCGCCCCAAAACCCAGTTATTCGTGTTTCAACCATTTTAAGTAAAAATACTATTTGTTTTTACCCTGTTTTCCTTTCATTTTCATTGTCATTTTCGAACCTCTTAGTCCACAATCTAATCTATCTAATTTAGCCAATATACCAGACCAAATATAATTTAGTCCCTAGATTATGAATATTTGTAATTCAATCCATCTCTCTCTTCAAGATTGCAAATTAGTCCTTGATTGTCACCAATTCACAGTTTCAAATTTTAGTTATTTTGAATCCTTCCTTCAGATTCTCTCTTAGACCAACACACTACTACATACCCATAGACATATGCATACACAAGAACATACTAGCACACAGCCATTGTGATTCAAAATCATATACACACACAACCACCATACACAACACATACTGAAACATACTTCTCTTCCAAGCCACGACACACTGATACACATGCACACAATGCCTTCTCTTAGAGCTACCACCAATGGATGGCTCTTCCTTCTTTTTCTACTACCATTCCTTTATAGCAAGCAACCCACTGACTCTCCTTCTCCATGGACAATTAGCTTACAAGCCTTCTTCAATCATCCTTAGCAAGCCTCAAAACTTGCATAAGGCACCAGATTACTACTTGCTCAATGAAATTTGGTAATAAATTCATCATGTAACATGTGAAAGTCCCAAATGGCTAAAATAAAAATGCACATGTGTGTTCACTGCTAAAACAATTAAATTTGATCACTGGTTGAGTTAGACTCGGACTCGGGCTGGGTCTAGTCAAAATCAGACTCGGAATAGGTCTGGTCGAGTCAAACTCTGACTCAGGCTGGGTTTGGTCGAAATTAGATTCGGACTAGGTCTAGTTGAGTCAGACTCGGACTCGGACTGGGTCTGGTCGAATCAAACTCGGACTCAGGTCTGGTCGAGTCAAGTCTTGGTCGGATTCGAGTCAAACTCAGGTCTGGTCGAATTTGACTCAAATTCGGTCTGGTCGCACCGACATTCAGCCCAAGCTCGAACAGGATAGGGATAAACATTGATATTATCTCTTAATTTTTAAATAATCAATATTTATCTCCTATTCAAATTCAAATCCCCACAAAATCTCTGATTGTTGGATGGTTGCAACCAACCTAGAGGCTCTACAAATAGAGAGGGAGGGCTAACTTTTTGCAAGGGACACGAAAGGCGAACGAAGGCTAACGGAAGACCAGTGCCAGATAAACAAGAAGAAGCGAAGATCAAAGAGCCTCCTTGTTTGACCAAGACGTCCTCTCCTTTTTGGCATATCCACTCAAGTCCGTGAAGGTTTCCACGGGTGAGTGTTGATCAATCCTAAAGTGTGCATCATCGTTGGTGCCCGTGCCCGTGCGAGCATTAAGAGGAAGGCATGTTCGTTGGTGCCTGTGCGAGCCTACTCCTGAAGATGGATGGAGCAAAGGGAGCCCCGATTCCGAGAGAGCCCAAAGGATTTTTATTTTTGTAGGTCAAAGACGGATCGAAACAGATTAGATCGAAACAGGATACTCAGTCAAACCTTTGGGTGCGTTCCAGTTAGCCATTCGATCAAAGGTTAATTTTGACCACGACCAGATTGAAATAGGAAACTCGGTCAAGCCTTCGCGTGAGATCCAGTTAGCCATTTGATCAGTAGTCAATTTTGTTGGGGGAAATCTTCGCCTGATCAGTCCCGGTGATAAGGCGCCAACTAGCCCGGTGAGACGCGCCCTGCGGACCATGTCCTGGGTGCCGCCACTGGCCCGGTGAGATGCCCCCTGGGGCCATGTCCCGGGCGCCACCACTAGTCCGGTGATAAGCGTCCTGGGGACCATGTTCCGGGCGCCGCCACTGGCTCGATGATAAGCGTCCTGGGGATCATGTCCTGGGCGCCGCCACTGGCCAGGTGAGACGCCCCCCGGGGACCATGGCCCGGTGAGATGCCCCCCAGGGACCATGTCCCGGGCGCCGCCATTGGCCTGGTGAGACGCCCCCCGGGGACCATGTCCTGGGCCCCGCCACTGGCCTGGTGAGAAGCGCCCTGGGGGCCATGTCCCGGGCGCCGCCACTGGCTCGGTGAGACACCCCCCGGGGGCCATGTCCTGGGCGCTGCCACTGGCCTAGTGATATGCATCCCGGGGACCATGTCCCTGGGCGCCGCCACCGGCCCGGTGGGGAGTGACCCGAGGACCATGTCCCGGGCACCGCCACTGGCCCAGTGGTTGAGGCCCCAGGGGCGGCCAGAGGAAAAACCATGAAGGACCCCGTGCAGGGCCACATGCGGGGCACGTGAGAAATGTCTCGGGAATCAACGAGGACACTTGTCAGCCATCCGAGTACCTTAGCCGGTTGAGTGACGATGGTGCCCTCCGATCCAACGGCTGTGACCATGGTAGTTTAGTAATTTGCATCTTTTGGGCCTATATATGCCCTTGTACCCCACTTTTGTAAAGGAGGACAATTCATTACCATCAATACACAAAAACGAATATGCGTGCTTAGGAGCACTCTCCCCACGAGAGAGCTCCCCTAGCCAACCCTTGTCGGGAGCACGTCGACAGGACTAGGGTCTCCGCTGAGGCCCGAACCTATATAAACCCTTGTGTCACTCTCTGTGTTGGCGCGACGGGAGAGGACCAGTCACGTGGTTAGCTCACGTCGCTTTTCATTCACTAGGAACCTCTGTAGAACCTAACGGGGTATTCGCAATACCACAACAGTTGGCGCCGTTCGTGGGGACTCGTGACGAATCGCCATGGCTCCCCCAAGAACGAGGGCTTGCGCCCTACCCGGTGACGCCAGCCCCAGTGACCTGGTGCCACCCCCTTGAGACACTGCCACCCCGGCACCTTCGACCGGACGCGGCCAAACAGAGGTATCACCTCTTACACTCGCGGTTACTTCCGGTGGACAGGCTTCCGGGCTTGGCCCGGTGACCACGGCCGCTGATGTGACGCGGGTGGTCCGATCTTTCGATGAGAACAAGAACTATCGATTTGGACGCTGCCGCTGATGTGACGCGGCCTGGCCTGGTTACTTCCGACTCTGTCCAATCAGAATCTGGTCGAAATTTGTTTTGTCAATTTCCAGCGATCCAGAAGGAATTTGGACGTGGGGCTAATCCATTGGAAAGACCTCGTCGTGGGCTTCTCCATGGACTATAAGAATGTCCCAATCGGACTTCGTATGAGAGAGTTATGGTCATTTGAAGGCAGGCTACTCCTAGATGGTCGAACCGGACTCCAACTCGAATCCATCCCGGACTCCAACTCGACTTGGGCTCCTTGCTGGTCCTTGTGTCCTTGCTGGTGCTCTCCATGATTCCTAAGCACAATATTATCACTATTAGATAGTAAACCATTCTCAAAACCATATATATATAAACTTAGGAACGAGTTCACCTGGCAATGCAACAATCGGGCTTTGCTGCGCGTTTGGGTCCTTGTGTAACAAGCGGAGGATTATGGTTAGTGTGTGTATCCGAAGAAGTGATGTCCTCATCATCCTCCCCTTCTTGCATTTGAGTCGTCCTCGACTCAAGCTCATCCTCCTCACCCAAATATGGCTTCAAATCTGCAATGTTAAAAGTGGGATTAACCCCAAAATTTGTAGGCAGGTCAAGCTTGTATGCATTATTGTTAATCCTCTCTAACACTCGAAGAGGTCCATCAGCTCTAGGCAGCAATTTTGATTTTCTTAAGTATGGAAACCTTTCTTTGCGCAAGTGTAACCAGACAAGATCGCCTGGTTCAAAAATTATTTCTTTTCTACCCTGATTAGCAGCAATCTTGTACTTTTCATTCATACGTTCTATATTCTCCTTAGTTATTTCATGCAGTTTAAGAATCAATTCAGCACGTCGTTTAGTATCAATGTTTATCCTTTCCGAAGATGGTAAAGGTAATAAATCAATAGGAGCGCGAGGAACAAACCCATATACTACCTGAAAAGGACACATCTTTGTGGTTGAATGCAGCGATCGGTTGTAAGCAAACTCCACGTGAGGCAAGCATTCTTCCCACATCTTCAAGTTCTTCTTCAAAACAGCCCGCAACATGGTGGATAATGTGCGGTTGACAACTTCGGTTTGACCATCGGTTTGTGGATGACATGTAGTAGAAAACAGCAACTTGGTCCCCAATTTCATCCATAGAGATCTCCAAAAATGACTTAAGAACTTCGTGTCACGGAAACAATCGTATTTGGCACTCCATGTAGTTGAACGATTTCCCTGAAAAACAAATCAGCAACATTTGTAGCATCATCGCTCTTTTGACAAGGTATAAAATGTGCCATTTTAGAAAATCTATCCACGACAACAAAGATACTATCCCTCCCCTTCTTTGTTCTAGGCAGTCCTAAAACAAAGTCCATAGAAATGTCCTCCCAAGGTGTGCTAGGAATAGTTAGAGGCATATATAAACCATGTGGATTAAGTCGTGACTTAGCTTTTTGACATGTAGTGCAGCGTGCAACGTAGCGCTCGACGTCACGCCTCATCTTCGGCCAATAGAAGTGAAAGGCCAAAATGTCTTCCGTCTTCTTAACACCAAAGTGTCCCATTAGACCTCCTCCATGCACCTCCTGTAACAACAAAAGACGAACAGAGCTAGCAGGAATGCATAGCTTGTTAGCTCGATAAACAAAGCCATCAGTTATCACAAATTTATTCCAGCTTCTTCCTTCTTTAGAATTCAGCAACACATGTTTAAAATCAGCATCATGCGCATATTGCTGTTTGATGGTTTCTAATCCGAAAATCTTGAAGCCAAGTTGAGATAACATAGTGTGACGTCTAGACAAAGCATCAGCAATAACATTCTCCTTTCCTTTCTTGTGTTTAATAACATAAGGAAAAGATTCAATGAATTCTACCCATTTTGTATGTCTACGATTCAATTTGCTTTGGCTTCTAATATGCTTCAAAGATTCATGATCAGAATGGATAACAAACTCTTTCGGCCAAAGGTAATGTTGCCATGTCTCCAAAGTCCGAACTAAAGCATATAATTCTTTATCGTAAGTTGAATAATTCAGACTAGGTCCACTTAACTTTTCACTGAAATAAGCAACAGGTTTACCTTCTTGAATTAACACACCTCCAAGTTCAAGTCCACTGGCATCACATTCAAGTTCAAAAGTCTTACCAAAATCAGGAAGTTGGAGCAGTGGTGCGTTCGTAAGCTTCTCTTTCAAAATGTTGAATGATTGTTCTTGTGCATGACCCCAAACAAATGGAATGCCTTTCTTCGTGAGCTCATGCAACGGTGCAGCGATGGTACTAAAATCCTTGACAAAGCGTCTATAGAACCCAGCAAATCCAAGAAAGCTTCGCACTTGGGTGACCGTTGTTGGAATTGGCCAACTTTGAATAGCTTCGATCTTGGCTTCATCAACTTCAATGCCCTGTGAAGTAACAACATAACCAAGAAACGAAACTCGATCGGTGCAAAAGGCGTACTTCTCAAGGTTACCGAACAAATGTGCATCACGTAAAACCTTAAAAATAGCATGCAAATGTTCAAGATGTTCATCCAAGGATTTGCTATAGATCAAAATATCATCAAAGTATACCACCACAAATTTGTTGATGAAAGGACGTAAAACCTCATTCATTAATCTCATGAAAGTGCTTGGTGCATTAGTTAAACCGAAAGGCATCACTAACCACTCATATAATCCGAATTTAGTTTTAAACGCTGTTTTCCATTCATCTCCTAATTTCATGCGAATTTGGTGATATCCACTACGCAAATCAATTTTAGAGAACACAACAGAGCCACTCAATTCATCGAGCATGTCATCTAACCTAGGAATAGGATGACGATATCGAATTGTTATGTTATTGATAGCTCTACAATCAACACACATACGCCATGAGCCATCTTTCTTTGGAACCAAAAGAACAGGAACAGCACATGGACTAAGGCTTTCACGTACGTACCCTTTGTCAAGTAAGTCTTGTACTTGACGCTGAATCTCTTCAGTCTCTTGTGGATTGGTTGGATACGGCGCACGGTTGGGCAACGAGGCTCCTGGAATCAGATCGATTTGATGCTCAATCCCTTGAATTGGAGGCAGCCCCGGTGGTACATCCTTCGGAAATACATCAGCAAACTCCTGCACAATGTTAGCAATAGCAGGAGGCAAAGAAGAAGGCATGTCCTCAAGTGAAAACAAAACTTCTTTGCAAACTAAAGCATAGTAATCAGATGCATTAGTGTCTATCTCAGTTATTTCAGATTTGGTAGCAAGCAAAACAGAACCTTTCAACTTAATTTCAGCATGGGTAGAACTAGTTTCGTTCTTTTTTGGTTGAGCAAGTGGTTTAGCTACGATCTGATTTTCACCTTTGTTATTCTCCTTTTCTCTATTAGCTCTCTCCAATTCATCCTTTAAAATTGCTTCAGGAGACATGGGTAGCAAAGTGATCTTTTTTTGTTTAAACATGAGAGTATATTGATTAGTTCTACTATGATGCAAAACATTTCTATCATATTGCCACGGTCTACCTAATAATAAGGAACATGCTTGCATAGGTATGACATCGCAATCAGCATAATCATGATAGGACCCAATAGAAAAGTGTACTCTCACAATGCGAGTTACCTTCAGCTTACCACAGTTGTTGAACCATTGAATGTAGTAAGGGCGAGGGCGCTGATTCGTGGTCAAGCCAAGCTTCTCGACCATGTCCGTGCTCGCTAAGTTGTTGCAACTTCCTCCATCGATGATCGTACGGCATGATCGGTCCTTGACAACGAACTTTGTTTCGAACAAGTTGTGACGTTGATTCTGTTCAACAAGCTTCATTTGTGCACTAAGCACACGCTTCACAATGATGCTCAGATAACGATCATTAATTTCAGCACCATATTGTTCATGTTCAGCTTGTTGCCCTTCACCTACATGGTCAGTTGCAAGCATAGTATATTCCTCTTTAATATCACTAGCTGAAGTGTACTCACCATCATCCTTTATGAGTAGGGTTCGCTGGCTAGGACAGTCACGCATGATATGACCGAATCCCTTACAACGGTGGCATTGTGTTTGTCGTGCTCTTCCAGTAGAAGCAACCGATGATGAACTTTGCGCGGGAGCTTGGACTGTACTCTTACTCGTCTCGGTCACTTGTGAGGGTATTGTGGAAGCACTAGGACGTCGGTTGTTACTGGAGAAACTCGGTGCAGGTGCTCGGCTCGATGTGTTGTATGGAGCTTTCGGTTGGGCACCTCCGAAACTCCCTCTCGGCCTCAACTTCCGTGCCTGTACTTCTCTCTCTGCCTTACAAGCAAGATGAAACAGACGAGTGATAGAGTTGTATTTTTTATAGTCAAGAATATCTTGAATGTCTCGATTTAAACCTCCCAAAAATCTAGCCATTTTAGCTTCATCGGTTTCTTCTAAACCACAACGTAACATACCAGTTTGCAGCTCTTGATAATAATCCTCTACAGAATTACTACCTTGGTTCAGACGTTGCAATTTATTCAGCAAATCACGAGCATAATATGAAGGCACAAATCTATGTCTCATGACTCTCTTCAAAGCATTCCAAGTTCTAGGTATGCTCTGGTTATTGCGACAATATTCACTCCACCAAACAGATGCAAATTCAGTAAACTCGCTAGTAGCAGCCCTAACTTTCTTATCTTCAGAAACATCAAAACAAGCAAATTTTTGTTCTATAGTTAATTCCCAAGTGAGATAGGCATCAGGGTCATACTTTCCAGTGAATGAAGGTATGGTCAATTTAAGCTTACCGAAGGAGTCATCATGACCACGTACCTCGCGTGGTGGAATTCTTCTCATACCGTTGCGATTGAGACGAAGACGCCGATGGTCACGATCATTGTTGATATTGAATCCTCCATCGGACTCCGTATCAGCAGCATATTGATTTCCTTCGGCATTGAAATCATCTTCGACCTCATCAGCCCATGCTTGGCGCCGATGCACATCATTGGCAGCCGGGGCAACCGGTGCTTCTTTCTTCTCCAATTGCTCCACTCGAGTGGTGAGTGCAGCAAGTACTTCGTTATTGCGGTCTAGAATCCCTTCGATACGCTCAGTGTGCGTATTCAGCAAGCGGTTGAAGTGTTGTACGATGCCCTTCGTACGAGGTGTAAGTGGGCCGTCATTCTCCTCGCTTTGATTACCCGAGCCTGACATGGTTAGTAGCAAACAAGGAACAAAATCACAGTGATATATCCCTATCAACTACTAGGTGAAGGTGGCTCAACTCTCTCACAGTCAAGCTTCTTATCAAGCTTTGACCGATTCTTACCAAGCAGCAGGTGGTGATCGGTTGCTAGTGACAGTCTCAAACGCTCCAAAGATCGGTTAAAGCGATTGCAAGCGATCGATACCTGTACGGCGGTAGAAAGTGTAGCTTGGACAGGCTCAAGTATGTAGCAAAGGTTAGCAATGATCACTTCAGAGAATGCAAAGTTGAAAAGTTGCTTGCTCAAAGTACTAGTCACTAGTATGCTGGCCTAACTAAAACCAAACTAGAGACGCGAACGAGGGCACTGTAAAAAGTTCAGTTTTTTTTTTGACATCAGCAACAGCAAGTGAGCAAAGTTCACGAATGGCTGTGGGGAGGCTGTGGCGACGATATGGCACAATGGTCGAAAAAGTGAAAAATTGCAGGGGTAAATCGGTAATTAAAAGTATATATATATATATATCTCTCTCTCTCTCAACACGTCGGTCACAATTGCAAAATTTGATCCTTCTCGGATTTTTTTTATTCTGATTCTTTTCTTTTTTTTATATATAATTTTTTTTCCGAGTCAACAACCTTCTGTTTTTTTTTTGAAACCGACAAGAAAATGGTGATCGGTTTTCCGAGACCGATACGAGATACCAATCCGAAACCACCGGGAGTCGGATTCTCCTTTCTTAACTGGCACACACAGATGCAAGGTAAATGGATGCAGCGGTAAGCAGGTGTGGTAGCGGCCTGAGCAGAGGTGTGATCTCAACTCGAAACTCTAAAGGTTATGCGCTAAGACCAGCAACTCGACACGACGATGCAGCAAAGATTCAACCGAGCAAAAACCAAAAAGATATTGCAGGCGCAAATTGGTTTGGACAAGGATGATCTAACCCTAATAATTTTTTTTTGTGGACTTTTCGGTATAAGACAGCACTCAAGAAAAAAAAAATAGGATATGCTCACCGATCAACCGTGCTCTGATACCAAATGATGTGACGCGGGCGGTCCGATCTTTCGATGAGAACAAGAACTATCGATTTGTGAAGACGACTCTCACGATCCAGCTACCAACCGTACATGACTAATACGCCCTGGCAATCGTTGAATCAACTTGGATTGTTATCGACCGAACTAGAAGCACGATCGACCTGATCACGAAGATCTATTCCTGCAAGCAATCGAAGAACAAGCAAGAACAAGATAAACAAGCAATCTGAAATTGCAAATATGGATTGAATCACGAAAAAGAGTTGGGGTTCCGAATACAGATATTAATGTTGATCTAGCCGACCAAGAAGAATATCTCAATAGCTTCATGAAGGAAAGACTATGACTAAACAAAATCCGTGGAACCCTAATGGTTCAGTATGATTATATAGAGGAGGTAAAAGAGATCGGTGGCCAGGTAAGGAAACCTTAAACCGACATGAACTCTTTCCTTACTCGGACTCAAACTCAATACACGGGACTTGACCCAACCAAAAAGGTGACGCAGCACCGACTCGCTCCAATCAGAATCTGGTCAAAACTTGTTTTGTCAATTTCCAGCGATCCAGAACGAATTTGGACGTGGGGCTAGATCCATTGGAAAGATCTCGTCGTGGGCTTCTCCGTGGACTATAAGAATGTCCCAATCGGACTTCGTATGAGGGAGTTATTGTGATTTGACGTGGGGCTAGATCCATTGGAAAGATCTCCTAGATGGCCGAACCGGACTCCAACTCGAACCCATCCCGGACTCCAACTCGACTTGGGCTCCTTGCTGGTCCTTGTGTCCTTGCTGGTGCTCTCCATGATTCCTAAGCACAATATTATCACTATTAGATAGTAAACCATTCTCAAAACCATATATATATAAACTTAGGAACGAGTTCACCTGGCAATGCAACAATCGGGTTTTGCTGCGCGTTATGGGTCCTTATGTAACAAGCGGAGGATTATGGTTAGTGTGTGTATCCGAAGAAGTGATGTCCTCATCAGCCGCCTCGGCGGGGACTAGCGTCCCCCCGACCGTGCCCCTGTTTCCCAGGGATATGTTGCTCGAGACTCTTGTCGATGGCCAACTTCGCGTCCAACGCACCATGGAGGAACTACTCCGCATCTTGGTGCGGTCCCCGGCCCCTGCTTATCCGCCACAGTTCCCGTTCATGGGGGCCTTGGCCCCGTTTATAGGGCACCCGGTAGCCCCCCGATTCTCGGAGGCCCGGCCGTCACCGAGACTTATGACCCTGCCGGGGCCACGTCCCCTCGGCAGGCCCGTCAACCCAAGTGTGTCCTGCATCGGGAGCCTTTGCCACGCCGGGAACATTCCCCGCACTAGGGGCTTACCCCGCGCCTGGAGCTTTCTCGATGCCGGGGTCTTATCTCGCACCGGGAACCTTCCCGGGTCCAGGAGCACATCCCCTGTCGGGAGCTTTCCTCACGCCGAGAGCCGGCCCCGACCCGCCAGTCGCGTCCACTGCACCAGAGGCGGTCCCGAGACGAATGGGACCCATTACGCCCGGGACGGCCTCCACGCCACTGTGGGATCTCCCTCGTGAGGGACCCCCCTCACGAGCTTCAGAAGTCGCTCCGGGGGCCTGGCCGACGGCGGGGCCCACCCATGCCCCGACAGCGCTCTTCGAAACAGCGATCATCGTGCATGAGCTCCCTCCTCCCCTGGGGCCACCCCAGAGGGCTCTCTCGGTGGATCAAGTTCGCTTTACCTGGGAGGAGGTCAAGTGAATGCGTACGACAAAATCCGGGGAGGCTCCCTCTCGCTACCGATCGGAGCTTCCCCCAGTTCGCGGCCACAGGGAGCCACGCTCCCGTCCTGACCGGGGGAAGAGACCCGCCGAAGAAGTGACCACTACCTCCAGGGGGTACCCGGACGTCCAGGAGGTTAGTTCAACCAACCCGGAGGAGAAGAGACGCTATCATCTCACTGGCGGGCCGCTTGGACCCCTCCCCGACTCCGACAATGAACGCGTATCCCTCGTTAAGGGGGACAACGACCGGGACTCCCCCTGGGAGGCGGAGGGGGCCAACCAACCGCTGTGCCGTCGACTCCGATGCATCCGCTGGCCATGACCCTACCGCCCGCCACACATCGAGCACGAACTCCCCCGTCATTCCTGGGCCGGGGCAGGGCTCCCCCTTCGGGGGGGGGGGGGGACGTCGCCCCGGGCTGCGGGGTAGCTTGCGGGTGCCTCAACCCGGGGGCCACCTCATGGGTCTTGCCGGGCATAGCGCCCGGCGTCGCGGCCACGCCGGGGGCCTTCCGCGCCTTGGCACGCTTTGGCTTGGGTCCCCGGCGGCCTCTTTCCCCCGCTTGTGGGAGCCGGGGGTAGGGAGAGGTTCCCTCGCTGGTAGCTTCAGCCCGAAGGCTTCCGCCACCAAGTTACGAGGAGAGCCCTCCCCGATGACACGCACGACGCGCTCGTGCTTGTCGGCGTAGTACCTCCCGAGGAGGTTCTCCGCCTTCTCCCGGACGGCCAGATACGGCCGGACTACAAAGAACAAGTATTAGCCAAAATACCGAAGACTAAGGATAGTGGTCACCGGATACTTACGTCGGGCCACCGGCTTCTGCGGGGGCCGGTGTGCCGGGCACATCCCAATCTCCCTCTTCCCATGCGAGAAGGGGGAGGCTTGAGGAGCGCTAGCTCCTTGGCAAGGTCCCTCATGGACCTCTGGGCCCGGGCACCCACCATTTTTTTGAGGAGCTTTAACTCCTCGGCGGTCCAAACCGGGGGCTTGGGAGCGGACGAGCGGTAGTAGGAGGGGGCTTCGGGGAGTACGTCACCCCGGAGTCTCGGACCCAGAGATAAAACCATCTCCGGAGCCAATTCCCTCAGTGATCCCGGGAGGCCGCCACTGGGTACTCCTCCACCTGGGCCGGTAGGAGCTGCATCATGATGGAGCCGAAGGCGGACTTCGGCCCTCCCTTGACCATGAACGAGCCCCTCGCCGAGGGCTCGTAGAAGTACTGGAGCAGCCGGAGCGTCGGCTCCCGTCCGGTGGCATCTCACACAGCCAGATGAAAAGGCCCATTCAGACGAGGGTGTTGGGCGTCAAGTGGTTGAGCGCCACCCTGTATTCCCGGAGGAACTCTCGGAGCAATAGATGCACCGGCAGCTAGAGGCCAGCCTCTATGAAGGCCTCTAAGACGACCACCTCCCCGGCCTGGGGGCGAGACGCGGTCTCCTTCTTCGGGGGGATCCGGACGTCCCCGTCTGCGAGGACCCCCCCGCTCCACGAGGGACTCCAAGTCCCCCGAGGTCCATGGTGACTTCCTCTGAGGGCACATCGGTGGCTTTGGCGAGGCCTTTAGGAGCCATCTAGGTCTCCGATGGGGGGGCTAAGTTGTGGGACCCTCATTTGAGGAATCCGGTGGCAGCCGCCCAGGTGAGTTGCACTCAGAATGATATATTGCAAGCTCACAACAACAAGATGCATTGTATAACAATGCAAGTAAATAAAACAAGTGTTGCTCATATGGACCAACATTACAATAACATAGCGCCAAAATGACGCAATTTAGTGTTGACACAAAATCAAGGAGTTTTCTTCGACACGAAGGTCGACACAAAATAAAACAACAACAACAAGCAAAAGGGCTTCAACGATCTTCATCTTCAACTGCAGCGGTATTGCATGGGCTTCCTCCACATCGGACTCCACTTGGTAAGTGACCCTCTAGTAAGCTGGATCCTCGGGGGTAGTTTCTTCTTCTTCCATATTGGGTTCAAGACTCGGGATCAATGAATTCTTCCTCTAAATTTTGTTTGCAAACGCAAGGGTGAGCACATTGTCCACATAGTGCTCAACAAGTCTCAATTAATAATGCAAGTATATAGATGGGGGGGGGGGATTTTTCAAAAGATGGGCTCTTTGGTTCATAGATAAGGTGATACGGGGTGCCCGATCTTCACGACGTAGGATCGTTGATAACTCGTTGATTCGTGTAACCTGACGAACCGATGGCGCCAACCACTGTCAATACAGCAACCTGCAACAAAAAAATTCGCCCAACCACACGCTTTGATCGTTGTCTACTTGACCACACAAAAGTAGACGCACTGTTCCTGCAATCAACGAAGAAATTACAAGAACAATGGTAAAGAGAATAACTCCCAATTCTAGGCGGTGGCTTATGAGCACAAACCCTAGAACAAGAACAAAAGCTTCTCTGAAAATATTTGTGTATTCAATTCGTGGTTCTCAAAAGTATGACCATGCCTCTCTTTTATAGAGGGTGGTCTTTACAAAAAAGATAGAATGTTTAAAACCAGAATTTTAAACTAATTTGAAACATAATAGAATCCTAACAAACTATAAAAAGAAAATCCCGAGCTATTTTTCACGGATCCGAACAGGACTCTTCTCCCTCGTGCACTTGCCATTGTTTCCGGTCTCCTGGTTGCATATGATGTTGGAATTCGATGATTCTTGATGCGTTGCAAAGCTCTTTCGATTACCTTTCTAACAAATGCTCACACGACCTACTTGGAAATTTGTGCTGAAATTGGCACTTGGTTGAAGTCGCTGAACAATTATGCTTGATCGGCAGACTGGATGGTCCTCAGGTTGCGACCATGTGTCTTCAGGCTTGATCGGCTGCGACCATGAACAGTGGTGCGACCTTGAGCAATGCTGATTATGCACAGAGTTCTTTTGATCGAGAGCAAAGTTCTTCTGGTCGATCGCTGATGCAAAGGATGTCCTCATCATAAGGATAGAATAGTTTTTCAATCTAAGTTTTGAGGAAAAGATTTTGCTTTCAAAAAGCGAGGCTTTTAAAATCCTAAACTAGATTTTCAGCAGATGTTATGCGTGGCGGCCTTCCATGAGTCACCACTTTAATCAATATTATGAAAAACTTTCCCAAAAGCTACTTGTGTTGCATCGATGTGGATAGTATCCACCGCACGCAGACTCCATGACCTGGGAGTTCAGAGTATCTGATACTTTTTATAACTTTGCAAAGGTGTACCACTATAATCCACCGATCACTCAACTTTCAAGTCAGTACCTCTCCATGCGATTTTTACGCATGTGACAAGGCCGAGATCACACAACAGTTTACAATCCTAGCATTAACAATTCCCTGCCCGATAAATAAACATTCCAGTCCTTATTACCGTTGTGGGTACTCCCCACAGCCAATTCTTCCTAGCCTTGGCCTATGGTCCCGCAAGACACATAGCCTATGGATTCAGCCGCGCATGACTCAAAATCCTGGCGTAGGGCGTCTTCCTTCAATACGCTTGATTCACTCATTAGCTCACACCACTCGTGGCCCTCTGTGGCCCACCAGTTTCCTCTCGAGAAACCGGACCGACAACCATTGCAGGGAAAAGCTAATACTGAGAAGTTACTATGTTGCGCCCGTCCCATACCGGGCAAGTGGTTAGTACGTTTTTCATGCCGCATAGAAGTACAACACAAGGTTCTTGTCCTTATGAATCTTTAGTGAGGAGTATTTCACATTCCCAATGTGCACACAGCACCAACCAATCAAACCATCCTCACTATCGATTCCAATCACATTTTCTTTCACAAAAGGGTTTTTGAACAATACCTTTCACACATGTGACCGTTTAGCACTTAACACATAATCTTGAGCATAAGCATAGCCTAAGCATGATATCCTAGGGTGACAAGGGTGCATGATATACGAACACGAGGGAATTTCCAAGGAATTAGGTCATATCTATTCATATTCCTTCAACATAGCATTTAACCTAAACATAAAGCATGCGTATACATTAAAGCAAAAATTAGTCTAGTTTACTCAAAATACTGGGGGAGACATGATCAAGGTTAGAGACTTGCCTAAGGCTTCTTCGAAGTCTTCTGCTGACTCTTCTGCTTCTTGTTCTATTCTCGCACACAAACAACGAGACAATTCAGCACATCGCACTACAGAAGCATACAGAAAATAGTTTCTGTAGGAAATAATAAGTAAAATATACCTGCATGTAGGGGAAATAATCTGGACAAAGATACTTGAGTGCTGCTCGAAGAGATGGGTTTAAAAAGGGTCGAACGTCGAAGGGTCGACATTCGGTTCACGGCTAGACGTGGCCTTAGGTCGGCTTTAGGTGAGTTTTCTGAAGATGTGGCAGTAGAGTAAATTGTAGAACATGGCTCCAGGAATTTAGTGGACAAAGTGGCATTTCACTGGTTCAACCAAAAGGGGTCAAATAGGGCCAATGCCAGTGGTTGACAAGGGCTGGCACTGGACTGACATTGCCAAAAGCTAGGGCACAGCTGGGAAATCGATTCAAGACTTCAATCCCTTCATCAACCATGTCTGGGAGGTAGGCGAAGATGATAGGGATCTAGCGGTGGTGGTTTCAAGGGCTGGGGTGGTCGGACGGCGGCGGACGGCAGCGAACGGCGGTGATGAACTGCGGTGGCGACATGGCACAAATACAGGTTTTGGACCAAACTTGGCAAGTCTATAACTTCCAATCTGTGCAGATCCAGAGGTTGGGCTAGTAGAATGATATGATTAGGAGGTCGAGAAGAAGGTGCTGGACAAGGTGGCACCGACGGCGGCGGTCGGAGACGAATTCCAGTGAATTGCACCGGAGACGAAGATGCGGGATTTGGGCAAAATCGGTGCAAGGCTTTGGAGGTTGATTCCTCATTGTGAGAGTAGTAAGTTGATGAGGGAAAGCTTCTGGTAAGGTTGATTTGGTGGGGGAATCGGTGGCGTGGCCTGGCGACATGAGCCGGTCGTCGGTGGCGCGCGAAAACGGGGAAAGTTCCACAGATAGCTCAAATTCAAAATCCAAATGCGCAGGCTTGCTAGGGAGGCTTTACTGGTCATAAGCTTCTACAAAAAGGTGAGCTAATTCGGGCTAATTTGATCAGCATTGCCGAAACAAGGTTTTAGAGAGTTCAGACGAACACCGGCGTCAGGGTCCACTGTGGCGCAATTGAAAGCTATGACACAAAGATATGGACGAGAGGAACTCACCGGTGTGATCAATTTGAGGTCTGGTGCAGCAGAACGGGCTGGCACCGTGCTCCTCTCTGTTGGCTTGCCGGAGACGAAGAAGAAACACGAGAGGGGCTGGAACTTAGTGGCTGCTGGAGGTGTGAAGAAGCTCTGGGCGAGGGGGAGGCTTATATAGGCAGCGGGCTGGGGCTTCGAGACTTGAAGCGAATCGAGCAAGATACGGCGTGACTGGCGACGGTGGCGGCATCGAGATGGCGACGCGGCAGCGGCTCTGCCAGAGAAGAGAATCACGCCAAATCCTGACTAGAGCAGGGCGATGGGATGGCTGGCTTCGGCATGGTGGCTATGTGGCGAAAAGCTTCTGACGGCTGCAGGCACGTGCGCGCATGGAACGAGACGACGCTACTAGTGGTCGTCGGTCGTTGCCACGGTGGATGGTTTTGGCGCGACGTGAGCACCACACGCGGACACGTCGAACACGATCACAGGTGGAGATGAGTGCTGGCTGGCGGCGAAGGCTACGGCGAACGGCACTGGTTGAACGGCTGTTGGGGCCTGATCGAAACAGCAGCAGCCTGGTCGAAAGGAGGGGCTGGAAAAGAAGTTTGGATTGGAACATAATTTCTGAAACTTGATTTTGGACTGAATTGTGAATCTGGCAATAAACTTGGTTTCGGTTGAAACTGGCTTTGCCAATTGGACTCATTAAATTCAATAAGTAGGTTTGCAGGGATAGAAGACATAATCTGGTATTTTTGATCAGGTTTTGAGCAAAACGAAAACAGAAAGATTAGGGTAATTAGGGTAATCAGGGCCTGAATTTTTGTCGAGACTGAAATTTGAGACCTAGGATGAGATTTTGAGATTTTCTCTGAAGAGGATTCTATTCAGAATAGCAATTGGGAGATGTTCCTTGAATCAGATCAAAATTCAGAGTTGATTTGTGGCTTTTAGCCTTTTCTGGCTCCTAGGAAATTCTGAAAAGGATCAATCTGAAATACTTTTGGACTGAAATGCGAAATGGCTTAAACGGTGGAGCTTAACTGCCAACTTTTTAAACTAAGGTAGTGGCATACCTTGGGTCAAAATTCTGAGATAAGAGATCAAAAATGGGGTTGAGACATCCGAGAATTCAATGAAGATATGCTGACTGGCATGCTAAGAGGTAGCAAAAACTGGGATGTTACATAAGTTTCCGGGAGTCTAGGCTTCCAGGGAGAATTTATGGGGCTGGGTTTCCGGGAGAGGCTCAGAGCGCCGGTGGGGAGCTGGAGGCAAAGGCTTGGATGTGAGCTCTCCGGGCCCCCCGAGGCCCTACTTATAGTGCCTAAGCGCGGCCCCGATGGGCAACACGTGGCCCCTCGGAGTCAATTGGGGCCGTCCATTTCAAACATCGTGTGCAAACCGAAGGGATGCATGGGAAACAGCTTGCCCACGCTCGATCCGCGCGAAGCCATCATGACCAATGGTGCACGCCAATCGAGGCCCGCGACGTCATGATTATCGGCGGCGCCACCATAAGTGTGTGGCGCGAAAACCGAAGCGTCGCCAAGCGCCGGAGACCTTCTCCGGGGGAGATGTTCCCGGTGATGTAAGCCATCCCCTCCGGGGGGCTTAGGGCATGTCCTCGGAGGGCATGGGGGGTTGCTGTTGGGGGAAATCTCCGCCCGATCAGTCTCAGTGATAAGGCGCCAACTAGCCCGTTGAGAAGCACCCTGGGGACCGCGTCCCGGGCGCCACCACTGGCCTGGTGAGACGCCCCCCGGGGACTACGTCCCGGGCGTCGCCACTGGCCTAGTGATAAGCACCCCGGGGACCATGTCCCATACGCCGTCACTGGCCCGGTGAGACGCACCCCCGGGACCATGTCCTGGACACTACCACTGGCCCGGTGAGACGCCCTGAGAAGCTCCCCAGGGACCATGTCCCGGGTGCCACCACGGCCCGGTGGTTGAGGCCCCGGGGGCGGCCGGAGGAAAAACCACGAAGGACACTTGTCAGCCATCCGAGTACCGTAGCCGGTGGAGTGACGACGGTGCCCTCCGATCCAATGGCTGCGACCAAGGTAGTTTTTGTAAAGGAGGACAATTCACAAAAAAAGAATAGGCGTGCTTAGGAGCACTCTCCCCACAAGAGAGCTCCCCTAGCCGACCCTTGTCGGGAGCACGTCGACAGGACTAGGGTCTGCACTAAGGCTCGAAACTGTATAAACCCTTGGTCAATCTCTGTGTTGGCATGATCGGAGAGGACCGGTCACGCTGTCCACTCGCGTTGCTTTTCAATCGCTAGGAACCTTTGTAGAACCTGACGGGGTATTCGCAATACCACGACAAATTTCAACCACGACCAGGTTGTATTTGCAACTCGATCAAGCCTTCGGGTGAGATCCAGTTAGCAATTCAATGAGAGTCCAATTCGACCACAACCAGGAGGTTACTTTCTAGCAGAAGTCCAAGACTCGTTGAGAAGTCAATTTGTACTTCAATTTGAACAGTGTTGGTCGATTGTACTTACACTTGTTGAGAATTTGTCAAGTTGCACTTCAATTCGAACAGTGTTGGTCGATTATGCCTTCACTCGTTGAGAAGTCAATTTGCACTTCAATTCGAATAGTGTTGGTCAATTGGGATCTTCACTCATTGAGAAGTCAATTTGTACTTCAATTCGAATAGTTTTTGTCGATGGTTCCTTCACTTGATGAGAAACAGCGACCAGATTGGCACTTCGGGCATGACCAGAGGCCTTCAAATTTCAATTCGACTAGAGGCCAAGTAGAAATTTGATGAAGGAGAGGCTCTATCCAGTCAAAGATCAACTTCTCCCACGAGAGAAGATCGATGAAAACTTCAAATCCAGAAGTCCGATCGACTCCAAATTTTTATGGAGAACAGTAGGCTTGTGTGGAAGCAATCCCTCCAAGTTTACCTCGATTAGAGGGAAGAAGATCATCAAGATCATTGCAAATAACTCTGTCTTGCTGAATTCCAGCTTGATGTATGAGCAATGCAATGAAGATAGTTTCTAATCCGACGGTCTAATTGATCTCAAATTTTGATGAACAATTGAAGATCTATCCAGAAACTATTACTCCATGTTTCACCTCGATCAAAGTGCAATAAGATCATCAAGACCATTACTAACAGCTCTGTTCGCTGAATTCCAGCTTGACGTACGAGCAATGCGATGACGATAGTTGTAAATCCAACAGTCCGATTGATCTCAAGTTTTGGTGAACAATCAAGGAATCTAGAAACCATTCCTTCAAGTTTCAAGTTGATCAAAGGCCAGAAAATCTCCCATCCAGCTAGTCAAAAGAGGAGCCAATGCTGTTCAACCATGTCAAAAGTTATCAAAAGTTGTCAAAATAGTCAAGAGCCTTGATGAATGTTTCAATGTGTTGCCACCAATGCAATGTACATTTCCTGAAGCTAAAGAAGTTGAAAATGTTATCACAAGACATTTCCATCCATGTTTTCCCTGTCTCTGGGTACTGATGAGGCGAAGATGACATGTATTTTCGTCTGTGACTGACGAAGTCGGACACCATTCATGTCGGGTACTGGTGAGATGAAGGCATCCAGTTGTTCACGACCGACGAGGCCGAATGACCCCCTGGCTGGGCATAGATGAGGCGAAGGCCACCCACTTGTGATAGCACCATAAGCTGACGAAGCTATGGACTTGCATATTTGCATGTATGGGCATCCGCATTGCTTTTATTTATCAAGGGAAATTTTGAAGTTTTGAGGCTTGAAGACGATGACCATTAGCACAGCTTAATCAGAGGTTTTCTGTGGACTTATTCTATAGATGTAATTAACCAGGAGATTTTCAAAAGCCCTGATGAACCATGAACCATGCAATCCCTTGTATGTCAATATGTACTTTCCTTTGGCGCAATGAGAGCATGTAAATCCCAAGGAGACTGTAATTTGTAATCCTTTTTAGAATTAATAAAATATAGTGTTTCCTTTAAATATTGTACATTCTCTGTTCTTTTGTGTGTATACTTATGTATACTGGGATGCCCACACCACGGAAAGGGGCCAATTTCTCAGAAGAGAGATCTTCTCGGTGAAACACAATGGCACTCCCGGTGGGACATGGTTCTCCTCTCATCTTTGCTGTGCTCCGATGGTCGTCTGACTTGCTTCTACATGCCCTATGTTTTACATTCGTCATGCAGCTTGTCTATAGAGCACGTGCATTCCATCATGCATATGGTTGCTTGTCTAGGGAGCGCCTGCATAATACATGCGATGATGCATAAGTTGATCAAGGAACCCCTTTTTGCAAGTGGGTCCTTACTCGACAAGCTTGCTCACACAGATGAGGAAGTTCTGATGGTTCAGTTTGAGACATTGCCTCCGGTGGCAATCTTCAAGTACAGCTATACGAAGTACTTCCACCAAACTCAAGAGCTTGTGGAGTTCCAGGCGACGAAGTCAAAGAAGGCACATAAACGTGCCTTTGCTAAAGCCAAGAAGGAGCGTCACACGCTGATGGTAGAGGCACGCAACCTTCTAAAGAATGCTGTCGTTGCTGACATTCAAGGCGATGTCCAAGTTGATCAACGTCTTCGTCAGAAAGCCACCAACAGGCAGCACCGTGCCACCTCTCTTTGTGTATATGCTCCGCTCATCGGTCCTGCACTATCTACTCCATGCGTGCAGCGCGCTAAGGTTGAGCTATTCGAGGCATTGGAGAGTGCCTCCTATACTCTACGGAGGCAAATGTTGTTTGCTCATCGCGCCTTCAATCGTAATAGTCTGCGCAATCTCAGAAGGAAGTACAGCAGGGTGAGTGCCTTGCAGGAGCAACTTGGTGCCCACATCACCCGCGTTGCTATTCCCGAAGAGGACTGGTCGCTCCGCTTGAGTGATCTCATTAACAAGACTTGTCAGTATCCCTACATAGTGACGCCACCATACAACTTGTTCCCTGATGACGAGGATTTAATCCGAGTTAGTCACCTTTGCCATTCTATAGTCGCAAAGACTACAGAACGAGATTTTTTGCCTCTTTATGGTCTCAGGAGCACAAGAGGGAGACAATAGAATAGTCCAAGACATACTGGACATTGCTTATTCCATAGTCTCATTCTATGATGTCGAGGGATTTGTTGCCTTTAGATATCCACAAATACCAAGGTCGCAGAGACTATGGGCTCACGAATACCATGGACATGGAGACATTTTCCCATGATCGCTATATGATTAAACATTTAACGGCTATATGATTAGACTCATTCAATCATGAATAGTGGCTGAACCTGTTTTATCACTACCGCCGTCTTAGATATTTTAATTCTTTAAGTCTATAGTAACCATCAAGAAGATGAAGGCGTAATCATAAACGGGTATAATTACACATTATGGCCAGCGCACGTCTGCCTCTTAGCGACCCTTTGATTCCGTAACTGACGACCGGCAACAATCTATAAAAGAAGGATCGTCGGGAGAGATCGACGAATGCAAGAGATTCAAGATACAAGACTTTAGAACAAGCCGCAATGCATTTATATTGACTGTAAGCTAAAGAGTACAAGATTGTTCTTAGTCTACCTAAGAACATCCTTGATTCTCTTCCTGTAATCCTCATTTTACATAGTAAAATCCCAACAGGACGTAGGGCTATTACTCATCATTACAGGGCCCGAACTTGTATAAATTCCTTTCTTCCTTTGACATAGATACCATAATTACCTGAGATTCACCTTAGATTGGCTTCACATTCTTCTTTAACATTTTCGTAAGTTCTACTAAGGACGAAAGTCCCAATCGTCGACAACTGGTGTCCACTGTGGGGCCTATTTCAAGGTGCTTTCTTCAGGAATCTCGGTAAGCCATGTCAGGAGTTTATGATTCTGAAAATGATTTTGATCTTGCAGATTATGCTGATCTTAACATGGAGGATGAGACTCTCTATATGGAAGAAAATGAAGTTCCCTCAGAGCCTGCTACTAAGGAGTATCCTCAGGACTTGATCCATGATCAAGAACCTAAACAGGCAATACGTTCACCTTCTGTGAATCCTATCACATCAAATGGTGAATATGTGCTAGAACCCATCGTCCCAGATAATGCAGGAGATGAGAACCTTGAGTTCAGTCTGGAAGGTTTTGCTCCAAAAAACTTGAATTCTATCTTTGATTTTGAGTCTGACTCAGATGAGGAGATGCTGTCCCCGTCTGTGACTTTGGTTCCCTGGGAAGTTACTGTGCTTTCTGAAGAAACCCCTGAGCAATGTGCTACCAGCGAAGAAGAAGAACGCAAACAGGAGGAAGATGTAGCTCATGAACAACGAGAGGCAAAGGTTCGTAAGGTTACAGAGCAAGCTTTGCAACTTGCGCAATCTTGCCATGATGCCGCAGCTCGCGACCTGGCTCCTGGAATGTCTCGTCAGCGACATCATCATGCTCGTAGGCGGGATCAAACTCCCTCATCCGTTCCAGCCTATCCCTCGATGGATGAAGCTACGATAACTCCCATGGCGAATGATGTCAGAGTTTTGTTTGCAAGGATCTTGGCGGATAACCTCGATGAGGTAGCAACTGTTGTGATTCCGACATCGTCCTCGCGATCAGCAACTCATTCTCGTGAGAGGGACAGTTATTACTCGAGCCAGGAGCATTCCCGAGGACGCACTCCATCGGCCCGGTATCGTAAAATCAGGCGGACAGGTAATTCTAGTGATCTACAACATGAGCCAGTACATTCGTGATTAGGGCCATGAGTAGATTCTTCTCGCGATCGTAATCGTGAACCAGTGCGATCGCGCTTGGGGCCACAAATCAATTCATTCCGCGACCTTGATGGAGGTCACGAGGAATAGCAGCCACGCCCTTCATACGTGGGTTGCAAGGCTTTCTCACCAGGATTACGTGCTATAATCCGACCAGATAAGTTTAAACCCAGAACAATCGAGAGATTGTATGGGACTAAAAATCCTTCCAAATTTCTATAGAATTACATCACTGCCATCCAAGCTACTAGTGGTGATGAACGGGTTATGGCGAATTATTTGCCAACTGTTATGGAAGGTCTAGCACGGACTTGGCTGTTTAATCAACCTGAAGGCTCCATTTACAATTGGGAAATGTTGTGTGATGCAATCCTCAATAATTTCCAAAATTGTTATGAAAAGCCTCGTAAGGAAGATGATCTTCATCGCTTGTGCCAGACTTCTACTGAGACTCTTCGCCAATTTGTCAAAAGATTTGTGGGAGTACGAAATACTATTCCCAACATTTCCGATAGCTCCGTCATCAGGGCATTTAAACATGTTGTTCGATATCGAAGGTTTACTGAAGATTTGCTCATTCATCCACCACGATCAGTTGCATATCTCTTCAACATGGCTGATCGTTATTCCGACACGGCTGAGGCTATTGAATGGAATAAGATGATGGATAAGGGAAATTTGCTGCCTCAACCAGGTCTCGAAGCTGACAAGAAGGATAAATCAGGCAAGAAACCTGAGGTCTCTGCGGGCGGGAAATCAAAAAACATGAAGAAAGCCAGAACCAACCAATTCCGAGGGATTATCGTCATCGACAAGCAGCCTCAAGGGAAAGGTAAGAATGTTCCATTTAAAACTAACAAAGTCTCTCTTGCTGGTCACAGCGACGAAAGCAGACAAGCAAGCTAAACCGCAGGGATCGAAGAAATGGTGTCCGTTCCACAACGTTTCATCACATGATCTCCAGAATTGTCGGACTTGGCTAAAGAAGCTAGATGATTTTTATCAAGGTAAAACGCCTATGCCTATAGTACCAGGTCAAGGACAAACCAGCGGGAACAAAGGTGCTAATGCGGATGAAGACATGCCATTTCAGGTACTTAACAATCACATTAATGTTATTTTTGATGGTTCTTCATCTTATGTTTCTAAGTGTCAATATAAAAATGTTTGTCATGAGGTAAACAGTACTGAGGTTCCTTTGGGAGAGCCTCAGTTTCCCCGATGGTCTGAGGTTTCCTTGACCTTTAGCCGGGAAGATTGTCCTAAGGGGTTGACGCGACCTTGGCGCCTCCCTTTGGTATTATCTCCCACTATTAGCAATGCTATAGGGCGAATACTGGTTGATGGAGGGAGTTTGCTCGATCTCTTGTTTGCCAAGGCTCTCGATGAGATGCAAATTCCTCGTTCGAAGATAAAGCCAGTGGCACAGCCATTTTTTGAAATAATTCATGTTCCTTTATGTTATCAATTGGACAGATTGTGCTGCCGGTAACATTGGGTAGCCAGCGAATTTTCGAACGGAATTAATTACTTTTGATGTAATTGATTTTGATTCTGCTTATAGCGCCATTTTTGGCATGCCTTCTCTCGCTAAGTTCATGGCGGCGACACATTATGCCTATCAATGCGTCAAGGTCCCAGGTCCTCATGGAGTGATCACAGTGAGGGCAGTCAGCATACAGCCTTAGCTTGTGATCGAATCTCCCTGGAACTGGTCGATCAACTTCCTTTACGAGATGTTAAGGTTGCGACCTCGGCACCAGATGCGGTCAAAGGATCCCTGTGACCAGAAGAAAAACTCAAGCACGTTCCTTTATTTCAAGATGATCGATCTAGGACTGTTCGGATTGGATCAAATCTGGATGACAAATAGGAACTAGAGCTCATTAATTTCCTCTAGGCTAACGTGAATGTGTTTGTGTGGAAAACTTCAGACATGCTTGGAGTCCCAAGGGAAGTAATTAAGCATAGGCTAGCCATTTGGCCTGGCCAGTGGCCAATAAAGCAAAAACTCAGACGTTTTGCTCTTGATTGACAAGAAGATATACGTGCGGACTTAGACAAACACCAGAGTCCTAGTTTCATTTGTGAGGTCGACCATCCTGAATGGCTCATGAATCCTGTCATGGTCTTGAAATCAAACGGTAAGTGGCGCATGTGTGTTGATTACATCAATTTGAACAATGCCTGTTCGAAGGATATTTTCTTCTTCCCCGCATCAATTAGTTGATTGATTCTACTGCGGGATGTAAAATGATGAGCTTCCTGGATGCTTACTCAGGTTACCATCAGATTATCATGGCAGAAGAAGATGAAGAGAAGACTGCCTTCATCACCCCATTTGGTACTTACTGCTACATGACAATTCCATTTGGGCTCAAGAATGCTGGTTCGACATACCAGCGCTTGATGCAAAAGATCTTTCTTTCTCAGATAGGGTGTAATCTAGATGCTTATGTTGATGATTTGGTTGTAAAGAGCCTTATGAGCTCTAGTCATATAGATGATCTTACTGAAAATTTTTGTAATTTCAATAAACATGGAATAAAGTTGAATCCTAAAAAGTTCTCTTTTGGGGTTTCTTTGGGTAAGCTTTTGGGTTTCCTTGTTTGTTCAAGAGGCATTGAGGTTAATCTCGAAAAAATTCGGGCCATTGAGCAAATGTGATCCCCTTCGACCACGAAGGAAGTGCAGAGTCTAACTGGTCGAATGGCGGCTTTGAGTCATTTCATTTCGCGATTAGGAGAACGTAGTTTACCTTTCTTTAAGTTTCTACGCAAGCACAATGGCCTTTGATGGTCAGATGAAGCCAAAAAGGCCTTTCAGGAAGTTAAAGCATACCTCACTAGTGCTCTGGTGTTGGTTTCCCCTATTGAGGGAGAAACATTAATAATCTATTTGGCTGCTACTCCTCATGCGGTCACCGCAGTTTTGGTCGCAAAAAGAGATGGAGTACAACGACCAGTTTATTACGTCAGTGAAGTACTTAATGGACCAAAGGTGCATTACCCTGAAGTCCAAAAGCTCCTCTATGCTCTGTTAATGGCTTGTAGAAAGCTTCGACATTACTTTCAAGCACATACGATTTTTGTGCCATCGTCTTTTCCTTTAGGAGACATTCTCCGGAACTTGGAAGTCTTTGGTCGAATTGCGAAATGGGCGGTTGAACTTGGAGCATTCGATCTCCATTTCAGTACTCAAGTAGCAATCAAATCCCAAGTTCTTGCAGATTTCATGGTTGAATGGTCTAATCCCACACCATAGGAACAAGACATGGTGGATTTGGATAATTCCTACTGTTTGACGATGTATTTTGATGGTTTTCACAGTTATCAACACTCGGGGGTTGGAGTAGTTTTAATAACCCCTCAGGGTGATAAACTTTGGTATGTCATACAATTACACTTTGCTGCTACTAATAATGCAGCAGAGTATGAGCGTCTTCTTGCTGGGCTTCGAGCAGCCAAATACCTTGGAGTTCATCAATTAGTGGTGAGGGGGGACTCACAACTAGTCGTAATCCAGGTAAACAAGGAGTATACATCTCCGATGAGATAATGGGTCATTACTTGGACGAGGTGAGGAAATTGGAAAATATACTTCAATAATTTTGATGTCCAATTCATTCTACGAAGAGACAATATTCTCGCAGACCAATTGTCAAAAATTGGATTCTCATGTACATCAGCTCCGGCAGAATTGTTCATCGAGCACTTAAAATCCCCTTCTATCAAAGAAGGGTCAGAAGCGACAACTGACGTCGCGACCTTAGAGCAAGAAGCAGATTGGATTCTGTCGATGATTCGGACTCGGGGTCCACAGTCGATCTTACGCAGATTTGTGAGTTAAGTGTGAGACCTTTCAGGGTGTCCTCAGGTAAGTTAAGACAAGTATGAAGTGGAGACACGAAGAATTATACAGGTTCGGACCCTCAAAAGATTGAGTAACAACCCTACGTCCTCTTGTGGTTTTACATGTATAAGATAATTTACAGGGAAGAGATATTGTTACAGAGGCTAATCAATCTCCCACAGTACTTCTATCTATTGTTGTTTATGGGTCTTCTTGTTCTGTCATCCTTGCACCGTACATCTGCCATCCTTTTATATTGAATGAAAGGATGCCAATGTGAAGTAGTTTTGGACGATTTCCATAGTGCAGTTTGTATAACCACACTAACCTCTTTGTCGGTTGACATGTACAGATATAGATAACCGCATATCCTAACCTCTTGGCGGTTGTCTTCACATGTGGGAAAAGAAGTTATCTTTAGACTTGGGAACATGTCTGGTAAAGCTCAAACACACTCAAAGTCATCTTGGTCACGCATAGCCTACGACCTTATGATCACGCAAGTATTGCAACCATAGATTGATTATGTCCGCCCGCAACCTTCTGGTATGCAGGAAGTTGTCCTTTGTGATCATAGTGGCTGTTAGGGCACAGGGTCACATATCATATCTGAACTTAACTTGAACACGATATATACACATTAAATGAATAACTAGCTTGGGTGATAATACTCGTCAACTAACCCCCAAATTTGAAGAGATAAAAGGATTATAACTTCAAATTTAATTTTCAATGGATAAAGAACCCGACGCTTCACCTTCTTCTGATGTACTGCACACCGTGTGGCGGTTCACCTTTCAAGAAAAATCTCTGGGTTTAACTTGATAGGTAATCATGAAGGCTTTTACCAGGCAATCAAGGTGAAATGTAAGTGCGTTTAGGAGCTCGAGGCCTCCACGAATGTGAACCGTCGCCTCTGGGCTCTATAAATAACAAAGCTCTTCAGTTCAAAAACTCACCAGTTTTCTTTGGCCGAGTCTTTTAGAACCTCTTCCCATCTCCTTACTTCACATTTCCTCTTCTACGCTCATCTTAATGGCGAACCGAGACTCCAAAAAGTTTGTTGAAAGCGATGAGAAAGAAATAAAGATAGAAGACAAGATTGGACAGGATCTTTAGAAGATAATTCTCTTTTGAAACATCTGTGTGAATCTGTATGCAATTCGAGCATCTCCAAAGTAATGCATTTTGGAATGTGTAGTTGTTCGAGGAACCAATTCCTTTGAAGAAATGGACCAGATATGACACGGGATCCTCCAGTGAAGCTTCATCCACAAGGCTAACGGGTGCGGAGACCTGGGCTGCTACATTGCCCTCATCTCTTTCTTTGCATCCTCTAGTTTCTTTAGCCCTTGCAACCCATCCTGTTCCAGCTTCAACACCTTCTTTGGATCCATCTTCTGGAGGATTAGGTATCACTGCGCCTGCAGGGCCTTTGTCACCAAGTCCCCTTCCATGTTTAGCTTTTTCCTCTCAACCTATGTCCCAGGTAATTATCTTCATCCTCTCTGTTCATCACATGTTTTAGGAACTAACCCATGCATGTACAGGATGAGAAGGCTCTCTGGGTTCTCAGCGACCAGCTTGCTGAGATCCATATCCGTCTGAAGGAGAAATCTACCTGGTGCAGAACTCTTCAATAAGAAAAAGAGGTGTTGCAGGGGTGCCTTATGAAGACTCTCAAGGTCACAACGAGTCTTGCAGAGTGCTACGACAGGGTTTGCGAACAGGCGCGCACATTCCGTTTAGAGAGGGATCACGCCCGAGAGCAGCGAGACCTCTCCAATGCAACTAGGGACAACTGCTTCTTTGCAATAAGAGACGATGTCAATAGGTTGAGGGACGTCGCAAGTTCTCTTGGGGCAGCCAGTGTTGATCCTACCAATGCCAACCTAACCTTTGGAGAACTTTGTAAATTACTTTCGGATCAGGTCGACATTTTGGTCGCCTGCATCCCTTTTGTATGTAATGAATGCAATAAATAAGAATTCCTTTTCTTTACATATTGACTCCCTTAATGATTACGTATAATCTATAATCATCAGTTGGAGTTCCTTTAAATTCTCTGTATGAAAAATGGTTACAGGTAAATGTCTCTGCGACCAAAACATACATAGGTAATATATTCTTTATCCATGATCAATACAGGATAGCACTGAGGTCATAGAACAGCATTGAGACCTTAAGGAACATTGAGGTCACAGAATAGCATTGCAACCTCACATAGTATCGAGACCACAGAATAACATTGCGATCATACATAGTACCGCGATCACAGAATAACATTGCGACCATACCTGATATCGTGATTACAAGATTATACTAAGACCAGGCATAGTACTGAGATCACCAAATTAAAATCTTGATAGTACTGAAATTATGAGATTACCATGAAAACATAGGGTATTTGAAATAAAATGTCGTTTGGAATTTCCAAAAAGGTGCATTGTGTTTCAAATTCTATCAGGGTAAAGATGCGTCTTCGGGTTTAATCCATGAAGAACTTGTTAGGAGGAATTATTAAAATAATGAGCACGGCAGATAGTGGCCTTGGGCAAATAAAAGGGAGAAGGTACCTTGCTTGAGAAGCCTTAGAAAACCCTCTTCTTCCTGAGGAATTCCGCCGCAAAAAACCCTCTCGGTGCACCTTTGCTTTCATCACCCCCAAAGCCTCCATCATTGCAATAGTTCTTACAGCAATGGCATCCTGGAGCCTATCAAGTCACTACAATGTAGAGAGCTTGATGATGCTGGAGAAAGAGGAAATCCTTCTCCCGCAGCTGTTGATCAATTGGCGGCCGGCGGAGAAGAACAAAGAAGTCCCAGTCGTTCATGAGAATGAACTGGTGATCTTTGAAGGGTTCTTGCGATGCGGGTTTCGCCTTCTAGAAAGCAAGTTCCTTTAGGATATCCGGGCACATTTTGGGCTGGAACTGGTGAATCTTCACCCCAACGCCATCCTGATCCTGGCGATTTTCCAGCATCTTTGTGAAGCCTTTGTCGGAGTACTATCAAGTGTAGATCTCTTCCGACGGTTCAACTTCTCAGCATGGTCGAAGAGCTCCAATGCTGCAGGATGTATATATTTCCGCATAAGGGAGAAGAAAGATTATCCCTTTCTCCCTTTGCGCGATTTTGTTCATGGATGGAACCAAAAATGGTTCTATTGCACCCCCCCCCCCATTTGAGAGTAGCCTCTGGTTCGAGAACCGTCGACCAGAGAAGAGCAGCGAAATGGACACTGTCCCTGTCTTGAGCCAAGAGTTACAGAAACAATCTCAAGTAATTCTTCACTTAGTTCACCAGGGGTTAACCGCACGGGATATCATCCGTGACTTTGTGAAGAATAGGATAAGTCCTCTGAAGAAGAGGGAACATCCAAACTGGGAGGTGGAATCCATGGCAGACAACACCCTGGATTACAATACGGGTATGCTCTCCAATCCAAAAAATATGCAAATTTAGTGATGAAAAATGTCATACCAAATAATTTGCTTTTGTGATGTAGTTATGTCCTTATCCAAGATAGAAAAAAAGGACGAATAGCCTTCTGAAGCCATATAATGTGGCGATAGAAGGAGCTCTAGGATCGCCCTGTCCTCAGAGCTTGATCAACAGCGGCGACGATTTGAGACAAGAACGTCAAAAGGTAAGACTTCCTTTGAGGAACTTGTCCATAAACACTTGTTTTATCTTGATCATCAAATCGCAAATCTGAAATGATGCAGCTGCTGAAGGGGCAAACTATCAGGAACAAACGTCTTGGTGGTGATGCTGGGCCTTCTGGGAGGTCGGCATCGAAGAGGATGAAAGGCACCTCTTATAAGCCAAAGAAGATGAAGACTTCAACCCCTGGATCGTCCAAATCTAAGACCATAGGAGGGGCTTCATCAAAGGCGAAGAAGATTACAGCAGTATTTTCTCTTCCCCCTGTTATACCATGTACCAGTAGGAGTCACTTCTTAATCGTACAGGATGAGGGGAGCGAGGATGAGGAAGACAATGTTCCTCTTATCCGCAACAAGAAGAAAGCGGCAAGCCCTCTGGAGATTTACGTTCCAGAGGAGCCATCCTCTCCCACCATTGCCAACATATTGACCTCCATGGCGGAGGCAAATGTTGAGGCAGGGGATCGCCTGGTCGCAGAAGAACTTGCGGCCGCGGAGGAAATTACCAGCTCTGAGGACAATATCTCAGTAACCATGGTGGTAGAGAATTTTGAAGCCTTGGTTACAGTTATTGCAGGGCTAGTAACACCTCCTTCGAACGCCGAAAGAGTTGATGTGGTAAGAACTTCACATTTCACGAGCTTTTACTCCATTGCATATCCCAATCGTCTTTCGAATATGCAGGAAGAGGAAGCCACTGCCTTGTTCAAGAAGAGGAGAACAAAGACAGATGTAGATGACGCTTCAACAGGGGTGCACAGTGTGCTTCCTTCTCCCCAGAGCGCATCACCGAAACCCAAGAACTGGATAGGGTTTTGAATGAAGTAAGAGCATCACGTCTTGCCAGATCATGTTTGTTTAAAACAGAAATGTCACAAGTTATGATTCTTGCAGGGACCTTGCGCCTAGTGCTTTGCCGACTTCTCCAAAGACCAGCGCAACATCTACCATGGAGGCTGCGAGAGACACAGGTGCAGGTACAATGGCTAAGGTAGCCCCCCAGGCCATTGTTCAAGAGATAATTAGGGATCTCCAACCTGATTAGATGGAGATCACAACATTAGTCTCGACAGCAAGAGAAAATTAGTAAGAAACCACATTTGTCGCTCCTGTTGTCCAGGAAGAGACTGATTTGATGGTGGGCTCCTCCACTGAACCTGAGGGCTCACTGAGGACCACAATCAACGATCTTTTAGAGGCAAGTAAAAAACTTGTTTAACTTCTCTAAGATTGAAGGTTTTAGAAATGTTCAGGTGTAAGTAACAGGTTTTACTATGCTTTAGAATCTGACTCAAGCAGTGACCAGGTCAAAAGTTCTAATTGAACATATTGAGGTCGCACAAAAGGAGATCAGCCAGCTACAACAGTAAGCACCCCTATACTTGTTTATCCTGAACTTTCTTCAAGCATAACTATTGCCTTTCTTGGCACAGGAAAAATGCTTCCTTGAAACAGAGCATGGCTGACCGAAAAGATCAGGAGGAAACCGCAGCCATGAGACTTTCTTCCATGGAGAAAGAACTTAACGAGGCGCGGTCTAAAATTTCTTGTAAGTATGCTTCCGACCGAAGGTAGTTATTTCTTTACATGAACTGCTGTAAACCCAATTACTTTGCTCATGCAGCACAAGAGGAATAGATAAGCAGTCTTTCAAAGGAGAAAGATGACTTCCAGAAGAAGTGTGCCCAAGCTAAAACTCAAACCCGGAAACTTTGTGCAACCATCGAGTCGCTCAAAAAGACGACCGACGTTATTTGCGAGAGGGAAACCCTGAAGGCAACAATCTCGTCTTGCAATAGCATTCAGTCGAAAGTTTTTGGAAAACTGAGGATGGTCGCAGATTAATTTGCTGAAGGCTGATGTCATCGATCCTCAAAACAATAACTTAAGCCTTAGCGAATCATGCAAACTGGTTGCAGTTCAAGCTGAATCACTCCTCGAGTATCTTCCTGAAGATACAAAACAACAAGAAGAGGCGATGAAGACCAATGCAAGATCGTAGCCTCTGCCATTTTGTGCAAGTTAAGACGTAACCACGGCCCAAATTTGAATTTGAATCCGGTGGTGGGAGACATTGAGTTCGAGAGTGAAGATCAACTTGAAGCTATCATGAAAGAAGTCAAGCCTTTGATTGAAAATCTTTTGAAAGAACTTGGCTTATTGTGATTTCATTGTAAGAAACAATGATCCTCTGTTTAGATCGTACCTGTACATGTACAATTACAATAGGAAATGTGCAAATGCATGCCTCTCAGTTTTTGAAAAGGTGTACTTAGTTTCATTTTATATTATGGCCATATTTCTCTAGCCCCCTCCTGAGATCATACACTGAATGTGTTGTATTATAGTCTCAGGAAAAATATGGGTTATTAATGATCAGGGAATATCTAGCGAGTTCCTTATACGTTAAGAATCGGTTTATAAAGGAATGTCTCATCTAGATACAATCATCTAGTCATTCCAATATTGATCTTAATATAATACCAAAGTTTATTACGAACCGGCGGCCACTTGAATGATCAAAAACATACTAGTATGTCCCGTATGCGTTGAGAAACGACTTATTTAGGGATATGTTATCTAGATGCGATCATGAGATTGGCCAGCGAATCCAACTTGGTTACTATAATAAGATGATCATCGGCGACCAGCCCCCGAGCATAGCTCAGAACGGATGGGACAAAGAGATCAAACCATGACATAACACAAAGAGAAATACACGTTATTTTAAATAAAAACATGCTAATTGAAAAGGATAAAAGAGATGGAAAAGACTTACACATAGAACTTGCATAATTGATCTATGTTCCAAGTATTGCACAATATCCTTCCATCCTCCATTGCTAACTGAGCTGATCCAGATCGCGGTACTGAGACACATAGTATAAGGGCCTTCCCAGTGAGGGAAGAATTTGTTGCGATTAGACTGGTTTTGTATTTTTCGTAAAACCAAATCGCCCACGTGAAGACTACGAGGTCGCACCCGTTTACTGTGGTATTTACGCAAAGCTTGTAAATATACCGCAGACTTAATCAACGCTTAATCACATTTCTCCTCAAGGAGGGTAATATCTTGGGCACATTGCTCATGTTGATCAAAATGATCATATTGATTAACACGATAGAACCGATTCGAATTTCCATGGGTAAGACAGCCTCGGCACCATATACTAGTTGAAAAGGTGTCTCACTTGTAGCTCGACTACAAGTAGTGCGTAGTGCCTATAGAATGAAGAAGAGTTCATCTACCCAAGCCCCCGAGCGCATTTTAAGGTGATTGAAAACATGTTTCTTGCTCCCTTGTAATATCTGCCCGTTGGCACGTTCAACGGCTCCATTGCTCTGTGGATGGGCCACAGATGCAAAGCACACTTTGGTCCCAATATCGTCGCAATAGTCCAAAAAGAGACCACTAACGAACTGGGAACCATTGCTGGTAATAAGACGACTTGAAACACCAAATCTTGTAACAATATTCTTATGAAAAATTTCTTCGCCGTAGCGGCAGTAATGCTGTGGACTGGTTCAGCTTCAATCCACTTGGTAAATGTGTCAATGGCTATGAATAAGAATTTGTGTCCATTACTCTTGGGGCATTGGACCCACGATGTCTATTCCCCAAACCGCAAAAGGCCATGTTAGAGGAATAGTTTGTCAGGCATATGCAGGCTGATGGACTTGCCTTGCATGAAATTGACACTAAGGGCATGTTTTGACTAAATTCTTGGCATCATCGAGTGCCGAAGACCAATAAAAACCCTGTCAGACTGCTTTTCTGACCAGTGTCCGATACGACGCATGTGCACCACATACACCGTCATGAATTTCTTTCAAGAGGGATTTACCTTTCTCTTGAGATATACAGTGTATGAATACTCCTTGAGTACCCTTCCTATATAAAATTCCATTAAAATTTTATATAGGTACGCCTTTCGAATTAACTGATCACTTTCGGTTTCATTCTTGGGCAAGGTCCCATGTTCAAGATAGATTCACAATGGTCGGGTCCAATCTTCTTCATGTCCAAGGTCGGTGACGTAAATTGTCACCAAGTCATCCTTGACTGAAACCATGATCGAGGGGTGTTTTAAGAGACTCACGAACACTCCTGCCGAAGCGGATGTGCGTGAGGACACAATTTTTGACAATTGGTCTGTGAGCATATTGTCCTTTCGCGGGATATATTGGACTTCGAAATAACTTAAGTGTTTTTTTCAACTTCCTCACTTCCCCCAGGTAATGAGCCATTGTCTCATTGGAGGTGCTATACTCCTTGTTTACCTGATTTATGACTAGCTGTGAGTCTCCCCTCATCACTAACCGATGGACTCTGAGGAATTTTGCTGCTCAAAGCCCTACAATAGACCTTATACTCTGCTGTGTTGTTGGTCGCAATAAAGTGTAATTGAATGACATACTTGAGTTGGTCACCCTGAGGCGTGATTAAGACCACTCCAGCCCCTGAGTGTTGAAAATTGTGAGAACTGTCAAAATACATCGTCCAATGGTCAGAGCATTGTAAATCTTTAAATTCTTGCGAAGGCGGGTCCGGATTAGTCCATTCAACCACGAAGTCTGCAAGAATTTGAGATTTAACTGCTATGCGAGGGGTGAAATGGATGTCAAATGCTCCAAGTTCCACTGTCCACTTTGCAATGCGATCAGATTTCTCCGGATTTCAGATAATATCTCTCAATGGGAAGGATGAAGGCACAGTAATTTTGTGCGCTTGAAAGTAATGTTGTAGCTTACGGGAAGCCATCAGAAGTGCGTAAAGTAACTTTTGGACCTCAGGGTAACGCTCCTTTAGTCCATGAAGTACTTCTCTTACATAATAGATTGGTTGTTGTACACCTTCTCTCTTCGTGACTAGAATTGCGCTGATCGTGTGAGGGATAGCCACCAAGTAAAGGAGTAGTGGCTCCCCCAAATATGGAGAGACCAGTACTGGCGGACTAGACAAATATGCTTTGACCTCTTGAAAAGCTTTTTTGGCTTCATCCGACCAGGTAAAACCATTATGCTTGCGAAGAGCCTTAAAAAAAGGTAGTCTGTGTTCGCCTAGTCGCGATATGAAACAGCTTAGAGCCGCCATGCAGCCTGTTAGGCTCTGAATGTCCTTCATGGTCGAAGGAGATCTCATTTGCTCAATGGCCCTGATTTTTCCAGGACTAACCTCGATGCCTCGCGAACAAACAAGGAAACCCAAAAGTTTACTAGAAGAAACTCTGAAGGAGCACTTTTCAAGGTTTAACTTTATTCCATGCTTGTTTAAATTATAAAAGGTTTCAGCAAGATCATCAATGTGATTAGAGCTTTTCAAGCTCTTTACAACCAAATCATCGACGTAATCTTCTAGATTACGCCCCAACTGGGAAAAAAGGTCTTTTGCATCAAGTGCTGGTACGTGGAACCAGCGTTCTTGAGACCAAATGGCATCCTGACGTAGCAGTAGGTGCCAAATGGTGTGATGAAGGCAGTTTTTTCTTCATCTTCTTCTGCCATGCTAATTTGATGATACTAAGCATCCAAGAAGCTCATCAGTTCACAACCCACGGTAGAACCGACCAACTGATTGATGCGAGGAAGGGGAAAATCATCCTTCGGGCAGGCACTATTTAGGCTGGTGTAATTGACGCACATGTGCCACTTACCATTTGACTTTAGGACCATGACCGGGTTCGCAAGCCATTCAGAATGTTTGACTTCGTGAATAAATCCTGCCTTCTGGAGTTTGTCCAACTCCGAACGGATGCCTTCTTGCCAGTCAACAGCAAAGCGTATGAGCTTTTGCTTTATTGGTCGCTGTCCAGGCCGAATTGCTAGCTTGTGCTCAATTACCTCCCTTGGGACTCCAGACATGTCAGATGGTTTCCACGCAAACACATCTGCGTTAGCCCAGAGGAAAGTAGCGAGCTCGAGTTCCTATTTGTCATCCAGACCTGATCTAATCCGAAGGGTTCTAGACGGATCATCTGGGTACAACAGAACTAGCTTTAGCTTCTCATTTGGTCACGGGGCAACTTTGATCGTATCTGAGGCCGTGGTCGCAGCTTTAACATCCCAAAGGGGAAGCTGATCCCCCAACTCCAGAGATAGCAGATCACAAGTAAGTGCCGTGTTTCGGCTATCTCGGACCGAAATAACGCCTTTGGGGCCTGGTAGCTTGGCGCATTGATAAGCATAGTGCGTTGTCGCCATGAAATTAGCAAGAGTTGGCCTGCCAAAAATAGCGTTATATGCCGAATCGCAATCAATCACATCAAATGTAATCAATTCTGTTCGGAAGTTATTTGGTTCTCCCAATGTTACTGGTAATACAATCTGTCCCATCGGCATCATTGAGGGGCCAGGGATTATCCCATAAAATGGGTGAATTATGGATTTAATCTTCGAACGAGGAATTTGTATCTCGTCCAATGCCTTGACCAATAACAGATCCAAAGAACTGCCCCCATCGATTAGAACTCTTTAGACTCTGGCATTGCTAATTATTGGGGTAATGACCAAAGGAAATCGCAATGGTCGTGTAAGCCCCTTGGGACAATCAGCCTGATCAAAGGTCAAAGGAGTTTCCGACCAATGAGGATATTGAGGCTCACCAAGGGGAGTCTCAACTTTGTTTACCTCACGGTAAAAAGTTTTGAATTGACGTTTAGAAGCATAAGAAGAGGAACCACCAAAAATTATATTGACATGGTTTTGGGGTACCTGGTAAGACATTTCTTCATCTCCGTCAGCATCTCTAACCCCGCAGGCCTGATCCTTTTGTGGTATGGTTAGCATAGGTCCAATTCCTTGATAGAAATCATCCAATTGCTTCAACCAATTGCGACAACTCTTGAGATCATGTCCCGAAGAATTATGGAATGGGCACCACTTCTTGTTCCCCTATGGGTTAGCTTGTTTTCCTGAATGGTCGCTATCGCGGCCACCAGGAGTTTTACTTTTCAACGAAAGCTTGTTACCTTTCCCTGGTGGCTGTTTTTCGGCGACGGCGACATCTCGGTATTGTCCAGCCCGATTCTTCTTGGACTTCTTGGATTTCCCACCAGATGATGATTCTAGTTTCTTGCTAAAATCATCCTTTTTGTCATCCTTGAGACCTTGTTGAGATAGCAAATTCCCTTTATCTACCATCCTATTCCATTCGACGGCCTCAATAGCATTGGAATATTGGTCAGCCATGTCCAAGAGATCGGCTACTGATCGAGGTGGGTGTGATGAGGACATCACTTCTTCGGATACACGCACTTCTCCGCTTGTTACACAAGGACCAATAACGCGCAGCAAAGCCCGATTGTTGCATTGCCAGGTGAACTCATTCCTAAGTTTATATATATGGTTTTGAGAATGATTTACTATCTAATAGTGATAATATTGTGCTTAGGAACCATGTAGAGGACCAGCAAGGACACAAGGACTAGCAAGGAGCCCAAGTCGAGTTGGAGTCCGGGATGGATTCGAGTTGGAGTCTGGTTCGGCCATCTAGGAGCAGCCTGCCTTCAAATGACCATAACTCCCTCATACAAAGTCCGATTGGGACGTTCTTATATTCCACGAAGAAGCCCACGACGAGATCTTTCCAATGGATCTAGCCCCACATTCAAATTCCTTCTGGATCACTGGAAATTGACAAAAAAAGTTTCGACCATATTCTGATTGGACCAAGTCGGTGCTGCGCCACCTTTTTGGTTGGGTCAAGTCTCGTGTATTGAGTTCTAGTCTGAGTAGGGAAAGAGTCCATTTTGGTTTCAGGTTTCCTTACCTGGCCACCGATCTCTTTTACCTCCTCTATATAATCATACTGAACCATTAGGGTTCTACGGGTTTTGTTTAGTTATAGTCTTTCCTTCGTGAAGCTATTGAGATATTCTTCTTGGTCGACTAGATCAAAATCAATATCTGTATTCGGAACCCCAACACTTTTTCGTGATTCAATCTATATTTGCAATTTCAGATTTCTTGTTTATCTTGTTCTTGCTTGTTCTTCGATTGCTTGCAGGAATAGATCTTCGTGATCAGGTCGATCGTGCTTCTAGTTCGGTCGATAACAATCCGAAGTTGGTTCAGCGATTGCCAGGGCGTATCAGTCGTGTACGGTTGGTGGCCAGATCGTGAGAGTCGTCTTTGTCGACGATTCAGGCTCGGAGTCCTCAGCCGAACTTATGCAAAATTTGTATTAGCGAGACCTTTCAAGATGACCCTCCGGGAAGATATGTAGAAAAATGGAGAACAGGAGCACAGAGAGGTTTATACAGGTTCGGGCCCTCGATGGTGGGAGTAATAGCCTTACGTCCTGTTGGGATTTCACTGTGTGTGGTAAAGATTTACAAGATGGTGGGAAAAGACCTTCACAGGCGAAGGTTTTTCCTATACAAGTGTACAGAAAGAAGCCCCAGGAGGCTTGTAAATATAATCTAATCTGGGCCGTAGACTTGGCTGTTTGAGTGGTTGAGATGGTTCGATCTTTTGATTCTTTCCTCCGATCCCCCTGTTCGATGCATTTTGCTATTCCTTTATACTGGTCGAAAGGGTGTCATGCCATAACTGCATCAAACAGTTGTTCGGACACTTGGATGCGGTTTTTGGAGAACCGCTCATAACCTCCACGTAGGTTAAACACGTGTTATGCATGGATAATTGCGTGTATTAACTTCCTGACGGTTGATCTTCCACATGGAGGAATCTTCTGGATACTGGGAATATTCTCGCCATAGGGGCAGCCGGACAAATGAACCCCAAGTACCCTGGTTAAAAATACTCTGACCGCGGGATGTTGGCTGACCGTGCGACATCCTTAATATTCTGTTCGCATATAGCATACGAACTCCTGACCGCGCGAAGCCTGCGATCTGATCGCACAAAGCCTGTAACCTGATCGCGCAAAGCCTGCGACCGGATCGCGCAAAGCCTGCGACCTCGGGCTGATGCTTCTCAAAATGACTTGAGTTCGTACCGCCGGGCACATGTCTGGCTCGAATCTGTCTTGAACCAACAGTGCATTTATTTGAACTGGCTCGGGTGTCAATCCTCGTCAGCTAGCCCCCAAATTTAAAGAAAACGAAGGGACGTGTTCACTTTAAATTTAAAGAAATGCATCGGATTATTAACCCAACTCTTCAAATCTTCCACTTAGTGGCGCAGTAAGTAGGTCGGTTGGTTCCCCGAGACGGGCTCCGGGTCTTTTGTTTTGTAAAGCTTCACAACTTTCTTCTCGCGGTTAAGTCCTTTCTGAAGTCACCTTCATTCTTCTCTTCATACACCTCCTGATGGCAGATCACAGCATCATCGAGATTGAAAGTGATGAAGAGGAAGTTTGCAAGCAAGAGCCTCAAATGCCTGAAAATCCATCTCCTTCAAGGAAGAAATCCAAGGTTGACGAAGGATCTTCCATCAGAGCAAAGGTAGAAGACAAGCAATCATCTTTTCTTCCTTCAACTTTCTTCCCTAGCACTCCTTGCTTTTGTTTGGGTGATCGATTTTCTGGTCAGCAAGCGGTGACTATTCGACCAGAAAATCCTCAACTTGTGTTGGGTAGGTCATCTTCTGGTGGGAAGGTTGTACTTCCACCATCTGGTGATCATCTGATTTTATCGGATGATCAACTTCCTAGGATGGCTACATCAACGTGTCATGAACAGGGACAGGTAATAATCCTTCTCTCTTTTTGCTAATAGTTATAGTTAGCACAACTAATTTTTGCAAATGTAGGAGATTGGAGGCCCCAGTGATCAGCCTTCTGCTGCTCCGTTTCTTCATTCCGGACATAATCTTCTGGAGGAGAAGAATGCCCTGGAGAAGAAGACCGAAGAAATGTCTTCGGCGATTCTGCATCTGGCAGAATGTTTTGAACGATCCCATGAAGAGGCGCTCTAGTTCCGTCGAGAGAGGGACCGCACTCAGCAACAGCGGGAACTCTCCGATTTGATTAGGAACAGTAGTGTACCTCTTGTTAGGGATGATGTAGATAGGCTTAGGTTAGTTGCTAGTTCTCTTGGGGTTGTCAGTGTAGATCCTACCGACAACAATATGTCCCTAGGAGAACTCTGCAAACTTCTTTTGGATCAGGTCGACGCTCTGGTCGCCGGTATCCCTTTTGTATGTAAAGAATGCAAAAAATAAAATCTCTTTCTTCATATAAATATTTCTTGCATCCTCTGTGTGAATATATGGTCATGAGTAATGCCTTCGCGACCATCCATACACAGGAAAATTTCAGTTCTGCGATCAGAATCATACTTTTATAAAAGTACCGCGACTAGCTCTGATATCGCGATCAGACTTAAAACTACGGTTAGAACTAAAACATATTGCGACCAAAATTAGGACTCGATCAGACCGTTACTTCGATTAGAATCGGAGCTTAATCAAAAGTATGGTCTCGATCATACCACAACCCGGTCAAAATACATCCATACGTCCAAAAATTGAGTCGTATGATTTTTTTATGAAAATGTCCAAAGCACATAAAGGGAAAACGTCCTCTGAAAAGTACTGAAAACTTTTCAGGCCTTTTGCACTTTCAGTTTCTAAAACAAAGAAGTCTTTTTGTTTTAGATCCGATGCCTGAACACTTTAACGGGTCCGCCAGAGACAGTATCCATTATGGGAAATGAATGAATAAAATACTCAGTGGAACGTTTGAATAGAACGTTACTCACATTAATGCGTCTCCTCGGGTCTATAAAAGGAGCAAATGTCTTCCTGAAGAAGCCACTCAGCCAAAAACCCTCAACATCTCCGCCGCACAAAACCCTCACTCCTCT
Organism: Pharus latifolius; assembly: GCA_019359835.1. Classification (NCBI taxonomy): domain Eukaryota; kingdom Viridiplantae; phylum Streptophyta; class Magnoliopsida; order Poales; family Poaceae; genus Pharus; species Pharus latifolius. The sequence continues at coordinate 39,192,742 of CM033329.1, forward strand.
TAGCCTTCGTCTTCCCCAAAGTCACCAACTTTTCCTTCAACTCTCCACTGAACAATGGCGTCCTGGAGCCGATCCATCCACCATTCCGAGGAGAGTTTGATGCTGTTGGAGAAGGAGGAGATCCTTCCTCCGCGGCTGCTAATCAACTGGCGGCCTGCGGAGAAGGATCAAGAAACCCCGACCGTCCGAGAAGGCGAGTTGGTGGTTTTCGAGGAGTACTTGCGCTGCGGGTTCTGATTCCCTGAGAGTCGGTTCCTGAAAGACATCCTCGAGCACTACGGGTTGGAGTTAATCAATCTCCACCCCAACACGGTGTTGATATTGGTAGTATTTCAACACCTGTGCGAGGCGTTCGTTGGAGTGTATCCTAGCGTGGATCTCTTCCGGCGATTTTATTTCTCGGCGTGGTCGAAGAGCGCCAACGCCGCCGGATGCATTTACTTCCGGCTAAGGGATAAGAAGGAGTATCCCTTTCCACCCCTGCGAGATTCAGTGCACGGGTGGCATCAGAAGTGGTTTTACTGCACCCCGCCAAAAGAGAGCGCGTTGTGGTTTGAAAACTCACGGCCGGAGAAGCCAAGCGAGTTGGACACTCTCCCGGCGATGAACGCGGAGTTCATGAAGCACGCCGAGGTGATTCTTCACTTAGTCGAAGAAGGGCTGATGGCACGCGACGTCGTCCGAGACTTTGTGAAGAACCGGGTGAGCCCCGTGATTCGCCGGAGAAGGAAAATTACGGTCTCTCCGTCCGGTGACACTCCAACCCATTTTGCAGAGACAACTGCTACCGCAGAGGCAGCTGCAGCAGACCCCGCGGCCGGCGAAAGCCCTGTGGTCGCGGATGATCCCCCGGCTCCTGAAGTCCCCGAGGCTTCAGGGCTAGTCGCCTCTACTTCCCTGGTCTAAGGGACGACCGCGGTAAGATTTTCTCACAGTCTTGTTTTCCTCACTTCTCCCTGTGCATTTGATGAGCTAACGCTTATGCAGGGAGAAGAGCTTCCCCCTGTAACTCCTGTGAGTCCCAGGGAGGAAAATCCTCCGCCTCCGCAGACTGGAGTGGAGGTGGTTGCACAAGATCCTGTGGCGGTTGCACATGAGGTGCCGGTCCCAGAAGTCCAGGAGCCATCGAGGCCTTCGGATGCGACCCCGCCAACGGGACCAATTGCTCAGGTAAAGATTCTTCTCATTCGTCTTCATCTTCCCCTAGAAATGTGCTAACCGAAGAACATACCCAGGGGGGAGATGCCTTGTTCTCCAAGAGGAGGATCAGGACAGACGGCAATTGTCCCCTTTCTCGAGGGGAGCCTCCCTTGAAATCTCAAAAGCTAATGGGATTTCAAATAAGGTAAGAATCTTCATCCTGATTGTATTTAAGTGATGGTCATGAACTGTGATTGTTCGATTCTTCTTTCCTTTGTCAGGAGAAAAGAAACAACATCTAGCCCTTCAACCACTTCGGGGAGGGTTGAAGTCGCTGCTAGTGCCGGAGCCTCCAGTGAGGAGCGCTCTGTCCCCTCGGTCCAGGAAGTCGTCCGGGCCGTGGGAGGAGAAACAGGCGCGGGGTCCCAGTCGCAACTAGCGGCGACTGGGAGCAGTGCCCAGCAGGCACTCCCATCTACTACCCCTGCTGTAGGCGCCTTAGGACCTTCAACGAGTGTTCCCATTAGTCCGGAAGATGCCTCAATACAGGAGTTTATGAAGGTATAGTGAACCCCTCTCTGGGTGCTTGAATTGTACATAGAACACCCTTAACTCCCTTTTTTGCATCGTAGGAACTATCCCGGATGATGGCCGAATCGTGTGCTACGGTGGCAGGCATAGAGGTCATACAAAGGGAACGAGACAGCTTGCACAAGTAAGGATCATTACTCTTCAATTTGTAAAGGTACAAATTGGTTATGACCATTCCTTCTATTTTACAACAGAAAGGTGGCATTGCAGGACAAAGCAGCGGCCACAATGAAGCTCCATTCGATCTCAGTGGTTAGGAACCAAGAGATCGAAAATAACAGACTACAGTCACAACTTGCTGGTAAGCCGACTCCTGATTTAAGAAGACTTGTCTTCGTAATATGCGAGTAACCTTTTCCCTTGTTGCAGCACAAGCGGGTCAAATAAAGCAGCTCAGTGTGGATAATAAACTCCTCCAGGACTCTATTCAATCTTCCGAAACGACAATCAGAAAACTGAGCCGTTCAGTCTTCGAAAAACTGAAGGCAGTGGCTCATCTTCTGAAGGCTGATGTGGTCGAAACCACACGAGACCACCTCAGCCAAAATGACTGGTCTGCGCTAGTTACGGCCCAAGCGGAGTCACTTCTCAAGTATCTCCCTGAGGATACACATCGACGAGAAGAGGTGATCAGAACAAGAGTTCGGTCAGCCGCTTCCGCCATCCTCAGCCGGGTTCGTCTTCACCATGGCCCAGATGCAGATCTGAATCTATTGGTGGGACCGGTTGAGGTCGAGAGTGAAGAACAACTTGAAGCCGTCATGGAGGAGGTTAGTCCCCTTGTAGATAAGCTCCTGACTGAGCTTGGGATCGAATGATCCCAATACCTGTACAGAAACAATTGTATACAATGCAATGTATATGGAAATTCATTTTTTGAAAATGAATATCTGATTTGCCTATATATATATTCTTGTTTTTGTGTTCATTTCATATTGTAAATATATCCCCCTAGCCCCCGCCTGTGATTGTTAATACTGAAGACTCAGTATCACAAACGCAGGAGAGAAGTGAATATAACGACCAGGGATGTGTGATCGAACCAACAATTATGATCAAAGTAACGCCTAGCCTTGTTTGCAAACCAGCAGCCACTCAGATAAGCAAGGACTTGCCAGAAAGCCCTGTGTGCGTTGAGAAACGGCTTATTTAGGAGTGACTTGTCTGCAAGCGGTTATGAGATTGGCCGGCGAATCCGACTAGAACGTTATAATGACCTAACCGCGGGCGACCAGCCCCCGAGTCGAATTCGCAGTAAATAGGCATAAAGGGAAATATTCATCATATGAAATGAAAACATTCTTTGTTTTATAAAAAAGATGCTAATTGAACAAGAAAAAGGGGTTGAGTACTTACACGTAGAACTAGCGAAGTTGATCGATGTTCCAAGTATTGGACAAAATTTGACCATCCTCCATGGCTAACCGCGCGGATCCTGGTCGCGGCACCGAGACCACAGTGTAAGGGCCTTCCCACTTCGGGGAGAATTTATTACGATTAGACTGATCTTGGATTTTTCGTAAGACCAGGTCGCCCACGTGAAGACTACGTGGTCGCACCCTTTTACTGTGATACTTGCGCAAAGCTTGCAAGTATGTTGCGGACTTGATCAAAGCGATATCACGCCTTTCTTCTAGGAGGATGAGGTCTTGCGACCGCTGTTCGGACTGATCAACCTGTTCGAATTGTTCTGTCCGAACAGATCCAATACTAACTTCCATAGGCAATACAGCCTCAGCCCCATAGACCAGATGGAAGGGCGTCTCACCGGTGGCTCAACTAGAAGTAGTTCGTAGTGCCCATAGAACGGTATAAAGCTCGTCTGCCCAAGCCCCCGAGCGAGTCTTAAGGCGATCGAAAACACGCTTTTTGATGCCTTGTAGTATCTGCCCATTGGCCCGTTCTACCGCACCATTGCTTTGAGGGTCCGCCACAGAAGCGAAGCACACCTTAGTTCCAATCTGGTCGCGGTAGTCGAGGAAGAGACCACTAGCGAACTAAGAACCATTGTCGGTGATAAGACGGTTTGGAACACCGAATCGAGCAACAATGTTCATATGAAAGAACTTTTGTGCTGCTGAGGCGGTAATATTTCGTACCGGTTCGGCCTCGATCCACTTTGTAAACGTGTCAATGGCTACGAACAGAAACTTGTACCCGTTGACAGCTTGTGGCATAGGACCGAAGATATCCATTCCCCAAACCGCGAAAGGCCATGCGAGGGGAATGGTTTGTAACGCATAGGCAGGTTGATGAACCTGTCTTGCGTGGAACTGACACTGAGGACACTTTTTGACCATGTGCTTGGCATCATCGAGTGCCGAAGGCCAGTAGAATCCTTGTCGAAAAGCTTTTCCGACCAGTGTCCGATATGACGCGTGTGCACCGCATACACCGTCATGTATTTCTTTCAAGAGGGATTTTCCTTCCTCCTGAGATATGCAACGCATGAATACTCCTTGAGTACCCTTTCTGTACAGAACCCCATCTATGAGCTTGTACAGGCGCGCTTTTCGAATTAATCGATCGCTTTCGGTTTCGTCCTCGGGTAGGGTCCCATGTTCAAGATAGACTTTCAATGGATGAGTCCAATCCTGTTCCTGACCGAGGTTGGTAACGGAGGCTATTACCGGATCATCCTTGACCGAAATCATGATCGAAGGACGATCCAAGTGTTCAATGAACACTTCTGCCGGAGCGGATGTACGTGAGGACCCAATTTTGGATAATTGGTCTGCGAGAATGTTGTCCTTTCGCGGGATATATTGGACTTCGAAATCACTGAAGTGTTTTTCCAATTTCCTCACTTCCCCCAGGTAATGAGCCATTGTCTCATCGGAGGTGCTGTACTCTTTGTTTACCTGGTTTACGACCAGCTGTGAGTCTCCCCTCACCACTAATCGACGAACTCCGAGGAATTTTGTTGCCCGGAGCCCTGCAAGAAGACCTTCATACTCTGCTGCGTTGTTGGTCGCAACAAAGTGTAGTTGGATGACATACTTAAGCTGTTCGCCCTGAGGCGTAGCTAAGACCACTCCAGCCCCCGAGTGTTGAAAACTACGGGAGCCATCAAAGTACATTGTCCAGTAATCGGGGCACTCCAATTCCTCTGGCACCTGCATGGGTGGCTCAGGGTTGGTCCATTCGACCACAAAGTCGACCAAAACCTGAGACTTAACCGCCGTGAGGGGCGTGAAATGGATCTCGAAGGCACCGAGTTCGACCGCCCATTTGGCGATTCGACCAGATTTCTCTGGGTTTCGGACAATATCCCCCAAAGGAAAAGAGGAGGGTACTGTGATCTTGTGCGCTTGGAAGTAGTGTCGTAGCTTACGGGAAGCCATCAGTAGCGCGTAAAGTATCTTCTGGACCTCAGGGTAACGCTCCTTAGGACCATGAAGTACCTCGCTCACATAGTAGACGGGTCTGTGTATTCCTTCCCAATCCGCGATCAGAACGGCGCTGACCGCGTGCGGTGTGGCCGCCAGATAAAGGAGCAATGGTTCTCCTTTATCGGGAGACACCAATACTGGCGGACTGGATACATATGTCTTCACCTCCTGAAACGCTTTTTCGACTTCATCCGACCATGTAAAATTGTGATGCTTCCGCAAGGCTTTGAAGAAAGGCAATCCCGTTTCGCCTAGTCGCGATATGAAATGACTTAAAGCCGCCATGCGACCAGCCAGGCGTTAAACATCCTTCATGGTCGAAGGCGATCTCATTTGTTCAATGGCCCTGATTTTCTCAAGATTAACTTCAATGCCCCTGGAACACACAAGGAAACCAAGAAGTTTTCCTGAAGAAACCCCGAAAGAACATTTCTCCGGGTTTAATTTTATTCCAAAGCGATTCAAATTACAGAAGGTTTCAGCGAGATCGTCCAAATGCGACATTCTCTTTTTACTTTTTACAACCAAGTCGTCTACATATGCTTCGAGATTACGCCCTATCTGGGAAAGAAAGGTCTTTTGCATCAAGCCCTGGTACGTGGAACCTGCGTTCTTGAGACCGAACGGCATTCTGACGTAGCAGTATGTGCCGAACGGGGTGATGAAGACAGTTTTCTCTTCATCGTCTTCTGCCATGCTAATTTGATGATATCCTGAGTAAGCATCCAGAAAACTCATCAGTTTGCAACCCGCAGTTGAGTCGACCAGCTGGTCGATGCGGGGAAGGGGAAAGTCATCCTTCAGACAGGCAGCATTGAGGCTAGTGTAGTCGACGCACATGCGCCACTTGCCATTTGACTTGCGGACCATGACCGGATTGGCGAGCCATTCCGGGTGATCAACTTCACGGATAAACCCGGCCTGTAGGAGTTTGTCCAACTCCTCTCGGATGGCTTCCTGTCGGTCAATAGCAAAACGCCTGAGCTTTTGCTTTATTGGTCGTTGTCCAGGTCGAATTGCTAACCTGTGCTCAATTACTTCCCTTGGGACACCGGGCATGTCGGACGGTTTCCACGCAAACACATCTGCATTAGCCCGGAGGAAAGTAATGAGATCGAGTTCCTATTTGTCATCCAGAGCTGATCCGACCCGAATTGTCTTGGATGGATCATCTGGGTACAAAGGAACCAGTTTGAGTTTCTCATCTAGTCGAGGAGCAGCCTTGATCGCATCGGTGGCGACGGTGGCGACCTGGGCGTCCCGGAGGGGAAGTTGATCGACCATCTCCAGAGATAGCCGGTCGCACGTGAGTGCCACGTTGCGACTGCCTCGGACCGAGATGACACCTTTGGGGCCAGGAAATTTTCCGCACTGGTAAGCATAGTGCGTTGCCATCATGAATTTAGCGAGAGTTGGCCTGCCAAAGATTGCATTATAAGCCGAATCACAATCGATTACGTCAAATGTAACCAATTCTGTTCGGAAGTTATCTGGTTCTCCCAGTGTGACCGGGAGGACCACTTGTCCCAACGGCATCATGGAGGGGCCTGGGATTATCCCATAAAACGGATGGATTATGGGCTTAATCTTCGAACGAGGAATTTGCATCTCGTCGAGTGCCTTGACCAAGCTCCCTCCATCGATCAGGACCCTTTCAACTCTCGCGTTACTGATGATCGGGGTAATGACCAGAGGGAGCCTCAATGGTCGTGTTAACCCCGTCGGACAATCAGTGCGATCAAATGTCAAAGGTGTATCCGACCAACGGGGGTATTGAGGTTCACCAAGGGATGTCTCCGTTTGGTTAACCTCTCGGTAAAAGGCCTTAAACTGCCTTTTGGAAACGAAAGAAGAAGAACCTCCAAAAATAACATTAATATGATTTTGAGGTACCTGGTAGGACATTTCCTCGTCTCCGTCGGCGTCCCTAAGCCCGCACGCCTGTTCTTTAGGTGGTAAGGTTGGCATTGGCCCAACTCCCTGGTAGAAGTCATCCAGTTGCTTCAACCAACTCCTGCAGTTCTTGAGGTCGTGGTCTGCGGAGTTGTGGAGTGGACACCACTTCTTGCCTTCCTGCGGATTAGTTGACTTTTCTGGCTGGTCGACACTCCGGCCACCAGAGGCAGTTTTATTTTTAAATGAAGGCTTGTTACCTTTGGTTGAAGGCGGCTTCTCTGCAACTGCGACCTCGCGGTATTGTCTAGAGCGGTTCCTCTTCGACTTTTTTGACTTCCCTCCTGACGAAGATTCCGGCTTCTTGGTTGAATCTTCTTTCCTGGAGTCTTTGAAACCTGGTTGTGGTGGTAGGTCACCCTTGTCAACCATCCGGTTCCATTCGACCGCTTCGGCTGCGTCAGAGTATCGATCGGCCATGTCGAACAGATCAGCCACTGATTGAGGAGGGTGGATAAGCAAGTCTTCGGTAAATCTCTGGTATCGAACAGCATGTTTAAATGCCCTGATGACGGAGCCATCGGATATGTTCGGGATGGTATTCCTCACCCCGACAAACCTTTTGACAAACTGCCGAAGAGTTTCGGTTGAAGTTTGTCGTAGCCGATGAAGATCGTCCTCTTTACCCGGCTTTTGGTAACAGTTTTGGAAATTGCTGAGGATAGCATCGCACAGCATTTCCCAATTATAGATGGAACCTTCGGGCTGGTTAAACAGCAGGTTCTAGCCGGTCCTGCGAGGACAGTTGGCAGGTAGTTGGCCATGTCCTTGTCATCGCCCCCCGCCGCTTGGATGGCAGTAATATAGATTTGAAGGAACTTGGATGGGTTCTGAGTTCCATCAAATCTCTCAATGGCCCCTGGTCAAAACTTATCAGGCCAAACGACCGCACGTAGGCCGGGCGAGAAAGCTTTACAACCGACGTAGGGACCGTGAACTGCCCTGTGACTCTCGACCGGGTTACGGGTGGCCTCACGCAACGGTGAAGTTACTCGCGGTCCCAAACGAGAGTGAACAGGAATCCGATCCCTACTACGAGAATCCTGCGTTCGCCGGTACTTGTCCTGTCGGGACGGTACGGGCGGTGGGTAACTTCACCGGCCAGAACTAGAGTGGAGGCACTCTCGTTCGCGGGAACGTGTTACTGAGCGGGAAGAGGCCGTTGGGGTCGCCTCAGACGGGACCTCATCCAGTCTTTCCGCCAGGATCCTAAAAAAGGCTGGTTTCTGCGCATCCGTGACCGTAGGAGGAAAGTTACGCATGACCTCCGCGATATAGATTGCAGTCGACCATGGGTGCTTCTCCTAGGGGCACCTGGTGTCAGTGTTTCTTCGTCCACTGGGAAACACTCCGGTGGCAAAGAAGGGATCTGGTCACGTTTGCGACCATGTGACCGACGAGAAGAACTCGGAGCAGCATCGTAACGAGCCTGCGCATCTTGAAGAGCCTCTAGGGCAGTTCTGCGTAGTTCGTTGTTTTGTTGCTCGAGATCTTGATCCTCCTTCTGTTTGCGATCTCGCTCTTCCCTAGCAGCCTGTTGATCGGGAGTCTCCTCCGACAAGGCAGCAAACTGTCTAAGGAGAGAGGTAGCCGATGGAGAAAACATCTCGGTTTGTTCCGAGTCGGACTCGAAATCAAAGAGACGGTGAAGGTTATCAGGGTCGAATCTCCCCGGGCTGATTTCCAGGCCGATATCATCCTTCCCCTCAGTAGGGTCGTATGACGGACCGGATTCATCCTCTAGCGCATTAAGAACCTCCGTGGGTTCTGACCTTGCGCTAGATGCCCCCTGGTCGATGGACATGACCTGGAGAGATGATTCCACCTCTGGAAGATTCTGGCCTTCAACCTCCTCCATCGGAACAGGATCACTTGGAGAAGGCATTGGAATGTGAGCATAATCCTCGAGATCGAAATCGTTCTCGGAATCATATGCTCCAGCCATGTTTCAGCGAACCTCCGAATTAAAATTAGGACGCCTTGAGAAAGGCCCCACGGTGGGCGCCAGCTGTCGACGATTCGGACTCGGAGTCCTCAGCCGAACTTATGCAAAATTTGTATTAGCGAGACCTTTCAAGATGACCCTCCGGGAAGGTATGTAGAAAAATGGAGAACAGGAGCACAGAGAGGTTTATACAGGTTCGGGCCCTCGATGGTGGGAGTAATAGCCCTACGTCCTGTTGGGATTTCACTGTGTGTGGTAAAGATTTACAAGATGGTGGGAAAAGACCTTCACAGGCGAAGGTTTTTCCTATACAAGTGTACAGAAAGAAGCCCCAGGAGGCTTGTAAATATAATCTAATCTAGGCCGTAGACTTGGCTGTTTGAGTGGTTGAGATGGTTCGATCTTTCGATCCTTTCCTCCGATCCCCCTGTTCGATGCATTTTGCTATTCCTTTATACTGGTCGAAAGGGTGTCATGCCATAACTGCATCAAACAGTTGTTCGGACGGTTGGATGCGGTTTTTGGAGAACCGCTCATAACCTCCACGTAGGTTAAACACGTGTTATGCATGGATAACTGCGTGTATTAACTCCTGACGGTTGATCTTCCACGTGGAGGAATCTTCGGGATACTTGGAATATTCTCGCCATAGGGGCAGCCGGACAAATGAACCCCAAGTACCCTGGTCGAAAATACTCTGACCGCGGGATGTTGGCTGACCGCGCGACATCCTTAATATTCTGTTCGCATATAGCATACGAACTCCTGACCGCGCGAAGCCTGCGGTCTGATCGCACAAAGCCTGCAACCTGATCGCGCAAAGCCTGCGACCTCGGGCTGATGCTTCTCAAAATGACTTGAGTTCGCACCGCCGGGCACATGTCTGGCTCGAATCTGTCTTGAACCAACAGTGCATTTATTTGAACTGGCTCGGATGTCAATCCTCGTCAGTCTTCACAAATCGATAGTTCTTGTTCTCATCGAAAGATCAGACCGCCCGCGTCGCATCAGGGTGGATAAGCAAATCTTGGTAAATCTCTGATATCGTACGGCATGTTTGAATGCCCTGATAACGAAGTTGTCAGAGACGTTTGGAATGGTATTTGTCACTCCCACAAATCTCTTGACGAATTCCTGAAGAGTCTATGTAGAAGTCTGGCGTAGACGATGAAGATCATCCTCCTTGCCAGGCTTCTGGTAACAATTTTGGAAATTGTTGAGTATTGCATCACACAATATTTCCCAATTGTAAATTGATCCCTTTGGTTGATTAAACAACCAGGCTCGTGCTGGTCCTTCGAGAACTGTTGGCAAATAATTCGCCATTACGCGGTCATCTCCTCCTACCGCTTGGATGGCAGTGATGTAGATTTGAAAAAACTCGGACTGGTTCTGAGTTTTGTCAAACCTTTCGATCGTTCCTGGTTTAAACTTATCCGGCCAGACCACAACATGGAGGCCTGGTGAGAAAGCTTTACAATCGACATAGGAACTGCGGAGAAGTCCACGACCTTCAATATGGTCGCAGGCGATATCACCTTGAGGAGATGCACCACGTGGACCCAGACGAGAATGGACTGGTACACGATCTCGATCACGGGAACTTCCAACCCGCCTGACCTTATCATGCTGAACTGGTCCTGATGGCAATCGATTGCGCCTGCCATGACTAGAGTGAGGGAGCGAATCGTAGAGCGGGATGACGCTGTTGGAATTGCATCAGATGCAACTTCATCAAGCGTATCCGCCAGGATTCTGGCAAAGGTTGGCCTATCCACATTTTCGATATTAGGAGGAGAATTACGTAGGGTATCTGCGATAGCACGAATCTGATCTTGTGTACTCCTCCTGGATGCCACAGGTGTTATCGTTTCTTCAACCACCGGAGGATAATCCGGGGCCAAAGAAGGTGTTTGGTCGCGCCTGCGACCATGCGGATGACAGGAGGGACTAAGAGCATAACGTGATTGTGCGAGGTGCAGGGCTTCCTTAGTAGCTCTGCGAATCTCATTCTCTCGTTGCTTGCAATTCTGATCCTCCTTTTGTTTTCGTTCATGTTCCTCCTTTTGTTTGTGTTCCTGTTCCTCCCTAGCAATTCGCTGCTCAAGAGTTTCCTCCGATAATGAAGTAAATTCTTAGGGGAGCGAGGTCGCAGATGGAGAGAACATCTGATACGGATCGGTCTGCGGTTTGGCCCGATCTTCACAGCGTAGGATTGGAGATAACTGGATCAGTGCAACCTGATGAATGACACCGCCAAGTACCGTCTGTATTACGGCAACCTGCGACACTCGATTGATCCAACCACACACTTCGATCCCTTTGTGTGGCCTTTTCTGGAAAGGAATGAAAACAACAACTATAGTAGCTAAAAGGTAAAATACTACCGTGTCAACCTTGAGCTCTGATATCAACTGATATGGATCGGTCTGCGGTTTGGCCCGATCTTCACAGTGTAGAATTAGAGATAACTGGATCCGTGCAACCTGATGAATTACACCGCCAACCACCATCTCTATTACGGCAACCTGTGGCACTCGATTCACCCAACCACATGCTTCGATCCCTTTGTCTACTCGCTCACGTGGAGTAAACGTGTTCTTACAATCACCGAGGTAATCACAAGAACGACGGAGACAAGAATCTTAGATAATTCCCAATTCTAAGGGGGTGGAAATGCTTCACTCAAATCCTAGAACAAAGAAGTGTTTTATTCTAAAAATTCTCATACCGCGATCTTGAAAATTCTGAAAATTCACTCAAACCGCGATCTTCACAGCGTAGGATGGACATAATTGGATCCGTGCAACCTGATGAATGACAATGCCAAGCACCGTCTGTATTACAGCAACCTGCGACACTCAATTCACCCAACCACATGCTTCGATCCCTTTGTGTGGCTTTTTCTAGATAGGAATGAAAGCAACAACTATAGTAGCAAAAAGGTAAAATCCTACCGTGTCAACCTTGAGCTCTGATACCAACTGATATGGATAGGTCTCCGATTTGGCCCGATCTTCACGGCGTAGGATGGAGATAACATGATGAAGAATATGGGTCCTGATCTTTCGATGAGAGGGATGCTTTCAATTTGGTGGAAGTGACTTTGACGATCCGACTACACCGTACGACGACGATGCGCCTTACCAATTGCTAAACCAACTCCGGAGGGTTATTGATCTTGCCATGGGCACGATCAACCTGCACACGAGGTTCAATTCCTGCAAGCAACCGAAGAACAAGCAAGAACGATAGTAAAAGCAATCTGAATTGCAAATATGAAACTGAGGTTCACAAATACAAAGAACAAAAGAGTGGGGTTCTATTGATGATCTTGACGAGGTGGCTGTCCAGCACAACTCGAAGATTCTAAGTTTGCTCGTAGCTAAACCAATCCAACAAAACCCAAGGAAGAAGAAGGGTAGCGGTGGCCATAAGTAGAGCGGCGGCCAAAGGAGGGGCGCCGGCCATGATGGGACCCACACACACGCAACCCTAGGAATACATGGGCTTTCGGCCCAAAGAAGAAGTGATGCAGCACCTGGTAGTTTCTGTCCCGTGGTGTCTTTCAGCGATTCCCATCGTTCCTAGCTAAATCTGGTAGTGGGACTAGAATCATTGGAAAGCTTAGGAGATAAGCTTTCCGTGGAGTGGTGGATCGTCGAAAACGGACTTCGAACGCGAAAGTTACGGCCATTTGAAGTTGGATTGCTCCTGGACAGCCGAACCAGGCTTTTCTGCGACTTGGGCTTCGACGGTGACTTGGGCTTGGAGTTGGACCTTCCTTGGGGCGTCGAGGCTTCTAGCATGAGGCTTTGGACTACTGATGAAGGCTTGAAAGGCACGACTTGTGGATTGAGGCCTCGATGTGTCGAGGAAGTAGTAGGGGAAGGAGCGGCGGTCGCAACCGTGTCAGCGATGTCCTCATCAGAACTGGATCCATGCAACCTAATGAATGACACGGAGGCAATCACAAGAACGATGGAGACAAGAATTCTCAAATAATTCCCAATTCTTTGGGGGTGGAAATGCTTCACTCAAACCCTAGAACAAAGAAGTGTTTTATTTTGAAAATTCTCATTCTATTCATTACAATATAGCACTTGCCTATTTATAGGCTACAAAAGCTCCTTGCTGACTCATCATGAGTTGTCATGGTGCACTTTAAAACTAGTTTACATCTCAACAGAGGTTGCAAATTTGAACTTTACAACTCATTTCTTTTTGACCAAGAAAGTTGTTGTAAAATTCAATTTTACTACTGTTACTTCTTGTCTAAGAAAGAAGATATCTAAGTGATGACATCAGTGTTGATGTTGACACATGCGATGACCTCTTGTGTGCTATAGATGTCCTCATCATCCTCCCCCTCTTGGAAAGGAGTCGTTGTCCTCGACTCTGTTTCTTCTGATACCAAATGATACTGATCGGTCCGTGATTTGGCCTGATCTTCACAGTGTAGGATGGAGATAACTGGATCCGTACAACTTGATGAATGACACCGCCAACCACCGTCTCTATTATGGCAACCTGTGACACTCAATTCACCCAACCACACACTTTGATCCCTTTATCGTGTCAACCTTGAGCTCTGATACCACTAATACGGATCAGTCTGTGGTTTCGCCTGATCTTCATGGCATAGGATTGGAGATAACTTAATCCATGCAACATGATGAATGACACCGCCAACCACCCTCTCTATTAGAGCAACTTGCGACACTCAATTCACCCAACCACACGCTTCGATCCCTTTGTCTACTCGCTCACGTGGAGTAAACGTGTTCTTACAATCACTGAGGTAATCACAAGAATGACGGAGACAAGAATCTTAGATAATTCCCAATTCTAAGGGGGTGGAAATGCTTCACTCAAACCCTATAACAAAGAAGTGTTTTATTCTAAAAAAATTCTCATTCTATTCATTACAATTTATCACTTGCCTATTTATAGGCTACAAAAGCTCCTTGCTAACTCACGATGAGTTGTTTTTTTTACAACTCATTACGTGTTGTCATGGTGCAGCTTACAACTAGTTTACAACTCAACAGAGGTTGTAAATTTAAACTTTACAACTAGTTTACAACTCAACAGAGGTTGTAAATTTGAACTTTACAACTCATTTCTGACCAAGTGGTTGTAAAATTCAATTTTACTACATGTTACTTCTTATCTAAGAAAGAATATAGCCTAAGCGATGACATCAGTGTTGCTGTTGACATATGCGATGACCTCATGTGTAGGCCTTGCATATTTTAGAATATCTGTTTGTAGTTGCTTGGCTCTTTCTTCATGGTACTCGTTGTTGTATTTGTTTGGCTCGAGCTCTTGTAATTTGTCCTATTGGTGCTGGAAATGTACGTGAGGAAGTATGCGATGTACTTGTGCTATCGATGTCCTCATCTGACCAAGAAATGAGTTGTAAAGTTCAATTTTACTACTGTTACTTCTTGTCCAAGAAAGAAGATATCTAACTGATGACATCAACGTTGATGTTGACATATGCGATTACTTCATGTGTGCTATAGATGTCCTCATCATGCTCCCCCTCTTAGAAAGGAGTCGTCGTCCTCGACTCTATTTCTTCTAATACCAATTGATACTGATCAGTCCACGGTTTGGCCCGATCTTCATGGCATAGGATGGAGATAACTGGATCCGTGCAACCTGATGAATGACACTGCCAACCACCTTCTCTATTACGGCAACCTGCGACACTCAAAAAAAACCAACCACACACTTTGATCCCTTTATCGTGTCAACCTTGATCTCTAATACCAACTGATACGGATCGGTCCGCGGTTTGGCCCAATCTTCACGGCGTAGGATGGGGATAACTGGATCCGTGCAACTTGATGAATGACACCACCAACCACAGTCTCTATTACGGCAACTTGTGACACTCAATTCACCCAACCACACTCTTCGATCCCTTTGTGTGGCCTTTTCTGGATAGGAATGAAAACAATAACTATAGTAGCTAAAAGGTAAAATCCTATCATGTCAACCTTGAGCTCTGATACCAACTGATACAGATCGGTCCGCGGTTTGGCCCGATCTTCACGGCGTAGGATTGGAGATAACTGGATCTGTGCAACCTGATGAATGACACTGCCAACCACGTCTCTATTACGGCAACCTGCGACACTCGATTCACCCAACCACACGCTTCGATCCCTTTGTCTACTCGCTCGCGTGGAGTAAACGTGTTCTTATAATCACGGAGGCAATCACAAGAACGACGAAGACAAGAATTCTCAGATAATTCCCAATTCTAAGGGGGTAGAAATGCTTCACTCAAACCCTAGAACAAAAAAGTGTTTTATTCTGAAAATTCTCATTTTATTCATTACAATATAGCACTTGCCTATTTATAGGCTACAAAAGCTCCTTGCTAACTCATCATGAGTTGTCATGGTGCACTTTACAACTAGTTTATAACTCAACAAAGGTTGTAAATTTAAACTTTACAACTAGTTTACAACTCAACAAAGGTTGTAAATTTGAACTTTACAACTAGTTTACAACTCAACAGAGGTTGTAAATTTGAACTTTACAACTCATTTCTTTTGGACCAAGAAAGTGGTTGTGAATTCAATTTTATTACTATTACTTCTTGTCCAAAAAATAAGATATCTAGGTGATGACATTAGCGTTGATGTTGGCATATGCGATGACCTCATGTGTGCTATAGATGTCCTCATCAACATCCTTCCTTGTTCTGAATCGGATTCGAAATCAAAGAGAGACTAGAGATTGTTCGGGTCGAACCTCCCAGGACTAAGCTCCAGATCACCATCATCCACATCCTCTGAAGCGATGTGTTGTGGTACGTACTCAGCCTCTAATGTGGTAGGACTCACATGAGGCATCTATTCTATCTTCTCTGTCTCTTGGTCAATAGACATGACCAAAGTCAGAGAAGAGGCATCTCAGGATGTTCCTTAAGAACATTCTCGCGATCAACCTCTTCCATAGGAACAGGATCATCGGGTGAGGGCATCTGAGTATGAGCATAATTATTGAGATCGAAATAGTTCTCAAAATCATATGCTCTTGACATAGCTTATCAGAACTCTTGATGAAGGAAAACACCTTGAGAAAGGCCTCACGGTGGGTGCCAGCTGTCGATGATTCGGACTCGGGGTCCACAGTCAATCTTACACAGATTTGTGAGTTAAGTGTGAGACCTTTCAGGGTGTCCTCAAGTAAGTTAAGACAAGTATGAAATGGAGACACGAAGAATTATACAGGTTTAGGCCCTCAAAAGATTGAGTAACAACCCTACGTCATGTTGTGGTTTTACTATGTATAAGAGAATTTACAGGGAAGAGAGATTGTTACAGAGGCAATCAATCTCCCTCAATACTTCTGTCTATTGTTTTTTATGGCATCTTCTTGTTCTGTCGTCCTTGTATCGTACATCTGCCATCCTTTTATATTGAACGAAAGGATGCCAATGAGAAGTAGTTTTGGACGGTTGCCATCGTGCAGTTTGTATAACCACACTAACCTCTTTGTCAGTTGACATGTACAGTTATAGATAACCATATATCCTAACCTCCTGGCAGTTAGTTGTCTTCACACGTGGGAGAAGAAGTTATCTTTAGACTTGGGAACGTGTTTGGTAAAGTTCAAACACACTCAAGTCATCTTGGTCGCGCATAGCCTACGACCTTATGATCGCGCAAGTACTATGACCATAGATTGATTCTATCCGCCCATGATCTTGAAAATTCTCATATCGCGATGTAATGATAAATTCCTCACCTTAATGCTACAACTTGTGGTTAGCTTGGGATTTTTTCTTCAATTACAAAATAGTCAAGAATGGTTTTCAACCCATAATCCTTCTTCATGATCGTCTCGCAGGTAACTTGTTTCGTCAATATTTCAATAGGGATAGATGAATGTCATCTAAAAATAGAGGTATTTCATCGAACTGGTTATCCTCTTCTTCGTCGACAACGTCTTTGACCCCAACAATACGTTTCTTGCCGTGAAGAACAATGTGCAACTTTGGATTGGCTGGGTCAATGATGTAGAATACCTGTGTGGCTTGCTCAGCAAGTTGTTGGGGAATGGGCTCGCTACTCTCGCGCAATTTCAAAGATTTTACCAGAAATCCCAAGAAGCTTGCAAGCAATAGATCATAGATCAAGGGATTTACCACTAGATGCGCGGATGCGACAAAACAGCAGTGGAAGAAGAGTTGATATTGCAACCAGATCATGACCAGCAGTGCAGCAATAACGGCCGCACCTCTACGGAAGTCCACACGTCTGGAGAAGGAGCACCGCATGTTCGTGTGCTAGCACCAGCGCACGCGGCTAGGGTTTTACAAGATCTATCTCGTGGATGGTGGTGGCAGCCAGAATAGATCAGATGATGAATGCATGCCAACCGCACCTCCTTTTATAGTGCCTTGCAGATAAGTCTTACTCAACTGCGAACCCTAATCCTAATGGTAATCCCATTACCAATAGGGGACCCGTTTCAGATCCCATCCAAATTAATACTCCAACCCGTTAAGTGTGTGTGACCTTGTAGGTTCGTGTATATTTGGACACGACCAGAAACAACTTCCTGATCACAAGTCATAAGCGGTCCCTAGCAAGACATTATGACTACCCGCATGTATACGAAGATCATATCCGACGAACCTATACAACTTATCATGGATTATCTCTTTGCCTCACGATACCAAATCAAACTCAAGGTGAGAAACGTGTCATCCTTGAATAGCTCGGTCCTTTCTTGATCTCGTAATAGACTAACCTTTCATAGTTAACTCTCAACTATATTTGGCATGGCCATGCACTTTCTTAGTCCAATTACATCAAGGGGCCCAGAGATATCTCTCTCAAGATATGAGAGGGCAAATTCCATCTCGACCATTCACTTTCAACCACATGGTTCATAACATATCTATATGTCACCTTTATGACTACTCAGTTAAAAGTAGCGATTGATGATACCAAGTATGCTACTACACATGTATGAAACCGTGATGATCTCAGGTCTAAAGATAAACCAAAATAACTGTTAGAAACCAACTGATGACACATAAAAAACTCAACAGTGTCTCAAGATGGGTCAATCCAACCAACATGTTCTCCAACATGTGTCCACAACATTAACTTGATATCTCATATCTATGGTCTATTAAACTTGACTATCAATCAATGATCGTGCTGACTTATCTTGCATTATTATTCCATGTAATGCTAAAAGTCAGGGATGTTTACAATAAGTATCACTGATAATGCGACAATACATTTATCATAATAAAGAGTTCCACGAACAAGTCACATACTTGTTTGATCAAAAAATGTGATACTTTATTCAAGGAATGCAATAGCATTTTATTCGTAACAATTCATAAACATATCATGATACAATCATCTCCATGGTTGGCTCTAGGGTATATCTCTATCAATCTCCCACTTGCACTAGAGTCAATCATATAGATATCGAATACTCATTGCTCTAGGGCATATCTCTATCACAAGTATGAATGGATCATCTTGGTGTGCGACTCTATCGAGATCGATGAGAGTAAACCCGTAATTATCAACTTTAACACCTCGAGGGATTTCGACCCATTGGCATTGAAACAAAGGAATCTTAAATAATTCGTAATCGAGCCCCCATATTTTGTTAATAACACCATAATATGAGTTCAGCACCCTTACTGCCTTGGCATCCTTCGAAATAGCAAATAGTGTCACTCCACTACATTGCGTAGTGCTCTTCTCATCCTAACTTCTTGTGCAAAATGAATACCCGCTGATGTCGTATCCCTGCCAAGTCCCTACAGTAAATCTTGGGCCTCTAGCCAACCATGTCATAGTTTCAATTATGGAGCCCTCGGTAGCTCGCAGGACTTTTTTGGATCCACCTAGCAAATTTCCTGTTATGTTCTCTGGTGACCCAAATCTGTAGCTTCGAAGGATTTTGTGACCGTAACATTTCCTTGTGGTCATGTATATATGGCTAGACCTCTGTCATGTGTTGTAAAACCCAAAAATGTGCTTTTGTGTACATATCATTGGCGGAGACGACTGCTTTGAATCCAATCATTCTGATGACCTAAAGCCTGCCCTCGTGTCGGGACTTAGGAACGCCAATTGGCTCAACACCGGCCATATAATTTGTGCAAAATTCAATCACCTCCTTGGCGGCATAACCTTCGATGATACTCCCCTCGGGCCGATGGCAAGTCCTTACGTATCCCTTCAAGATACCCATAAATCTCTCAAATGGATACATATAGTGTAGGAACAAGGGTCCACAAAACTTAATTTCTCTGATAAGGTGAACAATTAGACGGACCATAACATCAAAAAAAGATGGAGGGAAATACATCTCGAGCTGTCAAAGAGTTGTAATCACATCGCATTGCAAATCGTCCAGTCCATCCGAATCAATTACCTGCAAGGACACAATTGCACCAAATACTCATATCAGAAAAATCTGGCAATTTAGTTCCATGAATGGAGCTAATTAACTTATAGTAGGAGTGCACATACCTTCCAAGATATTGTCTCTTTGACTTTAACTGGGAGAATACCTCTGATAGCAATGGGAAGCATTTGTGACATCAGCACATGATAATTATGGGACTTCATACCAACCAATTTCAAGTCCTTCATGGACACATGTTTTTTCATGTTTGTGGAATACCCACATGGAACTTTAACACCGTGCAGGCATCGACAGAGTTCTGTTTTTTCGCTTTTGGACAGAGTATAGTAGGCCGGGGGGAGGTATGTACGCTTTCCCTTCTCCAACAGCACAAGCTCAATCCTTATCCCCATTTCCACCATATCACGGGAAATTTTATACCATCCTTTGTCTTTCCCGGAATGTTCAACAACAAACCAATCAAACTGTCATAAATATTTTTCTCTACATGCATGACGTCAATGCAATGTCGTACTTGTAAATGCTCCCAGTATGGTAGATCCCAAAGAATTGATCTCTTCTTCCAAACATTTTTTTCTCGAGGTTTACAACATTAACTGAACTCAGCTTTGATGTCCTTCACGTGCAAGTAAAGCTCCTTACCGGTTAGAAACATTGGGGCTGATCCTTCCTCAGGTTTGCAGTTAACTGATTTCCTCTTTTTACGGTATGCGTGATGCATCAGAAGAAACCTGTGGTGACCCATGTACACTGTTTTCCTACAGTTCCGCAACCACATGCTCTCTGCTTCATCTAGGCAAATAGGGCAAGCTTTGTCTCCTTTCGTATTATAGCCCAACAAATTTCAGTAGGCCGGGAAGTCATTTATGGTACAAAATATCATGGGCCATAAGATGAAATTCTCTTGCTTGTATGCATCCCACACCTGCACCCCTTCGCTCCACAATTTTTGTAAGTCCTCGATTAAAGGCACTAGAAACACATCAATATCATTTCCGGGTTGTCTGGGTCCTGAGATTAGTAACGACATCATGATGTACTTGCGCTACATACATAACCAAGGAGGAAGATTGTAGCTGTATAAAAGAACCAGCCAAGTGCTATGCCGATTGCTCATATTTCCGTGTGGATTCATACCATCTGTACTCAGCCCGAAACTTATATTCCTAACTTCGCCGCCGAACTCATCAAATGTTCTGCTGATGTTTCTCCATTGAATAGAATCAGCTGGGTGTCTCAGTTTTTTGTCTTGTTTTTGGCCTTCAGCATGCCAACGCAAGTACTTTGCATCTTTCGGATTTGCAAACAGTCGTTTCAATCTAGAGATCACAGGCAAATACCACACAGTTTTGGCTGGATGTCCTTTCTTTACCTTGTGACATTCATTGACAATTCGGTCCCTACGCTTATACCGCAATGGACCGCATCTTGGATAAATATGCAAATCTGAATACTCGTTACGATACAACACAAAATCATTTGGGCAGGCGTGTATTCTTTCGATTTCCATTCCCAACGGACACAATAGTTTTTTGGCTTGGTAAACTGATCTTGGTAACTCATTTCCCTCTAGAAGCATGTCCGCTAAAAGATCTAATAGTGCCATGAAACTCTTATCACTCCAACCGTTGCTTGCCTTAAAGTTATATAACCTAAGCACAGAAGACAACTTTGTAAATTTTGCACATTCAGATAACAGAGGCTTCTCAGAGTCAGCAATCAGTTTCTCAAATTTACCAAAGTCATTTTCAATATAATTTTCTTCTACATCATGTAACATCTCATCTAGATTTTCATCATCTACATGCACATCGGAATGAACATTATCAAAATTTGGATAATCATCGATATTACTGCAATCCACTTCCGGGTCCTGCTGATTGGTAGCGGTGCTTGTTTCCTCAAGATCTTCACCATGCCATATCCAACGGGTATATCGTGCGTTAAAACCACGTGATGTAAAAATGCAGTCCCGATCTTTTGATGAAAGATGTAAATTTCGATTGAAGAGGAGTATACGTTAGTGACCCGACTACAACCGTCCAAGACGTTGCGCCTTAGCGATCGATACACCAACTCCAAAGTGTTATTGATCTTGCCGGAGCACGATCAACCTACCCACGAGGGGCTTTGTCCCTGTAAGCAATTGAAGAACGAGCAAGAACAAGATGAACAAGCAACTCAATTGTGAATATAGATTAAGGTCCAAATCTAAGAACACAAGATAGCAGGGTTCCGAAGATGAGTAAAACGGGAGGTCTAGCCGACACGCGTGATTACAAGATGAAGTAGCAAAGGCTAACTTTAATCTATCAAAACCCAATCCAAAATGGTGTAGGACCCCTCCTTATATAGGGATTCAGGTTGGTGCTACAGTACCTGTCCACATACAATGTAATCTTCGAGTGCAAGAAAGCTACTTTGCAAAATATCAAGCCGTCTTCCTAAACTTCTGTTCACACTACTTTGCAAAATATCAAGTCGTTTTCCTAAACTTCTGTTCACACTAAACAGATTTTTCTAGAGGCCGAACTGTAGATGTACTGGTGCTCCTTCTTGGGTCTTGTGCTCGTGCTCGAACTGCAGATGTACTTGTATTCTTTTGTTGCAAAGAGGCTAGGTGGCAATCATAATAGACTATTAGAGAATTCAAGTGGAAATTGGATTCCTCTTCATGCTTTTCAAGTGGAATTTGAATTCCTCATCATGCTTCTCGAGTGGAAATTGGATTCCTCTTTATGCTTTTCAAGTGCAATTTGAATTCCTCATCATGCTTTTCAAATGGAAATTGGATTCCTCTTTATGCTTTTCATACTCAACTTCTTATCTTCCTACTTATAGTTGCTTGATTCCATTTCCTTGCTGGTCCATGCCCATACTCCTAAGCATAAGAATATCACAAGGTAGCGTCCCATTCTCCAAAGTATAATTGCAAGAACAGATGAACGAGCTCACCTAGTAATTTAACTGGCGTGCACGAGCTCGAGTGATTGGACCTTCTGGTGTAGGAGGTGGTGAAGTGTGTGTATCCATTGAGGTGATGTCCTCATCACCACGACGAATCAAATGGCTCTTAATCTGATCAGAGTTGCTAAACCTCTTTAAGTTTGTACAATCTGTATAAGGACAAAACATATCTTTCTCTCCCTTCTTCACCTTTTCTTGCTCAGCAAATCTAATAAACTCATTCACACACTCCAAATACTGAAGAGTAGTACGTTTTATTCCATACATCCAATATGTCTGATCCATCTTCAATTCACAAAATTGAAGTTGGATCGGAAATATTGGATGTATTGGATATATATAGCCTCTTACAACTGATATATGAAACCCTGACCTGATGAAACACTAATTAACCTAACTACACAACACAAGCTAGTGAGCTCATAAATCATGATGCATTGTAAGAGCTAGCCAGCTAGCTCCCTAGCTTGGACCTATAGCTAGCTTGCAAGTAGAGAGAGAGGTGATGACAAGCCTACATTAATGAGAGTGATCGAATTAACTTCCTTCCAACTTGCCCTGATCACTCTAGCAGTGTAGCTTAGAGCGTGGAACTCTTATCAGAAACATAGAGAGACAGAGCATGGAACAGAACGAAATAGCAACTCAGCAAGGATTAAGTGGGTTTTACTTATAGTGGAAATGTACTAACAGTTTACAAAACTAAAACCGTTAGAAGATAATGGCTATATATTCTAACGGTTATATTTTGAAGAACCATTAGTATAAGTATGTTTCTTCTAATGGTAAATCTATTATGAACCATTAGGAAAAAATACAACCAATGGTTTGTAACAAACCAACCGTTAGTACAATTACATGTCTGAAATAGAAGCCAAGTTGGTACATGTCTGAAACAGCAAAACAAAACACAAATTTACATATTCAAGTACATGTCTCAAATAACAATACAAATAAACAAATATACATGATACGGATCGGTCCGCGGTTTGGTCCGATCTTCACAGCGTAGGATTGGAGATAACTGGATCCGCAGAACCTGATGAATGACACCGCCAAGCACCGTCTCTTCGATCCCTTTGTCTACTCGCTCACGTGGAGTAAACGTGTTCTTACAATCACCGAGATAATCACAAGAACAACGGAGACAAGAATCTCAGATAATTCCCAATTCTAAGGGGGTGGAAATGCTTCACTCAAACCCTAGAACAAAGAAGTGTTTTATTCTAAAAATTCTCATACCCTGATCTTGAAAATTCTGAAAATTCACTCAAACCACGATCTTCATAGTGTAGGATGGACATAATTGGATCCGTGCAACCTGACGAATGACACTGCCAACCACCGTCTCTATTATGGCAACCTGCGACACTCGATTCACCCAACCACATGCTTTGATCCCTTTGTGTGGGTTTTTCTGGATAGGAATGAAAGCAACAACTATAGTAGCAAAAAGGTAAAATCATACTGTGTCAACCTTGAGCTCTGATACCAACTGATATGGATCGGTCCGCGGTTTGGCCCGATCTTCATGGCGTAGGATGGAGATAACTGGATCCGTGCAACCTGATGAATGACACCGCTAACCACCATCTCTATTACGGCAACCTGCAACACTCGATTCACCCAACCACACGCTTCGATCCCTTTGTCTACTCGCTCACATGGAGAAAACGTGTTCTTACAATCGCCGAGGTAATCACAAGAACGACGAAGACAAGAATCTCAGATAATTCCCAATTCTAAGGGGGTGGAAATTCTTCACTCAAACCCTAAAACAAAGAAGTGTTTTATTCTAAAAATTCTCATTCTATTCATTACAATATAGCACTTGCCTATTTACAGGCTACAAAAGCTCCTTGCTAACTCATCATGAGTTGTATTGTTTACAACTCATTACGTGTTATCATGGTGCACTTTACAACTAGTTTACAACTCAACAGAGGTTGTAAATTTGAACTTTACAACTCATTTGTTTTTGACCAAGAAAGTGGTGGTAAAATTCAATTTTACTACTGTTACTTCTTGTCCAAGAAAGAAGATAGCTAAGCAATGACATCAGCGCTGATGTTGACATATGCGATGACCTCATGTGTAGGCCTTGCATATTTTTAGAATATCCTTATCTTCTTCTGTTCCTTCTTGTAGTTGCTTGACTCCTTCGTCATGGTACCTGTTGTTGTATTTGTTTGGCTTGAGCTCTTGTAATTGGTCCTGTTGGTGCTGGAAATGTATGTGAGGAAGTATGCGATGTATGTGTACTATAGATGTCCTCATCAATACAACAATACAAATATACCAATTCACACATTCAAGTACATGTCTCAAACAGAACCAAGCAAGTACATGTCTGAAACAACAATACAAATACACAAATATACACCAATACAAATACACAAAACACCAATTCACACATTCAATGTATATTACAAAAGTCACGTCTGAAACAGTATATCATGACGAGGACCCAGTGGCCCTACATTGTACATAAAAGAAAACCGTTGCAAGTAGAGTATATTAAGTAAGTTATAAGCTAGTGTTGGTACACCAAGCATGGCACATTGCTACAATGTAACTACTGACTACAAGTTAGACCTGATACATCACAAATCCATTCTATAGAAACAACAAATATATGAACCACGTTTGACTTAACCATAGGAGTTCAGTTCAGAGATGCTTGAGGAGCTGGAACTAGCATTGAGTTACATTTGTATTGGTGATTTCCTCGAGCTCAAACTTAACTCAACTCTGAGTTGAGTTTAGTTGAGTTGAGCTAAGTTGAGCTAAGTTGAGTTGAGTTTGAGCTCGAGGAAATCACCAATACAAATGTAAGATGCTTTCTATAGGTCCTAAGTTGAGAAACACACCGAGCTTGAGGATCCTCTCGACCGAGCCAACTAAGATCTCACCCTTCACGTCCTTCCAGCTCTTGACAGTGATCTTCACCCTTTGTTTGGCCAACAAGACAACGTAGGCAGTGTACTGGGACGAAGAACCGTGAACTACGATGCCCCTCATGAACAGCATCCAAGGACCTACATTGATTCAATAGGCATTCTAGAGCAAATTAAGATTGTTTACTGCTACCTAAATGGCTCCCTATCTGAAAAGAACTACCAAGATGAAAGTTCTGTGGCATAGAATTCCTTTTACCCCTCAAAAGACATCATAGAAAATAGGACCTATCTATTGAAACCAAGATTTATCATTTTTTCTAAATAGAGAACTTATATCTTTTGGATAGAGAATTTCACTGATTTGGTGCAAAAGAAAGAAATATCTGAACAAATAAACACAAAAACGTTATTTGTGAACTTCTCCTGTGAACCAATCAAAGCAAATTCTATCCATTTAATTATGGTATTTGATTGTCATTCAAGCTATGAATGGTATACAAGAAACAAATAAAACAATAACTTTGTTTGTCATTCAATCACAAGTTCTACTAACCAGAACAAATACAGTAGTTAGTTTGCAAAACAAATAACTTTGTTCATAAGTCTAATTAGAAATTTTCATCCTCTTCTGTCAGATGAAATACAGTAGTTAGTTTGTGAATCAGTCAAAATTTAATCACTTGAAATTACTATATCTTAGTTTACTCACTCGAAATTTAGTCAAGGGAGTTGAAGCTGCGAGGTCCTTGGAGTTCATTCACCAGAAATCCTAGTGGCCGGCGGCGGTGGAGAAAGGTGTGGCGGCCAGCAATGGCGCAATGAACCGCAATGAAGTGCCTGGCAGTGAAGAAAGGTGCGGCGGCCGGCGATGGAGGTTTCAGGTAGGGCTTGTCGCTCTCGAGGAGAAAAAGAATTGGAAGTTGAAACGGTTCGACTGGAAGCAAAATTGCAGGGCACATGTATATTTAGAGGGAGGCCTTGTTCTAACGGTTTGACAAATTAATCCATTAGTACAATTTCCTCTATTTTAACGGTAAATATATGAAGCACCATTAGAATAAATCATGTGGTTTATTCTAACAGTCCCCAAAATACCACCGTTAGTACATGTATATTTCTTCTAATGGTTAATATATTCTGAACTGTTAGAAAAAATCGTTCCATTTTTTGTAACAGTAACTTACATCGCAACCATTAGTACAAATGCCTACAAATGCCATTTCTCCACTGCGCACCATGTACACTAACGGTTTTCTTCTAGATTGTGAAGAACCGTTAGAAGATAGGGTTAGTAGACTATATTTCTGTACTAGTGTATAGTTCTTTGAATTATTAATATATTTAGTATTTGTGAATTGGTGGTTTTGTATTTGTATTGGTCTATATATGAATCAATTCAATGTGTTAATAAATCTGTGAATAAATTCAACCTATTGAATATGAATAAATTCAATCTGCTAAATGTTGAATGTGTATTTGTGAATGTACCTTTTTTGTATATGTACTGTGTCTAAGCTCCTATTCTAAATGTTCACTGGTACTTTCTATTTTAACGGTTCACTAGTACTTTCCATTAGAATATAGTAATATATTCTAACAGTTTACTAATAACAACCGTTAGAATATAATAAGTTATTCTAACAGTGCACTACGAAAACCGTTAGAATAGAGAAAGCTATTCTAACGGTTTACTAATAATAACTATTAGCATATATTACGCTATTCTAATGTGCACTACTAAGAACTGTTAGAATATAGCACAATGTTCTAACGGTTTAGTAATAATAACCACTAAAATAGAGAAAGCTATTTTAACGGTGCACTACTAAGAATCGTTAGAATATAATACACTATTTTAATGGTTTGCTAATAATAACCGTTAGAATATAGTATGATCTTCTAACGGTTTTGAACCATTAGAATAGTGCTAGGCTTCTTCTATCGTCTCGATCACTAGTGGTTGGAGAACCGTTAGTATAGACGTTTTTGAAACATTAGTACTCAGCTTTTCTATACTAGTGGACCCTCCATAGCCATAGCTCGAGTGTGGTACATAACCGTTCTAGACTCTAGGTGGACACTTTCCACCAGAGGTTTAAGTTCTCCTTCAATTGAGTTTGTCATTGGGCAAGGGGTGAGTACAACGTACTCAACAAGTCACGTATAACTAGTGCATTTATGTACACACGGACATATACTTGGAAGGGTGATCACTGGAGTAAGAAATAAATTTGGGCAAAACCCCAATGTATGCCTCAGATGCTGAAAAACCGCGAGAATCAAAATGGAATTGGCATTCAAATTTACCAATTCCAAGTCATAATGAGCGAGAATTTCCCAGAAAAAGTCACTCTCTGGAAGACAAAATCCACAGCGTAGGAAATCCTCAAAGATTACCAACTTGCCCTCTTGCACCACAGAGCTTTCTTCATTTTCCCCAGCAAAACACCATGGAATCAGCAACCTTGAGGGAGAGATAACCCTCCTTTTCCAAGGCCAGCAAATTCTCTTCTGTCCGGTGGCTAGAACGCATCCAGCGAGCCATTGATTTGAGCTTGAGAGAAAGAGAAGAATGCTAAAGCTTAAGAACTCGGAAGAACTAAGAAAAACTTAGGGGCTCTGAGAAAGCTTCGAAAATTTTGAGAATGGTTTTTGTGCCAAAGAAAACTTAAGACATGAAGTTTTAAGGCGGTATCCCTCGGGTTTCCAACCATTGTGTTCACACCAAAAGATTTCCCTTCGACAAAAGGTTTGCATTTAATTCTTGTCACAAGAAATCTGACACGCACACCCAAAACTTTTCTTGGGTTCTGCGGGAATTTGAAACGAGAAGTCGCCATTTCAGTACTTGAAACGCCTTTTCGAGGAAAAGAAAACTTTTCATTTCAAATTCGGGGGCTAATTGACGGAGATTATTACCCGAGTTAAATCGCCCATGTCTTTCCATGGTCGCATATGCCGCTCCATGGTCGCGCATACCTTTTTATGGTCGCAGAAAACCACAAATTATCTGGCATTACCTTTCCATGGTCGCAGAGGCCAAGGAAAGAGATAATGGGATGATCCAAAGATATTCTGGACATAACCTATCAGGAATGTTTAATTCCCATAATTTTAGTAGCTATGGAACTCTTTAGTCTCAATGGTCGCAGAGTCATATTATATTACCTACAAGTATTATGGTCGCAGAGACATTTGCCACTGATCATCCCACGTCGTAGAGGCAAAGCCAAATACCAATACATGGTTGTAGACAATACGTGACCATACTATTGGAGACTTATAACCATTCCTTCATCCTTATGATTGTTCCTAAAATAATCATAAGTCCTTCTCCACTAACAAGATAAACCGTCAAGAAGATAAGGATAAATGTGCAGTTTCTATAACCACACGCTATGAATTGGCAAACCGCAACCTACAATAACTGGTGGCAACCGCTACATAGCAGTAGTTGACAATTACCAGCTGTCCTTTCGATGAGACAACTGACACCCTTTTGACAAGTCTAAATAGGGCAGGAACTTAGAAGAGAAGGGGAGATCCCTTGGAAGTAGAATTCTCAAAAAGCAATTGAGAACTAGACAATACATTCTCTTTGTAATCCATTATACTCATAGTGAATAACCAACAGGAGTAGGATTATTACTCAAACTTTGAGGGCCCAAACCTGTATAAATTTATGTGTTATTAGATCCATACATACAGTCATATCTTTGGTTATTGCCTGGATTGTCTCTCTACTAAACAAACTAAATTCGTGTAAGCTCGACTAGAAACCCTGGTTCCAATTGTCGACATCGCGGTATCGAGATTGACCTAAAGAAGATCAAGGTGATTTTACAGATTCCCCCGCCATGGAACCTGAAAGAGTTGAAGTCACTTCGAGGCCAGCTTGCCTATATAAGGTGTTTTATTTCTAACCTTTTAGGTCGCATCCAACCTTTCACTAGATGGATGAAAAAAGGAGTGGAATTTGAGTGGGACGAGTTGTGTTAGGATGCTTTTGATAGCATTAAAGAATACTTGCTCAATCCGCCCGTCTTATCAGCATCGATTAAGGGGCGGGCCCTCATACTCTATGTAGCAGCATAGCCTAACTCATCAGGTGCACTTCTTGCCTAGCATGATGATGAAGGAAAGGAGGAGGTGTGCTATTATTTGAGCAGCACCATGGCGGGTGCCGAGCACAATTATTCACCCATTGAAAAGTTGTGTTTAGCCCTTATCTTTGCTTTGAAGAAGCTACGACCTTATATGTTATCACATCAGATCTAGCTCATTGCAAGAGCGGATCCAGTGAAATACATATTGAGTTAGCTGATTCTCATGGGGCAACTTGGTAAATGGGCTCTACTCATGATGGAGTATGACATCACTTATGTCCTGCAAAGGTAGTTAACGGTCAAGACTTAGCTGATTTTCTCACAGCACATCCTGTGCCGGACTATTCTCCTTTGGTCATCGACTTGCCTGATGAAGTCTTCACCTCCAACATGATGGAATGGGAGTTGTACTTCGATGGTGCCTCCCAAACTGAATTAGACCCTGATGGTATGCCAAGGCGAGCCAAAGTAGGTCTCATGTTCAAGACACCAGAAGGTGGGACAATACATCACTCTTTTTCTCTCTTGAAGGAAGAATGTTCAAATAATGAAGCTAAGTATGAAGCGCTTATCTTCAGCTTGTTCTTGGTGCTTGACGGAGATTAATACCCAAGTTAGTTGCCTAAACCATTTTATGGTTGAAAGAAGCTATAAAACAAGACTTAAGTTATTTTATGCCTTTCCATGGTCGCAAAGACCTAATAGAAAGACTATGGGATAGTCCAAGATGTTCTGGACATAACCATTCATGGATGTTCATTTCCCGTTACCTCAATACCTGTGATTGTGGAACTCTGTGGTCTCAACACCTATGGTCGCATAGTCCATGATCTCATATACTTGCGAGTACCATGGTCGCAGACATGTCTACCCGCGGTCACCCAGGCTGCCGAGAGGAAGTTAATATCAATATATGGTCGTAGTCACTACACGACCAAACTATTGAAGAGTAACTGTCCATTGGTTAGTATTTGTATTAGTTCGTATATATGTGAATAAATTGAATGTGTGAATAAATGTTAATAACTGTCCAATGTGTCAATCTGTTCAATGTATATATTTGTCAATGTACCTTTTTTTGTATCTGTACTGTATTGTGTATCCAACCTTTTCTAACGGCTAAATAGCAAAAAAGTTAGAAGACAACAACATTTTCTAACGGTTCACTACAACTATTAGATAGAAAAAATACAATCTTCTAACGGTAACTAGTACTGCACCGTTAGAAAAAAACATAGTATTCTCACTGTAACACCCCAGGTTTGGGGTGAAAATTCTTTTTCATAAAAATTCATGCATGCATATGTCTCTTCAAGATCAGCAAAATCAGCCCAGATGTATTCTATCCTAAGCCCTAAAATCTCAAAATCTTCCCTGTGAACCCAAATCAAGATCTGACTTTCCAGATTTGACCTACTATTAATCCTAACAATAAAAGCCTTCAAAAGCCAGATCCAATTCGTTCTCTAACTTCCAGATTTGTCAATCTTTTCTGTTTTTGGAAAGAGAAAATTAATTATCTTAATTACCCTAAATACTCTGAACTCTGATTTAATCAAATCTTGACCTAATTCAGACTAGATTTTTCTTGGGTTATGATCAAGGGTATGCCAATACCTTAATCCAAAAAGTTGGCAGTCATATTCTATCATCTAGACCATTTTCACAAATCAGTCCAAGAAGTATCGCAGTTTAGTCCTTTCCAGAAGCCTAAAAAGGCTAAAAGCTACAAATCAGCTCCAAATTCAAATCTGATTCAAGGAACACCTCCCAAATGCTATTCAATAAAAAATCTTCGTCTGTGAGGATATCAAAATCTTATCCTAAAGCCCAGAATTTCAATTTTGACAAAGTCCAGATTTCAAATACCCTAAATTACCCTATTGTCATTTTCATTAAAAAACTATTCAAATGTTTCAAATCTTATCTTCTATCTTTGTCAAATCATCTGCTGAATAGTGAAATTAGATTCAGCCCTAACCATCTATATCTCAGGAATTGCAAATCAGTCCAAAACCCAATTTTTGTAATTGCAATCTGGTCCAAATCATTGTTTCAAGCAGAGCTCCCCAGCCCTTTTTGACCAGCAGCGCCAGCACGTTCGACCAGCGCCAGCTTTGCCTTCGTCTGTGCCCGTGCTCGTTTATGCTTGCATGTGCGCACGTGTCCACGCCTAAGCCGTCGCCATGGCAGCACGAGTGACCAGCAACTGTGCACTCGCGACCACACTCTAGCAGTAACAGCAGCTTTGTCAGTAACTTCGCGCCACGTCGCCACGCCGTGCCAGCCTTGTCGCCTTCGCTTTGCACCGCCCAGTGCCAAGTTCCAAAGTGCCGACCAAATGCAGCTACAGAGCCGCCTGCTCGCCATCCCGTCGTTGCCGCTGTTTGCTTCGCCCAGTGCTTCGTCGCCGCTGTTTCTTCTGCGCCCAGCCAATTTCTTTTCCCCAGCACAAACTTTGCAGCTGCTCTCTCCTCGCAAGCTTCGTCCTTTGCCTATTTAAACACTCCTTCGCCCTATGCAACCTTCACTTCACCAAAAATCAGCTAAGTACCAGATTTTTTTCACTTCTTCTCCAGCGAGCCGCCGAGGAGGAGCACATCGCCAAATCAAATTGCTGCACCAAATCCCAACTTGATTCGACCAATAAGTTCCTCCTGCTCATCTCTCTGTGCTATAGCGTTTGATTGAACTCCGGTGAACCCTATCGCCGGTGATCGCCATAAATTGTAAATGCCCTGTTCCAGAAATTGAGCTCACTCTAGTCCAAATTAGCCTTCTCTGTACTAGATTAAAATGATCACCAGAGCTTTTTGAGCAAACCTATCTAACCAGAATTTAAATTGGAGCCCTAATTGAAGTTCTTCATTTCTTCGTGCACCGCCGTGAACGCCTCACGTCGCCGACCCATTTCACCTCACCTCCGACCAAATTGACTGCACCAACTCAATCTTTGTATCTCGTAGATGGTGTAGCCGAGCCCTTTTGACATGCATTGTCCTAAACCAACACTGCCTCTTTTGCCTTCGTTCCCGAGTCTAGTGTCAACGCCGGTGAGTTCCAAACCCCAATTACAACCAGATTCCTCACTCCAGCACCATCAACACTACCTCAGAAGCAAAAGCCCTCGGTCAATTTCAAGTTTCATCAATCCCTGTGTTCTGTCACCGTAGCTCGCCCTTGTTCCTGAAAGCCAACAAGTTCGACCTCGCTGTTCGTCATCGTCTCGCCGCTGTTGTTCAATTCACTTCGCCAGCAATATCCTTGTAACCTCGCCTACCCATTTGACATAGTTGGCGAAGCAGCGCATGAGTAAATTGATCAATTGCTTGAGCCCAAGAAATTGACAGTGTGCTAGAATTCAATTCTCTGTGTCCAGGGATCTTTTTACAAATTCTTTGAACTCTTGGACTCTTCTGTAAAAACCTCCTCATCAAACAGATGCCTTGCTTTATTGTGCACCCAATGCTTTGATCCAAACTTTTTTTGCCTATTGAAAACCTTCTAAACCATGCCATTCTTGGCTATGTCAGGCCGCAAACCGAATGTCAATTGGCTAACATTCGCCGTTTTTGAGCAAACCAACTGCAAACTCAATGTCGATTTTGATGCCTTGAAACCCTAAGAGCCTTTACCACCCATCCTTAGCTCAGATTCTCCAAATTTTAGAATTTAGCTCAGTCCCAGCTTCCAAATCCTGTCTGATTTAGCATCGCCGAGATCGTTCTTTTAAAGCATATCTGCATATAGATCATAAAATATTTTAATATAGTTAGTAATCATTGTGTGTTTGTTTGTCGCTGAGCAGATCCAGAAGTTGAATTCGAGGACTTCATTGTCGACCCAACATCAACTGCTGATTTTTACGACACGGAAGGCAAGTCATACTCTTGAGCATATTGAACCTATATTTTAAGAGTTGCTATAACATAACCTTGAATATAAGTAGTATTGCATGTGAAAGAATGATTGAGATATAAAATGGCAGTACTAGGCTAGATACCTGTGAAATGTGAAATGATCAAGTAATGAGCCATGATCTATTATATATGTACTTATGTATATTCATGAAATAAAAACCCTAGCCGTGACCAGAGTTTGGTATGGAATGGTGGTGGCACTGGATGTGCGAGCACTGGATGTGCGTGGCTGTGGATGGTCTGGTCATTGGAATATAAGGACTAGAACCTTGTGTTGTGCGTCTAGTGGCATGAAAAACATACTAACCGCAAGCCTGGTATGGGACAGGCCGGAACAAGTAAGTATGCAGATCGCACATGAAACCCCTGCATGAGATGGGAAGTGGTGCACGATTGGCACGGAGTGCGGCTCCTACACATATCACTGGATGTGATTGCACGCTGACCCAGTAATGGGAAGAGGCATTCGGGGTGGGGGTATAGCCCACCACAACTGTGGAAGGTCTGGTAGTCCGACCACAAGGTCAGGGGTGAATTGTGAGTGAAACATAACAAAAGTTCTTGTTATCTCCACCTTGCCACTCACATTATGCAGTGAGGAAGGGTCTAATCATATTGATAGGGTGGGCATGAAAGTGGAATATCTTGCGGGTAATTGGTACTCCTCTGCAGAGTTAAAAATGTATTCAAATACTCTGAGCTCCCGGGTTTATAGGAGTTTGCTGTAGTGGATTAAATCCACGGGGTGTGGCACAAGTATGTTTTCTAAATAAAATTTGATAAGTCAAGATTACCCAAATGATATGTGTTGTCATGATAAAGGGTGCTATCGTGGGCTGTCGTGTGTCAACGTGTCACTGTAGTACTATAAATAGTGGAACATGAATAGCAATGCTATGCTATGAAAAATACTGCCATTGGATGAGACATAAAGAAAAAGACTATTTTACAACCTTCCACACTTCTTTACTAGCATAGGTTCATATCATCACTACTATATGTATATACTCTTACCTATGACTTGCTAAGTACGTAAGTACTCACCCTTGCAACCTACAATCCAATAGATGGAGCATTCCGTGATCAAGATGAAGGCGTGGAGAACTTCTTGGATCCAGAAGGAGGAGAGCCATTCCGCTAGAACCCTGATGTGTGTTGTTCTGCCGTCAACTTCTTGCTGTGGGGGTTCACCTATCTTCTGCTGTGTAGTTGTTATTTTGCTAGTCAATGTATGCCGCGAAGGCATTGTAATCTCTTTATATTGTATTAAGGCCAACAGGCCGCACTACTTAAAATATTTTGTAAGTTACTATGCTGTAATGTAAATATACTCCTGTGCTTGACTTATCCTGGGAAGTCAATGGTATGCATGTATGGGATCAGCTGCAGCGAGCTGGGTCCCCACGGGAGTAGGCGTTGTCCCCAAGGCGGGGGCGTGACACTCACGGTTGTGTAGAAGTATACTGTTAGAAAAACTAGTATTCTCACGGTTGCAGTACTAGTTACCGTTAGAAAATTTTTGATATGCTCTGACGGTAAATATGGAAGAACCGTTAGAATTTGGTAATATATTCTAACGGTATTTTGTTTCGAACCGTCAAAAAATATTGAAATGTTCTAACGGATAGTGCTAGTTAACTGTTAGACTTGTTAGGTTTTTCTATCAGTTATCTCAGAAAAAACCGTTAGAATATGCCACTTATTCTAACGATTATTTACCGTTAGAATATGCCTTATCTTGTTCTATCATATCTATCTCTAATGGTACAAAAACCATTAGTAGAGGTGTGTTTTGAACCGTTAGAAGAAAGTTTTTTTGTACTAGTATATGTAGAGTAGTTTAAAGCTGGACCGCTAAGTTTCTCACTAAATATGCAATTGGCCTACCTTCTTGCAACAACACGCCTCCCATTCCAATACCACTTGCATCACATTGGACTTCAAAAGTCTTAACAAAGTCTAGTAGAGCAAGAAGTGGTGCATTGGTCAGCCTTTGTTTTAGCACCTAGAACGGTTTCTCTTGAGCCTCTTCCCATTGGAATTGTTTTCCCTTCTTCGTCAGCTCATTAAGTGGTGCAGCGATGGTGCTAAAGTCTTTCACAAATCTTTGATAGAAACTGGCAAGTCCGTGAAAGCTTTTGACTTGTTTCATATTTGTTGGTGTCGGCCATGATTTGATAGCTTCGATTTTAGCCTCATCCCCAGCCTGTTTACTAAGAACAAAACCAAGAAAAACAGCATAATCTATGCAAAAGCTATACTTGTCAAGATTACCATAGAGTTTTTCTCTCCTTAGAACAGCAAGTACTTGTCTAACATGATCAATGTGTTCAGCTAGTGACTTACTATAAACAAGAATATCATCAAAATAGACAACCACAAATTTGTGAATGAAATCTCTAAGCACATGGTTCATTAACCTCATAAAAGTACTAGGAGCGTTAGTCAAACCAAATGGTATAACTAACCATTCATACAAGCCATGTTTTGTCTTGAAAGCTGTTTTCCACTCATCTCCTAGATTCATTCTAATTTGGTGATATCCACTTCTCAAATCAATCTTGGAAAAGATTACAGAACCACATAGTTCATCTAACATGTCATCAAGTCGAGGAATAGGATGTCTATACCTGATTTTGATGTTATTTATCGCTCTGTAATCAATGCACATCCTCCATGAACCATCCTTTTTTGGTACAAGTAAGACAGGAACAGCACTAGGACTCATGCTCTCTCGAACATAACCTTTCGTGAGTAGTTCCTGTACTTGTCTTTGGATCTCTTTACTCTCTTCAGGATTGGTTCAATATGCTAGTTTATTAGGCACTGAAGCTCCTGGAATCAAATCAATTTGATGTTGAATGCCTCTTAGTGGGGGTAAACTAGCAGGTATCTCCTCTAGAGACACATCTTCATGCTCCTGCAAAAGTTCAAGCATGCAGCTAGGCAAAGAAGTTAATGTGTTAGTTGAAATTAGGGTTTCTTTGTATAAGAGCACAAAGAAAGCTTGTTTGGAATCCTCAAGTGTGCATTTCTTAGTAAACAAGACTGTACCCATTTTGTTTTTGGTATTACCATTCTTTGCTTTATGTTCATCATGCTTTTTGATTGGTATAACCAAACAAGATTGTTCAGCAAGATCCTCCTTCTCTGGATCTTGCTTTTGATCTCGATGGAGCTCATCCAATGAAATCTCTTGTGGCATCAAAGATAACATGCAGATCTTTTTACCTTTGTTCTTGAATGTGTAAGTGTTGGCTCGTCCTCCATGTAGTGTGTCATTGTTGTATTGCCAAGGCCTTCCTAACAAGAGATAACAAGCTTGCATAGGCACTACATCATAGGAGATCTCATCATGATATTCACCAATAGAAATAGCAACTTTCACAATGCTAGTCACTTTCAGCTCACCACAAGTGTTTAACCATTGCATTCGGTAGGGATGAGGATGCCTCTTAACAGCAAGACCAAGCTTTTCAATCAGCTCAGTGCTTGCAATGTTATTGCAGCTTCTACCATCAATAATGAATTGACATACCTTGTCTTTTACCTTGTACTTTGATTGAAAAAGATTGTCTTTGGCCCTTCTCATCAGCGACCATTTGGGCACTCAAAACTTGTCTTACAACAAGATTTGTTCCTTGTTCAGAAGCTGCTAAGCTTGTCTCGGTTTCTGAATCAGATTCATTTCGAAGTGGTGGCACCTTGTCTCCTTCAACTTCGCCATCACTAGCAGATTCATAGTCACCCTGTGTATTAAGAATCATGGTCCTTCTGTAATTGGACACTCATTATATTTGTGACCCATGCCTTTGCACTTAAAACAAATGATATCACGAGTGGAATAAGTGTTAGATTTTTTAATTAGGTTATAAGCATTCCCTGTTTTATCCAATTGGCTTGTAGCACCAGCAGGTTTAGTGGTTGTGCGACCACTAGACTTAGCATAAGTCTTGCTGTGATTACTCACTGAATTGCTAACTTGTGGTTTCTTCCAATTGCCGAATGAAGATTGCACTTGGTCTCTCTTGCCCCTCCTCTTCACTTGTTGTTCAACCTTCACAGCTTGGTGCAAAAGTTCCTTCACATCATCATAAGGTAGCAACTCAACAACATCAGCAATATCATAATTCAAACCTCTTAAAAATCTTGCCATTGCAGCCTCTGGTTCTTCTTGTATGGTAGCATTGATCATGGACACTTCCATATCAGTGTAGTAGTCTTCCACACTTCTACTGCCTTGGACCAATCGCTATAGCTTGTTGTGCAACTCCCTCATGTAATAAGGAGGTACAAATCTTCTTCGCATCTCAGCTTTCATGCTCTCCCAATTAGCAATAGGTGGTATACAAATGTTGACCCCATCTCTTCATAGCTAATTCCACCAGGTTAGAACATATTCAACAAATTCAATAGAAGCAATATTAACCTTTTTATTTTCTGAAAAGTTATGACAAGCAAGATCTGTTCGACCCTTGCTTCCCACTCCAAATAAGCTTCAAGTCCATCCTTACCATTGAATTTAGGGATTGATACTTTTAGCTTACTCAAATTACCATTTTCTCGGTCTCTATTACCTCTTCTCCTGAAAATGTTGTTCCTTTGATTATGGAAGCCTTCAAATTCTTCTTCCGAGTTGAACTCATCAAGTGAATCGTTGTTTTGATGATTCCTTGCTAGAGGAGTTCGATTCCTATTTGCTCCTCTAATTTCAAGAGTTTCTATTCTTGCATTCAGCTGTGCAGCAGATCTATCTTGTTTCTCTTCCATTCGTTTCAAGAACCTCAGAATTGCTTGCATTTTTGAATTAGATATTTCTCCATGATCTGATTCTTCCGCAATGGGTTTATCTCTTTGTCCTGACATTGTTAGATAATACAAAAGAAAAGAAACAAGCATATAGTTTCCTTTGTGGAAACCATCACAACTCACTTTCTCTAACCAAAAGCTCTTATGCAATCTAAATAAGTTTGCAAAGTGGCTATCGACTTGATTGGAAAGATGGCAGTATTCAGGATGATGAATCAAGCAATTATAAAGTGCAGGATGTGTGAAAACATAGGTTTTGAAGTGTAGCTTGGTGGGATTTTGTAGCAAGGAAAGACAATTTGAAACTCAAACAGATGCAAAGTCAAATATTGATCTAGAAAAATCAAGGTCTATGTTTCTGATCTTGTCAAGAACAAGTCTTGCAAAAAGAAATTGAGTTGCAACAAAGTGAAACTGAGCACTTTCAGAAACTTTCTTCCTGTAACAGAACAAGATATCAATTTTCACTTCTTTTCTTGATCAGAACCTTTTTTCGGTTTCTTTTCTGATTTTTGGACTCAAAATGAATGAATACTATTGAGAATATTCAGCAACCTAAAGAAACAAGAAAAGACTTGACCAGCAACTAAAACAAGACTTGATGGATGAAAACTTGACAAAGCAAAGTAAAAGAACAGATTGAAACACAAAGGGGGTTTTGTTTTTGAAAGATTTTGGCTTGTGGACTCTAGGACAGAAAAGTAAGATAACTAGGGAATATGATCCTACCATGGCAACTTATGCTCTGATACCATCTGATGCGAAATCCAATCAAGGAAGTTGCAAAGCAGCTTCAACAATTGGATCCTTTTTGTGGCTCGATCTTCACAAAGTTATAATCCCTAAGATAGCTAAGATAACTTGGTTAATGACCTGATAAAAGAGGAAGCCAACCTTGTGTTAGATGCACAGGACCTGCAACCGAACAATTACCCAACCACAACCTGAGACCAATCCACACAAACCAAGAACAAGTCTAGGCGAGCAACACGAGTTGGGTGAAAGATAAATCTTTCATCTTGTTGCAAACTCTAGAGAATCCACAAGAGCAAAGGTTAAGAGAATTCACCCTTAGAACATGAGATAACTCGCAAGTAGCAATGGCTATATTCTGCAATTAACAAAAGTTGTTTACATCCAATCCCATAGATGGTTATTTATACTAGAAACAACCCTTCTAGTTAGGTGTGATTGAAAAGAGTTGCACCTTTTAGAGGTGTGAACACAAGGTGGATGCATCTCCTAGATAAGAGAACTCTTTTAAAAACAAATCTAATTATATAGTTTGAACCCAAAGTAGATGCACCTCTTCAAACAAATTTCAGCCAGCATCATACCCATGCAATTATGGGCCATCTCTACTTAATATAACTGATCCATATGCATGCATACTTGATTTGGATGGTTCAAGCCAGTAGTAACATGTCACGAGAGTTATTTTAAGCTTGCTGTAGCTCATCACTTTGCAAATCCATCGATTCAGTAGAGACATACCTGAGTTCAATAAGAGAACAAGCAATGGGTGTTGCTTCTAGGCCCTTAATCTTGATTTTGATGATAAATGACAAGAAGTGTCTTGGACTAATCTATTTGCTTTGAGTAAAATCAATAAGATTAGGTGAAAAGAAGAAATGTTAAATGGGAGTCGCAAGCGCAAGGTCGCAGTGTCACCTGGATCTGCAAGTCGTGAGCCAAGGTTGCCTGAGGTCGCGAGCCAAGATCGCAAGCGCAAAGTCGCCAAGAAGGAAGCAGCAAAGACCTAAGATAAGTGCTTGTTTATTGTACTTGTCTCGGAGTTTGGAGTTTGACTTGATTTTATAGAAATTCTTTTTAGTTTTTAACCGTACTATTCAGAGGGGTTGCGAAATTTCTTTTAGTTCTGGCAAAACCTGAGAAACTCTTAGGTTATTTGTTGCATTCACATTCATTCATATTCTTGGTTAAAATATGAGAAATATATAGATTTCAAACAGGGACTAAAACTAGTCTTTTGAGTACTGTTCATTTGACCAGGTACTGGTCATACGATCAAACACTGTTCATTCGACCAGAGGTCACACGAATACTATTCATTTGACCAGACACTGGTCATGTACTGTTCATTTGACCAGACACTATTCATACAACCAGTAACATTGTTCATATAACCAGTAATACTATTCATACAACCAGACATTCCAACGGCTATTTACTAGCCATTAGAGGTCATAGCTGGCTGTTAGTTGTACTGATTTCTTTCCTTTTCGACCACAACGGCTAGCTAAGAGGTTGGGCTATAACTATAGGTGTTTTGAGCAGTATTCTCATTCATCTTAAGCTATATTCTCATATACACCTTCAAGCATCAACTCTCTACTCTTTTGAGTAGTTTTTAGAAGAAATTTTGAACACTTTTGAACAGATTTTCGCTACTGTTTTTTAGCAGTTTTTAAAACATTTTTGAGAAGATTTTCTCTACTGTTTTTGAGTAGTTTTTAAAACACTTTTGAGCAGATTTTCTCTGTTTTTAAGCAGTTTTTAAAACCATTTTGAGCAGTTTCTGTTCACATTTTCGAGCAGATTTTTGATCAGTTTTATAAACAATTTTGGAACTGATTTTTGATTAGTTTTACAAACACTTTTGAGATGATCTTTGAGCAGTTTTTTGAGAAGCTTCTGTTCATATTTTTTATTAGTTTTATAAACACTTTGGCAGATTTTGATCAGTGTTTATAAACATTTTTTTGAGCAGTTTTTCTAAAGAACCAAGAGATATATTTTTTGATATACACTTGAGCCCAAGTGCTAAAATCTTGATCTTTTGCTCAAGTATCATTCATTGTGATTGAGAGAGATCTTCTGAGAGCATTCATCTGCATTATTGTTGGGGTCAAGAGAAGATCTTGCAACTTGTTACTCTTGGTGAACGCCCTCACCTAGACAGTTTGGAGGCGTGGCCGTTGACCTCTCCATTAACAGAGGTTGTTGGAGAGGCTCGGCATATTTTGTGAAAGGCATCGGTGCTCGCCTATCCGGAGTGGAGAAGGAGCAACCTTAGTGAACAATATTCTTGTGGATCTTGAAGTAAGACTCATTCATTTGAGTGCTTCAACGAGGAGTAGGGGAGACCGGGCGAGTCTCTGAGACCTCGAGATAAATCACCGTGTTTGATTTTCTTATATTTCTTAGTGCAAATTATTATCAAATTGTTTTTAGTCGAAAAGTTTTAAAGCCTCCTATTCACCCCCCTCTAGTTGGCATCCTCGATCCTAATCGTGGTATCAGAGCGTGGTCTCTCTTTTGAGTAGGCTTCACCGCCTAGAGAGAGGATGGCTTCAAATGAGGGTTTTCATCTTGATCACACCGGGCGTGCGCCTATCTTTGACGGGACTAACTATCCCTATTGGAAAGTGTGCATGACGGTTTTTCTAGAGGCCATGGGGCTTGATGTTTGGGACATTGTTAAGATTGAGTTTACTCCTTTCGTTGGTCCGGCAAATCACTCCGATGATGATAGGAGAAAACTCCACTTAAATGCCCTTCCCAAAAATGCTCTCTTTGCCGGCTTGTCCCTAAATGAATACAACCGCGTGAGCAACCTTACCACGGCTCACAAAGTTTGGACCACCCTCGAGGAGATATATGAGGGCACCAGTAGGGTCAAGGAGGCAAAATTGCTAATAGTTAGGCAAAAATATGAGACATTCACCATGTCACCAACCGAGTCCGTGGATTCTATGTTCACTCGGTTAAACAACATTGTGAATGAGCTCAAAGGACTCGGAGTTGTTTTTACTAACATTGAAATTGTAATAAAAATGTTTAGGGCTCTTCCGGAGAGTTTTGACACTCTTGTGATGGTCCTCACCAACTCTGACTTATCATCCACCACACCTACCGATCTCTATGGGAACCTCATCACCCATGAGATGCATCGGAAGGAGAAGAAGGAGGTGGCCGAATCATTAGAGACGAAAAAGAAGAACTTGGCATTCAAAGCCAACTCCAAAGGTGATTCAAACGATGGCTCCTCCGATAAGGATCTAGCCCTTCTTGTAAAGAACACCAAAAAGCTTCTTCGCAAGTTGCACAAGAAGGGAGTCAACATCGACACAAGACCAAAGGGGTCAAAGCAAGCAAACTTCAAGGACATCATATGCTATGAATGTCATGAAAAGGGACATATAGCTTCAAGATGTCCAAATAAGAACAAGCCTTGGGATAAGAAGAAGAAAGATCCTAAGAAGAAGAAATTCTTCAAAAACAATGGCGAAAACCAAGAAGCATGCTTTGGAGAATGGATGTCCGGAGAAGAGAGCTCCAATTCTGACTCTGATGATGAAGAGGGTTGTTCCAAGAAGCTAGCCGGATTAGCTCTTGGCAACAACAACACATCGACAAGTTCATCCTTTTGCCTTATGGCTAAAGGTGATGAGAAGGTACATTCTCTTGACCCTTCATATGATGATCTAGTTGAAATGATTAGTGAATTAAATGATGCTTTTGGAATCACAAAGAAGAAGTATAGAGCACTTAAAGAATAGCACTCTTCTTTACTTGCTCTTTACTCCGATTTGCAAGAATCTTAGAAGGTCTTGTCATCAAGGATCTCACTTACTCACCAACTAAGGTAGATGTAGCTGTTTCTTGTGACTTAGTTGATGATATACCAAATGTAGTCTCTAAAATTGATATGTCAACTAGTTGCAATGATTTAATCGATATGCCATACTCATCTGGCTCTAGTAATAAAGATTTGCAATTCCATGAAATAATCTTAAATGAAAACAATGAACTAAAGGCTCAAATCAAGAAACTTAGTAAAGGTTTAGAAAATTGATACAAAGGGAAAGCATCTCTTGATCTTCTTCTTAGTGGGCAAAAATGATCATTTAGAAAAAGACTTGGATACTTTCCAAACAAATAAAATAAACCAAAAACAAAAACTATTTTTGTAAAAACATGCAACAAATTTTGTTATAGATGTCATGAAATTGGTCACTCATATGATGCTTGTCCTTTAATGACTTCAACTCATTTTGATGCATGCTACATGCTTAAGAGGTCAAAGAAAGGATATGTGATAGCAAAGTTTGTTGGAGCACCCATGCTAAGTAAAAACAAAAAATCTATTTGGGTGCCCAAAGTTTTGATTGCTAACATCGAAGGACCCAAAAGTGTTTGGGTACCTAAAAAGACTTGATTCTTTTGTTTTTGAAGGTGAACTACAAGACCGGTGGAAAACATTGGGTGCTAGATAGTGGATGCTCCGAACACATAACCGGTAACAAAAAGTTGTTCACCTCATTGGAAGATAACTCAAGTGAAAACCAAAAGATCACCTTTGGCGACAATCGTCAAGGAAATGTGGTAGGCTTGGGTAAAATTGCTATATCTCATGATCTTTCAATTTCAAATGTTTTACTTGTTGAATCATTGAATTTTAATTTGTCATTCGTTGCACAAATTTGTGATCTTGGATTTCGTTACATATTTTCTCCTAAAAATGTTTTAGTTGAAAGTTTAAAAGACAACTCTTTGATCTTCAAAGGTTTTCATTTTGGAAATCTCTATCTTGTTGATTTCAACTCAAAATATGCATCTCTTTGAACATGTCTTGTTTCTCAAACATCGAAGGGTTGGCTTTGGCATAGAAGACTTGCACATGTTGGAATGCATCAACTTAAAAAACTTTTAAAACATGATTTGGTAGTTGGATTGAAGGATGTGAATTTTGAAAAGGACAAACCTTGTAGCGCTTGTCAAGCTGGCAAGCTAGCTGCTTCACATCCAACCAAGCGCATTCTTTCAACTTGCAAACCATTGGAACTTTTGCATATAGATTTGTTCGGCCCTGCTGAACATCAAAGTATTAGAGGAAATAGTTTTTGCTATGTTATTGTTGATGATTTCTCCAGATTTACTTGGGTGTTTTTCTTGGCCCACAAATCTGAAACCCTATCTTGTTTTAAAAGATTTGCAAAAAGAGTTGAAAAGGAATTTGAACTTTCCATTAAGAAAATTCGTAGTGATCATGGTGGAGAATTTCAAAATTCTAATTTTATTGATTTTTGTGATGAGTCTGGAATCAAACATGAATTTTCTGTGCCCTACACACCTCAATCAGCCCTACTATCTAATTCACTAAATTTGCATTTCAGTCCAAATACTTTTTAGTATTTGTGTTTCGGTCCTAATCCTATTTTACTTAGCCGACACGCCGTTCAACCAAACCTCGCCGTGTCTCTTGCTGCCGGCCAAGCCACCTTTTGTCAATGAGTGCGTGTGTTTGCATGCTTGTATGTGTCTGTGCCAGAACCATCACCGTGCCTTCGCCGTCAACCAGCAGCAGCGCGCGCGCCAGCGGGAAAGTTTGAATCTGCACGTGTGCACGTGTTGTTGCCGGGCCCGCTTCGTCACCTTCGCCTCTGCACAGGCTAGCACCAAGTTCCAACGCCTCTGCCACCAACCGCCTGACGCAGTTG
The DNA here is from genome assembly GCA_019359835.1 of Pharus latifolius. Classification (NCBI taxonomy): domain Eukaryota; kingdom Viridiplantae; phylum Streptophyta; class Magnoliopsida; order Poales; family Poaceae; genus Pharus; species Pharus latifolius. The sequence continues at coordinate 39,237,357 of CM033329.1, forward strand.
TAGAGCCGCTATCGCCGTCTCATCGTTGCCGCCGTTGCTTCGACCAGACACTTCACTGGCACAAGTTCCACAACCTCCAGCCTCACTAAATCCATCTTGTGCCTATTTAAGCTCGCCCATGACCAGCTTTATCTTCACCATTGTTCTCCAGAACTCACTTAGCCACTAAGTCGTCGTCTTCTCCGTTTCTTCTTCTTCTCCGACGAGCCGCCGAGGAGGAGAACGACGCCAGAGCAATCCACATCACCAAACTTCAAATTGACTTCACTGGTATATTCCTAGTGCCCATCTTCTCGTACCATAGCAACCAATTTGACTCTAGTGAACCTCATCACCGGCGATCGCCGGGATTTGATTTTTCCCTGTTCCCGCTATTGCCCCTAGTTCTCGTCCAAATTAGCCTCCCCTTCTGTAGAATAAAATGATCACTAGAGCTCATTGAACAAGCCTGTTCAATCCAAATTTGAAATTAGCCCGTGATTGAAGTTTCTCGTTTCTTCGCGTGCCGTCGAGATTAGCTCACGTCACCGGCCTACACCATCACTCCTCGACAAATTAGCGACACCAATAGCTTCCCCTTGCATCCCTCTTGCTCCCATTACAAGGAATTGAACTCCAAAGCCCTATAGCGGAAAAGCCTAATTTCTTCTTCTCCGGCCGCGTCGTCGAACTCCTCGCGGCACCGCCCCAATCCGATTCCCCTTAACCTCACCAATTGGACCAACCTGGGAACCTAACAATGCTCTTGATGTTGAGATTAAATCATCCAATTGCCCTATCGCCGTCGAGGCAGTTTTCCTCTCCGGTGCGCCGCCGCTCGCCGTCGACTAGCCTCCAACCTAGTCCAGTGCACCAGATTGTGGCTAACAGCTCTAGTTAGCCTCAGGCACTTCAATCTCTAGAGTCGCAGCTCGAAAACACGATTTGGGTATTTTACCCCTTGCTGCCGTGTTGCCAGCGTGTAGTCCGGTCGCCACTGGCCACTCCCATCGTCACCACTTTGTCCTGTAGATTCGCCTCAACCTCCTAAGCATATCACTCCATTGCATTTCCTTTCGATTTTGTGCAAAATCATGATTTGTCCCTATGCCAATATCTTGTCCAGTAGCTGTACCTTGCTGTGTCGCCACCGTGTTTCTTCGCCGTCGTTCGCCGCCGTCCGTCCACTCCAGTGATCGAAACCAACTCCATTGTGTTCCTGTTGTTTCCGCCTACCTTCTAGACATAATTGGCGAAGCAATCAAAGCCCTAAAGCACTCCAGCAGCTATGCCCTAGTTTTAGTTCATGTCAGCCTGTGTCAGCTCCATGTCAGCCAGTGGCATTAACTCAGTTTGACCACTTTTGTATGTGCAAATTGAAATCTACTTTGTCTACCAAGTTTGTAGAATATGTTCTACATTTTCTTCAACTGCCATATCTTGAGAAAAGCTCTCTAAGGCCAACCAAAGCCATGTCAGGCCATGAACCGAATGTCGACCTACAGACATTCGTTGTATTTGAGCAAACCAGCCGTGAACCGAATGTCAAATCTTATGTATTCCTGATAACCTCTAGTACTCAATCTTAGCCAAATTTTTTGAAACTCTAGGGTTTTGACTCAGTTCAGCCTGTAGTCTCAATCAACTTCAGCATCATTCAGTTATTCTTTTAAAGCATATGTGCATATAGATCATAAAATATTTTAATATAATTAGTAATCATTTTGTGTTTGATTTATTGCTGAGTAGATCCAGAAGCAGAGTTCGAGGACTTAACTGCCGACTCGACACTAACTGCTGATTCTTACGACGCGGAAGGCAAGTCATATTCTTGAACATCTTGAACCTGTATTTTACGAGTTGCTATAATATAACCTTGAATATAAGTAGTATTGCATGTAAAAGAATGATTGAGATATGATTTGGCAGTACTAGGCTGGATGCTTGTTGAGATGTGAAATGTGAAATGATCAAGTAATGAGCCATGAACTATTATATATGTATTTATGTATATTCATGAAATAAAACCCTAGTCGTGATCAGAGTTTGGTATGGAATGGTGGTGGCACTGGATGTGCGTGGGTGTGGATGGTCTGGTCACTGGCATATAAGGTCTAGTGGCATGAAAAACGTACTAACTGCAAGCCTGGTGTGGGACAGGCCTGAACAAGTAAGTATGTGGATTGCACATGAAACCCCTGCATGAGATGGAAATTGATGCACGATTGGCACGGAGTGCGGCTCCAACACATATCACTGGATGTGATGATGCATGCTGACCTAGTAATGGGAAGATGCAGTCAGGGTGGGGTATAGCCCGCCACAACTGTGGTTTGTCCGACCACAAGGTCAGGGGTGAATTGTGAGTGAAACATAACAAAAGTTCTTGTTATCTCCACCTTGCCACTCACACTTTGCAGTGAGGAGGGGTCTAATCATATTGATAGGATGGGCATTAAAGTGGAATATTTTGCGGGTAAATTGGTACCCCTCTGTAGAGTTAAAAACGTATTCGAATACTCCAAACTCCTGGGTTTATAGGAGTCTGTTGTGGTGGATTAAATCCACGGGGTGTAGTACAAGTATGTTTTCTAAATAAAATTTGAAAAGTCAAGATTACCCAAATGACATGTGTTGTCATGATAAGGGGTGCTGCCGTGGGCTGTCGTGTTTCGACATGTCGCGGTAGTACTATAAATAGTGGAACATCAATAGCAATGCTATGCTATGAAAGGTGCTGCCATGAGATGAGATATAAAGGAAAAAACTATTTTACAACCATCCACACTTCTTTACTAGCATAGATTCATATCATCACTACTATATGTGTATACTCTTACCTATGACTTGCTGAGTACGTAAGTGCTCACCCTTGCAACCTATTATCAAATAGATGAAGTGCTCTATGATCAAGATGAAGGCTTGGAGAACTTCTTGGATCCAGAAGGAGGAGAGCCAGTTCCACAAGAGCCCTGATGTGTGTTGCTCTGCTGTCAACTTCTTGCTGTGGGGATTCACCTAGCTTCCGATGAGTAGTTGTTATTTTGCTTTAACCAAACTTATTTATGCCATGATGGCTTTGTAATCCTTTATGTTGTACTAAGGCTAGTAGGCCATACTACTCAAAATATTTTGTAAGTTACTCTGCTGCAATGTACTCCTATGCTTGACTTATCCAGAGAAGTCAAGGGTATGTATGTATGGGACCAGCTGCAGCGAGCTGGGTCTCCACGGGAGTAATGGTAAACCCCAAGGTGGGCCTTACCCACAGGGGGACGCCACAGTTTTTCCCTCAAGGAGTGGCTCCAAAGGGCGATTGTTGAGAAGCGGCTTACTTTAGAGCCCCAAGCTATTAATCTCGATTATCGTACCGCAAACTTTACAACAGTTTGTGAAGGTCCTTCATCCATGCAAGCAGATAATGAAGATGGAGACTTGTGGTTGCCACTTGAGCAAGTAGAGCACCAACTAGTCAATCATTGGCCAATTCCAACTCTTTCCAAACAGGGAGGAAGACCATGGGAGATGATGGAGCGAAGACACCCACGACGTAAACTCCAAAACCACATTCAGGATCATGCTACTTCCATCTCAATGATCAAGTCACAAGCAAGACAGAGGCAACTTGTTCCAAGACATCGATGCATGCCACCAAGATTTGTCCCTCTGTCAGAAGGAGATGAATCTTTTCTCGACCAAGCCGCACTCTTCTTACTTTGGCACAGTTCTTACCTAAAGATTGGGGGCAATCCTCTGCACCAATAGAGGCAACTGATGCTGAAATACCTTCACCTTCTTTAAACATTGCCTCGTGCAATGTGATTCTTGCAGGTTACAACTCCAATACATTTGACTCGGAGGAGATATTTATGGCGCAAGAACGTGAAGTACTTCATACTGACATTTTTACCTACAGCAATTCAAGTTGAAGAAGTCAACATGAACCTACGGGCCTGTCCTGAACCTCCCAAGTCTCGATTGTATAGAGAAGAAAGAGAGAAGGCTTTACTTAACAAATTGCCAATGTACCAAGTGTCTCACCAAATGTCTGTGCTGCTGAAGAAGAGAAGCAAGCGCAGCAGGAAATTGATTATAATATCATTGCACATTTGAATCTCATTCCTGCACTTTTGAGTGTGTATGATGCTTTAATATTGGTGCCCGATCTTCGGCAGGCCCTTATTAAAGCACTACAAGCTCCTAAGTTGTACGAAGTGGCAATGGTGAAGTACCGTCTTCTCTGCAACGCCACTGGCATAAATGAGATCACCTTTTTTGATGAAGACAAGGTCATAGAGAATGGCGATCACAATTGCCCTCTCTACATAGAAGGGAACATCGGGAGTGCCTACCTCCGATGAGTCTTGGTTGATCTAGGGTCCTCAGTAAATATTCTTCCAATTCGAAGTTTAACTCGTGCAGGTTTCTCATTTGAAGACTTGGAGCCCACAGATGTGATGATATGTGGCTTTGACAATCAAGGAAGGGTGGCCATGGGGGCAATTACTTTGAAGCTCCAAATGTCCACTTTCAGTTTCAAGGTGTGGTTCCTCGTCATCGAAGTAAACACCTCCTCCTCCGCGCTGTTAGGGAGACCCTGGATACACAAGTATCGGGTAGTTCCATCAACTCTGTATCAATGCCTCAAGTTCATAGATGGCAATGGAGATCAGTAAATGATAGTTGCTAACAACAATCCATATACTTTCCAAGAGTCGCATCTCGCAGATGCGAAATATTATTTTCCATGTGAAACTCCTGGAAAGCAGCAAGGAAAATTGACGCTAGCTGTAGATGCTCTAATCGTGCTGAGTTCACAAGCGAATTTCCTCATTGCACCATCCCTACCTGCCAGGAAGAGGGAGTTTGCAAAGCGTGCATAGAGGGGCAGGGATTCCAGTTGCGAAAAATCATTCGTAGCTGTCCCTTACTTATATGGCCCTTCAACCCCAACATCAGCCCCGTGGGAGCAAAACTCTTTTGCTCCATTATTGTTGAAAGCGGGAGCTGCTTCTTCTTCTTCTTCTGCACCTACGTTGCTAAGGTCGAAAATGGAAGCATCTCCAATGCTCCTTACCTCAGGCTTAAAGGAAGCCAACTCGGCTCCTACTTCTTCACCCTCCATTTCTTCAACTAACAAAAATATTGTAGGTGCTCAAGCAAATTGCAAGACAATTGCGGCCCAAGATGAGTCATCATCTCCTTTCATCTTTGATCCATGTGGAAAACTGGGAGTACAAATGGTTTTCATGCAAAAGCGAGGACTTGTCAAAAGAAGAATAAAACAGTTCAAAAAGGCAGTGATAAGTGCTACTTTCAAGCAGCCTCCATCGTGCTATACATCTGTGACAACACCATTGGAAGTTTGGCATATTCCGGACCCAAATGATTGTGCTTTACCCACCATATTTTACAAAGTTCCAAAGAAGCAGGAATATGATCCTATTATTGAACAGCCTAGTCTTTTGACTGACCCCGAAGCATCTTTAATCACCATGAAGGCTGAGCCCCGAATGGCCAATCTGATCAAAAGGGTTGGAATCAAGCTAGAAAGAAATCAAAGGTTGCCACCTCTGCCGGCAATTTGTGAAGAATGGTGGGAGCAATCAGAAAAGCTCATCTGGAAGGGGCACAAGTCTCATGACCTCCGCTCGAAGTATGGCTTGGGCTATGTTAGCCCTGACGATGACGATGATGAAGCTGATAATGCACAAAGAGTCACATGTCATACCATAGTGACTGGCGTCAGCCCACAAAAGTATAATGAATTTGAATTTTTAGGTTCCAATGAAGACGATCGGACTCTTCATCAACCTTGGTCCTTTGGAATTGCTGCAAATCAAAGTCATTGGGATGGAGACGAGCAACATCTCTTGGCTAGGATATATGAAGAAATGCCTTCTAAACATGGAGAAGTGCTAGATGCTGCACCTGCACCTCAACAACTTGAAGATGGAGGACAACTCACTGTTGATGAGCTCGTGAAGATCAACTTCGGAAGTGAGGAGGATCCGCGTCCCACCTTTATTAGCGCAACCCTCACGCCTGAAGAGCGTGAAAGTTACCGAAACTTCTTAATGGAGTACAAGGATTGCTTCTCTTGGTCTTATAAAGAGATGCCGGGGCTTGACTCTTGGGTCACCACTCATAAGTTGGCAATTGATCCACAATTTCGCCCTGTGAAGCAACATCCGCGACGCCTCCGCCCAGAGATACAAGAGCAAATTATTGCTGAGGTGGATAAGCTAATCATAGCTGGCTTCATCAAGGAAGTGTAATACCCACGCTGGCTGGCTAATATTGTCCCGGTGCGAAAGAAGAATGGGCAGGTACATGTTTGTGTCGATTTCAGGGATCTGAATCAAGCTTGTCCAAAAGATGACTTCCCCTTGCCTATCACAGAGATCATCATTGATGCCACTACGGGCTATGGTGCTCTCTCCTTCATGGATGGATCATCAGGCAACAACCAGATCAAGATGGACAAACATGATGCCATCGACACCGCCTTTTGTACACCAAAAGGGAATTTCTATTATACAGTTATGCCCTTTGGATTGAAGAATGCTGGTGCTACTTATCAGCAAACCATGACATTCATCTTTGATGAATTAATTCATCATTCGATAGAATGTTATGTTAATGACTTAGTGGTGAAAACTCGAAAGTGTGAACATCATCAAGAGGATCTCCGCATTGTCTTTGAAAGGCTGCATAAGCATAAACTAAAGACGAATCCCTTCAAGTGTGCATTTGCTGTTCAATCTGGTGTCTTTTTAGGATTTATTGTGTGCACCGTGGCATTGAGATTGACCCAAAGAAGATCAAGGTGATTATACAGATGCCCCCGCCAAGGAACCTAAAGGAGTTGAAGTCACTTCAAGGCCAACTTGCCTATATACGACGTTTTATTTCTAACCTTTTAGGTCGCATCCAGCCTTTCACCAGGTTGATGAAGAAAGGAGTGGAATTCGAGTGGGATGAGCAGTGTCAAGATGCTTTCGATAGCATTAAGGAATACTTGCTCAATCCACCCGTCTTATCAACACCGATCAAGGGACAGCCTCTCATCCTCTATGTAGCTGCACAATCTAACTCATTGGCGCACTTCTTGGCCAGCATGATGATGAAGGAAAAGAGGTGGCGTGCTATTATTTGAGCCGCACCATGGCAGGTGCTGAACACAATTGTTCACCCATTGAAAAATTGTGTGTATCCCTTATCGTTGCTCTAAAGAAGCTACGACATTATATGTTATCACATCAGATCCAACTCATTGCAAGAGCACATCCAGTGAAATACATATTGAGCCAGCCGGTTCTCATGGAGTGACTCGGTAAATGGGCTCTACTCATGATGGAGTATGATATCACTTATGTCCCGCAGAAGGAAGTTAAGGGTCAAGCCTTAGCTGATTTTCTCGCAGCACATCCTGTGCCGGACGATTCTCCATTGGTCATTGACTTGCCTGATGAAGAAGTCTTCACCTCCAACACGAAGGAATGAGAATTGTACTTTGATGGTGCCTCCCGAACTGAACTAAACCTTGATGGTATGCCAAGAAGGCGAGCCGGAGTAGGTCTCGTGTTCAAGACACCAAAAGGCGGGATAATACATCACTCTTTTTCTCTCCTATAGGAAGAATGTTAAAATAATAAACCTGAGTATGAAGCACTTATCTTCGGCCTCTTATTGGCACTTTCTATGGATATTCGTTGCCTCCATGTATTCGGTGATTCTTGTAGGATCGAGGATGCCGACTAGAGGGGGGTGAATAGGAGGCTTTAAAACTTTTCAAATGAAAAAACTTTTGCAAAGAAAAGAACCAAAATAATTGAATAATATATTGCACAATTAAAAAGAAAGATGAAGGGAAGACAAACACGAAGATTTATCCCGAGGTCTCGGAGACTCGCCTGGTCTCCCTTACTCTTCGTTGAAGCACTCAAATGAATGAGTCTTGCTTCAATATCCACGAAGGATATTTCTCACTAATGGTTGCTCCTTGTCCACTCCAGAAAGGCAAGCACCGATGCCTTTTACAATCACGCCGAGTCTCTCCGACAACCTCCGAAATGGAGAGATCAACAGCCACACCACCAAACCGTCTAGGTGAGGGCGTTCACCAAGAGTAATAGGTTGCAAGGTCATCTCTTGACCTCCAACAAATACCGAGGAATTCTAAGTATGCAAATGATGCGAATAAAACACTCGGTAGATCACAAAACTCAAGACTTCATCAAAAGATCAAGATTTTAACTCTAAGAACAAATGCTTAAATGTGTATAAGAGAATGAGGGTGCCTATTGTATAAAACATCTGCTCAAAGCGTCTATTTATAGCCCAAAGAAACAAACTAGCAGTTGTGCTCGAGCAGAAAAGAAACAGCACATGCTGACAGTCAGCATAGATCAAAAGCAGTTAAAAGCAAATCTCAGAGAAAACTCAGCTAGCCGTTGTGGTCGAATATGGAAACAAGAATGCACATACTGACAGTCAGCAACACATGCTGACAATCAGCATCTACCTCAATGGCTCAACAAAAATCACGGATAAAACTTAGCTACCGTTTGTGGTCATATATGGAAACAAAACAACTCATGCTAACAATCAGTATCGACCACAAAACGTCCAGTAAAACAAAAATCAGAAAGCAAACAACTTGTGGTCGAAACTCATGCTGACAGTCAGCGTAAGTTAAAAAGTTTCAACTCAAAAAGACATGCTCTCTGGACAAATGGCAGCAACGAAGCTGACATTCATGTTGACTGTCAGCATCACATGCTGACTGTCAGTGTGGCTAAAAATAGTCATAACTTTTGATCCAGAGGTCTGATTGAAGTGTTTTATAGCTTGTTCGAAAGATAACTTAAAGGGCTATAATTTTGTTAACATGAGCAAGCTCTAGATCGGCCTAGATAAATCTGTAAACTTCAAAAGTGTTCCTATTGCCAAAATATCTGAAAACCAAACCACTTAAAAAACAAATCCGACTGAGATGAATGAAGGCAATGACCTAAGAGTTTCTTGATTTATGCAGGAGATGTAGAGAGAACTTGCAACCCCTCTTAATAGTACAGTTTAAACTAAAAAACAAATTTCTATAAACCGATCAAACTCCAAACACCGAGATCGGTAAAAAATAAAAACCCATTTTACTTTAGGTCCTTTGCATCTTCAATCTTGCGACTTCCGTTTTGGCGACCTTGCACTTGCGACCTTGACTCCCAACCTTGAACTATGACCACAGCCAACATTGCGACCTTGCGCTTGTGACTTTGGCCTCGGACCTGTAGATCTTCCTGGATCACTTGCAGACTTTACAGAAATCGCTCTGCATATAAATAGCTCAAAGACAAGGTTAGTCCAAAACACTTAATGTCATCAATAATCAAAATCAACCTAAAAGGGCCTAGATGCAACAATTCCCAGCTTATTGTGTGCCAAGTCAATGGCATTTATGAAGTCCAGAAGCCTGAACTAATGCCATACCATGAAGTGGCCCAAAGGTTTATGAACAAATTTGAGCATATTGAGATTACTCACGTGCCTCAAAGTCAAAATGCATCAGCTGATGCTTTGGCAAAGCTTGCTGCAGCACTTTCTCTTCCAGATGGAGAGTCCGCACAAGTCATCATTGAAGAAAGGTGGTTGCTTCCTACGATTTTGGAACTCATCTCAGAAGAATTTGAAGTTGGCATTATTGTCACTTCTCATATTGAAGAGGAAGACTGGCGTAAACCCTTCCTCGATTATTTCAATCACAGCACTCTCCCAGATGACCCTGTGAAGAGACGTCAGCTGCAACAACGACTCCCAACATACACGTACAAAGTGGGGGTTCTATATCGACGGTCCTTTAATCAAATGCTCCTTCGATGTCTTTCCCGAAGAGAAGTTGACAAAGTTCTGCAGGAAGTTCACCACAGAGTTTGTGGTGGCGATCAAAGTGGACCAAAAATGTATCACAGCATTAAATTGGCTAGTTACTATTGGCCCAGTATCATGGCTGATTGTCTCAAGGTGGCCAAGTCTTGCCATGATTGTCAAATACATGGTGATATCAAGCATCAACCACTGGTTCCTCTTCATCCACTGTCCCTTCATGGCCATTTGACGCCTGGGGCCTTGACGTCATTGGTCCCATCGAGCCTCCTTCATCCAGGGGACATCGTTTCATTTTGGTGGCAACTGATTAATCTCTAGGTGGGTTGAAGCAATCCCATTATGAGAAGAGGAAGTCTGACAACAACATCAACTTTTTGGAGCGCAACATCCTTTACCGCTTCGAGGTACCTCACCGCATCATCTCCGACAATGGAAAAGCTTTCAAGTCGCAGAAGATCTTTAATTTTGTAGCAAAGTACAAGATCCAGTAGAATTATTCTACCGGATATTATCCTCAAGCCAATGGATTAATTGAAGCCTTCAACAAAACATTGGGCAAGATCTTGAAGAAGACAGTCGGAAGATATCGAAGAGACTGGCATGATCGTCTTTTTGAGGCGTTATGGGCTTATCGCGTCATGGTGCACACTCCAACACAGGCAACACCCTATTCTTAGTGTTTGGGAGTGAAGCCGTGTTGCCATTAGAGATTGAGATTCCCTCATTAATAATTGCTCTTCAAGAAGAACTCACACATGACGAATAGATTCGGCTTCATTTTCAAGAGCTTGATACCTTGGAGGAAAATCATCTTCATGCACTTGAAGACATCGATTTGTACCATCGATCAAAACATGGTACGGGCATATGACAAACTTGTCAAGCCTCGTGTCTTCAGGAAAGGCAAACTTGTGTGATGAGGACATCCTTCACATCAGCGATCGACTAGAAGAACTTTGCTCTCGATCAGAAAAACTCTGTGCATAATCAGCATTGCTCAAGGTCGCAACACTACTCATGGTCACAATCGATCAAGCCTGAAGACACATGGTCGCAACCTGAGGACCATCCAGTCTGCCGATCAAGCTTAATTATTCATCGACTTCAACCAAGCGCCAATTTCAACACAGATGTCCAAGTAGGTCATGTGAGCACTTGTTGGAAATTTAATCGAAAGATCTTTTCAACGCATCAAGAATTATCAAATTCTGACATTGTATGCAACCAGGAGACCAAAACAATGGCAAGTGCACGAGGGGAAGAGTCATGTTCGGATCCGTGAAAATTAGCCCGGGAATTTCTTTTTATAGTTTGTTAGGATTCTATTCTGTTTCAAATTAGTTTAGAATTCTAATTTTAAACCTTCTATCTTTGTAGACACCATCCTCTATAAAAGAGAGGCATGCTCATAGTTTTGAGACAACCACGAATTGAATACACAAATATTTTCAGAGAAGCTTTTGCTCTTGTTCTAGGGTTTGTGCTCAGAAGCCACCGCCTAGAATTGGGAGTTATTCTCTTACCATTGTTCTTGTAATTTCTTCGTTGATTGCAGGACAGTGCGTCTACTTTTGAGTGGTCAAGTAGACGACGATCAAAGCGTGTGGTTAGGCGAATTCTTTTGTCTCAAGTTGCTGTATTGACAGTGGTTGTCACCATCGGTTCGTCAGGTTACACGAATCAACGAGTTATCAATGATCCTACGTCGTGAAGATCGGGCACCCGTATCATTGTGCTTGTTTTTTGACGCCCCATTGCAGTCACAAGCAAAGTCAAAGGCAAGTTCGAGCCTAAATGGGAAGGACCGTACATCATCGAGTAGGCATATGATGGTGATGCGTACCAACTCATTGATCAATAGGGGAACCGCCCAATGCCCCCCATCAATGGCAGTTATTGAAGAAGTACTTTGCATGATTGTGTCTTTGGCGTGATCTCCTCCCCCCTTCTTTTCTTTCTTTCACCCCTTTTGCTTTTGATTAAGATCTTCTTGTGTTAAAAAATTTTCAAAAAAAAATTTTTCAAAAAAAATTTTCTTTTATGGGTGGCAATACCCAACAATGAAAGGCTTTCTTAGCTTTGTCAAGTCAATCACCCCTGGTTTTGCGGCTGAAGGATTCATGTACTAAGCAAAGAGTGAATCAACTTGGCTTTATTTGCAATGGAATGACCTCCACACAAAGCACACAGCAGGTGTAAAGTATATGTAACCAAGGGCAGTAGGATGCTAATTCTCGTCCTATCTGAAGCAACCAATTCACCATGTATATTGCTATCCAATGCCTCTCTTCAGATCAATGGAGACATCAAGCCCCTGGAGAAACTATAAGATAAAGAGCAGAAAAGGGCTACTTGACTCAGCACAAGTCATAGTTCAATGTGCAGCCACTTGCCACTCCTGTGAGGCGTTAACAAGGGTCCTTTTAAAAAAAATCAAGCCTGCAGGGATTATTCAATCACTGCAAGATGTGGATTGGCTAATTTTGAAGTCTCAAAGCAAAGAAGCACCAAGCAAAGTTTCAAAGTAATGAAACAACCCTCAGTGGGCAATTTCTTAAAAGAAGCTTCCAAGAAATCTCAAGAAGTACCTTCAAGAAATCCTCCAATAAAGCAATGAAGAAAACCATCCACCATCCTCAACAAAACTAAGGCAAAATTCTAGCAATCCTTTCACCCTACAAACCTCCAGCTATTCAAGTCAAACCAGTCATACCTATGACTCCCGATTCGATGAAGTAAGTGCAAGGTGTATGAAGTCTTGGTGTTGTCTAGCAGAAGAGAAAGACTTGAAGAGGTTCTTACTGCCTTTGGTGACTTTTACTGAAGCACTATGCTACATACACATCTTCACGAGTAAATGAAGTTGTAAATGAAGTTCATCATGGACATTCAATGTCTTCAGCATAGTGAATCCTTTAGAGGCTATATCCCGCGATGATATCCATGGCTTGATGCTTAAAGAAAAGCCAATATTTCAAAATAAAATATCTTTTGGGAAGGTTTTGCCCCAACATTTTAAAGAAAGAAGTCTTTTTCCTTTCTTTAAAACCCTATTTCAAGTTTTGGGATGGTTTTCACCATATTTTAAAGAAAGGTATCTCTTTTCCTTTCTTTAATATTCTATTTCAAAATCAAAAAAATGTTTCTTATGGGAGGCTTTTACCCCAAAGTTTTAAAGAAAGATGTATTTGCTTTTCTTTGTTCTTTTATTTTAGGGAGATTTTACCCTAATTTTACAAAGAAAGATGTTCTTTCCTTTCTTTGATGATCTTAATATTATGAGGGTTTTACTCCAAAACTTGAAAGAAAAATGTTTTATTCCTTTCTTTGATGTACTTTTCCAATGAGAAGGATTTACCCCAACATTCCAAAGAAAGATGTGTTATTCCTTTCTTTGACCCTTTTTATGGGAAGGATTTACCCCAACACTCCAAAGAAAGAAGTTGTTTTCTTTTCTTTGATATGCATGTTAACATCGCTAAAGTTAGGTCTGAAGATGGCTGTGTGATGCCTTGACCAAACAAAGTTTGCAATGTGACCATTAATGGGAGCAGTGAAGCGTGCCAGTGCGGTTCACGTGGATCTGTGAAACCCTTCAACTCTACTGGTTGGCTCTGTGGTTGCAAGACGGACGCAGTAAGGTTGATAAAACACCTTAGGTTGTGGTATGATCCTTCGCCATGACTTAGGAAGACTGATGGCAGTGGATCACTTTGATGAAGCTGTCAATTTCTCTTGCTGGTTAGCTCCGTGGTAGCTAGACGGATGCAGCAGAATTGCAAGGCTTTAATTGTCACATAGCTTCCACCTCTGGTCATCAATAAGAAAAGTTCTTCTACAATTCTTTGGTCACATTGAGCAGCATCAGTGACCACAGTTTCTTCGATCGCCTCATCTTCGACCAAAGCATCTGTAAGTTAATTACATGCAGATTTCGTTGCTTGACGCTAGTTTCAAGCATCGCAACTCAGAAATAACAGTCGGTTTCTCCAAGTTCAGTTTGAGCTGCTTCGCGCACAAACTTAACTCGATGAGGGGCATTTGTTCGATGAATTTTTGTAATAAAAATTCATTAGAAAAAAATCCCATATGGCCAAAAGGGCTAAAATAAAAATACATGTATATTTTGGTTGTAAAAAATGATAAAAACCAGGACAAAAACTCCACTGGTCAAAAAATCGATCAAAATTGGATTGGTCAAACCTGGTCAACAGTCTGGTCAAACTAGTCAAAATTGGACTAGTCAAATCTAGTCAACAGCCTGGTCAAACTAGTCAAAATTAGACTGGTCAAACCTGGTCAACAGTCCAGTCAAACATGGTCAAACGGTCAAACCAACATGCAACCCGAGTTCGAACAGGACTTATCTCTAACCTTTTGTTTATTTAAATAACAAAAGTCTATCTCCTATTAAAATTCAAAAAAGGGGATAATCTTTTTTATCCTTTTGTTTATTTAAATAAGAATATATCTAATATTCGAATTCAAATCGCCTAAATATCTCTGGTTGTTGGATGGTCGCAACCAACTTGGAGCCTCTATAAATAGAGAGGGGGTGCTAGCATTTTGGAGACACGCAGGTGCAAGAGAGGGGCAAGGCAGGCGCACAAGAGACAGTGTACCAAGGACGGACAGGTAGACGAACATGTGAACAAAAAAGGCGAACAGGATAAGAAGCCGGCGTAGGAGAATCCCTGCTTTTCTTCCTCTGTAGATCTACTCGAGCAAACTTTGAAAGTTGTCATGGGTGAGTCTTCTTCACATGCATAACATTCATTATGCATCATACCAGAGATGAAGGCCTCGTTTGTGTGCTAGCCATTCCAGTACCGTTTCAACCTTCTCTAACAGGAGAAGATCAGTGATAACTTCTCATCCAGAAGTCTGATCGACCCCAAATATTTATGGTGGATAGGGAGTACAGTTACAACATGTCTTTCAAGTTTCAATCCAATCGGAGATCTCTAAGGTCGAAATTCGACTAGAAGATAGGCTCTGTCCAATGCCGTTTCAGCTTGCCCGAACGGGAGAAGATCAATGATAACTTCTCATCTAGAAGTCCGATCGACTCCAAATTTTTATGGTGAACAGGGGGTACAGGTATAACATGTCCTCCAAGTTTCAAGCCAATCGATGATTTTTAAGGTCGAATTTCGACCAGAAGATAGGCTCTGTCTAGTGGCTTTGAGCCTACCTAAACAAGAGAAGATTGATGATAACTTCTCATCCAAAAGTCCGATCGACTCCAAATTTTTATGGTAAATAGGGGAGTATAGGTACAACATGTCCGCCAAGTTTCAAGCCAATCGGAGATCTCTAAGGTTGAAATTTGATCAGAAGAGAGGCTTTGTCCAGTACCGTTTCAGCTTGTTCCATGGGAGTAGATCAGTGATAACTTCTCATCCAGAAGTCCGATCAACCCCAAAGTTTTATGGTGAACAGGGGAGTACAGGTACAACATGTCCTCCAAGTTTCAAGCCAATCAGATCAGAAGAGAGGCTCTGTCTATTGCCGTTTCAACTTGTTCTATGGAAGTAGATCAGTGATAACTTATTATCCAAAAGTCCGATCGACCTGATATTTTTATGATGAAGGGAGTATAGGTACAACATGTTCTCCAAGTTTCAAGCCAATCAGAGATCTCTAAAGCTGAAATTCGACCAGAAGAGAGGCTCTGTCCAGTGCCGTTTCAGTTTGTTCCACGGGAGTAGATTTGTGATAACTTCTCATCTAGAAAATTGATCGATCCCAAATTTTTATGGTGAACAGGGAAGTACAGGTGCAAGATGTCCACCAAGTTTCAAGCCAATCAGAGATCTATAAAGTCAATATTCGACTAGAAGAGAAGCTCTATCCAATGTCATTTCAGCTTGTTCCATGATCGGTGATAACTTCTCATCCAGAAGTTCGATCGACCCCAGAATTTTATGGTGAACAGGGGAGTACAGGTGCAAGATGTCCACCAAGTTTCAAGCCAATCAGAGATCTATAAAGTCAATATTCGACTAGAAGAGAAGCTCTGTCCAGTGCTGTTTCAGCCTGCCCAAACCGGAGAAGATCGGTGATAACTTCTCATCCAGAAGTCCGATCAACTCTAAATTTTTATGGTGAACAGTGGAGTATAGATACAATATGTCTTCCAAGTTTCAAGCCAATCGGAGATCTCTAAAGTCAAAATTTGACCAGAAGATAGGCTCTGTCTATTGCTGTTTCAGCCTGCCCAAACAGGAGAAGATCTGTGATAACTTCTCATCCAGAAGTCCGATCGATCCCAAATTTTTATGGTGAATAGGGGAGTATAGGTAAAACATGTCCTCGAAGTTTCAAGTCAATCGGAGATCTATAAGGTCAAAATTTGATCAAAAGAGAGGCTTTGTCCAGTGCCATTTCGGCTTGTTCCATGGGAGTAGATGGGTGATAACTTCTCATCCAGAAGTCCGATCGACCCCAAATTTTTATGGTGAACAGGGGAGTACAGGTACAAAATGTCCTCTATTTTTCAAGCCAATCAGATTAGAAGACAGGCTCTGTCCAGTGCCGTTTCAGTTTGTTCCATGGGAGTAGATCAGTGATAACTTCTTATCCAGAAGTCCGATGACCCCAAATTTTCATGGTGAACAGGCGAGTACAGGTAAAACATGTTCTCCATGTTTCAAGCTAATCAAAGATCTCTAATGTCAAAATTCGACCAGAAGAGAGGCTCTGTCTAGTGCCGTTTCAGCTTGTTCCAAGGGAGTAGATCGGTGATAACTGCTCATCCAGAAGTCCGATCAACCCCATATTTTTATGGTGAACAGGGGAGTACAGGTACAACATGTCCACCAAGGTTCAAGCCAATCAAAGATCTCTCAAGTAAAAATTCGACTAGAAGAGAGGCTCTGTCCAGTGCCATTTTAGCTTGTCTCACGGGAGAAGATCAATGATAACTTCTAATCCAAAAGTCCGATCGACCTCAAATTTTTATGGTGAACAGGGAAGTACAGGTAAAACATGTACACCAAGTTTCAAGCCAATCAGTGATCTCTAAGGTCGAATTTGACTAGAAGAGATGCTCTGCCAGAAGACGTTTCAGCTTGTTCACGGGAGAAGATTGATGATAATTTCTCATCCAGTAGTCCGATCGATCCCCAATTTTCATGGTGAATATTAGACACACAGTGAAGCAAATACTCCAATTCGCACCTCAATCCAAAGTCAAGAAGATCTCCAGAAGACCAATGCAAACAAGTTTTGTCTCGCTGAATTTCAGCTTGATGTATGAACATTGCATTGAAGATAGTTTTCAATCCGACGGTCCGATTGCTCTCAAATTTTGATGACCAATCATAGATTCATCTAGAAACTATTCCTACAAGTTTCAAGCAGATCAGAGGATCGAAAGGCTCCCATCCAGTTTGTTGAAGAGAAGCTAGTGCAGTCCAATCATGTCAAAAGTTGTCAAAACAATCAAAGCCATTGATGAATGTTCCAATGTGCTGCCTATCATGCAATATGTATTTCCTGAAGCTAAGGAAGTCAATATGTTATCACAAGTCATTCCATCCACTTTTCCATGTCGTTGAGTACTGATGAGGCGAAGACAACATGCTTTTTGTCCGTGACTGACGAAGCCGGACACCATTCATGCCGGGTACTGATGAGGCGAAGGAATCCACTTGTTCGCGACCGAAAAGGCCGAACAAACCCTGGCCGCGAACCGATGAGGCGAAGGCCATATTTTGTGATAGTATACCATAGCCTGATGAGGTTATGGATTTGCATATTTGCATGCATGGGCATACGCATTGCATATATTCATCGAAGGGCAAAGTTATTTTGAAACTTGAAGACGATGACCATCAGCACAGTTTAATCAGTGATTTTCTGCATACTTGTTCTGCAGATGTAATTAACCAGGAGCTTTTCAAAAGCCCTGAGAAACCATGAACCATGCAGTCTCCTAAAGTCAAGATGTACTTTCCTTGGCGCAATGAGAGCTTGTAATTCCAAAGGGACTTGTAATTTGTAATTCTTTTCAGAATTAATAAAGTGCATTGTCTCCTCTAAGATTGTACTATCTATGTTCTCTCATGTGTATACTTATGTATACTGGCACGCCCGCACCACGGAAAAGGGGCCACTTTCCCGGAAGAGAGATCTTCTCGGCGAAATAGTCATTTGCATCTTTTTGGGGTATATATATACCCTTGTATCCCTCTGTTGTAACCTAAGTCTCTCATTTGCAATTAATAGACAAATCAATAGGCACTCTCTTGGAGACCTCTCCCCGCGAGAGAACCTCCCTCGAGACATATGTTTGGGTGTGCCGACAGGACTAGGGTTCCCATTGGGACCTGAACCTGTATAAACCTTTCGTGTCAATCTCTGTGATCCCCCAATGTGATCCGGGAGGATTTTCAAGTCCTGATCACATATGGTTTCGTGTCCTTAACCGTGATCGGAAAGGTTTCGCGACCATGGATTGGTCCTCTAGTCGGAATTGTAATCCAATCTGAATATATATAACTAAGTTTATATGTTTATGATTAGTTAGTTATATTAGTCTAATACGTTTAGGTTACTGAGTCTAATACGTACTCATACGATTGGACTATAAATACCTTGTAATAGGTCTAGTTTAGATCATCGAAGAGTCATAGAGCTTATTTAAGTCTTAGACACTTATAGTTCATCGACGTAGACGAGTCTGTTTAACGTTCGACGTGTAAAGCCCTCTTTGAAATAAAGAGTTATGCAATTACTTTGAACTGTGTTTCGATCATCCTTTATGTTTCGGTAATTTCGAGTAAGATCTTGTTATTCCGCATATTAGTATCTGGGTGAGCCTAGTGCGAAAACCAAGGCTAGGTCTCAAATGGATCAAGTTGGTATCAGAGCAACTTTCCTATCCTGTGGATGGTGAAGACTTGCCAGGGTTACAAAACCTCCGGGGAAACTCCAGGCGATCAATTGATGGTTCCTACAGCCGCGTCTCCGACAATGTCTGACGATACCTCCGTTCAAGCTAACCTAGCCGAACAAGTGGCTAAACTCTCCACCAACATGGAAACCGTGCTTGCTTGGATTTAGCAGCAGGCCATGATTGTACCTCCTGAAGTAGGGAAGGTTATGGGTGTGAAGACTGGTGAAGACTTGCGCAGGGTAGACGAAGATGAAGACAAAGGCAACCACAAGACGTTACCTCGCCAACACCTCCTTTGCTGTCGGATCTTTTAAGGTCGATGCTAAGATTGATATACCCATATATGATGGGGTGATCGATGCCAAGAAGCTGGATTCTTGGATTGACCAACGTGAGACCTACTTTGACCTAAAAGAGTTTAGTAGCGCTCAAAAGCTGAAATCTGCACCTTTGAAGATGAAGGACCACACTAAGACATGGTGGAAGGCCCTTGTTGATGCGACGTGGGCGGTCCGATCTTTCGATGAGAACACGAACTACCGATTTGTGAAGACGACTCTCACGATCCGGCTACCAACCGTACACGACTGATACGCCCTGGCAATCGCTGAACCAACTTCGGATTGTTATCGACCGAACTAGAAGCACGATCGACCTGATCACGAAGATCTATTCCTGCAAGTAATCAAAGAACAAGCAAGAACAAGATAAACAAGCAATCTGAAATTGCAAATATAGATTAAATCACGAAAAAGAGTTGGGGTTCCGAATACAGATATTGATGTTGACCTAGCCGACCAAGAAGAATATCTCAATAGCTTCACGATGGAAAGACTATGACTAAACAAAACCCGCAGAACCCTAATGGTTTAGTATGATTATATAGAGGAGGTAAAAGAGATCGGTGGTCAGGTAAGGAAACCTGAAACCGACATGGACTCTTTCCCTACTCGGACTCAAACTCAATACACGGGACTTG
The DNA here is from genome assembly GCA_019359835.1 of Pharus latifolius. Taxonomy (NCBI): domain Eukaryota; kingdom Viridiplantae; phylum Streptophyta; class Magnoliopsida; order Poales; family Poaceae; genus Pharus; species Pharus latifolius. The sequence continues at coordinate 39,257,105 of CM033329.1, forward strand.
ACCCAACCAAAAAGGTGACGCAGCACTGACTCGGTCCAATCAGAATCTGGTCAAAATTTGTTTTGTCAATTTCCAGCAATCCAGAAGGAATTTGGATGTGGGGCTAGATCCATTAGAAAGATCTCATCGTGGGCTTCTCTGTGGACTATAAGAACGTCCCAATCGGACTTCGTATGAGGGAGTTATGGTCATTTGAAGGCAGGCTGCTCCTGGATGGCCTAACCGGACTCCAACTCGAATCGATCCGGGACTCCAACTCGACTTGGGCTCCTTGCTGGTCCTTGTGTCCTTGCTGGTCCTCTCCATGGTTCCTAAGCACAATATTATCACTATTAGATCGTAAACCATTCTCAAAACCATATATATATAAACTTAGGAACAAGTTCACCTGGCAATGCAACAATCGGGCTTTGCTGCGCGTTATTGGTCCTTGTGTAACAAGCGGAGGATTATGGTTAGTGCGTGTATCCGAAGAAGTGATATCCTCAACATCCTCCCCTGCTTGCATTTGAGTCATCCTCGACTCAAGCTCATCTTCCTCACCCAAATATGGCTTCAAATATGCAATGTTAAAGGTGGGACTAACCCCGAAATCTGCAGGCAAGTCAAACTTGTATGCATTATTGTTAATCCTCTCTAACACTCGAAAAGGTCCATCAACTCTAGGCAGCAACTTTGATTTTCTTAGGTCTGGAAACCTTTCTTTTCGCAAGTGTAACCAAACAAGATCGCCCGATTCAAAAATTATTTCTTTTCTACCCTGATTAGCAGCAATCTTGTACTTTTCATTCATACGTTCTATATTCTCCTTAGTTATTTCATGCAGTTTAAGAATCAATTCAGCACGTTGTTTAGCATCAATGTTTACCCTTTCTGAAGATGGTAAAGTTAATAAATCAATAGGAGCGCGAGGAACAAACCCATATACCACCTGAAAGGGACACATCTTTGTGGTTGAATGCAGCGATCGGTTGTAAGCAAACTCCACGTGAGGCAAGCATTCTTCCCACATCTTCAAGTTCTTCTTCAAAACAGCCCGCAACATGGTGGATAATGTGTGGTTGACAACTTCGGTTTGGCCATCGGTTTAGGGATGACATGTAGTAGAAAACAGCAACTTGGTCCCCAATTTCATCCATAAAGATCTCCAAAAATGACTTAAGAACTTCGCGTCATGATCTAAAACAATCATATTCGGCACTCCATGTAGTCGAATGATTTCCCTGAAAAACAAATCAGCAACATTTGTAGCATCATCGCTCTTTTGATAAGGTATAAAATGTGCCATTTTAGAAAATCTATCGTTCTAGGCAGTCCTAAAACAAAGTCCATAGAAATGTCCTCCCAAGATGTGCTAGGAACAGGTAGAGGCATATATAAACCATGTGGATTAAGTCGTAACTTAGCTTTTTGACATGTAGTGCAGCGTGCAACGTAGCGCTTGACGTCACGCCTCATCTTCGGCCAATAGAAGTGAAAGGCCAAGATGTCTTCCATCTTCTTAACACCAAAGTGTCCCATTAGACCTCCTCCATGCGCCTCCAGTAACAACAAAAGACGAACAGAGCTAGCAGAAATGCATAGCTTGTAGCTCGATAAACAAAGCCATCATTTATCACAAATTTATTCCAGCTTCTTCCTTCTTTACAATTCAGCAATACATCTTTAAAATTAGCATCATGAGCATATTGCTGTTTGATGGTTTCTAATCCAAAAATCTTGAAGTCAAGTTGAGATAACATAGTGTGACGCCTAGACAAAGCATCAGCAATAACATTCTCCTTCACTTTCTTGTGTTTAATAACATAAGTAAAAGATTCAATGAATTCTACCCATTTTGCATGTCTACGATTCAATTTGGTTTGGCTTCTAATATGCTTCAAAGATTCATGATCAGAATGGATAACAAACTCTTTCGGCCAAAGGTAATGTTTCCATGTCTCCAAAGTCCGAACTAAAGCATATAATTCTTTATCATAAGTTGAATAATTCAGACTAGGTCCACTTAATTTTTCACTGAAATAAGCAACAGGTTTACCTTCTTGAATTAACACACCTCCAAGTCCAATTCCACTGGCATCACATTCAAGTTCAAAAATCTTACCAAAATCAAGAAGTTGGAGCAATGGTGCGTTCGTAAGCTTCTCTTTCAAAATGTTGAATGATTGTTCTTGTGCATGACCCCAAACAAATGGAACTCCTTTCTTCGTGAGCTCATGCAACGGTGCAGCAATGGTACTAAAATCCTTGACAAAGCATCTATAGAACCCAGCAAGTCCAAGAAAGCTTCGCACTTGAGTGACCGTTGTTGGAATTGGCCAACTTTGAATAGCTTCGATCTTGGCTTCATCAACTTCAATGCCCTGTGAAGTAACAACATAACCAAGAAACGAAACTCGATCGGTGCAAAAGGTGCACTTCTCAAGGTTACCGAACAAATGTGCATCACGTAAAACCTTAAAAACAGCATGCAAATGTTCAATATGTTCATCCAAGGATTTGCTATAGTTCAAAATGTCATGAAAGTATACCACCACAAATTTGTTGATGAAAGGACGCAAAACCTCATTCATTAATCTCATGAAAGTGCTTGGTGCATTAGTTAAACCGAAAGGCATCACTAACCACTCATATAATCCGAATTTAGTTTTAAACGTTGTTTTCCATTTATCTCCTAATTTCATGCGAATTTGGTGGTATCCACTACGCAAATCAATTTTAGAGAACACAACAGAGCCACTCAATTCATCAAGCATATCATTAACCTAGGAATAGGATGACGATATCGAATTGTTATATTATTGATAGCTCTACAATCAACACACATACGCCATGATCCATCTTTCTTTGGAACCAAAAGAACAGGAATAGCACATGGACTAAGGCTTTCACGTACGTACCCTTTGTCAAGTAAGTCTTGCACTTGACGCTGAATCTCTTCAGTCTCTTGTGGATTGGTTCGATACGGCGCACGGTTGGGCAACGAGGCTCCTGGAATTAGATCGATTTGATGCTCAATCCCTCGAATTGGAGGCAGCCCCGGTGGTACGTCCTTCGGAAATACATCAGCAAACTCCTGCAAAATGTTAGCAACAGCAGGAGGCAAAGAAGAAGGCATGTCCTCAAGTGAAAACAAAACTTCTTTGCAAACTAAAGCATAGCAATCAGATGCATTAGTGTCTATCTCAGTTATTTCAGATTTGGTAGCAAGCAAAACAGAACCTTTCAACTTAATTTCAGCATGGTTCGAACTAGGTTCGTTCTTTTTCGGTTGAGCAAGTGGTTTAGCTACGATCTGATTTTCACCTTTGTTATTCTCCTTTTCTCTATTAGCTCTCTCCAATTCATCCTTTAAAATGGCTTCAGGAGACATGGGTAGCAAAGTGATCTTTTTTTGTTTAAACATGAGAGTATATTGATTAGTTCTACCATGATGCAAAACATCTCTATCATATTGCCACGGTCCACCTAACAATAAGGAACATGCTTGCATAGGTACGACATCGCAATCAGCATAATCATGATAGGAACCAATAGAAAAGTGTACTCTCACAATGCGAGTTACCTTCAGCTTACCACAGTTGTTGAACCATTGAATGTAGTAAGGGCAAGGGTGCTGATTCGTGGTCAAGCCAAGCTTCTTGACCATGTCCGTGCTCGCTAAGTTGTTGCAACTTCCTCCATCGATGATCGTACGGCATGATCGGTCCTTGACAACGAACTTTGTTTGGAACAAGTTGTGACGTTGATTCTGTTCAGCACGCTCCATTTGTGCACTAAGCACACGCTTCACAATGATGCTCAAATATCGATCATTAATTTCAGCACCATATTGTTCATGTTCAGCTTGTTGCCCTTCACCTGCATGGTCAGTTGCAAGCATAGTATATTCCTCTTCAATATCACTAGCTGAAGTGTACTCACCATCATCCTTTATGAGTAGGGCTCGCTGGCTAGGATAGTCACGCATGATATGACCGAACCCCTTACAACGATGGCATTGTGTTTCTCGTGCTCTTCCGGTAGAAGCAACCGACGATGAACTTTGCGCGGGGGCTTGGACTGTACTCCTACTCGTCTCGGTCACTCGTGAGGGTATTGTGGAAGCACTAGGACGTCAGTTGTTGCTGGAGAAACTCGGTGCAGGTGCTCGGCTTGATGTGTTGTATGGAGCTTTCGGTTGGGCACCTTCGAAACTCTCTCTCGGCCTCAACTTTCGTCCCTGTACTTCTCTCTCTGCCTTACAAGCAAGATGAAACAGACGAGTGATAGAGTTGTATTCTTTATAGTCAAGAATGTCCTGAATATCTCGATTTAAACCTCCCAAAAATCTAGCCATTTTAGCTTCATCGGTTTCTTCTAAACCACAACGTAACATACCAGTTTGCAGCTCTTGATAATAATCCTCTACAGAATTACTACCTTGGTTCAGACGTTGTAATTTATTCAGCAAATCACGAGCATAATATGAAGGCACAAATCTATGTCTCATGACTCTCTTCAAAGCATTCCAAGTTATAGGTATGTTCTGGTCATTGCGACAATATTCACTCCACCAAACAGATGCAAATTCAGTAAACTCGCTAGTAGCAGCCCTAACTTTCTTATCTTCAGAAACTTCAAAGCAAGCAAATTTTTGTTCTATAGCTAATTCCCAAGTGAGATAGGCATCAGGGTCATACTTTCCAGTAAATGAAGGTATGGTCAATTTAAGCTTACCGAATGAGTCTTCATGACCACGTACCTTGCGTGTTGGAATTCTTCTCATACCGTTGCGATTGAAACGAAGACGCCGATGGTCACGATCATTGTTGATATTGAATCCTCCATCGGACTCCGTATCGGCAGCATATTGATTTCCTTCGGCATTGAAATCATCTTCGACCCCATCAGCCCATGCTTGGTGTCGATGCACATCATTGGCAGCCGGGCAACCGGTGCTCCTTTCTTCTCCAATTGCTCCACTTGAGTGGTGAGTGCAGCAAGCGCTTCGTTATTGCGGTCTAGAATCCCTTTGATGCGCTCAGTGTGCGTATTCAGCAAACGGTTGAAGTGTTGTACGATGCCCTTCGTACGAGGTGTAAGTGGGCCGTCGTTCTCCTTGCTTTGATTACCCGAACCTGACATGGTTAGCAGCAAACAAGGAACAAAATCACAGTGATATATCCCTATCAATTACTAGGTGTAGATGGCTCAAACTCTCTCACAGTCAAGCTTCTTATCAAGCTCTTATCGATTCTTACCAAGCAGCAGGTGGTGATCGGTTGCTAGTGACAGTCTCAAACACTCCAAAGATTGGTTAAAGTGATTGCAAGCGATCGGTACCTGTACGTCGGTAGAAAGTGTAGCTTAGACAGGCTCAAGTATGTAGCAAAGGTTAGCAATGATCAGTTCAGAGAATGCAAAGTTGAAAAGTTGCTCAAAGTACTAGTCACTAGTATCCTGGCCTAGGCTAAACCAAACTAGAGACGCGAGTGAGGGCACAAAGGTAAAAAGCTCAGATTTTTTTTTGACGTCAGCAACAGCAAGTTAGCAAAGCTCACGAATGGCTGTGGGGAGGCTGTGGCGACGATATGGCAGAATGGTCAAAAAAGTGGAAAATTGCAGGGGTAAATCGGTAATTAAAAGTCTCATACGATTGGACTATAAAAACCTTGTAATAGGTCTAGTTTAGATCATCGAAGAGTCATAGAGCTTATTTAAGTCTTAGACACATATGGTTCATCGACATAGACGAGTCTGTCTAACGTTCGACGTGTAAAGCCCTCTTTGAAATAAAGAGTTGTGCAATTACTTTGAACTGTGTTTTTGATCATCCTTTGGGTTTTGTAATTCCGAGTAAGATCCCGTTATTCCGCATATTAGTATCTGGGCGAGCCTAGTGCGAAAACCAAGACTAGGTCTCAAACAGATCACAACGGGAGGTGACCTGTCGCACGTCATCAAACCTGTCGTGGTATTTTTAATACCACGATAGTTTGCACCGACCGTGGGGACACATGATGATTCGCCATGGCTCCCCCAAGAATGAGAGCTCGCGCTCTCCACCTCTCCGGTGACGCCGGTCCCAGTGACCTGGCGCCACCACTGCAAGATGCCGTCATGGTGCCGCCATCCGGGGAGGCCCGGAGTGAGGCGCCTCCTCCTGCCTTCCCCCGGAGGGGGGGAGGGGGACCCTCGCACCAAGCCCGGTGATGGCGACCGTGTTGGCGGGGACGAGTCCACCCCATGCGATGTCCCAGCTCCCGGAGACCCGTTGCTCGGGGCCTTGGTCGAGGACCAGCTCCGCGCTCAGCGCATCTTGGAAGAGCTATTGCACGTCTTAGCACGGCCCCCGACTCCTGTTTATCCGCTCCCATTCCCTTTTATGGGGGCACCGCCGCCGGTCATCATGGGCACCAAGCTGCCTTTCCTACCCTGGGAGTGTTTCCCGCACCGGGAGGTCCTCCGGCATCCAGAGCTCTCCCCTTCCCGGGAGGTCCTTCGGCACCCGAGGCTGTCCACTTCCCGGGAGGCCCTTCGGCGTCTGGGGCTCTCCCCTTTTCGGGAGGTTACCACACGCTGGTAAGCTGGCCTATACCGGCCTATACCGGCCATCATTGTCGCACCGGGAACGCTCCCCGCACCGGGGGCTCTCCCCTCGCGAGTGATCGCCCACATGTCCAGAGACGCCCCCGGGTCAATAGTCGCTATTGTGGGACCCTCATTTGAGGAATCCGGTGGCAACCGCCCAGGTGGATTGCACTCAGAAATGGCACATTGCAAGCTCACAACAACAAGATGTATAATATATCAATGCAAGTAAAGAAAACAAGTGTTGATCACAAGGACCAACATTACAATAACATAGCGCCAAAATGACGCAATTTAGTGTTGATATAAAATTAAGGAGTTTTCTTCGACACAAAGGTCGGCACTGAATAAAACAACAACAACAACAAGCAAAAGGACTTCAACGATCTTCATCTTCAACTGCAACAGTGTTGCGTGGGCTTCCTCCACATCGGACTCAATTTGGTAAGTGACCCTCTAGTAAGCTGGATCTTCTGGGGTGGTTCCTTCTTCTTCCACATTAGGTTCAAGACTGTACGACTCGGGATCAATGAATCCTTCCTCTAAATTTTTGTTTGCAAAAGCAAGGGTGAGCACAATGTCCACATAGTGCTCAACAAGTCTCAAATGAGAATGCAGGTACATAAATGAGGGGGAAATTTCCAAAGGATGGCTTTTTGGCTCACAGAATAGGTTTTTCACTCTTAATTTTGAAGAAAAGGTTTTTGTTTTCAAAAGCGAGGTTTTTAAAATCCTAAACTAGATTTTCAGAAGATGTTATGCGTGGCGGCCTTCCATGAGTCACCACTTTAATCAATACTATGAAAAACTTTCCCAAAAGCTACTTGTGCTGCATCGATGTGGATAGAATCCACCGCGAGCAGACTCCATGACCTAGGAGCTCAAAGTATCCGATACTTTTTATACCTTTGCAAAGGTGTACCACCTTAATCCACCGATCACTCAGCTTTCAAGTCGGTACCTCTCCATGCGACTTTTACGCATGTAACAAGGCCGAGATCACACAATAGTTTACAATCCTAGCATTAACAATTCCCTGCCCGGTAAATAGACATTCCAGTCCTCATTACCGTTGTGGGTACTCCCCACAGCCAATTCTTCCTAGCCTTGGTCTATTGTCCCGCAAGACACATAGCCTGTGGATTCAGTTGCGCACGACTCAAAATCCAGGCGTAGGGCACCTTCCTTCTTTCCACCTTATCCTCTCCTTATTTTTTTGATGTCACATCACTCATGGCCCTCTGTGGCGCACCAGTTTCCTCTCGAGAAATCGAACCGACAACCATTGTAGGGAAAAGCTAATACTGAGAAAGCTACTATGTTGCTCCCGTCCCATACCGGGCAAGTGGTTGGTATGTTTTTCATGCCGCATAGAAGTACAACACAAGGTTCTTGTCCTTATGAATCTTTAGTGAGGAGCCTTTCACATTCCCAATGCGCACATAGCACCAACCAATCAAACCATCCTCACTATCGATTCTAATCACATTTTCTTTCATAAATGGATTTTGAACATGCTTTCCACACGTGTGACCATTTAGCACTTAACATATAATCTTGAGTATAAGCATAACCTAAGCATGATATCCTAGGGTGACAAGGGTGCATGGATATTCAATCACAAAAGGGGCTTCACAATTATTTAGGTCATATCTAACCACTTTATTTGAACATAATTCTCATTTGAATGTAAGGCATGCATATACTTGAAAACAACCAACATACTTCATTTCAAAATAATAGGTGAGACATGATCAAGGGTTTGAGACTTGCCTTGCAGTAAGGGGTCTAGTTGCTCAGACGATTCTTCGAAGTCTTCTGTTGACTCTTCTGCTCCTTGCTCTATTCCCGCACACAACAACGAGGCGAATCAACACATCGCACCACAGAAACATACGGAAAATAGTTTCTAATAAGTAAAATATAACATGCATGCAGGGGAGATGCTTTGGACAAGGCCACTCAAGCGCTGTTCGAAGAGATAGGTTCAAAGAGGTCGAACGTCAAAGGATCGACATTCGGTTCACGACTAGGCATAGCCTTAGGTTGGCTCCAGGTGGGTTTTCTAGAGATGTGATAGTAGAGAAAGTTGTAGAACATGGCTCCAGGAACTTAGTGGACAAAGTGGCATTTCAATTGCTCAAACAGAAAGGGTCAAACAAGGCTAATGCCAGTGGCTGACATGCACTAACATTGTCAAAAACTAGGGCAGAGAGGCAATCCTGGTTCTAGACTTCAAACACTTCACCAACTATGTCTAGGAGGTAGGCATGGATGCCAGGGACACGATGGCGGTGGTTTCAGGGGTTGAGGCGGCTGAACGACGATGAACGACGGCGATGAACTACGGCGGCGACACGGCACAGGCACAGTTCTGGGCAAGAACTTGGAAAGAGCTTAGTTCACGATCTGGGCATATTTAGAGGTCGGGCTAGTTGAACGAAATGCTCAGGGGGCTGAGACCTAGCTAAGTGACAAGGTGGCATTGGCTAGATAGGCCGGGGACAAATTCCGGCGGCCGGCGCTGGGGAAGAAGGCGCTGGATTTGGCGTTTTCTAGCACAAGGCGATTGAACTCGATTCCTTGCTTGGAGAGTGAGAGGGGGACAAGGGGAAGCTACAAACATGGCCAATTTGACCGGAGGGTCACCGGTGTGGCCTGGCGACGTGAGCCTAGCACTGGTGGCGCACAAAAAGGGGAAAGCTACAAAGGTTGCTGCAATTTGAAATCCAGGCTAACAGGCTTGCTAAGGGTGAGGTGCTGATCAATTTATCCCACTAGCACGAAGGCCAATTCGGGCTAAATCAATTGGCATTGAAGGAATAGGGGTTTTAGGCATTTCCAGTGATCGCCGACACTAGGGTTCACCGGGGTCCAATTAAGCGCTATGATACAGAGAGGGGGATAAGGGAAGCTTACTGGTAAGTTCGGACAGAAGAGGAAGCAACGGGTGAAGCTGACGCCGTGAGCTCCAGAAACAGCTCGTCGGAGACGAAGAAGAAACCCGAGAGCTGAAGCTTTGTGGCTGCTGGAGTGGTGTGAAGAACTCTGGGCGAGGGGAGGGCTTAAATAGGCAGTGGCTAGGGCTCTCGAGAGTTGAAGCGGATCGAAATTGGAGACGCGTGAGCACTGGAGGTGGAATCGAGATGGCGTGCACGGCGTTGGGACGCGGCAGCGACTCTGCCAGTGGAGAAGATCGCACCAAATCTGGCTGGAGCAAAGCGACGGGGTGGCTGGTTTCGGCATGGCGGCGAAGTTGCAAAAAGTTTCTGACAGCAGCAGGCATGCACGCGCACAAAACGAATGGCGCTGCTGGTGGTCATCGGTCGTCGCCACGGTGGAAGGTTTTGGCGCGACGTGAGCACCACGCGCGGACACGTTGAACACAACCTTAGGTGGAGACGGATGCTGGCCGGCGGTGAAGATCGCGGCAGCGAATCACGGCGAGCGGCACTGGTTGCGGTCGAAACGGCTGCTGGTCTGGTCGTGGTCGAAACGACCTGGTCGAAGCAGCAGCAGCTGGTCGAAGGAAGGGCTGAAAAAGAAGTCTTGGGCCGATCTGTAATTTCTGGAACTTGTTTCTTGGACTGAAATGTAAATCTGGAGATATACTTGGTTTCGGCTGAAACTGATTTTGCCAAATGGGTTTACTAAATTCAACAAGCAGGTATACAAGGACAAACGACATAATTAAGTGTCTTTGATCAGGTTTTGAGCAAGATGAAAACAGTAAGATTAGAGTAATTAGGATCTGAATTTTGGCAAGGCTGAAAATTGAAGCTTAGGATGAGACTTTGAGATTTTGTCTGAAGAGGATTTTGTTCAGACTAGCGATTGGGAAACATTCCCTGAATTAGATCAAGGTTTGGAGCTGATTTGTGGCTTTTAGCCTTTTCAGGCTTCTGAGAAAATCGGAAAAGGATCAATCCGAAATTCTTTTGGACTAAAATGCGAAAATGGTCTGAAAGGTGGAGTTTAGCTGCCAACTTTTTTAAATTAAGGTAGTGGCATAACTAAGATCATGATTCTGAGATAAGAGATCAAAATGGGGTTGAGATATCCGAGAATCCAAAGATATGCTGACTGGCAAGCTAAAAAGGTAGCAAGATTTGGGATGTTACACTGTGGCGCCCGGGACCTTCTCGGCGCCAAGCCCAACCTTCACCCCGGCCCTTCCCCCGCATCGACCCTTGTGGCCGTCCCAGACGCATGCCCGACGTCGGGACCAGTTTGGGCCCCGACGACATTCACCGGGCCGGTGGCCCACACGCACCAGCTCCCTCCTCCCCAGGGACCGCCCCCAAGGGCTCCCCCACGGACCAGATCCGCTTCTCTCGGGAGGAGGTAGAGCGCATGCGTACAGTAGGTGCCAAGAAGACCCCCCCTGCCGTCGCCAATTGGAGCCACCGCCATAGCGAAAACCACGCTCAACCCACGACTCTCGGGCGGACCGGGGAAAGAGGCCAGCTCAGGAAGCCACTGTCGCGTTGGGGGGAACCCCCTGAAATTCAAGAGGTCAGCTCAACCAACCCGAAGGAGAAGAGGCGCTACCGCCGGGCGAGTGGTCCTCTGGGCCCCCTACCTGACTCCGACGACGAGCGCCCTTCCCTTGTCAAGGAGGATGATGACTAGGAGTTCCCCCAGGAAGTCGAGGGGGCTAACCAACCGCTATGTCGCTGCCTCCGATGCATCTGGTGGCCGCGGCCGTACCGTCCACCGCACATCGAGCACTACAACAGTGAGGCTGATCCTTACGACTTTGTGCAGGTATACTCCACGGCCATCTCAGCGGTTGGGGGGGATGAGACAGTGAAATGCAACGTCTTCCCCCTCGACCTCTCAGGGATCGCCTAGTCATGGTTCTATAACCTAAAGGATGGGTCGATCAAGTCCTTCGCGCAACTGAAGCGTGAGTTTTGCGCCAACTTCTAGGGGAGCTACATACGCCCTCTGAACTCATCACAGCTCTACACCGTTAGGCAGAAAACGGGGGAAACCATCCGAAGCTTTTTCAAGCGCTTCGCTCAGGTAAAAAGCAAGGTGGCTCACCTCCTCGACTCGACGATCATTGAGGCCTGCAAGAGCGGGCTTCTCCCTGGGGAGCTCCACACGAGGCTCTCCCGGAGTTGCCCTGACTTGGCAGACGAGCTCTTCAACGTGCTCGAGAAATATGCTCAAGCCGAGGAGGACGACCTCTAGAAGAAAAACCAAGGGGCGCCTGCCTCCGCTGAACGGGAGGACAAGTGATGAGGACATCACTGACGAGCTTGCTGTCATCAACGAGCTTGCTGTTACTACGTCCACGACGTCGGCTGATGGAGTAGGAAAGCGACAAGACTGCATGAACCCTCATGCTATGCCATTCAAGTCTTCATCAACGGAGGATCAGCAAGTTATGTCCAAGTTCCAAGAAGTCCCCGACCACCGGGCCCAAGTCGAGAGGACGTCGAAGTCGCTGCCGAGTCCGGTTCGGCCATCCAGGACCAGTGCACCTTCAAACGGACGCCCAGATCACATACGATGTCCAAATGAGGCAAATAAGGACTCTACGGAAAGCTTACGAGATAAGCTTTCCAACGGATTCGCTCACGTCTCTAAATTCCATCTACAGCAACGGGAATCGTCAGAATACAAACACGAACAGAATTGGGCCGGAGCTGCGTCACCGTATTTTTGGGCCCAAGGCCCGTGTATCCCTAGGGTTAGCGTTACGTGCGCGTGGGCACCTGTTTGGGTGCCGCCCCTCCTCTGGCCACCGCCCTATATATGCTCTCCGCCGTGCTTCGTCTTAGTTGGGTTTTGTTTAGTTGATTTCGTCACGGTTGTGTGAGATATCACCTTGTTCTTCTTGTGTCGCCTAGACCAACAAGACCAAGTTTCTGAACCCCATTATTCTTAATCTATATTCGCAATTGAGATTGCTTATCTTGTGTTCTTGCTCGTTCTTCGGTTGCTTCTAGGAACCATCCTTCGTGGACAGGTCGATCGCGTCTCTGGTTCGGTCGATAACAATCGTCGTGGTAGTTTAGCGATCACCGGGATTTCCAGTTACTCGCGTGGTTGGATGCCGGATCGTTTAGGTCTCCCGACACCTACCAAAATTATCCTTCGTCTCACCAGAAGATCGGGACCCCCACGTCCGCGCTCATCAAGTGGTATCAGAGCATCTGGTTGTCTGGTGAGAATCTTCGTTTTTAGTTTAGTAGATTGATTTCATACCTAGAGTCCAGAAAATTGCCACACAAAAAAAAAAATTTTGCATCTACTATTGTCCGAGCCACGTCTAGCCTTTGCAATTGTTCTCACTGTTTACATTGTCGAGTTTTCGCCCACTGTTCGTCGTATTGCTGGACAGTCGAGTTCTAGATCGGTTTAGTTGTCCTTGTTTCAAGTCGAGTCGCCTCGATTTGCCCAAACCCTGATCCGGAGACCCTTCGGTAAAACAGCCATAACTTTCTCATACGAACTCCGATTTGGGTCCACGACCACTCGTTGGAAAGATCTCGACGAGACGCATCCAACCAAAACTCACTACCTCTGTTCTGGTCAAATCAGAATCGCCAAAATGCCTCGGGAAAACAACCTATCCGGCCCCTGAAGTTTTTAGCACAGTTTTCAGAGCACCCCCCCCCAGAAATTGTATCGGCCACCCCTTACCTCCAAATTGAGGGGAGACTGCTCTGTGTCCGTATTTCTGTGTTTCTGAAGTTGAAAAAAAATATCAGAAAAATCATACGAAAATAAAAAAAAATTGATCAAAAGAGGCTGCGCATAGAAAAGAGCCGCGCAAAATTGTGAAAAAAAAAGGAAATTGGCAAAGGAGTTCTCTGTGCTTTGTGTTCAATTTCAGTGTGCATTACCCTGATCTTAGCCCTTTGTACCATCCTTTTATTCCAGCTTGACCTACGTCTAAGACTAGGCTAGTTCCAACAATTGCACTACTTTAGGCTAATATTCAACTTTGTATTACTGTTTGAACATTTGCTTATCCTTTGCTACATACATAAGCCTGTCCAAGCTCCACTATCTACTAACCAAGCAGGGACGGATCCTAGCCATCGCTTTACCACCTTGTGCGTTCAAGTTATCATCGTCCAGTTGCCGTTCGTACCTACTGCTTGCGTGGTAAGAACCGGTAAGAGCAAAAGATAGGCTAGAGAGAGAGTTGTTGCCACCCACACACAACAGTAGCATATAGTATATATATTTCTGTGTGTTTTCTTTGTTTGCACTAACCATGTCAGGAGGAAGTAATAACGAGTGTGTGCTTCACTCTGAGTTCGCGAAGTACATGGAGGACCAGCAAAAGGCCATGGCTGATATGGCCAATAACATCACTCAACTGGTGAATAACAATACTCATGGGATGGAGCGGCTCGAGAGAAGAGTGGCCGACTTGGTCACGAGGATGGATAACATGGAAAGGAGAGCACCTGCCCCTGCTGCCCGTGTGCCTCTTGTACCCCCTGCTGCCCCTATGCCTCCTACAGCCCCTGCCGACCACCGCTCTTGGGCTGATGAGGTTGAACAAGCTGAGAACGAATACGTTGCTGATTCCGAGGCAGATGACAGATTTGACGTGAACAACGATCGAGATCATCAACGACTCCGCCACAATCGGCAAGGTATGGCAAGAAATCGTCAAGGTAATCGTGAGGTACGTGATGAATCATTAGCAAAAGTTAAATTGTCAATACCTCCTTATGCTGGTAGATATGATCCTGACGCTTACCTTGACTGGGAATTATTGGTAGATCAAAAATTTTCATGCTTTGATGTTTCCCCTAAAAAACAAGTTAAGGTTGCTGTTAGTGAATTCATTGATTTTGCATCTATTTGGTGGCATGAAATTTGTAGAAGAGGAAATGAACCTACAACCTGGCAACTTTAAAACGTGCCATGCGATCTAGATTTGTTCCTTCATATTATGAGAGAGATTTGCTTAATAGGTTGCAACGTTTAAATCAAAATAGCAATTCAGTTGAGGAGTATTATCAGGAACTGCAAATTGGTATGTTGCGTTGTGGTTTACAAGAGAATGAGGATGCAAAAATGGCTAGATTCTTGGGTGGGTTAAACCGTGAGATTCAGGATATACTTGATTATAAGGAGTACAATTCTATCACTCATTTGTTCCATCTTGCTTGCAAAGCTGAAAGGGAAGTACAGGGACGACAAACTCGGACACGAGGAAGTTTTGGTTCATCAAAACCGAACCATGAGGCTGCAAAGGTTCCATCGTCTACACTTCATCAAGCGTCTCCACCTGTTGTTCCTTCTACCCCTCCGATACGAGCTACAAGTGTGAGCAAGGATTCTACGGTGCAAACCCCCGCCAAAAGTGCTTCTTCTGTCGCATCAACAGGCCGTACTCGCGACATGCAATGTTTCCGTTGCAAGGGATTTGGACATACAAAGCGTGATTGTCCTAGTCAACGTGCTCTCATTATTCGTGAGGATGGTGAGTACTCTTCTGCTAGTGAACATGAGGATGATCTTGCTTTAGTTGCCGCTAACCACGCAGGTACCGAGGATTCCGAAGGAGAAGTGTTCAATGCTTCGGCCATAGAAGGTTACCCAACACTTGTTGTGACCCGTGTATTGACTGCACAACCAGAACGGTCACAAGAAAGCCAGCGGCATAATCTGCTTCAAACCAGGATGGTCGTCAACGAGCATGCAGTGCCCGTTATCATTGACGGAGGAAGTTGCAACAACTTCGCAAGCGTTGACATGGTCGAGAAGCTTGGCTTGGCCACACACCCGCATCCACATCCTTATTGCATTGAATGGTTTAACTCATGCGGTAAGCTCAAGGTAACTAAAACTGTTCGAATTCATATCTCCCTTGGTACTTATCGTGATTATATAGACTGTGCTGTTGCGCCCATGGATGTTTGTTCTATTTTGTTGGGTAGACCTTGGATATATGATGTAGATGCTGTTCACCATGGTAGGTCTAATGAATACAAATTTGTGTTTAAGAGAAAGAAATATGTGCTACAACCTATGACACCGGCCGAGTTAGCAAAAGCAAATTGTCAATCCCAAAAAAAAAGGGTGTCAATGATAAACTCAGTGTAACACAAAAGAAAGAATCTGGTGAAAAGAATTCTGGAATTAAATTGAAAGGTTCTGTTCTTTTAGCTACAAAGGATTGTGTAGCTGATGAGTTAGCTAAAGAACCATGCAATGATTTAAAGGATTTGTCTATTGCTTTGCCCCCTGTTGCTCGTAATCTTTTTCAGGACAATATGTTCGAGTCGAGGATGACTCAAATTCAAGAAAGGGGGGATGATGAGGACATCACTGACGAGCTTGCTGTCATCAACGAGCTTGCTGTTACTACGTCCACGACGTCGGCTGATGGAGTAGGAAAGCGACAAGACGGCATGAACCCTCATGCTATGCCATTCAAGTCTTCATCAACGGAGGGTCAGCAAGTTATGTCCAAGTTCCAAGAAGTCCCCGACCACCGGGCCCAAGTCAAGAGGACGTCGAAGTCGCTGCCGAGTCCGGTTCGGCCATCCAGGACCAGTGCACCTTCAAACGGACGCCCAGATTACATACGACGTCCAAATGAGGCAAATAAGGACTCTACGGAAAGCTTACGAGATAAGCTTTCCAACGGATCCGCCCACGCCTCTAAATTCCATCTACAGCAACGGGAATCGTCAGAATACGAACACGAACAGAATTGGGCCGGCGCTGCGTCGCCGTATTTTTGGGCCCAAGGCCGGTGTATCCCTAGGGTTAGCGTTACGCGCGCGTGGGCACCTGTTTGGGTGCCGCCCCTCCTCTGGCCGCCGCCCTATATATGCTCCCCGCCGTGCTTCGTCTCAGTTGGGTTTTGTTTAGTTGATTTCGTCACGGTTGTGTGAGATATCGCCTTGTTCTTCTTGTGTCGCCTAGACCAACAAGACCAAGTTTCTGAACCCTATTATTCTTAATCTATATTCGCAATTGAGATTGCTTATCTTGTGTTCTTGCTCGTTCTTCGGTTGCCTGCAGGAACCGTCCTTCGTGGACAGGTCGATCGCGCCTCTGGTTCGGTCGATAACAATCGTCGTGGTGGTTTAGCGATCGCCGGGATTTCCAGTTACTCGCGTGGTTGGATGCCGGATCGTTTAGGTCTCCCGACACCTACCAAAATTATCCTTGGTCTCACTAGAAGATCGGGACCCCCACGTCCGCACTCATCAACAAGGACCTCTCCAAGCGCCCAAAGAGGGGCAATCGCAACGAGCCACGGCCTCAGGACACCTTTGTCCTCGAGGATGGAGGCGGCTCGCGCGAAGCCAAAGGGGGTAACCATCCCTCCGGGCCGAAAGGCAACGCGGGGGGGGGGGGGGGGGTAGTCCTCCCGTAACTAGGAGGCCCGAAACACGGCGGCAAGGAGGGCTCAGCCAACCTGTGCTGTGCCTTCCACAAGTCTACCATCCATTGATCCGTTTGAGACCTAGCCTTGGTTTTCCCACTAGGCTTACCCAGATGCTAATATACGAAATATCGGGATCTTACTCGGAAGTACCGAAACCCAAAGATTGATCGAAGACACAGTTCAAAGTAATTGCACAACACTTTATTTCAAAGAGAGCTTTACACGTCGAACGTTAGACACACTTGCCTACGTCAAAGGAACTATAAGCTAAACATATTAGACTCATATAACTAACTAACTCTAAACAGATAAGCTTAGTTATATATATTCGGATTAGATTACAATTCTGACCAAAGGACGTATTCCTTTTTATGGTCGCGAAACCTTTCCGAACACGGTTAAGGCGGTGAAGCTGTATGCGACTCAACCTGAAGATCCTCCCAGATCATGACTCCCTTGTTGAGAAGGAGCCAACCCCTATTGCGACCTCTTCATCAAACTGGAGATGTGTGAAAATTGGGCTTGTCCATGTTCTCTGGTGTACCACTTTGCCGCACGTACTCGTTGACCTTTCCGACCGAGTCGAAAAGTCTCCTTTGTGCCACTGCGGGTGGTAGTCACCTTCTTCTCCAGAATTACATCTTCGCGTAGAGATTCGTCTCGTTGATAGACCAAGTCTTCAACATATGGTACTATGGTATGTGGCTCATCATCCAGCATTGAAGGCTCAAAGAGTTTGAGGTGTTCAACATTGACAACTGAGTAAATATCCATGTATGGAGGTAACTCGAGCTGACAAGCATTATTACCCACTTTCCGCAAAATCGAAAAGGACCATAACGAATGAGTTTTAAGTTTCTTACCTTCACCTTTTAGTCTCTCCTTACTCAGATGTAACCATACCATATCACCTTCTTCGAATTGAGCGTCAACTCGGTGCCGATCATGTTGCGCCTTGTACTTGAGTTGAGTTTTCAGCAAATTCTGTTCAACCTCCCGATGGAGCCGTTGAATACCTTCCAAGAAATTTTGTGCTCGATCCTGATCAAATGCTTCCTTGCTGTTCTGTGCTAAGGTAGGGATCGCAAACTCCATGTCAAATGGACTGTAATAGAAATCCTAAACATACCTCAAACGACAACTTTCCAATCGAACCATGCACTGCTCGATTAAAAGCAAACTGTAGGTACGGTATGCTTTCATCCCAAGTCTTTAGGTGCTTTGAGTTATATCTGATGAGGATTATCACCCGAGCTAGTTCAAAATAATACACATCTGGTTCAAGACAGAATCAGATTAGACGTGTGCCTATAAGTCCGTCGCTATGGTCTCAGACG
Organism: Pharus latifolius; assembly: GCA_019359835.1. Lineage (NCBI taxonomy): Eukaryota > Viridiplantae > Streptophyta > Magnoliopsida > Poales > Poaceae > Pharus > Pharus latifolius. Next base: position 39,275,396 of record CM033329.1, read on the forward strand.
ACCTGAAGGGCGCGGACACAAAGATGATTTATGATCGCAGCCCTTGCGTGATCATGAGGCCACAGACAGTGCGCGGTCAGAAGACTGCAGACAGTGCGCGGTTAGAGGGTCGTTGACTATTTGCGACTAGAATAACTCGAGAATGTCTAACCCTTTGAACAGGCATATCCCGATGATCATGAGGATTTCTCCACATATGAAGACAACTATCAAGAAGTTAATATGTCCGATTATCCCTTGACTGCACGTGTTTAGCCCGTGTGGAAGTTGAGTGCGGTTATCAAAACTGCATCCTAGCAATCGTCCAAGGCTGTTTTGCATTGGCACCCTTTTGTTCAGTATAAAAAGGTGGTCAAATGCACGATTTAAGAGACGGTTAAGCATACAAGCATTACCAGGAGTCCAAGTAACCTGAAGACTTAGACATAGTTAGGTAGACACTAACATAGGATAGATCTTCGCCTGTGATCATCTCTTCCTCCCTCTTGTAAACATCTTTTCTCATATAGTGAAATCATAACAGGACGTAGGGCTATTACTGCCACCATCGAGGGCCCGAACCTGTATAAATTCTCTTGTACCCATACAGATATTACTCATCCTACCTTCCCGGAGGAGCGCCCTGAAAGGCCTCGCAACTCATAAATTTGCATGAGATCGATTAAGGACCCCGAGTCCAAATCGTCGACAGCTGGCACCCACCGTGGGGCCTTTTCTCAAGGTGCTTTCCCTTCATCCGGAGGTTTGGTGAGCCATGTCTGGGGCATATAATTCCGAGAATGACTTCGATCTCGACGATTATGCCCATATACAAATGCCTTCGCCTAGCGATCCCGTTCCAATGGAAGAGATCGATTGCGAAGACATTCCGAAGGAACGTCAGGAGGACACGTCTTCCCCTACCCAGGTCATGTCCATCGACCACGGGATGGAAGAGATAGGTCCGGAACTTGATGTTAGTTCCACCGTGTCGCGCCCCGAAACTGGGACTACGACTACTCCTGTAGAGACCTAGCTCGCTGCAGCTAGTCCCATACACACACCTTTGACTTCCCAGGATAAGTCAAACACAGGAGTATATTACATTGCAACAGAGTAACTTACAAAATATTTAAGTAGTGTGGCCTGCTGGCCTTAATATTACATAAAGGATTACAATGCCTACAAGGCATTCAGGGTTTAGCAAAATATTAACTACACAGCAGAAGGTAGGTGACCCTCCCACAAAAGAAGTTGACGGTAGAACAACACACATCAGGGCTCTGGCGGAACTGATTCTCCTCCTTCTGGATCCACGAAGTTCTCCATGCCATCATCTTGATCAAAGAACGCTCCATCTACTGAGTTGAATGTTGAAAGGGTGAGCACTTATGTACTCAGCAAGTCATAAGTAAGAGTAGATACATATAGTAGTGATGATATGAACCTAGACTAGTCAAGAATTATGGATATTTATAAAATAATCTTTTTCTTTCATACCTCATCTCATCTTTTTTCATGGCAGCATTTTTCATAATATAACATCATCATTCATGTTCACTAAATTATAGCACTACCGCGACACGTCGACACACGACAGCCCACGGCAGCACTCCTTATCATGCCAACACATGTCATTTGGGTAATCTTGATTTAACACATTTTATTTAGAAAAATATACTTGTGTCACACCCCGTGGATTTAATCCACCGCAGCAGACTCCTATAAACCCGGGAGCTCGGAGTATTCGAATATGTTTTTAACTCTGCAGAGAGGTACCAATTTACCCGCAAGATATTCCACTTTCAAGCCCATCCTATCAATATGATTAGACCCTTCCTCACAACCATGTGTGTGTGGCAAGGTGGAGATAACAAGAACTTTTGTTATGTTTCACTTACAATTCACCCCCGACCCTGTGGCTCTCCGCGAACCACAGTTGTGGCAGGTTGTATCCAAACCTCCACCCCTTTGCTTATTCCCATTACTGGGTCAGCGTGCTTGATCACCTTCAGTGATATGTGTGGGAGCCATACTCCGTGCTTATCGTGCATCACTACACATCTCAATGCAGGGGTTTCATGTGCGATCCACATAAGTACTTGTTCAGGCCTGTCCCATACCAGGCTTGTGGTTAGCACGTTGTTCATGCCACTAGATGCACAACACACGGTTCTAGTCCTTATATGCCAGTGACCAGACCATCCACAACCCTGCACCTTCAGTGCCTGCACATCCTTTGCAGTTTACACCTCCAGTGCTACCACCATTCCATACCATTTTTCTGGTCATGGCTAGGGGTTTTATTTCATGAATATAAGTATATAAATACATATAATAGTTCATGGCTCAAAACTTGTTTATTTCACATTTCACAGATAACCAGTCAAGTACTGCCAATTCATAAATCAACCATTCTCAATCTTTCTCATGCAATATTATCTATATTCAAGGTTATGTTTTAGCAACATTTAAAATATAGGTTCAAGATGACCAAGGATATGACTTGCCTTCCGCGTCGTAAGATACAGCAGTTGATGACGGGTCAACAGCAAAATCTTCAAAGTCAGCTTCTGGATCTGCTCGACGTCAAACAAACACACCATGATTACTTATAATATTAAAATGTTTTATGACTTAAATGCAAAAATGCTCAACAAGAATGATTGAACTATACTGGAGATAATTTGAACTGTAAGCTGAACTGAGTCGAGATTCTAGGGTTTCAAGGAATCTGCGCTAAGGATGGTGATTAGATAATCTTAGGGTTTCAGGATTACAACAGGGATAATAATTTTGTGGCTGGTTTAATCAAAACAGCGAATGTCAACAGATTGACATTCGGATCAAGGCTTTGACCTAGCTTCAAGAAAAGCTAGAGTGCTTATCTCAAGTTGTGGTAGTAGAAGAAAATGTAGATCACAACTCTACAAATTCAGTGGACAAAGTGGTTTTCAAATTGCACAACCAGAAGTAGGTAAACAAGGCCAATGCCACTGGCTGACAAGCTCTGGCATAGAGCTGACAATGCCAAAAACTAGGGCTTGGCATAACTTTTGATCTAAAGCTCCAAATGTGCACCACTTTGTCTGGGAGGTAGGCATTGACAACAGGAACAAATAAGTCAACAGGATCCAAGGTTGAAAATGGCTGGACAGCAAGAAATCTGATGATGAACTGCTGTGAACTCACTGCACTAAATCAGTTCTGGACAAAATCTTGGCAAAGCTATAACTTCCAATCTAGGCCGATCTAGGTGTCGGGCTAGAAGACAAAAATGTTCAGGAGATCAAAGCATACACACTGGACAAGGTGGTTAGGGCTGAAACGGCTGGGAAAAGTTTTTCGGTGATCGGCGCCGGAGAAGAAGTACTCGAATTGGGTATTTTCGATACAAGCCGATTGAACTCGATTCCTTGCTCTAGAAGTGATAGTAGGGTATGAGAAAACTACTGGTAGCATCAATTTGACCGGAGGATCGCCGGTATGGCCTGGCGACGAGAGCCAGCGACTGTTAAATTGCAAAATCGGGAATAGCTTTAAATTGGGATCAATTGATTGTTCGAAGTTCACAAGCATGCTTGAAATAACTCACTGATCATTTTAGATTACAATTTTGAAAGCTAATGCGGGCTGAATTAAGCTACATTGCAGGAACAGGGCATTCGGCAATTCCGGTGATCGTCGGCGTTAGAGGTCACCGGTGAGCAATTAGATGATACCACACAGAGAGAATGAGAAGAGGAACTCACTGATGGCTTCAATTTGGAGATTGGTGCAGCAGGGCGTCCTGGCACGGTGAGCCTCCTCGATGGCTCACCGGAGAAGAAGGCTAAAACAGCAATTCTGGGACTTGGCTGATTTCCAGTGAGGTGTGAGGGAGCTTCTGAGCACAGGAGCGCTTTAATAGGCCAGGCAACGCTGCAAAGAGGGGACAACGAAGTGATTTGGCAACTGGGGATGAGACTGGTTGCGTGCTGAACATCAGCGGCGAAGACACAGCAAGGAGCGGTGATTGCGACGGCGACAAGTCTGCAGCTGATCACCATGTCGGTTCATCGGGACTTTGCAAGGCTGTAGCAAGCGGTGGCGACAACAACTGGCGCGGCAAAGCAACGTGGCAGGGAGTTGCTGTCAAAAGGCTGCTGGTCGCGCGCGGGAGCAGGCGCTGGTCTTCGACGTTGCAGCGACCTTGCCACGGCATTGACTGAGGCGAGGACACGTACACCCAACATGCACAGTCACGAGCGCGGCGAAACTTGGCCGGCGGCGAGCGTGCACGGCGCAAGGAAATCACGGCGAGCTCTGGTTGTGCACAGTAGCTGCTGTCCTGATCGAATAGGGCTAGTTTGTGATTTCAAATTCTTGATTTGGACTGATGTGTAAATCTGGAGCTTTAGAAGGTTTAAACTGAATTTGATTTCACTAATCTAGCAGATTATATTCAACAGGATATTTGGCAAAGATAATTGATAAAATTTGGCACATTTGAATAGTTTTTTATATGAACTGAAAATAGGGTATTTTAGGGTAATTGAAATCCGAATTTCAATTGATTTCGAATTCTGGCATTTAGGATGAGATTCTGAAATTTGAACAGAAGAGGAACTTGTGTCAAATAGCATTTCGAAAAGATTTGCTGAAGAAATTTTGAGTTTGGAGTTAATCTGGAGATTTTAGCCTTTTTGGGTTTCCAGATCAGATAAAGGACTAATTTGTAATAACTCTTGGACTGATTTGCGAAAAGAGTCTAGATGGTAAAATCTGGCTGCCAACTTTCTGGTTTAAGGTATTGGCATAACCATGATCATATTCCAAAAATAATCAGGTCTGAACTTGGTCAAGATTTTGATTAAATTTGAATTCAGAGTATTTAGGGTAATATAAAATATTTCTGTTTTCGAAAACAGAATGGAGTTGATCAATCTGGAAGTTAGAGATGGAATTGAATCTGGCTTCTGAAGACTTCTAAGTTCAAAGTAACTGATAGATCACATCTGAACAATCTGATCTTGATTTGAGGTCACAGGTTAGATTTGGAGATTTTAGGGCTTAAGATAGATACTGATCTGGCTACTATTACTGATACATGCATGCATGCTATTTATGAAAAAGGAAGTTTTCACCCCTAAACTCAGGGTGTGACACACCGTATGTGAAATCAAGTCTCGGTCACCATGCGTCCCCATCGGGGACCAGGATGGCAGTGACCAAGAACTTAGTCCAGGGAGGTTTGATCCTCACAGCCTCCACTCTCTCTTTGATTTCGAGTCCGACTCAGAGCAAACAGAGATGTTCTTTCCTTTGGTAGCTTTGCTCCCCAGAGAATTCGCTGTCTTGTCGGAGGAAACTCCCGATCAGTGGATTAATAGGGAAGAACATGAGCGCAGACAAAAGAAGGAACAAGAACGCAAACAAAAGGAGGATCAAGACCATGAGCGATGAGACAACGAACTCCGTAGAACAGCCCTAGAGGCCCTGCAAAATGTGCAGTCTCGTTATGACGCCGCCCCTAGTTCATCCCATCGCCCACATGGTCGCAGGCGTAACCAGACGCCTTCTTTACCCCCGGAATTTCACCGGTGGATGAAGAAACGATTACACCTGGCGCACCAAAGAGAAGTACGCATGGCCGACTTCAATCTATCGTGGAGGTCTTGCGTAATTTTCCTCCTACCCTCACAGACGCGGACAAACAGGCTTTTGCTAGGATCTTGGCGGAGAAGCTAAATGAGGTCGCATCCGATGCGACCCCTACAGCTTCCTCCCGGTCTACGATACGTTCCCATGAAAAGGAGTATTCCCACTCTAGTCATGATAGGCGTAATCGACTACCATCTGGATCACTTCGGCATGACAAATCAGACGCGTGGGAAGTTCTCGTGGTTGGGATCGAATTCCTATGCATTCTCGTCTGGGACCACGTGGCGCGTCCCCATCGTGTGAAATCACTCGTGGTTATGCTGGAAACCGCGGAACTCTCCACAGTCCCTATGTTGGCTATAAAGCTTTTTCGCCAAGCCTCCATGCAGCCGTTTGGCCAGATAATTTTAAGCCAGGAGCTATTGAGAGGTTTGATGGGACCCAGAATCCATCGGAGTTCCTTCAAATTTACATCACCGCTATCCAAGCGGCAAGTGGGGATCATCGTGTCATGGCCAATTACTTGCCGATGGTCCTTGAGGGACTGGCAAGGACCTGACTATTCAATCAGCCCGAAGGTTCGATATATAACTGGGAAATGTTGTGCGATGCTATCCTGAACAATTTCCAGAATTGTTATCAAAAACCCGGGAAAGAAGACGATCTTCATCGACCTCTACGGAAACTCTTCGCCAGTTTGTTACAAGGTTTGTCGGGGTGAGAAATACCATCCCAAACATATCTGATAACTCCGTTATCAGGGTGTTTAAGCACGCTGTTCTGTATCAGAGGTTTACGAAAGATTTACTTATCCACCCTCCTCGGTCAGTTGCCGATCTCTTTGATATGGCTGATCACTACTCAGACGTGGCCGAGGCCGTTGAATGGAATAGGATGGTGGATAAAGGGAATTTACCACCCCAACCAGGTCTCAAGGTCGTGAAAAAAGAAGATGCAGGCAAGAAGTCGGATTCTTCATCAAGCGGGAAATAAAAGAAGTCTAAAAAGAATCGAACCGGACAGTACCGAGAGGTCGCAGTCGCAGAAAAGCCTCCATCGGTAGAAGGTAACAAGTTTTCATTTAAAAATAAAACTGCTTCTGGTGGCCTCAACGCCGACCAGCTAGAAAAACCCACTAACTCGCAGGAAGGCAAGAAGTGGTGTCCGATCCACACCCGGAGAGCTGCCGGAGCTGGTTGAAGCAGCTAGATGACTTCTACCAGGGAATTGGGCTGATGCCAACTTTGCCATCGAAAGAGCAGACTTGCGGGCTTAGAGACACCGACGGGGACGAAGAAATGTCCTACCAGGTACCTCGTAATTATGTTAATGTCATTTTTGGAGGTTCCTCCTCTTTGTTTCTAAACGTCAGTTTAAAGCATTTTATCGAGAGGTGAACCAAGCGGAAGCTCCCCTTGGCGAACCTCAATACCCCCATTGGTCAGATACTCATTTGACATTTGATCGCTCTGATTGTCCCGTTGAGCTTACTCGACCATTGAGACTACCTCTGGTCATTACCCCAATTATCAGTAACGTGAGAGTCGAAAGGGTCCTGATCGACGGAGGTAGTTCCTTGGACATTTATTGGTCAAGGCATTGGACGAGATGCAAATCCCTCGTTCAAAAATCAAACCGATAATTCATCCGTTTTATGGGATAATTCCTGGTCCCTCGATGATGCCGATGGGACAGGTGGTGCTCCCAGTGACACTGGGTGAACCGGATAATTTCCGAACAGAGTTAGTTACTTTCGACGTAATTGATTGTGATTTGGCTTACAACGCGATTTTTGGCAGGCCAACTCTCACTAAATTTATGATGGCGACACACTATGCTTATCAGTGCGGTAAGTTACCTGGCCCCGAAGGCATTATCTCGGTCCGAGGCAGCCACAATGTAGCATTGACTTGCGATCGGTTATCCCAGGAGCTGGTAGATCAACTTCTCCTTCGGGATGTCAAGATCACCACCACAGCTGCGGATACGATCAAGGTCGCCCCTCGACCAAAGGAAAAGTTGAAACTAGTTCCATTATTCCCAGATGATCCATCTAGAACAATTCGGATTGGACCAGGCCTGGATGACAAATAGGAACTCGAACTCATTACTTTCCTCCGAGCTAATGCAGATGTGTTTGCGTGGAAACCATCCGACATGCCCAGTCCACTCCTCACGTACATACCATCCGACATGTACTTCTTATCTCTTGTGGATTGGAGCTTATATATCCTCTAATTCTCATCTTTGCAGGGCCGCGACAAGTGGAAAGTTGAGGATAACATGGGTGTGTATGTGGAAATTGTCGGTCAAAGTCCCCATTTGTATGTAACATTTATTAATTTGAGCATGCTCCACATTGTATGTTAAATTTATTTGAGTGTCTCTTGAGGTTTCATTTAAAACAAGTTTTCGAGCATTTGGACATCACTTGCATAGATTTGAGGCTTTTTGGATACTGAAATTTCAGTATTCAGAGTTACAGAGTTTCTGATTGTAAAGCTCTATATCATTGCGTTTTGAGTTCGGAGTTAAGAGTTCACAGATGGTTCAGAGTTCACAACTGTCTGTGATATATTTACATCACAGATGGACACCGACACTCGGCCTACTAGCCAGCCGACCCCTCCAAGAAGCCAACCAACGGGTCCAATGACGAAGCTGACTCCGACTAGGAGGCAACCAATCAAGAAGCTGGTTAGTAGGGGAAAAGCAAAGAAGAGCACGGCGAAGGAGAGTGAGAAGAGTGCGCATCAGCTCTCATGTCGTTCACTCTGGGGATTCGCATGGCCTCCGATGCCGCAATTTCTTGCATGGGGTTAGCATGCCAGAGCCTTCATGGATGGTACATGCAAAGGAAAAACAAGACCAAGACATAGTGACCGACGCACATCATGGTCAAGTACACCGTGGCAGAGTTCCATAACGACGTCGGGACCTACTCGGTGACCTTCGAAGACTTGCACAATTTACTCAACAAAGACGCGCTCGACGTGTCAATCCTACGGTCTTGGGTGCTGTAAGTATCCTACTATCCTACACTTGTTTGTGCATATATGGATATATGTCATTTATTAATTGGTTAGTTCCGTGTAGCTGCATGACCAGATATGCCAAAGCTATGGGTGAACCTGTTGGTTTCTTTGACCCCCAGATGGTCACCCAGGTGATGTTTAGGACCGACGCGGACTTCAAAAGAGGGTTGCTTGCTCAGGTCGACAAGGAGTACATACATGTACCCTACAACCAGAGGTGAGTGCTTTCATTAGTACTTTACCCGTAGATTAGTGTCTCCATATGCACACCCCCAGACTTAGATTAAATTATTAATTCTTTACGCGTAACATGTAGCTACCACTGGATCCTGCTAGTACTTATTCCGAAAAGGAACAAGGTGTTCTACCTTGATTCATTGCAGAGGAAAGGATAGGGGTATTGCGGCGCACGAGATGTATTCGAAAGGTTAATATGTTTTATGATATTCATGTGGACCTGTCTTGCATCTAGATTTACTGTCCTCAAATTGTCAATTTCGACTATCCTCAAACTATCAATTTCGACTATCTGCAAGGCTTTCACGAACTACTTTGCCGATGGAGGGCGACAACACGAGCGGCGAGCCGATAAGTTTCAGTGGTTACAATTTTTGGTACAAATTTCAATCGGCAGATTTACTTTATAACGTGTCCCCAGCTAACTCTCGGTCTATACATTGGCAGTGCCATTAGCAGTCGGACGACAATATATGTGGGTTCTACGTGATGCGCCACATGTATGACCTCATCACCCCTCACTGGCTAGATTTCCCTGAGGTATACAACTGCTGCCCTTTGTATCGATTTAGCAGAATTTACAACTGCATTGAGCTAATTTTTTCTGTACCAACTCTTGCTGCAGGGGGTCGACTTCCCTTCGGAAAGCTTTGACCCTCGGCAGATTGGTATAGTCCGAGGGATGCTCGCTGAGTTTTTCCTTACGGAGGTCATATCAACCAAGGGAAGTTTAGGGACCCGCAAGGTTCGTATTAGTGCGGCCTTACTAACTGAGACTATCTGCAGGGCATCTAACTGAGAAATAGGTACAGATAGTATAGTACATCTAACATACTGACTTTAATTGTCGATTACATTTATTTGTTCAATCTCAATTGTACATATTTCTGAGTTTTGTGCTGTATATATGAAATGCATGCTATTGTACATGTTTCTAAGTTCTGTGCATGTATGAGATGAACTGTATATATTTTTGAGTACTGTGCATGTATGAAATGAACTGTATATATGAAATGCTATTGTACAGAGGGCATGGCTAGCATGATTCCTGAGGCTAGCAAAAAAAAGAAATTTATTTAAAATAATAGTAATATGCACAGACGGTTTTGAGATAAAAATCGTCTGTGATAAATCGATCTATGTATGTATCACAGAGTATTACAGACGGTTATAGGCTCAACACCCTCTGTGATACTCATACTACCACGGGTGGTTATAATCCCAGGTGGCGTGGCTGTTGACCTTTCCCATTCAGAGATTGTTGGAGAGGCTCGGCGTGATTGTAAAAGGCATCGGTGCTCGCCTTTCCAGAGTGGACAAGGAGCAACCACTAATGAGAAATATCCTTCATGGATATTGAAGCAAGACTCATTCATTTGAGTGCTTCAACGAGGATTAGGGGAGACCGGGTGAGTCTCCGAGACCAGTGGGAAAAATCTTGTGTTTGTTTTCTACTCTCTTTTATTTTGCAATATATATATTCTTTTGTTCTTTCTTTGCAAATTGAAGTTTTTAAAGCCTCCTATTCACCCCTCTAGTCGGCATCCTCAATCCTACACGTGGTATCAGAGCTTGGTCTCTCAATTTAATAGGCTTTACCGCCTAGAGAGATGATGACGTCAAATGAGGGATTTCATCTCGGTCATACCGGCTGTGCGCCTATTTTTGATGGGACTAACTATCCCTATTGGAAAGTGCGCATGTCGGTATTTCTAGAGGCCATGGGGCTCGATGTATGGGACATTGTTAAGCTTGGGTTTACTCCTCCGGATGATCCGACAAGTCACTGCAATGACGACAGGAGAAAACTACACTTAAATGCCCGTGCTAAAAATGCTCTCTTTGCCGGTTTGTCTTTAAATGAATTCAACCATGTGAGCAATCTTACCACCGCTCATAAGGTGTGGATCACTCTCAAAGAAATATATGAGGGCACTACTAAAGTCAAAGAGGCAAAGTTGTTCATGCTAAGGCAACGATACGAGACATTCACCATGTCGTCAACCGAGTCCGTGGATTCCAAGTTTACTCGGTTGAACAACATTGTAAATGAACTCAAGGGGCTAGGAGTTGTTTTTACTGACATCGATATTGTAAGAAAAATGCTCAGGGCTCTTCTAGAAAGCTTCGACACTCTAGTGACAGTACTAATCAACTCCGACCTATCGACCACCACACCGACGGTTCTCTATGGGAACCTTATTACCCATGAGATGCATCGGAAGGAAAAGAAGGAAGCGGTCGAACCTTCAGAGACAGAAAAAGGCGTTGGCTTTCAAAGTCGGCTCCAAACAGGACTCGAGTGATGGCTGAATCCACAAGAGGAGTGGAAAGTTGAGGAAAGTACAAGACTTACTTGACAAAGGGTACGTAGGTGAAAGCCTTAGTCCATGTGCTGTTCCTGTTCTTTTGGTTCCAAAGAAAGATGGATCATGGCGTATGTGTGTTGATTGTAGAGCTATCAATAACATAACAATTCGATATCGTCATCCTATTCCTAGGTTAGATGACATGCTTGATGAATTGAGTGGCTCTGTTGTGTTCTCTAAAATTGATTTGCGTAGTGGATATCACCAAATTCGCATGAAATTAGGAGATGAATGGAAAACAGCGTTTAAAACTAAATTCGGATTATATGAGTGGTTAGTGATGCCTTTCGGTTTAACTAATGCACCAAGCACTTTCATGAGATTAATGAATGAGGTTTTACGTCCTTTCATCAACAAATTTTTGGTGGTATACTTGGATGACATTTTGATCTATAGCAAATCCTTGGATGAACATCTTGAACATTTGCATGCTGTTTTTAAGGTTTTACGTGATGCACATTTGTTCGGTAACCTTGAGAAGTGCACCTTTTGCACCGATCGAGTTTCGTTTCTTGGTTATGTTGTTACTTCACAGGGCATTGAAGTTGATGAAGCCAAGATCAAAGCTATTCAAAGTTGGCCAATTCCAACAACGGTCACCCAAGTGCGAAGCTTTCTTAGACTTGCTGGGTTCTATAGACGCTTTGTCAAGGATTTTAGTACCATCGCAGCACCGTTGCATGAGTTCACGAAGAAAGGAGTTCCGTTTGTTTGGGGTCATGCACAAGAATAATCATTCAACATTTTGAAAGAGAAGCTTACGAATGCACCATTGCTCCAACTTCCTGATTTTGGTAAGACTTTTGAACTTGAATGTGATGCCAGTGGACTTGGACTTGGAGGTGTGTTAATTCAAGAAGGTAAACCTGTTGCTTATTTCAGTGAAAAGTTAAGTGGACCTAGTCTGAATTATTCAACTTACGATAAAGAATTATATGCTTTAGTTCGAACTTTGGAGACATGGCAACATTACCTTTGGCCAAAAGAGTTTGTTATCCATTCTGATCATGAATCTTTGAAACATATTAGAAGCCAAAGCAAATTGAATCGTAGACATGCAAAATGGGTAGAATTCATTGAATCTTTTTCTTATGTTATTAAACACAAGAAAGGGAAGGAGAATGTCATTGCTAATGCTTTGTCTAGACGTCACACTATGTTATCTCAACTTGACTTCAAGATTTTCGGATTAGAAACCATCAAACAGCAATATGCGCATGATGCTGATTTTAAAGATGTGTTGCTGAATTGTAAAGAAGGAAGAAGCTGGAATAAATTTGTGATAATTGATGGCTTTGTTTATCGAGCTAACAAGCTATGCATTCTTGCTAGCTCTGTTCGTCTTTTGTTGTTACAGGAGGCGCATGGAGGAGTTCTAATGGGACACTTTGGTGTTAAGAAGACGGAAGACATTTTGGCCTTTCACTTCTATTGGCCGAAGATGAGGCGTGACGTCGAGCGCTACGTTGCACGCTGCACTACATGTCAAAAATGTAAGTCACGACTTAATCCACATGGTTTATATATGCCTCTACCTGTTCCTAGCACACCTTGGGAGGACATTTCTATGGACTTTGTTTTAGGACTGCCTAGAACAAAGAAGGGGAGGGATAGTATCTTTGTTGTCGTGGATAGATTTTCTAAAATGGCACATTTTATACCTTGTCAAAAGAGCGATGATGCTACAAATGTTGCTGATTTGTTTTCAGGAAAATCGTTCGACTACATGGAGTGCCAAATACGATTGTTTCCGATCGTGACGCGAAGTTCTTAAGTCATTTTTGGAGATCTCTATGGATGAAATTGGGGACCAAGTTGCTGTTTTCTACTACATGTCATCCACAAACCGATGGCCAAACCGAAGTTGTCAACCGTACATTATCCACCATGTTGCGGGCTGTTTTGAAGAAGAACTTGAAGATGTGGGAAGAATGCTTGCCTCACGTGGAGTTTGCTTACAACCGATCGCTACATTCAACCACAAAGATGTGTCCCTTTCAGGTAGTATATGGGTTTGCTCCTCGCGCTTCTATTGATTTATTACCTTTACCATCTTCGGAAAGGGTAAACATTGATGCTAAATGACGTGCTGAATTGATTCTTAAACTGCATGAAATAACTAAGGAGAATATAGAACGTATGAATGAAAAGTACAAGATTGCTGCTAATCAGGGTAGAAAAGAAATAATTTTTTAACCAGGCGATCTTGTCTGGTTACACTTGCGCAAAGAAAGGTTTCCATACTTAAGAAAATCAAAGTTGCTGCCTAGAGCTGATGGACCTTTTCGAGTGTTAGAGAGGATTAACAATAATGCATACAAGCTTGACTTGCCTGCAGATTTCGGGGTTAATCCCACTTTTAACATTGCAGATTTGAAGCCATATTTGGGTGAGGAGGATGAGCTTGAGTCGAGGACGACTCAAATGCAAGAAGGGGAGGATGATGAGGATCACTTCTTCGGATACACACACTAACCATAATCCTCGGCTTATTACACAAGGACCCATAACGCGCAGCAAAGCCCGATTGTTGCATTGCCATTGAACTCGTTCCTAAGTTTATATATATATGATTTTGAGAATGGTTTACTATCTAATAGTGATAATATTGTGCTTAGGAATCATGGAGAGGACCAGCAAGGAGCCCAAGTCGAGTTGGAGTCCGGGATGGATTCGAGTTGGAGTCCGGTTCGGCCATCCAGGAGTAGCTTGCCTTCAAACGACCATAACTCCCTCATACGAAGTCTGATTGGGATATTCTTATAGTCCATGGAGAAGCCCACGACGAGATCTTTCTAATGGATCTAGCCCCACATTCAAATTCCTTCTGGATCGCTAGCAATTGACAAAACAAGTTTTGATCAGATTCTGATTGGACCGAGTCGGTGCTGCGTCACCTTTTTGGTTGGGTCAAGTCCCGTGTATTGAGTTCGAGTCCGAGTAGGGAAAGAGTCCATGTCGGTTTCAGGTTTCCTTACCTGGCCACCGATCTCTTTTACCTCCTCTATATAATCATACTGAACCATTAGGGTTCAACGGGTTTTGTTTAGTCATAGTCTTTCCTTCGTGAAGCTATTGAGGTATTCTTCTTGGTCGGCTAGATCAACATCAATATCTGTATTCGGAACCCCAACTCTTTTTTCGTGATTCAATCTTTATTTGCAATTTCATATTGCTTGTTTATCTTGTTCTTGCTTGTTCTTCGATTGCTTGCAGGAATAGATCTTCGTGATCAGGTCGATCGTGCTTCTAGTTCGGTCGATAACAATCCGAAGTTCGTTCAGCGATTGCCAAAGCGTATCAGTCGTGTACGGTTGGTAGCCGGATCGTGAGAGTCATCTTCACAAATCGATAGTTCTTATTCTCATCTAAAGATCGGACCGCCCGCGTCGCATCAATGCGTGTTCGACCATGAGATTCAAAGAGTTCCTGAGCATTGTCATTTATCTCCATGTGGTGAATATGCCGGAGCTTCAAAAACAACGACTAAGGTATTACAATCAGGTTTGTTTTGGCGTTCTTTATTTAAATATGCTTATGACTTTGTGCACAAATGCGATCCTTGCCAACGTTCTGGAAATTTGAGTAAAAGACATGATATCCCCTTAACAAACATTCTTGAAATTGAGCTTTTTGATGTATGGGGGTAGATTATATGAGACCTTTTCCATCTTCTATGGGAAACTCCTACATCTTAGTTGCAGTTGATTATGTTTCAAAGTGGGTAGAGGCCGTTGCTACACCAACAAATGAATCAAAACATGTGATCAAGCTTTTCAAAACAGTCATCTTTCCCTGATTTGGTATACCGCGAGCAATAATTAGTGATGGTGGTGCACATTTCACTAATTACCAATTTCAGAAATTGTTGATAAAATATGGGGTTATTCATATAGTTGCTCTTGCATATCACCCTCAAACAAGTGGACAGGTTGAAGTCTCGAACTGAGAAATCAAGACGATCTTGCAGAAGGTGGCGGCACCATCTCGTACGGACTGGGCACTCAAACTTCCCGATGTTCTTTGCGCATATTACACTGCATTCAAGACTCCGCTAGGTATGACGCCTTACAAAATTTTATTTGGTAAGAATTGCCATTTGCCTGTTGAATTGTCACACAGGGCGTTATGGGCCGTTAAAAGAACTCAATTGGGACTTCGACAAAGCGGGGCGAACGTGAATCCTTGAATTGAATGAACTAGAAGAGCTTCAGAACAACTCCTATGAAAGTGCCTTGATCTATAAAGACAACATGAAGAAGTGGCACGACAAAAGGATCCTCAACCGTGAGTTCAAACCAGGTAATTTGATTTTACTATTCAGTACAGGTTGAAATTGTTCCCAGGAAAATTGAAATTGCGATGGACTGGGCCATATGCGATAGAAAAAGTCTTCCTATATGGTGACGCAGAGCTTCCAGCACTAGACAACACCACTTTCAAGCTAAACATGCACCGTATCAAGTTATACAATGCGTGAGGCAACCCAATATACTAACATGTAGTTCTCTCTTTTATGAACACAGCGGCGTGAAAATCACTAAATTCCAACACCGTTTGACCACCCAAAACTTGTTTTTCATTGATTCAGGCTGACTCCTTTTAAAAAAAAAAAGAATTTTCAAACTGGCCGAACCGACCACGACCACAAGCACAACCAGTGTTGGGCTCGGTTTGCTTAATTTTTCAAAAACTCATGTTTTTCTTTTTACCAGAGCCGAGCACAATCAGTGCCACGACCAATGCCATGCTCGGGTCGATTTTTCTCAACAATTTTAAAGTTTTTTTAACTCACCCGAATCGGACACGACCTCGAGCACAACAAGTGTTGGGCTCGGGTTGAATTTTTCTCAAAAACAACCCTAAAACCTCCCGAGACAACCACGACCACAGGCATGACCAGTGCCGGACTAGGGTTAAATTTTTTTCAAAAAAATAGAACTATCCTTTTTCAACCGAAACGACCACAACGAGTGGCACGTCTCGTGCCCTGGTCTAGCACAACACGTGCTCTTGGTCGTGCTGCTGTCAGTGCGACCAACTGGTCGAAATCGGGTTTTACCCGAACTGAGCATGACCCGAAGCACGCCCCATGTCCAAATCAGGCATGCCCCGTACCCGTGGTCATGCCAGGCTCAATTTCCCCTTGTTTTTTGACCGAAAGTGTCCTTTTTGTGTTTTTCTTGTTTTTTCTTCTCCGAAACCTTTACAACTCTCACCTACCACCCTATATAAGACCACCTATCTTCTCCAAATAGCCACACCTCCATTATTTAGCCCACAGCTCCCCAAAAACATCCACATACCTAGCCTTAGAACTCCAAATCCAACCATTAAAACTCCGATCCGACTGTGGATTTCGGCTTCTCGCACCTTGACACCCCCGGATTTGAAGTTTTCTACGGCAACGACGACTCCCCGACGCAACATCAATAAGGTTACGAAGCGCCTCTGATCCTGATTTTCCACACATTTACTTTACAAAACCTAATCATTTTGCTCATTTTATGCACTTAAAAAAGGGCCCTTATGGCCTACTAGATTTTTGGATGTTCATGCCATTAGATCTCTTGGGATAGAAGATGATGTTTTACGCCTATTGCATAATGTGGGTTGGGATACACTTGTAGGAGTTCTAGTTCTGACTTTTCATGAAGTCGTTTGGGATATTCTAGCTCCTTCAAACAAAACACTATATGTTCTGTTCACGAGCTATGTGGACTTAGCAAGCTACGTGGACCACAAATGGTAATCTATCTCTCTCCATACATCGAGGACAATGTCTGATTTAGATTGGGGGTTCTCACTTAACCGTTTGCTTAGTTTTCATCGAATCATCATTCCACCACATTCCATCATAAATTGAAAAAATAAAAAAAAAGAGATTTATCACTTGGAATGCCTAGTTTTGAAGATGATCTTTAATCAATTAGATGACTATTCTATTACATCTTTGCATATGATCCATTGAACTTAGCTATCTTAAAAATTTCAATTGCCTATGTTCAGTTTTTATCTTAAATTGACCATTAAAGTTTGAACTTGTCTTATAAATTATCATCGACTTCTTCCAAATTGAAGCTTTCTAATAAAATATTATCTAAAATTAACTCTCTCATGTCACCTTTTATGCTTAGATTGTTAATTGCCCTTCTCTTTAAAAATAAAAAAAATGTGTAAGAGTTACTAGGGGGAGGCGGTGGTGTATCGTCGACCAGCTGGAGAAGAGAAGATTTACTTATGTTACGCACACAAAAAATTATATTTTCAATAAAAGGGTTGCTTAAGATATGGCTTTGTGATGAGGACATCACTTCTTCAGATACACACACTAACCATAATCCTCCGCTTGATACACAAGGACCCATAACGCGCAGCAAAGCCCGATTGTTGCATTGCTAGGTGAACTCGTTCCTAAGTTTATAAATATATGGTTTTGAGAATGGTTTACTATCTAATAGTGATAATATTGTGCTTAGGAATCATGAAGAGGACCAGCAAGGACACAAGGACCAGCAAGGAGCCCAAGTCGAGTTGGAGTCCGGGATGGATTCGAGTTGGAGTCCGGTTCAGCTATCCAGGAGCAGCTTGCCTTCAAACGACCATAACTCCCTCATAAAAAGTTCGATTGGGACATTCTTATAGTCCATGGAGAAGCCCACGACGAGATCTTTCCAATGGATCTAGCCCCACGCCCAAATTCCTTCTGGATCGCTGGCAATTGACAAAACAAGTTTCGACCAGATTCTGATTGGACCGAGTCGGTGCTGCGTCACCTTTTTGGTTGGGTAAAGTCCCGTGTATTGAGTTTGAGTCCGAGTAGGGAAAGAGTCCATGTCGGTTTCAGGTTTCCTTACCTGACCACCGATCTCTTTATCTCCTCTATATAATCATACTGAACCATTAGGGTTCAACGGGTTTTGTTTAGTCATAGTCTTTCCTTAGTGAAGCTATTGAGGTATTCTTCTTGGTCGGCTAGATCAACATCAATATCTGTATTCGGAACCCCAACTCTTTTTCGTGATTCAATCTATTTTTTCAATTTCAGATTGCTTGTTTATCTTGTTCTTGTTCGTTCTTCGATTGCTTGCAGGAATAGATCTTCGTGATCAGGTCGATCGTGCTTCTAGTTCGGTCGATAACAATCCGAAGTTGGTTCAGCGATTGCCAGGGCGTATCAGTCGTGTATGGTTGGTAGCCAAATCGTGAGAGTCATCTTCACAAATCGATAGTTCTTGTTTTCATTGAAAGATCGGACCGCCCGCGTCGCATCATTTGGTATCAGAGCACGGTTGATCGGTGAGAATATCCTACTTTTTTTCTTGAGTGCTGTCTTATACTGAAAAGTCCACAAAAAAAAATTAGGGTTAGATCATCCTTGTCCAAACCAATTTGCGCCTGCAATATCTTTTTGGTTTTTTCTCGGTTGAATCTTTCCTGCATTGTCGTGTCGAGTTGCTGGTCTTAGCGCATAACCTTTAGAGTTTCGGGTTGAGATCACACCTCTGCTCAGGCCGCTACCACACCTGCCTACCGCTGCATCCATCTACTTTGCATCTGTGTGTGCCAGTAAAGAAAGGGGAATCCGACTCCCTGTGGTTTCGGACTAGTAACTCGTATCGGTCTCGGAAAACCGGTCACCGTTTTCTTGTCGGTTTCAAAAAAAAATAGAAGGTTGTTGACTCGGAAAAAAAAATTATATATATATAAAAAGAAAAGAATCAGAATAAAAAAAATCCGAGAAGGATCAAATTTTGCAATTGTGACCGATGTGTTGAGAGAGAGAGAGAGAGATTTACCCCTGCAAGTTTCCACTTTTTCGACCATTGTGCCATATCGTCGCCACAGCCTCCCCACAACCATTCGTGAACTTTGCTCACTTGCTGTTGCTGACGTCAAAAAAAAATAAAATCTGAGCTTTTTACCTTTGTGCCCTCGCTCGCGTCTCTTGTTTGGTTTTAGCCTAGGCCAGCATACTAGTGACTAGTACTTTGAGCAACTTTTCAACTTTGCATTCTCTGAAGTGATCATTGCTAACCTTTGCTACATACTTGAGCCTGTCCAAGCTACACTTTCTACCAACGTACAGGTATCGATCGCTTGCAATCGCTTTAACCAATCTTTGGAGCGTTTGAGACTGTCACTAGCAACCGATCACCATCTGCTGCTTGGTAAGAATCGGTAAGAGCTTGATAAGAAGCTTGACTGTGAGAGAGTTTGAGCCACCTTCACCTAGTAGTTGATAGGGATATATCACTGTGATTTTGTTCCTTGTTTGCTACTAACCATGTCAGGATCGGGTAATCAAAGCGAGGAGAACGACGGCCCACTTACACCTCGTACGAAGGGCATCGTACAACACTTCAACCGCTTGCTGAATACGCACACTGAGCATATCGAAGGGATTCTAGACCGCAATAATGAAGCGCTTGCTGCACTCACCACTCGAGTGGAGCAATTGGAGAAGAAAGGAGCACCGGTTGCCCCGGCTGCCAATGATGTGCATCGACGCCAAGCATGGGTTGATGAGGTCGAAGATGATTTCAATGCCGAAGGAAATCAATATGCTGCTGATACGGAGTCCGATGGAGGATTCAATATCAACAATGATCGTGACCATCGGCGTCTTCGTTTCAATCGCAACAGTATGAGAAGAATTCCACCATGCGAGGTACGTGGTCATGATGACTCCTTCGGTAAGCTTAAATTGACCATACCTTCATTCACCGGAAAGTATGACCCTGATGCCTATCTCACTTGGGAATTAGCTATAGAACAAAAATTTGCTTGCTTTGAAGTTTCTGAAGATAAGAAAGTTAGGGCTGCTACTAGCGAGTTTACTGAATTTGCATCTATTTGGTGGAGTGAATATTGTCGCAATAACCAGAACATACCTAGAACTTGGAATGCTTTGAAGAGAGTCATGAGACATAGATTTGTGCCTTCATATTATGCTCGTGATTTGCTGAATAAATTGCAATGTCTGAACCAAGGTAGTAATTCTGTAGAGGATTATTATCAAGAGCTGCAAACTGGTATGTTACATTGTGGTTTAGAAGAAACCGATGAAGCTAAAATGGCTAGATTTTTGGGAGGTTTAAATCGAGACATTCAGGACATTCTTGACTATAAAGAATACAACTCTATCACTCGTCTGTTTCATCTTTCTTGTAAGGCAGAGAGAGAAGTACAGGGACGGAAGTTGAGGCCGAGAGGGAGTTTCAGAGGTGCCCAACTGAAAACTCCATACAACACATCGAGCCGAGCACCTGCACCGAGTTTCTCCAGCAACAACCGACGTCCTAGTGCTTCCACAATACCCTCACGAGTGACCAAGACGAGTAAGAGTACGTCCAAGCTCCCACGCAAAGTTCATCATCGGTTGCTTCTACCGGAAGTGCACGAGAAACACAATGCCACTGTTGTAAGGGATTCGGTCATATCATGCGTGACTGTCCTAGCCAGCGAGCCCTACTCATAAAGGATGATGGTGAGTACACTTCAGCTAGCGATATTGAAGAGGAATATACTATGCTTGCAACTGACCATGCAGGTGAAGGGCAACAAGCTGAACATGAACAATATGGTGCTGAAATTAATGATTGTTATTTGAGCATCATTGTGAAGCGTGTGTTTAGTGCACAAATGTGATGCCAGTGGACTTGGATTTGGAGGTCTGTTAATTCAAGAAGGTAAACTTGTTGCTTATTTCAGTGAAAAGTTAAGTGGACCTAGTCTGAATTACTCAACTTACGATAAAGAATTATATGCTTTAGTTCGGACTTTGGAGACATGGCAACATTACCTTTGGCCGAAAGAGTTTGTTATCCATTCTGATCATGAATCTTTGAAGCATATTAGAAGTCAAAGAAAATTGAATCGTAGACATGCAAAATGGGTAGAATTCATTGAATCTTTTCCTTATGTTATTAAACACAAGAAAGGAAAGGAGAATGTTATTGCTGATGCTTTGTCTAGACGTCACACTATGTTATCTCAACTTGACTTCAAGATTTTCGGATTAGAAACCATCAAACAGCAATATGCGCATGATGCTGATTTTAAAGATGTGTTGCTGAATTGTAAAGAAGAAAGAAGCTGGAATAAATTTGTGATAATTGATGGCTTTGTTTATCGAGCTAACAAGCTATGCATTCCTGCTAGCTTTGTTCGTCTTTTGTTGTTACAGGAGGCGCATGGAGGAGGTCTAATGGGACACTTTGGTGTTAAGAAGACGGAAGACATTTTGGCCTTTCACTTCTATTGGCCGAAGATGAGGCGTGACGTCGAGCGCTACGTTGCACGCTGCACTACATGTCAAAAATGTAAGTCACGACTTAATCCACATGGTTTATATATGCCTCTACCTGTTCCTAGCACACCTTGGGAGGACATTTCTATGGACTTTGTTTTAGGACTGCCTAGAACAAAGAAGGGGAGGGATAGTATCTTTGTTGTCGTGGATAGATTTTCTAAAATGGCACATTTTATACCTTGTCAAAAGAGCGATGATGCTACAAATGTTGCTGATAGTCTTCATCTCATCCCATGTATCAACAGGAGGCTCACCATATCTTCTTCTTTCAGTCACTAGTTGATCCCACCAAATGATAGCATAGTCAGTTAACTCAATTGCAGTGAGCTTTACCTTCTTGGCTTTAGAATAGTTATGGCACCCAAAGATCATTGCAATCTTTGTCTCCCATTCCAAGTAAGCTTCAGGATCGCTCTTTCCTTGGAAAGTTGGAACCTTCACCTTCACCTTCACTTTCCCCAAGTCATCATCTAGCCGTACGCGTCTTGCATGACGTCCACCATGCTGGTTTTGATGTCGTGGAAACAGGTTTTCAAATTCACCATCATCACTTCCTACCAAGTGTCGTTCGGACCTTCCATCATTTGCTCGGTCTTCAAGATTTAACCCTTTCTTGGATTGGTGCGATTTCATCCCTCATCATTTTCCTTAGTGGAGCTAACAAGGCCTGCACTTGTTCAGCTGTAAGTTGTTGTTCACCCACCATATTGTGTACCTGAAAGTTAGTATTCCTCACAAATAACACTCGGGGTGGAATCTCTTCCTCACAACTCTCTTTTTTTTCGCTAATTCTTTTCACTCAAGGGTAAACCTATCCCTCTCAAGTGTTTAAACCTTCGTTCTTAATCGGATTCAAGAACAACAAGACTGCTATAGCAAATCAAATGTGGCAAATCACAAAAACTCGAAAGGACAATGGTGGTGAATATGAGGAATGGAACAAAAGAAATAGAATATGAAGTGTATGCAAAGGGTGGAAGTAAATCAAGGAACTAGAACACAAAGTGTAGCAATGGATTGGATGAGAACAAGATGGTTGCAACAACGAGTTGTTTTAGTTCTCTCTTTTTTTTAATCTCTCTCTATGTTTTTTTTTATCTCTCTCTTTTTGTTTGAAGCTGTCTCTTTTTTTTTTTTGAATCTGTCTCTCTTTTTTTTCTTTAAACAACGATAACTAAAACTCGTGTGCAACAAGAACTCAAAAATCCAAAAGATGTGACTCTTGCCTAACCTGTGGCAACAACCAACACCAGTATAGATTTGAACCCAAAGTTGAGAAACACAAATTCAAAGGATAAACAAACTTGTCATGAAAACTGAGCTCTGATACAAATCTGACGTGAACCCCACAGCAACGAAGTGGTGCGTAACTCAACGATCAAGACGGGGGATCCCAAGACTTCACGAAACAAATTCGAACGGGTAGAATGGCACCACACAAAGACACCCGCGAGCCAAAGTGATAAGATAGTTGAACGCCACAAGATCAAATCTTGATAAGTTCAGAGAATCCTTTCAAGAAGGAAAGAAACACGGGGTTTCAAATGATTCAAATCATAAAATATGCCTACAAAACAACCTATAGATAAGTATTTATAAGCTAGGAACAACCCTCCTAGTTAGGTATGAAAAGAAAAGAGTTGTACCCTTTGGTAGGTATGAAAAGAAAAGAAAAGAGTTGCACCCTTTGGTAGGTATGAAAAGAAAGGAGTTGCACCCTTTGGTAAAAGATATCATTATGGTTGCATGTGATGCGACGCGGGCGGTCCGATCTTTCGATGAGAACAAGAACTATCGATTTGTGAAGATGACTCTCACGATCCGGCTACCAACCGTACACGACTGATACGCCCTGGCAATCGCTGAACCAACTTCGGATTGTTATCGACCGAACTAGAAGCACGATCGACCTGATCACGAAGATCTATTCCTGCAAGCAATCGAAGAACAAGCAAGAACAAGATAAACAAGCAATCTGAAATTGCAAATATAGATTGAATCACAAAAAAGAGTTGGGGTTCCGAATACAGATATTGATGTTGATCTAGCCGACCAAGAAGAATATCTCAATAGCTTCACGAAGGAAAGACTATAACTAAACAAAACCTGTTAAACCCTAATGGTTCAGTATGGTTATATAGAGGAGGTAAAAGAGATCGGTGGCCAGGTAAGGAAACCTGAAACAGACATGGACTCTTTCCCTACTTGGACTCGAACTCAATACACGGAACTTGACCCAACCAAAAAGGTGACGCAGCACCGACTCGGTCCAATGAGAATCTGGTAGAAACTTGTTTTGTCAATTTCCAGCGATCTAGAAGGAATTTGGATATGGGGCTAGATCCATTGGAAATATCTCGTCGTGGGCTTCTCCGTGGACTATAAGAATGTCCCAATCGGACTTTGTATGAGAGAGTTATGGTCGTTTGAAGGCAAGCTGCTCCTAGATGGCCGAACCGGACTCCAACTCGACTTGGGCTCCTTGCTGGTCCTTGTGTCCTTACTGGTCCTCTCCATGATTCCTAAGCACAATATTATCACTATTAGATAGTAAACCATTCTCAAAACCATATATATATAAACTTAGGAACGAGTTCACCTGGCAATGCAACAATCAGGCTTTGCTGCGCGTTATGGGTCCTTGTGTAACAAGCGGAGGATTATGGTTAGTGTGTGTATCCGAAGAAGTGATGTCCTCATCAGCATGGCTGCAAGTGTGAACTCTAAATGGATGCATCTTTTGGTTCATTTGGTCCTTCTAGCTTTCAAATTTCGTCACTCCTCATGGCAGCCCACAAAAGAAGTGATTAACTCTTTATTCCACACATGCAATATCATATCTAGGGGCTGGTTATGATGTATAATGTTAGTAGCCTTCATTCTAACTCATTTGACTCAGCATAGTGACTAGAATTAAGCTGGACGCCACGTCACTCATTGACATGTTATTGGTTTGCTGAATCACCACATATATGGCATCTCTGAATTGGTTTGCTCTTGCTCTTGTTATTGGTCCAGGTGGTAGCTGAAGTGGATTAGTTGTTAGTTGTTCTGCATCAAATGGTACCTGATCGCGCCCAAAACGCCGAGCGCGATTGTTTAGTAATATACTGCAAGTGAATGGTTGAACATTGGGCACTTGAGAGTCGAATTTCACAAGGAACAAGCGTATTCATCTTTCTAGCTTAATGGATCACTGATTAATTCTAAACGAGTTATGGATGTGTTCTTCTACAACTAAATTTACTACTAAAGCTATCAATCTAGGTTTTTAAAGCAGTAAAGAGCAAATATGAAATCTAGGGTTTGTAAGCAGGAACAAAAATCTAGGGTTTCAGGAGTTCCATAGCCATCCGGCATAATTCTATGCAAGGTCCGAGGATTGTATGTTAATTTTAATTGTTTTCCAAGATAGATTAAGTTGCCAATATGGTTGCTAGTACAACGGTCAAAAGATCGCTTCCACTGTTACATTTGGTGAGAGCTTCTCTCCTGTTCAAGATCCCGCGTCAAAGTGCTAAGGACTCAAGAACTCCCATAAATTCTTGCTAAGGCTCAACTGTTACGTCTGTTGCCAAAACAAGAATTTAGGGTTTAGATGAAGAAATCATCAGGAAATAACTCCAAAACTTGAGATCAAGACCGAGGAAGAATCATGCCTTTTAGATTAGGTCATCCCTAACCCTAGAAGTGAACTACTCGCAAAAAGCCATGAAAATACTAGAATAATAAGAATTAAATAAAAACTTACTTGATTGCTTGAAAATTAAGTCTGCCGTCCTTGCCGGCTTACAAACGCAGGAAAAATAGCGAAGGGGGCTCTTCTAAGAAAGCTATCTGGAAACTACTTAAAACTACCTAAGATAGCACCCCTAATTGAACCAAAAACTTCTCTATTTATAATACATGGTTAAACATGCCCAAATATAACTCCTTGACGTGTAGGCGACGAAGTCTGGCTTCAAACGGTGCGAGAATGGACAAATCTCAGTCAAAACCGACCAAATTCGACCACTTAGCCTCTATAAACCGAGCCGAGCACAACTTGGGGCACGGGTCATGCTCCAGGCCGAACACGGCTCGTGCCTGTGATCATGCTCCGCTCGGCCAAATAATCGACCAATTGGTAGTCGTGTTCGATCGAGGCTCTTTTCGACCATCTATCTCGGTGTTCGATCAGGACTTGTTTCAAGCAGGTGTCTTCATGTATGATCACAGCTCCTTTTCGTTCAGATGCGTTTGATTAGAGTTCCTTCTCGCCTAAGTGTGTTCGACCAGGTTGTTTCGACCGAGGAATATTCGATTAGGGTTCATTTTTTGTCCAGTTTTGGAATCTTTGTCGAAAGTGGCCCAAATGAAGTCAAAATCTCCTCAAATTTGGTAGGTTTGGTCCCTGAAACATGACAAACACAGTCGTGAAAGAGATTTGTAAAAATAATATAAAAATATTCATAAAATGTCGCATCAAAGGAGTTTTTAACATATTTTTACACATTTTCAATAGCAAATTTAGGGTAAAAATACTACCAATTTAGTACTTATCAAATTCCCCCAAGCTAGCATTTTGCTTGTCCTCAAGCAAAAAATGTGAATGAGTTTTTCCAAAAATTGGAATGCCTTGGTTAATCAGATTTTCAATAAACAACTTTCGATAATTCATATATGCATATGAAACAATTGATCTAAGCAATTTAAACTCTCCAAATGCAACTATTCAGCTTATCAAATTTCAACCTTAGAAAAGAGAAAGCTCAATTAAATCATCTTGACAACTTCTTTCATATAGGGTTTAGAACAAACAATAGCTAAAGAAAACAATCGTTATGCTACAATTTAGAAAAAGTTGCAGGGTTGCCCTTTTTAGAGAGAAATTAAAACACTTTTATTTCTATTTTATTTATTTATTTTCTTCAACTTTTTCGTGCTCTTGGTCAGAATGTTTTGAATTGGATCATTCCATCACGGCTAGAGGAGACAGTGATGAGGACATCGCTGACACGGTTGTGACCGCCGCTCCTTCCCCTACTACTTCTTCGACGCATGGAGGCCCCAATCCACAAGCCGTGCCTTTCAAGCCTTCATCAGTAGTCCAGAGCCTCAACGCCCCAAGGAAGGTCCAACTCCAAGCCCAAGTCGCTGTCGAAGCCCAAGTCGCAGAAAAGCCCGTTTCGGCAGTCCAGGAGCACTCCAACTTCAAACGGCCGTAACTTTCGCGTACGAAGTCCGTTTTCGACGATCCACCACTCCACGGAAAGCTTATTTCGTACACTTTCCAATGGTTCTGCTCCCACTACCAGATTTGGCCAGGAACGACAGGAATCGCCAAAAAACACCATGGGACAGAAACTACCAGGTGCTGCGTCACCTCTTCTTTGGGCCAAAAGCCCATGTATTCCTAGGGTTGCGTGTGTGTGGGTACCATCATGGCCGACACCCCTCCTCTGGCCACCGCTCTATTTATGGCTGCCGCTACCCTTCTTGCTCAGGTTTTGTTTTGTTTAGTTATCTACTGCGCGTGTGAAACTTCCTCGATTCCTTTTCTATTGGCTAGATCATCAGGAACGAGCTCGGAACCCCAAATTGTGTGAGCTTAATCTAATTCCAGCAAATTTAGTTGCTTTTATCTTGTTCTTGTCATGTTTCTTTGGTTGCATCGCAGAAATCGACCTTCGTGGTCAGGTCAGCCGTGTTTGGCACGATTGATAACAAATTGTGATTGTGGTTTGATGATTGCCGGCGTCTACGCCTATCTGGGTTGGTAGCCGCTTCGCCTAGGTCACATTCCACCCAACCAAACGTACCCTCTCACCAGAAGATCGGCATCCGTTGGCGCATCAGTTGGTATCAGAGCTTCCAGTTGACTGGTGAGAATTTATCTTTGTTTAGTAGATTGATTTCATACCTAGAGTTCAGAAAATTGCCCTCCAAAAAGATTTATTTTCTGTTGTCCAAACCATCGTCATTAGCCTTGCATCATTCTTGTCAGTTTGCATCCTTGAATTTTGGTCCATCGTTGTCGAGTGCTGGTTTTTAGTTTTAGTCTTGCATCTAGTCGCGGAGTCGAATTACACGTCGATCTCCTCGTCGTCGCGTCCAATTCGAATCTGCCGCTGTCCAGTTTGTTGTTTTCATCATATCTTCATCATACGAACTCGGATTTTCACATTCTTGTACTTTCTGGAAATATCAGATTGTGCTCTACAACTTTTCTGTTGAGGACAAAGTCAGATTTGGCTTTCATCTATGAGATATTGGGCTGTTAATGTCGATGGTGTAGAGTTTGAATCTAATACATCTGTTTCGATATTTTCATCATACTACTTTCATCCGAACTCGGATTGGGATAAACTTATACTTTCTGGAATTGTTGCGAGAAATCCAACAAAAAGTTAGTTGGGGTAATCTTCAAATTCAGCTGTTTTTATCACACTAAAATTTGGGCAAAGTTAGTTGTGTAATCTTCAAACTCTAGTCCAATTCGGATTCAAATTGCTCAATCTGAGATAGCTTCGGTAAAATTGCCATATCTTTTGATTCGCAACTCTATTTTTGACGTTCTTGTACTTGTTGGAAAGATAAAAAGATCTTCTACAACTTTTCTGTTGGGTAGATCTTCAGATTCAGAGCTTTTGGGGTCTGAAATTGTTAAACAACGTTTCTATCCTAGTTGTGCAGCCCAAAAGAAAAAGGCAAAGTGCAACAAAAGCCGCATTGTTCATAAAAAGAAAAGAAGTAAGAAAAAGGCAAGTGCACAATAAAAAGAGCCGCACAAAAAAAATTAGAAAAGAAAAATGTGTGTAGCAAAAGAGGAGAATTTTCTGTGGTGCATCTTTTGGTTCTAGTCCTTTGTGTTGCTAGTTGCTTGCTTGAGCTAGGTCTGAGTCTAAGCTAGTTCTAGCATATTGACTATTACTTTGGACTAATTTTCAATCTTGCATTATTGATCTTGAATTGTTGCTACACATATAATAGCCTATCCAAGCTCCACCTTCTACTAACCAGCCAGGAACAGGGCCTTGCAATCGTTGAACTCACGTCTCAATTGGCTTGTCATGAACCAGCCACCGGTTGAATCCTTCCTCGTTGCAGCTGGTAAGAACGAGTAAGAACTTGGTACAAGCATTAGCGTGTGAGCACTCCACATCCTAGTAGTTGGTAGGACACACATGTATTCTGTGTTTTCCTTTGTCTCCTACTAACAATGGCAGGATCTAATACCGAAGGGGATGACGAGTGCATCTTAAGATCAGAATTCAACAAGTACATGGAGGACAATCATAATGCGCTGAACAGCATCGGTGCAAACCTCACCAAGCTTGCCCAAGACAGCGAGCAAATGATGGAGCGCATTGAGCGGAGCATCTCCAACCTCGTCAATAGAATGGATCAGTTTAAGGGGGCACTGCACGCTGCCACCCCAAGACATGTGCCTTCTGTTGATGCTGCTGGACTTGCGGCCAACACCGCATCCAATGTGGTTCCCATTCAACATAACCGCCACTCCTAGGCAGACGAGGTCGAAGAGTATGAGAACGCCTACATTGCTGATACTGAGGCAGATGATGGTTTCATTGTCCACAATGACCGTGCCCATCATCGTCTTCGACACAACCGCCAAGGTATGGCTAGAAATCCCAATCGAAATCCAAGAGAGGTAAATGACGATCCATTAGCTAAAGTCAAGTTTTCCATAACTCCTTTTGCTGGTCGATATGATCCTGATGTTTACCTGAGTTGGGAATTATCTGTAGATCAAAAATTTGCATGCTTTAATTTCTCTGAGGATAGGAAAGTTAGTGCTGCTACTAATGAATTCACTGATTTTGCATCCATTTGGTGGCACGAAACTTGTAAAAACCAAATATACCTAGAACTTGGGAGCACTAAAACGAGCTATGCGATCTAGATTTGTCCCTTCTTATTATGCTCGAGATTTGCTTAATAAGCTACAACGTTTGAACCAAGGTGACAAATCTGTAGAGGAATATTATCAAGAATTGCAAACTGGCATGTTGCGTTGTGGCTTAGAAGAAAATAATGATGCTAAGATGGCTAGGTTCTTGAGAGGGTTCAATCGTGAGATACAAGATATTCTTGATTATAAGGATTACACTACTATCACTCGTTTGTTTCATCTTGCCTGTAAAGCTGAAAGGGAAGTACATGGGCGCCATCCCAAGACAAGAGGACACTTTGGAGGCTCTTCTTCCTCAGGCCAGACCCCGGTGGTGCATTCCAAGGCACCATCCACTGCTTCCGATCGTGCACCTCCGCCTGCTGCCACTACATCCACTCCTTCGCGTGCTATCGAGGCAGCCGCACCCGTGAAGGGCGCTTCTTCTGTTGCTTCCACAGGACGTACTCGTGGCACATATGTTATCGTTGCAAGGGATTTGGGCATGTGTCGCACCATTGTCCAAGTCAGCGTGCCCTCCTTGTGAGAGAGGATGGTGAGCATACTAGTGCTAGTGACATTGATGAAGAAGAATATGCCCTTGTTGCAACTAATAATGCAGGTAACACTGAACCACAAGAGGTCTTGAGTTCTGCATTGGTGGAGAAATACCCGGCCCTTGTTGTCACGCATGTCCTTAGTGCACAACCAGTGCGTGCTAAATAGAATCAACACCACAACATCTTTCAAACAATGTTTGTTGTCAAAGAGCGTGCTGTGCACGTCATTGTTGATGGAGGTAGCTGCAACAATCTCGCTAGTGTGGACATGGTTGAGAAGCTTGGCTTGACCATGAGTTCACATCCACACCTGTACTCGATTGAATGGTTAAATTCATGTGGTAAGCTCAAGGTAACTAAAACTGCACGTGTACACTTCTCCATTGGTTCTTACCATGATCACATTGACTGCGATGTTGTACCTATGGATGCATGTTCACTGCTATTAGGTAGGCCATGGTTATATCATAGAGATGCCATTCACCATGGTCGGACCAATCAATATAGTTTTATGTTCAAGGGTAAGAAAATTGTTTTGGATCCTATGACCCCTGCAGAGCTGCTGAACATTGATAAAGAGAGAGCCCAAAGAGAGAAACAAGAGTATGCTAAAACAGAAAATCAATGTGTAGCTCAAGAACACAACCCACCAAACGAACTTGGAGTTAAACAATCTGAGATTAAATTGAAGGGTGTTGTTTTGTTAGCTACAAAAATTCCTTCGCATGATCCATTGACTAACAAGGATTCATTGCAAGCATCTATTTCTTTGCCTCCTGTTGTTGCCACTAACCTTTTGCAGGAGCATGAGATGGAGTTGAGGACGACTCCAATTCAACAAAGGGGAGGATGATGAGGACATCGCTGACACGGTTGCGACCCCCGCTCCTTCCCCTACTACTTCTTTGACGCATGGAGGCCCCAATCCACAAGCCGTGCCTTTCAAGCCTTCATCAGTAGTCCAGAGCCTCATGCCAGAAGCCTCAACGCCCCAAGGAAGGTCCAACTCCAAGCCCAAGTCGCCGTCAAAGCCCAAGTCGCAGAAAAGCCCGTTTCGGCAGTCCAGGAGCAGTTCAACTTCAAACGGCCGTAACTTTCATGTCCAAAGTCCGTTTTTGACGATCCACCACTCCACGAAAAGCTTATTTCCTAAGCTTTCCACTGCCAGATTTGGCCAGGAATGATAGGAATTGCCAAAATACACCAGGGGACAGAAACTACCAGGTGCTGCGTCACCTCTTCTTTGGGCCAAAAGCCCATGTATTCCTAGGGTTGCGTGTGTGTGGGTACCATCGTGGCCGGCGCCCCTCCTCTGGCCACCGCTCTATTTATGGCCGCCGCTACCCTTCTTGCTCAGGTTTTGTTTTGTTTAGTTATCTACTGCGCGTGTGAAACTTCCTCGATTCCTTTTGTATCGGCTAGATCATCAGGAACGAGCTCGGAACCCCAAATTGTGTGAGCTTATTCTAATTCCAGCAAATTTAGTTGCTTTTATCTTGTTCTTGCTGTGTTTCTTTGGTTGCATAGCAGGACTCGACCTTCATGGTCAGGTCAACCGTGTTTGGCACGGTTGATAACAAATTGTGATTGTGGTTTGAAGATTGCCGGTGTCCATGCCTATCTGGATTGGTAGCCACTTCGCCTAGGTCACATTCCACCCAACCAAACGTACCCTCTCACCAGAAGATCGGCATCTGTTGGTGCATCAGACACAGCTGAAGACACTTACTAAAGTGCACTTATAGAAAGACAGCTTTGTCAGTTTCCCGAGCCCCTGCAAGCAATCTCAATGTTCCTTATACCTTCCCTTCACCAGCTGGTCGACGATTCATCACCGTCTCCCCCCAACAGGTTGCATATACATTAGAAGAGACTAGACAAAGCCGCATCTTTTTGTGTGCATAAGTTAAGTAAATCTTCCCTTCCCCAGTTGGTCGATGATTCATCACCACCTCCCCCCAATGGGTCGATTATACTTCACTATTACATGTTTTTTTATTTTTTAAAAAAGAAGGAAAATTAGCAATCTAAGCATAAAAAGTGACAGAAGAGAGTTAATTTTAGATAATAGTTTATTGGAAACCTTCAATTTGGAAGAAGTCAATAACAATCTAAAAACAAACACAATCTTTAATGGTTAATTTAAGATAAAACTGAATATAGGCAATTGAAATTTTTAAGAGAGCTAAGTTCAATGGATCATATGCAAAGATGTGATAGAGTAGTCATATAATTGATTAAAGATAATCTTCAAAACCAGGCGTTCCAAGTTGATATTTTTTATTTTTCAGTTTATGATGGCAAGAGGGTGGAATGATGATTCGCTGAAGACTAAGAAAACGGTTAAGTGACTACCCCCCAAGCTAAATCAGACATTGTCCTCAATGTTTGGAGAGAGATACAGATTACCATTTGCGGTAGTGGTGTCTGGAGGTGGCTGGTGTTGAAGATGCCATGGTGAAAGAGGATGTTGTGGTCCACGTAGCTCTAATGGTGTAGTCCAAGGCGTCGCAAGTGAAAACTTGAAAAGAAAAAGAAAAATAAAAAGAAAAACTTGCGTACCTTGAAGATCACTCATCGAAGGGTGGTGGAGGTGATTGGTGGAAAAATGGCGGAGGAAAGTATGGTTAGGTAGGTGGTGGATAAGGTTGTGGAGAAATGGAGGGGTTGTGCAGATGGTCCCCGTGGTGTGCACGTGGGCCTGGATATGTGCCGTCTGGGAGGATGTAGCCTGCGTGTACATGATAGTCGTAGAGGCGATCCACGCAACTGGTGAGGTGGTCCATCCTGGAATCCATCGTAGCCCTATAATCTGCAATTCTGACCTAAAGTCAGAGAAACTAGTGCACAAGGACTATGGAAGCATTCATAGCGGCAAAATTGATAGAGAAACGCAGTCCCGATCTTTTGATGAAAGATGTAAATTTCGATTGAGGAGGAGTAGACGTTAGGGACCCGACTACAACCGTCCAGGACGTTGCGCCTTAGTGATCAATACACCAACTCCAAAGTGTTATTGATCTTGCCGGACACGATCAACCTACCCACGAGGGGCTTTGTCCCCACAAGCAATCGAACAGCGAGCAAGAACAAGATGAACAAGCAACTCAATTGTGAATATAGATTAAGGTCCAAATCTGAGAACACAATATGGCAGGGTTCCGAAGATGAGTAAAACGGGCGGTCTAGCCGACACGCGCGATTACAAGATGAAGTAGCAAAGGCTAACTTTAATCTAACAAAACCCAATCCAAAATGGTGTAGGACCCCTCTGAAAGGGATCTAGGATATCGACTAGAGGGGATGAATAGGCGATTTTAACAAATTATCAATAAAACAAACAATTTAGATAATGAGAGCAAATAAATAACACAAGATGAACAAAACACAATATCAACACAAGGATATATCCCGTGGTCTCGGTGATTTGCCGATCACCCCTAATCCACATTGAGGCAAACACAAATCTCTAACCGCTCCTCTATCTAGTCAACCTTCTGTCGAGAAGTGACCTAGATCTTGAGCCGGATTAGTGTGATGAGTTATCCAAACCTCGATTTCGCTAAGGATGCACTTTACCGCTCCGGCAAGGCGTGCTCAACCCTTTCACAAGACGTTTTGAGGAGTCTTCACAATCTTCCTTGAAGATCTCTCCAAAACCTTTCTCCTAGCTGTCTAGGAGCCGGCAAACTCCAAGAGTAACAAGCCGGTGATGATCACTTAGCCTTCTTCTAGTGCCACAAGATTGATTTAATAATCTAAATGCAATGCACTAGAAGATCTCAAATGCACACTCTCACAAATTCGAGAATTTGAACCCTAGAGTGTATGAAACTATCTTACGCTCTCAAGGATGATGACAATGCTCAAGATTATGCCAAAAAGTTCTGAACAGGGCCGTGCATGGGAGTATATATACCCTCCACAATAAATATAGCCGTTACAGGCCGTTGGGAGAAAAAGATCACCTGGCGGTCAGACCGCAGGTATAAGCTCGGTCAGACCGCCGCAATTGCAACGGCATTAAACAGGCACAATAAATGCTCAACTGCCCTTGTCAGGCACACACACGGTCAGATCGGAGCCTATTTCGGTCAGACCGTGAAACTGTCCAGAGACGACATAGTTTCTGGACACTTTATACGGTCAGGCCGAAAAATACGGACAGACCGGCCATACAGTCAAACGGTAGTTCAAAAGCACGGTCAGACCGATTTATGTGTCAGACCGGTCTAATCAAACGGTCAGACCGTCATAGCTCAAAAAACAACAGAAAGATAAATCAAGAAGTTCCAGGAGTCTGACCTAGGTCTCAACTACGGACAGACCGACCTTTTAAAGGAATACACTATACTTAGACATAACATCGGTCAGTCCGAGAGTTCTATTCGGTCAGTCCGTGAATTCGGTCAGACCGACTGAGACAGTGCTGAGCAGAATTGAGCTGAAACAAGCATTTTCAAAGTATATGACCTTCTAGTATGCAATGCAAGTTGATTTTATGATTTGTGGCACATAGATGAAGTATTTTGTGATACACCACATGCTCCTCTTAATAGTACGGCAACTATCCTAAAATCCGGTCAAAATTCTTCTCTAAACACCTTAGACCGGTAAAAATGGAAAAGACCCTATTTCGTACCTTTGCCTTTTTGATCAATGCCCTTTCTTCATCATGAGGCTCTTTCTTCGCCTTTCATTAACTTGTCTTTTAAGTCTCTTCTTGACACAACTAGGCAGGTAACGTTAGTGTAGCATTTGTAGTTGTCATTAATTATTAAAACACTCTTTAGGGGCCTAAGAGCTACAATCTCCCTCTTTTTGGTAGTTGATGACAATCATAAAGAGTAGATGAAGGAGTTTTAAGCAGAAAGGGAATTTTACAATAAGCATCGAAGAATAAGACACTCCCCCTAAAAGTATGAATAAGAGAATTTTGGCATTTTAGTAGAGTTCAAGCATGTGTATAAGATGCTATCTCAAATCATTCATTAAATGAGCATGAAGTATCACAAATAAGACATTCAACATTCAATTCTACAACATGATATCATCAACACAAGGTCATATGAAAATAACATAAGCATGTCTCATATATCAAGTAGTAACAATCTCATACAAGAGTCAACCAACATAAGTCATCCACATAAAAGAGATATTCAACTTAAACAAGTTAATTAAAACTTTACACCAAAAGTTTTCATTTAAGGTTCATCTCTCATCATCTCTCCTACTCTTCTACTCTCTCCTCTCCCCCTTTGGCATCAATTGCCATAAAAGCTAAGAATCGGCTGGAGCATCATCATCGGGAGGATGGTGAGGAGGAGTCTGAGGGAAACGGGTGTAGAAGTGAGCGGAGAAGGCGTCGAAGCGCTGCTCGAACTGATCCTGGCGCGACGAGAAGGTCTGGAACTAATCATTCAAAGCCGCCAAGTCCGAGCGAGTGAGCTCAAGCCCCTGGAGAAGAGTAGCAAACTGATCCATCATCAGCTGATGGAACTGCTGCTGGAACTGTGTAAACCAGGCGGGGGCTTGGCTAGACTGAGCTGCCTGCTGTGCCTGAGGTGGAGGAGGAGGAGGCATAGGCTGAGCCTGCTGCTGCTGCTGCTGATGCTGTGCTCCATGGCCTCGAGCCAAGACGCGCGGGTTGACACTAAACGGCTTATAGCCAAGATGTTTGATATCACAAGAACCGCGAGGGAACTTCGTCTTCTGGAGCAGCAAGGACATGATAAAAGGAGCATAGTAGAGATTCGGCAGAGTGGTCGCCGAGACATCGTCAATTGTCTTCAATATAAAAGAGACAATGTTGATCCGATGACTCTTGAGGATGTGGTCGATGAAGTTCCAATAGTAATCTTGGACCGCTTCTCGGTTTCCGCTCTTTGGATGGATCGTGGCTCGTACGATTTTGTTGACTACAGCAGGGAGGACTTTGAGACCTATAACAGTGCCAGGTACAATCCGCTGTCCACCTCCCGGCTGCTCATAAAACTGGAGCCAGTCGTCCTCATGGAGGTAATCCTCATCCTCCATATCGATCCCCTCCTTCATTTCCTCATAGTTTAACTTGTTTGCCGTAGCAAACTCCTCAAAGGTGGCCTCATAGCGCCTAGAACCTGTCATCCACAAGATCTGCTGGTCCGCCCATCTGATCTCAACTGTAGCATAGAACTGTCTGATGGCAGTGGCGTTCCATGGGCATTTGTGCTCCATAAAGTCATACAGCCCTATATCCTTGAAAATCTGCACCAAAGGAGCCATGATGGGCTGATTCACAACATAAGCCCATTCGATCCATTTGTGTTCGAAGATATTTTTGTGGATCAAGTGACCGTAGAAGGCATCCTGCTGTGTCATTGTGTGGAAGTGAGGAGTAGAGGCGTCATTCTCGTGATTGTAGGCGTAGATGGTCCTAGCCTTGGTATAGTCGCTTGAAGTCCAATTCCTCTTCGGGCCTTGACAAGCGTGGATGCTTATTTCATCGTCCTCACTCTCGATGTCCATGCCCCTGTGAGACGATCCACCACGATGAGATGACTATTCTGTTTCTGAATCTCCGGCTGAGGGCACCCAATCGTCATCGTGACTGTCGCTACTGCTCGAGGGTAGAGCCCTTTTTGGCCGTTTCGCCAATTTCTTCTTGTTTGTCCGGATGGAGGCAATGCCTTGAGTACCTCGACCACTATAAGATTTGGAAGATATGCAGCAGGTAAGATACTAGGAAACAGGAACAAAAGAAACTAATCGATACGACAACATATCAGTAAACCATTGCTCTGCTGTTGCTTTCGGTCAGACCGAGACAGGAGCGGTTAGACCGGCGCAACCGTAGAGTTAGGGTTTGGCATGATTCCTAAGATTCACTTGATTTTAGGGCACAATGTGGACAAATGTACGTGTGAAAATACTTATTGCATCAAGAGGAAGAGACAATTTTAGGATTTGAACAGATTTAGACTTGATTCATAGCATAGTCCCTAAATCCCAAGATGAACAGGAAACTAATTCGATAAAGAAGAAGAATCCGAGAAATGTACCTAGAAGACATGGTTTGGAGGTGATCTTGAACCACGGTTTGTCCGGGCGCTGCTAGGGTTTGACCGGAGAAGAAGAATCCAAAGATTTGAGGCGCACGTGAAAGAAACAGGAGTGGGGAAGAAAGTGAAAAAGGACAAGAGATTCGGGATAAAAGGTCTCTGGTCATGAAATTTCGGTCAGACCGTAGACAGGGTACCGGTCAGACCGCTGGAAGCAGGAAAGTTAAGATGCTCTCTGGAGATGCATTCGGTCAGACCGTAATTTGTTCGGTCAGACCGCTGGAAGGACAAAAAGTCTTGGAGGATTTTGATTGATTTGATGCTCAAGAGATTTGGATAGGGTGATATATAAATATAAGATAATTTATAAGAGAGATATAGACAATATCACCAAAGGGGAAGTATTTATCTTATAACTCAACAAATTTTTGTTCACTTTACTCAATTGCCGATAAAAGAGTCTAAAAAGCTCTAAGGTAGGAAGTTTAACCAAACAAGTGATACTTTAAGTACAAGCAATATGAGTTCAACATTTCAAACCACATTTGATATATCAATGACGTTAAGCTCATTTCGAAGTTTGCAAAAACGACTTTCATCTAAGGGCTTAGTGAATATATCCGCTAATTGATCTTCGGTTCTCACATTATCCACCACCACATCACCTTTGCTAACATGATCTCTAAGGAAGTGGTGTCGGATATCTATATGCTTGGTCCGAGAGTGTTGAACTGGATTTGTGGCTATTTTTACCGCACTCTCATTATCACACAAAAGAGGCACTTTTTCAAATTTTATTCCATAATCCAACAATGTTTGCCTCATCCAAAGCAATTGTGCACAACAACTACCCGCGGAAACATATTCCGCTTCGGCGGTTGATAAAGCTACAGAGTTTTGTTTCTTGGAGGACCAAGATACTAAAGATCTTCCTAACAGTTGACAACTGCTAGAGGTGCTTTTTCTATCCACTTTGCATCTCGCATAATCTGAATCAGAATATCCAATTAATTCGAATTTTGCACCTTTAGGATACCACAACCCTATGCTAGATGAATATTTTAGATACCTCAAAATGCGCTTAACGGCCATTAAATGACTTTCTTTAGGAGAGGCTTGAAATCTTGCACACATACAAACACTAAACATAATATCAGACCTAGAAGCAGTAAGTTATAATAAACTACCAATCATAGATCTATAAAGCTTTGAGTCTACCGGTTTACCTCCTTCGTCAGAGACAAGGTGACCGTTTGTAGCCATTGGTGTCTTGATTGGCTTTGCTTCTTCAAGTCCGAACTTCTTGAGTAGGTCCTTCACATACTTGCTTTGACTGATGAAGGTTCCTTCCTTGAGTTGTTTGGCTTGTAGTCCGAGAAAGAAACTTAGTTCACCTATCAAAGACATCTCGAATTCCCTGGACATCATATTACCAAATTCCTCGCAAAAATCTTGGTTAGTAGATCCAAATATGATGTCATCAACATAAATTTGACATACAAAGAAATCATTCCCAATTTTCTTAGTAAATAAGGTAGTATCAACTTTCCCAATTTTAAAGCCTTTTGAAATTAAAAAGCCTCTAAGTCTTTCATACCAAGCACGAGGTGCTTGTTTAAGACCATAAAGAGCCTTGGAGAGTTTATATACATGATTCGGCTTTGTAGGATCTTCAAATCCGGGAGGTTGTTTAACAAATACTAATTCATTAATTTTTCTATTTAAAAATGCACTTTTGACATCCATTTGATAAAGTCTAATATTATGAGATGAAGCAAAAGCAAGCAAGATTCTAATAGCCTCAAGTCTAGCTACGGGAGCAAAGGTTTCACCGAAGTCCAAACCTTCAACTTGAGTGTATCCTGGAGCCACCAATCTTGCCTTGTTTCTTACTACCACTCCGTTTGCATCTTGTTTATTCTTGAAAATCCATTTTGTTCCAATGACATTGTGCTCATCCGGATTTGGTTCTTCTACTAATTCCCAAACATTGTTGCGGGTGAAGTTGTTTAATTCTTCGTGTATAGCATTCACCCAATCCGGATCTTTTAATGCTTCATCTACAAGTGTGGGCTCAAAAGAGGAGACAAAAGAGTAATTTTCACAAAATGAAGCAAGACGAGAACGAGTTTGGACACCCTTACGCAAGTCACCAACAATTTGATCGACGGGGTGATCTTTGGAAATTGAGTGATGAATTCTTGGATGGTCAACCGGGATTTGTGAAGTAGAGGTAGAAGGTACTTCCGGTTGTTGATGAGAGGAGTCTTCCACATTGACCACTTCAACTATTTGATCTTCATGTTGAGGAGTTGATGAAGAAGGGATAGCTTGAGTGGATGGATCTTCATCTTGATCACTATCTTCTTTCGGCTTGATATCCCCAATGGTCATGTTCTTCATTGCCACTCTCAACCCTTCATTACCTACATCATCCAAATTGTCTTGCTCCTCTTGAGAGCCGTTAGTCTCATCAAATTCAACATCATGTGTCTCCTCAACCAAACCGGAGTTTTGGTTGTAGACACGATATGCTTTGCTATTTGATGAGTATCCTAATAAAAATCCTACATCACACTTACTTTGAAATTTAGATAAGCGTGTACCTTTCCGCAAGATATAGCACTTATATCCAAACACTCGGAAGTAGGAAATGTTTGGCTTCCTTGCAATGAGAAGCTCATAAGGAGTTTTCTTTAGTAGTCGATGACAATAAAGATGATTTGATGCATGGCACGCGGTGTTGATTGCTTCGGCCCAAAAGGTGTCCGAAACATTGTACTCCGAAAGCATAGACCTTGCCATGTCTATCAATGTCCAGTTCTTTCGTTCGACTACTCCATTTTGCTCCGGTGTATACTTGGCCGAAAACTCATGTTTGATACCTTTATCATCACACCAATTTTCAACTTTGGTATTCTTGAATTCGGAGCCATTGTCACTTCTCACTTTCTTGATCTTGAAGCTAAATTCATTTTCGGCCCTTTGAGCAAAACTTTTGAAAGTGTTAAACACAATTGACTTATCATGTAAAAAGAATATCCATGTATATCTAGAAAAATCATCTACAACGACAAGACAATAACTATTTCCACCAATGCTCACAAAAGTAGTTGGTCCAAATAAATCCATATGCAATAATTCAAGTGGACTAGAAGTTGACATTGTGCTTTTAGTTGGATGAGAGTTTGCAACTTGTTTTCTGGCTTGGCAAGCACTGCATAATTTATCCTTTTCAAACTTTACATCTTTTAATCCAAAAACTAAATCATGTTTAACTAGTCTATTTAGTTGTTTCATTCCAACATGCCCAAGCCTTCTATGCCATAGCCAACCTTTAGAAGATTTAGTAAACAAGCATGTACCAAGATTAGCATCATTTGAATTGAAATCAACTAAATAGAGGTTGCCATATCTAAAACCTTTGAAAATCAACCTATTATCATCAATACTAGTGATAATCACTTCTTTTGGATAAAATGCACATATAAATCCAAGATCACAAAGTTGAGCTACGGATAAGAGGTTGAAATTTAGAGATTCAACAAGCAATACATTAGATATGGAGAGGTCGTTTGAGATGGCAATTTTACCTAAATCTTTTACCTTTCCTTTGCTATTGTCTCCAAACGTAATCTTGTCATATTCCGCACCTTCGTTATTTAGAGAGGAGAAC
This sequence comes from Pharus latifolius, assembly GCA_019359835.1. Taxonomy (NCBI): domain Eukaryota; kingdom Viridiplantae; phylum Streptophyta; class Magnoliopsida; order Poales; family Poaceae; genus Pharus; species Pharus latifolius. Next base: position 39,316,144 of record CM033329.1, read on the forward strand.
ATGTTGTGATTACCGGTCATATGTTGAGTGCATCCACTATCGAGCACCCAATGTTGTCCTCCGGCCTTGTAATTTACCTACAAAACAAAGTTAGGTCCTTTTAGGTACCCAAATCTTTTTGGGTCCTTGGAGGTTAGTTACCAAGGATTTTGGGACCCAAATGGCTTTCTTTTTGGCACCAATGATCGGGGTTCCAACAAATTTGGCTTTAACATCGCCATTGTTCATTTTCTTTAAAACATAGCAAGAATTGAATACAAGAGATGAATTACTTTTGCTAGCATGGTAATTCTTTTCAATGTGACCTAATTAAACTTTTACATTTGTTGCAATATCCCTTTTCTTTTACAAATACGGTTTTAGATGGGACAAAAGCATGTTTTCCCTTTTTAGGAATGTACCCTAGTCCTTCTTTTCTTAAGGAAAACCTTTAACTATCTAGAAGATGTCTTAATTTTGATTCTCCTACATAGCATTTAGCTAGATCATTGGTTAGTTTTTCAATTTTGTCCTTAAGTTCATTGTTTTCAAGACTAAGCACACTATCATCAATTTTAGGTCTAGAAGGGAATTCAATTAAATCTTCACAAAATGTAGATATGCTAGAAGTAGATATCATGGGCAAGTCATTCAAAATATTGCAAGTGATGCCTATTTCATTACCCGTTTTGTTGGCTTTATGAGTAAGTAGTGAGTCATGAGCTTCCTTAAGCATCTCATGAGTTTCCTTGAGACTCTCATGAGATGTGTTTAGCTCCTCATAGGAATTTTGAAGAGTTTTGTATCTCTTCTTCAATTCCTTGAATTTTTCTTTCTCTTTACTCATATAGTCATCAAAATCGGTGATCATCTCAACTAGGTCATCATAAGTATATTCATCTTCGTCACATGATACCTTCGATTCTCCTTTAGCCATGAGGCAATGAGGAGTGGAGAATAGAGATGGAGCTTCCTTGATAGCTACCCCGGCGAGTCCTTTGGGTGATGCTTCATCTTCATCATCGGAATCGGAACTTGAAGCATCCGAATCCCATTCAATGAAGCAAGCTTGTCCATCCTTCTTCTTCTTGTAATATTTCTTGAAAACCTTCTTCTTGCTTTCTCCTTCTTTTTCGTACTTCTTCTTCTTCATTGATTTTTCTTCTTCCTTGTTTTTGCATTGTGTGGAGATGTGACCCTTTTCACCGCAATCAAAGCATCTTCTCTCTTCAAATGGGTTCCTCTTGGATGATTGTCCTTTCTTGAAGGACTTTCCTTGATATCTCTTCTTCATGAACCGCTTGAACCTTCTCACAAAGAGAGCCATTTCCTCATCGGTGTCTCTCTCATCACTTTCTTCTTCATTGTCTTCCCTTTTGGAAGCTTGAGCTTTTAGTGCTGTGTTCTTCTTCTTGGAGTCGGAAGCCTCATCTTTCACTTCTTCTTGAGATTTCTTGAATATGTCATGAGTGAGAATCTCACTCAAGACTTCCAACGGAGTCACACTCTTCAAGTTTGAACGCACAAGGTTATAATTGTGTCATATTTTGAAGGTAAAGCTCTAAGAAACTTATGACAAAATTCCACATTTGTGACATCCATACCAAGCCCTTTTAACTCATTTACTATGTTGTTTAATCGGTTAAACATCTCCGATACATCTTCATTAGGCAACATAGCAAACTTTTCAAATTGGCCCTTATGGATAAATAATTTAGCATCCTTGACCATCGAGGTTCCTTCATGAATATCCATAAGATTTCTCCAAATATCATGGGCCGTTTCAAGTTTACAAATTCTATTAAATTCACCTAGATTTAGAGCACTATAAAGAACATTCATGGCTTGAGCATTAGCTAAGGCATTATCTCTATCTAGGTTAGTCATGTCATCATCATCAAGAATTGCAAAACCCTCATCCACCACTTTCCAAATCTTTCCACCCATGGCTTTAAGATAAACCATCATTCTAGTTTTCCAATAAGTATAGTTAGATCCATCAAAGAGTGGTGGTTTGCCAATATTGATCCGACCCTCACTAGCCATCTTTATCCTACTCCGAGATGGTTAAATCCACTAAAAAAGGAGTCCTTGCTCTGACACCAATTGAAAGGGATCTAGGATATCGACTAGAGGGGGTGAATAGGCGATTTTAACAAATTATCAATAAAACAAACAATTTAGATAATGAGAGCAAATAAATAACACAAGATGAATAAAACACAATATCAACACAAGGATATATCCCGTGGTCTCGGTGATTTGCCGATCACCCCTAATCCACGTTGAGGCAAACACAAATCTCTAACCGCTCCTCTATCTAGTCAACCTTCTCTCAAGAAATGACCTAGATCTTGAGCCGGATTAGTGTGATGAGTTATCCAAACCTCGATTTCACTAAGGATGCACTTTACCGCTCCGGCAAGGCGTGCTCAACCCTTTCACAAGATGTTTTGAGGAGTCTTCACAATCTTCCTTGAAGATCTCTCCAAAACCTTTCTCCTAGCCGTCTAGGAGCCGGCAAACTCCAAGGGTAACAAGCCGGTGATGATCACTTAGCCTTCTTCTAGTGCCACAAGATTGATTTAATAATCTAAATGCAATGCACTAGAAGATCTCAAATGCACACTCTCACAAATTCGAGAATTTGAACCCTAGAGTGTATGAAACTATCTTAAGCTCTCAAGGATGATGACAATGCTCAAGATTATGCCAAAAAGTTCTGAACAGGGCCGTGCATGGGAGTATATATACCCTCCATAATAAATATAGCTGTTACAGGCCGTTGGGAGAAAAAGATCACCTGGAGGTCAGACCGCCGGTATAAGCTCGGTCAGACCGCCGCAATTGCAACGGCATTAAACAGGCGCAATAAATGCTCAACTGCCCTTGTCAGGCACACACACGGTCAGACCAGAGCCTATTTCGGTCAGACCGTGAAACTGTCCAGAGACGACATAGTTTCTAGACACTTTATACGGTCAGGCCGAAAAATATGGACAGACCGGCCATACGGTCAGACCGTATTTCAAAAGCACGGTCAGACTGATTTCTCGGTCAAACCGGTCTAATCAAACGGTCAGACCGTCATAGCTCAAAAACAACAGAAAGATAAATCAAGAAGTTCCAGGAGTCTGACCTAGGTCTCAACTACGGACAGACCGACCTTTTAAAGGAATACACTATACTTAGACATAACGTCGGTCAGTCCGAGAGTTCTATTCGGTCAGTCCGTGAATTCGGTCAGACCGACTGAGACAGTGCTGAGCAGAATTGAGCTGAAACAAGCATTTTCAAAGTATATGACCTTCTAGTATGCAATGCAAGTTGATTTTATGATTTGTGGCACATAGATGAAGTATTTTGTGATACACCACATGCTCCTCTTAATAGTATGTCGTGGTATTGCGAATACCCCGGCAGGTTTTGAGAGTGATCCTAGCGAAGATTACGCGGCGCGGGTTGACCGGATGACCGGTCCTCCCCCGCTGAACAAGCACAAAGAATGACACACGGGTTTATACAGGTTCGGGTCCCGGTGGGGGCCCTAGTCCTGTCGACGCGCTCCCGACCGGAGTCGGCTGGGGAGGCTCTCTCCGGGGGAGAGGCTTCCGGAGTACGTCTGTGAGTTTAGCTATTCCAAAATATGAATCGATCCCTTACAACAGAGGGGTACAAGGGCTATTTATAGCCCCCAAAAAGCAGCAAAAAACCTAGACTACCCCGGAAGCCACCGTCGGATTGAAGGGCAGGACCGTCCTTCTCCCGGTCAAACGCCTTGGATGCTTGACAGGTGGTCGCTAGTTCCCGAGGTGCTCCTCGCGTGACCTGCACGTGATAAACAGTTCAATACTTTACCTTTAGGAGGGTGATGAGGCCCGGGACGGCGCCGGAGGCCACGTCCCGGGAGCCAAAAGGCGGCGTCCCGGGAGGGCACCGGAGGCCACGTCCCGGGAGCCAAAAGGCGGCGCCCGGGGAGGCCCCAGAGGCCACGTCCCCGGGCAAATGGCGGCGCCCGGGAGGGCACCGGAGGCCACGTCCTGGGAGCCAAAAGGCGGCGCCCGGGGAGGCCCCGGAGGCCACGTCCCCAGGCAAATGGCGGCGCCCGGGAGGGCACCGGAGGCCACGTCCCGGGAGCCAAAAGGCGGCGCCCGGGGAGCCACCGGAGGCCACGTCCCGGGAGCCAAAAGGCGGCGCCCGGGGAGGCCCCGGAGGCCACGTCCCCGGGTAAGTGGCGGCGCCCGGGAGGGCACCGGAGGCCACGTCCCGGGAGCCAAAAGGCGGCGCCCGGGGAGGCCCCGGAGGCCACGTCCCTGGGCAAGTGGCGGCGCCCGGGCGGGCACCGGAGGCCACGTCCCGGGAGCCAAAAGGCGGCGCCCGGGGAGGCACCGGAGGCCACGTCCCTGGGCAAGTGGCGGCGCCCGGGAGGGCACCGGAGGCCACGTCCCGGGAGCCAAAAGGCGGCGCCCGGGGAGGCCCCGGAGGCCACGTCCCCGGGCAAGTGGCGGCGCCCGGGAGGGCACCGGAGGCCACGTCCCGGGAGCCAAAAGGCGGCGCCCGGGGAGGCCCCGAAGGCCACGTCCCCGGGCAAGTGGCGGCGCCCGGGCGGGCACCGGAGGCCACGTCCCGGGAGCCAAAAGGCGGCGCCCGGGGAGGCCCCGAAGGCCACGTCCCCGGGCAAATGGCGGCGCCCGGGAGGGCACCGGAGGCCACGTCCCGGGAGCCAAAAGGCGGCGCCCGGGGACGTCTTACCTGGACTTAGTCTCGCGGAGATTTCCCCCGACAGCAGCCCCCCATGCCCGCCGGGGACGATGCTCGAGTCCCCGGTGGGTATGGTTCAGGTCACCGGGAAGATCTCCGGGCCAAGCTACCGGAGCCGCGATGCTTCGGTTTCCGTGCCCCACACTTAAAGTCGCGCCGTTTCGCCATAAATGCGCGCGCGGTTCGAACCGGCGCCTCGATTCTTGCGCCCGTCCCTTCGTTTCCCGCGCATGGTTTGAACTTCTACGGTCCAGATTGATCCGCGGGTGCCACGTGGCATGCATCTAGACCACGGCCCGCCCCTATAAATAGGGCCTTGGGGGGCCCGGAAGCTCATTCCAAATTCTCAGCCCCAACGATCTTTGCTCTCCCGGTAGCCCTCTCCCGGTAGCTTATTCCGGTAGCTTTCTCCGGTAGCTTTTTCCGGTAGCAGGCGTCTGGGAGTTTCTAGTAGTAGCCTCCTGCAAAGTTAGTCACCAAAAAGAAAACTAACCTCATGGCACCCAAGGGTCGAGCGAAGACCACGGAGGTGCCCCCGGAGGAAATCCCCTCGGATTTCCTCTGGGCGTCCGAGTTCACAGCCGAGGACGCCGAGTCCTTGGCCGAGAGGGGCATCGTTGCGTCCGGGGACATCCGAGTCCCGGTGAAGAAGGACGGAGCCCCCCGCCCCAGGCCTGGGGAGATCGTGGCCTTCGAGGCCTTCATCGAGGCGGGGCTCCGGCTCCCGGTGCATCCCATGCTCCGGGAGTTTCTCAAGGAGTATGGGGTGGCTCTCAACCACCTCACCCCGAACGCGCTGGTCCGGATGGGCCTCTTCATTTGGCTCTTCGAGACAGCGACCGGGCGGGAGCCCGACCTTCGCGCCTTCCGGTACTTCTACGAACCGGCGGCGCGGACCTCCCACCTGGTGAAGGGGGGCCCCAAGTCCCCCTTCGGTTCGGTCATGGTCCAGATGTTGCCGGCCCGGGTAATCGACTACCCGGCGGCGGCCTCCCGGGACCACTGGGGGGATTGGGTCCGGAGGTGGTTCTACCTCCGTGTCCGAGACGACGCGGTGGTGTACGCCCCGGAGGCCCCCACCTACAGCCGGTCGTCCGCACCGAAGCCACCGGTGTGGACGGACGAGGAGTACGAGCTCCTCGGCAAGGTGATCCTCTCCAAGAAGACCCGCTCAATGCGGGACGCGGCTGAGGAGATGGCCCTCCTCCGGATCTCCCCCTTCACCGGCGGGAAGAGGGGGATCGGCATGGGCCCCGAGCAGCGGCCCCTGGTGAAGTCGATGACGCGACGTAAGCTCCGGGAACCCGCTGCACTGCTCTTACAAAATTTTAATGAAATTGACTAACTCTTTACCTCTTGCAGTCCGGCCGTACCCGGCGGCGCGGGAGAAGGCGGAGAACCTCTTGGGGAGGTACTTCGCGGATGAACACGAGCGCGTCGTGCGCGCCGTGGGCGAGGGCCCCCCCAAGAACCTGGTAGCGGCGGCCTTCGGGTTAAAGCTACCGGAAAGGAAGCCTCTCCCCACCCCCGGGTCGCATAAACGGGGGAAGGAGGCGGCCGGGGGCTCGGAGCCCAAGAAGGCCCGGGTTCAGAAGACCCCCGGCCCATCGACGACGCCGGCGGCGACACCGGCGAAGCCCCGGGACGAGACCCCCGGGGGCGAGCGTGCCCGGGCACCGTCCCGGAAGGAGGCAACGCCTCCTCCCCCGAAGGCCCCCATCGAGGTGCAGGGGAAAGAGGCGACCGCGGGCGGGGCGGCGTCCGACTCGGCGAACTACGCCCCGTCGCCGCTCGCGGTGGAGCTCCTCCCGCCCCTTCCGGCCTCTTTGGAGCCGGAGAGGCTGGAGGTGAGATTCGTGGGGGCCTCGCCCCCGCGGGTCTGGCCGGTGGACGGGGGGGGAGCCCCTCGGTGTACGAGGTTCCTCCGGAGGAGGGGGCCCCGAAGACCTTCCGGCCCGGGGCAGGGAAAGGCTTGATGGTTCCCCCCCTGGCGGAGGCTCCCGCCAAGGGCTCCTCGGCCACGTCTTCGGGGGGCACAACCTCGTCGACGAAGACGCCGGCCGAGTTACCGGACCTTGAGGTCCGGGGACCCCCCGCCGGCCGCACCGGCGGTTCTGGGCGGGAGACCCCCTTGCTCCCCGCGGGGGAGGTCGCCCGCTTCTCGGAGGGCCTGCACACCCGGAAGGTGCAGGCCTTCCTCGCGGGAGGGACGCTCCATGAGCGTTTCGAGGGGCTTCAGTCCCTCGGGGCCCAGGTAACCCGTCGATAACACCTTCGCTTATCCCCTGCACTTTGAAATTTTTCTAACTTATGTATTTTGTAGGTGGCAGCTGTTACCTGGGGCCTTGAGCAGCGGGTCGCCCGACTGCTCAAGGAGACGGAGGGCCGGGCCTCAGCCTCCGTAGGGCAGCGCGAGGAGGCCCTCCGGGAACGCGACGAGGCGCTCGCGGAATTGACCCGGGTCCGGGCCCAGGTTCACATTTCCGAGGCCATCAACGCCCGCCTCCGGGAGGAGGCCAAGGCAAGGGAGGAGACGCTTCGTGAGCTCGAGAGCTCAAGCGTCCGGGCGGTGGCGGACGCGGGCCGCTCCGTCCGGACGGCCCTCGAGGGCCTTGGCGTAAGCCTCGGCTCCGGGAGCAGAGAGGTGCCGCCGGTGACTCTCGCGGAGGCTGTGCGTTTCCTTAACGCACAGGTCTCCGCCATCCCGGAGGCTGCCGATGTTCGGGCGCGGGGTCGGGCGATCCCCGTCGTCGCGGCCGCTGCGGGGCTCGTCGAGTTCCGGGGGGTCGGCGCCCGAGCGATCGGGGGCCGCATCCCCCGAAGCTTCCCGGACTCCTTCGAGCCTTCGCGCCGGGAGGTCGAGCAGCTCGCCGGAGGGTTCTACGACCGGATCATCCGGGCGTGGTTCCCGGCTCCGGCGCCTCCGGCAGGAGACGCCCCAGCCCCGGCCTCGGAGGAAGCCCCCCGGGGGGAGGACGCCAATGAACATGTATGAGCCTCCCCCCGGGTCTTAGCTAGGGCCCCTTTTTTTTTGTTTTAGGATTTTGATTCCGGTAGCTTCTTAGAAGAAGCCCCGGGCACTTGTACAAAAATTTTTAATGCAATGAAGTTAGAATTTTTTCCAAGTCTTTGAATTGAACTTACTGTTACCAGGGTTCCCGGGAGGTTGCTCCCGGGCGAAGGTCCGGGAGGGGCTCCCCGGGGGACGCCCAAGCGGCTTTGATTTTGCTAAGCTTTCTCTCCGGGAATCGCGGCAAGGATAGTGTCCGGGAGTCGATCCGGTTGAGGTGGCGCGCGGAGTGGCACTTGGACAACTTTGATAATCATCGTGCCGAATTGTCCCCTCCGCGACCGGGACTACGGATGATCCCTCCCCTCCGGATACTTCCACTGGCGGGTTACGAGTTCTGGCCTGAAGATGTGCTCCGGGACGCTCGGCGCCGCGTGCGGGCGTTGTACCGGGACTTGACCCGGGAGCTAGCGGAGAGCCTCCGGGAGTATTAGGCGTAGGAGCCTTAGGGCTTAGAGAATCCCCCGGGTTAGAACCCGGGTTGTATCGTTTCCGAAGCCCATCGGAGGGGGAAGATGTCCTCCGGGTTTGCTGATCAATAAAGCGCGTTGTTGTTGTTGTTGTTGTTTCCTTATCCCCCCCGCCCACAGCGGGCCAGAGGATAACTCCGCGCGCTGTGGGGGTAACAAGGCCCCCGGGATAGAAGTTACCTGTATCATAGGAAATTTTCTAAGTTAGAAAATTTTAAAGCGAGGTTTTCAAGGGGAAGACCTTCCGGGAGATAATCATCCGGTCGCCGTGAGAACGGGGAGCCGGGAATAAGGCCTTGGGCGGAAGGAATGTCCAAGAGAACCCGATGGGATTTCCAGAGGCGAGCTTCCTGGGAGACACTCGTCCGGTCGCCGTAAGAACGGGGAGCCGGGAATAGGGTCTTTGGGGAAGGAAATGCCCGAGAAATCCGACTTCTCCGAGAGACAATCATCCGGTCGCCGTGAGAACGGGGAGCTGGGAATAGGGTCTCCGGGAGGCATTCATCCGGTCGCCGTGAGAACGGGGAGCCGGGAATAAGGTCGCTGGGGACCAATCGTCCGGTCGCCGTGAAAACGGGGAGCCGGGAATAACGTCGACTCCCGGAGGAGGAAGATAGATCCAATCAAGCCGCAAGGGGCTGATCTTCCGGTCGCCGTGAAAACGGGGAGCCGGGAATAACGTCGACTCCCGAAGGAGGAAATGCCCGAAGACGGGACTTGAGTGTTTGGGCAGGGGACTAGTCTCCCAAAGTGACTCGTTACCACGGCCACTGTGACCGGGTTGCCGCTTACACCCTCAGTCCACGAGGGCTGATCGTAAGCTGCCCTACGGGAGTGCAGGCTCCGTTGTAGGGACTTGTTGGGGCTGGCCCACTTCCTCGCGGGGAGGGCATCCTCACAAGGAGGGCATCCTCGCGGGGAGGGCATCCTCGTGGGGAGGGCTTCCTCGCGGGGAGGGCATCGCCGCTAAGGGCGGTAATGAGAAAGACCTGCAATGAGACAGTTTGCAAAGCAAGACCTATGTATTGCTAATGAAATGAAGTACAGGGCCTCCCCCTGCGAAGCCGCGAAAGGGGAGGAAAATACAGCGTCCCTCCTCCCCCTCCGGCGTGAACGCCCCGGGGGAGGGGACATGCCCGTAAGGCTAAACATAGAACTTGCGAAGCAAACGCAAGTTCCACGTGTGTTTCAGCTCCTGCTCTTGGAGGTTGGAGAGCTTGTAGGCCCCCGAGCCCAGGACCGCGGAGATCCTGTAGGGGCCCTCCCACTTGGGGGAGAGCTTACCCTGGGCCTGGGGGTCCGTCACGCGCTTGAGAACAAGGTCCCCAAGGCAGAAAGCTCTCTCGCGCACGCGCTGATTATACGCGCGCGCCATCTCTTGCTCGTAGATGGCGTGGCGGAGGAGCGCTCGGTCGCGTTCCTCCTCCACGAGGTCGATCTCCAGGCGCTGGTTGGCCTCGTTGGCCTGGTATGCTAAGGGAGTGGCTCCCTCCAGGAGCTCCACCCGTAGTGACCGGAAGCCAATCTCCGGGGGGAGGACTGCCTCCGCCCCGTAGACCAGGGAGAAGGGAGTACGCCCCGTTGCCTGGGACGGGGTCGTGCGCATGGAGCAGAGGATGCTAGGGAGCTCCTCTGCCCATGCACCCCGCTTAGAAGCGGTTTGCTCGAGTCTCCGGCGCAATCCCTGTAGGATCACGCCGTTAGCCCTCTCGACAGCCCCATTGCTCCGGGGATGGGCTACGGAGGCGAAGTGGATAACGAGCCCCAGGCCTTTACAGAATTCCCGGAAATAAGTCGAGTCGAATTGGGTCCCGTTGTCCACGGTGATTTCCTGGGGGACACCAAAACGACATACGATGTTTTTCCAGAAAAACCGCTGAACGGCCCGGGACGTGATGCTGGCCAAAGGCTCCGCCTCAACCCACTTCGTAAAATAGTCGACTGCGACTACCGCATACTTGTATCCTCCGGGCGCTGGGGGGAAGGGCCCTAGGAGGTCCATCCCCCAGCGCACGAAGGGCCAAGTAATGGGGATCGTCTGCAGCGCTATAGGGGGGAGGTTCGAGCCCTTGGCCATCTTCTGGCATGCCTCGCACGCGGAGACGAGGTCTCGCGCGTCGTGCATGACCGTGGGCCAGTAGAAACCCTGTCGGAGGGCCTTGGCTGCGATGGCACGCGGGGCTAGGTAGGAGCCGCAGCTCCCCGCGTGGATGTCTTCGAGAAGCTGAAGTCCCTCTGGACGGGGGAGGCAGCGCAGGAGGGCGGAAGCCCCCCGCTTGTAGAGCCTTCCCTCCAGGAGGAGATATGCCCGGGCTTTAGCCCGGAGACGTTTAGCCTCGGTCTCACTGGGAGGGTCCCCCTCCCCCCTTATGAAGGAGATGAGGGGGTCCATCCAGGACGGAGTCTGGGTGATCTCGGCGACCTCCGGGACGTGAGGCCCGTCACCCGTGTCCGGGGAGGCCACTGAGGGCTTCGTGATGATCTCCAGGAAAGCCCCCTTGGGGAGCGATTCCCGGGCGCTGGCCGCTCGGGCCAAGGCGTCGGCCCGGTCATTGTCCCTACGTGGGATATGCCGGGCCTCGAGGCCGTCGAAATGCCTCTCCATCTTTCGCACTTCCTGCAAATAAAGACTTAAGTTTGCGTCATGGCACAGGTAAGACTTGTCCATTTGGCAAACTACGAGCTGAGAATCTCCCTTGACTAGGAGGCGCAGGATCCCGAGGGAGCGCGCAAGGCGCATCCCGAGGAGCAAAGCCTCGTATTCAGCGACGTTGTTGGTTGCGGGGAACTCGAGCCGCGCGGCGTACTCGAGTTCCTTCCCCTCGGGGCTCCGGAGGACTACTCCCGCGCCAGCCCCGGTGAGACACAGCGACCCATCGAACATAAGGGTCCAATGATCACTGCGTCGGGGCGGCACAGGGAGATCTTCGTCCCCGGACCCAGAGGCGGGAGTCCATTCTGCGACGAAGTCGGCGAGAACCTGCGACTTGATGGCGGAGCGGCCGGTAAGGGACAAGGAGAAGGGGGCGAGCTCAGCCCCCCACTTCCCGATCCGGCCGGTGGCTTCTTTGTTCCGCAGTACCTCCCGAAGGGGGAGGGACGACGGGACGATGATGGGGTGCCCCAGGAAGTAATGCCGAAGCTTCCGGGACACCATGAGGAGGGCGTAGCAGATTTTCTCCATTTCCGTGTACCGAGTTTTGGCCCCTTGGAGGGCCTCACTCACGTAGTACACCGGACGCTGCTGCCCCCCTTGCTCCTTCACCAAGACTGCGCTGACGGCGACAGGGGTCGCGGCGACGTAGAGGAGCAAGGGCTCTTCCGGGGACGGGCTCACGAGCATTGGAGGGCTCGTGAGGTACTTCTTGAGGTCGTCGAACGCCTCCTGGGCCTCGGGGGTCCAGCGGAACCCCTCGAGCCCTCGGAGGATCTTGAAGAACTAGAGGCCCCGCTCCCCCGACCGGGAGACAAAGCGGCTGAGTGCGGCTAGGCGGCCGGAGAGCCGTTGGACATCCTTGACGGAGCGCGGTGGGGGCATGTCTAGGAATGCCCGGATCTTCTCGGGGTTTGCCTCAATGCCCCGCTGGGACACGAGGAAACCTAGGAGCTTCCCCCCGCGCACCCTGAAGGCGCATTTATCCAGGTTCAGCTTGAGCCCAAATGCGCGGAGGTTCCGGAAGGTTTCAGCCAAGTCGTCGATGTGGGAGGCTGCGCGGGGAATCTTGACAACCGCGTCGTCTACGTAGACTTCAACGTTGCGGCCGACTTGCTCTTTGAAAACCAGTGTCATCAGGCGCTGGAAGGTCGCCCCCGCATTCTTGAGCCCGAAGGGCATATGGACGAAACAGAAGGTTCCGAGGGGAGTAATAAAACTCGTCTTTTCCTCGTCCCCTTCCGCCATCCGGACTTGATGGTAGCCCGAGTAGGCGTCTAGGAAGCTCATGAGCTCGCACCCCGCAGTGGAGTCGACGAGCTGATCAATCCGCGGGAGCGGGAAGTTGTCTTTGGGGCAGGCGCGATTAAGGTCGGTGAAGTCCACGCACATCCGCCACCTGCCGGTTGATTTCTTGACGAGGACGGGGTTCGCGAGCCACTCGGGGTGCAGGACCTCCCGAATGAACCCCGCCTCTCGAAGCCGGGTGATCTCCGCCTTGATTGCCTCTTGGCGCTCGAGGGAGAGTTTCCGCGGCTTCTGTTTGACCGGGGGGTGACCGGGGGCTACTGCAAGCTTGTGCTCAATGACCCCCCGGGCAACGCCCCGCATGTCTGACGGTTTCCACGCAAAAACATCGGAGTTCTCGCGCAGAAAAACCGCGAGTTGCGCTACGTGCTCCTCGGGGAGCTCCGCCCCGATCCGGACGGCTTTGTCTTCATTGCCCGGGGACAGCGGGACCTTCCGGAGGCATCCTTCCGGACGCGGCTTGAGGAGGGGCCTCCCGGGCGGTGGCGCTGCAGCATCTAGTTCCGGGGGAGGAGCCTCCCCCCCGGGCGCCTTTATGAGGTTGACGCTTCCGATCGTAGCCGCAGCGCGCTCGTATAGAGCACGGGCCATGTCTTGGTCTCCCCGGACATTGATCACACCGTGCGGCCCGGGGATCTTCATGCAGAGATAATTTTGATGGGTGGCAGCCCCCAGCCGGTTGATTGTCGTCCTCCCCATGATCGCGTTGTAGGAGGAGGGGAGGTCTACCACGTCGAAGCGGACCAGCTCGGTCCAGTAGTTCTCCGGGGTGCCGAAGGTCATTGGAAGGTCTACCTTGCCCACGGGGTGGATCGCCTTCCCCGGGACAAAGCCTTGTAGGGGCCCGGCAGCGGGTTGCAGGAGCTTCTCATCCACCTGCATTTCTTTGAAGGCCTTCAGGAATAAGACATCGGCGGAGCTCCCACCGTCCACCAGGATCCGGGCCAGATGGCAGTTGTAGATGGTCGCGGAGACAATGAGCGCGTCGTCGTGGGGGAAGCGAACCCCCCGCGCGTCTTCTGCCGTGAAGGTGAGGGGGACGTCCGACCACTTTGGTGGCGGGGACGTGTGAAGCACCCCCACAACCTTGACTTCGCGCGCGTACTCCTTACGCTGGCGCTTAGAGTCCCGCCCGGAGGCAGATCCTCCCACGATGACGTTGATGCGCCGCTGCGAAGTTTGAAAGGGGAGAGCTTCTGAAGGCTCCCCCTCCTGCGCTTGCTGACCCCCCGTGGGAGCGGGAAGGGCCGGAACAGCTGGCCGAGGAAGTCCGCAAAGTGCTGCAGCAGCTGGCTACAATCTCGGGTAGCGTGGGTATTGGACCTGTGGAGGCTGCACCACGGTCCTTCCCGCCTTCTCCCCGCGGGGCCTTCCCGGCCGCGCAAAGACTGTCCTCCCCCATGGCCCTTCGGTTTGGGGAAGGGGCGGTTGGTCCTCGGGGAGTCGCGCGAGCCGCCTCCGCCCTCGAGGACAAAGGTGTCCCGAGGCCGTGGCTCGCTACGCCCCCCTTGCCTGGAGCGTTTGGGGGGATCCCTGGCCCCCCGGTCGGCGGGGGCGGGAGCCCCCTGGGTCTTCTTCCAGATATCGTCTTCCTCCGCCCGAGCGTACTTTTCGAGCACGTTGAAGAGCTCATCGGCGGAAGAGGGGCAGCTCCGGGAGAGCCTTCGGTGGAGCTCCCCCGGGAGGATGCCGCTTTTGCAGGCTTCGATGACCGTAGAGTCGGGGACGTGGGCCACTTTGCTCTTCACCTGGGCAAAGCGCTTGAAGAAGCTTCTGATAGTCTCCCCAGTCCTCTGCCAGACAGTGTACAGCTGCGAGGAGTCCAGGGGACGCACGTAGTTCCCCTGGAAGTTGGCACAGAACTCCCGCTTGAGCTGCGAGAAAGACTTGATGGAGCCGACCTTCAGGTTGTAGAACCAGGAGCGGGCGATGCCGGAGAGGTAAAGGGGGAAGACGTTGCACTGTACTGACTCGTCCCCCCCGGCCGCGGAGATAGCAGTGGAGTAGACCTACACAAACTCGTAAGGGTCTGCCTCGCCGTTATAATGTTCGATGTGTGGTGGGCGGTAGGGCCGCGGCCACCGGATGCTGCGAAGTCTTCGGCACAGGGGCTGGTTCGCCCCTTGCACTTCCCGGGGAGAGCCACGGTCGCTATCTTCTTTCACGGGACCTTCATTGTCTGAGTCTGGAAGCGGTCCGAGGGGTCGGCCAGAATGGCGGTGGCGACGCTTTTCCTCCGGACCGGGACTGAGTTCCCGGACGTCTGGGCTCTCCGCCGGAGAGGTTGGCTCTTCAGCGGGTCTCTTCCCCCGGCCCGTGCGAGAGCGAGGCTCCCCGCGCCCGCGGCCGGGGGGGAGTTCTTCCCCGCGCTCTGGTGAACGCATTCGCTCGACCTCCTCCGCGGCAAAACGGACCTGTCCTGCCGAGGGAGGGAGCTCGTGCGCTGTGGCTTCCGGACCCGGTTGGGGCGAGCCCCCTGCGACGACCCCCGGGGCCGGAAAGGGGGAAGCCCCTGTACCGTCCGGAACCGGGGAGGGGGCGCCCGCGGCGACGCCTGGAATCGAAGTGGAGGGGGCCCCAGTGGCCACGACCGGAACCGGGAAGGGGGCAGGCCCTGTAACACCCGGAACCGGCGAGGGGGGAGCCCCTGTGGCGGCGTCCGGAACCGGGGAGCCCATGCGAGGGGAAGTCCGCTGCGGCACGGGGGCTGCTCTGTCGACCGCCCCCGGTGCGGTAGACGCAACGCAGGGGGCGGGACTGGCTCCCGGCGCAGGGTAAACCCCCGGCAAGAAGTGGGCTCCCGGCCCCGGGATCAGGCCGGGGACGGGGTACCCCCCTGGTGCCACGAAGGGCCCTGGAATGAAATAACCTCCCGGCACCGGGACGGGCCCGGGTGCCGGGAAGGGTCCGGGCGTGTATCCCGCAGGGGGAGGGAACCCCCCGGCAGGATCATACGGGGCGGACAACCCCCCCGAAGCCGGAGGGGCCGCCGGGTAACCCATAAACGGGGGCATGTTCCCCGGATATGGGTGCGACGCAAACGTGGGGGCCGGAGGCCGCGGCAACACGCTAAGGAGCTCGTCCATAGAGCGCTGGGCGCGGAGCTGGCCTTCCACGAGAACTTCGAGCAGGGCGTCCCGGGGAGCCGGGGGAGCCGTCGGGGGGACGCTTGTCCCGGCCGAGGTCCCCGTGGTCACCGGGAACGACCCGGAGGTGGAAGCACCTAAGTTAAGAGGAAAGGAGGGAGGCGGTACCTGGGCCAGGTCGCCTCCGGAAGGGACCGCCGGGACAGCAGTGTCCCGGGCGGACGGCGCCAGGTCTCGGAGACCCGGGTCACCGGGAAGGGTGCGAGCCCTTGTTCTTGGGGGAGCCATGGCGTCTTGTCACGAGTCCCCACGGTCGGCGCCAACTGTCGTGGTATTGCGAATACCCTGGCAGGTTTTGAGAGTGATCCTAGCGAAGATTACGCGGCGCGGGTTGACCGGATGACCGGTCTAATCAAACGGTCAGACCATCATAGCTCAAAAACAATAGAAAGATAAATCAAGAAGTTCCAGGAGTCTGACCTAGGTCTCAACTACGGACAGACCGACCTTTTAAAGGAATACACTATACTTAGACATAACGTCGGTCAGTCCGAGAGTTCTATTCGGTCAGTCCGTGAATTCGGTCAGACCGACTGAGACAGTGCTGAGCAGAATTGAGCTGAAACAAGCATTTTCAAAGTATATGACCTTCTAGTATGCAATGCAAGTTGATTTTATGATTTGTGGCACATAGATGAAGTATTTTGTGATACACCACATGCTCCTCTTAATAGTATGTCGTGGTATTGCGAATACCCCGGCAGGTTTTGAGAGTGATCCTAGCGAAGATTACGCGGCGCGGGTTGACCGGATGACCGGTCCTCCCCCGCTGAACAAGCACAAAGAATGACACACGGGTTTATACAGGTTCGGGTCCCGGTGGGGGCCCTAGTCCTGTCGACGCGCTCCCGACCGGAGTCGGCTGGGGAGGCTCTCTCCGGGGGAGAGGCTTCCGGAGTACGTCTGTGAGTTTAGCTATTCCAAAATATGAATCGATCCCTTACAACAGAGGGGTACAAGGGCTATTTATAGCCCCCAAAAAGCAGCAAAAAACCTAGACTACCCCGGAAGCCACCGTCGGATTGAAGGGCAGGACCGTCCTTCTCCCGGTCAAACGCCTTGGATGCTTGACAGGTGGTCGCTAGTTCCCGAGGTGCTCCTCGCGTGACCTGCACGTGATAAACAGTTCAATACTTTACCTTTAGGAGGGTGATGAGGCCCCACGTCCCGGGAGCCAAAAGGCGGCGTCCCGGGAGGGCACCGGAGGCCACGTCCCGGGAGCCAAAAGGCGGCGCCCGGGGAGGCCCCAGAGGCCACGTCCCCGGGCAAATGGCGGCGCCCGGGATTGCACCGGAGGCCACGTCCCGGGAGCCAAAAGGCGGCGCCCGGGGAGGCCCCGGAGGCCACGTCCCCGGGCAAATGGCGGCGCCCGGGAGGGCACCGCAGGCCACGTCCCGGGAGCCAAAAGGCGGCGCCCGGGGAGGCACCGGAGGCCACGTCCCGGGAGCCAAAAGGCGGCGCCCGGGGAGGCCCCGGAGGCCACGTCCCCGGGTAAGTGGCGGCGCCCGGGAGGGCACCGGAGGCCACGTCCCGGGAGCCAAAAGGCGGCGCCCGGGGAGGCCCCGGAGGCCACGTCCCTGGGCAAGTGGCGGCGCCCGGGCGGGCACCGGAGGCCACGTCCCGGGAGCCAAAAGGCGGCGCCCGGGGAGGCACCGGAGGCCACGTCCCTGGGCAAGTGGCGGCGCCCGGGAGGGCACCGGAGGCCACGTCCCGGGAGCCAAAAGGCGGCGCCCGGGGAGGCCCCGGAGGCCATGTCCGCGGGCAAATGGCGGCGCCCGGGAGGGCACCGGAGGCCACGTCCCGGGAGCCAAAAGGCGGCGCCCGGGGAGGCACCGGAGGCCACGTCCCCGGGCAAGTGGCGGCGCCCGGGAGGGCACCGGAGGCCACGTCCCGGGAGCCAAAAGGCGGCGCCCGGGGAGGCCCCGGAGGCCACGTCTCCGGGCAAGTGGCGGCGCCCGGGAGGGCACCGGAGGCCACGTCCCGGGAGCCAAAAGGCGGCGCCCGGGGAGGCCCCGGAGGCCACGTCCCCGGGCAAGTGTCGGCGCCCGGGCGGGCACCGGAGGTCACGTCCCGGGAGCCAAAAGGCGGCGCCCGGGGAGGCACCGGAGGCCACGTCCCCGGGCAAGTGGCGGCGCCCGGGAGGGCACCGGAGGCCACGTCCCGGGAGCCAAAAGGTGGCGCCCGGGGAGGCCCCGGAGGCCACGTCCCCGGGCAAGTGGCGGCGCCCGGGAGGGCACCGGAGGCCACGTCCCGGGAGCCAAAAGGCGGCGCCTGGGGAGGCCCCGGAGGCCACGTCCCCGGGCAAGTGGCGGCGCCCGGGCGGGCACCGGAGGCCACGTCCCGGGAGCCAAAAGGCGGCGCCCGGGGAGGCACCGGAGGCCACGTCCCCGGGCAAGTGGCGCCGCCCGGGAGGGCACCGGAGGCCACGTCCCGGGAGCCAAAAGGCGGCGCCCGGGGAGGCCCCGGAGGCCACGTCTCCGGGCAAGTGGCGGCGCCCGGGAGGGCACCGGAGGCCACGTCCCGGGAGCCAAAAGGCGGCGCCCGGGGAGGCCCCGGAGGCCACGTCCCCGGGCAAGTGTCGGCGCCCGGGCGGGCACCGGAGGTCACGTCCCGGGAGCCAAAAGGCGGCGCCCGGGGAGGCACCGGAGGCCACGTCCCCGGGCAAGTGGCGGCGCCCGTGAGGGCACCGGAGGCCACGTCCCGGGAGCCAAAAGGCGGCGCCCGGGGAGGCCCCGGAGGCCACGTCCCCGGGCAAGTGGCGGCGCCCGGGAGGGCACCGGAGGCCACGTCCCGGGAGCCAAAAGGCGGCGCCCGGGGAGGCACCGGAGGCCACATCCCCGGGCAAGTGGCGGCGCCCGGGCGGGCACCGGAGGCCACGTCCCGGGAGCCAAAAGGCGGCGCCCGGGGAGGCCCCGGAGGCCACGTCCCCGGGCAAGTGTCGGCGCCCGGGCGGGCACCGGAGGTCACGTCCCGGGAGCCAAAAGGCGGCGCCCGGGGAGGCACCGGAGGCCACGTCCCCGGGCAAGTGGCGGCGCCCGGGAGGGCACCGGAGGCCACGTCCCGGGAGCCAAAAGGCGGCGCCCGGGGAGGCACCGGAGGCCACATCCCCGGGCAAGTGGCGGCGCCCGGGCGGGCACCGGAGGCCACGTCCCCGGGCAAATGGCGGCGCCCGGGACGGCACCGGAGGCCACGTCCCGGGAGCCAAAAGGCGGCGCCCGGGGAGGCCCCGGAGGCCACGTCCCCGGGCAAGTGGCGGCGCCCGGGAGGGCACCGGAGGCCACGTCCCGGGAGCCAAAAGGCGGCGCCCGGGGAGGCCCCGGAGGCCACGTCCCCGGGCAAGTGGCGGCGCCCGGGCGGGCACCGGAGGCCACGTCCCGGGAGCCAAAAGGCGGCGCCCGGGGAGGCACCGGAGGCCACGTCCCCGGGCAAGTGGCGGCGCCCGGGAGGGCACCGGAGGCCACGTCCCGGGAGCCAAAAGGCGGCGCCCGGGGAGGCCCCGGAGGCCACGTCCCCGGGCAAGTGGCGGAGCCCGGGAGGGCACCGGAGGCCACGTCCCGGGAGCCAAAAGGCGGCGCCCGGGGAGGCCCCGGAGGCCACCTCCCGGGGCAAGTGGCGGCGCCCGGGCGGGCACCGGAGGCCACGTCCCGGGAGCCAAAAGGCGGCGCCCGGGGAGGCCCCGGAGGCCACGTCCCCGGGCAAGTGGCGGAGCCCGGGAGGGCAACGGAGGCCACGTCCCGGGAGCCAAAAGGCGGCGCCCGGGGAGGCCCCGGAGGCCACCTCCCGGGGCAAGTGGCGGCGCCCGGGCGGGCACCGGAGGCCACGTCCCCGGGCAAATGGCGGCGCCCGGTACGGCACCGGAGGCCACGTCCCGGGAGCCAAAAGGCGGCGCCCGGGGAGGCCCCGGAGGCCACGTCCCCGGGCAAGTGGCGGCGCCCGGGAGGGCACCGGAGGCCACGTCCCGGGAGCCAAAAGGCGGCGCCCGGGGAGGCCCCGGAGGCCACGTCCCCGGGCAAGTGGCGGCGCCCGGGCGGGCACCGGAGGCCACGTCCCGGGAGCCAAAAGGTGGCGCCCGGGGAGGCCCCGGAGGCCACATCCTCGGGCAAGTGGCCGCGCCCGGGCGGGCACCGGAGGCCACGTCCCGGGAGCCAAAAGGCGGCTCCCGGGGAGGCCCCGGAGGCCACGTCCCCGGGCAAATGGCGGCGCCCGGGAGGGCACCGGAGGCCACGTCCCGGGAGCCAAAAGGCGGCGCCCAGGGAGGCACCGGAGGCCACGTCCCCGGGCAAGTGGCGGCGCCCGGGAGGGCACCGGAGGCCACGTCCCGGGAGCCAAAAGGCGGCGCCCGGGGAGGCCCCGGAGGCCACATCCCCGGGCAAGTGGCGGCGCCCGGGCGGGCACCGGAGGCCACGTCCCGGGAGCCAAAAGGCGGCGCCCGGGGAGGCCCCGGAGGCCACGTCCCCGGGCAAATGGCGGCGCCCGGGAGGGCACCGGAGGCCACGTCCTGGGAGCCAAAAGGCGGCGCCCGGGGAGGCCCCGGAGGCCACGTCCCCGGGCAAGTGGCGGCGCCCGGGAGGGCACCGGAGGCCACGTCCCGGGAGCCAAAAGGCGGCGCCCGGGGAGGCCCCGGAGGCCACGTCCCCGGGCAAGTGGCGGCGCCCGGGCGGGCACCGGAGGCCACGTCCCGGGAGCCAAAAGGCGGCGCCCGGGGAGGCACCGGAGGCCACGTCCCCCGGCAAGTGGCGGCGCCCGGGAGGGCACCGGAGGCCACGTCCCGGGAGCCAAAAGGCGGCGCCCGGGGAGGCCCCGGAGGCCACGTCGCCGGGCAAGTGGCGGCGCCCGGGAGGGCACCGGAGGCCACGTCCCGGGAGCCAAAAGGCGGCGCCCGGGGAGGCCCCGGAGGCCACGTCCCCGGGCAAGTGGCGGCGCCCGGGAGGGCACCGGAGGCCACGTCCCGGGAGCCAAAAGGCGGCGCCCGGGGAGGCACCGGAGGCCACATCCCCGGGCAAGTGGCGGCGCCCGGGCGGGCACCGGAGGCCACGTCCCCGGGCAAATGGCGGCGCCCGGTACGGCACCGGAGGCCACGTCCCGGGAGCCAAAAGGCGGCGCCCGGGGAGGCCCCGGAGGCCACGTCCCCGGGCAAATGGCGGCGCCCGGGACGGCACCGGAGGCCACGTCCCGGGAGCCAAAAGGCGGCGCCCGGGGAGGCCCCGGAGGCCACGTCCCCGGGCAAGTGGCGGCGCCCGGGAGGGCACCGGAGGCCACGTCCCGGGAGCCAAAAGGCGGCGCCCGGGGAGGCCCCGGAGGCCACGTCCCCGGGCAAGTGGCGGCGCCCGGGCGGGCACCGGAGGCCACGTCCCGGGAGCCAAAAGGTGGCGCCCGGGGAGGCCCCGGAGGCCACATCCTCGGGCAAGTGGCCGCGCCCGGGCGGGCACCGGAGGCCACGTCCCGGGAGCCAAAAGGCGGCTCCCGGGGAGGCCCCGGGGGCCACGTCCCCGGGCAAATGGCGGCGCCCGGGAGGGCACCGGAGGCCACGTCCCGGGAGCCAAAAGGCGGCGCCCAGGGAGGCACCGGAGGCCACGTCCCCGGGCAAGTGGCGGCGCCCGGGATGGCACCGGAGGCCACGTCCCGGGAGCCAAAAGGCGGCGCCCGGGGAGGCCCCGGAGGCCACATCCCCGGGCAAGTGGCGGCGCCCGGGCGGGCACCGGAGGCCACGTCCCGGGAGCCAAAAGGCGGCGCCCGGGGAGGCCCCGGAGGCCACGTCCCCGGGCAAATGGCGGCGCCCGGGAGGGCACCGGAGGCCACGTCCTGGGAGCCAAAAGGCGGCGCCCGGGGAGGCCCCGGAGGCCACGTCCCCGGGCAAGTGGCGGCGCCCGGGAGGGCACCGGAGGCCACGTCCCGGGAGCCAAAAGGCGGCGCCCGGGGAGGCCCCGGAGGCCACGTCCCCGGGCAAGTGGCGGCGCCCGGGCGGGCACCGGAGGCCACGTCCCGGGAGCCAAAAGGCGGCGCCCGGGGAGGCACCGGAGGCCACGTCCCCCGGCAAGTGGCGGCGCCCGGGAGGGCACCGGAGGCCACGTCCCGGGAGCCAAAAGGCGGCGCCCGGGGAGGCCCCGGAGGCCACGTCGCCGGGCAAGTGGCGGCGCCCGGGAGGGCACCGGAGGCCACGTCCCGGGAGCCAAAAGGCGGCGCCCGGGGAGGCCCCGGAGGCCACGTCCCCGGGCAAGTGGCGGCGCCCGGGAGGGCACCGGAGGCCACGTCCCGGGAGCCAAAAGGCGGCGCCCGGGGAGGCACCGGAGGCCACATCCCCGGGCAAGTGGCGGCGCCCGGGCGGGCACCGGAGGCCACGTCCCCGGGCAAATGGCGGCGCCCGGGACGGCACCGGAGGCCACGTCCCGGGAGCCAAAAGGCGGCGCCCGGGGAGGCCCCGGAGGCCACGTCCCCGGGCAAATGGCGGCGCCCGGGACGGCACCGGAGGCCACGTCCCGGGAGCCAAAAGGCGGCGCCCGGGGAGGCCCCGGAGGCCACGTCCCCGGGCAAGTGGCGGCGCCCGGGAGGGCACCGGAGGCCACGTCCCGGGAGCCAAAAGGCGGCGCCCGGGGAGGCCCCGGAGGCCACGTCCCCGGGCAAGTGGCGGCGCCCGGGCGGGCACCGGAGGCCACGTCCCGGGAGTCAAAAGGTGGCGCCCGGGGAGGCCCCGGAGGCCACATCCTCGGGCAAGTGGCCGCGCCCGGGCGGGCACCGGAGGCCACGTCCCGGGAGCCAAAAGGCGGCTCCCGGGGAGGCCCCGGAGGCCACGTCCCCGGGCAAATGGCGGCGCCCGGGAGGGCACCGGAGGCCACGTCCCGGGAGCCAAAAGGCGGCGCCCAGGGAGGCACCGGAGGCCACGTCCCCGGGCAAGTGGCGGCGCCCGGGAGGGCACCGGAGGCCACGTCCCGGGAGCCAAAAGGCGGCGCCCGGGGAGGCCCCGGAGGCCACATCCCCGGGCATGTGGCGGCGCCCGGGCGGGCACCGGAGGCCACGTCCCGGGAGCCAAAAGGCGGCGCCCGGGGAGGCCCCGGAGGCCACGTCCCCGGGCAAATGGCGGCGCCCGGGAGGGCACCGGAGGCCACGTCCTGGGAGCCAAAAGGCGGCGCCCGGGGAGGCCCCGGAGGCCACGTCCCCGGGCAAGTGGCGGCGCCCGGGAGGGCACCGGAGGCCACGTCCCGGGAGCCAAAAGGCGGCGCCCGGGGAGGCCCCGGAGGCCACGTCCCCGGGCAAGTGGCGGCGCCCGGGCGGGCACCGGAGGCCACGTCCCGGGAGCCAAAAGGCGGCGCCCGGGGAGGCACCGGAGGCCACGTCCCCCGGCAAGTGGCGGCGCCTGGGAGGGCACCGGAGGCCACGTCCCGGGAGCCAAAAGGCGGCGCCCGGGGAGGCCCCGGAGGCCACGTCCCCGGGCAAGTGGCGGGGCCCGGGAGGGCACCGGAGGCCACGTCCCGGGAGCCAAAAGGCGGCGCCCGGGGAGGCCCCGGAGGCCACATCCCTGGGCAAGTGGCGGCGCCCGGGCGGGCACCGGAGGCCACGTCCCGGGAGCCAAAAGGCGGCGCCCGGGGAGGCCCCGGAGGCCACGTCCCCGGGCAAATGGCGGCGCCCGGGCGGGCACCGGAGGCCACGTCCCGGGAGCCAAAAGGCGGCGCCCGGGGAGGCCCCGGAGGCCACGTCCCCGGGCAAATGGCGGCGCCCGGGAGGGCACCGGAGGCCACGTCCCGGGAGCCAAAAGGCGGCGCCCGGGGAGGCCCCAGAGGCCACGTCCCCGGGCAAATGGCGGCGCCCGGGAGGGCACCGGAGGCCACGTCCCGGGAGTCAAAAGGCGGCGCCCGGGGACGTCTTACCTGGACTTAGTCTCGCAGAGATTTCCCCCGACATAGTACGGCAACTATCCTAAAATCCGGTCGAAATTCTTCTCTAAACACCTTAGACCGGTAAAAATGGAAAAGACCCTATTTTGTACCTTTGCCCTTTTGATCAATGCCCTTTCTTCATCATGAGGCTTTTTCTTCGCCTTTCATTAACCTGTCTTTTAACTCTCTTCTTGACACAACTAGGCAGGTAACGTTAGTGTAGCATTTGTAGTTGTCATTAATTATTAAAACACTCTTTAGGGGCCTAGAAGCTACACCCTCCTTATATAGGGATTCAGGTTGGTGCTACAGTACGTGATGTGACGCGGGCGGTCTGATCTATCGATGAGAACAAGAACTATTGATTTGTGAAGACGACTCTCATGATCCGGCTACCAACCGTACATGACTGATACGCCCTGGCAATCACTGAACTAACTTCGGATTCTTATCGACCGAACTAGAAGCACAATCGACCTGATCACGAAGATCTATTCCTGCAAGCAATCGAAGAACAAGCAAGAACAAGATAAACAAGCAATCTGAAATTGCAAATATAGATTGAATCACGAAAAAGAGTTGGGGTTCCGAATACAGATATTGATGTTGATCTAGCCGACCAAGAAGAATATCTCAATAGCTTCATGAAGGAAAGACTATGACTAAACAAAACCCGCAGAATCCTAATGGTTCAGTATGATTATATAGAGGAGGTAAAAGAAATCGGTGGCCAGGTAAGGAAACCTGAAACCGACATGGACTCTTTCCCTACTCGGACTCGAACTCAATACACGGGACTTGACCCAACCAAAAAGGTGACGCAGCACCGACTCAATCCAATCAGAATCTGGTCGAAAATTGTTTTGTCAATTTCCAGAGATCCAGAAGGAATTTGGACGTGGGGCTAGATCCATTAGAAAGATCTCGTCGTGGGCTTCTCCGTGGACTATAAGAACGTCCCAATCGGACTTCGGATGAGGGAGTTAGGGTCATTTGAAGGCAGGCTACTTCTGGATGGCCGAACCGGACTCCAACTCGAATCCATCCCGGACTCCAACTCGACTTGGGCTCCTTGCTGGTCCTCTCCATGGTTTCTAAGCACAATATTATCTGATGAGGACATCCTTTCTATTGATACAATCACAACGCATATGCCTACGTATCAACCAGAGGCCGCTGCTATAATACAAGGACCAATTACTCGAGCTCGAGCACGTCAACTCAATTACCAGGTGAATACATTCCTAGGCTTAGATACAAGTGTTTTGCAGGGAGGTGCCACAGAAGACCTAGAATTCAAGTCAGGTTCGGCCTTGCAGACCAAGTGGACATCGAATTCGAGTTCGAGTCAATTTCGCCCATCCAGATAGCATCATAATGAAACGGCAATAACTTTTGATCCAGAAGGCTCCTGGGGGTCCACGAGTACTTGACGGAAAGGATTTTTCGTCCTCTTTCCAACGGATCTGGCCTCGCGTCCAAATTCCATCTCAGTCAACGGAAATATGCGAAATACTTCGGATCACTTTTCCAGTCCGAGTCAAAGTGGGCTTTGGGCCTTGTAATCGAGTCCTACTCGGCCACCCTAAGGTTTTGGCCGACCTACTCATCTCTCCCTCTCATAAATAGCCAGCCGCTGCACCTTTTAGGGATGGCTTTTGTTTGATTAAGTTAGCCTTTGCTACTTCTTGTAATCGCGCGTGTCGGTTAGACCGCCTGAATTACTCGTCATCGGAACCCCATCGTCTTGTGTTCTTTTCAATCAGATCTTAATCCATATACGCAAATTGAGTTGCTTGTTCATCTTGTTCTTGCTCGTTCTTCGATTGCTTGCAGGAACAAAGACCTTCGTGGTTAGGTTGATTGCGCGCCGGCGAGATCAATAACCTTCTGGAGTTGGTGTATCGGTCGCTAAGGCGCAACGTCCTGGACGGTTGTAGTCGGGCCGCCAACGTCGACTTCCCCAAATCGAGCGTTATCCTCCTCATCGAAAGATCGGGACCGCAGTTTTATATCAATTGGTATCAGAGCCCCAGGTTGATCGGTGAGAGATTTCTAGTTCTGTTTTGTTTTTACCTACAGTCCAGAAAACCAAAAAAAAAATAATAGTAGATTAGTGTCCAAGGTCCAAGCTAGTCGAGCCTTTGCTATTACTGCTTAGTGTTGCTAGTTGAATTTACGGTTGCATCGTCGTGTCGTTGCTGGTCGTAGTGTCTAATCCTTTAGAGTTTTGAGTTCTTGTCACGTAGCTGTCACCAGTACTTCGAGTTTGAGTAGGTTTCCTTATCGAGTCCAAGTCGAATCAGCACTGATTGCACCTTCGAATTTGAATCGGCTTCATCTTCGGATCAGAGTCGGTTTCATCTTCGAATCAGAGTCAATTGTGACATCAGATTTGTTTTCTTCCTGTTTCGAGTGATCTGCCAAATCAAGTTGTAAGATAAAAGGCAAGTGAAAAAAAAATCAAAACAAAAGAAGAAAAAAAAACAAAACAAAACAAAAAAAAAGGAAGAAGGAGCCTTATTGCTTTGCTCTGTGTTTCAGCGTCGTGGTTGCTGTTCTGTGACACCGTTGGTGACTAGACTTGCGTCTCTAGTACGGTTTAGCCTAGGACCAGCATGGTACCACCGTTGAACGTTTATTCAACTTGCTTTGACTAACGTGGTTCTAGTTTTTCCATTGTATTCAGCCACCTATAGCTCCACAGATACTACTGCCACCCAGGTGCTAGCGACCGGCATCGGTACACCATATCTCCAGGAGTTGTTGCCTTATCGGTTGCCATCACCTCATGCTCAGCTTGGTAAGAATTGGTAAGAACTCGACAGAATAGGTTGAGTGTGAGCGCCTTGTTTAGACACATCCAAGTAGCTGCTAGGGATATATTTCCTGTTATTGCCTGCTCTTTTGCTTTTCTCTAACCATGGCAGGAGCTGAAGACGACCACTTCCAACATTCTCCTCGCACCAAAGGCATCATACAACATTTTGACCGTCAAGTAAGGGTGCGCACCGAAGCACTTGAAGAAGATGTGCGAGTTACCAATGAACGCCTTGGCCAACTGGAAGCTGCTCAAATTGAGACCACGACTGCAATCACTGCTGTCAACACTTCTCTTGCTGAGATCATGAGGCGACTTGATGACATGGGACGTGCACCTCCTGCTGATGTCGCGGCTGCTCACCGTAACCACGACAACCATGGTGTATTGGGCAGCGCAGTGGATGACAACGATGCAGAATATACTGCCGACACCGAGGTTGAAGATGTAGATGCTCGTCAGCAACGTCAGTTACCCTGCAATCGTATTGGAATGGGTCCTTTGCCACCACGTCGTGAGGTACGTTCTTTTGATGAATTCCATGGGAAGATTAAATTCACTATTCCACCTTTTGATGGTAAATATGATCCTGATGCTTACCTTACCTGGGAATTAGCCATTGATCAAAAATTTTCTTGCCATGAATATCTTGAGAACAAAAGGGTTAGGGCTGCTACTAGTGAATTCACTGACTTTGCTTCTATTTGGTGGAGTGAGTATCGTCGTAAAGATCCAAATGCTGCACAAACTTAGGATGATTTGAAAAGAATCATGCGGGCTAGATTTGTTCCATCATATTATGCATGTGATCTGTTAAATAAATTGCAACAATTGAGGCAAGGTAATATAAGTGTAGAAGACTATTCTCAGAAATTGCAAATTGGAATGCTTCGATGTGGTTTAGAAGAGAATGAGGAGGCTGCCATGGCTAGGTTTATGGGAGGGTTGAACCGTGAAATTCAGGACATTTTGGATTATAAAGAATACAATTCTATTACTCGTTTATTTCATCTTGCTTGCAAAGCTGAAAGAGAAGTGCAGGGGCGACGTGCAAGCACGAGGTCTAATGTTTCTGCAGGTCGTGCTAATTCTTGGACTCCTGTACATCCACTGTCCCAACAAGCCGTCCACCTGCACCATCTGCTCCCAATGACAAGCCAAGTACGACTTCAACAATTCCAGCCTCCAAGGCCTCCGGGGCAACAAAAGGGTCTGTTCAAGCAACCGCCAAGAGTTCGTCCTCCGTGGCATCTACCGGTCGAACTAGAGATATTCAATGTCATCAATGCAAGGGATATGGGCATGTGCGAAGTGAATGTCCAAGCAAACGTGTGTTAATTGTGCGAGATGATGGTGAGTTTTCTTCTGATAGTGAATTCGAAGATGAGACATATGCTATGCTTGCAGCTGACCATGCAGGAAGTGGAGACGAAGAAACATGCATTGATGCTACAAATGGAGTGCATGGCTATGAGAGTCTTATTGTACAGCGTGTGTTGAGTGCACAAATGGAGAGGGCAGAGCAAAATCAGCGACACAATTTGTTCCAAACCAAATGTGTGATCAAGGAGCGTTCATGCCGCGTGATTATTGATAGAGGGAGTTGCAACAACCTCGCAAGCTCAGACATGGTTGAGAAGCTTTCGTTGAACTCCAGACCGCACCCTCAGCCATCATTCAATGGTTCAACAGCAGCGGCAAGGTAAAGGTCACACGGTTGGTGATAATACAATTTGCTATTGGTCCCTATCATGATTTTGTTGATTGCAATGTCGTACCTATGCAAGCATGCTCTGTGTTGTTAGGTAGACCTTGGCAATATGATAAGGATTCCTTGCATCATGGTAGAACCAATGAATATTCTTTTGTGCATAAAGAGAAGAAAATTGTATTACTTCCAATGACTCCTGATGCTATTTTAAAAGATGAGATTGCTAGAGCTAGTAAAGATAAACATCAGGGGCATGCTAAGAGTGAAAATCAGAGCGTAGCAAAAGGGTTTGAGCAACATAAAAAGAAAGAATCTAACTCTATTTGGGACAAGAAAGATGGGATTAAATTGAAAGGTGCTTGTTTTCTTGCTACCAAGTCTGATGTGAATGAACTGGATGCTAGAAATTCTTTTTGCTATGGATTGGTATGCAAGGATGCGTTGTTTTCATTTGAGGATATGCCTTCTGCTTTGCCTCCTGCTGTCACTAATCTTTTGCAGGAGTACTCTGACGTCTTTCCCAAGGACGTTCCACCAGGTCTGCCGCCAATTCGAGGGATCGAGCACCAAATTGACCTCATTCCGGGGGCATCTTTGCCTAATCGAGGGCCATACAGAACCAATCCGGAAGAAACTAAGGAGATACAACGCCAAGTTCAAGATCTGCTTGACAAATGGTATGTGCGTGAATCTCTTAGCCCTTGTGCTGTTCCGGTCATTTTAGTGTCTAAGAAAGATGGGTCGTGATGCATGTGTGTGGATTGTAGAGCAATCAATAACATCACCATTAGATATCATCATCCTATTCCTAGGTTAGATGATATGCTTGATGAATTAAGTGATTCTACCGTGTTCTCTAAAGTGGATTTGCGTAGTGGGTACCATCAGATTCGCATGAAGCTAGGAGATGAATGGAAAACTGCATTTAAAACTAAGTTCGGTCTTTATGAGTGGTTAGTGATGCCTTTTGGTTTAATTAATGCACCTAGCACTTTCATGCGATTAATGAACGAGGTTTTGTGAGTTTTCATTGGCAAATTTGTGGTGGTGTATTTTGATGACATCTTGATCTATAGCAAATCATTAGAGGAACATCTTGACCATTTGCGTGCTGTTTTTAATGCTTTACGAGATGCACGTTTATTTGGTAACTTTGAGAAGTGCACCTTTTGCACGGATCGAGTCTCTTTTCTTGGCTATGTTGTTACTCCACAGGGAATTGAAGTTGATCAAGCCAAGGTTGAAGCAATCCAGAGTTGGCCGACTCCTAAAACGGTCACACAGGTGCGGAGTTTTCTAGGACTTGCTGGGTTCTACCGTCGCTTCGTGAAGGATTTCAGCACCATTGCGGCATCGTTAAATGAGCTCACCAAAAAGGGTGTGCCATTTTTCTGGGGCGATGCACAGGAGATCGCCTTCAACACATTGAAAGATAAGTTAAACACATGCACCCCTACTCCAACTCCCAGATTTTTCTAAGACTTTTGAGCTAGAATGTGATGCAAGTGGGATTGGTTTGGGTGGTGTGCTGTTACAAGGAGGAAAACCTGTTGCATATTTCAGTGAGAAATTGAGTGGGCCTAGTTTGAACTATTCTACTTATGATAAGGAATTATATGCTCTTGTTCGAACTTTGGAAACATGGCAACATTACTTATGGCCCAAAGAATTTGTCATACACTCTGATCATGAATCTTTAAAGCATATTCGAAGTCAAGCTAAACTAAATGGTAGACATGCTAAGTGGGTTGAATTCATTGAATCTTTCCCCTATGTCATAAAACACAAGCAGGGGAAGGAAAATATGATTGCTGATGCCTTGTCTAGACGATATACCATGCTTTCACAACTTGATTTCAAAATCTTTGGATTAGAGACGATTAAACAACAATATGTGCATGATGATGATTTCAAAGATGTGTTGTTGAATTGTAAAGAAGGGAAAACTTGAAACAAATTTGTCCTCAATGATGGGTTTGTGTTTAGAGCTAACAAGCTATGCATTCCAGCTAGCTCTATACGTTTGTTGTTACAGGAAGCACATGGAGGCGGGCTGATGAGACACTTTGGTGTGAAGAAGACGGAGGATATACTTGCTGGCCATTTCTTTTGGCCAAAGATGAGAAGAGACCTGGAAAGATTTGTCGCTCGCTGTGCTACCTGTCAAAAAGCTAAGTCACGACTTAATCCCCATGGTTTGTATATGCCTTTACTTGTTCTTAGCGTGCCTTGGGAAGATATCTCTTTGGACTTTGTTTTAGGACTGCCTAGGACAAAGAAGGGGAGGGATAGCATTTTTGTTGTTGTGGATAAATTTTCTAAGATGGCACACTTCATACCTGTCATAAAAGTGATGATGCTACCAATGTTGCTGATTTGTTCTTTCGTGAAATTGTTCGCTTGCATGGTGTACCAAACACAATAGTTTCAGATCGTGACACTAAATTTCTTAGCCACTTTTGGAGAACTTTGTGGGCTAAATTGGGGACTAAGCTTTTATTTTCTACCACTTGTCATCCCCAAATTGATGCACAAACGGAAGTTGTGAATAGAACTTTATCTACCATGCTTAGGGCTGTTTTGAAAAAGAACATAAAAATGTGGGAAGAATGTTTGCCTCATATTGAATTTGCTTATAATTGTTCTCTGCATTCTACTACTAAAATGTGCCCTTTTGAGATTGTCTATGGTTTTGTGCCTCGTGCTCCTATTGATTTGTTACCTCTTCCATCTTCGGAGAAGTTGAACTTTGATGCTAAACAATGAGCTGATTTAATCCTAAAAATGCATGAGACAACTAAAGAAAACATAGAGCGCATGAATGCTAAATACAAGATTGCTGGTAGTAAGGGTAGGAAGCATTTAAGTTTTGAACCTGGTGATCTTGTTTGGTTGCATTTGAGAAAAGATCGTTTCCCTGAATTGAGAAAGTCAAAATTGATGCCAACAGCTGATGGTCCTTTCAAAGTTGTAGCAAAAATTAATGACAATGCATATAAGCTTGAGTTGCCTGCAGATTTTGGGCTTAGTCCCACCTTTAACATTGCAGATCTGAAGCCATACTTGGGAGAACAGGACGAGCTTGAGTCGCGGACGACTCAAATGCAAGAAGGGGAGGATGATGAGGACATCCTTTCTATTGATACAATCACAACGCATATGCCTACGTATCAACCGGAGGCCGCTGCTATAATACAAGGACCAATTACTCGAGCTCGAGCACGTCAACTCAATTACCAGGTGAATACGTTCCTAGGCTTAGATACAAGTGTTTTGCAGGGAGGTGCCACAGAAGACCTAGAATTCAAGTCAGGTTCGGCCTTGCAGACCAAGTGGACATCGAATTCGAGTTCGAGTCAATTTCGGCCATCCAGACAGCATCATAATGAAATGGCCATAACTTTTGATCCAGAAGGCTCCTGGGGGTCCACAAGTACTTGACGGAAAGGATTTTTCGTCCTCTTTCCAACGGATCTGGCCTCGCGTCCAAATTCCATCTCAGTCAACGGAAATATGTGAAATACTTCGGATCACTTTTCCAGTCCGAGTCAAAGTGGGCTTTGGGCCTTGTAATCGAGTCCTACTCGGCCACCCTAAGGTTTTGGCCGACCTACTCATCTCTCCCTCTCATAAATAGCCAGCAGCTGCACCTTTTAGGGGTGGGTTTTGTTTGATTAAGTTAGCCTTTGCTATTTCTTGTAATCGCGCATGTCGGTTAGACCGCCTGAATTACTCGTCATCGGAACCCCATCGTCTTGTGTTCTTTTCAATCAGATCTTAATCCATATACGCAAATTGAGTTGCTTGTTCATCATCTTGTTCTTGCTCGTTCTTCGATTGCTTGCAGGAACAAAGACCTTCGTGGTCAGGTTGATTGCGCGCCGGCGAGATCAATAACCTTCTGGAGTTGGTGTATCGGTCGCTAAGACGCAACGTCCTGGACGGTTGTAGTCGGGCCGCCAACGTCGACTTCCCCAAATCGAGCGTTATCCTCCTCATCGAAAGATTGGGACCGCAGTTTTATATCATTATCACTATTAGATAGTAAACCATTCTCAAAACCATATATATATAAACTTATGAACGAGTTCACCTGGCAATGCAACAATTGGGCTTTGCTGCCCGTTATTGGTCCTTGTGTAACAAGCGGAGGATTATGGTTAGTGCGTATATCCAAAGAAGTGATGTCCTCATTAGTACGCGTCCACATACAATGTATTCTTCGAGTGCAATAAAGCTACTTTGCAAAATATCAAGTCGTCTTCCTAAACTTTTGTTCACACTACTTTGCAAAATATCAAGCCGTTTTCCTAAACTTCTGTTCACACTAGACAGATTTTTCTAGAGGTCGAACTGTAGATGTACTGGTGCTCCTTCTTGGGTCTTGTGCTAGTTCTCGAATTGTAGATGTACTTGTATTCTTTTGTTGCAAAGAGGCTAGGTGGCAGCCAAGAAGCTAGGTGGCAATCATAATAGACTATTAGAGAATTCAAGAGGAAATTGGATTCTTCTTCATGCTTTTCAAGTGGAATTTGAATTCCTCATCATGCTTTTCGAGTGGCCATTCACTCATTGTAGTTCAGCCCGCTATAAAACGTCTAAACCACAAGCCACTTCTCTAGTCCACGATGCAAACATTTGATCAACAAGTCCTTACACCGTTCCCAAGCGTCGTAAAGTGATTCATCTACCTGCTATGAAAAAGATGCAATCTAGTTGCGAATATGAACAGTTTTAGTAGGAGGGAAAAACTTACCAACAAAAACTCATGAGAGTTCATCTCATGTAGTGATTGACATAGGAGGAAGCGTGTATAGCCCTGCCCTCACCTTCTCGCGCAACGAGAAAGGAAAGAGTCTCAAACGAAGTGCATCCTATGTGATGAGGACATCACTGCTAACGGTCCTACAACTTCTATTGCTCCTCACCGATCAATAGGACCGATCACTAGAGCACGCACACGTCAACTTAATTGTCAGGTAAATTCATTTATTGGATTACATTCATATATTTTGAACTCAATGTTGCCTGATGCGTGTGATCTTATTCTTATCAGGAACCTCGGTGTTGCTTTGGAGGACCGAACGGATCGATGGAGTTGCTGTTCGACCAACTGATTGGGATAACGATGCTACCGCCTGATCGTCGATCATACCATAATTATCTAGGTTTATTTTAGTTATGTTATGGTACAGCGTCACCTTTTGGTTGGGTCAAGGCCCATATATCGAGTTAAGAGTCCGAGTAGGGAAAGAGTTCATGTCGGTTTCAGGTTTCCTTATTTGGCCATCGACCTCTTTTACCTCCTTTTTATAATCTGGTCGAACCATTAGGGTTCCGTGGGTTTTGTTTAATCATAGTATTTCCTTCGTGAAGCTATTGAGATATTCTTCTTGGTCGGCTAGATCAACATCAGTATCTGTATTCGGAACCCCAACTCTTTATCGTGATTCAATCTATATTTGCAATTTCATATTGCTTGTTTATCTTGTTCTTGCTTGTTCTTCGATCGCTTGTAGGAATAGATCTTTGTGATCAGGTCGATCGTGCTTCTAGTTCGGTCAATAACAATCCGAAGTTGGTTCAGCGATTGCCAAGGCATATCAGTCGTGTATAGTTGGTAGCCGGATCATGAGAGTCATCTTCACAAATCGATAGTTGTCGTTCTCATCGAAAGATCGGACCACCCACGTCCCATCACTATGTTACTCCATGAATCTTGAAAATATCACAATGCTCCAGAAACATGTGCAAATGTACAGATAGATCTTCAACGGGAAGACCGCTGAATTGATTTTGTTGAACCAAATTCAAAAGTTTAGGTTTTATTTCAAAGTTGTTTGATTCAATCAGTGGTCTAAGAATACTTGATTGCAACCCCATGCTAAGCGGGATTGCATAATCATTGAGTCTCTTTTGGTAATCCATTGATGGTTGTTTTTTGATCTCTTCAAAAGTTTGTTGCGAGTTTTCCTCTAATCTTACCTATTTTGCCTCGTACCAAAGTCAACGTGCGGTTTTGACAGGTTTGACCGAGCTATCTAGACTTGCACTACTTTCCTGAAAGGTTAGTGGTGCACAAAGAAGAAAAAGAAAATAGAACCAAGATTGAGAAGTGAGATTCACTTATATCAGTAAAAATTAATCTAAAAAGATGAATTACCATTGTTCCCCGACAACGGCGCCATAAACTTGATCACACATGCGGGTCGCACAGCAGTCGCGCGCGCTGATGTGATGTAATAATCGCAAGTGAACGGTTGAACATTGAGCATTTGAGGGTCGAATTCCACGAGGAACAAGCGTATTCGTCTTTCTAATTTAATAGATCACTAATTAAGTCTAAATGATTAGGGTGTTTGTTTGTCTACAACTAAATCTACAACTAAAGCTATCAATCTAGGGTTTAAAGTAGTAAAGAGTAAGTATGAAATCTAGGGTTTATAAAGCAGGAAAGAAAACCTAGGGTTTCGGGAGTTCCATAACCATCAGGCGTTATTCTATCCAAGATCTGAGAATTGCAAGTTAATTTTAATCCTTTTCCAAGACAAATTAAGTTGCAGTATGGTCGTTGGTACAATGGTCAAATGATCGCTTTCACTGTTACGTTTGGCAAGTGCCTCTCTGTTATTCAAGATCCCGCGTCAAAGTGCTAAGGACTCAAGAACTCTCCTAAATTCTTGCTAAGGAACAACTATTACGTCTGGTGCCGAAACGAGGATTTAGAGTTCGGAGAAGAAAACATCAGGAAATAATTTCAAAACTTGAGATTAAGACCGAGGAAGAATCACGCCTTCCTAATTAGATCATATCTAACCCTAAAATTGAACTACTTGCAAAAATCATGAAAATACTGGAATAATAAGAATTAAATGAAAACTTACTTGATTGTTTGAAAATTAAGTATGCCGTCCTTGTTGTCTTACAAACGTAGCAAAAATAGAGAAGGGGGCTCTTCTAAGAAAACTATCTAGAAACTACTCAAACTACCTAAGATAGCACCCTAATTGAGCCAAAAGCTTCTCTATTTATGATACATGTGTTAATGTGCCCAAATATAACTCTTTGACACGCAGGCAATGAAGTCTGGCTTCAAACGGCGCGAGAACGGACAAATCTGTGTCAAAACCAACCAAATTCAACCACTTAGCCTCTGGAAATTGAGCTGAGAACTGTTGATCGAAGGATGCCAACTAGAGAGGGGGTGAATAGGCGGGTTTTCTAATTTTAATTTGTTCAGGGACGGAAGTTGAGGCCAAGAGGGAGTTTCGGAGGTGCCCAACCGAAAGCTCCATACAACACATCGAGCCGAGCACCTGCACCAAGTTTCTCTAGCAGCAACCGACGTCCTAGTGCTTCCACAATACCTTCACGAGTGACCGAGACGAGTAAGAGTATAGTCCAAGCGCCCGCACAAAGTTCGTCATCGATTGCTTCTACTAGAAGAGCACGAGAAACACAATGCCACCGTTGTAAGGGATTCGGTCATATCATGTGTGACTGCCCTAGCCAGCGAGCCCTACTCATAAAGGATGATGGTGAGTACACTTCAGCTAGTGATATCGAAGAAGAATATTGTATGCTTGCAATTGACCATGCAGGTGAAGGGCAACAAGCTGAACATGAACAATATGGTGCTGAAATTAATAATCGATATTTGAGCATCATTGTGAAGTGTGTGCTTAATGCACAAATGGGGCGTGCTGAATAGAATCAACGTCACAACTTGTTCCAAACAAAGTTCGTTGTCAAGGACCGATCATGTCATACGATCATTGATGGAGGAAGTTGCAACAACTTAGTGAGCATAGACATGGTCGAGAAACTTGGCTTGATAACGAATCAACACCCTCGACCTTACTACATTCAATGGTTCAACAACTGTGGTAAGCTAAAGGTAACTCGCATTGTGAGAGTACACTTTTCTATTGGTTCCTATCATGATTATGCTGATTGCGATGTCGTACCTATGCAAGTATGTTCCTTATTGTTAGGTAGACCGAGGCAATATGATAGAGATGTTTTGCATCATGGTAGAACTAATCAATATACACTCATGTTTAAAGGAAAACAGATCACTTTGCTACCCATGTCTCCTGAAGCAATTTTAAAAGATGAATTGGAGAGAGCTAATAAAAAAAAGGAGAGTAGCAAAAGTAAAAATCAGATCGTAGCTAAACAACTTGTTCAACTGAAAAAGAACGAACCTAGTTCTAACCATGCTGAAATTAAGTTGAAAGGTTCTGTTTTGCTTGCTACCAAATCTGAACTTACTGAGATAGAAACTAATGCATCTGATTGCTATGCTTTAATTTGCAAAGAAGCTTTGTTTTCACTTGAGGACATGCTTTCTTCTTTTCCTCCTGCTGTTGCTAACATTTTCCAGGAGTTTGCTGATATATTTCCGAAGGAAGTACCATAGGGGCATCAAATTCAAGGGATTGAGCATCAAATCGATCTAATTCCACGAGTCTCATTGCCCAACCGTGCGCCATATAGAACCAATCCACAAGAGACTGAGGAGATTCAGTGTCAAGTGCAAGACTTACTTGACAAAGGGTACGTACGTGAAAGTCTTAGTCCATGTGCTGTTTGGTTCCAAAGAAAGATGGATCATGGCATATGTGTGTTGATTGTAGAGCTATCAATAACATAACAATTCGATATCGTCATCCTATCCCTAGCTTAGATGATATGCTTGATGAATTGAGTGGCTCTGTTGTGTTCTCTAAAATTGATTTGCGTAGTGGATATCACCAAATTCGCATGAAATTAGGAGATGAATGGAAAATAGCGTTTAAAACTAAATTCGCATATATGAGTGGTTAGTGATGCCTTTCGGTTTAACTAATGCACCAAGCACTTTCATGAGATTAATGAATGAGGTTTTGCATCCTTTTATCAACAAATTTGTGGTGGTATACTTTGATGACATTTTGATCTATAGAAAATCTTTGGATGAACATCTTGAACATTTGCGTGCTGTTTTTAAGGTTTTACGTGATGCACATTTGTTTGATAACCTTGAGAAGTGCACCTTTTGCACCGATCGAGTTTCGTTTCTTGGTTATGTTGTTACTCCACAAGGCATTGAAGTTGATGAAGTGAAGATCGAAACTATTCAAAGTTGGCCGATTCCAACAACAGTCACCCAAGTGCGAAGTTTTCTTGGACTTACTGGATTTTATAGGCGTTTTGTCAAGGATTTCAGTACCATTGCTGCACTGTTGCATGAGCTCACGAAGAGAGGAGTTCCGTTTGTTTGGGGTCATGCACAAGAACAATCCTTTAACATCTTGAAAGAGAAGCTTACGAACGTACCATTGCTCCAACTTCCTAATTTTGGTAAGACTTTTGAACTTGAATGTGATGCCAGTGGAATTGGACTTAGAGGTGTGTTAATCCAAGAAGGTAAACCTGTTGCTTATTTCAGTGAAAAGTTAAGTGGTTCTAGTCTGAATTATTCAACTTATGATAAAGAATTATATGCTTTAGTTCGGACTTTGGAGACATGGCAACATTACCTTTGGCTGAAAGAGTTTGTTATCCATTCTGACCATGAATCTTTGAAGCATATTAGAAGTCAAAGCAAATTGAATCGTAGACATGCAAAATGGGTAGAATTCATTGAATCTTTTCCTTATGTTATCAAACACAAGAAAGGGAAGGAGAATGTTATTGCTGATGCTTTGTCTAGACGTTACACTATGTTACCTCAACTTGACTTCAAGATTTTTGGATTAGAAACCATCAAACAGCAATATGCGCATGATGCTGATTTTAAAGATGTATTGCTGAATTGTAAAGAAGGAAGAAGCTGGAATAAATTTGTGATAAATAATGACTTTGTTTATTGAGCTAACAAGCTATGCATTCCTGCTAGCTCCATTCATCTTTTGTTGTTACAGGAGGCGCATGGAGGAGGTCTAATGGGACACTTTGGTGTCAAGAAGACGGAAGACATCTTGGCCGTTCACTTCTGTTGGCCGAAGATGAGGGGTGACGTCGAGCGCACGTTGCACGCTGCACTACATGTCAAAAAGCTAAGTCACGACTTAATCCACATGGTTTATATATGCCTATGCCTGTTCTTAGCACACCTTGGGAGGATATTTCTATGGACTTTATTTTAGGACTGCCTAGAACAAAGAAGGGAAGGGATGTATCTTTGTTGTCATGGATAGATTTTCTAAAATGGCACATTTTATACCTTGTCAAAAGAGCGATGATGCTACAAATGTTGCTGATTTGTTTTTCAGGGAAATCGTTCGACTACATGGAGTGCCAAATACGATTGTTTCAGATCATGACGCGAAGTTCTTAAGTCATTGTTGGAGATCTCTATGGATGAAATTGGGGAGCAAGTTGTTGTTTTCTACTACATGTCATCCCTAAACCGATGGCCAAACCGAAGTTGTCAACCCACATTATCCACTATGTTGCGGGCTGTTTTGAAGAACTTGAAGATGTGGGAAGAATGCTTGCCTCACATGGAGTTTGCTTACAACCGATCGCTGCATTCAACCACAAAGATGTGTCCCTTTCAGGTAGTATATGGGTTTGTTCCTCGCGCTCCTATTGATTTATTACCTTTACCATCTTCGGAAAGGGTAAACATTGATGCTAAACGACGTGCTGAATTGATTCTTAAACTACATGAAATAACTAACGAGAATATAGAACGTATGAATGAAAAGTACAAGATTGCTGCTAGTCAGGGTAGAAAAGAAATAATTTTTGAACCAGGCGATCTTGTTTGGTTACACTTGCGAAAAGAAAGGTTTCCAGACTTAAGAAAATCAAAGTTGCTGTCTAGAGCTGATGGTCCTTTTAGACTGTTAGAGAGGATTAACAATAATGCATACAAGCTTGACTGGCCTGCAGATTTCGGGGTTAGTCCCACCTTTAACATTGCAGATTTGAAGCCATATTTGGGAGAGGAAGATGAGCTTGCGTCGAGGATGTCTCAAATGCAAGAAGGAGAGGATGATGAGGACATCACTGCTAACGGTCCTACAACTTCTATTGCTCCTCACCCATCAATAGGACCGATCACTAGAGCACGCGCACGTCAACTTAATTGTCAGGTAAATTCGTTTATTGGAATACATTCATATACTTTGAACTCGATGCTGCCTGATGCATGTGATCTTATTCTTATCAGGAACCTCGGTGTTGCTTTGGAGGACCGAACGGATCGATGGAGTTGCTGTTCGACCAACTGATTAGGATAACGGTGCTGCCGCCTGACCGTCGATCATACCATAATTATCTAAGTTTATTTTAGTTATGTTATGGTGCTGCGTCACCTTTTGGTTGGGTCAAGGCCCATATATCAAGTTAGAGTCCGAGTAGGGAAAGAGTCCATGTCGGTTTCAAGTTTCCTTATCTGGCCACCGACCTCTTTTACCTCCTCTTTATAATCTGGCCGAACCATTAGGGTTCCATGGGTTTTGTTTAGTCGTAGTATTTCCTTCGTGAAGCTATTGAGATATTCTTCTTGGTCGACTAGATCAACATCAATATATGTATTCGGAACCCCAACTTTTTATCGTAATTCAATCTATATTTGCAATTTCAGATTGGTTGATTATCTTGTTCTTGCTTGTTCTCCGATCGCTTGCAGGAATAGATCTTCGTGATCAGGTCAATCGTGCTTCTAATTTGGTCAATAACAATCCAAAGTTGGTTCAGCGATTGCCAGGGCGTATCAGTCATGTACTGTTGGTAGCCGGATCGTGAGAGTCGTCTTCACAAATCGATAGTTGTCGTTCTCATCGAAAGATCGGACCACCCCACTTCCCATCAAGTCGCCTCCCGAAGTTGAGGATACATCCAGACTTGAGGCACTGATGGAGGGCTTGATTAAGCAATCCGAGCGCCTCATGACCCAGCATTCAGAGGCCGTGGAATTATTGCGGGCTGAGACGCAGGGTGTGCGATCTTGCATAGATGAGTTCCGAGGATATCAAATTCAGTCCACATCCTGCCATCTCAAGTACCTCATTTGAGGCCATCACACATTCGTTGAGTGTCCTGGAGCCCACCCATGACATTCATCCTCGAGACCCTCACGGAGAGACCACAGTGTTGAGCGACAAGCTTCGACCCGATCTTATCCCTTCGACGTCGCATCAATCACCTCTGCCTCCTACTGATCTGATCATATTTGCTGATGATGGAGAGCCTGTTTTCAAGACACCTCTACGTCCATTTGGGCCGTTTTCTTTTGATGATCTATTGGCAGTCTGACCAGAGATGGAGAGTGTCAGTTTTGAGGTCGCAGGCCTTCTAGACTACTCCTTGAGTCACGAGATTGAGAGGGAGACATTCTCATTTGATCTGAGGGACCTCTTTTTGGCGTAGGGGAGTCCGTTCATCCTGATCTACCAGATACGACCCCCATGGAGGTTCGTCCTACCCCAGACTTCACACCATCTACTATTCAGGTAGACTTGAAACCCCTCTCGTATCATTCTAAGTTGTTTAGTTCTGAAGAGGTTGGTCATATCTCTTTGAGTTGTCATTTACCCCGTATCGACAAATGCCATCCTCATGATATGTGTCGTGGTATAAAAAAATACCTCGGCAGATTTGATGACGTGCGCAACGTGTTCCTCAACGCGAGCTGACCGTGCGACGGGTCACCCCGCGTTGGACAATCCCAGAGATTGACACAGGGGTTTATACAGGTTCGGGCCTCAGTTGAGGCCCTAGTCCTGTCGACGTGCTCCCAACGAGCGTCGGCTAGGGGGCTCTCTCCCGAAGAGGGCTCCAGAACACGCCTTTTTGTCTTTTTGGATTGAGTACAAATGAATGTCTTAGGTCACAAAAGAGGGTTACAAGGGTATATATAGACCCCAAAAGATGCAAATTACTGAACTACCCCTGCTGCCACCGTAGGATCGGGGGCAA
This sequence comes from Pharus latifolius, assembly GCA_019359835.1. NCBI lineage: Eukaryota > Viridiplantae > Streptophyta > Magnoliopsida > Poales > Poaceae > Pharus > Pharus latifolius. The sequence continues at coordinate 39,356,849 of CM033329.1, forward strand.
AACGGTCTTTTGACGAGGTCCAGGGCACCGATTTCTGACACGTAGCATCCCTTTGAAATCAGTTTCCACCAGAGGAGCGCCGGGGGAAATCTCTCCCGAGCCCGGGGGAGGGCTCCGGGAGACGTCTTCCCCGGCCTGGAGAAGGAGCTCCGGGAGAGGAGCTCTCCCTAGACCGGAGAAGGTGCGGCTGGGGAAGTCTCCCCCGAGCCCGGGGGAGGGCTCCGGGAGACGTCTTCCCCGGCCCGGGGAAGGAGCTCCGGGAGAGGAGCTCTCCCTAGCCCGGGGAAGGTGCGCCGGGGGAAGTCTCCCCCGAGCCCGGGGGAGGGCTCCGGGAGACGTCTTCCCCGGCCCGGAGAAGGAGCTCCGGGAGAGGAGCTCTCCCTAGCCCGGAGAAGGTGCGCCGGGGGAAGTCTCCCCCGAGCCCGGGGGAGGGCTCCGGGAGACGTCTTCCCCGGCCCGGAGAAGGAGCTCCGGGAGAGGAGCTCTCCCTAGCCCGGAGAAGGTGCGCCGGGGGAAGTCTCCCCCGAGCCCGGGGGAGGGCTCCGGGAGACGTCTTCCCCGGCCCGGAGAAGGAGCTCTCCCTAGCCCGGAGAAGGTGCGCCGGGGGAAGTCTCCCCTGAGCCCGGGGGAGGGCTCCGGGAGACGTCTTCCCCGGCCCGGAGAAGGAGCTCCGGGAGAGGAGCTCTCCCTAGCCCGGAGAAGGAACTCCCATGGTGACGTTTTCGGTGTTGGCAGTATTTTCCCCCAACAGAAGCCCCCCGCACCCCCGGGGACACTTTGATGTCGCCGGGGGGTGCGACTCGTTACCTTAGAAGCATGGTTCTCTCCCGGGGAGCGAATATAACGTCCATAACTCGCCCTCGCCCGGGAGAGGAGCACTATTTAAGTTAACCATATATTGCCTCGATGTTTGTGCGACCTTTCGTATTCACGGTGCAGATCCCTCGAGCTGACACGTGGCAGCCATCGGGGGCACCTCAGTTGCCTATATAAGGAGGGGCCCACCTCAAGGGAGGCACGCTTTCTTTGTCCTTAATCCTCATAATCCACCAAATTCTTCGGGAGTAACCTCTTCCCCGGTCGCTCTCCGGAAGTAACTTCTTCCCCGGTTTCACAACACCTGCGGGAGACGAAATGGCATCGAAGGGACGCGGGAAGGCTTCGAGTGTCCCGGAGGACGCAACCTCCGATTACCTCGGGACAACCGAGTTTGCTGCGGGGGACCGGGACACCCTCATCTCCCGGAGGATTTTTGCGGAGAGGGACATTCGCGTCCCGGCTGCGGGGGAGACGACCCCAAACCCCCGGGAAGGAGAAGTTGTGGCCTTCATGGCCTTCATCCAAGCAGGGCTGAGGCTCCCGATCCATCCGCTTCTCCGGGACTTTCTCCGGGAGCACGGGATAGCCCTCAACCACTTGACGCCCAACGTTCTCGTGAGGATGGGGCTGTTTCTGTGGTTAAGCGAGACAGCCGCCGGAGTGGAGGGGACTCTCCGCCTCTTCCAATACTTCTACCGGGTGCAATCGAAGAGCTCCCCGGTGGTGAAGCACGGGCCCAAGTCTACTTGCTGCTCCGTGATGCTGAAATTCGCTCCCTCCCGGGCGGAAGAGTACCCGGTGGCCGCCTCCCAAGAGCACTGGGAGGGATGGAGCCGGAAATGGTTTTATCTCCGGGCGGGCGACCCGGAGATGATTTACTCCGCGAGGCCGGCGACATTAGGTCGTTCCTCCGGCCCTCCGGTGTTGACGATGGAGGAGCTAACCTCCGTCGCAAAAATGAAGGAGGCTCGCTCCCGGAGGAGCATGCGAGACTTAGCGGAGGAGCTGCTCCTCCTCCGGCTTAGTCCCTTCAGCCGGAGTAGGAAGGGTCCGGGACTGGGCCCGGAGCTTCGTCCCCCGCGATTCCCGGTGGCGCGGCGTAAGTTTCTTCTCTCCGGGAGTTCACACATCGTGGGGATGTTTCTAAAACTTTGCTTTTTGCAGTTAGGTCCAACAAGTCCACCCGGGAGAAGGCGGAGCACCTCCTCGGGAGGTACTACGAGGACGAGCACTCCCGGTGTCTTGCTGCCATCGGGGAGGGTCCTCCCCGGAACATCGTCTCCGAGGCCTTCGGGATGACCCTCCCGGAAAGGGTTCCGCTTCCAACCCCGGGCTCCCACAGGCGGTGGGAGACGGGGGCGCTCCCGGCGGCCAAACGCACTAAGACCGCGCGGGTACCGGGAGAGGGCTCGAATCAATACCACCCCCCTTCACCAGCGCCGGCACAGAGGCCGGCGGGGACGCCCGATGCGCCAGGAAAGACAAGACCCCCGGGGCAGGTGAGGTCCTCCCCGGTCCAGGCGACTCCGGGGACGCGTCAAACGCCGGGGGAGGTGAGGCCAACTCCGGTCCATAGTACAATGGCCCCCCGGCGACCGGGGGAGACTACTCCTCCGGCTCAAGTCACCCCCCAGCGGGGGTCGCAGCCCCCGGAGCCGGGGCATGAAGAGAGCGCCACGGACACGGCCACGCTGGTCGCGCAACTTGATGCCCTGGGGGCATCAGGCGTGTTCGACCACGTGGTCGTGGATGAGGATGAGTCCACCTCCAGGGACTACGACGCCACTCCTTCCCCGGAGCAAGCTCTCCGGGAGGATCCCCCGGGGGTGTATTTCCGGGGCGGTGGCGCCTTTACGCGCCTGGACGCGCTCTTTGCCCCCGACGGCGCATCTCTCCCGACGCCGCCTCCTGGGGGAGCGAGCCGGACGCTACAGCGCTCCCCTCGTGCCGGGGACGGGAGGTCCCCCGCCCCTCCTCCGGGAGACTTTCCCCAAGGCTCCGGGAGTGGAGCTGGTGATGGGGGCCTGCCGATGGGAGGTGACCCCCGTTCCCCGGCGAGGGGGGCGTGCCTCTTTTCCTCGGAGGAGACACGCAAGTTCTCCTTGAGCCTCGTCACTCCCAAGGTGCGGGCTCATGTCCGGGAGGGCGGCATCGACGAGCGCTATGGAGAGGTTGTCTCCTTGGCTCTACAGGTAAAGACCTTGAACTTTTCGCCTCCTCGCTTGCTTTTACTAATCCACCTTTTCTTAGACAACCGCCGTAGCCCGCGCCGTCCGGACTCGCCTCGCCCGGGAGAGCGAGGACATGAGGGCAGCTTTGGCCGCCGCTGAAGCGGAGCGTGACGCCGCCGTTCGGGAGAGGGACGCGGCAGTCCAGGCCCGGGAGAGGTTCGTCCAAGAGAGGGACGCGACCGCCCGGGAGTTGGAGCATCTCCGGGCGGAAGTGCTGGCCCCCGCGGAGGTTGCCCGGGACACTGCCGTCCGGGAGCTGGAGGTCGTCCGAGAGCAGCTCGCGTCCTCCGGGGAGGCTCACTCCCGAGCGCTTCAAGAGGCGGAGGCCACGGGGGCGCGAGCCCTCATATCAGCGGGGAATCGACTCCGGGCCACATTGATAGGGCTTGGAGTCGAATTCCGGGAGGAGGGGAATCCCCGCAACCCGCTGACCTCCTTGGCAGAGGCCCGGAGATTTCTTACCCGGCACATTGCGGCGATCCCGGAGGCCGCGGACGTCCGCGCCCGGGCCCTGGCGTCCACCACCACCGCGCTCGCAGCCTCCTTGGTGGAGTACCAGGGGGTCGGGGCCCAAGCTATCGGGCGCCTCGTCCCTTGGAGCTTCCAGGAGTTCTACGAGCCCCGCAGGGCGGCGCTGGAGGAGTTGGCGGGGGCTCTCTACGACCGGGTGATTGAGCCCCCGCGAACAAGACACCCCCAAGAGGCCGGGGAAGAAGCTCCAGGCGACGCCTCCTCCGGGGGGGACGATGCCGGGCAAGTATGAGCCTCCTGTCCCCCCTGGGTAGATTAGGGGATTTTTTTTTGTTTGTATAGGATTTTTGCTCCCGGTAGTTCCGTAGGGGGAACCCCGGATGTGTAAATCATTCATCAATGAAATGGAAATTTTTGCTAAGTTAATATCTTGTCATGGTCAGATGTCTGGGGCGGGGGTCCTGGAGAAGGACGTGGAACTCACTCCCATCTCCGGGAGTCTCGCCTCCGGTGTCCCCCGGGGGGGACAAGCTTTACTCCGGTGGTTGCCTGATTGGCACTTGGCGAATTTTGACAATCACCGCGCGGAGTTGCCAGAACCTCCCCCGGGAGTGTGGGAGGCAATTCCCTTGCGTATCGAGCCTCCCGAAGGGTATGAGTACTGGCCGGAGGACATGTTCAACGCAGTGAGGCGAGTCCAGAGCTTGTACCGGGACGTGGCGCGAGCTTGACACTAGGTTTAGGGGGTCCTAGTCCACGTTAGACGTAGGTAGTCCCCCGTATATCCTCCGGGAGTACTCGACTTCTGGTTGTATTCTGTAAGCCTACCGGGAGAGGCTGTCTCCCGGCTTGTTTTTCATGGAATAAAAAGATCGCTCCTTTTCGCTTATTTTGTGCTTCTAAATCACCGGGGGAAAATTCTTGGGGGATACACTCCGGGGGAGCGAGGCTCCGCTCCCGGAGACGATGTCCCGGGGGAGGTTCCTCCTCCGGAGACGATTCCTCCGGGGGGCGAAAGTCCGGGGAGCAAGGCTCCACCTCCGGAGGACGAAGTTCCGGGGGAGGTTCCTCCTCCGGAGAACGAAAACCCGGGGGAGAGGCTCCTCCTCCGGAGACAACTCCTCTGGAGGACGAAAGTCCGGGGAGACGAAAATCCGGGGAGCAAGGCTCCACCTCCGGAGGACGAAGTTCCGGGGGAGGTTCCTCCTCCGGAGAACGAAAACCCGGGGAAGAGGCTCCTCCTCCGGAGGACGAAAGTCCGGGGAGACGAAAATCCGGGGAGCGAGGCTCCTTCGGACAAAATACCGGGGGAGAGACTCCTCCGGAGAAAACAACTCCGGGGGACGGAGGTCCGGGGAGCGAGGCTCCTCCTCCGGAGCCAACTCCTCCGGGGGACGAAAGTCCGGGGAGCAAGGCTCCTCCCCCGGACAACATTCCGGGGGATAGGCTCCTCCTCCGGAGAAAACTCCTCCGGGGGACGAGAATCCGGGGAGCAAGGCTCCACCCCCGGAGGGTTCTAGATGCTTTAGATGCCCCCCGATTTCGAATGGAATTAGCTGGGTATTTTTATCTCCTTTTTGTCTCCTCCCCCCGCAGCGGGGGGTGACCTAGACAGGCGGCCCGTGCTGAAACCATAAGAAATATCCCAGTTGTTCCCATGAGGGGTGGCACCCCCGAAGGGTTATCCTCGTGCAGGCGAGTGTGGGGATAGATGATCTATCGGTCGCGCGACCTAGATCGCTCCCGGAGGAGGAAGAGCATAAAAGCAAGCTCTAGAGTGTATGGGGGGGGACTGGTCCCCCAAAGTGACTCGTTACCTCGGTTCCTTGGGAACCAGGTTGCCGCTTACGCCCTCAGTCCACGAGGGGATATTGTAAGCCGCCCAAGGGGGAACGGGGCTCCCGCCGTCGGGACTTAAGGCTGAGCTGGAGCCCGTAGCTTCCTCGTGATGAGGGCATCCCCAGGGGGCATCCTCACGGGGAGGGCATCCTCGAGATGAGGGTATTGCCTCAGGGGCGATTAAAGAAGTCTGCACAAAAACACATGGAGAAAAAACCACTTGCATTGATTAAAACAAGCTGTTACAATACCTCCACCCTTTGCGGGATCGCAGACAAAGGGGCGGAGGGCAAAAGGGCCTCTGAGGCCATTGTTACAACTCACCGCGCCTTCCCCTTGTGAAGTCCGAATAAGGGGAAGGGGGGAGGCTCGGAGACTAAGTGTAAAATTTGCAGAGCAGGTCCGCGTTCCATGTGTGCTTCAGCTCTTGGTCTTCGAGAGTAGAGAGCTTGTAAGCCCCCGAGCCAAGGATTGTGGAAATCCTGTATGGCCCTTCCCACTTTGGGCTGAGTTTCCCTTGGGCTCGAGGGTCGGTGACGCGCTTGAGGACAAGGTCTCCCAAACGGAAGGCCCTCCCCCGAACACGCTTGTTGTAAGCGCGCGCCATCTCGCGTTCATAAATGGCGTTGCGGAGGAGGGCTCTGTCCCGCTCTTCTTCAACGAGGTCCACCTCCAGCCTCTGGTTGTCTTCGTTGGCTTGAAATGCGGCTGCCGAGACTCCCTCGAGGAGTTCGACTCGCAGCGATCGAAAATTGATTTCCGAGGGTAGCACTGCCTCAGCCCCGTACACAAGCGAGAAGGGGGCACGCCCTGTTGCTCGGCTTGGGGTCGTTCGCATGGAGCAGAGAATGCTCGGGAGCTCTTCCGCCCATGCCCCACGCCTGGAGGCGCTTTGCTCCAGGCGGCGACGGAGCCCTTGGAGGATAACTCCATTGACGCGCTCCACCGCCCCATTGCTCTTAGGGTGAGCCACTGAGGCGAAGTGGAGGGTCGTACCCAAGTTCTGGCAGAACTCGCGAAAGATCGCTGAGTCGAACTGGGTTCCGTTATCCACGGTAATCTCGTGGGGGACCCCGAATCGGCACACTATGTTCTTCCAAAAGAACCTTTGCACCGCACGAGACGTGATGGCGGCGAGGGGCTCGACCTCCACCCATTTGGAGAAGTAATCAACGGCCACAACCGCATATTTGTATCCCCCCGACGCCGGGGGGAACGGGCCTAGGAGGTCCATTCCCCACCGCGCGAAGGGCCACGTGAGGGGGATTGCCTGCAGAGTTGCGGAGGGTAGGTTGGAGCCCTTTGCCATTTTTTGGCAAGCCCCGCAAGCAGAGACGAGGTCTCTTGCGTCGCGGGCGACCGTTGGCCAGTAGAAACCCTGGCGGATGGCTTTAGACGCGACGGCCCGGGGGCCGAGGTGAGAACCACAACACCCGAGGTGAATATCTTCGAGGAGCTGAACTCCCTCCTCCCGCGGGAGGCAGCGAAGCAGCGCCGAGGCTCCTCGCTTGTACAACGTTCCTTCTATCAGCACGTACGCTCGCGCCTTAGCGCGAAGGCGCTTGGCTTCGGCTTCATCGGAGGGCTCCCCCTCTCCCTTGATGCAAGAGATAAGGGGGGCCATCCAGCATGTGGCCTGGACGATTTCCGTGACGGCGGGGTCGCGGGACTCAAAGTCCGGGTCGGGAGCCGTCGCGGAAGGTTTTGAGATGACTTCCAAGAAGGCCCCTTCGGGGAGAGGCCCCCGGGCACTTGCTGCCCTGGCGAGGGTGTCGGCTCAATCGTTGTCCCTACGCGGGATACGACGCGCCTCGAGGCCGTCGAAGTAGTTTTCCATCTTCCGGACCTCGTCAAGGTAGAGGCTCAAGTTCGGGTCATGGCACAAGTAGGACTTGTCCATTTGACATACCACGAGTTGAGAATCCCCCTTGACGAGAAGGCGTCGGATGCCCAAAGAGCGGGCGAGGCGTAGCCCTTGGAGAAGGGCCTCATACTCCGCGACATTGTTCGTCGCGGGGAACTCGAGCCTGGCTGCATATTCGAGGGTTCTCCCCTCGGGGCTTCGCAGGGCTACTCCCGCGCCGGCTCCCGCCAGGCATAGGGAGCCGTCGAAGAAGAGGGTCCAGTGGTCGTCGCGCGGCGGGGCGGCACGCGCTTCTTCTTCCAGCCCAGGGACCGGAGCCCACTCGGCCACAAAGTCCGCCAGGACCTGCGATTTGATCGCGGTTCGTCCGGTGAGGGATAGCGAGAAGGGGGCTAGCTCGGCCCCCCATTTCCCTATCCGTCCGGTCACTTCCTTGTTCCGAAGCACCTCTCCCAAAGGGAGAGAGGAAGGCACCGTGATAGGGTGGCCTAGGAAGTAGTGGCGGAGCTTCCTGGAGGCCATTCGGAGGGCGTAACAAACCTTCTCCATCTTCGTGTATCTCGTTTTAGCGCCTTGGAGAGCCTCGCTCACATAGTAAACTGGGCGTTGGTGCCCATCTTCTTCCTTCACGAGAACGGCGCTGACTGCAACCGGAGTGGCCGCGAGGTAGAGCAGCAAGGGCTCCCCCTGACGCGGGCTTACGAGCATTGGAGGGCTCGCGAGATATTTTCAGGTCCTCGAATGCAGCCTGTGCCTCGGGGGTCCAATGGAACCCCTCAAGGCCGCGGAGGATCTTGAAAAATTGGAGGCCGCGCTCCCCCGAGCGCGAGACGAAGCGACTTAACGCGGCCAAGCGGCCGGTGAGTCGTTGTACATCCTTGACAGAACACGGTGGAGGCATGTCGAGGAGGGCCCGAATTTTTTCGGGATTGGCTTCGATGCCCCTTTGGGACACAAGGAAGCCGAGGAGCTTTCCTCCGCGAACGCCAAATGCGTATTTTTCCAGGTTAAGCCTTAACCCGTACTTACGGAGATTGCGGAAGGTTTCTCCCAAGTCTTCGATATGAGTGGCCGAGCGCGCGCTCTTGACGACTGCATCGTCAACATACACTTCCACGTTGCGGCCAATTTGATCCCTCAGGACCAAGCTCATCAGGCGCTGGAAAGTTGCCCCGGCGTTTTTCAACCCGAAAGGCATGTGGACATAACAGAAGGTGCCGAGGGGAGTTATAAAACTCGTCTTTTCCTCGTCCTCCTCCGCCATTCGAACTTGATGATAGCCCGAGTAGGCGTCCAAGAAGCTCATCAGCTCGCATCCCGCGGTGGAATCCACCAGTTGGTCGATCCGCGGGAGCGGGAAGTCATCTTTGGGGCAGGCTTTGTTGAGGTCGGTGAAGTCGACGCACATTCTCCACTTGCCGCTTGCCTTCTTTACGAGGACGGGGTTCGCCAGCCATTCGGGGTGTAGGAATTCCCGAACGAACCCCGCCTTCCGGAGTTTTGCGATCTCCACCTTGATGGCCTCCTGCCTCTCGAGGGAGAGCTTCCTCATCTTCTGTTTCACCGGGGGGCGACCGGGTATTACCGCGAGCTTGTGCTCGATAACATCCCTGGGCACACCCCCCATATCCGTGGGCTTCCATGCGAAGACGTCCGCGTTTTCGGGAAGGAATTCGGCGAGTCGCATCGCGTGTTCCTCGGGGAGATCAGCCCCGATCTTGATAGTCTTCCCCTCGTCTTGGAAGAGAGAGATTTCCCGGAGGTCTCCCTCAGGGCGAGGCTTGGGAAGGAACTTCCCGGGGAGAGCAATTGGCACGTTTGGAATTGAGGGGGAGCTCCCTCCCCCCGGGGCCTTGACCAGGTTAACGTCCCCGATCACTGCGGAGGCGCGCTCGTAGAGAGAGCGAGCCACACCCTGGTCACCATGCACGGAGATCACCCTGCTCGGCCCAGGGATCTTCATGCAGAGATAGTTGTGGTGGACTGCTGCTCCTAAGCGGTTGATGATGGTTCTCCCCATTATGGCGTTGTAGGAGGAGGGGAGATCCACCACGTCGAACCGAACCATTTCAGTCCGGTAGTTATCTGGGGTGCCGAATGTCATCGGGAGGTCGACCTTCCCCACGGGATGTATGGTTTTCCCCGGGACGAATCCTTGCAGGGGCCCCACCGCGGGTTGCAGGAGCTTCTCGTCCACCTGCATTTCTTTGAACGCCTTTAGGTAGAGCACGTCCGCGGAGCTCCCGCCGTCCACCAAGATTCGGGCAAGGCGGCAGTTGAACACGGTGGCTGAGACGATCAGCGCGTCATTGTGGGGGAAGCGCACCCCACTCGCGTCTTCGATGGTGAACGTCAACGGGACGTCCGACCATTTGGGCGGCCGGGACGTGTTAACGGCCCCTATTACCTTCACCTCCCGCGCATACTCTTTGCGCTGGCGTTTGGAATCTCACCCGGAGGCAGATCCTCCCACAATGACATTGATGTGCCTCTCGGAGGCTTGGAAGGGGAGCTCATTGCTCGAACCCTTTTCCTGGCCTTGCCTCTGACGTCCCCCTGGCTGAGCGGGGAGTGCCGCCAAGGCTGGTGATGGAAGGGGTAAGGAGGTAGAGCCTCCTCCTCCTCCCCCCGGCCCATGTTGCTCGAGGAATGTCGCGAAATGGTTGAGGAGCGCGTGGCATTCTCGGGTTGCATGGGAGTTGGACTTGTGGTAAGCGCACCACAGAGTGGCTCCAGACTCCTTGCCTTCTTGCGGACGGGAGGATCAGCTTCCTCCACTGCCTTTGGGCTTGGAAAAGGGGCGCTGTCCCCGGTTAGGCTCCCGAGAGCCGCCTCCGCCTTCGAGGACGAAAGTGTCCCGAGGCCTTGGCTCGTTGCGGGGCCCCCTCCGGGGACGTTTGTTGGAGGGGTCCTTCGCGTCCCTCTCCCTGGGGACGGAGGTCCCCTGGTGCTTTTTCCAAAGATCGTCTTCTTCGGCTCTCGCGTACTTTTCGAGTACGTTGAAGAGCTCGTCGGCGGAGGACGGGCAACTCCGGGAGAGTCTTCGGTGGAGCTCTCCCGGGAGAATGCCACTCTTGCACGCTTCGATCACCGTCGAGTCGGGGACGTGAGCCACCTTGCTCTTGATCTGCGCGAAGCGTTTGAAGAAACTTCGTATTGTCTCCCCCGACCGTTGGCAAACGGTGTATAACTGCGACGAATCCAGGGGACGGATGTAATTCCCCTGGAAATTTGCGCAGAATTCGCGCTTCAGCTGCGCGAATGACTTGATGGACCCGCTCTTTAGGTTATAGAACCATGACCGAGCTATTCCCGAGAGGTAGAGGAGGAAGACGCTGCATTGGACGCTTTCGTCCCCCCCAACCGCCGAGATGGCCGTGGAGTACACCTGCACGAACTCGTAGGGGTCGGCCTCCCCGTTGTAGTGCTCGATATGGGGCGGCCGATATGGTTTCGGCCACCGAACACGCCGGAGGCGGCGGCAAAGGGGTTGGTTAGCCCCTTCCACTTCCTTTGGGGAGTTTGCATTGATATCCCCCTTCACGGGGGAAGCGCGTTCATTCTCCGAATCGGAGAGGGGTCCCAACGGACCGCCGGCCTTCCGGTATCGCCTTCGCTCTTCGGGGTTGGTGGAGCTCACCTCTTGTATCTCGGGGGGACCTCCGGAAGTGACGGAGGCCTCTTGCATGGGTCTTTTACCCTTGTCTGTAGGGAAAAGGGGGGCGCGCTTGCGCGCGAGTGATTCCCGGCCGTACCGGGACTGGGCGCCTTCGGACCTTGCCGCGTGCATGCGCTCCACCTCCTCCCGAGTGAACCGCGTTTGGTTCACCGGGGGAGCCCGAGGAGGGGGACCCGGGGGAGGAGGCAGATATGCGCCCGTCACCGGCGCGGGAGAGGAATCGCGGGCCGGACGAGTCCCGGCCACGGAGACGGCCCGCGGCGTGGGAAGACTTCCCCACGGGGGAACGGCCTGTAATGTAGGAATCACCCCGGGGATACCCGTTGGGATAGGCGTAGTCCCAGGGGGACCCGTCGGGATAGGCGTAGTCCCAGGGGGGAGAATTCCTTCCGGGGCAAGGGATGGTTCGGGAACGGGAGAACCCCCGGGGAACGAAAGCCCTCCCGGCGGGGGCTAGCCCCCGGAGACGGGCTGACCCCCCGGGAGTGAAGGACCTCCGGAGGTGGGGACGCCTCCCGGGAAAGGGTAGCCCCCGGAGACGAGCTGACCCCCCGGGAGTGACGGACCTCCGGAGGTGGGGACGCCTCCCGGGAAAGGGTAGCCCCCGGAGACGGGCTGACCCCCCGGGAGTGACGGACCTCCGGAGGTGGGGACGCCTCCCGGGAAAGGGTAGCCCCCGGAGACGGGCTGACCCCCCGGGAGTGACGGACCTCCGGAGGTGGGGACGCCTCCCGGGAAAGGGTAAGCCCCTGGAGCGAAGAAGGTTCCTGGGTGTCCCATCATGAACGGAGGTGCCATCCCTCCGAACTGGAACGGGTGCGGGTACGCGGGGGCCGGAGGCCGCGCTATGGCGCGTAACAACTCTTCCAGAGTACGTTGTGCGCGAAGCTGTCCCTCCACCAGCGCCCCGAGTAGCGGGTCACCTGAAGTTGAAGGCATTACCTGGGGTACGCTTGGTCCTCCCAAACCGGAACCTTCGGGCAGGCTCGCAGGAGTCGTTCCCCCGCCAAGGATGACGGGAGAGTTGAGTGTTGCCTCTCCCCGAGTGTCCCCGGGAGGGGGTGTCGCGACGACGGCCCCTTGCACGGGTGGTGCAGGGTTGCTAGGGCCGGCATCGTTGGAGACGGAGGTTAAGTGCCTCATCCTTCTTGGAGCCATGACTATTTGTCACGAGTCCCCACGGTCGGCGCCAACTGTCGTGGTATAAAAAATACCTCGGCAGATTTGATGACGTGCGCAACGTGTTCCTCAACGCGAGCTGACCGTGCGACGGGTCACCCCGCGTTGGACAATCCCAGAGATTGACACAGGGGTTTATACAGGTTCGAGCCTCAGTTGAGGCCCTAGTCCTGTCGACGTGCTCCCGACGAGCGTCGGCTAGGGGGCTCTCTCCCGAAGAGGGCTCCAGAACACGCCTTTTTGTCTTTTTGGATTGAGTACAAATGAATGTCTTAGGTCACAAAAGAGGGTTACAAGGGTATATATAGACCCCAAAAGATGCAAATTACTGAACTACCCCTGCTGCCACCGTAGGATCGGGGGTAAAACGGTCTTTTGACGAGGTCCAGGGCACCGATTTCTGACACGTAGCATCCCTTTGAAATCAGTGCCCACCAGAGGAGCGCCGGGGGAAATCTCTCCCGAGCCCGGGGGAGGGCTCCGGGAGACGTCTTCCCTGGCCCGGAGAAGGAGCTCCGGGAGAGGAGCTCTCCCTAGACCAGAGAAGGTGCACCGGGGGAAGTCTCCCCCGAGCCCGGGGGAGGGCTCCGGGAGACGTCTTCCCCGGCCCGGAGAAGGAGCTCCGGGAGAGGAGCTCTCCCTAGCCCGGGGAAGGTGCACCGAGGGAAGTCTCCCCCGAGCCCGGGGGAGGGCTCCGGGAGACGTCTTCCCCGGCCCGGAGAAGGAGCTCCGGGAGAGGAGCTCTCCCTAGCCCGGAGAAGGTGCGCCGGGGGAAGTCTCCCCCAAGCCCGGGGGAGGGCTCCGGGAGACGTCTTCCCCGGCCCAGAGAAGGAGCTCTGGGAGAGGAGCTCTCCCTAGCCCAGAGAAGGTGCGCCGGGGGAAGTCTCCCCCGAGCCCGGGGAGGGCTCCGGGAGACGTCTTCCCCGGCCCGGAGAAGGAGCTCCGGGAGAGGAGCTCTCCCTAGGCCGGAGAAGGTGCGGCGGGGGAAGTCTCCCCCGAGCCCAGGGGAGGGCTCCGGGAGACGTCTTCCCCGGCCCGGAGAAGGAGCTCCGGGAGAGGAGCTCTCCCTAGCCCGGAGAAGGTGCGCCGGGGGAAGTCTCCCCCGAGCCCGGGGGAGGGCTCCGGGAGACGTCTTCCCCGACCCGGAGAAGGAACTCCGGGAGAGGAGCTCTCCCTAGCCCGAAGAAGAAACTCCCATGGTGACGTTTTCGGTGTTGGCAGTATTTTCCCCCAACAATATGTATTATCAGTCGATCTACGTGATAGGATTTTTGTCAACTGACTTTCTGGAGGGCCTTGTCCCTACCATATACACGTGCTTGTTCTTTATTGATCTTATTTGCAGGTTATCACGTGTGGCTTCTCGACCACGAGCAAACTTGCTCTGAGTCGACATTCCCTGAGATCCTGGTGGATTCCCAGGCATGCTGCTTCTAACAGGAGGGTGGACGTGGAGCTTCTACTACGTCCCATACTTGCCTCTCCTTCCCATTCGCGCTTCAACGCCATATTCTTTGAGGGTCGAGCTTCCGACCTAAAAGAAGCGCTTCTCGGGAGGCAACCCCGAGTGTTTCTCTTTTTTTTCCTTTCCTTATTTATTTTCCTTTGTTTTGTAGGATTGTTTTTAGTTTCTTTTGTTCTTTTGTTTTTCCAGGCTGCTGCTATGTATTCATCCATACATGTGCGTGGGACTTCGATATTCTTCACCGTGACAACATTGACTTCATACATACCGGTGAGCTGTCTCGGACCCCATGTGACTTATTTGTGCAAAAATTTACTTTGTGCTTCCACCTCATTCATTTTATCACATCTTATATGCATCGTGGACTATGCATCATTTAATCTTGGGGGTATGGGAGTCACTTTGCCCTTCATTGTTTGCATTTTTGGGTCAAATTTTTTCGAAAATATGGATGAATTGATTGCATTTGTGATTCATGTGGCCATACTTGTGCTTAAATTCTATATTTGTGTGATTGTTGAGTTGTATGACTATTGTGCTTATTCATGCTATGATTGTTTTATATCCAACCTTGTGGGCTTTGTTGTGTATGTTGATATGACCTGCTTGTGTTTGAACTGCTGTACCGCAAGGTAATTCTAGAGAGGTCATGTCAAAATTTTCAAACAAATCAGACTTGTGCACTTTATTGTTGATATTTGGCTTCTAAGAGCCCTTTGCGTGTTGTGTTGAGTTATATGCATGCATTAGTGGCTCGACGATCTATTGTATGTTGAATTGTGATTAACCATCTTCTAATGGTATTAAAATTGCTTGCACTTAGTTTCGTTGTGGATATCGTGGAAATTTGAATATTTATTGATATCTATATTGTCGCATTCTTATTTCCTCCATACCCAGAACTAAGCTAGTTACCTGCAATTTCTGTGTAATTATTAGATGGTTAAACACTTGATACATATCTTAGTTTGCCAAGCTTACTTTCTGCTGCATTCAACTCTTACACATCATTTGTATGCTTGCTTGTCTGCTTGGACTTATTTCTTATCTCATTGCTTGAGGACAAGCAAAGATTTAAGCTTGGGGGTGTTGATAATTGTCATATCTGTGCATATTTTCCATATGTTTAACCCCCCTGACCATGCACATTTAATCATATAAGGCGGGATTTGCATTAATCATACACATGTTTATGTCAAATCGACCGTATTATTTGTTTTATGATTTTATTGCAGGTCGATACGATTTAGGTGGATTTTGGCTGATGGATTGTGTTTCATCGACCAAACCTAACCCTCGGTCGATTCTTGATGGAAGCACGTGTTTCTACGGACGCGTAGGAACTGACCGTGCTGAAATCGGAGTCTCAGGGGGCCCAGAATCTCAATTCCTTTCAGCCGAGGACCTTCCTGTAAATTCTTTAAAACCTCAAACACCCATTTGCAAAACAGTCTACACTCAGAAATCTAAACACTAACTCGGGGAGAACTTAACTATAATTTTCTAAAACCCTGAGAGACTTTTTACAAAATGACTTTCTTCTCTAAAGTCGACCATAGGTCCACCTTGAACTTAGTTTTCCTTTTTTTTCTTCTCCTTCTCTTCTTCCCCCTCACTATTTCCACACCTCCGTCCCACCTCACTGCACGCTGCGGTGCAACTTTTCTCCTTCCTCCTTCCTTTCTTCTTCTCTCTTCTTCCTCTTCCTCGAGCTATCTCAGCACCACCACTACTTCTTCTCCGACACCGTTCACCGCAGTAGTGACAGCGACAGTGACGACTGCCGTCTCCTCCTCTCTTCGTCACCTTTAACTTCTTCTTCTACCTCCCCCAAAATTTAGATCCACACCTCCGTACACCACCGGCGCTAGCCGGCTTCTTGTCTCTCTGTCCCTCTACTTCCTAGCTTCTTCCTCTTTGCTTTGATCGTCGACCCAGCTCCTACACCAGATCTGCACCGCGCCTTCCCTCCCTCTCTTCACTTCTCTGCCTCCACACCGCCAGATCCCCCATTCTCCCAATTTGCGCCACACCCGAGCGCCGCCGCCGATCCACCACTTCCCGCACCCGAGCCATGGCCTCCTTCACTCGCCGCCACCTCCCGCGCCGGTATCACCGCCGGATATGGCCATCCCGCCGCCAGATCTGCCTCCCGCCGCACCTGAGCCACGCCACCTCCGATCCCACACTACTGCGCGAAGCTCCCACGCCGGATCCACCACCGCCAATATCACCTCACCTGGGGCGCCTCCAATCGCGCCTCCGCGCCTCTCCAGCATCGCACCGCCTCCACCGTCTTCTCCACTGCGCCATCGCCGCTCCCGCGTCTTCGATCGCGCCTCCCGTGCCGATCTCGCCCCGCCGCCTCTGCACCGCACCGCTTCTCGTGCTGCCGATTAGGGCCGCTCCCCCACCTCCTCTCTCAGATCCGGTGCCCCTTTTCCCATCTCCACGCAACGCCACACACGCACACCCACAACTCACCCGTGCCGCCACCAGCTGCGCCGGCGTCCTTTTCTCTCTCTCTTCCTCTGTTCTCTGCTTTGATCGCCAACGTCTTGAGCGCCGGCCACTCCAACGCCGTTCGAAGCCGTCCCGCGAGCTGCTGCATCCTCGACTTCTTCCTCAGCGTCTTCGATGACCACAGAATCGCCGACGATCAATCGACCACTTCCTCGACCAGCACTTCGACGACCTCGACCGCTTCATCCTGTTCACATACCAGGGCTTCGTCTTCTCTCCAGCTTTCCTGACAAGACGACAACTAGCTCCAGCAAACTCGGTTGCAACCCCCAACAAGCTCCCTAGCAACAGTACTGTCTGGTGCAATTCCTTCTTCTCTGCTTTCACTTCTGTTGTGAACCTACATTGAAATGAACAATGCACAGAGCAATGGATGTATGAATTGGCCACTCCTGTATTGTGATGAACTAGCCATATCTATAATTAGTTTTTGCTGATATGAACTGAGATGTTTATTTAGTAAGTTGACTCTGTGTTGTTTAATTCTCTTGAATGTTTTGCTATGTCTGAGTTGCATTGAATTGAGTTGTGCCTTGTGTTTCACTCTGCTTCGGTAGATCTACCCTTGTGTCATTGGAATTGATTGTCACATTTAGGGTTCAATTGAAGTGGATTGCAACTCAGAATTGTTATTTGTTTGTGTTTATTGCCCTCTGTGATTGATTGATTATATGAGTTTGTGAGGGATAATTTATTTTCATTGATTTCTCTAGCTTTTGTATGCCCAGCATAGGATTGAGATCCTGGAGAGATTAATTCCAGAGATCCTATTTCTGTCAAGTCAATGAGTTGAAGGCTTGTGACCCAGTAATTTGAATCTATTGAGTTCATGCTTTGATGTTCAATCATTGATTTCTCTGTTAATTTAACACCAGTGATTTTGTTGCTTTGCCAATCTGCCACATTTAGTAATTCATTTGTCCCTTTGTAGCTGGGACAATGTGATGATTTCACAGTGCAACACACATTCTATTGAGTTTCAATTTTCAGAATTGGCTGTAGTTATTTGAGTTTGAAAGTTGTTTGGATTGAACTTTGGATTGATAGCATCCTTATGTTAGTGATCAAATGTGCTATTTGACGAGGATCCTTCATTTCCTCTCTTTATGATTGGTCATTAACAAAATGCTTTTGGGGCTGTGGTGAAATTCAATTATTTGCTGTTGTGGTCGTGGTTGAAAGGAGTTGGGGAGTGATTTGTGCTAATTCTTTACGCACTCATTCGTTGATATCGTTGATGGACGTATTCGTCTAAGTCATTTTTGCCTCCCCTTCGCGAGACTACTAGATGATTACAATTCCATCACTTGTATTCACGGATATGCGTACAAACTTAGCATCGATCGATAGTTGTGGTGCGACCATCTCTTTTTCTCTTCGTATTTCTTCTGACATTTTCTCTCTATTTCTTTTGTCTGATTTTTTTTCACCTACCATCGATTTAGTTTAGTTTACACGTTTCATTTCTCTAGTCCCTGAGGAAAGAACGACTGAGTACTCGCCTTACTGCTCTGATCTTGTTCTCTTACGAGACGGTCTAGGCCGGTATCAACTATGTAAAAATGTCATTTGCACTTAAAAATACTGGCGCCATGTACCAGCATCTAATGTTAAATGCTTATATCAATCAATTGTCATGCAATTTGGAAGCATACGTGGATGACTTGGTTGTCAAAAGTATCAAAGAGTCAGGCCACTCGCTAGATTTAGCAGAAACTTATGACAATTTGCAAAAGCATCACATTAAGTTGAATATGGAAAAATGTGTCTTTGGAGTTTCATCTGGAGGATCAATCTATAATTGGGAAATGTTGTGTGATGCAATCCTCAACAATTTCCAAAATTTTTACCAAAAGCCTGGCAAAGAGGATGATCTTCATCGCTTGCACCAGACTTCTACAAAGACTCTTCGGCAGTTTTTCAAACGATTTGTGGAGGTAAGAAATACCATCCCCAATATCTCTGACAGCTTCGTTATCAGGGCATTTAAGCATGCCGTTTGATATCGGAGATTCACCGAAGATGATGAGGACATCACTAGCTCGGATATGAACAAGGCTCCATCCACTCCTTCCACTACTTCCTCGCCGCCACGAGAAGATCAAGGAGAACGGCGAGTCGGCATGAATCCATGTGCTGAACCATTCAAAGTTGGAACAACCCACGACGCATCAAGCCCAGCCCAAGATCAAGCCCAGCCCAAGATCAAGCCCAACTCGTCCGCGAGTCCAGCTCGGCCATCCAGCAGCAGTCCAACTTCAAACGGATTCCCAGGCCACGTACGGAGTCCATTTGGGGTGAATGAGCACTTTACCGAGAAGCCCACGACGACACCTTTCCAATGGATCTGACCCCACTACCAAATTCCATCTGGATCTCCCGCAATCAACAAAACAATTCACGGACAGATTCTACCAGGTGCTGTGCCGCCTCCACTTTGGGCCCAAGGCCTGTGTACCTATAGGGTTTCACATTCACCTCCTTGGCCGCCACCCCTGTTATATATGGTCGTCACCCTTCCCGTTCTTCCTTAGGTTTTGTTTAGATTAGTTTTCCCCATGTGTGAAACTTCATCTTTGTATTCTTGTATCGCCTAGACCAACAACTACAAGTTACACAACCTCAAATTTATCGTGAGTTTCATTCATATTTGCAATTCAGATTGCTTTTACTATCGTTCTTGCTTGTTCTTCGGTTGCTTGCAGGAATTGAGCCTCGTGTTCAGGTTGATCGTGCCCACGACAAGATCAATAACCCTCCGGAGTTGGTTTAGAGATTGCTAAGGCGCATCGTCGTCGTACGGTGTAGTCGGATCGTCAAAGTTCATTTCCAACAAATCGAAATCATCCCTCTCATCGAAAGATCGGGACCCATATTTTTCATCAGAAGACTTGCTTGTTCATCCACCACGATCAGTAGCCAATCTTTTTAATATGGTTGATCGTTATTCTAATGAGGCTGAGGCCGTAGAATGGAATAAGATGGTGGATAAGGGGAATTTGCTGCCTCAACCAGGTCTCGAGGTCAACAAGAAGGATGATTCGTGCAAGAAACCTAAGTTAACCGTAGGCAGGAAATAAAGAAAGGCTAAGAAAGCCAAAACTGACCAGTTCCAAGAGGTCACCATCATCAACAAGCAACCTCAAGGGAAAGGTAAGAAAGTTCCATTTAAGACTAACAAATTTTCTTCTGCTGGCGGGGCGACCAGACAAAAAAAGTATATAACTTGTCATTTCAAATTCAGGGGCTAGCTGACGAGGATTATAACCCGAGTTAGTCACTTTTGCCATTCTATAGTCACGAGACCTATAGAGTGAGATCTAAGTTATTTGTATACCTCTTTGTGGTCTCAGAGATCACAAAGGGAGACAATAGGACAGTCTAATATATTTTGAACATAACCTATTCTATGGCCTCAGCCCATATTGTCGTGGGGTCCGAAGTCTCAGGACACCTGCAAAACCGAGGTCGAAGAGTCTATGGTCTCACATACCCACGAATACCTTGACCACGGAGAAATCTTCTCGAGGTCGCCCAAGTCATGGAGAGTGAGTAAACAGCTATACCTGATCGTAGTTAATACGCAACCTAAGCGATTAAGGAGTTAAAACATTCAATGGCCGATATGGTTGGACCTGTTCGACCACTACCACCGCCTTGGATATCTCCAGCCTCCTTAATTAATTTCTAATAATGGTTAAGAAGATAAAAGCACAATAACAAACAGGCATAATTGTACATTATGGCTGGCGCACGTTTGCCTCCCAACGACCCTCCAATTCCATAACCGGTGATCGGCAACAAGCTATAAAAAGGGGGCATCACCGGGAGAGAAAAGAATGATCAGATCTTACCTGAGCCAAGACACAAGATCTAAGAGATAGAAACAGTAGATTGATATACACTGTAATCGAGAATAGGAGATAGTTCTTAGCTTATCTAAGAACTCCTTTTATTCTCTTTTTGTAAGTCGTAATATTCTTAGTGAAATATCAACATGAGTAGGGCTATTACTCATCATCAGAAGGCCCGAATCTGTATAAATTCTTTTCTTTCTTAGACATAGATATCCTGATTTACTTGAGTTTCATCTTTGATTGGCTTCACATCTCATCATCTAATTTTATGTAAGTTCGACTAAGAACCAGAGTCCCAATCGTCGACAGTTCGGCTCGCCTAAATCACTTAGATATTGATAATCAAAGTGATTATCGAGAGGATGAACTCTCCCTTCTCGAAGAAAAGCGTGATCGAGTATTGATTAGGTCTGCTACATATTTACAAGCTCTACGTAAATATCACAGTAAAAAAGGTGAGATCATGTAGTCTTCACGTGGGCGACCTGGTTTTAGAAAAATCCAAATTCAGTCCAATCGCAACAAGTTCTCCCCTCAATGGGAAGATCCTTATACTGTAGTTTCAATTCCGCGACCTGGATCGGCTCGGTTAGCTATGGAAGATGGAAGGATCTTATCCAATGATTGGAATATAGATCAATTGAGCAAATTTTATGTGTAAACTTTCCCATTTTTGTTTCCCTTTTTCATTAGCATATTTCCTTTAATAATAAAGTGCTTTTTTCACTTTATGTTATGGTTGTATTCTCATTTTTTGTCCTTGTTTTTCTCGAGATAAGCTCGGGGCTGATCGCAAATAACCATCTTACTGTGATGTTTAAAGTGAATTTACTGAACGATCTCATGGTCGCATCTACATAAGACATCTCTAAATAAGCCATTTCTTAACACATACGAGACTTACTAGCATGTTCCTGATCATTCGGGTGGCTGTCAGTTCGTAAAAAACTTTGACATTTATATTAAGTTGTTTATTCTTGCGACTTCATGATAACCTCTAGTTGAGACTTCTTTTTCTAAGCCGTTGCTCAACACATAAGAGACTCGCTAGTAATGGTCTTTTTGGTCCATGTTTTCTCATCCTCTAGTTCGGTCCATGGTGATGTCTCAGTTTGCAAAGGATAGAGGAAGCGACAGTACCTACATCGGTCTTCACTATCTCCTTGTACCTCTTTGCAAACTCTGGGATATTGGCTATCAGAGAATCAGCTTGAGCTGCGACCAAGTTGCAAGACTCCTCGAGAGATCGATTAGCCTTCTCAGGATCAATAACTGTTGCCTCGAGAGAGTCCGCGATTTCCCTCAACTTTGTGAAAGTGGCCTCTTCAATAGTACTATAGTTGTTGATGATTTTTCCAAATCATTCTTTTCTTCTTGAGACAGTTTTGCAGTATTTTTGGCCTTTTCCATTGCCTTCTGGAGGATGTTGATGGTCTTTTGAAGCTTCTCCAAATCATGTCCTCTCCGGATGGACTTTTCTTCAAAGTTGTTTTTCTCTTCAGCCAACTTGGAATTTATTTCTCTTTGACCTAGTCAGACGAAGAAATAAAGACAGTTTGATCAGTTCATGAAAAATCATAAACGCAATGACCAATTCTGTGAGAATGAACTTATGAACTAAGTAAGCTTGTAAATTCTCTTTTTCCCTTTGGAGAGTGGTGTATGATCATTTATTTTCCTCCAAGGATGACAGGGCTTCAGCAAGTTTTTTGTTGTTTTCCTTTATAGCCTCTGCTATTGTTGTTTCCTTATCTGATCGCTCCTTGGCAACGTCACATGATAAAGCAGAGCTTTCCTTGCGACAACAATAAATGTCACCCTAATTTATAGAGGATTGAGAATGGAATGGAGCAAGATACTTACTGTTCTAAGTGGTTGTCTTTCGCTTGCACAACCTTAAATTGTTCTATCAAAGAAGTCACCAAGGTCGAGTGGCGAGCAGAGTTCTACAAGGAGGCTAACATTTGAAGATATTACTCAGAAGAAACAATAAAATGTATTGGGTAAAGATTTTACTTATCTCTATGAGATCTTTGAGAAAGAACTCAGATCCCAAGACATTTTGCACTTGCTCAATAAGTTGAAGATTTACTCCTGGAGCAAGACGCGAAGTATCAACCAATTGAACCGGTGCTTCCAAATTTTCTTCTCTTCAATGAGGGGAAGGCAAGTTTTCTTTGACCAGAGGGGGAGCAGAAGTTCCGGCCTGTTAACTTGACCTTATGGTCAAGGTCGCAGCAGGTGTGATCGCAACTTCTTCATCATTGACAAGTCCTGAGAGTTGAGTCTGTTGAACATCCTTGTCAGTGATAGTTTCAAGTTCCTTGGTAGTCACAGCAACATCTAGTACTTCAGATGGAGTTGTAATGACAACTATGGCAACAGTGTCTGCCATAGAAGTTGCTACCCCCTCTGCAACAATCATTTCACTGTCTTGTATTGAAACAGGGTGTGGGCTTGACCTGTACATTTATTTTTATGACTATCTAAGTAAATACCTAACTAATCTCCAAGATTTGGTTAGAGAGATAACAGGTTAATACTTGAAACTGAGTCCCAGATGACTTTGGGAGCTCAATGCCCCACTTGCGGGAGATAATAAGCAATATAGCATCTTTTTGGAAGATTTCCTTACAGATTCTGCAGATCTTTTTCTCCGCAGGATAAGAGGAATATTATCTTCTTCCTCCTCGCTTTCCTCTTCCTGTACAATTAAGGCATAATTTCCAGTTGTACTTGGAGAAATTCGAGAGCTAAAAAAACTTTACCCTTTTAGCCGAGGATTTAAGTTCGACAGCTTTAGATGAAGTCGCCCCTATAGTCTTTTTTAGCTTATTTTTGCTGGGGGCTGAAATCTTTATTTTGGATTGGCCTTTGGGAGTTTTCTTCAATTGCCAGTTCACATCATCCCAACCATTTGGCCCATGAGCAACTACACAAATCGAAATGATTTTCTTCGATTATGGTTGTTCAAAGGGAAAACATATACAAGTTTTTCCGAAAGAGACGCTCTTATATTAAGCTGTCATTGCCACCAACCATGCTCTGCGGCCTTGGCACGTCTATTTCACCTTCTGTGGTCGGGTTATACAATTTTAAAAGAGCATCTGCTCTCCTCTCAACCTCAGAAGTAGGTAAACCTGTTTGCGAAACACAATGAGCTCGAAAATAGATTGAAGATAATATACCAATTTACAAGAGGGGGGCCTTTACCTTGTTGTAATCTAAGGTTCCATCTTGCATAGAGCGCACCTCCCAGGTAGGATGCACCCTTTTCTTCAGCGGACTGATCCGGTTCTTTATGAAATCCCAAATCACATCCCGCACAGTTAAGCCCTCATGCGCCAAGTGGAGATCGAATAGCCTGGGCTTGTCTCTACAATTCCTCATTCAACTCAGGAGCAGAGTCTTTTTCATTGCTCTTCTATGGCCAACGGTTTTCAAACTAGAGATGGCTCTCCTCAAGAGCCAGGCAATAGAACCAGCGCTAGTTCCATCCACGAACGGAGTCACGGAGAGGAACAACTGGATAATCTTTCTTCTCTCTCAGGCGAAAGTATACACATCCAGCAGCATTTGCACTCTTTGACCATACCAAGAAATAAAATCGGCGGAAAAGAGAAATGTTGGGCAGAACTCCAACAAAAGCTTCGCACAAATGCTGGAAAATGACTAAACTCAACACAGAATTGGGTGTAGATTTACCAATTCCAACCCGAAATGGTTGAGGACGCTCAGAAAGAATTCGCTTTCTGGAAAGTGAAATCTGCAGCGTAAGAAGTCTTCAAAGATCACTAGCTCATTCTCCTTGATGACTAGTGTTTATTCCTTTCTAGTGGGTCGACACGAGATCAACGACCTCGATGGTAGGATCTCTTCTTTTTCTAGAATATCCAAGTTTTCCATGTCGTAGTGAATGAATTGATTCCAGGACGCCATCTATTCACAATCTCAGATGAACTTGGGAAAGAAGGGTTTTTTGAGGGTTCTTAAGGCTGCTTGAAGAGGCGACGATTGCCAAGAAGAGGGTTTTTGAAGCCTCTCGGTCTGTAAGTTGCTTTTCAACCACTACACAAAACCCTAGCATTTAATGCTTTCCATGATGGGTCTGACGGGTGCACCCCAAATTTCTCCTTGGGACTTGTTGAAATCCAAAACAAAAAGGACACCTTTTTTGAGGTCCGAAAGGCCATTTTGTTTCGGATTCGGGAGCTATATGTTACATGTATCATACCCAGACCATAGAATTATTAACTATAAAGATATTTTACTTTTAATTTTATGAAGTCGCAGAGGCCATGATCTCAAATATTTTTTTACTTGTGAATGCTGTTGGATCTAGGTCGCTCTAAGTGTCTAGGTTTTGATGATTAATGACAATTTGGATAAATCCCTGATGATGAAAGTTAATCTGGAGAATGTCAGATTTGATGATTAAATGACAACTTAGATAAATCCTGATTTAGCACAAGTAATTTGAATTGATTATTGATAAACCATGAAATAGATGTTTCCTTAGTTGTGGGTTTAATATTGATGCATATGAAGAGGGGGAGCTCGGTGGTTGCATCAATCTTGTGCTAAGTGTAAATCGAAATGTCATGTGTTGAATCTGGAAGTTTGATGACTCCTTGTTGTGGATTTGATATCGATGCATATGTTAAGAGGGAGCTCATCATATTAGTCATCTGTGTTGATTGCCATTATGACATGGGTAGTATAGATCGTTTGCGTATGTCTTTATCATATACGAATCTATATGATTGTATTTCATCTCATACTCATCTATTGATTGTTGAATATGGTTTTGTCATTTCACCGGAAAGAGAAACTGTTGAGCTAACTCCTGTGTGGAGTAATTTCTCTGGTGGTGATTAATGACGACCTATATATGAGACTAACGTTGTGCGTTGAGTGTATGTGTGGTAGTCTCAGAATGGTCGCGAGATGAAAGCAAGCAAGAGCGTAAAGAGGATGATGTCGACATGAGTCATCTCGAGCGAGGTCAAACTTAGCAAGGTCGAGCTTTGCAAGGACAAGCGTCGAGCGGTCAAGCTTCACGAGGTCGAACTTAAACGAAGGTAAAATCTAAGATTAAGGATTGTTTTCTTAGGATTTTACCGGTCTCGGTGTTTTGGAGATAGACCGGGTTGATAGAATTCTTTTTACTAGTTTGACCGTACTATTAAGAGGGATCGAAAACTAGTAGCTTGAATCTATCTAGTGTGGAAGCTCAAATGCATTCATATCATCTTGCACTAGTGTTTTATCGCCTCTTGCATTGCTAGAGACTCTAAGTGTAGTTTGTGGTGCATTAGAGAAAATACTTTGAAAACTGCACTTAATCTTGATCGCCAGCTATTTAAATTGGTTTATATTCTAGAGCTAGTCGTGATCGTATTTGCACATTCTGATCGTATCCTTGTTTGGAGCGTGCTCGTGGTCGTGTCGCCCATTTGGCGGTTTTCTATTTAGGGTTTGGTCGTGGTCGTAAGAGTTCGAACTGGTTGTACCAGTCTTCGGCTCGCTTGCATACGCTCGACCAAATCCACTCGACCACTTGTTTTCGACCGGATGTTCGACCGATGTGGTCGTGGTCACTACTGAGTGTCAGCAGACATATCCACAAGAAAACAAACAAATTGCATTAGAAATTTTTTTTGTGTTGGACTTTTTGGTAGTAGGAACGTTTTTTAATTTTTTAGAAATATCTAGGCCTTTTTAGGTCTTTCTTTTGTTGACAAAATTGTAGCCCTTTGAGTTATCTTTCCAACAAGCCAAAAATAACTTCAATCGGATCTCTGGATCAAAAGTTATGCTTGTTTTACTGTCAATGTATATTAGCCGGATGTACAAATTTTTTCAGCCTTTTGCAAAATGAAACCAAAGACGTTTGCAGCCGTCCGGGGGCTTTTGTCCAGACAGGCCAGACTTTGTCCGGTATGGCCAGACATTGTCCGGCTTGTACAAATTGTTTGAGCCAAGAGTTAACAGAGACAAATATATATGTTCGGGGGGCTTTTGTCCGACATGGCCGGACATTGTCCGAATGTCCGGCCTTTACAAAAAAATCCCCCAATGGTAACTGACGTTTTGCAACGGTCGAAATTTGTTGTACTGGCCAGTCTGTACAAAATTTCGTTTGTTCGTGGCAAACGGCTAGTTTTCTTTGAAGGCTATATATATTGTGTTTGCCTTCATTTGGGGTGGCTCAAGAAGTTGATTTCTTTGTTGAAAAGCTAGCCAAGTTCATTGCATATGAGATATTGCATCTAGAGACTAGATTTGAGCCCAAAATCCTTAGTGGATTTGAGATAGAGCATTTGGGAGAGATTGTGAGTGTTGAGTGCATTTCATCTCCATTTGCAAGCTAGTGCTAGAGTGTTGAACATCTCATTTGCATCATTGAGCTTCTAGCACGTGATTCATTCAAGCGAGCGCATCCGACTTGTTACTCTTGGCGAATCGCCTTCGCCTAAACGATGTTGGAGGAGAGTCGCAATCTCTCCGGTTGAAGTTTGTTGGAGAGGCCGACAAACAACGTGTGAAAGGTGTGGTGCTCGCCTATCTAGTGTGGAGAAGGAGCAATCCGAGTGAAATATCCTTCGTGGATATAGAAGCGAGTCTCACGCGTGAGCACTTTAACGAGGAGTAGGGGAGACCGGGCGAGTCTCCGAGACCTCGGTAAAAATATTGTGTCAATTGCGTATCTCATTCATTTCATATTTACCTTAGCACAATTGTTTAACTCATTAGTTGCTTGGTGTATTGTATAATTCATATTGAGTTTTTGCAACTTGTGTTAAATTGTTGTTGCATGTTGAATTGCTTATTCCATATGGTTGAATGCAACTAGTTGATTAGATTGTTATTAAACCCTTTGCAACCCTAGGTTATCCTAAACATCTTTTAAAGTTGCTTAGTTGAGAAAGAAATTTTAAAAGTCTCCTATTCACCCCCCCCTCTAGTCGGTATCTTTGATCCTACAAATACTATGGTCGCAGAAGGCATTTTCCCTGCAATCATTTTTTCTCACAGAGATGTTTATTTACCTGCAATCATTTTCTCTCGCAGAGATATTTACCTATGATAATTTTTTGATTGCAGAGATAATATAGGATATTAATAAATGATTACAGATTATGCGTTATCATATTATTATCCAAAAATCTTTGATTTAAGAAAATAACTCTATTATTGTTTCTTACAATCTTTACATAAAAAAAAAGAGATACTGGCGACTAACGAGTCAACATGATCGGAAAGAAAAATACAAGACTCCTCAAGGGATAAATCATCCTTTTTAGGATCAGTGACATCCGCCCCGAGTGAGTCTGCAACTGTCCTTAGTTTTTCAAGGGCATTCTTTATTATGAGACCATAGCCTGTGATGATAGCATTAGAGGTGTCCTTCTCCTCTCAAGCAAGGTCCCTCTCCAAATGAGCGAGCCTTGTGGCCTCACGAGCCCTGTCACAATTCGCCTTTATGCGATCAACAACCTTGAACATAGAATCGAGGTCGAGTCCTCGCCGGATATATTGCTCCTCGATCTCCTCGTTCTCGTCCTTAAGAATCTTGCATAAAGTAGTCTTTTCCTTCAAAAGGACTTGGATCTTCAGCAGACTGTTTGCTGAGGACCCACAAAGCTTTGTCCTCCTGTATGATCATGGGATCAATCCAAGTCGCATGCAAAGAGGTTCAAAAAGGTAAAAATACTTACCTTGGAAGCAGATGCTGATTGGACCACTGAAGAGTTTGGAGTAGAAGTAGTACCACCTCCCCTGCATATCCGACTCCCACTTTAAGTAAATCATTCCTAACTAAGCAATCCAAACTTAGTTGGAGAGATGATCAATACATACTACAAGTAAGGAGAAGCAAGCGAAGATTCAGAAGGATATGGTAAAAAAGACACCATAGCTTGAGAAGCAGTGACAGCAACACCTCGGAACTCATTAGTCTCTTCGATGAGGATCCACTAGATGATCCCATATCATCACCTATTCACTTCTTTGAAGTTGATCGATCTTCGAGTTACTGGAAAAATCAAAAAGCATTGTTTTGGAAATCATTCCTCAAAAGAGAAGATTTACGCAGATTCTTCAAAAGAGAATTACCTTTTGAAGTGCCTGCACGACATTGTCTTCTATTGTTAAATCCTCTTCTTCACTTTCAATGGGTTGCTTAGAGCTTTGGCTTGCCATTGGGATAGGAACAGAGAGAAAGTTAGAAGATGAAAAGAAGTTCTAGGATTTTTATCAACAGAAGCTTGAAAACTTTAGAACGCAAAGGTTAGGTATTTATAGAACTTAGAAGCGACAGTTCATATCTATAGCCTCGAGTTCTTAAAGGATGCCTTATAATTTTTGCCTCGAGTTGTAACAAAAAGGCTTCATAATGGCCTGACAATCGCACCCAAAGTTCTTCTTGGGAAGTGAAACGACACACGGTGAGAAAACAAAGTGTTTCAAGGTTGCAATATGAGAAGGAGAAACGTCGGAATGCTTATATAATTTAAGAATTTGAAACGACAAAGTATATAACTTATTATTTCAAATTCGGGGGCCAGCTGACGAGGATTATAACCCAAGTTAGTCACATCTGCCATTCTATAGTCGCAAGACTTACAGAATGAGATTTAATTTATTTGTATACCTCTTTGTGGCATCAGGGACCTAAGAGGGAGACAATAGGACAGTCCAAGATATTCTGGACATAGCCTATTCTATGGTCTCAGCCTGTCTTGTCGCGGGGTCCGTAGTCTCGAGATACCCGCAAAACTAAGGTCGAGGAGTTCATGGTCTCACATACCCACGAATACCTTGGTCACGAAGACATCTTCCCGAGGTCACCCAGGTCGTGGAGAGTGAGTGAATAACTATACCTGGTCGTAGTTAGTACACGACCTAAACGATTGAGGAGTTAAAACATCCAATGGTGATATGGTTAGACTTATTCGACCATATCCGGTAGTTAAAGCCTATTCGACCACTACCGCCGCCTTGGATATCTTTAGCCTCCTTAATTAATTTCTAATAACTGTCAAGAAGATAAAGGCCCAATTACAGGCATAATTTCACATTATGGCTGGCGCACGTTACTTCCCAGCGACCCTTCAATCCCGTAACCGGCGACTGGTGGCGAGCTATAAAAAGGGGGATCGCCAAGAGAGAAAGGGGGATATTGATGAGGACATCACTTCTTCGGATACACGCACTCCTCCGCTTGTTACACAAGGACCAATAACGCGCAGCAAAGCCCGATTGTTGCATTACCAGGTGAACTCGTTCCTAAGTTTATATATATATGGTTTTGAGAATGGTTTACTATCTAATAGTGATAATATTGTGCTTAGGAACCATGGAGAGGACCAGCAAGGACACAAGGACCAGCAAGGAGCCCAAGTCGAGTTGGAGTCCCGGATCGATTCGAGTTGGAGTCCGGTATGGCCATCCAGGAGCAGTCTTCCTTCAAACGACCATAACGCCCTCATACGAAGTCCGATTGGGACATTCTTATAGTCCACGGAGAAGCCCACAACGAGATCTTTCCAATGGATCTAGCTCCACGTCCAAATTCCTTCTGAATCGCTAGCAATTGACAAAACAAGTTTTGACCAGATTCTGATTGGACCGAGTCGGTGCTGCGTCACCTTTTTGGTTGGGTCAAGTCCCGTGTATTGAGTTCGAGTCCGAGTAGGGAAAGAGTCCATGTTGGTTTCAGGTTTCCTTACCTGACCACCGATCTCTTTTACCTCCTCTATATAATCATACTGAACCATTAGGGTTCTACCGGTTTTGTTTAGTCATAGTCTTTCCTTCGTGAAGCTATTGAGATATTCTTCTTGGTCGGCTAGATCAACATCAATATCTGTATTCGGAACCCCAACTCTTTTTCGTGATTCAATCTATATTTGTAATTTCAGATTGCTTGTTTATCTTGTTCTTCGATTGCTTGCAGGAATAGATCTTCGTGATCAGGTCAATCGTGCAACTAGTTCGGTCGATAACAATCCGAAGTTGGTTCAGTGATTGCCAGGGCGTATCAGTCGTGTACGGTTGGTAGCCGAATCGTGAGAGTCGTCTTCACAAATCGATAGTTCTTGTTCTCATCGAAAGATCGGACCGCCCGCGTCGCATCAGATATGATCTTATTTTAGCAAAGACACAAAACATATGAGATAGAAACAATAGATTGTTATACACTGTGTAATCAAGAATAAAAGATTGTTCTTAATTTATCCAAGAACTCTTCTTACTCTCCCCTTGTAAACCTTAATATTCCTAGTGAAATACCAACAGGAGTAGAGCTCTTACTCATCATCAGAGGACTCGAATCTGTATAAATTTCTTTCTTCGTTAGACATAGATATCTTGATTTACTTGAGTTTCAGCTTAGATTGGCTTCACACTTCATCTAATTTTACGTAAGTTCGACTAAAGACCAGAGTCACAATCATCGACAACATCTACAAGTAAGGAATTCTTGTAAGGATTAAAAGAGGGATTCACTGAATACAAATAACACAGGACGTAGGATTTTTATTGGTTCCATCGAGAGCTTAAATTTGTATAAAAATTCTTATACCCATTCATTGTTCTTATAATTTTTCCTCTCATTAGTTCGACAGTTGGCTTTTCGACTGTAGACAACCACCATCACCATGGTTGATGTGAACAACCACTACTGCGTATGAGATTTTTCATTGTTGAGGCCTTGTCCTATCGGACCCCACTATTCCCGCTACTGCCTACGAGAATCACTACAGTTACAACCTTGCCTAATCAAATCTCGCTACCTATGAGACTTGTTGAGCTATAGCCTTCACTGATCAAACCCGCCGCTGCCACCTATGGGACTAGATGCAGTCACGCCATTGCTGATTGGAGCCACCACTGCCACCTTTGCCAATCGAACCCGTTGCCACCACTGGCGGGACTCAATACGACCATGGCCTTGGCTGACTAGAGCCGTTGCCATCAATTGATATGGAGAGGGAGGGAGGTGGATCTATAGAGAGGAGGATGGAGAGGAAAGGCGAGTGACATGGGAGAGAGGTGGCGCTTGGTGATAAGCCAAGCGAAGAAGATGAGTAAGCCGGGAAAGAAAAAATTGGTATCTCACCCAAGTACTTTCTCCCCGTAGAACAAGTCGGAAATTTCATATTTTAGACTACATCCAAACACAAATTTGTGTTGCCCCCATAAAATTATGGGTGGATTTCACTCCCTATGAATTGGGTGGATCCGGCCCACAGGCCCTTACTGGGATCAGCAGCAGTAACAATCCTGGTCTCCCTGAAGTCGCAGTCGAACACATGCCGGCCATTGGACTGGAAGTTACATGTTCATGGCGTAGGGCTCGTGGCCCTGCAAGGTGTCTGGCTCGTAAGAGACACCACCGGGCCATATTTCACCGCAGTCGATGGCCGCCTGCCTGCACACGGAGTTTATGTTCTCCTGCAGTACCTTCTCATCCGCGACCATCTTTGGCACGCACTGCTGCCGCATGTCCGCTGCTTTCGGGTCCGCCGGAGTCACCTCCACGCTCACCGGCGCAATGGCCTGCACGAACATGATGAGTGTTTACGCACCAACTAGTTACAACTTGTTAAAAGCAAAGCAACACTACATGCATGTACCTCCGGGGAGGTCAGGATGCCGACGTCGTAGACTGCCGTCATGTTGCCGCGGAACAGCCCGAAGTTCCTCTCGGACACGGGACCAGGCTTAAGGTTCTAGTCGAAGAGAGAAAAGGTGGAGACCTCGAAGGTGCGGTTGGGCATGAGAGGCGTGTCGACGCCGGACACGAGGTGGCGGGTGGCGTTCTTGTTGTAGTCCCGGGCAAAGTCCGCGCGATGCCGACCTCCCACTCCACTCCGGCTGACGGCCACCCGGTCTCGGCCACGACGACGTCCACGTCGCCGCAGCCCAGCCGCCTCATCGCCGAGTGCACGGGGTCGAGCTGCGCGTCCAGCATGTTGCTGTACACTAGCCCGGTCGCATTGTCCATCACGTCGGAAATCACCCGGAACAGCGCGTAGTCGACCGTGTCGTTGGTGAGCCCATAGAAGGGGTAAGCGTTAAACATGAACAATGCGCCGGTCGCGCGCAGGAAGCTGAGGAGCGGCTTGACGATGGCTGCGTCGTAGCCGCTGCGGAACCTCCCGGCTGACGGTGGCGTGGACGCAGCCAGGGTTCCGAGAGAGTGCGCGGTGGAGACCTTGATCTTGTGGTGCAATGACACGGTGACCAGTGCCGTGTGCAGGTCTTGCATTACCGGGACGAGGCTGAGGAGAAGCGTTCGATTGGCTTTGGAGATCACCTCGTTGCCCAAGAGGATCCTTGATATGTTCGTGGCCGGCGCGTAGGGCGCGACGCTGGCGCGGACCCACTGCTGCGCGAACCCGAGGTTCGCGAAGCGCGGGAGGAGACCGTTCGGAACGGTCACGTCGACGGCGAGGCTGGTGTTGGCAAAGGCCTGTAACACGAGCGTGTCGGCGTCGAATAGCCTCACGCTGTCGATGATCTTGTCGCGGGCGAGGAACCGAGCGACGTGGGCTGGCGGAGGGAGGCTCGTCGAGTGCGTGCCGTTGTTCACGCCAACGCCGCCGGCGTCGGCGTCAGTGAAAGAGTTAAGTGTTTATGAGTCATTATTAGGCGTCAATAGGGTTTAAAGAGTTTTGAGAAATGGAGATGGAAGGTGACTTACATCTGATGATAGATGAAGAGAGAACCGGGAGTATGATCCAAACGGGGCCAAGCATGATTGCTTGTTGGAACTGACCAAGTGAAGTTGTACAGTGAGTATGGAGATGTTGGGGGAATGGCAGTGGCACGGAGGTTTACAAGTTTGGAAGGGATTAATAAATATAGTGTGTATTTTCCTCCTTACGTCCGTTTGGATCATAATGAAAGGTCGGCAGAATGACACTAGCACGGAGGCTTACAAGTTTGGAAGGGATTAATATGTAGTGTGTGTGTTTTTACAGTCCTCCAAAAGTTTTTTTTTTACCCTTGAAATCAATTAATCTAATAGATGAGATTTGAAGATATCTTTTCATACTTTTTTAGTCTGGTTTAACTTGTCTAAGACAAGTATCATTTAGTTAGGAGTATAAGTGTCATTTCATCATTGGAATGTTGGCTGAAAAAAAGTCTTAAAGTCCTTCCTCTGAACTCCCCATCCATTTATGAATCTCATCTATTTGACCACCAATGCCTCAGAACTAGCTTGCAAGCAACCATGAAAATTTTCGTGGCTAACATGAAGCAACCGGCTGACAAAAACACTTTGCATTGGTATTGCATGCAGTTCTTCAACTGGGGGCTTGGGCGAAGGCGCTTACACCAGCATTGCACGCACAGTACGTCGAGGCCAAGGACGTGATGAGAATGGACAACAACAAGAGTGCATTCATGGACACTGCATGTGTTGTTCAGAGCCAGTGGCATGAAAATTGGATGTAGTGGATGTGAGAGTGATATCACAGGTAATCAGACATACGAGACAATTTGTGGGAGAACGCAAGCGTGGGGATTACACACATAAGAAATTAAATTCTTTTTCCTAAAGAGTTATTTTGCAAAAGATAATTCTAAAAACTAATATCAATCCTACCCATGCTAATTGAGCAGTTAGATTAAATTTAATGTAAGATGAGAGATACTTTTACTTCTTATACCTCGTGTAAAACCTAAAAAATCTTTTTAAGATAATGTTTGGGGAAATTAAAACAAATCCTCCACAAGTTATTAAGGGGGTTTTAGATTTCTCCTATAAATCAATTTGTAATATAAACATATCTAAAGTACATGATAGTTTCAAAAAAACCCCTATGTTATATTCAAATTAAGTTTAAATAGAAAACATTAAAAATTTTGAAAAATATAGTCACAGACATCTAAATATCAGTGAAATTTAGTTGTTTATTGAGTGTTTTTCTCTTTTCACTCCCCTCTGTTAGGAGGATGGTCACTACGACGACATCGCTGAGAGAAAATTGTCAAGAGAGTGACATTATCATAGTGATTTTAGGTCATGTGGATCTTATTAGGAGCAAAGAAAATAATGAGGAACAAAAGAGAGTCGAAGGAGAGCAGGGAAGAAAAAAATTTCAATCAATCAATGTACCTTTCAAAAATTTTAATATTTTTTTGTTTAAACTTAATGTGAATCTGACGGGTGGAAAAATTTTGAAATTGTCGTGTACTTGCACATTTAATTATGTTACAATATGTTGGAAAGCCCCATAATTTCTGAGATTTTTTTTTTGTATTTTCCACTAAAGGCAAAGAGTTGGTTCTTTTTCCTGCAATTGAAAGGGATTCTTTTCTTTGGCGCTTAATATATTCACGATCTTTGTTCTTTTCTTCTTTTTTTGTTCTGGCGAGCCTCGTCTCTTTCTTCACAAACACTTCCAGTACAAAGTGACTACTAGTTACAAAGCACAAAATCAAATGGTTTTAGTGTCAACTGTTTGCAACGCACACAAACATAACATCTGGCAGACACCAGTCAGGCCATAGCATTTCCAGAAAACTGTACGAGTGACAAGTAAAAACTAGCAAGCGAATGTTGTGAAAAGTTATTGTTAAATATATAGTAATAAATACATTTCAAGTCAACCACAAGAGCACGTATTGTACAAGGATCTCCAACAAATGTAATAACTTTGAACTGAATGGTGAGTTCCCAACTCTATGGGATTCCAGCTTGTATCATGGACTCTTTGAGATCACAAGAGAGCAATTTCTAGTTTTCACACAAGTAACGGCATTCAATCTGATCCTGATGCTTGATGGATAGGATGCAAGGTTTGCAGTTCAACATGAAGTGTACCTTCCCAATCTAATTAAAGAATCTGCCACTCATCTTCTCCTGTTTCACCGCAGCCATCCACGTCGGCCACATCAATGTTGCCAACCATGCTATTGCCAGAACCACCCAACACATCATCATTATACAATGGTAATGGTTGAACAGACTGAACAACAGTAAAGAGCGGTGCTCCATTGGCCTTCTCTACCAGCTCGGAGGCCCGAGAACAGAAATCATCAAAGTCATCTGCACAGAAGCAAAAAGAACATCAAGATTGAAGCTTAAATGACAACCAGCATACATCTAACAAATAACATCCACCTTTGTTTCGGCAATAGAAACCAATGGCCAGGGATGGGTCTATCTGGTCTAGAGGCAAATCTCGGACAGTGCTGCACAAGTGTAAATCTACGAATAAGGGTACAATCATTTGAACATGCAAAGGAGAGAGAATATTTGATTACATTCACTAAACTTTAAACATAATGCTGCACGTACCTGCAGTGGTATGAGGAAGTGTCAGCCTCCAAGTTATCACACTCAATGTTAACTGCCTGACATGTAGAGAGCATCACAATATTACCACTATAGCTCGCAAAAGAAAGGCTTGCTAGTTTATGTATATGACAAACAAAAGAATTTGAAAATCGTAAAGCAAGTGCAACAACATAATTCCTCCTTGTAAGGTACATTTTCTATGTAGTTTGATATGATTGGTAATCAAAATGATATCCCAAGTGAAGCATATAAGAAACCACATAACAGAACGAATCAAATTTTGTGCCAAAACATAACTTTAGTCTAAAAACTGGGTTGGTTCAAGCTGAAAGTTTGCATGAAAACCTTCCAGCAGCCTTACTCTTTTATTACAAAGGGAGTCAGAGAGCCAACTTTTTATACAATTGGTCCCACTGAAGGTATCAGAAAGTAATAATCATATATACCTGGAGTATTCTCGGGAACATTTTGACTCTAAACCAGCTATTGGTCTATACAACAGCAATCATCACTGAGAGCTTGGATCAATCAAGCCAAGCTTGGATCAGTCAAGCCAACACGAGTGAGAAAGGGCACAACAAACTCATTCACATTGAAGCACACCAGACAGGCAACAATTTAGATATTTAGCTTCATTTGGAACACGACAGTAAAAACAATCACATCACTAGCATACAAGTGGTGGCTGGCTGGCAGTATAACAGACATACAACTCTTATTCTTAAAATGGTGAATATGGAGCTCAACTGAAAACTACAGATATATCAGTATGTGCTGTGTGAAAAACAAACAGTATCTAATCACATATTATATGAAAGGTCATAGCATGTTCTTTAATGTGGCAGCATATGCTGCAGCATTGCTTATCGCATTTAAGGTAGAATACTACAACATGTATAGAGGAGAGAAACAATAAAAACATATAAAGAGTTTTTACCATCTGAACATCGTGGGGATCTAGGTTCAGTGCCCTGTCATCCTGTACACCAACAATGTAAGTTGATGTCCCAGGCTTTCCACCTAAAATGCCCAAGCTTTGAGGAAATGTAAATGTCTCCTTTAGTAAGGGGATGTACCTGATACAGAATCTGGTGTTAGATATAGTTGGAAGAGGTCCTAAAATACTTTCCAGAGCTATGTATCAATCTATCAGCAGAAACATCAACCATGCAAGATTCATTGTCTAGCTTAGTTGATGGTCGTTATGATTCAAGATTCATTCACTTCACATTGTGTATGATATTAGGAAAACTACCCACCAACTGTGAGCATTTTCAGTAATGTAAGAAAATTTAGTTAAAAAGAAAATACAGTATTCTTAAGAAAGTAATGACAATGAGCAGACTGAAATGTGTCAATTCAGAAGCTAACAAGAATTAGACTCCAGGTGTATTATAAACCGAAATAAATAAATTTAGCTTCCACAAAGATGTAGCATTCTGCATTCTTAATTAGCTAGAAAGAAATAACAGATTTAAGAAGAGCACTCACATCCATGTTTACTCAGTATTGATTAGGAGAGCTTAGCACACAACAAAACAAGTTAAGACTTGAAAAGGTGGTGTGTTGGGAAGATAGTAAATGGAGATACAACCAAAAGAAAGTTACCCAAAAATGGATTAATCATAATCACATGTGATAGAATCATAATTGAATAGTAGGCAATCCAATTTTTGATCTACTTAAATGGCAAAACACAACTCCCTCTTCTATTTTTTTTCTAACAGATTAACTATTGTTTTTTCTTTTCTGAGAAATCTATCTTTACAAGTGATAGTATCTGTTATGTCGGCGATATATATCCCACCCTCCTCCCAACCCCAACCCTAATCCCCCCTCCCCACTCCCACCCCCCACACACATCAACACAAATACCCCAACTAAAGACACAGAAAAATAGAGGGATCCAAATTTGAACCCACAACCTCCCTCTGCATAGTTTTTCCATCCAATTTTATGGTAAATTCAGTCTTACACAGCTGTCCCCAACGATGTCCTAAAGTTCCTCCACAAAATTATAATACGGATTCATCTCTAAAGATTTCGGTCAGAGTAGGTATATGCCAAACATGAATACCCCCTGAAGCCACCGGCATAACACCTGGCATCGATACCCAGTCCTGCTTAAAAAAGATATCATAGGAACACGCTCTAACCGTTTCAGTGTACATGTAAGTGCAAATTAACTATTGTTAGTAATGTGAATGGAATAATCAAGTATGTTCTAAGCCATCTGATCGTCCTTATAAATTCCTAAAACAGTGAACTAAAAACAAATCTATATGAAGACCCACGAGGCATGAAAATTAATGACTTTCTGTTTACCTAGGATTAACTTTGTCAAGCCCAAGAACCAGAGGCACCAACAAAAGAATAGGCGACCATGGTGATTGACCTTTGTTGAAATCAGCGCAAAGTTTGGCTGCAACATCCTTACAAAGGATGGGAGCTCCACCTCTTTCCCCATCTTCATCACCCGAAACTACATAAAGAGCCATAGGTAGAGTTTCATCCCCTTGTATTTCAGATTGCTCTCTATTTGTGCGGATGAGGGTCTCCCATGCACGGCACATAGCATATGGGCCAACCCATGATCCAGCAGCCAAGCCATAGTTCTTTCCAGCTAGAAGTAGATTGTGAATTGAGAAAGCGCAGGCCTCAGAATCACCAAACAGGTGTAAAATCCCTATATATTTTGGATTATAAGGCTGCATATGAACAATTGAGCATTATAATCAACCCTACATTAAAAGTTAAAAGAGCTTATCACCTACTATAACTGAAACATGAACTTTATTCTTGATGTGGTGAATACTAAGTATATCTCACCTTCTGTGAGGGTTTTCTCCAAGATCTTCCAAGATGATGAAAAAGCAGTGCCTGCACAATTCACCAAAGACCAAAATTGTTATAGTTGCAATTTCATAGATCAATTTTATCAATAAAATGGTGTTTTCAAATAGATAAAGTTAACAAGCACCTCAGCAACCAGCATCTGACTGCTTCTAACCATGCAGCCCCAATTAATATCGCTGGTTAACTTGGAATCAGAAATGACATCAAAACCTATGACAAAATTCATGTTCATAACTCATTACTTGCATCTATAATATTAAAATTTTGAACAGATATTTGGTTCTATAAAAAAAAACCAACATTTTCGGTAAGTAATCCATATCCTTGACGAAAAATCTTCTAAAAATGCAGCATGCCCGCTGTTAGAATCCGAATCGCTGGATGACCCCTCGGATGAGACCTTGTAACACTTGCCAAGAAACCACACATCACTAGAGGTTAGAACTCTAGTCGTCCCTAGAAAACGCCACATTGAGCCACCACCCACGATCCTCCTCAAAGCCCTAGACCAACCATATGTACCAAAGAACCCAGAGGAAGACTTTGGCGATTTCTTCCCAAGATCCTGGTGCGCCTCAAAGATCGCAAAAGGGGATGTGAAAATGTTAGACAGGAGTGAGGCTTTCAATGGTTTTGAGTGGCTATCCTTCTGCTCCGAGCTATAAGATGAAGCTACAGGGTCTCCCTCATGTGAATCGGATGCCAGCGGTGCATTCCCCTTAGGCAAGCTCGTCATTACCTAATGAGGCATGTGTGCATACAACACCTGCAAGATCCTAGTAACGTAATCAGGAAGTGAAATTGTAACTATTTTTTTAGAAATAGAGCTAATATAAAAGCATACTGGCCACAGATTAACATTTAACAGTACATGATGAAATCCTTCGTTATTCTATTTTTGGCTTGCAAGCAAGCTTCCTCCTCAATAAAAGTATAACCGTTTTATTATCCATATACACCATCTGATTGCGCTCCCAATCAGGCCCCTCTATCCTGTTAGCCTTTTCTCATGACACTTTTGAACTGCCGCCTATTTAGTTCCACCAGATGGATTCTCCCACCTAAGTTTTTTTCTTTTTTAAAAAAAATATATATTCTCATTTGAGTTTTGCTTCCCTACATTTTGAGTTGTTTGATTATTCATCCCTCAATCACAACCTTCCAAGTAGCCAACAACTCCCATTTTTTTCTCTCTTAAGGAAAAAAAAACTACTCCTTGTTTCCTCTCCCCAACTGCCCCTCACTTCAACTGGCACAACTCCATCACATCCCCTCCCTTCCTCCACATTACTATCTGTCAAAGACTCGAAATAAAAACAAGCCATCTACCATATATTGTACTTTTCATGTCTCTTCGAATTCATTTGATAGATTGTACTTTTCATTCTCTTTTTTATGTTCCTCCCTGATATTTGATGAGGACTTCCACTTTATTTCAAAAAAAATTTGATGGTTGATTTTTTTTTTTTTGACTTCCACATTATCTTGCACTTCTTGAGTTAATTTGATGGTTTGTTTCTTCTATCAATAACTTTTGGCTATGACATCAACGCATGGTGTAATCATCGTGTTGCTCTTGATAGCTTTCTAATTCTCCTATGATTGCCCAATTCTTTCAAGATACCTTTCTAATTGCTCTTCATGCTTATCTTGTTACATGAATTGATGGTGCAATGACATGAACTGATTACAGGAAGAGGATTAAGTATTGGCTTACTGACTTGATTGTGCTTTTTTTTTTCCCAATTATGCATTATAGAAAAGAACGTTTTCTACTCTTCTAATCCAAAAAAAATATCTGCATATATGCTTATATTCCGAGGAATTGGAATATTGCCAAGTTTTACTGACATTGTGATTAAGATTAGGTTCATGCATGGCATATAAACAATGTTTATCATCTGGGTAGACAAATTTTAGGAAAAGCAACAGAAAACACTAGTGATGCTTTGGGATCTCAACAACATGCTATCAAATCTAAAGCTCTGAGGATAATTGGTTCATGAACTGTTTAACACATCAATTTAAGTAATTCAATACTCTGGAAACATATCCTCTGGACCTTTTTGATGTAACAATAGACATGACATATGCACACTACTGTATATAAAAATTAAAAAATTATTATTTACATGTCGATCTCCAATTGCAAAAGCTATTTGTTAATTCTCAAATTTTTAAATCTGGATTATGCATTCTGTTCATGTTTGAAAGATTCAAAAGAGTAAATAAAATTAAGTTAACTTAGTTTTGTCACATTTCGCTATTTCTTACAACCTATTTCATATGGATATTGTAATATAGTAGAGCCTCAAAAAAATATAGTGTTCTTCATACATGATAAAAAAAGATATATTGTATGTTATTGAAGTGAAAATTTGAACATAATGTAATGATAAGCGAAAATTTAAACTAATGATAAGAGTTTATTGAAGTGAAAAGATATGTTGTATGTTATCTGTTAATTAAAAATAATAATAATAATCATTCTCAAGAAAGTAATGGTAAGAGTTTATATTTTCAACGCGAGCAGTATCCTCCTAGTTTTTTGTGTTCTTGGTGTATTCTTCACTTAGTTCCATGGAACTAAGTAGTTCCAGCGGGTCACCGATCACAAACAGCACATATCAGATCCATGAGATCCATTCCCCAATTGCAACTGTTTGAATCCAACAGGTGGAGCACTACACTAGCAAATCATATCAATTTTGCGGGAAAAGGATCGTCTAGGTGCAACCAGATCAAGATCGAAACCAACTCAGTTTTTATTACCCTACTAACACCTACCTTCTACCCATGGATCCGAACAGAACAAATTAGCATGAAAATATATCTACAGAAACACAGGCATGAATAAAATAGCTGCTTGTGAAATTATCCAGGAGTGATCAAAAGAAGAGATGGATCATCGCAAAAAAAAAAAAAAAAAAAAAAAGAAGGATGGAGAGAAGAATCGGAGATTGATATGTACCTGGTCCGCTTGTGTTCTTGCTCTCTCTGATCTGCTCCGATTTGAGACTATTGCCCTTGCCGCCCGTTCCCGTGACCTAATATCCAGGCGACCCAAGAAACGGCCGAACTTGTCAGGTCGGAACCGAGCCGGTGGCGGATCCAGTTAAGAGGGGATGTACCCAAAATTTTAGAATCCTATTAAGCTCATGCGACGAGGAGAGCGTGAAACTTAGTCTAGGATATAGGTGTCAATTTGCACGGCACGGCACTGTTGGGCCGATGACTTATGTCATGTCATGCTGTGTCCGGGCCGGCCCGCGGGCTATTGGGTCGTGTCGGCTTGGCCCGTTGGTTTGGCGGAGAGGCCCGACACAGCACAATAGCCCACAGGCCGTAGTGTGTGCCGGGTCGACACGAGTACGGCCCGTTCCAAGTGTTGGCGTCGAGGAGATGAAGAGGCGAGGTCGGCGACGGAGAGGCGTGGAGCAAATCCAGTGGTGCGGCACGTTCTGCGGCGACGCGGCGTGAAGCAAATGAGCAATTGAGCAGCAACCGGCGGCTTGCTCGTCGGCATGGCGAAGACTCGAAGAGGCGTTCCGGACGGCACTAGCGACGGAGAGGACGAAGGAGCCCGGTGCCGGCGACGAGCGGTGTGGCACGTGGCCCAGGGCCCCAGGCCCCAGATCTCCGGCGCCCACATCGGGCTGTCGCAGCTGAGGCCGAACACTAGGAAGTTGCACGGGGCACGATGCGCCAGCACACACGTGGTCACCCCGATCTCCGGCGCCGTCTGCTGCGGCGTCACGTTCGACGTCGCGTAGTGGATGAGCGTCTCCGACTCTCCGCTAGCGATGGTGGCAGCTTGGTGCACACGTGCTCCGGCAGCACCACGGCGCCGCCGACGCCGCCGGGCACCGAGAGTGCACATGCGGCAAGGAGCACGGCGAGCAGGAGGCGGAGGCTGAGCTGTTGAGGTAGTGCTGCAGTTTGGCCTTCATGGATACTTACTAGGTGGATGGCCTTCCTCACGTGCATGGGGCTAGACCGCTGGAGTGTTGGACATGGACGCAGGACGCCCCCAAGCTTTCTTGTGTGTGTAGACTGTAGAGAGAGAGTGTGTGGTGTGTGTGGAGAGAGAGAAAGAGAGAGAGTGTTGTGGGTTGTAATTTGTAAAGAATCAAGAAAAGAAGGGTTTTTGTGATCACCGGTGTGAAACTGTGAATCGGTGATACTTAAACTCATATATGTTTTTTTCTCTTTCTTGTATTGTCTCTTTTTCTTTACTTCTTTGAATAAGATAAGGGCCTCCTAAAAGAGAGACTGTCCTTGTATATATTTCTTCATAGTGTTTGGTGCTTGTCAAGCTGTAGGCTCTTTGTAACAGCAAAACATGCTGCTATATATTTCCAGTACCAACCAAGGTTCTGTGATACACTTCTCGAATCATGGTCGATCGGTCGATATCTTGTTGCAATGAAGAAAATAGAATGCAAATAGCTCTTGCAAATTGTTGTTTATATAAATGAAATTTTTATGGCTTGTTGCTGGATC
Organism: Pharus latifolius; assembly: GCA_019359835.1. Taxonomy (NCBI): domain Eukaryota; kingdom Viridiplantae; phylum Streptophyta; class Magnoliopsida; order Poales; family Poaceae; genus Pharus; species Pharus latifolius. The sequence continues at coordinate 39,399,454 of CM033329.1, forward strand.
ATATGATAGTTTTATTATATCGACCTTTCAAGTTTCAACGAGATCAATATGATTTTTTTCTGGTCTAAGAGAATTTGGTGCTTTAGCTTTGGAGCCGTTGTTTAGACCTTAGAAGTTGATGTAGCTCTAGCACAAATGGAACAGGGCCTGAAGTACATTGATTACTTATATGTAGTATTTGTACGTATTATTACTTATATGGAAATATTACTGTCTCGTTAAAAACCTTACTAAGTAAAACCCAATAAGATAAAACCTTAATAAGGAAAAAGGAGTGCAGTAACTAATTACAAATTATTTCGAATTAATATTTAGCCATTCTAACTCGCTAGTGAACTCAGTGTCCTCCAAATTATGTTGTTCTCTTATGACAGTATTTTCCCAGTCTTTTAGACAAGTGATTGCCTCCACCATATCGGGTGCTAACATTGATCTTCTGTCTTCAACTATTCTTCTGGTCAAACTAAAAATAGATTCAGAAGAAACTGTTGATACTGGAACAACTAAGACATCCCGCGCCAACTGAGACAACACAAGATCCACAAAATGATCAATATCAAGGTATCAATTGAGCTCCTCTTGTGAACTCATATATAAGTGGTAGTGTTGAAGGTGTTTTGGCTTGGCTAGAACTCTGCGAAGATGATCCGCCACCTCCTTGTATTGACTTCCATAACACACTGCCAATCTTCCTCCGCGTCTCCAATTGTTGCGGCACCGGTGCTAGTAGTCTTCGATGTGCACTGATAAACTTAGATTCGTACAAACGAAAAACTTGAAAAATTTCATCAACAACATGTGAATAACTTTCAGAATAATCAATATTTAAAGCTTCACCTAATTGCTCCAAAGAAGATTGCAAACCAATTAATTTAGTCTCGGATCTAAAATAAAAGCAAAACAATAAAGATGTGATATGCTTGTGAAATATTTTAAAATTTTTTGTTCCATTTTTTGTACGACAACAGAAAAATCGGGGTCTTCTCTATATGATTCAAATAATTTTGCAATATCAAAAAAATGATACAAAACTAAACAAGATGTAGGATAATAAATACCAGATAATATTTTAGTAGAATCATAAAATAACTCTAAAAATTTATAAAATCTCTCTGCATATACCAAATATAGTCAGAAAGAAACTCACTATTTAATCAAACATTAATAAATAAAGTTAAAAGATTTTGTATGGTAACACTTGTTTTAACATGATATAAGTGGAATTCCATCTTACCTTCATATCGATACAAAATTTCGAAGCCTCATATTATTGGCCTTACAATAATTTTTAAACTCAGCTACACGTATATTTGAGGAAGTAATGTAAACAATGGCCGAGCGAATAGCATCTAAAGGTGCGATCATTTGTTTCATACCTGCTTGAACGATGAGGTTGATGATGTGACAGATGCACCTTTGATGGAGAACATACCCTCCAATATATGACTAAAGTGCTGGAGTCAATATGTCTATGGCCTTTGTATTCGCTGAAGCATTGTTAAGAGTAATAGAAACAATACGATTTTCTAACTTATATTCACTAGCTATAGTTAATATACGATTGGCGATAGCTTCTGCAGTATGTGCAACATCTATTAATTTAAAACCTATAACTCTTTTATTTAAAGTATAATTATCATCTAAATAATGTGCGATAATCCATTTTTTGATGGTTGGCGGACCAAATATCAGATGTAAGTGCAAAAGAAAATGTTACTTTTGAAAAATTTTCTTTTATTATTGCTACATGTTTTTCATAATATTGTAAAATATCACTTCTAGTAGTATTTCTAGTTACTTTTTTAAACTGAGGACAAAATCCTCTTTGAATCATATTTTCAAAAGTTGCACTTTCGTTTATCCTAATTGGCAAATCTTCAGAAACAATAAATTTAACGAGTTCTTCCCTACCTACCATAAGGTCATAGTTTCATGTACTTACAGTGCCATCAGTAGCGAAACTTAGCTGTGTTTGCTGATCGTGAGGACGTGTTATTTTTTTGCGCAAGTCTTTCCGTGACGGAGTAAATGTCCGGTCCCAGCTGCAGGTGAAGCTGATAAGGTTTTTTTGCAATATTTACAAGTAGCAGTTTGTACCTCTTTTCCACTCGGATCGACAGACTTGGATGGATCAAAATACTGCCAACATTTCGACTTTTTGCTCTTTTGCTCCCTATTGAGTTTAATGTCATTGATGGTGTAGAAGCAGAGCCCGCCGTTGGAGGAGATGACATTGGATTAGATTCAACAGTCCCTTCAACGGCACCAAAATTCTCAGTATTATTTTCCTCCGAACTGAAATTCTCGAAATTAACAGTGTTAAATCCATAAAATAGCAAAAATAATTTCTCAAAAGAGAAAAAAATGATTGTAGAGCGCAAAAATACCTTTTAAGGGAAACACAATTTTTAAAGGATAAAATTATTTGTTTAGAGCAAATATGATTTTTAGAGAGCAAATCAAAAATTTTAAAAGCAAAAAATAGTTTTTTAAAAAATAAGTTATTCTTTTCAGCAATAAAAATGTTTTTTTTAAAATAAAAAATTCTAAAATAAAAAACAGTTGAGTAAATTGTAAGAATGAGAGTATTTAATAGAGAGTAAGAAATTTGAGTGAAATGTGAGAGATTGGAATGAGTTGTAAATTTTTGTGTGTATTTGAGGGTATTTATAGCCAAAAATCCGACTGTTCACGGACACTCCAAATTTTTTTTTTATTTTACAAATCCGACCGTTCACCGTCCGTTTGAATGCAAATCTAACCGTACACACATGTTTGTTTGAATGCAAATCGAACTGTTACTCGCGTGCATGAGATCTGACCGTTCATTCGAACTCCAAAAAAATCTGGCCCATTGATTCAAACTCGAGAAAAATCCTTGCACCCCTGCCACGCACCCACACATTGCCTCGCTTCGCACGCCCGCTCCAGCGCCCGCCTGCCCCGTGTCTCCTCGCATCTCGCTCCCACGTGGCCACGTCGCATCCCGCTCCCGCGCTCCTGCAGTCTTGCTCTTTCCTGCTCTCCCGCGCGTCGCGTGCCAGGTCAGCCTGTGTGCTAATGGGCTCTCTCCTGCGCGCCGCGTGCCGGGCCGGCCCGTGTGCCAATGTGCTCTCCGTGTCGTGCCGTGCTGGGCCGGCTCGTGATTTAACATGCCGTGCTGGGCCTGATGAGGACATCACTTCTTCGGATACACGCGCTGACCATAATCCTCCGCTTGTTACACAAGGACCAATAACACGCAGCAAAGCCCGATTGTCGCATTGTCAGGTGAACTCGTTCCTAAGTTTATATATATATATGGTTTTGAGAATAGTTTACTATCTAATAGTGATAATATTGTGCTTAGGAACCATGGAGAGAACCAGCAAGGACACAAGGACCAGCAAGGAGCCCAAGTCGAGTTGGAGTCCGGGATGGATTCGAGTTGGAGTCCGATTCGGCCATCTAGGAGCAGCCTGCCTTCAAATAACCATAACTCCCTTATACGAAGTCCGTTTGAGACGTTCTTATAGTCCACGGAGAAGCCCACGACGAGATCTTTCCAATAGATCTAGCCCCACATCCAAATTCCTTCTGGATCACTCAAAATTAACAAAACAAGTTTCGACCAGATTCTGATTGGACCGAGTCGGTGCTGCGACACCTTTTTGGTTGGGTCAAGTCCCGTGTATTGAGTTCGAGTCCTAGTAGGGAAAGAGTCCATGTCGGTTTCAGGTTTTCTTACCTGACCACCGATCTCTTTTACCTCCTCTATATAATCATACTGAACCATTAGGGTTCTGCGGGTTTTGTTTAGTCATAGTCTTTCTTTCGTGAAGCTATTGAGATATTCGTTTTGGTCGGCTAGATCAACATCAATATCTGTATTCGGAACCCCAACTCTTTTTCGTGATTCAATCTATATTTGCAATTTCAGATTGCTTGTTTATCTTGTTCTTGCTTGTCTTCGATTGCTTGCAGGAATAGATCTTTGTGATCAGGTCGATCGTGCTTCTAGTTCGATCAATAATAATCCAAAGTTGGTTCAGCGATTGCTAGGGCGTATCAGTCGTGTACGGTTGGTAGCCGGATCGTGATAGTCGTCTTCACAAATCGATAGTTCTTTTTCTCATCGAAAGATCGGACCGCCCGCGTCGCATCAGGGCCGGCCTGTGATTTAACGTGCCATGCCGGCCCGAGCACAGCCCCGCGTTACCGTGCCGTGCTGTGCCTCCTGTGGGCCGAATTTTGGGGCCCGGCACTGCCCGGTAACCCTTGCCGGGCCAGCACAGCCCGTTAACTTTCCGTGCCGTGTCGGGCCGCGTGCCGGGCCAAAATGTTGTGCTTCGGGCCGGCCCGGCCCAATTGACAACTATAGTCTAGGATTGAAGCGGACCATCTAGACATGGGTTAATAGGTACATTAAAAAAATTGATTAAAAATCAATTTTACACTTATAAAAATAAAATTGGTTTTTTATAATCATCCTAAATGAAGTCTAATATTTTAAGTGATCCAATAAGTTTTATAAATTTAAAGTGATATGATAATAACGCCAAATATGTAAACTAAATCAGTGTAATAAATAAAAGAGAGTAAGAAAATAAATCAAATAGACGCATAAATTTTTCCTGAGGTCTCAGAGATTCACCGGGCCTCCCCTATTTCTCGAGATATGGGCTCCGTCAATAGTGAACTATTAAGAAAAGAGGGATGGATAAAGTAGGCAAAACAGACTCACATTTTTTAATCGTCGTCGAATCACTTACTCGTGAATCTCACTTTGATATCCACTAGGATTATTCCTTTTTCACTCTAGATAAGCGAGCAACAAGCCTTTCACAATAGTACCGGACCTCTCTAACAATTTTTGTCGGTGGAGAGATCCAGTCTCCTACCACCGTTTAAGTGATAGCGATCACCAAGAATAATAGACTCAAACTCTTCACTTGACACCTGTTAAAAAAGAATTATCATTGTCATACATGTGGCGAACATCCAGTCACATAAACTATTGAGTCAATAGCATCCTAGTCCCATTTGTCAGCTCAACCGCCCGTTACAAGCCCATGATCCCTTTGTAGATAAGGATTGCCGCAAAAATTTCCGAATTAGGCACTCAAATCAAAGCAAAATTGTAATTGATTTAGAAGTGCGTCGTTGCAATCCCGCAATATCCCGATTACTCAAGAGGAAGAACCGGCTGCTACTTACCTTAAACACTAATAGTAATGCAAAGGAGAAGGAAAAAGAATGAATCACTTAATAAAACTCTAGATAGTCTTATAGATTTCCATCGCTCGAGAACAGTCTTATGTTCCAGTGCTCCTATAACCACCTTCCAGCACTCAGTAAAGGACCAACCTCCTTGCCCCACTCTCGACTATCGCTGTATTCTCTTCACAGTATAGCTACGACACCCCTGAATCCTTTTTGCTCCATCGAAGAGTGCCAGGATAGTGCCCCAGGATATAGGGTTAGATTCTCGCTACTCGAACCTATGAAAATCCTCTATGTTCATATTCTTGTGCAGTTCTCGACGCATGTGCTTCTCTACTAACAAAAAAATTCATGTGTAGAGGAAATCCCTCAACAATTGCTGCCATCCGTGGGGACTATCGATCGATGTGTTGAAGAATCAACAATGCTGAAGAGAACCGCTTCCCAAGCCACTGGACCTCTTCTTGCTCTTTTTGTGGGAATGAGCGAACGCGACGGAGAGGAGGAAACAAGACTGGCACCACCTAAGGTGCAGGAGACTTCTGATTCAGTAGCATTGGCCCAAATGGTCCAAAATCTAACGAGTGTCGTTCAAGCAATGTAGCAAGAAATCCAAACTCTCGCTCAAGCTCATGTTGAGCTATCGCAATCTCCCATAAAAAGGTTGTGATAGCAACCAAGGAAAAGACTCTGAAGCAACTGGCACCCGCTGATGAGTGCCACGCACCCGGAAGTGCATGAGCGTTTTTGAGAGGGTTAAGACTCTGTTTCCCTCCTCCAAGTGCTCATGCGAAGCGTTTGTGACTCCATCATTGAGGAACACAAATTCCTTTGATGAGTCTAGCGGCGATCACGAGCCTCAACATAAGCGAAGGCCCTAGGGATTTCGTCTTTTTCTTACTAAAGGTATAATAAGAAAAAGAATCCTGAAGAATTTCTACAAGTCTACATCACTGCTATACTCGCAGCTAGCGGAGACAAGATCACCATGGCGCACTTCCTACCCACGGTGTTGAAGGGCGCTATAAGATTCTGGATCTTCAACCTGTGGCCTGATTCAATCAGGTCATGGGAGCAGCTGTATGAGGAGTTTTGCACAAACTTTCAAGGTAGCTACCAGTATCGAAAACACGTGAATGAGCTGTTCCATGTACACCAAAGCAAGAAAGAGTCCTTGAGTCAGTTCCTTCACAATTTTTTTGAAGTTCAAGCCTCAATCCCGGACATCGAGGAGAGCAACATCATTGATGCTGCCATCGCGGGTGTCCAGGACGAGTATCTTACCCACAAGTTCGCTATGGCTTGACTAGTGATTGTGCGTGAGCTTTTTGGTATCATCGAAAAGCACGCTGCATGTAACGAGGCTGTCGAATGGAAGAAGAATTTCAGTGGTGGTGGTGGGGAAGGGAAGTCCAAGCCTTCTAAAAAGAAGGATGACCGCAAGGAGGACCCCTAGAAAAAGAGCGTCAGAGAAGTGCTCGCTATGACTTACTATGAGCACTCTGGTCTAGCATCCAGTTCTAGCAGTCATGGCTGCAAACGAGGACGTTGCCTGGTTGCCCCTTGTGTACTTCCGCAACTACAGCTGGGTCCAAGGGACCTTGAATTCCTTGCAAGAGGGACGAGTGGCAAAAAATTCTGGCGATATCATTAGGCATCGTCCCACAACACCAAGGACTACCGGGTTTTTACAATATAAACTCAAACAATACAATAAAGGCGTTGGTGATTTCCCCATAGTGCCCGAGCAAGGCGAAGATCCTGATCCTTCGACCGTTGGTGATCATGGTAAAGATGACCTTACTTCTCAGGAAGTAGACCGAAAGGTCTATGTCATTGATAAGTGTTAAATTGGTAGTGTTTTTACTCTAGATTTGCTAATGAAAATGTATTAAAAACATGCTGAAAACTCTTTTGATGCAACATTTTATGTACCTTTTTGTATCATTTTTACAATCTGCTTTCACGATTGTGTTTGCCATGTTCCAGGGATCAAACCTACAAAATTTGAGGACGTTTGGAGTTCATTTGAACCAGTTTTGATGATAGAAACGGAAACTAGATGAAAGGAACCTTGATCGAACACACCACGGTCGAAATCAACTGGTCGAACACTTGAACGATGTAAACCAGATGAAGAGCCATGATCGAACATACTTGGTCACCTGATCAAACACGTCCTGATCGAACATGTCCCAGTCGAACACGTCCTGATCAAACACGCCTGATCGCTTGGTCGAAAACACCATTGTGTTACCTTTGACCGAGCCCAACATGATTGCGGGCACGACCCGTGCTCGACCTGGAGCACGACCCGTGTCACAGGTCATGCTCGGCTCGGTTTCCAGGGCTGTTTTTGGTCGATTTTGGTGGTTTTAACTCCGATTTATCTGTTTCTCGCGCCATTTGAAGCCAGATTCTGTCGCCTGCATGTCAAGAGTTATATTTGAGCAGGTGAACCCATTGTATCATAAATAGAGAAGCTTTTGGCTCAATTTTCATGCAATGCAATGCCTTTAGGGCTTAGTCTAGTTTAATTTAGTAGAGCCCCTTCTCTATTTTTATTCTAGTTTCCGCGTTTGTAAGTCGGCAAGGACGGTAGACTTAATTCTTTGATGCAATCAAGTTAGTCTTCTTTTATTCCTTATTATTTCTGTATTTTTTATAGATTTTTGCGAGTAATTCACTTCTAAGGTTAGGGATGACCTAATCCGGAAGGCGTAATTCCTCCAAGGTCTCGATCTTAAGTTTTGCAATTAGTTCCTTATGTTTTCTTCCTCTAAACCCTAAATTCTTATTTTGGCAACAGACATAACAGTTGAGCCTTAGCAAGAATTTAGGGGAGTTCTTGAGTCTTTATTCCTTGACACGGGATCCTGAACAGGAGAGAGGTTCTTGCCAAATTTAATCGTGGATGCAATCCTCTAATCGTTGTACCAGCGACCGTACTGGCAACTTAATCTGTCTTGGAAAACAATTGAAACTAACATGCAATTCTCAGACCTTGGATAGAATTATGCCTGATTGTTATGGAATTCCTGAAACCCTAGGTTTTTCCTTTCTGTTTCTAAAATCCTAGATTACATACTTGCTTTTTACTGTTTTAAATTCTAGATTGATAGCTTTAGTAGTAGTTTTAGTGGTAGAACAACAACCCCAAATCATTCAGACTTAATCAGTAATATGTTGCCTAAAAGACAAATACGCTTGTTCCTCGTGGAAGTCGACCCTCAAGTGCTTAACGTTCAACTGTTCGCTTGCAGTTAATTATTACATTCCATCGCTCGTGCCCATCCCTTGCGCGCACAAAAAGAACAGTAATTCATCTTTTAGATTATTTTTTGCTGATAGAAGTCAATCTCACTTCTCAATCTTGCTTCTATTTTTATTTTTCTTCTTTTTGTGCACCACTAACCTTTCAAGGAAGTAGTGCAATCTGGATAGCTCAAACAAACCTGTCAAAATCATGCACCGACTTCAGTATGAGACAAGGCAGGTAAGATCAGAGGAAAATTCGCGACAAACTATTGAAGAGAACAAAGAACAACCAATAGTGGAGGATCAAAATGTTGGGAACGGGCTCGCTACTCTAGCACAATTTCAAAAATTTTACTCAACATCCCAAGAAGCTAGCAAGCAATAGATCATAGATCAAGAGATTTACCACTAGGCGCGCGGATGCAACAATACAGTAGCGGAAGAAGAGTCGATGTCACAACCGAATCGTGACCAGCAGTGCAGCAATAACAGTCGCACCTCTACAGAAATCCACACGTCCGGGGAAGGAGCACCACGTGTTCGTGTGCTAGCACCAGTGCATGCGGCTAGGGTTTTATGAGATCTATCTCCTGGATGGTGGTGGCAACCAGAATAGATTAGATGATGGATGTATGCCCACCGCACCTCCTTTTATAGGGTCTTGCAGATAAGTCCTACTTAAATGTGAACCCTAATCCAAATGGTAAACCCATTACAAATAGGGGACCCGTTTCGGATCCCATCAGAATTAATACTCCAACCTGTTAAGTGTGTGACCCTGTAGGTTCGTGTATATTTGGACGCGACTGAAACAACTTCCCGAATCACAAGTCATAAGCGGTCCCTAGAAAGACATTATGGCTACCCGCATGTACACAAAGATCATATCTGACGAACCTATACAACTTATCATGAATTATCTCTTTGCCTCACGATACCAGATCGAACTCAAGGTGAGAAACGTATCATCCTTGAATAGCTCGGTCCTTTCTTGATCTTGTAATGGACTAATGATGAGGACATCACGACCACATACCTACATGCTTTAATACGAGTGCATGCACGTCGCCTTGGACAACGGGTGAATTCGTTTCTTGGATGAATTAATTATTTAATTTCAGAACAAATGATATTACCTAATGATTGTGCTTTGCTTGTTATTACATGTGAGGGAGTTTTGGAAGAAGTTGTTGATCCAATTCTTAGCCAAAGGAGAATGAATATTTTTCTGGCAACTTCGACCTCATAGATCAGAAGAACTCTACGTTCAATCCAGAAGGCTCAAGGTCGCAGCATCGCCCATGGTCGCAGGCCATGATCAGAAGCACAAGGTCGCAACCCATGGTCGGAAGCACATGGTCGCAGATTGAGGACCATACAATCTGCCGACCAAGCATGATTGTTCAGTGACTTCAACCAAGAGCCAATTTCAGCATGGATGTCTAAGTTAGTCGTGTGAGTACTTGTTGGAAAGATATTTGAAAGAGCTTTCCAACGCATCAAGAATCATCAAAATCTGACATCGTATGCAATTAGGAGACTCGAAAGAATGGAAAGTGCATGAGAGGAAAGAGTCCTGTCCGAATCTGCGAAAGTTAGTTCTGGATTTCCTTTTAAAGTTTGTTAGGATTCGATTCTATTTTGAATTAGATTAAGATTAGAATTCTGGTTTTAAACCTTCTATCTTTTGTAGACACAATCCTCTATAAAAGAGAAGGCCCGTCTTAGTTTTAGGGAGGCTTCGTTGATATACAGATTGTAAGCTCGTGCCTTTGCCGACTTGTACAATTCGGAGTCTCAATGTTCAACTCATAATTCAGATTATTGAATGTTATCCTTCCGTTGTTGCTCTTGCCTTTCTTATGAATTTTCTTGAGTTGTTTTTCGTGAACAGGTCACGTGTTGGATCGTGGGTAGCGGCCCCTTCGTCAAGGTCACAACTCACATTTATCCACGGATTTCTCCTATGACGGAAGATCGGGACCAAACTACATGCACGCATCTTAAGGCGAGGCGTGTGCATATCAACTAACCTTTCCATAGTTGACTCTCAACTATATTCAGCACGGCCATGCATTTTCTTAGTCCAATTATATCAAGGGGCCCAGAGATATCTCTCTCAAGATATAAGAGGGGCAAATTCCATCTCGACCATTCACTTTCAACCATATGATTCATAACATATATGTATATCACCTTTATGACTACTCGGTTAAAAGTAGCAGTTGATGATACCAAATATGCTACTACGCATGCCCCGCTGGGACACGAGGAAGCCAAGCAGCTTCCCCCCGCGCACGCCAAACACGTACTTCTCCGGGTTGAACTTCAACCCATAACACGGAGGTTGTGGAAGGTCTCTGCTAAGTCTTTGAGGTGAGTGGTCGCGCGGAGGCCCTTGATGACTGCGTCGTCAACATAGACCTCTATATTGCGGCCGATCTGGTCCTTGAGGACCAGGGACATAAGGCCTCTGGAAGGTTGCCCCAGCGTTCTTGAGCCCGAAGGGCATGTGAACGTAGCAGAAGGTGCCGAGGGGAGTTATAAAACTCGTCTTTTCCTCGTCCTCCTTAGCCATCCGGACTTGGTGGTAGCTTGAGTATGCGTCCAGGAAGCTCATGAGCTCACACCCCGCGGTCGAGTCCACCAGCTGGTCGATCCGCGAGAGTGGGAAGTTTTCCTTCGACAAGCCTTGTTGAGGTTGGTGAAGTCTATGCACATCCTCCACTTGCTACTGGACTTTTTCATGAGGACGTGGTTTGCGAGCCACTCGGGGTGCAAGACCTCCCGGACGAACCCTGCCTCTCGGAGTCCAGCGATCTCAGCCTTGATAGCTTCTTGGCGTTCGAGGGAGAGCTTTCTCAGTTTTTGTTTCACTGGGGGACGGCCGGGCGTTACAGCAAACCTGTGCTTGATAATGTCCCAGGCAACGCCCTGCATGTCTACAAGCTTCCACGAGAAGACATCGGAATTCTCGCGGAAGAACACTACTACAGAATTCATTATCACAGTCGGGTCAAAATAGTCATCACGAACGGTTCTGACCCATCAGGGATATTCAAGTCAGTGATAATCGAGTACTATCACTGAGGGTTTTGAACCGTCTGTGATTTTTCCCTTCACAGACTGTTATAAGATCAAAATCGTCTGTGATACTCATACTACATAGACTGTTATAACATCAAAACGTTTGTGATACTCTTACTACACAGACTGTTATAAGATCAAAGCCGTCTGTGATATTCATATTACCACAGACGGTTATAATCTCAGAACCGTCAGTAATAGTATGAGTATCGCAGACGGTTTTGAGGTCAAAACCATCTGGGATAGTGTCATTATCGGCGATGGGTTATAAACTCAAAACCGTCTGTGATAGTGTGAGTATCACAGACGATTTTATCTTATAACAGTCTATGATACTCATACTATCACAGACGGTTATAATGTCAGAACCGTCAGTGATAGTATGAGTATCGCAGACGGTTTTGAGGTCAAAACCATCTGGGATAGTGTCATTATCGGCGACGGTTATAATCTCAGAACCGTCTGTGATAGTGTGAGTATCATAGACGATTTTTATCTTATAACTGTCTGTGATACTCATACTATCACAGACGGTTATAATGTCAGAACCGTCAGTGATAGTATGAGTATCGCAGACAGTTTTGAGGTTAAAACCATCTGGGATAGTGTCATTATCGGCGACGGTCATAATCTCAGAACCATCTGTGATAGTATGAGTATCACAGATGGTTTTGATCTTATAACAGTCTGTGATACTCATAGTATTACAGACGGTTTTTAGGTCAAAACCATCTGGAATAGTTTCATTATCGGAGACAAATATTAGCTTAGAACGGTCTGTGATACGTACATAGTTCGATCTATCATAGATGGTTTATAAGATCAAAACCGTCTGTGCATATTAATATTTTTTTAATATTTCTTTTTTTTTGTGGCTAGCCTCAGGAATCATACTAGTCATGCCCTCTGTACAATAACATTTCATATATACAGTTCATTTCATACATGCACAGTACACAAATATATACAGTTCATCTCATACATGTACAGAACTTAGAAACATGTATAATAGCATGCATTTCATATATACAGCATAGAACTCAGAAATATGTACAATTGAGATTGAACAAATAAATGTAATCGATAATTAAAGTCAGTATGTTAGATGTACTATACTATCTGTACCTATTTCTCAGTTAGATGCCCTTCAAATAATCTCAATTAGTAAGGCCGCACTAATACGAACCTTGCGGGTCCCTAAACTTCCCCTTGGTTGATATGACCTCCGTAAGGAAAACTCAGCGAGCATCCCTCGGATCATACCAATCTGCCGAGGGTCAAAGCTGTTCGAAGGAAAGTTGACCCCTTGCAGCAAGAGTTGGTACAGAAAAAATTAGCTCAATGCAGTTGTAAATTCTGCCAAATCGATACAAAGGGGAGCAGTTGTATACCTCGGGGAAATCTGGCCGGTGAGGGGTGATGATCAGGTCATACATGTGGCGCATCACGTAGAACCCACATGTATTGTCGTCCGGCTGCTGATGGCACTGCCAATTTATAGACCGAGAGTTAGCTGGGGACACGTTATAAAGTAAAACAGATGCCAGTTGAAATTTGTACCAAAAATTGTAACCACTGAAACTTATCGGCTCGCCGCTAGTGTTGTCGCCCTCCCTCGGCAAAGTAGTTCGTGAAAGCCCTGCAGATAGTCAAAATTGACAGTTTGAGGATAGTCGAAATTGACAATTTGAGGACAGTAAATCTAGATGTAAGACAGGTCCACATGAATATCATAACCTTTCGAATACATCTCGTGCGCCGCAATACTCGTACCCTTTCCTCTGCGATGAATCAAGGTAGAACACCTTGTTTCTTTTCAGAATAAGTACTAGCAGGATCCAGTGGTAGCTACATGTTACACGTAAAGAATTAATAATTTAATCTAAGTTTGGGGGTGCCCATATGGAGACACTAATCTACGGGTGAAGTACTGATGAAAGCACTCACCTCTGGTTGTAGGGTACAAGTATGTACTCCTTGTCGACCTGAGCAAGCAACCCTTTTTTGATGTAGTCGACAACGAAGTCCACGTTGGTCCTAAACATCACCTCGGCGACCATCTAGGGGTCCAAGAAACCGACAGGTTTGCCCTTAGCTTTGGTATATTTGGTCATGCAGTTGCACGGAAGTAACCAATTAATAAATGACATATATCCATATATGCACGAACAGGCGTAGGATAGTAGGATACTTACAGCACCCAAGACCGTAGGATTGACAAGTTGGGCATATCTTTGTTGAGTAAATTGTGTAGGTCTTCGAAGGTCACCGAGTAGGTCCCGACGTCGTTATGGAACTCTGCCACGGTGTACTTGACCATGATGTGTGTCGGACGCTGCGTCCTGGTCTTGTTTGTCCTCTTCATGTGCCATCCATGCAGGCTCTAGCATGCAAACCCCATGCTAGAAATTGCGGCATCGGAGGCCATGGGCATCCCCAGAGCGAACGGCATGAGAGCTGGCGCACTCTTCTCACTCTCCTTCGCTGAGCTCTTCTTTGCTTTTCCCCTACTAGCCAGCTTCTTGAATGGTTGCCTCCTAGTTGGAGTCAGCTTCGTCATCGGACCCGTTGGTTGGCTTCTCGGAGGGGTCGGCTGGCTAGTAGGTCGAGTGTTGGTGTCCGTCTGTGATGTAAGAACCTACGTATAGTAATGGCCACTAACTCCGAGGGCTATTATTACAGTACGAATTATGAAACTGGTGGGGGAATTACCTCATCCAGGACGATGTCTTTCTTGGGCTATTGCACGAATGTGTGCACCGCATCCCCGAGAGTGGTAATCTCGTCGTTCGGCAGCTTGTCCAACGGAAAACCCTTGCAATGGTCGGAGACACTGTCCACCTGGACCGTGCAAAACCCTTAGATAGAGGGACACCGTGGATTGTGGCCCCTGCCGTGCATGGTTGCGCCATCCCATGGCCAGCCTCGATCGGGAAGAGACCGGCCAGCACCATAAGCTTGCAGGAGGCAGGTTCCTACAAACAATGCGCATTAACATATTGAATTTCACCACTTTTCACTTTCGAATGAATTAACATAAAAAACGGTCATTCCTGCAGAAAGTCCACCGGATACTTTGGAGAGGGCTCCGTCTGCGAAGACCCCGGCGCGGACACGTAGCTACTACGGTGGCCAAGATTGGGGCTCGGTAATTCCGCTGCTACAAGGGGGGGGGGTGCCCTGGGTCGCCTGTTTTAGCTCATCATACATGGCCCACATCTTCGACAACTACTGCAGGAGTGCTTTGTCCCGAGTAGCGAACTCCGATCGCATCTCCTCCTTGAGCCATTCATCGCGGGCTTTGTGAGATCTCTTTCTCCTCTTAGCCACCTCCTCATCATCAGGAAAACCATCCCTCCAAGGCACAGTGGCACCGAGGCCGCGCACGCGGCCCGGATGCTCCTTGTTTCCTAGTGTCGTCGTGAGGATATCCCTATCCCTCCTCGGGTTGAACTCTCCGGAGCCGCCTGCGCACTCAGCGTCACCTGCAACTGGAGAACTTAGCAATACAACCCATTGCATGCGTGTTACGAGGATAGTACGTGATCGTACAATCTTACCAGCCGGTCGATCACTTCCCTGTCCGCAGGATTATTCACAGAGACGCTTCCGGAGAAGGTCATCGTCGATCTTGCTTGGCACCAATTGCGGGCGTGCACGTCCGTTATGCCCACATAAAGAGCGTCGGCCGAAAACTGGGAAGCCTCCTCGTCCTGCTTCCTCCACAACCCCTTCTTCCCCATATACCCACCGGGGCCTAGTTTGTGTGGGTGGGTATTCTTAGCCTGGTTAGTGATCCGGGAGGATCTTCAAATCCTGATCGCATACGGATTCGCGACCAAGTCCTGATCGCATATAGCTTCGCGACCTTAACCGTGTTCTGAAAGGTTTCGTGACCATGGATTGGTTCGCGACCAGGAAAAGGAATTCGTTCCCTGTTCGGAATTGTAATCCTATAAATATAACTAAGCTTATCTATTTAGGATTAGTTAAGTTAGTTATACGAGTCTAATATGTTTAGGATTACTAAGTCTGATACGTACTCATACGATTGGACTATAATACCTTGTAATAGGTCTAGTTTAGATCATCGAAGAGTCATAGAACTTATTTGAGTTTTAGACACTTATAGTTCCCTCGACGTAGGCAAGTGTGCCTAACGTTCGACGTGTAAAGCCCTCTTTGAAATAAAGAGTTGTGCAATTACTTTGGGTTTCGGTATTTCTGAGTAAGATCCCGTTATTCCGCATATTAGAATTTGGGTGAGCCTAGTGCGAAAACCAAGACTAGGTCTCAAACGGATCAAGTTGGTATCAGAGCAACTTTCCTATCCTGTGGATGGTGAAGACTCGCCAGGGTTACAAAACTTCTGGCGAAAATCTAGGCGATCAATTGACGGTTCCTACAGCCGCGTCTCAGACAATGTCTGATGATACCTCCGTTCAAGCTAATCTAGCCGAACAAGTGGCTAAACTCTCCACCGACATGGAAACCGTGCTTGCTTGGATTAAGCAGCAGGCCATGATTGTACCTCCTGAAGTAGGGAAGGTTATGGGTGAGAAGACTGGTGAAGACTTGCGCAGGGCAGACGAAGATGAAGACGAAGGCGACCACAAGACCGACGACCTCGCCAACACCTCCTTAGCTGTCGGATCTTTTAAAGTCGACGCTAAGATTGATATACCCATATATGATGGGGTGATCGATGCCGAGAAGCTGGATTCTTGGATCGACCAACTTGAGACCTACTTTGACCTGAAAGGGTTTAGTAGCGCTCAAAAGGTCAAATTTGCACCTTTGAAGATGAAGGACCACGCCAAGACATGGTGGAAGGCCCTTGTCGCCAGTGGTGAAGCTGACGACCTTGCGTGGGGTCAATTCAAACGACTTCTGCGACAAGAATTCTATCCGATGGGTTACCTTGAAGAGAGATGGGAGCGTTGGCACAGATTGTACCAACGGCGCGACCAGACCGTCCATGACTATACGACAGAGTTTCGGCGACAAGCAATGGTCATTGGCATCTCACTATCCGACCCTCAGGTATTTCGGAAGTACACATCTGGACTTCAGAAATCGATTAGTACTGAGCTAAGTCTATTCGGTGTCCAAGACATTGCGACCGCGAGCACAACTGCTATGGTGATCGAGAAGAAGAATAAATCCCGCAGCGACAAAAGCACGAAGGAAAATGCGACCTTGACAAAGAAAAAGCCGAGTCCGAAGAAGAACGCTTCAAAATCGGGCACGGGTGCCTTTTGCGAACATTGTCAAGTCGCGGGGCATACCAAGGATAAATGTTACAAGCTTCATCCTGAACTTCGACCAAAGAAAAACGGACCAGGGAAAAGAACAGCCACGGCTACTGCGACTTCACCCGACGAAGAAGTTGTCCGAGTGAATTCGGTTAATGAGGCGGATACGACCTTGTCTCTGATGGCAATGCCAAAGGAGAAGGGTTCCGATCCACCGAACGACCATCACCCAACGGAGGACTTGTTCACCATCAACATCCAGGTGAAGCACGAAGTGGTCGCAGCGATATTCGATCCAGGAAGTCAGAAGAATCTGGTCTCCGCTGGACTGGTTCGGCGACTTGGTTTGAAGACAACCACACACCCGCGACCATATCCGCTGGGTTGGTTTACATCCGACGTGAACCAACAGATTACGAGTCAGTGTGTGTTGAAGTTTGCAATCTCTGCACGATATATCGATGAGGTGCAATGCGATGTTGTCCCTATCGATATCTGTCAGGTGATCTTTGGGAGTCCGTATCTGTATGATCGAGACGCTCACTTCCATCGGCGAGCGCAAGAGTACGACCTCACCAAAGACGGAGTTAAGTTCGTGATCAGTAGAGACATCCACGTCAACACTTCGAACTTGATTACCGCAAATCAAGCCAAACGAATTGTTAATGCATGTCACAAGTATGTGCTTGTCATGATTCGACCCATTGGTCAAGGTGAGGGTACTCGACCAGCATTGTCGTTGGCGTGCCGAGAGGATTCTGGTCGTTTGTCGGGTCTGCTGGAGAAATACAGTGATCTATTCGAGACTACCCAGGGTCGTCCGCCGAAATGTCCATTCGAGCACGAAATTCAGCTTGTGTCCGATGTGACATTGCCCAATCTGAGTATGTATCGCAACTCAGTATTAGAGAATGAAGAGATCAAGAGACAACTTGGTGAGTTGCTGAACAATGGTGTCATTCAACCGAGTAGTTCACCTTGTGGATCTCCTGTGGTGTTAGTACCAAAGAAAGATGGGACTTGGCGTATGTGCATCGACTATCGAGCACTGAACAAGATCACCATTAAGAACTGGTACCCCCTTCCTCGTATTGATGACCTGCTAGACCAATTGAAGCATGCTGTGGTCTTCTCCAAATTGGATCTTAAGTCAGGATATCATCAAGTCAGCATCCGAGAGGAGGATACATGGAAGACCGCGTTCAAAACACGGCAAGGTCTGTTCGAATGGCTGGTCATGCCGTTTGGTCTCTGCAACGCCCCGGCAACTTTCATGCGTCTTATGAATGACGTATTGAGACAGTTCATCGACGACTTTGTAATCGTGTATCTCGACGACATAGTGGTTTATAGTCGTTCGTGGGATGAGCACCTCATTCATGTCGAAAAGGTGTTCGAACAGCTTTGGCAACATCGACTTCGCCTCAACCGTAAGAAGTGCGAGTTCGGTTAGCAAACTCTACTTTACCTCGGATTCATGATCGGCAACGGTACGTTGCAAATCGACCCGGACAAGGTCAAAGTGATTCGCGAATGGCCGCGACCGCGAACAGTTACGGATGTGCGTAGTTTTGTGGGAGCATGCCAATACCTTCGGAAGTTCATCCGACACTTCTCGATTATGGCTTCTCCATTGCATGCATTAACCAGGATCGGTCAGAAGTTTGAGTGGACAGGGAAACATGAGGACACGTTTCTCTTACTGAAAAGGAAGATCAGCGAGGCGCCTGTGTTAGCTTTGCCGAATCTCCAGAAACCGTTCGAGCTAGAAACCGATGCCTCAGGTTATGCGATGGGCGCAGTGCTCATGCAAGAAGGTCGACCAGTGGCATATCACTCTGAGTTATTCCAGGGAGCTCAGAAGAACTACTCGACTTATGATAAGGAGTTAGCGCACTGCATCAGGCCGTGAAACATTGGCGGTGTTATCTCTTGGGTAAAGAGACTGTTGTTCACACCGACCATCAACCGTTGCAATATTTGCAAACTCAATCCAAGCTACAGTAAGCTCGGCACATGAAGTGGATGTCGTATCTGCAACAGTTTAATCTGGTGATTAAGTACAAGAAGGGCGTACACAACAAATTGGCGGACATGTTGTCACGACCACCGGTTACGACCCTCTGTTTATCAGCATTCATGCAGATCGAGCCCTCATGTCATGGTGACTATGTCACTATGTACAGTGAAGACCCTGATTTTCAAATAGCACTGACTGAGGTCGAAATAGGGAACCCTACAGAGTTTGTTCGTCGATAGGGACTCTTGTACAAGGGCAATTTACTTTGCATACCTCATGGAGCACCTCGAATTCAATGGATGACAGAAGCGCACACATCGAAGGTAGCTGGTCACTTTGGGGTTACAAAGACGTTGCAAAATCTTCACCGACATGTGTTCTGGCCGCGTATGCAGCAAGATGTGGCTAGTTTTGTTCGAGGCTGTGGTCTCTGCAGCATCGAGAAACCGGCAAACAGGAAATTAGGTTTGTACACTCCTTTGCCAGTTCCATCGCGACCATGGGAGAGCATATCCATGGATTTCTTAGGAGGATTGCCTAAGACCGGACGTGGCAACGACTATCTATTCGTGGTCGTTGATCGGTTCTCCAAAATGATTGTTCTTATACCTTGTCGAAAGACTATCACGGGAGAAGAAGCAGCTCGGGTATTCTTTCAACACGTTTGGACACACTTCGGACTGCCGACTTCTATTGTGTCTGATCGCGATACCCAGTTCCTTAGTCACTTTTGGCGATCGCTCTGGACGATGATGGACACCAAGCTAAAGAGGAGTACTGCTTTTCATCCGCAAACTGATGGTCAAACTGAGGTGGTTAATCGCACTGTCGTTCATCTCTTGAGAGGATATAACTCGAAGCACCCGAAGACCTGGGATGAAAGCATACCGTACCTACAGTTTGCTTTTAATCGAGCAGTGCATGGTTCGACTGGAAAGTCGCCGTTTGAGGTTTGTTTAGGATTTCTACCACAGAGTCCATTTGACCTGAAGTTTGTGATCCCTACCTCAGCACAGAACAGCAAGGAAGCATCTGATCAGGAGCGAGCACAAAAGTTCCTAGAAGGTATTCAACGACTCCATCGTAAGGTTGAACAGAACTTGCTGAAAGCTCAACTCAAGTGCAAGGCGCGACATGATCGGCATCGAGTTGATGCGCAATTTCAAGAAGGTGATATGGTATGGTTACATCTGAGTAAGGAGAGACTTAAAGGTGAAGGTAAGAAACTCAAACCCATTCGTTATGGTCCTTTTCGGATTTTGCGGAAAGTGGGTAATAATGCTTGTCAGCTCGAGTTACCTCCATACATGGATATTTACTCGGTTGTCAATGTTGAGCACCTCAAACTCTTCGAGCCTTCAATGCTGGATGATGAGCCAGATACTATAGTACCATCTGTTGAAGACTTGGTCTATCAACGAGACGAATCTCTGCAGGAAGATGTGATTCTGGAGAAGAAGGTGACTACCACCCGCAGTGGCACTAAGGAGACTTTTCGAATCGGTCGGAACGGTCAGTGAGCACGTGCGGCAAAGTGGTACACCAAAGAACATGGACAAGCCCAATTTTCACATCTCCAGTTTGATCGAGAGGTCGCAACAGGGGTTGGCTCCTTCTCAACAAGGGAGTCATGATCCGGGAGGATCTTCAAATCCTGATCGCATACGGATTCGCGACCAAGTCCTGATCGCATACAGCTTCGCGACCTTAACCATGTTCGGAAAGGTTTCGCGACCATGGATTGGTTCGCGACCAGGAAAAGGAATTCGTTCCCTGTTCGGAATTGTAATCCTATATATATAACTAAGCTTATCTGTTTCGGATTAGTTAAGTTAGTTATACGAGTCTAATATGTTTAGGATTACTAAGTCTGATACGTACTCATACGATTGGACTATAAATACCTTGTAATAGGTCTAGTTTAGATCATCGAAGAGTCATAGAACTTATTTGAGTTTTAGACACTTATAGTTCCCTCGACGTAGGCAAGTGTGCCTAACGTTCGACATATAAAGCCCTCTTTGAAATAAAGAGTTGTGCAATTACTTTGGGTTTCGGTATTTCTGAGTAAGATCCCGTTATTCCGCATATTAGAATCTGGGTGAGCCTAGTACGAAAACCAAGACTAGGTCTCAAACGGATCAGTTAGCCTGGCCCTTCGCACTAAGCTCCTGGAACTCAGGCTTGCCCTTCATCTCCACGAACTGCTGCCATGCCTTGGGAGTCACGAAAGGGTAGTCATTGAAGGGGCTCTTCGACTCCTTCACATAGTGCCTGACAAGGTGGCTCTTGAAGTTCCTCCACACCTTGTTTATTGACATCAATGTCGTCCGGCGAACGGTGAATTGGCGATTCTCGGGAATGTGAAACGCCGCTTGCACTTCTTCCCATAGCGCATCCTTGCACTCTGGGGGCACTTGACCCTAGTCGGAGGTGGTGATGGGCACCCGCTCCCTTGCCACTTTGCCGCATAGTGAGCGGTACTGACTGACAAGATTGTCAGGAGCTTCTGGCACACCATTGTCGTCGAACTGTACGTGCTGCTTTTCCCGCTTGTTGAGACACGCGCATGTCGTCCGGCCTCGCCCTTTCTCATCTGCGATTGGGTCATGGTGGACGCGGCGACCTCCAGCCCAGGCGTCTCATCGCCAGCGAGGTCACTCTGACTCCCTGAGTGGTTCATTTCATCACCAGACATATCAGTTCCTAACATAAGTGAAAGAGAGAACAGTTTAAGTAAATCTGAAACTAATAATTCTATAACAAAACCCATATACTTATAATTAACCAAGAATGGCAGAAACGGTGGGGAGGCGATGGAGGTGATCGCGCCGGAAGGTGGGAGGGCGAGGAGGTGATCGCGCTTGACGGTGGAAAGGCGATGGAGGTGATCGTGACGGACGGTGGGGAGGAGATGGAGGTGATCGCGCCGGACTGTGGGGAGGCGATGGAGGTAATCGCGCCGGATAGTGTGTAACACCCTGGTTTTGGGGGTGAAAAGTTTTTGCATAAAATCCTGCATGCATGTATCCCTGTAGCAGTAGCCAGATCAGCTGAACCCTAATCTCTCCCAAACCCTAAAAATCTCCAAATCTATTCTCTAGATCCAGATCAAGATCGGACCATCTAGATTTAACCTACCAGTTATTATGAAGATAAAAGTCTTCAGGAACCAAATTGAATTCTAACCTTAACTTCCAGTATCTAAGTCTCTTTCTGTTTTTGAAAACAGGAAATTCAGATTTACCCTAAGTACCCCAGATTCCAGATAACTGAGTTATCATGATCTAACCCTATCCAGACTCAAGTATCTTTTGGAATATGTTCCTAAGTATATCCTCAATTTACTTCAAAAAGTTGGGAACCAGATTGTTTCATCTAAGTACTTTTCGCAGTTTAGTCCAAATTTTACTGCGAATAAGTCCTTTCTGTGTTTAGCTGGAAGCCTGAAAAGGCTAAAATCCACAAATCAGCTCCAACTTCAGAATTTCGTTAGGGAACACCTCCCCAATACTATTTGATACAGATTTCCCTTCTAATCAGACTTCCAAATCTCACCCTAATTACCAGAATTCGAGATCGACAAAATCCAGATCTATTTTACCCTAATTTTACCCTATTTTCGAAAATAGGTGAAATCCCTCAAACCTTATCAAATTTTCTCCAAATTTGAGCTAAATGAGTATTAATAGAAATATTATACTCAGCCATGAAACCAAATCCCAAATTGAACCTCTCTAAGACCAGAATTACAAATCAGTCCAGACTTCAACCCAAATCATCACAATTATACCCCTGGATTCGACCTCACCTCAGTGCAATCGACCAGCTGCTGTCTTCGACCAGCGCCTGGGACTTCGACCACGACCTGGAACAGCGCACGAGCACGGGAGCCTTCGACCTCGAGCGCGCCACTGCGGTTGCTTCGCCTGCTGCCACGTGTGTGCTCGGCGTTGGCCACTGTGGATCTTCTCCAGCGAGGATCGCGACCAGCTGGTTTCTCCCGTTTGCATGCCACCAGCAACGGCTCCAGCAGGAAAGCATAGCCACGTGGAGAACTCGCCGCGGCCAGCCATCAGTTCGCTTTCACATCGCAGCAGCTCCAGCTGCAAAAGCTCTCACGGCCGCTGAACCAGTCCCCTCAACGCCAGCTCGCCGTGAAGTCGCCATCCAGTCACTTCCTTGCCGGCTTCAACTCCCCTGCACTTCTAGCCGTTGCATCTCCTCCGAATCCTCTATAAATAGCCTCTGGCCTCAGTGAAACATCACACACCCACCAGAAACACCTAAGTCCTCAAACTCGCCGTCTTCTTCTTCTTCCCCGGTGAGCAGCAAAGGGAGCTTCGGTGCTAGCTTCAACCGCTGCTTCCTTCTTCAATCCAACACCCCCAGTGAGCTTCCCTCATCCCCCTCATGCTTCTCAAGCTGGGAATTTAGTTTAAATGCTTTCTGTCACCGACAATCGCCGTGTTTCACCTAGAACTCCGGTGAGCAATTAACCCTCACCTAAACCGATTTAGCTCTCGAGCCAGTGATCAAACATGCTCAATAGATCATTCTTATCATCCCTAAGCAACCAGAATCATCAATTTTGCTAAAATCTGGAAAACCCCAAATTGGAACTTTGCTTGTGAACTGAGCTTATTGTTTAAGCTTTTTTGGTGCATCTCTAGCCAATCCAACTTCACCGGTATGTTTCTAATGCCCTAGAGATCATGTACAAGCAAGGAATTGAGTTCATTTGCCCTAAATCGAAAACCCCCAATTTTCATGTCATCTTCTTCTGCTCCAGTCGCCGGCCATCGATTCCGGCCAATCCAGCCCTAGCCACTTTGCCATTTAGATGTTTTGGACCATTCTGAGCAACTTTGTCTTCTATCACGACTCCTAATTCGGCCTAAATTGTGAGATATAGCTATGCCCTAGTTACTGCACTGTTTATGTTGCATGTGCTCCAGGCCAGTCAACTTCTTTGCCGGTTTTCATCACTTTCCGGCCATCTCCTGCCCTAGATCTTGTTGAGACATTTGTTCCTGTTACAAATGTCTAACTACTAGACAAAGTGGTGCATCATTTAGAGCCCTAGATCAAAAGTTATGGCAAACCCTAGTTTCTGGCCATGTCAACTCTATGTCAAACTATGCCAGTCAGTGGCATTAGCCCTGTTCACCCACCTCTGGTCATGAAAAACAGAAAATACCTTGTCAAACAGTTGCCTCACTACCTTGTGCATCATATGCTTGAATCAAAACCCATTTTGGCCACTGGGAACTATTCAAACCATGTCAATGCCATTCTTCGGCATTGTCAGCCCTTGCCAGCCTATGTCAGCCAATGGCATTGGGCCAGTTTGACCCCTTCTACGTATGCAAACTGAACATAACTTTGTCCCTTAGACTCCTGATGTTGTGATCTATATTTTATTCTACTGTCACAACTTGAGTTGAGCCCTCTATCATCCATCGACCCTATGTCGATGCCTTGAACCGAATGTCGACCTAAAGACGTTCGCTGTTTTTGAGCGAACCAGTCGCAACCTTGATATCATTCTGATATTTTGGAACCTTCTAAACCTTTGACAACTAATCCTAACCCTAGTTTCCATATTTTAACTCTAATCGCTTCCAAATCTTGTATCGCCGAGACGCTTTTACCTTGCATTATCGCATATAGTGGAATAGTAAGAGTAGGATTGATTGTAATGCCTGTTTGCTTGTTTGATCCTTGTTCAGAGCAAGAGTCCGAGTTCGAAGACTTCGTCGCAAACCCGACATCAACTGCTGTTTCTTACGACGCGGAAGACAAGTCATATTCTTGAACATCTTGAACCTATATTTTATGAATTGCTAGAATATACCTTGATTATAAAATAATAATATTGCATGAGAAAGATTGAGAATAGTTGAATTATGAAATGGCAGCATCAGGCTGATGCCTGTGAAATGTGAATTGATCAAATAATGAGCCATGAACTAATATATTATGTATATTTATATTCATGAAATAAAACCCCTAGCCGTGACCAGTATTTTGGTATGGAATGGTAAAAACACTGGAGGTGCTTGGTCGCACAGGATGTGCCAGCATTGGAAGTGCATGGAGTATGGTATGAGCTGGTCACTGGCATATAAGGACCTAGAACCTTGTGTTGTGCGTCTAGTGGCATGATTAACGTGCCGACCGCAAGCCTGGTATGGGACAGGCCTGAACAAGTAGTATGTGGATCACACATGAAACCCCTATATGACAAACTCACGATTAACGGTGCGCTCCAACACATATCACAGGATGTGATCATGCACGCTGACCCTGAGGGGAAGATGCCAATTAGTGGGGGTTGTGTAACCCTGCCACAACTGTGGTTTGCGTGAAGAAAACCACGGGGTCTGGGGTGAATTGTGTGTGAAACATGGCAAAAGTTCTTGTTATCCCCACCTTGCCACTCACAGTATGAAGTGAGTCAGGGGTCCAATCCTTGTGATAGGAAGGGCATGAAAGTGGATATATCTTGCGGGTAAATTGGTACCCCTCTGCAGAGTTAAAAATGTATTCGAATACTTCGTGCTCTCGAGTTTTAGGAGTATGCCGCTGTGGATTGAATCCACGGGGTGTGACACAAGTATTGTTTTATAAATTAAAATTTGTTAAGTCAAGATTACCCAAATGACATGTGTTGTCATGATAAGGGGTGCTGCCGAGGGCTGTCATGTGTTGACGTGTCGCGGTAGTACCATAATTTAGTGATCTTGTGATATCTAAGAGGCATGTGGATTGTGCCCTAAGTATATGAAATGCTGCCATGAGCATGAGATTTGAAAAGCTTGGAAGAAAAGTATTTGTGGAAAAACTCTCTCACCTCTTTTCCCTCAATAGCATAGGATCATGTCATCTCTACTATACGTATCTCTACTCTTACCTATGACTTGCTGAGTACGTAAGTGCTCACCCTTGCAACTTATCAACAATAGATGGAGTGCTACAATACCAAGACGAAGGCTTGGAAGATTTAGTGGATCCAGAAGGAAGAGAGCCAGTTCTGCCAGAACCCTGAAGTGTGCTGTTCTGCTGTCAACTTCTTACGACTGTGGGGGTTTCGCCTAGCTTCCGCCGAGTAGTTGTCTTTTTGTTTTAATTAGACCATTTGTGCCGTGAAGGCATTGTATTACTCTTGTTGTACCAGGCCAGCAGGCCATACTGTTTATCAATGATATTTTGTAAGTTACTCTGTTGCAATGAACTCCTGTGCTTGACTTATCCTGGGAAGTCAGTGGTATGTATGTATGAGGCCAGCTGCAGTGAGCTAGGTCTCCACAGGAGTAGTCGTGGTACCCTGCTCGGGGCGCGACACAGTGCGAGGGCGGAGAGAGCTAGGGCAAGTGAACAGTCGCGAAGTCTGGAAATGAGCGGGACAAAGCCCGCCTTGAACTATGTACCATGTGGAGAGATTATCATAGTCGGTCCTAACTTCATAACCGTCTGTGATAATCTCTCTAGTGATAATCTCTAGAGAGTTATCACAGACGGTTTTGACTTCAGAACCGACTGTGACTGCACGAATGCACGTTAAGAACTTGAAGCGTCGGACACTGTTGGGAATATCACAGTTGGTCCTAAATTCATAACCGTCTGTGATAATCTCTCTAGAGATTATCACAGACGGTTTTGACTTCAAAACCGACTGTGATTGCACGAATGCACGTAACTTCAAAACCTTAACTCTGAACGTCTTCTACGCAATATGTAGAGTTTTACAACCAGAAACTCTGTAGCTCTGCAACTCTGAAGCTTGAAAACTTGTTTTAAATGAACACTCAGATATTTCAAATGGAGTCCAAATGCTCCGAAAATTGGTTACAATGTGGAGCATCCTCAAATAAATGTTACATACAAATGGGGACTTTGACTGCCAATTTCCACATACACAGCCATGTTATCCTCAACTTTCCATTTGCCGCGGCCTTGCAAAGACGAGAATTAGAGGAGATATATAAGATATACCGATGGAAACAGAGAGATAAGGACGGTTGATTACCTTTAAAGTATAACCCTTCCTGGTGATCCATACGCACGTAACTGGTTTCGTCGGTGTCTTCAGTATCGACTTGTACGCCATCTCGAAATGGAGACATCTCATCAAATTGATTGTATTCCTCCTCGTCTACGACATTTTCAACTCCAAAAATTCTTCTCTTGCCGTGAAGGACGACGTGCCACTTCTTATTGGCCAGTTCAGTGACATAAATGACCTAAATGGCTTGCTTCCCCCATGAAAGGAAACGGGGGCAGATAAACGGGAGCCGGGGGCCGCACTAAGACGCGCAACAGCTCTTCCAATATGCGTTGAGCGCGGAGCTAGCGCTCGACCAAGGCCCCAAGCAATGGGTCTCTGGGAGCTGCGATAGCCGCTTGGGGGGCACTTGTCCCCTCCAACACGGTCGCAGTCATTGGGCTCGGCGCGGGGGTCCCCCCCCCGGAAGGCCGGAGGAGGAGGTGCCTCACTCCAGGCCTCCCCGGGTGGTGGCACTGTGATGGCCTCTTGCGGGGGTGGCACCGGGTCACTGGGACTGGCGTCACCGGAGAGGGGGAGAGCGCGAGCTCTTGTTCTTGGGGGAGCCATGGCGAATCGTCACGTGTCCTCACGGACGGTGCCAACTGTTGTTGTATTAAAAATACCCCAGCAGGTTTTTGGACATGCGTAACACGTGTACAGTGACGCGAGCTGACCGTGCGACCAGTCACCTTGATGGGACGTGGGGTGGTCCTATCTTTTGATGAGAATGACAACTATCGATTTGTGAAGATGGCTCTCACGATCCGGCTACCAACCGTACACGAATGATATGCCCTGGCAATCACTGAACCAACTTCAGATTGTTATCGACCGAACTAGAAGCACAATCGACCTGATCACGAAGATCTATCCTTGCAAGCGATCGAAGAACAAGCAAGAACAAGATAAACAAGCAATCTGAAATTACAAATATAGATTGAATCACGATAAAGAGTTGGGGTTCCAAATACAGATATTGATGTTGATCTAGCCGACCAAGAAGAATATCTCATTAACTTCACGAAGGAAAGACTACGACTAAACAAAACCCACGGAACCCTAATGGTTCGGCCAGATTATAAAGAGGAGGTAAAAGAGGTCGGTGGCCAGATAAGGAAACCTGAAACCGGCATGGACTCTTTCCCTACTCGGACTCTAACTCGATATATGGGCCTTGACCCAACCAAAAGGTGATGCAGCACCATAACATAACTAAAATAAACCTAGATAATTATGGTATGATTGACGGTCAGGCGGCAGCACCGTTATCCCAATCAATTGGTCGAACAGCAACTCCATTGATCCGTTCGGTCCTCGAAAGCAACACCAAGGTTCCTAATAAGAATAAGATCACACGCATCAGGCAGCATCGAGTTCAAAGTATATGAATGTATTCCAATAAACGAATTTACCTGACAATTAAGTTGACGTGCACGTGCTCTAGTGATCGGTCCTATTGATTGGTGAGGAGAAATAGAAGTTGTAGGACCGGTAGCAGTGATGTCCTCATCATCCTCCCCTTCTTGCATTTGAGTCGTCCTCGACTCAAGCTCATCTTCCTCTCCCAAATATGGCTTCAAATCTGCAATGTTAAAGGTGGGACTAACCCCGAAATCTGCAGGCAAGTCAAGTTTGTATGCATTATTGTTAATCCTCTCTAACACTCTAAAAGGACCATTAGCTCTAGGCAGCAATTTTGATTTTCTTAGGTATGGAAACCTTTCTTTTCGCAAGTGTAACCAAACAAGATCGCTCGATTCAAAAATTATTTCTTTTCTACCCTGATTAGCAGCGATCTTGTACTTTTCATTCATACATTCTATATTCTCCTTAGTTATTTCATGCAGTTTAAGAATCAATTTAGCACGTCGTTTAGCATCAATGTTTACCCTTCCGAAGATGGTAAAGGTAATAAATCAATAGGAGTGTGAGGAACAAACCCATATACTACCTGAAAGGGACACATCTTTGTGGTTGAATGCAGCGATCGGTTGTAAGCAAACTGCACGTGAGGCAAGCATTCTTCCCACATCTTCAAATTCTTCTTCAAAACAGCCCGCAACATGGTGGATAATGTGCGGTTGACAACTTCGGTATGGCCATCGGTTTGGAGATGACATGTAGTAGAAAATAGCAACTTGGTCCTTAATTTCACCCATAGAGATCTCCAAAAATGACTTAAGGACTTCGCGTCACAATCTGAAACAATCGTATTCGGCACTCCATGTAGTCAAACGATTTCCCTGAAAAACAAATCAGCCACATTTGTAGCATCATCGCTCTTTTGACAAGGTATAAAATGTGTCATTTTAGAAAATCTATCCACGACAACAAAGATACTATCCCTTCTCTTCTTTGTTCTAGGCAGTCCTAAAACAAAGTCCATAGAAATATCCTCCCAAGGTGTGCTAGGAACAGGAAGAGGCATATATAAACCATGTGGATTAAGTCGTGACTTAGCTTTTTGACATGTAGTGCAGCGTGCAACATAGCGCTCGACGTCACGCCTCATCTTCAGCCAATAGAAGTGAACGAACAAGATGTCTTTCATCTTCTTGACACCAAAGTGTCCCATTAGACCTCCTCCATGCGCCTCCTGTAAGAACAAAAGACGAACGGAGCTAGAAGGAATGCATAGCTTGTTAGCTCGATAAACAAAGTCATCATTTATCACAAATTTATTCCAGCTTCTTCCTTCTTTACAATTCATCAATACATCTTTAAAATCAGCATCATACGCATATTGCAGTTTTGTGGTTTCTAATCCGAAAATCTTGAAGTCAAGTTGAGATAACATAGTGTAACGTCTAGACAAAGCAGTAGCAATAACATTCTCCTTCCCTTTTTTGTGTTTGATAACATAAGGAAAAGATTCAATGAATTCTACCCATTTTGCATGTCTACGATTCAATTTGCTTTGACTTCTAATATGCTTTGACTTCTAATATGCATGTCTCGGTCACTCTTGAAGGTATTGTGGAAGCACTAGGACATCAGTTGCTGTTGGAGAAACTCGGTGCAGGTGCTTGGCTCGATGTGTTGTATGGAGCTTTCGGTTGGCCACCTCCGAAACTCTCTCGGCCTCAACTTCCGTCCCTGTACTTCTCTCTCTGCCTTACAAGCAAGATGAAACAAACGAGTGATAGAGTTGTATTCTTTATAGTCAAGAATGTCTTGAATGTCTCGGTTCAAACCTCCCAAAAATCTAGCCATTTTAGCTTCATCGTTTTCTTCCAAACCACAACGTAACATACCAGTTTGTAGCTCTTGATAATAATCCTCTACAGAATTACTACCTTGGTTCAGACGTTGCAATTTATTCAGCAAATCACGAGCATAATATGAAGGCACAAATCTATGTCTCATGACTCTCTTCAAACATTCCAAGTTCTAGGCATGTTCTGGTTATTACGACAATATTCACTCCACCAAACAGATGCAAATTCAGTAAACTCGCTAGTAGCAGCCCTAACTTTCTTATCTTCAAAAACTTCAAAGCAAGCAAATTTTTGTTCCATAGCTAATTCCCAAGTGAGATAGGCATCAAGGTCATACTTTCTAGTGAATGAAGGTTTAGTCAATTTGAGCTTACCGAATGAGTCATCATGACCACGCACCTCTCGTGGTGGAATTCTTCTCATACCGTGGCGATTGAAACGAAGACGCCGATGGTCACGATCATTGTTGATATTGAATCCTCCATCAGACTCCGTATCAACAGCATATTGATTTCCTTTGGCATTGAAATCATCTTCGACCTCATCAGTCCATGTTAGGCGTCGAGGTACATCATTGGTAGCAGCAGCAACAGGGGCAGCAGCCGGGGCAACCCACGCTCCTTTCTTCTCCAATTGCTCCACTCGAGTGGTGAGTACAGCAAGCGCTTCGTTATTGCTGTCTAGAAACCCTTCGATACGCTCAGTGTGCGTATTCAGCAAGCGGTTGAAGTGTTGTACAATGCCCTTCGTACGAGGTGTAAGTGGGACTTCGTCCTCCTCGTTTTGATGATCCGAACCTAACATGGTTAGTAGCAAACAAGGAAACAAGATCATAGTGATATATCCCTATCAACTACTAGGTGTAGGTGGCTCAAACTCTCTCACAGTCAAGCTTCTTATCAAGCTCTTACCGATTCTTACCAAGCAATAGGTGGTGATCGGCCGCTAGTAACGGTCTCAAACGCTCCAAATATTGGATAAAGCGATTGCAAGTGATCGGTACCTGTACGTCGGTAGAAAGTGTAGCTTAGACAAGCTCAAGTATGTAGCAAAGGTTAGCAGTGATCAGTTCAGAGAATGCAAAGTTAAAAAGTTGCTCAAAGTACTAGTCACTAGTATGCTGGCCTAGGCTAAAACCAAACTAGAGACGCGAGCGAGGGCACAAAAGTAAAAAGCTCAGATATTTTTTTGATGTCAGCAACAGCAAGTGAGCAAAGTTCACGAATGGCTGTGGGGAGGCTGTGGCGACGATATGGCATAGTTGTCGAAAAAGTGGAAAATTGCAGGGTAAATTTGTAATTAAAAGTATGACCCCATGAAAGCGGCAGGTGGGCTCTCTTTCAACACTTTGGTCACAATTGCAAAATTTGATTCTTCTTGGATTTTTTTATTTTGATTCTTTTTCTTTCCGAGTTAACAACTTTTTTTTGGAACTGACAAGAAATCGGTGGCTGGTTTTCCGAAGCAGATACAAGATTGACTTCCTTCTTCTTACCAATCCGAAACCAATTAGGAATCGGATTCCCCTTTCTTTTCTGACACACCCAGATGCAAGGTAGATGGATGCAGCGGTAGGTGGGCAGGTGTTGCAGCGGCGTAAGTGAAGGCGTGATCTCAACTCGAAATTCTAAAGGTTATGCGCTAAGACCAGCAACTCGACACGACGATGCAGCAAAGATTCAACCAAGCAAAAACCAAAAAGATATTGCAGGCACAAATTGGTTTGAACAAGGATGATCTAACCCTAATTTTTTTTGTGGACTTTTAGGTATAAGACAACACTAAAAAAAAGTGGGATATTCTCATTGATCAACCTCTCTCTGATACCAAATGATGGGACGTTGGGTGGTCCGATCTTTCGATGAGAACGACAACTATCGATTTGTGAAGATACTCTCACGATCCGGCTACCAACCGTACACGACTGATACACCCTGGCAATCGCTGAACCAACTTCGGATTGTTATCGACCGAACTAGAAGCATGATCGACCTGATCACGAAGATCTATCCCTGCAAGCGATCGAAGAACAAGCAAGAACAAGATAAACAAGCAATCTGAAATTGCAAATATAGATTGAATCACGATAAAGAGTTGGGGTTTCGAATACAGATATTGATGTTGATCTAGCCGACCAAGAAGAATATCTCAATAGCTTCACGAAGGAAAGACTATGACTAAACAAAACCCACGGAACCCTAATGGTTCGGCCAGATTATAAAGATGAGGTAAAAGAGGTCGATGGCCAGATAAGGAAACCTGAAACCGACATGGACTCTTTCTCTACTCGGACTCTAACTAGATATATGGGCCTTGACCCAACCAAAAGGTGACGCAGCACCATAACATAACTAAAATAAACCTAGATAATTATGGTATGATCGACGGTCAGGCGGCAGCACAGTTATCCCAATCAGTTGGTCGAACAGCAACTCCATCGATCCGTTAAGCAACACTGAGGTTCCTGATAAGAATAAGATCACAAGCATAAGGCAGCATCGAGTTCAAAGTATATGAATGTATTCCAATAAACGAATTTACCTGACAATTAAGTTGATGTGCGCGTGCTCTACTGATCGGTCCTATTGATTGGTGAGAAGCAATAGAAGTTGTAGGACCAATAGCAGTGATGTCCTCATCAGCAACCTCCCATAATTGCGCAGGATCCTCCGGAAGATGGGACATGATGTCAACATAAGGACGGGAACACTGCTCCTCCAAATTCTTTCGCGAAGAAATAGGAAGACAAGGGGACTTCATCATGGCTTCTTTTGTTGCATCTTAATCTTCTTGCCCCTTGGTGGACTTGGACCAAGAATGAACATCCCCCAAGCGTGGTAAGAATGCCGCAGGTTTTGGGTTTGGGACAATTTCTTCATCCAAAGGGTACAAAAACTCTTGAGTAACAGGAGGAGGCCTCTAATCAGAGTTAGTATCACCCTTGATTTGAGATGTCACCATCCCACAAACCATGAAATCTTTTCCAATGACTTGGATACTTGACACTTCAGTCATTGGAGCAAGAGCCTCTATAATCTTCTGGGGAGGAGTCATCACAGCTTCTAGTGGTGCTTCCTTCATGAAAACGTCATTTGCAAACTCAACTTCTTGTCTTGAAGTGATTGAAGAGGCTTGAACTTGCACAGCTCCCTGGGAGGTAATGACCACTCGTAGCTGCCTTCGCTTGGGGAGACCTGCAAAGGTGATGAGGACATCACTTTTTCGGATACACGCACTCCTCTGCTTGTTACACAAGGACCAATAGCGCGCAGCAAAGCCCGATTGTTGCATTGCCAGTGAACTCGTTCCTAAGTTTTTATATATATGGTTTTGAGAATGGTTTACTATCTAATAGTGATAATATTGTGCTTAGGAACCATGGAGAGGACCAGTAAGGACGAGAGGACCAGCAAGGAGCCCAAGTCGAGTTGGAGTTCGGGATGGATTCGAGTTGGAGTCCGGTTCGGCCATTCAGGAGCAGCCTGCATTCAAACGACCATAACTCCCTCATACAAAGTCCGATTGGGAT
The DNA here is from genome assembly GCA_019359835.1 of Pharus latifolius. Taxonomy (NCBI): domain Eukaryota; kingdom Viridiplantae; phylum Streptophyta; class Magnoliopsida; order Poales; family Poaceae; genus Pharus; species Pharus latifolius. The sequence goes on from CM033329.1 coordinate 39,433,073, forward strand.
GTTCTTACAGTCCACGGAGAAGCCCACGACGATATCTTTCCAATGGATCTATCCTTACATCCAAATTACTTCTGGATCGATGGAAATTGACAAAACAAGTTTTGACCAGATTCTGATTGGACCGAGTTGGTGCTGCGGCACCTTTTTGGTTGGGTCAAGTCTCGTGTATTGAGTTCGAGTCCGAGTAGGGAAAGAGTCCATGTCGGTTTCAGGTTTCCTTACCTGGCCACTGATCTCTTTTACCTCCTCTATATAATCATACTGAACCATTAGGATTCTACGGGTTTTGTTTAGTCATAGTCTTTCCTTGTGAAGCTATTGAGATATTCTTCTTGGTCGGCTAGATCAACATCAATATCTGTATTCGGAACCCCAACTCTTTTTCGTGATTCAATCTATATTTGCAATTTCGGATTGCTTGTTTATCTTGTTCTTGCTTGTTCTTCGATTGCTTGCAGGAATAGATCTTCGTGATCCGGTGGTTGATCATGATGCTGTCGTGGAGCTAGATGGTTAAGGAGGTAATGATACCTTTGACTCTGTTCTTGCATCGAAGAGATATGGAACATGATGTTCTCATCATCAGGATGGATGCTTCCGTCGGGCCAGACACGAACTTGTACATTTTTCAGCACAAGCTTTTCCAGTTCTTGGCCCAACATGTGACAATTTCTCCTACACCGATCATGCTTGCGATGATTGATCATAGGGACATGAGGGACCCTGGGCAGGCTAGGTGGTGTTGGAAGAAGTGGAGGAGCCTGAGAAGGAGGCATCCAAGTGCATCTTCCTTGAGATGGCAAGTCAACTTGCTTTCCACGTGAAGTAGGTGCCTGTAATGGACCCCTACCTTACCGAGATGAAATCAATGTAGGTGGAGTAGTCCGCATACGCCATTGTTGATGGACACGTGGCAACTGTTCTGGCCGATGAGACCACTGGTTCCAACGAGGCACCCAAGTATGGTGCATGTGTTGAGGATGGCGTTTTGAGGTGTCATGCCCTGAACTCCTAGGCTAAGAGGAGTCAAGCATATCACGATCTTGCAACCGCTCTTGTAGACTCTTCATTTGTGTTCACAGTTGTTGGAGTTGTTGCATCTCGTCAGCACTGGGAGAGGGTACTTCATTTGGCAACACCACAAACTTGTTATCAGCACTGGATGGGTCAGCTTCCTTAGAAATGTGGAAGCATGACTCCTAACCAGTTACCTTATCTTCGGGGGTGGAAGAAGTCGTCCGACCGGGCATTCTTGCTCGCTTGGTTGAATGGCACCTCTAGAATTCCCTCAGGATGGCAAGTCTCAATAAATCCTTGATCTTGCCATTCTGACACACCCATTCGTCAGGGAACAAGTTGTATGGTAGCATCACTATGTAGGGATACCGACAAGTCCTGTCAATGAGATCACTCACACCGAGTGACCAGTCCTCTTTGAGAATAGCAACACAGGCGATGAGAGTACCAAGTTGCTCTTGCAAGGCACTCACCTTGCAATACTTCCTTTTGAGGTTGCGTAGTCTGTTGGGGTTGTAAGCGTGCGGGAAAATGACATCTACCTCTGTAGAGTATAGGAGGCAATGCAGGACCGATAAGCGAAGCATCTACGTGATGAGAGGCGACATGGTGCTACCTGTTGGTGGATTGCTGACGAAGCCTATTGAAAATTGGGACTCTGGTCCTTAGTCGATCTTACGTAAATTTAGATGATGAAGTGTGAAGCTAATCTAAGGTGAAATTCAAGTAAATCAAGGTATCTATATCTAAGGAAAGGAATTTATACAGATTCGGGCTCTCTGATGATGAGTAATAGCCCTACTCCTGTTGATATTTCACTAAGAATATTAAGAGTTACAAGGAGAGAATAACAGGAGTTCTTGGATAAACTAAGAACAATCTCCTATTCTTGGTTACACAGTGTATGATAGTCTATTGGTTCTATCTCATAGGTCTTGTGTCCTTGCTACGATAAGATCATATGATCCTTTCTCTCCTGGCGATCCCCTTTTTATAGCTCGTCATCGGTCGCCGGTTACGGGATTGAAGAGTCACTGGGAGGCAAACGCGCACCATCCATAATGTGCAATTATGCCTGTTTGTAATTGCGCCTTTATCTTCTTTGACAGTTATTAGAAGTTAATTAAGGAGGCTGAAGATATCCAAGGCGGCGGTAACCACCGGGTATGGTCGAATAAGTCTAACCATATCACTTAGGTCGTGTACTAACTACGACCAGGTATAGTTATTCACTCACTCTCCACGACCTGGGAAACCTCGGGAAGATGTCTTTGTGACCAGGGTATTCGTGGGTATGTGAGACCATGAACTCCTCGACCTTAGTTTTGCGGGTATCTCGAGACTACGGACCCTGCGACAACACAAGCCGAGACCATAGAATAGGCTATGTCCAGAATATCTTGGACAGTCTTATTGTCTCCCTCTAAGGTCCATGAAGCCACAGAGAGGTATGCAAATAAATTGGATCTCATTCTGTAAGCCTTGCGACTATAGAATGGCAAAGGTGACTAACTCGGGTTATAATCCTCGTCAACTAGCCCCCGAATTTGAAATAACAAGTCATATACCTTGTCGTTTCAAATTCTAAATGTTTTAATCTAATTATATAAACATTCTGACGTTTCGCCTTCTCATATTGCAACTTTGGAACACTTCATTTTCTCACCGTGTGCCACTTCACTTCCCAAGAAGAATTTTGGGTGCAGTTGCCAGGCCATTATAGTGGTAAGATCAAAATTACCTCCGTAGTGAAGGTTCAGTTTATCATTAAGGGGTACACTGATGTCGTCATGCACATGACGTGGTTCCTATGCAAGTTTGCCACTTACTGTTGGGACGACCCTGGCAATATGATCGAGACTCACAGCATTGTAGTTGAACTAACAAATACTTCTTCAAGTTCAAGGGAAAAGACATCACTCTTCTTCCTATGACTCCTGAACAAATCATATCGAAAGAGATGCAGAAACTTTCTGACAGTAAAGTTGATGGTGTGAGTGAACATATGAGTGAGCGCCACATATCGGTGAGAGAGAGCCACAAACCAAATATGAGTGAGCAAAAGAACAGAGAGAAAGATAGTTTAGCTTTAATTGCTACAAAATCATATTTGAGATGAACACGCCGATGAAGGACATGTTCACGGAGGGTGGCCTGATCTTCACGACGTAGAATCTGGATAACTAGTATATGAAGATATCTGGATAACTAGTATGACCTGATGAAACGAGATAACCAACCACTTGCAAAGCAAGGACCTGCATATTAATGAATTCACCCAACCACACTCTGAATTACCTATCCACACGGCCACGCACGGAGTTGGCGCACAGATAGGGTGATCACGAAGATCGTTCAAGCAATTCCGAAGGAAATCACAAGAACAAATGATGAAGAGATTCAACTCTTAACTAAAACTAAGGCTTCAATCTGAAATTTCAATATCAATGTCTTATATCTTGTATCTTGTCTTGGACCTTACATCGAGTTTGAAAAAGATTATGTCGCTGCCCTCGTTCAGCTTCCATCATTTGAACACTAAGCACAGTCTTCTTGACCACAAGTGTTTGACCTTGCTCGAAAGAAAAACCTCCTTCTGCTTCAACTTCTGCAGTAGCGTCTTCGATAATGTCTTCGTCACTTTGAGAATCATATTCTCCATCTTGATGCCACCAAATCAACGCATAACTTTCAAATTCGGATGAAGCAGAGGCTACCTTTTCTTGTTCACTATCATTGCACATGAGAAGAAGTTTATCCATCTTTAGCTCCCAGTCAAGATACACTTCCGGATCTGATGAACTATTAAACTTAGGAATGCTGAGCTTGATCTTTGCAAGTCTTCTGCCATCGTGGTCGTGATGACGATCTCCGCCATGATGTCAGTTATGAGCATGGTACCTTGGTCGATAATCGGCATCCGTGTGCGGTGGCTACCAATTATCATAATAATAGTTGTTGCCTTCAGGGTGGTATCGGACTGGAAGTTGTCATTATAGTCATCACCACCTCCCCCATGCCGACCGAATTGGGGTGGTCGAAAAGCATGATCATGACCAGTTTGATGTGGTTGAAAAGTTGGAGAACCACGACGATTCTCACCTTCTACTGATCGCTCATTTTCCCGATGTCCTTCTGGTAGTGTAGGACGTACGTTTTTCCCCTGAGGTGGAGCTTCCGGGTTTATGACCGCAACTCGGAGTTGCTGCAGTTCATCAACAACTGAATCAAACTATCCCTCGACAAATGTTCGGAATGCAGCATGTTTAGCTCAAGTGACATAAGCTTATGGATTGTTTGATGAAGTGGATGAACCGTTTCTTGCTATCGGTTAATGTAGAAAAAGACAAAATATGTGGAATAGGAAATATATGTGGGATCACTCAATCTCACCTACTCTTACCAATCCAAAGTTCTTATGCTTTCCTGGGGAATGTCAGCGCATTCCAGCAATAACAAATGGGGCTTATCAGAGATTGATGTGGCGAATTGACAATGAGGTCTTTACGTTTAACAAGTGGATTTATATGTGGAGCTAGGTTAGGTAACAGATGATATAATCTGTAACTTAGCAATACAACATCAAAAAATAATCCAATGATATGGCAATCCTAAGTTGCTGATCACAATAGAGATGATATGCCAAAGGGTAAATCAACAATTGTACTACTTAGAGCAATTTTTTTATATCAGATGATATTTGACTCAAAGGATGGTCGATGATGATCAGGATATATATATATCTTCTTTTTTTTTGTTTTGTTTTTTTACTCTTCAAACACTAAATGAAAAGCTCAAACTTGAGGCACCAAGATTAACTCGACCAGCAATAAGAACTAAACCATGGATTAAAACTCGATAAAGTAAACTAAATCAACAGATTAAAATATGAAGCTAGGTGATATAAATTTTTTTTGTTGGCAATTTTCTGGACTCTAGGACGGAAAAACCTAAACTACTAATCAACAGAAATAAAGAAAAGATTCTAGCGTGGAAACTGAAGCTTTGATACCAACTGATATGAATACGCTGAAGGACACGTTCACGGAGGGTAGCCCGATCTTCACAACGTAGAACCTAGATAACTAGTATCAGAAGATACCTAGATAACTAGTATGACCTGACAAAATGAGATAGCCAACCACTTGCAGAGTAAGGACCTGCTTATCAATGAATTCGCCCAACCACACTCTGAATTACCTATCCCCAAGATACATTGGACCATTTAAGATAATCAAGAGAAAGGGAGAAGTATCATATAAATTGGAATTACCTGAGGGATTAGCAGGAGTGCATGACGTGTTTCATGTCTCTCAGCTCCGGAAATGTTTGAAGGAACCTACTGACCAGATAGATGTACAAGATGTGCCATTACAGAAGAATCTCACTTATCTTGAGCACCCAATCAGAATCCTAGCCACTGATGAACGTCAGCTCAGAAGGAAGAAAATCAGATTGTGTAAAGTTCAATGGAAGAATCATTCAGAGCAAGAAGCTACTTGGGAGAAGGAAGAAGATCTTAAGCAAACCTATCCTTATCTTTTCCTGTCTTAGGTAAATCTCGGGGCGAGATTTCTTTAAGGAGGGTAGATCTGTAACACCCTGAGTTAGGGGTGAAAACTTCCTTTCTCATCAAATGGCACGCATGCATGTATCTGTAGTATTAGTCAGATTAGTTTCTATCTCAAGCCCTAAAATCTCCAAAATCTATCCTATGACCTCAAATTAAGATCAGATTGTTCAGATGTGATCTATCAGTTACTCTGAACTTAAAAGTCTTCAGAACCTAGATCCAATTCTATCTCTAACTCCCAGAATTATCAACTCCTTCTGTTTTCGAAAACAGAAATACCTTATATTACTTAAATACCCTAAGTTTCAGAAATACAGATTTAATCCGAATCTTGACCAAGCTCAGACCAGATTATTTCTGGAATATGATCATGGGTATGTCAATACCTTAATATAAAAAGTTGACAGCCAGATTCTGCCATCTAGACTCTTTTTACAAATTAGTCCAAGACTTATCGCAAATTAGTCCTTATCTGATATCTGAAAACCTAAAAAGACTAAAATCTCCAGATTAACTCTAAATTCAGAATTTCTTCAGCAGATCTTTCCTAATTGCTATTTGCCACAAGTTTCTCTTCTGTGCAGATATCAAAATCGAACCCTAAATGCCAGAATTCGAAATCGACAAAACTCAAATCTAATTTACCCTAAATTACCCTATTTTCAGTTTGTATCAAAAGCTATCCAAATGTGCCAAATTTTATTTTCAATCCTTGCCAAATCATCTGTGGAATAAAGATTGCCAAAATAGCAGAATCAAATTCAGAACAGACCTTCCGAATCATTAGATTTACAGATCAGTCCAAAACTCAAAGAATTGAAATTGCAAATGAATCCATTTTCGACCAGGTCAACAGCAGCATTCGACCAGGCCGTTTGCTGTACGCGACCAGGACTCGCCGTGGGTTCTTGCGCCGTGCACGTTCGCCGCCGGCCAAGCTTCGCCGCACTTGTGACCGTGCATGCCAGTACGCACGTGTCCTTGCCTCAGCCGTCACCGTGGCAGCGTCGTTGCTACGTCGACGACCAGCGTTTGCTCCCGCGCGCGATCAGCAGCAACTTTGTCAGCAATCCATCGCCACGTAGCCTCGCCGCGCCAGTACTTGTCGCCACCGCTTGCTACAAGCTTCGCCAGGTCCCGATGAAGCGACATTGTGATCAGCTGAAGGCTTGTCGCCGTCGCATCACCGTTCTTCGCTGTGTCTTCGCCGCTGATGTCCAGCACGCAAGCAACCTCATCACCAGCAGTCAATCACTTCGTTGTTCCCCTTCGTCATCTTCGCCTGGCCTATTTAAACCCTACTGTGTGCAGCAGCTTCTCCACACTTCACCAGAAACCAGCCAAGTTCCAGAATTTGCTGTTTTCGTTTTCTTCTCCGGCGAGCCGTCGAGGAGGCTCACGGTGCCAGCACTCTACACTTAATTTCCTGCCAAATTAACAACATCAGTGAGTTCCCCTACTCATCCTCTCTGTGTGATAGCATTTAATTGTTCTCCGGTGGACTCTAACGCCGATGATCGCCGGAAATGGCTGAAAGTCGAAGATGCCCTGTTCCGGCAATGCTGGCCAATTTACCCCGAATTAGCCCTCGATCCTGTAAACAAACTTGATCAGTGGGTTATTTCAAGCAAGCCTGTAAGCTTAGAATCCCTAATTAAACATCATTCGAAGCTTTTCCCTAAACCGAGCTTCACCAGAAAACCGGCGATCGTCGCCAGGCTTCTCCAGTGATCCTCCGGTCAATTTGATGTTACCAGAAACTTCCCTATACCTCCTAGATACTCTCCAAGCAAGGAATTTAGTTCTCTCGGCCTGTAGCAGAAACCCCCAACTGGTAGTGTCTCTTCTCCGGCGCCGATGATCGGAAAAGTGATTCCAGCCATTTCAACCCTCGAAACCTTGTCATTTAGATGTGCCTTAGCCTCCTGAGTATTTTTGTCTTCTAGCCCGACACCTAGATCGGCCTAGATTGGAAGATATAGCCATGCCAAGATCTTGTCCAGAACTGCTCCAGTGCAACCAGTTCATCTCTGTTCATCATCAAATTTCTTGCTTTCCAGCCATTTTCAGCCCTAGATCCTATTGAATGATTTATTCCTGTTATCAATGCCTACCTCCCAGACAAAGTGGTGCATCATTTGGAGCTCCGGATCAAAAGTTATGCTAAGCCCTAGTTTCTGGCCATGTCAAGATTAATGCCAGGCTATGTCAGTCAGTGGCATTAGCCCTTTTCACTGTCTTCCAGATGTGCATCTTGAGCATAACTTTGTCCCTTAGATTCCTGAAGTTGTGATCTACAATTTCTTCTTCTACCACAACTTGAGTTAAGCACTCTAGCTTTTCTTAAAGCTATGTCGATGCTTTGAACCGAATGTCGACCTAAAGACGTTCGCTGTTTTTGAGCGAACCAGTCGCAATCTTGATATCATTCTGATATTTTGAGACATTTGGAACCTTGTAAACCTTTGACAGCTAATCTTAATATTGGTTTCCTTAACTTAACCCTAATCAGCCTCTAAACCCAATCATTTCAGAATCATCAAGACTTCATCTTTGCATCTTTGCATAAAGTATAATAATGTATGGAAAAGATTATGATTATTGGTTGTTTGTTTGATTGGAGAGCAGATCAAGAGCCCGAGTTCGAGGACTTCATTGCGGATCCGACGTCAACTGCTGTATCTTACGACGCGGAAGGCAAGTCATATCCTTGTTCATCTTGAACCTATATTTTAAATGTTGCTAAAACATAACCTTGAATATAGGCAATATTGCATGTGAAAGATTGAGAATGGTTGATTTATCAATTGGCAGTACTAGACTGATTATCTATAAAATGTGAAATAAACAAGTTTTGAGCCATGAACTATTATATGTATTTATATACTTATATTCATGAAATAAAACCCCAAGCCGTGATCAGAAAAATGGTATGGATGGCTGTAGCACTGGAGGTGCTAGACTGCAAAGGAATGCAGGCACTGAAGGTGCAGGGTTGTGGATGGTCTGGTCATTGGCATATAAGGACTAGAACCTTGTGTTGTGCGTCTAGTGGCATGAACAACGTGCTAACCGCAAGCCTGGTATGGGACAGGCCTGAACAAGTAATTATGTGGATCGCACATGAAACCCCTGCATGAGATGTGTAGTGATGCACGATAAACACGGAGCGCGGCTCCCACACATATCACTGAAGGTGATCAAGCACGCTGACCCAGTAATGGGAATAAGCAAAGGGGTGGAGGTTTGGATACAACCTGCCACAACTGTGCCTCGCTGAGAGCCACAGGGTCGGGGGTGAATTGTGAGTAAAACATAACAAAAGTTCTTGTTATTTCCACCTTGCCGCTCACAGTATGAAGTGAGTCAGGGGTCCAATCATTTTGTTATGATAGGAAAGGTTTGAAAGTGGAATATCTTGCGGGTAAATTGGTACCTCTCTGCAGAGTTAAAAACGTATTCGAATACTCCGAGCTCCCGGGTTTATAGGAGTCTGCTGCGGTGGATTAAATCCACGGGGTGTGACACAAGTACTATTTTCTAAATAAAATATGTTTAAATCAAGATTACCCAAATGACATGTGTTGTCATGATAAGGAGTGCTGCCGTGGGCTGTCGTGTGTCGACGTGTCGCGGTAGTGCTATAATCTAGTGAACATGATTGATGATGTTATATTATGAAAAGTGCTGCCATAAGATGAGATGAGAAAGGAAAAGACTATTTTACAAATATCCATAATTCTTGACTAGTCTAGATTCATATCATCACTACTATATGTACTTACTCTTACCTATGACTTGCTGAGTACGTAAGTGCTCACCCTTGCAACATTCAACTCAATAGATGGAGCCTACTTTGATCAAGATGATGGCACGGAGTATTACGTGGATCCAGAAGGAGGAGAATCAGTTCCGCCAGAGCCCTGAAGTGTGTTGTTCTGCCGTCAACTTCTTTTGTGGGAGGGTCACCTATCTTCTGCTGCGTAGTTAAATATTTTGTTAAACCCTGAATGCCTTGTAGGCATTGTAATCCTCTTTATGTAATATTAAGGCCAGCAGGCCACACTGCTTAATATTTTGTGAGTACTCTGTTGCAATGTAATATACTCCTGTGTTTGACTCATCCTGGGAAGTCAAAGGTTTGTGGTATGGGACTAGCTGCAGCGAGCTAGGTCTCTACAGGAGTAGTCGTTGTCCCAGTCTCGGGGCGCGACATGTATATTAAAAACTATGACCATGCCTCTCTTTTATAGAGGGTGGTATGTACAAAAGATAGAAGAATTAAACTAGAATTCTAATCTGAATTTAATTCAAAATGGAATAAAAATCCTAACAAACTATAAAAGACAAAAGATCCAAGTTGGATTCGGATTCGGACAAGATTTTTTTCTTCTTTGTAGTCGTTACTCTTTTCGGTCTCCTGATTGCATAAAATGTTGGAATTGAATGATTCTTGATGCGTTGGAAAGAAATTTTGAATACCTTTACAAAAAGTACTCACACAACCAAATTGGATATCTGTGCTGAAAATGGTGATTGATTGAACTTGGACTATCGTTTGGTTGGCAGACTGCATGCTGAGCAAAATTCTTTTGGTTGTAGCGGTTGCAATCCTTGACGGAATCGAGTGATCTTGGGCTCGTTGGAAAGCTTAGGAAATCATCTTTCCACTTAGTAGGTGTATGATCAGATTCGATGAAGTTATTTGGCCCATATGTGGCTATGTTCTTTCTGTTATGCTCTCCCTCTCTATTCCTTATCAATGTTAAACAAGAGTTATTAGGTAGCAACATATTCTCATCATACTTTAATTATTTAAGGAACAAAGTCACCTGTTGATGTAGTTGTCTAGCCTTCACTCGAGTGATTGGTCCTTTATATTCCTCGGGTCGAGCTCTAATGCTACTTGTGCTAGTGATGTCCTCATCATTCTCCCCCTCTTGAAAAGGACTCATCCTTGAGTCTGACAGCGTAGAACCAAAGAACGGAGAAAGGTCCAAAATATTGAATGTAGCACATACTCCATATTCCCTTGGTAGCTCTGTCTTGTAAGCATTGTCTTTAAGCTTCTGCTTTAGTCTAGTGGTCAAATGTAACGCCCTGTTGTACGCAAACTTCATGTGCGGCAAAAATTCTTCCCACTCTTTCAAGTTCTTTTTGATCATTGTCAGTGGTCGGTTTGGCAGCGTTGCTCCAGGTGTTAGATCAATTTGATGCTCGATTCCTCGTAAAGGAGGAAGTTCGGATGGTACATTTGCTGGAAATATGTCGTTATAGGCCTGCAAAACAGCGGTAGCAACACTAGGAAGAGCGGTTAAGTCATTAGCAGAAATCAAGGATTCTTTGTACAAGAATACAAAACAATCCGGTAATAGGTTGCTCACAACTCTCAAATCTGATTTTGTAGCTAGTAAAGCTAAGCTATCTTTCTCTCTTTTCTTTTGCTCACTCATATTTGTTTTGTGGTTCCCTCTCACCGATATGTGGCACTCACTCATATGTTCACTCACACCATCAACCGTACTGTTAGAAATTTTTCTGCTTCTCTTCTGATATGATTTGCTCCGGAGTCACAGGAAGAAGAGTGATGGCCTTGCCCTTGAACTTGAAGAAATATGTGTTAGTCCGACCACAATGCTGTGAATTGAGATCATATTGCCATGGTCATCCCAACAGTAAGTGGCAAACTTGCATAGGAACCATGTCGCACATGACATCATCAGTATACCCCTTAATGGTAAACTGAACCTTCACTATGGAAGTAATTCTGATCTCACCACACGAGTTAAGCCAACTAATGCGGTATGGATGAGGATGTTTGAGCACTGTAAGTCCAACTTTGTCCACCATCTCCTTACTAGCAAGATTATGACAACTACCTCCATCAATGATGAGTTTGCATACCTTGTCTTGGACCTTACATCGAGTTTGAAAAAGATTATGTCGCTGTCCTCGTTCAGCTTCCATCATTTGAACACTGAGCACAATCTTGACCACAAAAGTTTGACCTTGCTCGAAAGAAAAACCTCCTTCTGCTTCAACTTCTGAAGTAGCGTCTTCGCTAATGTCTTCATCACGTTGAGAATCATATTCTCCATCTTTGTGCACAATCATTGCTCGCTGGTTAGGACACTGAGATGGCACATGTCCTCGCCCTTGGCATCTAAAGCATATAATTTGGCTTGAGCGAGCAGAAGAACCAACGGATGAGGTGCTGGCTGTAGGCTTCTTCTCGGTGGTCGAAGCAGTGTAGATGATGGATTGGGCTTGGTCAAAGAATTGTTGTGTGGTCGACCCATTAGAGGAATCGGGGTTGAAGCATTATTTCTCGGTTGACGCCATGTAGAAGTATTGGTTGCCCGCGAATACATCTTGTCTTCAGCTACTTGTCGTTCCGCCTTTCTTGATAGATGGACAAGTTGCTTGAGATCCTGGTACTGCTGATAATTGACAATCATCTGGACATCTCTATTCAAGCCATTATAAAACCGAGCACTGGACTAGTTAGGTGTCTCCCTAACATCACATCTCATCAGAAGAATCTCCATCTCCTGGTGGTATGCATCAACACTTCGCGGACCTTGTTTAAGACCTTGTAGCTTGATGAACAAGTCCCGAGTGTAGTAAGATGGTGCAAATCTCCTTTTCATGACATTCTTCATCTCATCCCATGTAGCAATGCGAGGTTGATTTGCTTGTCTCCTTAGCTCATGATATTGATGCCACCAAATCAACGCATAACTTTCAAATTCGGATGAAGCAGAGGCTACCTTTTCTTGTTCACTGTCATTGCACATGAGAAGAAGTTTATCCATCTTTAGCTCCCAGTCAAGATACACTTCTGGATCTGATGAACTATTAAACTTAGGAATGCTGAGCTTGATCTTTGCAAATCTTCTGCTATCGTGGTCGTGATGACAATCTCCGCCATAATAATAGTTGTTGCCTTCAGGGTGGTAGTTGGACTGGAAGTTGTCATCATAGTCATCATCACCTCCCCCATGCTGACCGAATTGGGGTGGTTGAAAAGAATGATCATGACCAGTTTGACGTGGTCGAAAAGTTGGAGAACCGTGATGATTCTTGCCTTCTACTGATCGCGCATCTTTCCGATGTCCTTCTAGTGGTGTAGGACGTATGTTTTTCCCCTAAGGTGGAGCTTTCGGGTGTACGATCACAACTCGGAGTTGCTGCAGTTCATCAACAACTGAATCAAACTGTCCCTCGACAAATGTTCGGAATGTAGCATGTTCAGCTTGAGTGACATAAGCTTATGGATTGTTTGATGAAGTGGATGAACCGTTTCCTACCATCGGTTAATGTAGAAAAAGAAAAGAAAAGATTCTATCGCGGAAACTGAAGCTCAATTAGCTGAAGAAAAGATGTATTCGCGGGCAACCAATACTTCTATGTGGCGTCAACCGACCAATAACGCTTCAACCCTGATTCCTCTAACGGGTCAACCACACAACAATTCTTTGACCAAGCCCAATCCGTCATCTACACTGCTTCGACCAAACAACAATGCTTCGACCACCGAGAAGAACCCTACAGCCAGCACCTCATCCGTTGGTTCTTCTGCTCGCTCAAGCCAAATTATATACTAAGTCACCAGGCTGAAACAACATCTTCTTCTTATGTTTGTTGGCTTTCTCTGCATAGCAGCGTGTCTTCTTCTCAATTTCTTCTTTAGTTTTGGCATGGATTTTATTCACATAGTCAGCATGCTTTGTAGCTTCCATATTGGTTCTATCTTGGATGGGAAGTGGAAGCATGTAAAGTGGTGTAAGGGGTTTAAAGCCATATACTACTTCAAATGGACACAACTGAGTCATAGAATGTATTGCCCTGTTGTATGCAAACTGATGAGGACATCCCTAGCACAAGTAACACTAGAACTCGACTTGAGGAATATAAAGGACCAATCACTCGAGCGAAGGTCAGACAATTACATCAACAGGTGACTTTGTTCCTTAAAGAATTAAAGTATGATGAGAATATGCTGCTACATAATAGCTCTTGTTTAACATTGATCAGGACTAGAGAGGGAGAGCCTAATAGAAAGAACATAGCCACATATGGGCCAAATAACTTCATCAAATCTGGTCGTACACCTACTTATTGGAAAGATTATTTCCTAAGCTTTCCAACGAGCCCAAGATCACTCGATTCCGTCAAGGATTGCAATTGCTACAACCAAAAGAATTTTGCTCGGCATGCAGTCTAGCGAGCAAACGACAGTCCAACTTCAACTAATAGCCAGTCTCAGCACGGATATTCAATTTGGTTTTGTGAGTACTTATTGGAAAGGTATTCGAAAGATCTTTCCAACGCATCAAAAATCATTAAATTCTGACATCGTATGCAACCAAGAGACCGAGAAGAGTAACGACTGCACAGAAGGAAAAAGTCTTGTTCGAATCCGAATTCAACTCGGAGAAGATTTATTCCGAAATTCTTTTATCTTTTATAGTTGGTTAGGATTTTTATTCCGTTTGAATTAGATTCAGATTAGTATTCTAGTTTAATTCTTCTATCTTTTGTACATACTACCCTCTATAAAAAAGAGGCATGGTCATAGTTTTTAATATACAAGATACAAGATATAAGACATTGATATTGAAATTTCAGATTGAAGTCTTAGTTTTAGTTGAGAGTTGAATCTCTTCATCCTTTGTTTTTGTGATTTCCTTCGGAATTGCTTGAATGATCTTCGTGATCACCCTATTTGTGCGCCAACTCCGTGTGTGGCCGTGTGGATAGGTAATTTAGAGTGTAGTTGGGCGAATTCATTGATACGCAGGTTCTTGCTCTGCAAGTGGTTGGCTATCTCGTTTCGTCAGGTCATACTAGTTATCCAAGTATCTTCAGATACTAGTTATCCAGGTTCTACGTCGTGAAGATCGGGCCACCCTCCGTGAACGTGTCCTTCATCTGCGTGTTCATATCACAAACTCAATATGTGGTAAACAATCTTCCCATTCTTTTAGACTCTTCTTGATCATAGTGCGGAGGAGCATTGAAAGAGTGCGATTAACCACTTCTGTTTGGCCATCAGTTTGGGGGTGACAAGTCGTGGAAAATAACAACTTAGTCCCTAGATTGGCCCACAATGTCTTCTAGAAATAACTCATGAACTTCACATCTTGGTCAGAGACGATAGTTAACGGCATCCCATGCAACCGAATGATTTCCTTGAAAAATAAATCAGCTACATGTGACGCATCATCGCTCTTATGACATGGAATAAAATGTGCCATTTTTGAAAATCTATCAACTACCACAAGTATAGAATCCCTCCCCCTCTTAGTTCTTGGTAATCCTAAAACAAAATCCATGCTAATATCTTCCCAAGGTGCATTAGGAACAGGAAGAGGAGTATATAATCCGTGAGGGTTTAGTTTGGACTTAGCTTTGTGGCAGGTGACGCATCGTTGTACGAACCGCTCAACATCCTTCCTCATTCTTGGCCAATAAAAGTGATCAGAAAGCATCATATATGTCTTTTCTCTACCAAAATGCCCCATTACTCCTCATGTATGTGATTCCTGTAATAATAACAAGCGCACGGACGACTTGGGAACACAAAGTTTGTTAGCACGAAATAAAAACCCATCGTGTATATGAAACTTGTCCCATCCTTTTCCATTTTGACATTTAGAGTAAGGTTCAGAAAGGTCAGGATCACATGAGTATAATTCTTTGAAACTTTCTAACCCTGGAACTTTAACTTCCATTTGATTCAACAAAGTATGTTTGCGAGATAAAGCATCAGCAACTATATTTTCCTTTCCTTTCTTATACTTAATGATATAAGGAAAAGTTTCTATGAATTCCATCCATTTGGCATGTCTTCGGTTTAACTTTGATTGACCCTTTAAATATTTTAAGGCTTCATGGTCAGAATGGATAATAAACTCTTTGGGCCATAGGTAATGTTGCCATGTTTCAAGTACATGCATAAGAGCATATAATTATTTGTCATATATAGGATAATTCAATTGAGCTCCTAATTTTTCACTAAAGTATGCTATGGGTTTTCCTTCTTGTATAAGTGCTCCTCCTATACCTAGTCCACTGGCATCACATTCAATTTCAAAAGTCTTAGTGAAGTTAGGTAAAGCAAGTATTGGAGCTTTGGTTAAACACTTCTTGATGAGGACATCCTTTCTATTGATACAATCACAACGCATATGCCTACGTATCAACTGGAGGGCGCTGCTATAATACAAGGACCAATTACTCGAGCTCGAGCACGTCAACTCAATTACGAGGTGAGTACGTTTCTAGGCTTACATACAAGTGTTTTGCAGGGAGGTGCCACAGAAGACCTAGAATTCAAGTCAGGTTCGGCCTTGCAGACCAAGTGGACATCGAATTCGAGTTCGAGTCAATTTCGGCCATCCAGACAGCATCATAATGAAACGGCCATAACTTTTGATCCAGAAGGCTCCTGGGGGTCCACGAGTACTTGACGGAAAGGATTTTTTGTCGTCTTTCCAACGGATCTGGCCTCATGTCCAAATTCCATCCCAGTCAACGGGAATATGCGAAATATTTCGGATCACTTTTCCAGTCCGAGTCAAAGTGGGCCTTGGGCCTTGTAATCAAGTCCTACTCGGCCACCCTAAGGTTTTGGCCGACCTACTCATCTCTCCCTCTCATAAATAGCCAGCCGCTGCACCTTTTAGGGGTGGGTTTTGTTTGATTAAGTTAGCCTTTGCTACTTCTTGTAATCGCGCGTGTCGGTTAGACCGCCTGAATTACTTGTCATCGGAACCCCATTGTCTTGTGTTCTTTTCAATCAGATCTTAATCCATATACGCAAATTGAGTTTCTTGTTCATCTTGTTCTTGCTCGTTCTTTGATTGCTTGCAGGAACAAAGACCTTCGTGGTCAGGTTGATTGCGCGCCGGCGAGATCAATAACCTTCTGGAGTTGGTGTATCGGTCGCTAAGGCGCAACGTCCTGGATGGTTGTAGTCGGGCTGCCAACGTCAACTTACCCAAATCGAGTGTTATCCTCCTCATCGAAAGATCGGGACCGCAGTTTTATAACAATTGGTATCAGAGCCCCAGGTTGATTGGTGAGAGATTTCTAGTTCTGTGTTTTTTTTTTACCTATAGTCCAGAAAACCAAAAAAAAATAATAGTAGATTAGTGTCCAAGGTCCAAGCCAGTCGAGCCTTTGCTATTACTGCTTAGTGTTGCTAGTTGAATTTACGGTTGCATCGTCGTGTCGTTGCTGGTCGTAGTGTCTAATCCTTTAGAGTTTCGAGTTCTTGTCACGTAGCTGTCACCAGTACTTCGAGTTTGAGTAGGTTTCCTTATCGAGTCCAAGTCGAATCAGCACTGATTGCACCTTCTAATCTGAATCGGCTTCATCTTCGGATCAGAGTCGGTATCATCTTCGAATCAGAGTCAATTGTGACATCATATTTGTTTTCTTCCTGTTTCGAGTGATCTGCCAAATCAAGTTGTAAGATAAAAGGCAAGTGCAAAAAAAAATCAAAAAAAAAGAAGAAAAAAAAACAAAAAAAAGGAAGAAGGAGCCTTATTGCTTTGCTTTGTGTTTCAGCGTCGTGGTTGCTGTTCTGTGACATCGTTGGTGACTAGATTTGCGTCTCTAATATGGTTTAGCCTAGGACCAGCACGGTACCGCCGTTGAACGTTTATTCAACTTGCTTTGACTAACGTGGTTCTAGTTTTTCCATTGTATTCAGCCACCTATAGCTCCACAGATACTACTGCCACCCAGGTACTAGCGACCGGCATCGGTACACCATATCTCCAGGAGTTGTTGCCTTGCCGGTTGCCATCACCTCCTGGTAAGAATTGGTAAGAACTCGACAGAACAGGTTGAGTGTGAGCGCCTTGTTTAGACACATCCTAGTAGCTGCTAGGGATATATTTCCTGTTATTGCCTGCTCTTTTGCTTTTCTCTAACCATGGCAGGAGCTGAAGACGACCACTTCCAACATTCTCCTCGCACCAAAGGCATCATACAACATTTTGACCGTCAAGTAAGGGTGCGCACCGAAGCACTTGAAGAAGATGTGCGATTTACCAATGAACGCCTTGGCCAACTGGAAGCTGCTCAAATTGAGACCACGACTGCAATCATTGCTGTCAACACTTCTCTTCCTGAGATCATGAGGCGACTTGATGACATGGGACGTGCACCTCCTTCTGATATAGCGGCTGCTCACCGTAACCACGACAACCATGGTGTATTGGGCAGCGCAGTGGATGAGAACGATGCAGAATATATTGCCGACACCGAGGTTGAAGATGTAGATGCTCGTCAGTGACGTCAGTTACACCGCAATCGTATTGGCATGGGTCCTTTGCCACCACGTCGTGAGGTACGTGCTTTTGATGAATTCCATGGGAAGATTAAATTCACTATTCCACCTTTTGATGGTAAATATGATCCTGATGCTTACCTTACCTGGGAATTAACCATTGATCAAAAATTTTCTTGCCATGAATATCCTGAGAACAAAAGGGTTAGGGCTGCTACTAGTGAATTCACTGACTTTGCTTCTATTTGGTGGAGTGAGTATCGTCGTAAAAATCCAAATGCTGCACAAACTTGGGATGATTTGAAAAGAATCATGCGGGCTAGATTTGTTCCATCATATTATGCGCATGATCTATTAAATAAATTGCAACAACTGAGGCAAGGTAATATAAGTGTAGAAGACTATTATCAGAAATTGCAAATTGGCATGCTTCGATGTGGTTTAGAAGAGAATGAGCAGGCTGCCCTGGCTAGGTTTATGGGAGGGTTGAACCGTGAAATTCAGGACATTTTGGATTATAAAGAATACGATTCTATTACTCGTTTATTTCATCTTGCTTGCAAAGCTGAAAGAGAAGTGCAGGGGCGACGTGCAAGCACGAGGTCTAATGTTTCTGCAGGTCGTGCTAATTCTTGGACTCCTCATACATCCGCTGTCCCAACAAGCCGTCCACTTGCACCTTCTGCTCCCAATGACAAGCCAAGTATGACTTCAACAATTCCAGCCTCCAAGGCCTCCGGGGCAACAAAAGGGTCTGTTCAAGCAACCGCCAAGAGTTCGTCCTCCGTGGCATCTACCGGTCGAACTAGAGATATTCAATGTCATCAATGCAAGGGATATGGGCATGTGCGAAGTGAATGTCCAAGAAAATGTGTGTTAATTGTGCGAGATGATGGTGAGTTTTCTTCTGATAGTGAATTCGAAGATGAGACATATGCTATGCTTGCAGCTGACCATG
Organism: Pharus latifolius; assembly: GCA_019359835.1. Classification (NCBI taxonomy): domain Eukaryota; kingdom Viridiplantae; phylum Streptophyta; class Magnoliopsida; order Poales; family Poaceae; genus Pharus; species Pharus latifolius. Next base: position 39,451,925 of record CM033329.1, read on the forward strand.
CAGGAAGTGGAGACGAAGAAACACGCATTGATGCTACAGATGGAGGGCATGGCTATGAGAGTCTTATTGTACAGCGTGTGTTGAGTGCACAAATGGAGAGGGCAGAGCAAAATCAGCGACACAATTTGTTCCAAACCAAATGTGTGATCAAGGAGCGTTCATGCCGCGTGATTATTGATGGAGGGAGTTGCAACAACCTCGCAAGCTCAGCCATATTACATTCAATGGTTCAACAGCAGCGACAAGGTAAAGGTAACACGGTTGGTGAGAATACAATTTGCTATTGGACCCTATCATGATTTTGTTGATTGCGATGTCGTACCTATGCAAGTATGCTCTGTGTTGTTAGGTAGACCTTGGCAATATGATAAGGATTCCTTGCATCATGGTAGAACCAATGAATATTCTTTTGTGCATAAAGAGAAGAAAATTGTATTACTTCCAATGACTCCTGATGCTATTTTAAAAGATGAGATTGCTAGAGCTAGTAAAGATAAACATCAGGGGCATGCTAAGAGTGAAAATCAGAGTGTAGCAAAAGGGTTTGAGCAACATAAAAAGAAAGAATCTAACTCTGTTCGGGACAAGAAAGATGGGATTAAATTGAAAGGTGCTTGTTTTCTTGCTACCAAGTCTGATGTGAATGAACTGGATGCTAGAAATTCTTTTTGCTATGGATTGGTTTGCAAGGATGCATTGTTTTCCTTTGAGGATATGCCTTCTGCTTTGCCTTTGCTGTCACTAATCTTTTGCAGGAGTACTCTGACGTCTTTCCCAAGGACGTTCCACCAGGTCTGCCGCCAATTGGAGGGATCGAGCACCAAATTGACCTCATTCCGGGGGCATCTTTGCCTAATCGAGCGCCATACAGAACCAATCCGGAAGAAACTAAGGAGATACAACGCCAAGTTCAAGAACTGCTTGACAAAGGGTATGTGCGTGAATCTCTTAGCCCTTGTGCTGTTCCGGTCATTTTAGTGCCTAAGAAAGATGGGTCGTGGCGCATGTGTGTGGATTGTAGAGCAATCAATAACATCACCATTAGATATCGTCATCCTATTCCTAGGTTAGATGATATGCTTGATGAATTAAGTGGTTCTACCGTGTTCTCTAAAGTGGATTTGCGTAGTGGGTACCATCAGATTCGCATGAAGCTAGGAGATGAATGGAAAACTGCATTTAAAACTAAGTTCAGTCTTTATGAGTGGTTAGTGATGCCTTTTGGTTTAACTAATGCACCTAGCACTTTCATGTGATTAATGAACGAGGTTTTGCGAGCTTTCATTGGCAAATTTGTGGTGGTGTATTTTGATGACATCTTGATCTATAGCAAATCATTAGAGGAACATCTTGACCATTTGCGTGCTGTTTTTAATGCTTTACGAGATGCATGTTTATTTGGTAACTTTGAGAAGTGCACCTTTTGCACGGATCGAGTCTCTTTTCTTGGCTATGTTGTTACTCCACAGGGAATTGAAGTTGATCAAGCCAAGGTTGAAGCAATCCAGAGTTGGCCGACTCCTAAAACGGTCACACAGGTGCGGAGTTTTCTAGGACTTGCTGGGTTCTACCGTCGCTTCGTGAAGGATTTCAGCACCATTGCGGCACCGTTAAATGAGCTCACCAAAAAGGGTGTGCCATTTTTCTGGGGCGATGCACAGGAGATCGCCTTCAACACATTGAAAGATAAGTTAACACATGCACCCCTACTCCAACTCCCAGATTTTTCTAAGACTTTTGAGCTAGAATGTGATGCAAGTGGGATTGGTTTGGGTGGTGTGCTGTTACAAGGAGGAAAACCTGTTGCATATTTCAGTGAGAAATTGAGTGGGCCTAGTTTGAACTATTCTACTTATGATAAGGAATTATATGCTCTTGTTCGAACTTTGGAAACATGGCAACATTACTTATGGCCCAAAGAATTTGTCATACACTCTGATCATGAATCTTTAAAGCATATTCGAAGTCAAGCTAAACTAAATCGTAGACATGCTAAGTGGGTTGAATTCATTGAATCTTTCCCCTATGTCATAAAACACAAGCAGGGGAAGGAAAATATGATTGCTGATGCCTTGTCTAGACGATATACCATGCTTTCACAACTTGATTTCAAAATCTTTGGATTAGAGACAATTAAACAACAATATGTGCATGATGATGATTTTAAAGATGTGTTGTTGAATTGTAAAGAAGGGAAAACTTGGAACAAATTTGTCCTCAATGATGGGTTTGTGTTTAGAGCTAACAAGCTATGCATTCCAGCTAGCTCTGTACGTTTGTTGTTGTTACAGGAAGCACATGGAGGCGGGCTGATGGGACACTTTGGTGTGAAGAAGACGGAGGATATACTTGCTAGCCATTTCTTTTGGCCAAAGATGAGAAGAGACGTGGAAAGATTTGTCTCTCGCTGCACTACCTGTCAAAAAGCTAAGTCACGACTTAATCCCCATGGTTTGTATATGCCTCTACCTGTTCCTAGCGTGCCTTGGGAAGATATCTCTTTGGACTTTGTTTTAGGACTACCTAGGACAAAGAAGGGGAGGGATAGCATTTTTGTTGTTGTGGATAGATTTTCTAAGATGGCACACTTCATACCTTGTCATAAAAGTGATGATGCTACGTGAAATTGTTCGCTTGCATGGTGTACCAAACACAATAGTTTCAGATCGTGACACTAAATTTCTTAGCCACTTTTGGAGAACTTTGTGGGCTAAATTGGGGACTAAGCTTTTATTTTCTACCACTTGTTATCCCCAAACTGATGGACAAACGGAAGTTGTGAATAGAACTTTATCTACCATGCTTAGGGCTGTTTTGAAAAAGAACATAAAAATGTGGGAAGAATGTTTGCCTCATATTGAATTTGCTTATAATCGTTCTCTGCATTCTACTACTAAAATGTGCCCTTTTGAGATTGTCTATGGTTTTGTGCCTCGTGCTCCTATTGATTTGTTACCTCTTCCATCTTCGGAGAAGTTGAACTTTGATGCTAAACAACGAGCTGATTTAATCCTAAAAATTCATGAGACAACTAAAGAAAACATAGAGCGCATGAATGCTAAATTCAAGATTGCTGGTAGTAAGGGTAGGAAGCATTTAACTTTTGAACCTGGTGATCTTGTTTGGTTGCATTTGAGAAAAGATCGTTTCTCTGAATTGAGAAAGTCAAAATTGATGCCAAGAGCTGATGGTCCTTTCAAAGTTGTAGCAAAGATTAATGACAATGCATATAAGCTTAAGTTGCCTGCAGATTTTGGGGTTAGTCCCACCTTTAACATTGTAGATCTGAAGCCATACTTGGGAGAACAGGACGAGCTTGAGTCGTGGACGACTCAAATGCAAGAAGGGGAGGATGATGAGGACATCCTTTCTATTGATACAATCACAACGCATATGCCTATGTATCAACCGGAGGCCGCTGCTATAATACAAGGACCAATTACTCGACCTCGAGCATGTCAACTCAATTACCAGGTGAATACGTTCCTAGGATTACATACAAGTGTTTTGCAGGGAGATGCCACAGAAGATCTAGAATTCAAGTCAGGTTCGGCCTTGTAGACCAATTGGACATCGCATTCGAGTTCGAGTCAATTTCGGCCATCCAAATAGCATCATAATTAAACGGCCATAACTTTTGATCCAGAATGCTCCTGGGGGTCCACGAGTACTTGACGGAAAGGATTTTTCGTCGTCTTTCCAACGGATCTGGCCTCGTGTCCAAATTCCATCTCAGTCAACGGGAATATGCGAAATACTTCGGATCACTTTTCCAGTCCGAGTCAAAGTGGGCCTTGGGCCTTGTAATCGAGTCCTACTCGGCCACCCTAAGGTTTTGGCCGACCTACTCATCTCTCCCTCTCATAAATAGCCAGCCGCTGCACCTTTTAGGGGTGGGTTTTGTTTGATTAAGTTAGCCTTTGCTACTTCTTGTAATCGCGCGTGTCGGTTAGACCGCCTGAATTACTCGTCATCGGAACCCCATCGTCTTGTGTTCTTTTCAATCAAATCTTAATCCATATACGCAAATTGAGTTTCTTGTTCATCTTGTTCTTGCTCGTTCTTCTATTGCTTGCAGGAACAAAGACCTTCGTGGTCGGGTTGATTGCGCGCCGGCGAGATTAATAACCTTCTAGAGTTGGTGTATCGGTCGCTAAGGCGCAACGTCCTGGACGGTTGTAGTCGGGCCGCCAACGTCGACTTCCCCAAATCGAGTGTTATCCTCCTCATCGAAAGATCGGGACCGCAGTTTTATATCACTTCTTTAATTCATTAAAGGCATTTTCTTGTGATTCACCCCATTTAAACACAATTCCTTTCTTGGTTAGCTCATTAAGTGGGGCAGCAATTGTACTAAAATCTTTGACAAAGCGATGATAAAAACCAGCAAGCCCATGAAAACTTCTAACTTGACTAACATTTATAGGTGTTGGCCAATTTTTAATTGCTTCAATTTTAGATTCGTCGACTTCAATTCCTTCACTAGATAATACATGGCCCAAGAATACCACCTTATTTGTACAAAAAGTGTATTTCTCAAGATTAGCATACAACTTTTTCTTTTCTAAGCACTTCTAGCACTTGTTGTACATGATCAGCATGTTCTTCCAAAGATTTTCTATATATCAGAATATCATCAAAGGGCTCTTAGAACATGGTTCATTAAACACATAGAAGTACTTGGAGCGTTAGTTAATCCAAATGGCATGACTAACCATTCATACAAACCAAATTTAGTCTTAAATGCAGTCTTCCATTCATCTCCCAATTTTACTCTTATTTGATGATATCCACTTCTCAAATCAATCTTAGAGAATGTAGTAGCACCATTAAGTTCGTCTAACATATCATCAAGTCTAGGAATAGGATGGCGATACCTAATGGTGATATTATTAATAGCACGACAGTCCACACACATTCTCGAAAAACTATCCTTTTTAGGGACTAGAATGACTGGGACAGCACAAGGATTATGATGGGACATGGGGTGGTCCGATCTTTCGATGAGAACAACAACTATCGATTTGTGAAGACGACTCTCACGATCCCGCTACCAACCGTACACTACTGATACGCCTTGGCAATCGCTGAACCAACTTCGGATTGTTATCGACCGAACTAGAAGCACGATCGACCTTATCATGAAGATCTATTCCTGTAAGCAATCGAAGAACAAGATAAACAAGCAATCAGAAATTGCAAATATAGATTGAATCACGAAAAAGAGTTGGGGTTCCCAATATAGATATTGATGTTGATCTAGCCGACCAAGAAGAATATCTCAATAGTTTCACGAAGGAAAGACTATAACTAAACAAAACCCACGGAACTCTAATGGTTCGGCCAGATTATATAGAGGAGGTAAAAGAGGTCGGTGGCCAGATAAAGAAACCTGAAACCGACATGGACTCTTTCCCTACTCGGACTCTAACTCGATATATGGGCCTTGACCCAACCAAAAGGTGACACAGCACCATAAAATAACTAAAATAAACCTAGATAGTTATGGTATGATCGATGGTCAAGCGGCAGCACCGTTATCCTAATCAGTTGGTTGAACAGCAACTCCATCGATCCGTTCGGTCCTCCAAAGAAACATCGAGGTTCCTGATAAGAATAAGATCACACGCATCAGGCAGCATCGAGTTCAAAGTATATGAATGTAATCCAATGAACGAATTTACCTAAAAATTAAGTTGACGTGCGCGTGCTCTAGTGATCGGTCCTATTGAGCGGTGAGGAGCAATAGAAGTTGTAGGACCGATAGCAGTGATGTCCTCATCATCCTCCCCTTCTTGCATTTGAGTCGTCTTCGACTCAAGCTCATCTTCCTCCCCCAAATATGGCTTCAAATCTGCAATGTTAAAGGTGGGACTAACCTTGAAATTTGCAGGCAAGTCAAGCTTGTATGCATTATTGTTAATTCTCTCTAACACTCTAAAAGGACCATCAGCTCTAGGCAGTAACTTTGATTTTCTTAAGGCTAGAAACCTTTCTTTTCGCAAGTGTATCAAACAAGATCGCTTGGTTCAAAAATTATTTCTTTTCTACCCTGACTAGCAGCAATCTTGTACTTTTCATTCATACGTTCTATATTCTCCTTAGTGATTTCAGGCAATTTAAGAATCAATTCAGCACATCGTTTAGCATCAATGTTTACCCTTTCCGAAGATGGTAAAGGTCATAAATCGGCACTCCGTGTAGTCGAATGATTTCCTTGAAAAACAAATCAGCAACATTTGTAGCATCATCGCTCTTTTGACAAGGTATAAACTGTGCCATTTTAGAAAATCTATCCACGACAACAAAGATACTATCCCTCCCCTTCTTTGTTCTAGGCAGTCCTAAAACAAAGTCCATAGAAATATCCTTCCAAGGTGTGCTAGGAACAGGCAGAGACATATATAAACCATATGGATTAAGTCGTGACTTAGCTTTTTGACATGTAGTGCAGCGTGCAACGTAGCGCTCAACATCACGCCTCATCTTCGGCCAATAGAAGTGAACGGCCAAGATGTCTTCCGTCTTCTTAACACCAAAGTGTCCCATTAGACCTCGTCCATGAGTCTCCTGTAACAACAAAAGATGAACAGAGCTAGTAGGAATGCATAGCTTGTTAGCTCGATAAACAAAGCCATCATTTATCACAAATTTATTCTAGCTTCTTCCTTCTTTACAATTTAGCAATACATCTTTAAAATTAGCATCATGCGCATATTGCTGTTTGATGGTTTCTAATCCGAAAATCTTGAAGTCAAGTTGAGATAACATAGTGTGACGTCTAGACAAAGCATCAACAATAACATTCTCTTTCCCTTTCTTGTGTATAATAACATAAGAAAAGATTCAATGAATTCTACCCATTTTGCATGTCTACGATTCAATTTGCTTTGGCTTCTAATATGCTTCAAAGATTCATGATCAGAATGGATAACAAACTCTTTTGGCCAAAGGTAATGTTGCCATGTCTCCAAAGTCCGAACTAAAGCATATAATTCTTTATCATAAGTTGAATAATTCAGACTAGGTCTACTTAACTTTTCACTGAAATAAGCAACAGGTTTACCTTCCTGAATTAACACACCTCCAAGTCCAATTCCACTGGCATCACATTCAAGTTCAAAAGTCTTACCAAAATCAAGAAGTTGGAGCAATGGTGCGTTCGTAAGCTTCTCTTTCAAGATGTTGAATGATTGTTCTTGTGCATGACCCCAAACAAACGGAACTCCTTTCTTCGTGAGCTCATGCAAAAGTGCAGCAATGGTACTAAAATTCTTGACAAAATGTCTATAGAACCAAGCAAGTCCAAGAAAGCTTCGCACTTGGGTGACCGTTGTTGGAATTGGCCAACTTTGAATAGCTTTGATCTTGGCTTCATCAACTTCAATGCCTTGTGAAGTAACAACATAACCAAGAAACGAAACTCGATTGGTGCAAAAGGTGCACTTCTCAAGGTTACCGAACAAATGTGCATCACGTAAAACCTTAAAAATAGCATGCAAATGTTCAAAATGCTCATCCAAGGATTTGCTATAAATCAAAATGTCATCAAAGTATACCACCACAAATTTGTTGATGAAAGGACGCAAAACCTCATTCATTAATCTCATGAAAGTGCTTGGTGCATTAGTTAAACCGAAAGACATCACTAACCACTCATATAATCTGAATTTAGTTTTAAACGTTGTTTTCCATTCATCTCCTAATTTCATGCGATTTGGTGATATCCACTATGCAAATCAATTTTAGAGAACACAACAGAGCCACTCAATTCATCAAGCATATCATCTAACCTAGGAATAGGATGACTATATCGAATTGTTATGTTATTGATAGCTCTACAATCAACACACATACGCCATGATCCATCTTTCTTTAGAACCAAAAGAACAGGAACAACACATGGACTAAGGCTTTCACGTACGTACCCTTTGTCAAGTAAGTCTTGCACTTGACGCTGAATCTCTTCAGGCTCTTGTGGATTGGTTCGATACGGCGCACGGTTGGGCAACGAGGCTCCTGGAATTAGATCGATTTGGTGCTCAATCCCTCGAATTGGAGGCAAAGAAGAAGGCATATCCTCAAGTGAAAACAAAACTTCTTTGCAAACTAGAGCATAGCAATCAGATGCAGTAGGGTCTATCTCAGTTATTTCAGGTTTCGTAGCAAGCAAAATAGAACCTTTCAACTTAATTTCAGCATGGTTAGAACTAGGTTCGTTCTTTTTTGGTTGAACAAGTGGTTTAGCTACGATCTGATTTTCACCTTTGTTATTCTCTTTTTCTCTATTAGCTCTCTCCAATTCATCTTTTAAAATTGCTTCAGGAGACATGGGTAGCAAAGTGACCTTTTTTTGTTTAAACATGAGGGTATATTGATTAGTTCTACTATGATTCAAAACATCTCTATCATATTGCCACGGTCTACCTAACAATAAGGAACATGCTTGCATAGGTACGACATCGCAATCAACATAATTATGATAGGAACCAATAGAAAAGTGTACTCTCACAATGCGAGTTACCTTCAGCTACCTTCAGGCGAGGGTGCTGATTCGTGGTCAAGCCAAGCTTCTCAACCATGTCCATACTCGCTAAGTTGTTGCAACTTCCTCCATTGATGATCGTACCGCATGATCGGTCCTTGACAATGAACTTTGTTTGGAACAAGTTGTGACGTTGATTCTATTCAGCACGCTCCATTTGTGCACTAAGCACACACTTCACAATGGTGCTCAAATATCGATCATTAATTTCAGCACCATATTGTTCATGTTCAGCTTGTTGCCCTTCACCTGCATGGTCAATTGCAAGCATAGTATATTCCTCTTCAATATCACTAGCTGAAGTGTACTCACCATCATCCTTTATGAGTAGGGCTCACTGGCTAGGACAGTCATGCATGATATGACTGAATCCCTTACAACAGTGGCATTGTGTTTCTCGTGCTCTACCGGTAGAAGCAACCGATGATGAACTTTGTGCGGGGGCTTGGACTGTACTCGTAATCACCGTCAAAAAAGGAAGAACTTGAACCCGCCACAGCAAGCGTCTCTATGTCCGTCCCAGCACTCGAAAATCAAACACCTAACCCTTTACGTATAGAGTGGAAATTGGTAGCTCGTGTGGGTCATTACTCTTACTCGTCTCGGTAACTTGTGAGGGTATTGTGGAAGCACTAGGACGTCGGTTGTTGCTGGAGAAACTCGGTGCAGGTGCTCGGCTCGATGTGTTGTATGGAGCTTTCGGTTGGGCACCTCCGAAACTCCCTCTCAGCCTCAACTTCCGTCCCTGTACTTCTCTCTCTGCCTTACAAGCAAGATGAAACAGACGAGTGATAGAGTTGTATTCTTTATAGTCAAGAATGTCCTGAATGTCTCGATTTAAACCTCCCAAAAATCTAGCCATTTAAGCTTCATCAGTTTCTTCTAAACCACAACGTAACATACCAATTTGCAGCTCTTAATAATAATCCTCTACAGAATTACTACCTTGGTTCAGACGTTGCAATTTATTCAGCAAATCACGAGCATAATATGAAGGCACAAATCTATGTCTCATGACTCGCTCCAAAGCATTCCATGTTCTAGGTAGATTCTAGTTATTACAACAATATTCACTCCACCAAACAAATGCAAATTCAGTAAACTCGCTAGTAGCAGCCCTAACTTTCTTATCTTCAGAAACTTCAAAGCAAGCAAATTTTTGTTTTATAGCTAATTCCCAGGTGAGATAGGCATCAGGGTCATACTTACCAGTAAATGAAGGTATAGTCAATTTAAGCTTACCGAATGAGTCATCATGACCACGCACCTCTGGTGGTGGAATTCTTCTCATACCGTGGCGTTTGAAACGAAGACGCCGATGGTCACGATCATTGTTGATATTGAATCCTCCATCGGACTCCGTATCAGCAGCATATTGATTTCCTTCGGCATTGAAATCATCTTCTACCTCATCAGCCCATGCTTGGCGTCGATGTACATCATTGGCAGCAGCCGGGGCAACCGGTGCTCCTTTCTTCTCCAATTGCTCCACTCGAGTGGTGAGTGCAGCAAGCGCTTCGTTATTGCGGTCTAGAATCCCTTCGATACGCTCAGTGTGCATATTCAGCAAGCGGTTGAAGTGCTGTACGATGATGCCCTTCGTATGAGGTGTAAGTGGGCCGTCGTCCTCCTCGCTTTGATGACCCGAACCTGACATGGTTAGTAGCAAAAAAGGAAACAAAAACACTGTGATATATCCCTATCAACTACTAGGTATAGGTGGCTCAAACTCTCTCACAGTCAAGCTTCTTATCAAGCTCTTACCGATTCTTACCAAGCAGCAGGTGGTGATCGGCCGATAGTAGCAGTCTCAAACGCTCCAAAGTTTGGATAAAGCGATTGCAAGTGATCAGTACCTGTACATCGGTAGAAAGTGTAGCTTGCACAGGCTCACGTATGTAGCAAAGGTTAGCAATGATCAGTTTAGAGAATGCAAAGTTGAAAAGTTGCTCAAAGTACTAGTCACTAGTATGCTGGCCTAGGCTAAACCAAACTAGAGACGCGAGTGAGGGCACAAAGGTAAAAAGCTCAAAATTTTTTTTGACGTCGGCAGCAGCAAGTTAGCAAAGTTCACGAATGGCTGTGGGGAGGCTGTGGAGACGATATGGCACAATGGTCGAAAAAGTGGAGAATTGCAGGGGTAAATCGGTAATTGCAAAATTTGATCCTTCTCGGATTTTTTTTATTTGGATTCTTTTCTTATATATATATATATATATATATTTTCTGAGTCAACAACCTTTTTTTTTTGAAACCTACAAGAAAACGGTGACCGGTTTTCCAAGATTGATACGAGATTGACTACCTTCCTTTTACCAATCCGAAACCACTCTGAGTCGGATTCCCCTTTCTTTACTGGCACACACAGATGCAAGGTAGATGGATGCAGCAGCAAGTGGCCAGGTGTTGTACCGGCGAAACGAAGGCGTGATCTCAACTCAAAACTCTAAATGTTACGCGCTAAGACCAGCAACTCGACACGATGATGCAGCAAAGATTCAACCAAGCAAAAACCAAAAAGATATTGTAGGCGCAAATTGGTTTGGACAAGGATGATCTAACCCTAATTTTTTTTGTGGACTTTTTGGTATAAGACAGCACTCAAGAAAAAAAGGTAGGATATTCTCACCGATCAACTGTGCTCTAATACCAACTGATGTGACGCGAGTGGTCCGATCTTTCAATGAGAACAACAACTATCGATTTGTGAAGACGACTCTCACGATCTGACTACCAACCGTACACGACTGATACGCCCTGGCAATCGCTGAACTAACTTCGGATTGTTATCGACCGAACTAGAAGCACGATCGACCTGATCACGAAGATCTATTCCTGCAAGCAATCGAAGAACAAGCAAAAACAAGATAAACAACCAATCTGAATTGCAAATATAGATTGAATCACGAAAAAGAGTTGGGGTTCCGAATACAGATATTGATGTTGATCTAGCTGACCAAGAAGAATATCTCAATAGCTTCACGAAGGAAAGACTATGACTAAACAAAACCCGTAAAACCCTAATGGTTCGGCCAGATTATATAGAGGAGGTAAAAGAGGTCGGTGACCAGGTAAGGAAACCTGAAACCGACATGGACTCTTTCCCTACTTGGACTCTAACTCGATACATGGGCCTTGACCCAACCAAAAAGGTAACGCAGCACCGACTAGGCCCAATCAGAATCTAGTCGAAACTTGTTTTGTCAATTGCTGGCGATCTAGAAGGAATTTGGACATAAGGCTAGACCCATTGGAAAGATCTCATCGTGGGCTTCTCCGTGGACTATAAGAACATCCAAATCGGACTTTGTATGAGAGAGTTATGGTCATTTGAAGATAGGCTACTCATGGATGGCCGAACCGCACTCCAACTCGAATCCATTCCGGACTCCAACTTGACTTGGGCTCCTTGCTGGTCCTTGCGTCCTTGCTGGTCCTCTCCATGGTTCCTAAGCACAATATTATCACTATTAGGTAGTAAACCATTCTCAAAACCATATATATATAAACTTAGGAACGAGTTCACCTGGCAATGCAACAATCGGGCTTTACTGCGCGTTATTGGTCCTTGTGTAACAAGCGGAGGATAATGGTTGGTGCGTGTATCCGAAGAAGTGATGTCCTCATCAGAACCTCCCCAGCGAACTCACGTCCGGGGGGTGCCGACTATAACACCCCTGTTTTGCCAAACCCTAAAATAGCCAAAATCCACATCTTGACCCCAAACCCTAATCTGCTTCAGCCATTCCCTTCTAAGTGTTGTTCAGAACATTTTCCCCTTCGGGATCACCTCCAAAATCCCATCCTAAAACTGAGTTTCGACCCTTGCCGTCTCAGAACCCTAATTACCCTAATTTTACCCTAAACTGCTTTTTCCCAATTTTGTCAAAACTCTTCAGATCTTACCCGATCATACCAAACTTTGGCCGGATAAGTTCTAATAATCTTATACAACTTATCTGCGAAATCAGAATTCAGATCGGACCCTTAGATCTCCAGATTTGCAATCAAGTCCATTTCCTATTCAACTTTTCCTCACAGATCAGTCCCTGAAGCAAGATTTGAAATTGCAAATTAGCCCGGGCCTTCTTTTTAGCCCCTGTGCCGTTCGACCGCGCCCCGTTCGCCGTTGCCTCGCCGCAGAGCTCGCCACCGGCCATCCTCTCCGGTCGCCGCGCTCGTAATCGGTTGAGCCACCCCACGCGCACGTGATAGCCACCGTGTCATCGCCTCGCCCAGCGGATAAACGCCCTCGCCCCAGAGCCGTGTCTCGCGCGCGCAACCGTTGCCGTGGCATTTGCATGCGCGTACGTGTCGTTGCCGGAGCTACGTTGTCGCCTCCGCATCTGCGCCGTCCCGGACGAAGTTCCAAGGCACCCTGGCATTACTGGCAAAGCTGCAGCACCGCCTGAGCGCGATCACATCGCCGTCGCCATCGTTGCGCCTGTGCCCGACAAGCTTCTCCCCGGCGCAAGCAACCACTGTCGCGTAATCCCTCGCTAGCTTCGCCCCTGGACCTATTTAAACCCCCCCTCAGTGCTGTGAAGAAGCACAACTTCAAAGACTTAGCCAAATTCCCAGTTTTTCACTGTTTCCCTTTCTTCTCCGGTGAGCTGTTTCTGGAGCCACCGTCGCCAGAGCAAACCGTAGCCCATCTCTCCAATCCAGGTTCACCAATAAGTTCCCCACACCCATCTTCCCGTGCCCAAGCAAGCAATTGCATCATAGTGCTCCCCATCGCCGGTGATCGCCGGAAAACCAGAAAACCCCTGTTCCCTCAATGCTATCCCATTCAGCCCGAATTAGCTCTCGATTCTGTAGAAGAACTTGATCAGTGAGCTTAGTAGAGCAAGCCTGTTGAATCAGGATCCCCAATTGCGCTCAAATTGAAGAAATCCCAATTTGGAGGTCCACCAGTTCGCCGGACCTCGTCGCCGAGCCCCTCCGGCCGATCTCCAATGAAATTAACCCCTCCAGTAGCCTCCTCATACCCCACAGATCGCCCTCAAGCTTGGAATTGAGCTCATTCGCCCTGAATAAAAAATCCCCGAGCTCCAGTGTCATCTTCTCCAGCGCCGGTCGCCGGAATTCTTTCCCGGCCGATTTAGCCGACACCACTTTGTCCCTTAGCTTCGCCTCACCTCCCTGAGCATTTTATTCCACTAGCTCGACACCTGGATCTGCCTAGATTGTGAGTTATGCCTTTGTCAAGCTCTTGTCCAGATCAATGTCTGTGCCGTGTCGCCACCGCAGTTCATCGCCGGATTTGGCCACCCTCCGGCCACTTTCAGCTCTTGTCCCTGTTGAGTATTTTATTCCTGTTAGTAATGCCTACCTCCCAGACAAAGTGTTGCATCAATTGGAGCCCTGGATCAAAAGTTAAGCCATGCCCTAGTTTCTGGCCATGTCCAGCACTATGTCAGTGCATGTCAGCCACTGGCATTGACCTTGTTCAGCCCCTTCTGGTTGAGCAATTGAAATTCCACCTTGTCCTTTAGATTCCTGGAGTTGAGATCTACATCTTTCCCTTCTATCACTTCTCCAGAAAACCATCCTAAGACTAGTTTGAAGCCATGCCAAAGCCATGAACTGAATGTCGACCCTTCGACGTTCAATCCTTTTTAGCCGTTTCTTCGACCAGAGCCCTTGTGACCTTGCCCTAACCTTTTCCCCTGCATGCATGACTTATTTACTTAATACTTTCTATAGAAACTATTTTCAGTATGCTTATGTGGTATGTGTTTGTGTGTTGGTTGATTGCCGCAGAGTCAGAAGTTGAAGGAGCGGAAGAAGTCTTTGAAGATCCGTCTGAGTATTTAGACCCAACATCGCAAGGCAAGCCTCATTCCTTTGATCATGTCTCACCCAATATTTTCATATGAAGTATATTCACTGTTTCTTACTATGCATGCTTATTTGAAATACAAGTTATGTTTGAATGACATGAGTAGATATTACCTAATGGATCATGAAACCCCTTTTTGTTATTGAACCTTCATATATATGCTTTTGTCACCCTAGGACTCACATACTGAATATTCACATTAAACTTGAAATGGTCAAATACATGAGAAGTTATGATCAAAACCGTTTTGTCAAGAAAACTGATAAAAGGGATCAGTAGCGAGGATTGGATTGTATGGAGAGGGTGCGGTGCGCACCAGGGAATGTGAATGTTCCTCACTATTGGTTCATAAGGACAAGAACCTTGTGCTGTGTCTCTATGCGAATTGTAAACGTACCAACCACTTGCGTGGTATGGGACAGGCACAACTTAGTAGCTTTTTGGTATTAACAGTTCCCTGCATGGTTTGTCGATCTGGTTTCTCGCGTGGAAACTGGTGGGCCAAGGTTCGGCCATGAGTGATGTGAGTTCAGAAAAATAATGAGAGGAAAAGGCGTAAAAGAAGGAAGGCGCCCTAGACCTGATTAAGCCGTGAGCGGTTGTAATCTTGAACGGTCGTATGTCTTGCGTGGACATAGACCAAGGCTATGTGTCCTGCGGGAACATAGACCAGAGAGGCTAGGAAGTAAGGCAGTGGGGAAGACCCACAACGGTACTTGAGACTTAACTGTCTATTTACCGGGCGGGGATACTGTTAATAGTGAACTGTAAAAACGTTGTGTGATCTCGGCCTTGTCACATGTGTATAAGTCACATGGAGCTGATCCGACTTGAAAGCCGAGTGAACCAGTGGATTTAAAAAGAGGTACACCTTTGCAAAGTGTAAAAGAAGTATCGGATACTCTGTACTCCCAGGTTCAGGAGTCTTTTCGTAGTGGATGTTATCCATGGGTTATAGCACAAGTAATGTTTTGGAATGTTTTCATAATGCGGTTAACAAAGTAGTGACTCATGGGAAACCACTACATCTAATGTTCTATTGAAAACCTGTTTAATGTTTAAAGTATCATATTTATGACAAAGTACTGTTTTACTGAACAAATGACTTGGAAATTATATATCTCTATCCATATGAAACTAAAACCCCGGAATCATATGTTTCACCCTCATGTAAGTACAATTGCATTAATCCCCGGAATGAGTGTTGCTGAGCACCAAGTGCTCACCCTTGCATTTATATCCCACTGTAGAAGAGGGATTCGAGGATCCCGATTCCTTCAGTTATGAGTACTCAGCAGAAGATGGAAGTGCCCCGGACAAGCCCACGTTCTAGAAGGTTTATGCACCAAGTCAAGTCAGATGTGGGAGAAGCCCCTCCAACCCCGCTGCTGATGGAAGCCAAGCTATTCGTCGTCGCTTTGTGTTTTATGTTGTGTGTTCGGTACTTGGATACCGATTCTGGTTCTGATAAACTAGTTATTTTCTTAGCAACTCTACTTAGCGCCATTTTCGGTGCTTTGGCTATGTAATATTGGCCATGTTGGCCTGATACTTGTTTAATGATATTATTATGCTTGTGTGGTTTGAGCTCATGTGACATCATGCTGTGTGTAACCTACCTGGGCGGTTACCAAGGTGATCCTCAAATGGGGGTCTCACACCGACTGGACTAGAGTTCCCACTGGTCAACTCGTGCTGCTGCACACGTGTTACACATGTTCGGAAAAATCTGCCATGGTACATTTTTATACCATGACAGTTGGCGCCAACCGTGGGGACGTGACGATTCGCCATGGCTCCCCCAAGAACGAGAGCTCGTGCTCTCCCCCTCTCCGGTGATGCCGGTCCCAGTGACCTGGTGCCACCCCCGCAAGATGTTGCAGTCATGGTGCTGCCATCCGGGGAGGCCCGGAGTGAGGCGCCTCCTCCTCCTACTTTCCCCGAGGAGGAACCCCCGCAACGAGCTCGGTGACCGCGACCATGTTGGTGGGGACAAGTGCCCCCCAACTGACTGTCTCGGTTCCCAGAGACCCATTGCTCGGGTGACGTGAACCCCGCAGCAACAAAGTGGTGCGTAACTCAACGACCAAGACGGGGAATCCCAAGACTTCACGAACAAGTTCGAACAGGTAGAATGGCACCACACAAAGACACCCGCGAGCCAAAGTGATAAGCCAGTTGAACGCCACAAGATCAAATCTTGATAAGTTCAGAGAATCCTTTCAAGAAGGAAAGAAACACGAGGTTTCAAATGATTCAAATCATCAAAATCTGCCTACAAAACAACCTATAGATAGGTATTTATAAGCTAGGAACAACCCTCCTAGTTAGGTATGAAAAGAAAAGAGTTGTACCCTTTGGTAGGTATGAAAAGAAAAGAAAAGAGTTGCACCCTTTGGTAGGTATGAAAAGAAACGAGTTGCACCCTTTGGTAAAAGATATCATTATGGTTGCATGGCTGCAAGTGTGAACTCTAAATGGATGCATCTTTTGGTTCATTTGGTCCTTCTAGCTTTCAAATTTCGTCACTCCTCATGGCAGCCCACAAAAGAAGTGATTAACTCTTTATTCCACACATGCAATATCATATCTAGGGGCTGGTTATGATGTATAATGATAGTAGCCTTCTTCTAACTTGTTTGACTCAGCATAGTGACTAGAATCAAGCTGGACGCCACGTCACTCATTGACATGTTACTGGTTTGCTGAATCACCACATATATGGCATCTCTGAATTGGTTTGCTCTTGCTCTTGTTATTGGTCTAGGTGGTAGCTGAAGTGGATCAGTTGTTAGATGTTCTGCATCATGCTCCTCCTCTTGAAAAGGATTTGTCCTCAAATCTTCATTCGTCTCATCACCTTCGCATGAATCTCTTTAACAAAATCAGCTTTCTCTTGTTGTTCTCCCCATTTGAATGCAATGTTCTTCTTGACCACATTAGTCAATGGAGCTGCTACTTCGCTGAAGTTGTGAACAAAACGCCGGTAGAAACTTGCCAAACCATGGAAGCTTCTAACTTGAGTCACTGAAGTAGGCGTAGGCCACTCTCTGATTGCCTTGACTTTTTCTTCATCCACCACAATACCTGCTGCACTTACAACAAGTCCAAGAAACACAACCTTATCTGTGCAAAATGTACATTTCTTAAGATTAGCAAACAATTTTTCTTTTTGTAACACTGCTAAGACTTGCTTTAGGTGTGCTACATGCTCATTCATGGATTTGCTGTAAATCAGTATGTCATCAAAGTAGACAACCACAAATTTTCCAATAAAAGATATCAAAACATGATTCATAAGTCGCATGAAAGTGCTCGGTGCATTGGTTAGGCCAAAGGGCATAACTAACCATTTATATAAACCTTGTTTTGTCTTAAATGCAGTTTTCCATTCATCACCTTCTTTCATTCTAATTTGATGGTAACCACTTTTAAGATCAATTTTTGAAAACACACATGAACCATGCAACTCGTCTAGCATATCATCGAGTCGTGGGATGGGGTGTCGATACTTTACCGTGATGCTGTTGACAGCTCGACAATCAACACACATTCTAAAAGTTCCATCCTTCTTTGGCACTAGTAGCACTGGTACAACACATGAACTCATGCTTTCTTGAACATACCCTTTTGCCATCAACTCTTCAACTTGTCTTTGTATCTCCTTAGTCTCCTCGGGGTTGCATCTGTATGCTGGCCGGTTTGGGTATGGTGGCACCCGGAAAAAAGTCAATTTGATGTTCAATTCCGCGAATTGGAGGTAGTCCAGGGGTACATATTCAGAAAAAACATCTTCAAATTCCTGCAAAACAGATTTGACATTTCTTGGAATAGAATGGATTAACTTATTAGTGATTTTAAGCACCTCCTTGTATACAAGAAGTATAAGGGGCTTCTTGCTTGAGATTGCTCTTTTCATCTCGCTCTTCCCGGCAAGGAGACATTTTCCTTCTCTCTCAGATTTATTTGTGGCACTCAAACTCACTTTTTCATTTGTGCCACTCACTCCCTTATTTTGTTTGGTGGCACTCATTCTCTCTTTTTCTTTCAACTCAGCCTTTCTCTCTTTTCTCTTGATATGATCTTCAAGGACTTCCTTTGGAGTCAAAGGAATGAGTGTTACAGATTGTTGATTGAACGTAAAAGAGAATCTATTGGTGTAATCATCATGCATGACCCGCCTGTCATACTGCCATGGTCTTCCCAACAGAATATGACATGCTTGCATTGCAATAACATCGCAAAGTACCTTATCAGTATATTTGCCGATGGTAAATGTCACAAGTACTTGCTTGGTTACCTTCTTCTCTTCACAATCATCCAACCATTTCAGCCTATATGGTTGTGGGTGCTTTAGAGTTGGTAACGACAACTTCTTTACCATCTCCAAACTAGCAACATTTGTGAAACTTCCTCCATTAATAATGACACTGCAAACCTTATTACTCACAAAGCAGCGAGTATGGAACAAGGTTGTTCGCTGATTACCTTCAGTGGTGTGCAATTGCATGCTAAGGACTCGTCGCAACATCAAAGTATCACCTTCTGCAGCAAACTCACCATCAATCTCAGCATCTTCAAGAGGTGGCATGTCATCATCTCTCAACTCCTCTTCTGATTCAACGTCTCCATCCGCATTGAGTATCATCACTCTCTTGTTTGGGCATTCATTAGCCTTATGACCCCTGCCAAGACATTTGAAGCATTGAATTTGACGAGTTTTTGAGCTAGATTCAGCCGTACCTTGTTTCTGAAAAATAGCTTGCTTTCCATCTTTAGAAAACTCATTCTTAAAATTACTGTTTGCTGTAGGTACATCCTTCTTATATGGAGGCTTCCATGAACTTGAATTTGAGGTGTTTGCTGTTCTTGTAGCCATGGATTTGCGCTTCGTTTGTTTTTCCACTAGAATAGCTTGATGCAACAAATCTGTCAACTCTACATAGTGTTGCATCTCCACCACATCAGCTATGTCTTGATTCAACCCACTGAGAAATCTTGCCATTGTAGCTTCTCGGTCTTCCTGCACATTAGCTCGTATCATGGCGACCTCCATTTCCTTGTGGTATTCATCGACACTCTTTGAGCCTTGCTTTAGACATTGGAGCTTGTTATACAACTCCCGATGGTAGTAGCTTGGTACAAAATGTCTTCTCATGATAGTCTTCATCTCATCCCATGTATCAACAGGAGGCTCACCATATCTTCTTCTTTCAGTCACTAGTTGATCCCACCAAATTATAGCATAGTCAGTAAACTCAATTGCAGCGAGCTTTACCTTCTTGGCTTCAGAATAGTTATGGCACCCAAAGATCATTGCAATCTTTGTCTCCCATTCCAAGTAAGCTTCAGGATCGCTCTTTCCTTGGAAAGTTGGAATCTTCACCTTCACTTTCCCCAAGTCATCATCTAGCCGTATGCGTCTTGCATGACGTCCACCATGCTGGTTTTGATGTCGTGGAAACAGGTTTTCAAATTCACCATCATCACTTCCTGCCAAGTGTCGTTCTGACCTTCCATCATTTGCTCGGTCTTCAAGATTGTTAACCCTTTCTTGGATTGGTGCGATTTCATCCCTCATCATTTGCCTTAGTGGAGCTAACGAGGCCTGCACTTGTTCAGCTGTAAGTTGTTTTTCACCTGCCATATTGTGTACCTAAAAGTTAGTATTCCTGACAAATAACACTCGGGGTGGAATCTCTTCCTCACAACTCTCTTTTTTTCGCTAATTCTTTTCACTCAAGGGTAAACCTGCCCCTCTCAAGTGTTTAAACCTTCGTTCTTAATCGGATTCAAGAACAACAAGACTGCTGTAGCAAATCAAATGTGGCAAATCACAAAAACTCAAAAGGACAATGGTGGTGAATATGAGGAATGGAACAAAAGAAATAGAATATGAAGTGTATGCAAAGGGTGGGAGTAAATCAAGGAACTAGAACACAAAGTGTAGCAATGGATTGGATGAGAACAAGATGGTTGCAACAATGAGTTGTTTTAGCTCTCTCTTTTTTTTAATCTCTCTCTATGTTTTTTTTATCTCTCTTTTTTTTGAAGCTGTCTCTTTTTTTTTTTTGAATCTGTCTCTCTTTTTTTTTCTTTAAACAAGGATAACTAGAACTCGTGTGCAACAAGAACTCAAAAATCCAAAAGATGTGACTCTTGCCTAACCTGTGGCAGCAACCAACACCTTCGTGGTCAGGTTGATTGCGCGCCGGCGAGATAAATAACCTTCTGGAGTTGGTGTATCGGTCGCTAAGGAGCAACGTCCTGGAGGTTGTAGTCGGGCCGCCAACGTCGACTTCCCCAAATCGAGCGTTATCCTCCTCATCGAAAGATCGGGACCGCAGTTCATATCAGTATGTTAGATGTACAAATAAATGTAAGTCCGCACTAATATGAACCTTGCGGGTCCCTAAAATTCCCCTTGGTTGATATGACCTCCACAAGGAAAAACTCAGCGAGCATCCCTCGGACCATACCAATCTGCTGAGGGTCAAAGCTTTCCGAAGGGAAGTCAACCCCCTGCAGCAAGAGTTGGTACATAAAAAATTAGCTCAATGCAGTTGTAAATTATGCCAAATCGATACAAAGGGGAGCAGTTGTATACCTCGGGGAAATTTGGTCGGTGAGGGGTGATGATCAGGTCATACATGTGGCGCATCACGTAGAACCCACATGTATTGTCATTCGGCTGCTGATGGCACTACCAATTTACAGACCGAGAGTTAGCTGGGGACACGTTATAAAGTAAAACAGATGCCAGTTGAAATTTGTACCAAAAATTGTAACCACTGAAACTTATCGGCTTACCGCTCGTGTTGTCGCCCTCCCTCGGCAAAGTAGTTCGTGAAAACCCTGCAGATAGTCAAAATTGACAGTTTGAGGATAGTCGAAATTGACAATTTGAGGACAGTAAATCTAGATGCAAGATAGGTCCATATGAATATCATAACCTTTCGAATACATCTCGTGCGCCGCAATACTCGTACGCTTTCCTTTGCAATAAATCAAGGTAGAACACCTTGTTCCTTTTCGGAATAAGTACTAGCAGGATCCAGTGGTAGCTACATGTTACACGTAAAGAATTAATAATTTAATCTAAGTTTGGGGGTGTGCATATGGAGACACTAATCTACGGGTGAAGTACTAATGAAAGCACTCACCTCTGGTTGTATTGTACAAGTATGTACTCCTTGTCGACTTGAGCAAGCAACCCTCTTTTGATGTAGTCGACAATGAAGTCTGCGTCGGTCCTAAACATCACCTCGGCGACCATCTGGGGGTCCAAGAAACCAACAGGTTTGCCCTTAGATTTGGCATAGCTGGTCATGCAGCTACACGGAAGTAACCAATTAATAAATGACATATATCCGTATATGCACGAACAGGCGTAGGATAGTAGGATACTTATAGCACCCAAGACCGTAGGATTGACAAGTCGAGCGCATCTTTGTTCAGTAAATTGTGTAAGCTTTCGAAGGTCACCGGGTAGGTCCCAACGTTGTTATGGAACTCTGGCACGGTGTACTTGACCATGATGTGCGTCGGACGCTGCGTCCTAATCTGGTTTGTCCTCTTCATGTACCATGCATGCAGGCTCTGGCATGCTAACCCCATGCTAGAAATTGCGGCATCGGAGGCCATGGGCATCCCTAGAGCGAACGGTATGAGAGCTGGCGCACTGTTCTCACTCTCCTTCGCCGGGCTCTTCTTTGCTTTTCCCCTACTAGCTAGCTTCTTGAATGGTTGCTCCTAGTCAGAGTCAGCTTCGTCATCAGACCCGTTGGATGGCTTCTCGGAGGGGTCGGCTGGCTTGTAGGCCGAGTGTCGGTCTGTGATGTAAGAACTTATGTATTAGGACACTAACTCCGAGGGCTATTATTACAGTGTGAATTATGAAACTGGTAGAGGAATTACCTCATCTAGGACGATGTCTTTCTTCGGCCATTGCACGAACGTGTGCACCGCATCCCCGAGAGTGCTAATCTCGTCGTTCGGCGGCTTCTCCAACGGAAAACCCTTGCAATGGTCGAAGACACTGTCCACCTAGACCTGTGCAAAACCCTCAGATAGAGGGGCACCGTGGATTGTGGCCCCCGCCGTGCATGGTTGCACCATCCCACGACCAGCCTCGATCGGGAAGAGACCGGCTAGCACCATAAGCTTGTAGGAGGTGGGTTCCTACAAACAGCGCGCATTAACATATTGAATTTCACCACTTTTCACTTTCGAATGAATTAACATAGACAAACAGTCATTACCTGCAGAAAGTACACCAGATACTTTGGAGAGGGCTCTGTCTGCGAAGACCCCGGCGCAGACGCGCAACTACTATGGTGGCCAAGAATGGGGGTCGATACTTCCTTTGCTACAAGGGGGGTGCCCTGGGTCGCCTTTCTTATCTCTTCATGCATGGACCGCATCTCCGACAACTGCTGCAGGAGTGCTTTGTCCCAAGCAGCGAACTCCGATCGCATCTCCTCCTTGAGCCGTTCATCACAGGCTTTGTGGGATCTCTTTCTCCTCTTAGCCGCCTCCTCATCATCAGGGAAACCATCCCTCCAAGGCACAGTGGCACCGAGGCCGCGCACGCGGCCTAGATGCTCATTGTTTCCTAGCGCTGCCATGAGGAAATCCCTGTCCCTCCTCGGGTTGAACTCTCCGGATGCCGCCTGCGCACTCAGCGTCACCTGCAACAGGAGAACTTAGCAATACAACCCATTGCATGCGTGTTACGAGGATAGTACGTGATCGTACAATCTTACCAGTAGGTCGATCACTTCCCTGTCCGCAGGGTTATTCACAGAGACGCTTCTAGAGGAGGCCATCATCGATCTTGCTCGGCACCAATTGCGGGCGCACACGTCCGTTATGCCCGCATAAGGACCGTCGGCCGAAGACTGGGAAGTCTCCTCATCTTGCTTCCTCCACAACGCCTTCTTCCCCACATACCCACCAGTGCCTAGTCTGTGTGGGTGAGTATTCTTGGCCTGGTTAGCCTGGCCCTTCGCACTAAGCTCCTGGAACTCTGGCTTGGCCTTCATTTCGATGAACTGCTGCCATGCCTCGGGAGTCACGAAAGGGAAGTCATCGAAGGGGGTCTTCGACTCCTTCACATAGCGCCTGACAAGATGGCTCTTGAAGTTCCTCCACGCCTTGTTTATTGATATCAGTGTCCTCCGGCGGACGGTGAACTGGCGATCCTTGGAAATGTGAAACGCCGCCTGCATTTCTTCCCACAGCGCATCCTTGCACTCTGGGGGCACTTAACCCCAGTCTGATCCAGGAGGATCTTCAAGTCCTGATCGCATACGGATTCGCGATCAAGTCCTGATCGCATATGGCTTCGCGACCTTAACCGTGTTCGGAAAGGTTTCGCGACCATGGATTGGTTCGCGACCATGAAAAGGAATTTGTTCTCTGTTCGGAATTATAATCCTATCCGAATATATATAACTAAGCTTATCTGTTTAGGATTAGTTAGTTAGTTATATGAGTTTAATACATTTAGGATTACTAAGTCTAATACGTACTCATACGATTGGACTATAAATACCTTGTAATAGGTCTAGTTTAGATCATCGAAGAGTCATAGAACTTATTTGAGTTTTAGACACTTATAGTTCCTTTGACGTAGGCAAGTGTGCCTAACGTTCGACGTGTAAAGCCCTCTTTGAAATAAAGAGTTGTGCAATTACTTTGGGTTTTGTTTTCGATCAACCTTTGGATTTCGGTATTTCTGAGTAAGATCCCGTTATTCCGCATATTAGAATCTGGGCAAGCCTAGTACGAAAACCAAGGCTAGGTCTCAAACGGATCAAGTTGGTATCAGAGCAACTTTCCTATCCTGTGGATGGTGAAGACTCGCCAGGGTTACAAAACTTCCGGCAAAACTCCAGGCGATCAGTTGACGGTTCCTACAGCCGCGTCTCCGACAATGTCTGACGATACCTCCGTTCAAGCTAACCTAGCCGAACAAGTGGCTAAGCTCTCCACCGACATGGAAACCGTGCTTGCTTGGATTAAGCAGCAGGCCATGATTGTACCTCCTGAAGTAGGGAAGGTTATGGGTGTGAAAACTGGTGAAGACTTACACAGGGCAGACGAAGATGAAGACGAAGGCGACCACAAGACCGACGACCTCGCCAACACCTCCTTAGCTGTCGGATCTTTTAAGGTCAACGCTAAGATTGATATACCCATATATGATGGGGTGATCGATGCCGAGAAACTGGATTCCTGGATCGACCAGCTTGAGACCTACTTTGACCTTAAAGGGTTCAGTAGCGCTCAAAAGGTCAAATTTGCACCTTTGAAGATGAAAGACCACGCCATGACATGGTGGAAGGCCCTTGTCGCCAGTGGTGAAGCTGACGACCTTGCGTGGGGTCAATTCAAACGACTTCTGCGGCAAGAATTCTATCCAATGGGTTACCTTGAGGAGAGATGGGAGCGTTGGCACAGATTGTACTAACGACGCGACCAGACCGTCCAAGACTATACGATAGAGTTTCGGCGACAAGCAATGGTCATTGGCATCTCATTATCCGACCCTCAGGTATTTCAGAAGTACACATCTGGACTTCAGAAATCGATCAATACTGAGCTAAGTCTGTTCGGCGTCCAAGACATTGTGACCGCGAGCACAACTGCTATCGCCATCGAGAAGAAGAACAAATCCCGCAGCGACAAAAGCACGAAGGAAAATGCGACCTCGACAAAGAAAAAGCCGAGTCCGAAGAAGAACGCTTCAAAATCGGGCACGGGTGCCTTTTGCGAACATTGTCAAGTCGCGGGACAAACCAAGGACAAATGCTACAAGCTTCATCCTGAACTTCGACCAAAGAAAAACGGACCAGGGAAAAGAACAGCCACGGCTACTGCGACTTCACCAGATGAAGAAGTTGTCCGATTGAATTTGGTTAATGAGGCGGATACGGCCTTGTCTCTGATGGCAATGCCGAAGGAGAAGGGTTCCAATCCACCAAACGACCATCACCCAACGGAGGACTTGTTCACCATCAACATCCAGGTGAAGCACGAAGTGGTCGCAGCGATATTCGATCCAGGAAGTCAGAAGAATCTGGTCTCCGCTGGACTGGTTCGGCGACTTGGTTTGAAGACAACCACACACCCACGACCATATCCGCTGGGTTGGTTTACATCCGACGTGAACCAACAGATTACGAGTCAATGTGTGTTGAAGTTTGCGATCTCTGCACGATATATCGATGAGGTGCAATGCGATGTTGTCCCTATCGATATCTGTCAGGTGATCTTTGGGAGTTCGTATCGGTATGATCGAGATGCTCACTTCCATCGGCAAGCGCAAGAGTATGACCTCACCAAAGACGGAGTTAAGTTCGTGATCAATAGAGACATCCACATCAACACTTCGAACTTGATTACCGCAAATCAAGCCAAACGAATTGTTAATGCATGTCACAAGTATGTGCTTGTCATGATTCGACCCATTGGTTAAGGTGAGGGTACTCGACCAGCATTGTCGTTGGCATGCCGAGAGGATTTTGGTCGTTTGTCGGGACTGCTGGAGAAATACAGTGATCTGTTCAAGACTACCCAGGGTCGTCCGCCGAAACGTCCTGTCGAGCACGAAATTCAGCTTGTGTCCGATGCGACACTGTCCAATCTGAGTATGTATCGCAACTCAGTATTGGAGAATGAAGAGATCAAGAGACAACTTGGTGAGTTGCTGAACAATGGTGTCATTCAACCGAGTAGTTCACCTTGTGGATCTCCTGTGGTGTTAGTACCAAAGAAAGATGGGACTTGGCGTATGTGCATCGACTATCGAGCACTGAACAAGATCACCATCAAGAACCGGTACCCACTTCCTCGTATTGATGACCTGCTAGACCAATTGAAGCATGCTGTTGTCTTCTCCAAATTGGATCTTAAGTCAGGATATCATCAAGTTAGCATCCGAGAGGAGGATACGTGGAAGACCGCGTTCAAAACACGACAAGGTCTGTTCGAATGGCTGGTCATGCGGTTTGGTCTCTGCAACGCCTCGACAACTTTCATGCGTCTTATGAATGACGTATTGAGACAGTTCATCGACGACTTTGTGATCGTGTACCTCGACGACATATTGGTTTATAGTTGTTCGTGGGATGAGCACCTCATTCATGTCGAAAAGGTGTTCGAACAGCTTCGGCAACATCGACTTCGCCTCAACTGTAAGAAGTGCGAGTTCGGCCAACAAACTCTCCTTTACCTCAGATTCATGGTCGGCAACAGCACGTTGCAAATCGACCCGGACAAGGTAAAAGTGATTCGCGAATGGCCGCGACCGCGAACAGTTATAGATGTGCGTAGTTTTATGGGAGCATGCCAATACCTTCGGAAGTTCATCCGACACTTCTCGATTATGGCTTCTCCATTGCATGCATTAACCAGGATCGATCAGAAGTTTGAGTGGACAGGGAAACATGAGGACACGTTTCTCTTGCTAAAAAGGAAGATCAGCGAGGCGCTTGTGTTAGCTTTGCCGAATCTCCAGAAACAGTTCGAACTAGAAACCGATGCCTCAGGTTATGCGATGGGCGCAGTGCTCATGCAAGAAGGTCGACCAGTGGCATATCACTCCGAGTTATTCCAGGGAGCTTAGAAAAACTACCCGACTTATGATAAGGAGTTATGCGCACTGCATCAGGCCGTAAAACATTGGCGGTGTTATCTCTTGGGTAAAGAGACTGTTGTCCACACCGACCATCAACCGTTGCAATATTTGCAAACTCAATCCAAGCGACAGCAAGCTCTGCACATGAAGTGGATGTCGTATCTGCAGCAGTTTAATCTGGTTATTAAATACAAGAAGGGCGTACACAACAAATTGGCGGACATGTTGTCGCGACCACCAGTTACGACCCTCTTTTTATCAACGTTCATGCAGATCGAGCCCTCGTGTCATGATGACTATGCCACTATGTACAGTGAAGACCCTGATTTTCAAACAGCACTGACTGAGCTCGAAACAGAGAAACCTAAGGAGTTCGTTCGTCCCAAAGAACTCTTGTACAAGGGCAAATTACTTTGCATACCTCATGGAGCACCTCGAATTCAATGGATGCGAGAAGCGCACACATCGAAGGTAGCTGGTCATTTTGGGGTTACAAAGACGTTGCAAAATCTTCACCGACATGTGTTCTGGCCGCGTATACAGCAAGATATGGCTAGTTTGGTTCGAGGCTGTGGTCTCTGCAGCATCTCGGAACCGGCAAACCAAAAATTAGGTTTGTACACTCCTTTGCCGGTTCCATCGAGACCATGGGAGAGCATATCCATGGATTTCTTGGGAGGATTGCCTAAGACCCGACGTGGCAACGACTATCTATTCATGGTCGTTGATCGGTTCTCCAAAATGATTGTTCTTATACCTTGTCGAAAGACTATCACGGGAGAAGAAGCAGCTCGGGTTTTCTTTCAAAACATTTGGACACACTTCGGACTGCCGACTGCTATTGTGTCTGATCGCGATACCCGGTTCCTTAGTCACTTTTGGCGATCACTTTGGACGATGATGGACACCAAGCTGAAGAGGAGTACTGCTTTTCATTCGCAAACTGATGGTCAAACCGAGATGGTAAATCGCACAGTTGTTCATCTCTTGAGAGGATATAACTCGAAGCACCCGAAAACCTGGGATGAAAGCATACCGTACCTGGAGTTTGCTTTTAATCGAGCAGTGCATGGTTCGACTGGAAAGTCGCCGTTTGAGGTCTGTTTAGGATTTCTACCACAGAGTCCATTCGACATGGAGTTTGTGATCCCTACCTCAGCACAGAACAGCAAGGAAGCATCTGATCAGGATCGAGCACAAAAGTTCCTGGAAGGTATTCAACGACTCCATCGTGAGGTTGAACAGAACTTGCTGAAAGCTCAACTCAAGTACAAGGCGCGACATGATCGGCACCGAGTTGATGCGCAATTTCAAGAAGGTGATATGGTATGGTTACATCTGAGTAAGGAGAGACTTAAAGGTGAAGGTAAGAAACTCAAACCCATTCGTTATGATCCTTTTCGGATTTCGCAGAAAGTGGGTAATAATGCTTGTCAGCTTGAGTTACCTCCATACATAGATATTTACTCGGTTGTCAATGTTGAGCACCTCAAATTCGTCGAGCCTTCGATGCTGGATGATGAGCCAGATACCATAGTACCATCTGTTGAAGACTTGGTCTATCAACGAGACGAACCTCTACGGGAAGATGTGATTCTGGAGAAGAAGGTGACTACCACCCGCAGTGGCACCAAGGAGACTTTTCGAATCGGTCGAAAAGGTCAACGAGCACGTGCGGCAAAGTGGTACACCAAAGAACATGGACAAACCCAATTTCCACATCTCCAGTTTGATCGAGAGGTCGCAACAGGGGTTGGCTCCTTCTCAACAAGGGAGTCATTATCCAGGAGGATCTTCAAGTCCTGATCGCATACGGATTCGTGACCAAGTCCTGATCGCATACAGCTTCGCGACCTTAACCATGTTCGGAAAGGTTTCGCGACCATGAAAAGGAATTTGTTCTCTGTTCGGAATTGTAATCCTATCCGAATATATATAACTAAGCTTATCTGTTTAGGATTAGTTAGTTAGTTATATGAGTCTAATACGTTTAGGATTACTAAGTCTGATACATACTCATACGATTGGACTATAAATACCTTGTAATAGGTCTAGTTTAGATCATTGAAGAGTCATAGAACTTATTTGAGTTTTAGACACTTATAGTTCCTTCGACGTAGGCAAGTGTGCCTAACGTTCGACATGTAAAGCCCTCTTTGAAATAAAGAGTTGTGCAATTACTTTGGGTTTTGTTTTCGATCAACCTTTGGGTTTCGGTATTTCCGAGTAAGATCTCGTTATTCCGCATATTAGAATCTGGGCGAGTCTAGTGTGAAAACCAAGGCTAGGTCTCAAACGGATCACAGTCGGAGGTGGTGATGGGCACCCGCTCCCTTGCCACTTTGCCGCATAGTGAGCGGTATTGACCGACAAGTTTGTCCGGAGCTTCCGGCACACCATTGTCATCAAACTGGACGTGCTGCTTTTCCCGCTTGTCTAGACGCGCGCATGTCGTCTGGTCTCGCCCCTTTCTCTTCTGCGATTGGGTCACGGTGGACGCGGCGACCTCCGGCCCAGGCGTCTCATCGCCATTGAGGTCACTCTGACTCCCCGAGTGGTGCATTTTGTCACCAGACATATCAGTTCCTAACATAAGTGAAAGAGAGAACAGTTTAAGTAAATTTGAAACTAATAATTCTATAACAAAACCCATATACTTCTAATTAACCAAGAATGACAGAAACATTGGGGAGGCGATGGAGGTGATCGCGTCGGAAGGTGGGAGGGCGATGGAGGTGATTGCGCCTGATGGTGGAAAGGCGATGTAGGTGATCACGATGGACGGAGAGGAGGAGATGGAGGTGATCGCGTCAAACTATGGGGAGGTGATGGAGGTGATCGCGGTGGACGGTGCGAGGGCGGAGAGAGCTAGGGAAAACAGTCGCGAAGTCTGGAAATAAGCGGGACAAAGCCCGCCTTGAACTATGTACCGCGTAGAGATTATTACAGTCGGTCCTACATTCACAACCGTCTGTGCTAATATTATCACAGTCGGTTCTCACTTCAAAACCGTCTGTGATAATCTCCATAGTGATAATCTCTAGAGAGATTATCATAGACGGTTTTTAGTTGACAACCAACTGTGACTGAGATTATCACAGACGGTTTGGACTTAAGAACCGATGGTGCACGTTAAGAACTCGAAGCGTCGGACACTGTTGGGAATATCACAGTCGGTTCTAGATTCATACCCGTCTGTGATAATTCATAATCGTCTGTGATAATCTCTCTAGTGAACGCCTTCTACGCAATATGTAGAGTTTTACAACTTGAAACTCTGAATGCTCAAAAACTTGTTTTAAATGAACACTCAGATATTTCAAATGGAGTCCAAATGCTCCGTAAATTGGTTACAATGTAGATCTGAAAATTGGTTATAATGTGGAGCATGCTCAAATAAATTTAACATACAATGTAGAGCATGCTCAAATAAATATTACATACAAATGGGGACTTTGACCGACAATTTCCACATACACAGCCATGTTATCCTCAACTTTCCACTTGCCGCAGCCCTACAAAGACGAGAATTAGAGGAGATATATAAACTATACCAATGGAAACAGAGAGATAAGGACGTACGGTTGATTACCTTTAAAGTATAACCCTTCCTGATGATCCATACGCATGTAACTAGTTTTGTCGGTGTCTTCAGTATCGACCTGTACGCCATCTCCAAATGGAGGCATCTCATCAAATTGATTGTATTTCTCCTCGTCTACGACATTTTCAACTCCAACAATCCTTCTCTTGCCATGAAGGACGACGTGCCACTTCTTATTGGCTGGATCAGTGACATAAATGACCTGAATGGCTTGCTTTGCAAGTATGAATGGCTCATCTTTATAAGCAACTCGATCGAGATCCACAGAAGTGAAACCGTAACTATCAACCTTCACATCCTGTGGGATTTGGACCCATCGGCATCGAAACAGGGGAATCTTGAACAGTACGTAATCGAGCTCACAAATTTCTTCAATGAACCCGTAGTACGAGTTCAATCCACGTACTACCCTTGTTGGGCCTGTCTCGCTGAACTCCTCATGGAAAGCTTCTACGCTCACTCCACTATTTTGCACAGTGCTCTTTCGATCTTGAGCTTTCGTGTAAAATGTGTACCCATTGATGTCATATCCCTGCCATGTCTGTATAGTAAATGTGAGCCCTTTTGCCAACCATATAAGGTTCTCACTTGCAGACTCTCCAGTGATTCGCACTTTCATCCACGCGTTGAATTGACTGTTATGTTCTCTCGTGATCCAAACCTCGGATCGGCGAGGATTGTCTTGTCGTAGCATCTCCTTATGCTCGTCGATGTACGAAGACACCTCCGTCATGTGTTGCAAGACCCAAAAATGAGCTTTCGAGTACATATCGAAATCAGGAGTGATGGCTCTCCGTCCAATAGTGCCAACACCATCAAGCCTCCCCTCGTGATGAGACACAGGAACTCCTATTGTTTCTACCTCGGCCATGTAATCAACGTAGAACTCAACAACCTCTTCCACTGCATAACCTTTGACAATGCTACCCTCGGGCCGGGACCGATTCCTCACGTAGGCCTTAAGTACACCCATGTACCTCTCGAATGGATACATATAACGTAGGAACACAGATCCACATATCTTGATTTCTCTGACAAGGTGGACTGTGAGATGGACCATGATATCAAAAAACGACGGAGGGAAATACATCTCAAGCTGACAGAGAGTTCGAACCACCTCGCTCTGCAGAGAATCTAGTCCAACGGGATCAATGACCTTGCAAGAAATTGCATTGAAGAAAAAACACAGCCTCATGATCATCTCTCTGACCTTATGCGGCAGAATACTCCGGATGGCAATGTAACATCCTGTTTTGCCAAACCCTAAAATAGCCAAAATCCACATCTTGACCCCAAACCCTAATCTGCTTCAGCCATTCCCTTCTAAGTGTTGTTCAGAACATTTTTCCCTTCGGGATCACCTCCAAAATCCCATCCTAAAACTGAGTTTTGACCCTTGCCGTCTCAGAACCCTAATTACCCTAATTTTACCCTAAACTGCTTTTCCCTAATTTTGTTGAAACCCTTCAGATCTTACCCGATCATACCAAACTTTGGCCGGATAAGTTCTAATAATCTTTTGCAACTTATCTGCGAAATCAGATTTTAGATCGGACCCTCAGATCTCCAAATTGCAATCAGGCCCAAGTTCTATTCAAATTTTCCTCACAGAACAGTCCCTGGAGCAAGTTTCAAAATTGCAGAACAGCCCAAGTATCCTTTTTAGGTCCATTCGACCAGCACCTGGTCGTGGCCTACGACCAGCGCGTGTCGCCGGAGCCGCGCCGTGGTTTTCGCCGCGTGTGCTCGCCGCCGGCCACCGCTTCTTGTCGCTTGTGCCCGTGAGTTGCTGTGCCACCCCATGCGCACGTGCCAGCACAGTTGCGTCGCCTTGCCCAGCGGTTAAACGGCCGCGCTCCAGTAGCGTTTCGCGCGCGCGCTCCCGTTGCCGTGGCATTTGCATGGCGTTACGTGTCGTTGCCGGAGCTGTGCCGCTGCCTCCGCATCTGCGCCGTCCCAGGTGAAGTTCCAATGCACCCGACAAGGTCAGCAAGGCTGCAACACCGCCTGAAGCGCATCACATCGCCGGTCACCGCTGTCGCAGCTACACCCGGCCGGTCTCGTCCCCGGCACAAGTTTCGCGCCGTTTCCCCCTCGCAAGCTCCGCCCTTGGACCTATTTAAACCCTCCAGTGCTGTGCTTAAGCCTCATCTCAGGACTTAGCCATTTTTCCAGAGCTCTCGCCGTTTTCACCTTCTTCTCCGGCGAGCCAGTGAGTGAGCTCACGGTGCCAGCCCATTCCACAGCCCCTCTCTTCGATCCAAGTTCACCAGTGAGTTCCTCCCTTCTCCCTCTCTGTGTAATAGCAGCTAATTGCACCAGATCGATCCCCATCGCCGGTGATCGCCGGATTCCCGATTTGCCCTGTTCCCCTAATGCCGTTCGATTCCCTCCAAATTAGCTCTCGATTCTGTAGAAGAAGTTGATCAGTAAGCTTAGTAGAGAAAGCCTGTAGAATCAAAATCTTTAATTGAGCCCAAATCGAAGAAATCCCGATCTGGAAGTCCATCAGTTTGCTGGACCTCGCCGCCGAGCTTCTCCGGCCATCTCCCAGCAAAATTGACCCCTCCAGTAGCCTTGTTGTGCCCTAGAGATCATCCTCAAGCTTGGAATTAAGCTCATTCGCCCTGTATCAAAAATCCCCAATCCCCAGTGCCGTCTTCTCCAGCGCCGGTCGCCGGAATTCTTTCCCAGCCGATTCAGCCGACACCACTTTGTCCCTTAGCTTAGCCTCACCTCCCTGAGCATTTTCTTCCACTAGCTCGACACCTGGATCTGCCTAGATTGTGAGTTATGCCTTTGCCAAACGTTTGTCCAGATCAATGTCTGTGCCGTGTCGCCACCGCAGTTCATCGCCGGATTTGGCCGCCCTCCGGCCACTTTCAGCCCTTATTCCTGTTGAGTATTTTGTTCCTGTTAGTAATGCCTACCTCCCAGACAAAGTGTTGCATCAATTGGAGCCCTGGATCAAAAGTTAAGGCATGCCCTAGTTTCTGGCCATGTCCAGCACTATGTCAGTGCATGTCAGTCACTGGCATTAGCCTTGTTTGACCCCTCTGGTTGAGCAATGAAAATGTCACTTTGTCCCCTAGATTCCTGGAGTTGTGTTCTACATCTTTCCCTTCTATCACTTCTCCAGAAAACCATCCTAAGATCAGTTTAAAGTTATGCCAAAGCCATGAACCGAATGTCGACCCTTCGACGTTCAATCCTTTTTAGCCGTTTCTTCGACCAGAGCCCTTGTGACCTTGCCCTAACCCTTTCCCCTGCATGCATGACTTATTTACTTAATAATTTCTATGGAAACTATTTTCTGTATGCTTATGGTATGTGTTTGTGTGTTGGTTGATTGCCGCAGAGTCAGAAGCTGAAGGAGCAGAGGAAGTCTTCGAAGAATCGTCTGAGTACTTAGACCCAGCATTGCAAGGCAAGCCTCATTCCTTTGATCATGTCTCACCCAATATTTTCATATGAAGTATATTCACTGTTTCTTACTATGCATGCTTAGTTGAGATACAAGTTATGTTTGAATGACATGAGTAGATATTACCTAATGAATCATGAAACCCTTTTTGTTATTGAACCTTCTTATATATGCTTTTGTCACCCTAGGACTCATATACTGAATATCCACATTAAACCTGAAATGGTCAAATACATGAGAAGTTATAATGAAAACCGTTTTGTCAAGAAAACCGATAAAAGGGATCAGTAGTGAGGATTGGATTGTATGGAGAGGGTGCGGTGCGCACCAGGGAATGTGAATGCTCCTCACTATTGGTTCATAAGGACAAGAACCTTGTGCTGTGTCTCTATGCGAATTGTAAACGTACCAACCACTTGCCTGGTATGGGACAGGCACAACTTAGTAGCTTTTTGGTATTAGCAGTTCCCTGCATGGTTTGTCGGTCTGGTTTCTCGCGTGGAAACTGGTGGGCCGCAGTTCGGCCATGAGTGATGTGAGTTCAGAAAAATAATGAGAGGTAAAGGTGGAAAGAAGGAAGGCGCCCTACGCCTCAGATTAAGCCGTGCGCGGTTGTAATCTTGAATGGTCATATGTCTTGCGTGGACACAGACCAAGGCTATGTGTCTTGCGGGAACATGAGCCAGAGGCTAGGAAGTAAGGCAGTGGGGAGGACCCACAACAGTACTTGAGACTTAATTGTCTATTTACTGGGCGGGGATACTGTTAATACTGAACTGTAAAAGCGTTGTGTGATCTCGGCCTTGTCACATGTGTATAAGTCACATGGAGCTGATCCGACTTGAAAGCCGAGTGAACCAGTGGATTTAAAAAGAGGTACACCTTTGCAAAGTGTAAAAGATGTATCAGATACTCTGTACTCCCAGGTTCAGGAGTCTTTTCGTAGTGGAAGTTATCCATGGGTTATAGCACAAGTAATGTTTTGGAATGTTTTCATAATGCGGTTAACAAAGTAGTGACTCATGGGAGACCACTACATCTAATGTTTTAGTGAAAACCTGTTTAATGTTTAAAGTATCATTTTCATGACAAAAGTACTGTTTTACTGAACAAATGACTTGGAATCTATATATCTTTATCCATATGAAACTAAAACCCCGGAATCATATGTTTCACCCTCATGTAAGTACAATTGCAATAATCCCCGGAATGAGTGTTGCTGAGCACCAAGTGCTCACCCTTGCATTTATATCCCACTGTAGAAGAGGGATTCGAGGATCCCGATTCCTTCAGTTATGAGTACTCAGCTGAAGATAGAAGCACCCCGGACGATCCCACTTTCTAGAAGAATCATGCACCAAGTCAAGTCAGATGTGGGAGAAGTCCCTCCAACCCCGCTGCTGATTGAAGTCAAGCTGTTTGTCGTCGCCTTATGCTTTATGTTGTGTGTTCGATACTTGGATACCGATTCTGGTTCTGATAAACTGGTTATTTTCTTAGCAACTCTACTTAGCGCCATTTTCGGTGCTTTGGCTATGTAATATTGGCCATGTTGGCCTGATACTTGTTTAATGATATTACTATGCTTGTGTGGTTTGAGCTCATGTGGCATCATGCTGTGTGTAACCTACCTGGGCGGTTACCAAGGTGATCCTCAAATGGGGGTCTCACAGCGAATGGTATCAGAGCATGAAGCTTGACTGTAGGTCGTGACCCTTACTAGAATGGGCGTTCCTAAAGTAGAGAATCGCTAGATTATTTGGTAAAAATCTAATCGTGAAAAACCTAATTTGTTTAAGAAAAGCATAATGAGTATTATTTGAATATTTTCAGAACCTTTTTCCTACTTTTAAGTGTTTCGTGTCTCATCATCGCAGATGGCCCCTGGTAAGAAGCTAATTCACGGAGACGAGTTGGGATCATGGGCGTTGATGCTTTGGATGATGTTGCAATTCCTTGGAGCAAGGGACAACCAGCGACCAGTCTACTATGTCCGTCGTGAAGAAGTAGATGGTAGACCTTTTGGTTTCCGTGCCTCAGTGATTGTGTACGAGATTCCAGAGATCGGGAGAGGATCAACAAGAAAGGAAGCTCGTAGAGAAGAAGAAGAAGATGCCATCCAAGACGCTGCTCGTCGTGCTATAGGTACCATCCGCCAGCTGTACGATGATTTTCTTATAGGTTCTCCTTTCTGCTTTGTACCCTACCAAGTCCCTGGATTGGATCGTCGAACTGTTCATCCCTCCACCAACCAGAGAGATGCCATCCTGACTAAAACCAGAGATGTAGTTCAAGCTTTGGAGTCGAGCTACACTCGGTTGTTGCGTGAGCATGAAAATGCTCGGGATGACCGTCACTATCTCGAAGGAGCGCTTGCGAAGGTTCGCTCAGAACTCCAAGAGAAAGAGAAGCATATTCAAGAGTTGGCTGAACCTAGCAGAGCGCGAGAAGTCGAAGACGAAGGATCGGTGAACAAGAAGAACCGCTTGAAGATAAGACTCACAGCCCGCAAGAGTGTGGGAAGACCTAGGGATTACCTGGGTTATTTCACGCCTGCTTCGCGTGGCATTGTGATCAACACCCCTGCACCAGAATATCCTACTCTCGCGAAAGGGAAGGAAGTTCCTGAAGGCAAAGGAAAAGAGATTGCTACATGCGACACCAACTGTTCATCTGAGGAAGAAGAGGACAATGATATGGAATGGGACCCTATGGATGCCGACGAAGATCAAGAAGAGGAAGACCCCGAAGAAGTGGAACCTTGCAGTTCTTCCAGGACCGACAGGAGATCCTAGTTTTCTCTTCAGCTTGACCCTTCTGCTCTAGCCCTTGTAATCGTTAGTTTTTAGCTCTTGTTGTGGTAGTTGCTTTGTTTGTATTGTTTGTTGGTAACTCTAAGGCTGTAAAGGTGAAAACCTTGTATCTTTTGAAAACCTTTGAAGATAGCAATCGCATGTTCCAATTCAATCTCTTGGGTTGATCTTTCATTTCAGCTTGTGTTCAATCTGTGCTCTCTTGAATTAGTAGTCTTCTCTCAATTATCTTGTCAGAACAGGATGGTGAACACCAGAGGTAGAATCCAAGACTCGGAAGAAGCCCCC
Organism: Pharus latifolius; assembly: GCA_019359835.1. NCBI lineage: Eukaryota > Viridiplantae > Streptophyta > Magnoliopsida > Poales > Poaceae > Pharus > Pharus latifolius. Next base: position 39,489,087 of record CM033329.1, read on the forward strand.
AGGAACACGTCAACGAGAAGGACTAGAGATACCTCAGATCAGCCAAATTCATCGACCTCAGTACCACAAGGGGGAAATCTGACAGAAATACTGATATGGATGGAACAAAACCGACAGAGATCTGCAGAGGTACATAGTCAAATTCTGGAACAGTTGATGCAAAACTCTGCAACACGACGCGAGGAAGGTTCGAACATTGGAGCAAGACTGACAGACTTTCAAAAGACGCGTCCTCCAACTTTATCCTGCACTGAAGACCCGATTGTGGCAGACGATTGGTTAAGAGAAATTGAGAGGAAATTGGACACTGTCAGGTGTAATGATGAAGAGAAGCTGCTGTATGGACCCCATCAGCTCACAGGATCGGCTACAGCATGGTGGGAAAATTACAAGACGGTACACCCTAATCAGAATTCCATTACCTGGAATGAATTCAAGGAACAGTTCCATAAGTACCACGTCCCCAAAGGAGCTATCCAAGCCAAACGCAGAGAATTCTTGAATTTAAGGCAAGGAGGAAGGACGGTGAAGCAGTATTTGCATGAATTCATCAAATTGGCCAGGTATGCACCTGAAGATATCATGACAGAAGAGTGGAAGATCGACAGATTTTGCGAAGGCCTACAAAACTCATATCAATATCACCTGTCAACGCACGAGTTCACGGACTTCCAAGTCCTTGTGAATCGAGTGCTCAAAATGGAGGAGAAAAGAGGCATAGTAGAAGAAGACCGCAAGAGGAAAAGTATAGCATATCCATTTCAAGGCAATTCTAGTCGAGGGAGACCAGCACCATATGCCAGAGCCGCTTTCAGAGCACCCGCACCTCCAAGACCCCAGAGGACTTCATCACCAACAACTCTAACATGTCCCGGATGCAAAGGGAATCACCTTTATAAAGATTGTACGCTGAAGAATACAGAGTGTTTCCATTGCGGCAGAAGAGGACACCGCAGAGAGACTTGTCCACTTCAACATTTACCTCCCAGTGTTGCTAAAGCTCAAGCAGCCAAATCCCCTACACCTACACGAACTATTGCCAGAGGAGCACCACAAGCCAGAGGAGGAAGATTCCAAACCAGCAGAGGGAGAGGAACACCAACCGCCGGGGGAAGACTCAATTTTGTGACTGCTGCAGAAGCAGGAGAAGCAACTGACGTCGTAATCGGTAGACTCTTGATCTCCTCTCAGATTTCAGTTGTTTTATTTGATCCTGGTGCAACTCATTTATTCATGTCAAAAGATCGCTTGTGGGGTAATAATTTGCCTGTGGTTGCTTTAGAGCATCCTATCATCATTCAGTCACCTGGTGCTAGGATGACTGTTAATTCTATTTGTAGAAATGTTGCCTTCTGTATCGGCAATCTAGAATTCCTGGCAGACATGCTAGTTCTAAACCTTCAAGGATTAGATGTCATTCTTGGAATGGATTGGCTGGCCAAGCATAAGGGATTGATGGATTGTGAGAAGAAAACAATCACCCTGACAAATGCCATTGGAAAGCAAGTTACATTCCATGCAGACAGAACTCCAATCTGCGACCACCTGCAGAGATTGAACTGTATTGAAGAAGTGAAACTTGAAGAGGTACCGATTGTCAATGAGTACCCAGAAGTCTTTCCAGAAGAACTTCCCGGATTACCACCAGATAGGGATATAGAGTTCACTATTGAACTGAAACCCGGATCCGCTCCGTATGCTAGGAAGTTGTTTCGGATGACTGGTCATGAGCAAAAGGAACTGAAGAAGCAGATAGCTGAATTGGAAGAAAAAGGATTCATCAGATCAAGTTCATCACCATGGGGAGCCCCAGTGCTCTTTGTTAAGAAGAAAGATGGTAGCATGCGACTTTGCATAGACTACCGCAAGCTGAACGACATGACCATTAAGAACAAATACCCCTTACCAAGGATAGATGACCTTTTTGACCAGCTCAGAGAAGCGAAAGTGTTCTCAAGAATAGACCTGAGATCGGGATACCACCAGTTAAGGATCCGAGAACAAGACATTCCTAAAACTGCTTTCGTGACCAGATACGGGTTGCATGAGTTTACAGTGATGCCCTTTGGATTAACTAATGCACCCGCGGTATTTATGAATTTAATGAACAAAATCCTTATGGAATTCCTGGATAAGTGCATCATTGTATTTGTAGATGATATCCTCGTCTATTCCAAGACAGAGGAGGAGCACACATACCATCTGAGGATAGTGCTACAGAAACTAGCAGACCACCAGCTATACGCCAAGTTCAGCAAATGTGCTTTTTGGCTGAAGAAGATCTCTTTCTTAGGACACATCATCTCAGGAGAAGGAATATTTATGGACCCGTTGAAGATACAAGCTGTTACTGATTGGAAACAACCAGAAACCGCAACAGAAGTTAGAAGTTTCTTGGGATTAGCGGGATATTATCGAAGATTCGTGGAAGGATTCTCGAAGATCACCAAACCGCTAACCCAGCTATTGAAGAAGAATGCCCCTTTTCATTGGACCGAGGAGTGCGAAAGAAGTTTTGAGGAATTGAAGAAAAGACTGACAACTGCACCAATCCTAATACTACCGGACGTCAAAAAGGATTTTCAAGTCTACTGTGACGCCTCCAAACAAGGATTGGGATGCGTATTGATGCAAGAAAGGAAAGTGATAGCTTATGCATCAAGACAACTACGACCTCATGAGGAGAATTATCCAACACATGATTTGGAGCTAGCTGCGGTCGTACATGCACTAAAGATATGGAGACACTACTTACTAGGCAGTAAGTGCGAAATTTACACGGATCATAAGAGCCTGAAATATATCTTCACGCAACAGGAGTTGAATATGAGGCAGAGAAGATGGCTAGAACTGATCAAAGATTATGATCTAGAGATCCACTATCACCCGGGAAAAGCCAATGTAGTAGCTGATGCTTTGAGCAGGAAGTCTCGTTGCAACCAGATAACCCAGCTAGAAGTGCCAACGCAACTAATTAAGGACTTCGAGAGGTTGCAATTAGAGTTAGTAAACCAAGGAACCATCACTGCCCTGAAGATGGAATGTGAGTTGAAGGATAAGATCCGGCAAGCTCAAGCGATTGACCCAGACCTTCAAGAGATGAAGGAGGACATGAAGAGCAAAGATACGACCAACCTTCGAGAAGATGAACAGGGAATCCTATGGTACGATGACCGTATCTGCATTCCAAATAACAACGAGATCAAAGGCCTGATCATGCAAGAAGCTCATCAAACCCCATATTCCATACACCCAGGCAGCACCAAAATGTACAAGGACTTGAAGAAAAGTTTTGGTGGAAAGGAATGAAGAGAGAAATTGCCAAGTTTGTCGCAGCTTGTGACACATGCCAAAGAGTGAAAGCAGAACATCAAAAGCCTACGGGACCGCTACAACCTCTACAAATCCCAGAGTGGAAGTGGGATGAAATCGGAATGGATTTTATTGTGGGACTACCAAGAACAAGAAAAGGATTCGATTCTATATGGGTCATAGTAGATAGATTAACAAAGGTAGCACATTTTCTCCCAGTAAAGACCCTATATACAGCTAAGGACTTAGCAGAGCTGTATCTCAATAGAATAGTTGTCCTGCACGGAGTGCCGACGGCTATCGTTTCCGACAGAGGAGCCCAGTTCATTTCAAGATTTTGGCAAGAGTTGCAGAAAGCCTTGGGTACAAAGTTAAAATTCAGCACTGCTTACCACCCTCAAACTGGAGGTCAGACTGAAAGGGTAAACCAAATTTTGGAAGATATGTTGAGGGCATGTGTTTTGGATTATGGAGACTCTTGGGAGTTATTTCTACCTTATGCAGAATTCACATATAACAACAGTTTCCAAGCAAGCCTACAAATGGCACCATATGAAGCTCTATATGGAAGAAGATGCCGCACGCCTCTGTATTGGACAGAAATTGGTCAAAAGCAACATCTAGGACCCCAGTTAGTAGAAGAAGCCACAGCCCATGTTAGAATCATACAAGAAAAACTGAAAATAGCACAATCTAGACAGAAAAGCTATGCAGATAATCGTAGAAGAGAGCTATCTTTTGAAAAGGGCGATTATGTGTATCTCAAGGTTATGCCATACAAAGGAGTTCGAAGATTCCAGATGAAGGGAAAGTTAAAACCTAGATATGTGGGACCATATCGAATTCTGGAAAAGCGAGGTGAAATGGCATACAAGTTGGAATTGCCACTAGAACTGACCGGAATTCATGACGTATTTCATGTGTCTCAGCTGAACAAATGATTGAGAAAACCTACAGAACAGATATCTCCTGCAGAGATTGAGATTCAACCAGACTTATCTTGTCAAGAATACCCTGTCAGAATTCTGGAAACCAGAGAGAAAGTACTGAAGTCAAGAACCCTGCGATTCTGCAGAGTCCAGTGGAACAATCACTCAGAGGAGGAGTCAACTTGGGACAAAGAAGAAGATCTCTGCCGAGAATTTCCCTTCCTATTCTCTGACCTGCCCCAATCTCGAGGACAAGATTGTTTCTAAGGTGGGTAGATTTGTAACACCCTGTTTTGCCAAACCCTAAAATAGCCAAAATCCACATCTTGACCCCAAACCCTAATCTGCTTCAGCCATTCCCTTCTAAGTGTTGTTTAGAACATTTTTCCCTTCGGGATCACCTCCAAAATCCCATCCTAAAACTGAGTTTCGACCCTTGCCGTCTCAGAACCCTAATTACCCTAATTTTACCCTAAACTGCTTTTCCCCAATTTTGTCGAAACCCTTCAGATCTTACCCGATCATACCAAACTTTGGCCGGATAAGTTCTAATAATCTTTTGCAACTTATCTGCGAAATCAGATTTCAGATCGGACCCTCAGATCTCCAAATTGCAATCAGGCCCAAGTTCTATTCAAATTTTCCTCACAGAACAGTCCCTGGAGCAAGTTTCAAAATTGCAGAACAGCCCAAGTATCCTTTTCAGGTCCATTCGACCAGCACCTGGTCGTGGCCTACGACCAGCGCGTGTCGCCGGAGCCGCGCCGTGGTTTTCGCCGCGTGTGCTCGCCGCCGGCCACCGCTTCTTGTCGCTTGTGCCCGTGAGTTGCTGTGCCACCCCATGCGCACGTGCCAGCACAGTTGCGTCGCCTTGCCCAGCGGTTAAACGGCCGCGCTCCAGTAGCGTTTCGCGCGCGCGCTCCCGTTGCCGTGGCATTTGCATGGCGTTACGTGTCGTTGCCGGAGCTGTGCCGCTGCCTCCGCATCTGCGCCGTCCCAGGTGAAGTTCCAATGCACTCGACAAGGTCAGCAAGGCTGCAACACCGCCTGAAGCGCATCACATCGCCGGTCACCGCTGTCGCAGCTACACCCGGCCGGTCTCGTCCCCGGCACAAGTTTCGCGCCGTTTCCCCCTCGCAAGCTCCGCCCTTGGACCTATTTAAACCCTCCAGTGCTGTGCTTAAGCCTCATCTCAGGACTTAGCCATTTTTCCAGAGCTCTCGCCGTTTTCACCTTCTTCTCCGGTGAGCCAGTGAGTGAGCTCACGGTGCCAGCCCATTCCACAGCCCCTCTCTTCGATCCAAGTTCACCAGTGAGTTCCTCCCTTCTCCCTCTCTGTGTAATAGCAGCTAATTGCACCAGATCGATCCCCATCGCCGGTGATCGCCGGATTCCCGATTTGCCCTATTCCCCCAATGCCGTTCGATTCCCTCCAAATTAGCTCTCGATTCTGTAGAAGAAGTTGATCAGTAAGCTTAGTAGAGCAAGCCTCTAGAATCAAAATCTTTAATTGAGCCCAAATCGAAGAAATCCCGATCTGGAAGTCCATCAGTTTGCTGGACCTCGCCGCCGAGCTTCTCCGGCCATCTCCCAGCAAAATTGACCCCTCCAGTAGCCTTGTTGTGCCCTAGAGATCATCCTCAAGCTTGGAATTAAGCTCATTCGCCCTGTATCAAAAATCCCCAATCCCCAGTGCCGTCTTCTCCAGCGCCGGTCGCCGGAATTCTTTCCCAGCCGATTCAGCCGACACCACTTTGTCCCTTAGCTTAGCCTCACCTCCCTGAGCATTTTCTTCCACTAGCTCGACACCTGGATCTGCCTAGATTGTGAGTTATGCCTTTGCCAAACGTTTGTCCAGATCAATGTCTGTGCCGTGTCGCCACCGCAGTTCATCGCCGGATTTGGCCGCCCTCCGGCCACTTTCAGCCCTTATTCCTGTTGAGTATTTTGTTCCTGTTAGTAATGCCTACCTCCCAGACAAAGTGTTGCATCAATTGGAGCCCTGGATCAAAAGTTAAGGCATGCCCTAGTTTCTGGCCATGTCCAGCACTATGTCAGTGCATGTCAGCCACTGGCATTAGCCTTGTTTGACCCCTCTGGTTGAGCAATGGAAATGTCACTTTGTTCCCTAGATTCCTGGAGTTGTGTTCTACATCTTTCCCTTCTATCACTTCTCCAGAAAACCATCCTAAGATCAGTTTAAAGTTATGCCAAAGCCATGAACCGAATGTCGACCCTTCGACGTTCAATCCTTTTTAGCCGTTTCTTCGACCAGAGCCCTTGTGACCTTGCCCTAACCCTTTCCCCTGCATGCATGACTTATTTACTTAATAATTTCTATGGAAACTATTTTCTGTATGCTTATGGTATGTGTTTGTGTGTTGGTTGATTGCCGCAGAGTCAGAAGCTGAAGGAGCAGAGGAAGTCTTCGAAGAATCGTCTGAGTACTTAGACCCAGCATTGCAAGGCAAGCCTCATTCCTTTGATCATGTCTCACCCAATATTTTCATATGAAGTATATTCACTGTTTCTTACTATGCATGCTTAGTTGAGATACAAGTTATGTTTGAATGACATGAGTAGATATTACCTAATGAATCATGAAACCCTTTTTGTTATTGAACCTTCTTATATATGCTTTTGTCACCCTAGGACTCATATACTGAATATCCACATTAAACCTGAAATGGTCAAATACATGAGAAGTTATAATGAAAACCGTTTTGTCAAGAAAACCGATAAAAGGGATCAGTAGTGAGGATTGGATTGTATGGAGAGGGTGCGGTGCGCACCAGGGAATGTGAATGCTCTTCACTATTGGTTCATAAGGACAAGAACCTTGTGCTGTGTCTCTATGCGAATTGTAAACGTACCAACCACTTGCCTGGTATGGGACAGGCACAACTTAGTAGCTTTTTGGTATTAGCAGTTCCCTGCATGGTTTGTCGGTCTGGTTTCTCGCGTGGAAACTGGTGGGCCGCAGTTCGGCCATGAGTGATGTGAGTTCAGAAAAATAATGAGAGGTAAAGGTGGAAAGAAGGAAGGCGCCCTACGCCTCAGATTAAGCCGTGCGCGGTTGTAATCTTGAATGGTCATATGTCTTGCGTGGACACAGACCAAGGCTATGTGTCTTGCGGGAACATGAGCCAGAGGCTAGGAAGTAAGGCAGTGGGGAGGACCCACAACAGTACTTGAGACTTAATTGTCTATTTACTGGGCGGGGATACTGTTAATACTGAACTGTAAAAGCGTTGTGTGATCTCGGCCTTGTCACATGTGTATAAGTCACATGGAGCTGATCCGACTTGAAAGCCGAGTGAACCAGTGGATTTAAAAAGAGGTACACCTTTGCAAAGTGTAAAAGAAGTATCAGATACTCTGTACTCCCAGGTTCAGGAGTCTTTTCGTAGTGGAAGTTATCCATGGGTTATAGCACAAGTAATGTTTTGGAATGTTTTCATAATACGGTTAACAAAGTAGTGACTCATGGGAGACCACTACATCTAATGTTTTAGTGAAAACCTGTTTAATGTTTAAAGTATCATTTTCATGACAAAAGTACTGTTTTACTGAACAAATGACTTGGAATCTATATATCTCTATCCATATGAAACTAAAACCCCGGAATCATATGTTTCACCCTCATGTAAGTACAATTGCAATAATCCCCGGAATGAGTGTTGGTGAGCACCAAGTGCTCACCCTTGCATTTATATCCCACTGTAGAAGAGGGATTCGAGGATCCCGATTCCTTCAGTTATGAGTACTCAGCTGAAGATAGAAGCACCCCGGATGAGCCCACTTTATAGAAGAATCATGCACCAAGTCAAGTCAGATGTGGGAGAAGTCCCTCCAACCCCGCTGCTGATTGAAGTCAAGCTGTTTGTCGTCGCCTTATGCTTTATGTTGTGTGTTCGGTACTTGGATACCGATTTTGGTTCTGATAAACTGGTTATTTTCTTAGCAACTCTACTTAGCGCCATTTTCGGTGCTTTGGCTATGTAATATTGGCCATGTTGGCCTGATACTTGTTTAATGATATTACTATGCTTGTGTGGTTTGAGCTCATGTGGCATCATACTGTGTGTAACCTACCTGGGCGGTTACCAAGGTGATCCTCAAATGGGGGTCTCACAGGCAACAGGAAGCATTTGTGTCATCAACACATGACAATCATGAGACTTCATACCCAGCAATTTCAAATCGCCCATGGACACAAGCTTTTTCATATTTGCAGAGTAAACCGATGGAACTTTAACACCATAGAGACACTTACAGAGTTCTGTCCTCTCAGCCTTGCACAAAGTGTAGCATGTAGGGGGAGGTATATACGGCCTTTATCATCCTCTCTCGGTGCTAGCTCGGGCCTGATTTTCATTTCGATCATGTCACGCCGCACATTGACGCCATCCTTTGTTTTCCCCGGAATGTTCAGCAATAGGCCGATTAAACTGTCGCAAACATTCTTCTCTACATGCATGACATCAATGTAATGACGAACTTCTAAATGCTCCCAATACGGTAAGTCCCAAAATATCGATCTCTTCTTCCAAGTATTCTCCGTGCGGGGTTTCAATTTACGACCCTTTCTAAACACAACGTCTATGTCCTTCACCCGTGAGTAAACTTCTTTCCCGCGCGTAGGCTTCGGGGTTGAACCATCTTCCTTGTGGCCGTCAAATTCCCTCTTCATCTTACGATACGCGTCATTCTTCGGAAGAAACCTACGGTGACGCATGTACACTGTTTTCCTACAATTCTTCAGCCACACGCTCTCAGTCTCATCTTCACAGTGGGGACAGCAGGCTTTGGCTCCTTTTGTACTACGGCCCAACAAATTTCCAAGGGCAGGGAAATCGTTGATGGTGCAGAATATCATAGCACGTAGGATGAAGGTCTCTCGTTTGTATGCGTCCCATACCTGCACCCCTTCATTCCACATTGTTAGGAGATCCTCTATTAATGGTGCTAGGTACACATCAATATCGTTTCCGGGTTGTTTTGGTCCTGAGATAAGTAGAGACATCATGATGTACTTGCGCTTCATACACAACCAGGGAGGAAGGTTGTAGATACACAAAAGAACCGGCCAAGTACTATGCCGACTGCTCATGTTACCAAAAGGATTAATTCCATCGGTACTTAACCCGAACCTTATATTCCTCAATTCCGCTCCGAAGTTAACAAATTCCCTATCGATGTTTCTCCACTGCGAAGAATCAGCGGGGTGTCTCAGCTTTCCATCCTTCTTTCGGTCTTCCAAGTGCCAACGCAGTAATTTTGCCTCTTTACGGTTTGCAAACAAACGCTGCAAGCGGGGAATGACAGGCAAATACCACAACACCTTAGCAGGAGGTCCTTGCTTTATCTCAGCGCAGTCGTCGCCGTCGGTTCGGTCCTTACGCTTATAGCGGGATGCGCCGCACAATGGACAAACATGCATATCCTTGTAGTCGTTACGGTAAAGGATGCAATCATTAGGGCATGTGTATATCCTTTCTACTTCCATTCCCAAAGGACACAATAGCTTTTTCGCTTGGTAGGTGTTTTTTGGCAACTCGTTTCCTTCCAGGAGCATGTCCGCCAAAAGATCTAACAGTGCCGTGAAACTCTTGTCGGTCCAGCTGTTACTTGCTTTCAATTTTAACAGTTCAAGCACAAAGGCCAACTTTGTGTACTTCGACTTGCAACCAGGGAACAACGGCTTTTCTGAGTCCTCAATCAAGCACTTGAATTTGCCAAACTCCCTTTCACTGTAATTTCCTTCCACATCACGCAACATGTCATCTAAATTGTCATCCTCTGGCATATCCTCATCGAAGTCGTTGTTGGGATCCGACATTTCCTGTTCCTCAACCTGAGTGGCACTTGTTTCTGCAGTTGGCTCTTCTCCATGGTGAACCCGACACGTGTACCCCTTTTTGAAACCATGTCGGATCAAGTGGGAGACAATTTGAGATGAGTTGGTGAACATCTTAAGATTATGGCAATCTACGCAAGGACAGTACATATATGGTAAACCCTTCTTCGCCATGTCTTGCTCAGCAACCTTTTGGAAATCTAAAACACCTTTCATGTATTCCTCACCCACTCCGTTGTCATTATACATCCAGTCTCGATGGACCATCTACAATTAATCAAATTCATACACATGCTAATTAGTAATACTCTATGTACGGTTGACACGCAATAAATTATAAATCTAGCTAGCTAGTGTTTGATGTGGAGTTTGCGGTATAACTAGTTAACTACTACTTGAACTGCAAGCAATTAGTTGGGGGCGTGGATAACACACATCATAAAGCAATTAAATAGCTACAGTACAGGTCGAAAATAAGTTACAACCAGGATTTGCTACTGTAGCTTCCCCTCCCTCTCACTCTAATTTGATCAATCAATGGAGATCGATATTGATGATGAAATCAAGTAATGTGTATGCCTTGGGACCAAGTACCAACCTTGGATCTTCAAATTTGTTGCCCCCAAATGCTCCCCGGCCTTTCGAGATTTCGCTTTTCCTTGCTCCAAATCTCTTCGAACTGGACAGTATGTCGAGCAAGAGTGTATGACATACTGCTCCAAAAGACCTTTTATACCAGGTTCAATATAGACGGTTCTATATAATACAGTTGGTAATATCGGTGCATTTTTGAAGAACAGAATATCACTGACGGGTTTCACTTTATTGAACCGTCAGTAATATCGGTGCATTTTGTGTAGAACTATGACAGAAATATCACAGACGGTTTTGACATCTTAACCGTCGGTGATAATTAGAATATCACAGACGGTTCTGAGCTCAAAACCGTCCACTTTACTATCACAGTCGGTTTTTACTTCAGAACCATCTGTGATAATTAGAATATCACAGACGGTTCCGAGCTCAAAACCGTCCGCTTTAATATCACAGTCAGTTTTTACTCAGAACCGTCTGTGATAATTATAAAATCAACACTCTACTCTACTATCACAGACGGTGATAAGGTCCGAACCGTCTATAATATCCTGGATTGCTTGCAGTCGAACCGTTCGACTAGTTCAGTTGTTCCACTTGTTTTTCATATTTGGTTCTATCTTATTTTCAATGTTAGTATTTAAAAAAAATGAACGTTGATGACGAGGATTGACACCCGAGTCACTTCTAATAAACTTTTGGTTCAAGACGAGTTCGAACCAGACATGTATCTGGTGATGCGGACTCAAGCTATTCTGAGGGGCATCACCATGAGGTCGCAAGCTTTACGCGATCAGGTCGCGGGTTTTGTGCGATCAGACCGTAAGCCTTGCGCGGTCAGAAGTTCATAGGCTATACGCGAACTACACATTCGGGATATTGCGCGGTCAGCCAAACCCCGCGGTCAGAACATCTGCCGATCAGGATACTTGGGATCTATCTATTCGGTTGCCCATACAACAGGATATTCTAAGTATCCCGAAGATTCCTACACGTGGAGAATCAACCGTCAGGAGGTTAACACGTACAGTTATCCATGAATAACACGTGTTTAACCTACGTGGAGGTTAAAAGCAGTTCCAAAAACCGCATCCAACCGTCCGTGCAACCGATTGATGCAGTTTCCTTCACATGGCACCCTTTCAAACAGTATAAAAGGATGGCATGAAGCATCAATCAAAAGAGAGAAGAAAAATCATCTAAGTTAGCCAAGTCTACGGCACACATCATATAGCATTTTAATAAGCCTTCTTTGGCTTATCTTTGTACACTATTACAGGAAAAATCCTCGCCTGTGAGGACTTTTTCCTCCACTTGTAAACCTTTTACCATACTTAGTGAAATCTCAACAGGACGTAGGGCTTTTACTCCCACCATCGAGGGCCCGAACCTGTCTAAACTCTCTGTGCTCCTGTTCACTATTGTTCAGCATACCTTCCCGAAGGGTCATCTTGAAAGGTCTCATAGTTATAAATTCTGCATAAGTTCGGCTGAGGACTCCGAGTCCGAATCGTCGACAGCTGGCGCCCACCGTGGGGCCTTTCTCAAGGCGTCTTAATTGAAATTCGGAGGTTCGCCGAAACATGGCTGGAGCATATGATTCCGAGAATGATTTCGATCTCGAGGATTATGCCCATATACCAATGCCTTCTCCAAGCGATCCTGTTCCGATGGAAGAGGTCGAAGGCCAGAATCTTCCCCAGGCTGAATCATCTCCCCAAGTCATGTTAATCGACCAGGAGGTAACTGGCACAAGGTCAGAACCCACAGAGGTTCTTAATGTGCTAGGTGATGAGTCCGGCCCGTCATACGATCCCGCTGAGGGAAAATATGATGGTGACCCTGAAATTAGCCCAGGAAGGTTCGACCCTGATAACCTCCACCGTCTCTTTGATTTCGAGTCCGATTCGGAACAAACCGAGATGTTCTCCCCATCGGCGACCTCTCTCCCTAGGCAATTTGCTGCGTTGTCGGAAGAAACTCCCGATCAACAGGCTGCCAGGGAAGAACAAGATCGTAAACAGAAGGAGGAGCAAGATCTCGAGCAACAAAACAACGAACTACGCAGAACTGCCCTAGAGGCTCTTCAAGATGCGCAGGCTCGTTACGATGCTGCCCCGATTCTTCTCGACGGTCGCGTGGTCGTAGACGTGACCAGACTCCTTCTTTGCCACCGGAGCATTTCCCAGTGGACGAAGAAACAGTAACACCTGGTGCCCCTAGGAGAAGTACCCATGGTCGACTGCGATCTATCGCGGAAGTCATGCGCAATTTTCCTCCTACGGTCACGGATGCGCAGAGACCGGCCTTTTTCAGGATCCTGGCGGAAAGACTGGATGAGGTCGCATCCGAGGCGACCCCGACAGCCTCTTCCCGCTCAGTGACACATTCCCGTGAACGAGATGGTCCTCATTCTGGCTCTGGCCGACGGAATTACCCGCCGCCTATACCGTCCCGACAGGACAAATATCGGTGAATGCAGGACTCTCGTAGTAGGGATCGAGTTCCCGTTCATTCTCGTTTGGGACCCCGAGTAACCTCGCCATTAAGTGAGTTTGCTCGAAACCCGACCGAAAGTCGCAGGACGGTTCACGGTCCTTACGTTGGTTGCAAAGCTTTCTCGCCTGGCCTACGAGCAGTCGTTTGGCCCGATAAGTTTCAACCAGGGGCCATTGAGAGGTTTGATGGAACTCAGAACCCATCCGAGTTTCTTCAGATCTATATTACTGCCATCCAAGCAGCAGGAGGCGATGACAAGGTCATGGCTAACTACCTGCCAACAGTCCTCGTAGGACCGGCTAGAACCTGGTTGTTCAATCAGCCTGAGGGTTCTATCTACAATTGGGAAATGCTATGCGATGCCATCCTCAGCAATTTCCAAAACTGTTACCAAAAGCCGGGTAAGGAGGACGACTTGCATAGATTGCGGCAAACTTCGACCGAAACGCTTCGGCAGTTTGTCAAGAGGTTTGTCGGGGTAAGAAATACCATCCTGAACATATCTGATGGCTCCGTAATCAGGGCATTTAAGCATGCCGTTCGATACCGGAGATTCACTGAAGACTTGCTCATCCACCCTCCTCGATCAGTGGCCGATCTGTTCGATATGGCTGATCGATACTCCGATGCAGCCGAGGCAGTCGAATGGAACCGAATGGTTGACAAGGGGGACCTACCGCCCCAACCAGGCTTCAAGGACGCCAAGAAAGAAGATTCAAGCAAAAAGCTGGAGTCTTCACCGGGCGGGAAGTCAAAAAAGTCGAAGAGGAACCGCTCTGGACAGTACCGTGAGGTCGCGGTCGCGGAGAAACCACCTTCGACCAAAGGTAATAAGTCTTCTTTTAAAAGTAAAACTGCTTCTGGTGGCCGGGATTCCGACCAGCCAGAAAAATCAACTAATCCGCAGGAGGGCAAAACGTGGTGTCCACTCCACAATTCCGCAGGCCACGATCTCAAAAACTGCAGGAGTTGGTTGAAACAGCTGGATGATTTCTACCAAGGAGCTGGGCCAATGCCGACCTTACCGCCTAAAGAGCAGGCGTGCGGGGTTAGAGACGTCGATGGAGACGAAGAAATGGCTTACCAGGTACCTCAAAATCATGTTAATGTCATTTTCGGAGGTTCCTCCTCTTTCGTTTCCAAAAGGCAGTTTAAAACCTTTTGCCGAGAGGTTAACCAAACGGAGACATCCCTTGGTGAACCTCAATATCCCCGTTGGTCGGATATGCCTTTGACGTTCGATCGCGCTGACTGTCCTGTGGGGCTAACTCGACCATTGAGGGTACCTCTGGTTATTACCCCAATCATCAGTAACGCGAGAGTCGAAAGGGTCCTGATCGATGGGGGAAGTTCCCTTGATCTTTTATTGGTCAAGACTCTCGACGAGATGCAAATTCCTCGTTCAAAGATCAAGCCCATAATCCATCTGTTTTATGGGATAATCCCAGGCCCCTCCATGATGCCATTGGGACAAGTGGTCCTCCCGGTCACTCTGGGAGAACCAGATAACTTTCGAACAGAATTGGTTACTTTCGATGTAATCGATTGTGATTCAGCTTATAATGCAATCTTTGGCAGGCCGACTCTTGCTAAGTTCATGATGGCAACGCACTATGCTTATCAGTGCGGGAAATTGCCTGGCCCCAAAGGTGTCATTTCGGTCCGAGGTAGTCGCAACGTGGCGCTCACGTGCGACCGGCTATCTTTGGAGATGGTCGATCAACTTCCCCTCCGGGACGCTCAGGTCGCCACTGTCGCCACCGATGCGATCAGGGCTGCTCCTCGACCAGATGAGAAACTCAAACAAGTTCCTTTGTACCCAGATGACCCATCCAAGACAATTCGGGTTGGGTCAGCCCTGGATGACAAATAGGAACTCGACCTCGTTGCTTTCCTCCGGGCTAACGCAGATGTGTTTGCGTGGAAACCGTCCGACATGCCCGGTGTCCCAAGGGAAGTAATTGAGCACAGGTTAGCAATTCGACCTGGACAACGACCAATAAAGCAAAAGCTCAGGCGTTTTGCCACCGACCGACAGGAAGCCATCCGAGAAGAGTTAGACAAACTCTTACAAGCCGGGTTTATCCGCGAAGTGAATCACCCGGACTGGCTCGCCAATCCGGTCATGGTCCGCAAGTCAAATGGCAAGTGGCGCATGTGCGTCGACTATACTAGCCTCAACAGTGCCTGTCCGAAGGACGACTTTCCCCTTCCCCGCATCGACCAGCTGGTTGACTCCACTGCGGGTTGCGAACTGATGAGTTTTCTGGATGCCTACTCAGGATATCATCAAATTAGCATGGCAGAAGACGATGAAGAGAAAACTGCCTTCATCACCCCGTTCGGCACATACTGCTACGTCAGAATGCCGTTCGGTCTCAAGAACGCTGGTTCCACGTACCAGCGCTTGATGCAAAAGACCTTTCTTTCCCAGATAGGGCGTAATCTCGAAGCATATGTAGACGACTTGGTTGTAAAGAGCACCAAAAGATTGTCTCATTTGGACGATCTTGCTGAAACCTTCTGTAACTTGAATCGCTTTGGAATAAAATTGAACCCGGAGAAATGTTCTTTCGGGGTTTCTTCAGGAAAGCTTCTTGGTTTTCTTGTGTGTTCCAGGGGCATTGAAGTTAATCCTGAGAAAATCAGAGCTATTGAACAAATGAGGTCGCCCTCGACCATGAAGGATGTTCAACGCCTGGCTGGTCGCATGGCGGCTTTAAGTCGCTTTATATCACGATTAGGCGAAAGGGGACTACCTTTCTTTAAAGCCTTGCGGAAACATCATAACTTCACATGGTCCAACAAGGCCGAGAAAGCGTTTCAGGAGGTAAAAACATATCTTTCCAGTCCGCCGGTATTGGTGTCTCCTGAAAAGGAAGAACCATTGCTTCTGTATTTGGCGGCCACCCCACACGCGGTCAGCGCAGTTCTGATCGTGGAAAGGGAAGGAGTGCACAGACCCGTCTACTATGTGAGCGAAGTACTTCATGGTCCTAAGGAGCGCTACCCTGAGGTCCAGAAGATACTTTACGCCCTACTGATGGCTTCCCGTAAGCTACGACATTACTTTCAAGCACACAAGATCACAGTACCCTCCTCTTTTCCTTTAGGGGATATTGTCCGAAATCCAGAAAAATCTGGTCGAATCGCCAAATGGGCGGTCGAATTCGGTGCCTTCGAGATCCATTTCACACCTCGCACGGCGGTTAAGTCTCAGGTTTTGGCCGACTTTGTGGTCGAATGGACCAACCCTGAGCCACCCGTGCAGTTGGCAAAGGAACTGGAGTGCCCCGATTATTGGACAATGTACTTTGACGGCTCCCGTAGTTTTCAACACTCGGGGGCTGGAGTGGTCTTAGTTACGCCTCAGGGCGAACAGCTTAAGTATGTCATTCAACTACACTTTGTTGCAACCAACAATGCAGCAGAGTATGAAGGTCTTCTTGCAGGGCTCCGGGCAGCAAAATTCCTCGGAGTCCATCGATTAGTGGTGAGGGGGGATAACAGCTGGTCGTAAACCAGGTAAACAAGGAGTACAGCACCTCCGATGAGACAATGGCTCATTACCTGGGGGAAGTGAGGAGATTGGAAAAACACTTCAGTCACTTCGAAGTCCAATACATCCCGCGAAAGGACAATATTCTCGCAGACCAATTATCCAAAATTGGATCCTCACGCTCATCCGCTCCGGCAGGAGTGTTCATTGAACACTTGGACCATCCTTCGATCATGACTTCGGTCGAGGATGATCCGGCAATAGCCTTTGTTGCCAACCTCGGTCAGGAACAAGATTGGACTCATCCATTGAGGGTCTATCTTGAACATGGGACCCTACCCGAGGACGAAACCAAAAGCGATCGGTTAATTCGAAAGGCGCGTCTGTACAAACTCATAGATGGGGTTGTGTACAGAAAGGGTACTCAAGGAGTATTCATGCGCTGCATATCTCAGGAGGAAGGAAAATCCCTCTTGAAAGAAATACATGACGGTGTATGCGGTGCACACGCGTCATACTGAACACTGGTCGGAAAAGTTTTTCGACAGGGATTCTATTGGCCTTCGGCACTCGATGATGCCAAGCTTATGGTCAAGATGTGTCCACAGTGTCAGTTTCATGCAAGACAGGTTCATCAACCTGCTTATGCATTGCAAACTATTCCTCTCGCATGGCCCTTCGCGATCTGGGGAATGGACATCGTCGGTCCTATGCCACAAGCGGTCAATGGGTACAAGTTTCTGTTCGTAGCCATTGACACGTTCACAAAGTGGATTGAGGCCGAACCAGTACGAAATATTACTGCATCAGCCGCACAAAAGTTCTTTCACAAGAACATTGTGGCACGATTTGGTGTTCCAAACCGTCTCATCACAGACAACGGTTCTCAGTTCGTTAGCGGTCTCTTCCTAGACTACTGCGATCAAATTGGGACCAAGGTGTGCTTTGCTTCTGTGGCACATCCACAAAGCAATGGTGCCGTAGAACGGGCCAATGGGCAAGTATTGCAAGGCATCAAAAAACGTGTTTTTGATCGCCTCAAGACCCGCTCGGGGGCTTGGGCAGACGAGCTTTATACTGTTCTATGGGCACTACCGACTACCTCTAGTCGAGCCACCGGTGAGACACCCTTCCATTTGGTCTATGGGGCCGAGGCTGTGTTGCCTATGGAAGTTAGTATTGGATCTGTTCGCACGAATCAATTCGAACAGGTCAACCAATCCGAACAGTGATCGCAAGATCTCATCCTCCTGGAAGAACGGCGTGATCGCGCCCTGATCAAGTCCTCGGTATACTTGCAGGCTCTACGCAAGTACCACAGTAAAAAGGTGCGACCACGTGATCTCAACGTGGGCGACTTGGTTTTACGGAAAATTCAAGACCAGTCTAACCGCAATAAATTCTCCCCAAAGTGGGAAGGACCATACACTGTCGTCTCAGTGCCGCGGCCAGGATCTGCGCGGTTAGCCATGGAGGATGGTCGGATTTTGTCCAATACTTGGAACATCGATCAACTTCGCAAGTTTTACGTGTAAGTATTCCAATCACTTTTTTCCTGTTCAATTAGCATCTTTTCATAAAAAGCATGTCTTGTTTTCATACAATGAGTGTTTTTCTTTAAGCCCAAATTATACAAATTCGACCTGGGGCTGATCACCGGCGGTTAGGTTATTACAACATTTTTCAACCGGATTCGCTGGTCAATCTCATGATCACTTCCAGATAAGTCACTCCTAAATAAGCCGTTTCTCAACGCACACGGGACTATCTGGCTAGTCTTCGGTCATCTGGGTGGCTATCAGTTTGCAATAAGGTTAAAATGTTACTTTAATCTTGACCATTGGCTTGAAGCGCATATCCCTGGTCATCATACTTATGTTTTCCCCTCTGCTTAAAATACTAAGGCTTCGGTATTCACAAAACAGAGGCGGGGGCTAAAGGAATATACTTATAGTATGAAACTTATGATGTGAATATGCACTTTCTTTTGAAAAAATAGTTTTACATACATGGCATTGTAATTACAATTGTTGGGTTACAAAATGTAAGGATCATTCGATCCTCAGCTCAGCCAAGAGTTTGTCAACGAAGGGCTTAACTTCTTCAATAACGGCGTCAAGCAGTTCTTCACTCTCGACCTCAACCGGTCCCACCAGCGCGCTCAGATTCGCATCTGGGCCATGGTGAAGTCGAACCCGGCTGAGTACGGCAGAAGCGGCTGAACGGACTCTCATCCTGATTATCTCTTCACGTCGCCGTAAATCTCCAGGGAGATATTCGAGCAGTGATTCTGCTTGAGTTGTGAGCAGTGATGCCAAATCACTGACACTTGGGTCGTCCTTCCTCAACTCTACCACGTTGGTATTCAAAAGGCTGGCTATGGCCTTCAGTTTTTCGAAGACCAGTAGGCTCAACTCTTTGACCGCTCAGTCGGTATGGTTGAGCGAGGACTCGAGAAGCATCTTGTCCTGGCCGAGCTGTGTAATGCGACCTGCTTGCGCTGTACAGAGAAAAGAGGTTATTAACAAGAAACGGCTTTAAGTCTTCTCAAATTGAGAATCGACTTACCAGCCTTCTCAGACTGAAGTTTATTGATTTCAGTCCGTAGTTTCTTGAACTCTGTAACTGAGTTCAGCCTTATCTTGGCTAACTCTTTCTTCAAGAATGTAACCTCTCTGCAGCAAAATCAGGTCAGTCACAATTAAAGCCTACTTATATTAACAGAAGAATGACGATCCTCACTTGCGCAAGCCGTCACGATCTTTTTGAACAGCCGCCATGCTAGCCATTGCAGCATGCGACTGGCTCGTCACCCATGACAAGCCCTGTGATACAAAGCAAGAGAGTCAAGTATGCTCTAAAGGCGATTCAAGCGCCGAAACAGGGGTGATCATACCTTCATAAACTTATTTAAAGTGGCATCATCCATGCTAGCAGGGATCCTTGCTAACGCGCCGGAAGTGCCTGCGACAGGGACAGTTGATGGGAGTACCGGCTGGACGCCACCCCTAGAGGTCACTGGTTGCGACCCGGTCCCTGTACTTGTTTCACCTCCCGCGGTCCGGACGACTTCCTGAACCACGGGAGTAGAGCGCTCTTCATTAGAGGCTCCCTCATCAGCCCTAGCTTCAACCTCCCCAGTGGCGGTTGAAGGTGTAGGTGCTGTCTTCTTTTGCCTAACAGGAAGAATGGGTCAGGCAGCTTTTATCTAAGATTACTGTCAAGTAAGAGTTCTTACCTTATTTGAAATCCCATTCGTTCCTGGGACTTTTGGGAAAATTCCCCTTGCGAAGGAGAGCCGTCTCCGGTTCTTGCCTTCCTTATGGTAAATAAGACAGCACCCCCCTGGAAATGTCATGTTATAGGCATATTCTTAGGGAATGGGTAGAAACACATAGAAAGATCTTTACCTGGGCCACCGGGCTAACTGGTGGGGCTGCATCCGAAGGCCTTGGCAATTCCTGAGTTGCTGGAACCGTCACAGCCGGCCTTTGTTCGTCTACCTCCTCCTCTGTCCGCGGAGGAGGAGGATTTTCCTCCCTGAAACCCCCAGTGGTCCCAGGGGGAAGCTCTCCTTCCTGTATGTACATTAACTTATCAAATGTGCAGAAAGAGCCATGGAGGGAATGATCGAAAAGATCCTTTACCTTAGTCGTCCCTTCGACCAGGGAAACAGAGATGATTGACCCTGAAACCTCAGGGGCTTCAGGAATTGGAAGGTCACTCGCGACCACAAGATCTTCGGTGGTCGCAGGGTCAGCCACGGCCACCTCTTCGGCAGCTGTGGTTTCTGCGGGGCAGCTTGGGGCATCGCTGGATGGAAGATCCGCGATCTTCCTCCTTCGAAGCATCAGAGGAACGTCATCCTCTTCCTCCTCGCTCCCCTCTCCCTGTACGACGAAGAAGTGATTCCATGTCGCGCCTGAAAAAGTAGCAGGAATGCGATATCTTACCACAGTCTTTCTTGCGGGACGAGGAACGCTTCGTGAAGACCCCTCCCCAGGGTTCAGCTTGGTCCTCTTAGGGGCAGGACTCTTTGTCCTGGGTCTCTGGGAGACCTTCTTCACATTCTTCGCCGCCGGCTTCTTCAGAGAGCCGACATTTTCACTTGGGAATGTCGCATCCGCGAACCTCCCTAGGAGCTATTTTCATTCCAATGAAATTGATTAGTGCTGGACATGTATGAGACCTGCAAAACATAGGCCAAGTGGAAAGTGTACCTTTCGGCGCTCCTGTTTAAGGTCGTTGCCGGCATGAATCAAGCTTTGGGGGCGAGGCGATCCCTTGGGGCCCTCTACCTCGGCGTTGTACGCCCTGAGGAGGTAGTTAGTCCGCCTCTCAATCTCGGCTGAGGGCTGGACTGTTCCCAGATACGAGTTAAATTGATGCATTTCAAAATTGACATAAAAGGATTTCAATGTCAGAAATGAATACCTTCGTTATAGTCCAGGGTAGTGTCTGCCATGGACTTGATCTCCCAAGCCGGATGAGCCCTTTCACGCAGGGGGCTCACCCGGTTCTTCACAAAGTCTCAGATGACGTCACGTGCCGTCAGCCCTTGTTCGACTAAGTGAAGGATCACCTCGGCATGCTTCATGAACTCCGCGTTCATCGCCGGGAGAGTATCCAACTCGCTCGGCTTCTCCGGCCGCGAGTTCTCAAACCACAACCCGCTCTCGGTCGGAGGGGTGCAGTAAAACCATTTCTGGTGCCACCCGTGCACTGAGTCTCGCAGGGGTGGGGAGGGATACTCCTTTTTATCCCTCAGCCGGAAGTAGATGCATCCGGCGGCGTTGGTGCTCTTCGACCACGCCGAAAAGTAGAATCGTCGGAAAAGATCCACGCTGGGATATATTCCGACGAAGGCTTCACAGAGATGCTGGAATACTGCAAGGATCAGCATCGCGTTGGGGTGGAGGTTGATCAGTTCCCACCCGTAATGTTCAAGGATATCCTTAAGGAACCGACTCTCAGGGAATCGGAACCCGCAACGCAAATACTCCTCAAAAACCACCAACTCGCCTTCTTGGACAGTTGGGGTTTCTCGGTCCTTCTCCGCAGGTCGCCAGTTAATAAGCAGCCGCGGAGAAAGGATCTCCTCCTTCTCTAGCGCCATCAGGCTCTCCTCAGAATGATGAATGGATCTGCTCCAGGACGCCATCTTTGGTGTAGAATCAAAGGGGAAGCTGGCGATTTGAGGAAGATGAAGGCTGAAGAAAGTGAGGGTTTTGAGCGGCGGGAATTCTAAGGGTTTTTTCGCGGCTGAGTGGCTTCCTCAAGAAGCTACCTACTGCTTTTTATAGACCCAAGGCGACGCATTAATGAGTAAACGGCTCGTTTCAAACGTTCCATTGAATGCTTTATTCATTTCCCATAATGGATACTGTCTCTGATGGACCCGATAAAGTACTCAGGCGTTGGATCTGAAACAAAAAGATTTCTTTGTTTTGGAAACTGAAAGTGTAAAAGGACTGAAAAATTCTCAGTACTTTTCAGAGGACATTTTTCCTTTTTTATACTTTGAACATTTTTTTTCGAAAAAATCATGTAACTCAATTTTTGATATACTGGAATGTTTAGGCTGAAACTTCGATCCTAATCGGAGTGACGGCCTGACCAAGTCCCAACTCTGGTCGAACCTTAGTTCTGACCGCGGCTTTAAAACTGATCGCGGAATCAGGGCAGGTCGCGGTGCTTTTTTTCTTAAAAGTGATTTTGATCGCAGAACTAAAATTTCCTGTGTATGAATGGTCGCGAACGTAAAGTTCATGGCTATATTTTCGCACAGAAGATGTGGAGAATATTTCATGAGAAATAAAGAACTTTTATTTCTTACATTCTTTACATACAAAAGGGATGCAGTCGATCAAAACATCGACTTGCTCCGAAAGAAGTTTACAAAGTTCCCCAAGGGACATATTGTTGTCAGTAGGATCTACACTGACAACCCCCAAGGAACTAGCAACTACCCTAAGTCTATCTATATCGTCCCTAACAACAGACGCACTATTGTCCCTAATCAAGTCAGAGAGTTCTCGCTGTTGCTGAGCGAAGTCCCTCTCTCGACGGAAATGGTGCGCCTCTTCTCGGGATCGATCAAAACATTCTGCTAAACGCAGAATCTTCGAGGCCATCTCCTCGGTCTTCTTCTCCAGGGCATTCTTCTCTTCCAGAAGGGTCTGTCCGGAAGGAAGAGATGGAGCAGTAGAAGGCTGATTGCTGGGGCCTCCTACCTCCTGCATTTTGCAAAAGTTAGTCATACTAACTAAAATTATCAGCAAAAAGGGAGAAGAATTGTTACCTGTCCCGGTGCATAACCCGTCAATACACTCATCTTGGGAGGAAGATCATCATATGGTGGAAGAGCAACCTCCCCAGAAGAAGATTGCTTCGCCAACCCAATATGGCAATCATCTGATCGAGGGATAGTCACCGCTTGCCGACCAGGATGTTGATCACCCAAAAGGATGGGGGAATTGGATGTGAAGGGATCTTTCTCTAAGGATAAAGGCCTAACTTGCCGAGAGGCATGAACGGGGAGGGTCAAAGGAACTGAAGGAAGAAAGAAACTCGCTACGTTTTTCACCTTTGTTCCACTGGAAGATCCTTCGTCAACCTTGGGTTTCTTCCTTAAGGGAGACAGGACTTCATTCGTTTGAAACCCTTGTTCGACAATTTCCCCTTCATCGCTCTCAATCTCGATGATTTCGTGATCTGCCATTGGGAGGAGTATGTGAAAAGGAAGGAGGCCAGGTAACAAGAAAAAGACTTAGGCGTGAAAGGGAAATTGTAAATCTTTACATGTCCAGGGGTCTGGTATTTATAGCCGCCAGGGCGACGGTTCGCCTCCCAGACACCTCGGGTTTCGTTAAGACATTTACAATTTTACCTCGAGATAAAAATCTCTACGGCGCCATCATTGCCCGTCACGTAATGTCAGAACTCGTCTTGAAAACCAACCGTTTTCACTTAGTGCGCCACTAAGTGGAGAAGTTAAAGGGCCGGGTTAAAAATCCAATGCACGGTTTTTAAATTCGAAATAAACACGTCTCTTCGTTTTCTCCGAATTTGGGGGCTAGCTGACGAGGATTGACACCCGGGTCACTTCTAATAAACTTTTGGTTCAAGACGAGTTCGAACCAGACATGTATCTGGTGATGCGGACTCAAGCTATTCTGAGGGGCATCACCATGAGGTCGCAAGCTTTACGCGATCAGGTCGCGGGTTTTGTGCGATCAGACCGTAAGCCTTGCGCGGTCAGAAGTTCATAGGCTATACGCGAACTACACATTCGGGATATTGCGCGGTCAGCCAAACCCCGCGGTCAGAACATCTGCCGATCAGGATACTTGGGATCTATCTATTCGGTTGCCCATACAACAGGATATTCTAAGTATCCCGAAGATTCCTACACGTGGAGAATCAACCGTCAGGAGGTTAACACGTACAGTTATCCATGAATAACACGTGTTTAACCTACGTGGAGGTTAAAAGCAGTTCCAAAAACCGCATCCAACCGTCCGTGCAACCGATTGATGCAGTTTCCTTCACATGGCACCCTTTCAAACAGTATAAAAGGATGGCATGAAGCATCAATCAAAAGAGAGAAGAAAAATCATCTAAGTTAGCCAAGTCTACGGCACACCTCATATAGCATTTTAATAAGCCTTCTTTGGCTTATCTTTGTACACTATTACAGGAAAAATCCTCGCCTGTGAGGACTTTTTCCTCCACTTGTAAACCTTTTACCATACTTAGTGAAATCTCAACAGGACGTAGGGCTTTTACTCCCACCATCGAGGGCCCGAACCTGTCTAAACTCTCTGTGCTCCTGTTCACTATTGTTCAGCATACCTTCCCGAAGGGTCATCTTGAAAGGTCTCATAGTTATAAATTCTGCATAAGTTCGGCTGAGGACTCCGAGTCCGAATCGTCGACAGTTGAGACTATTGGTTTTATCTTGTTTTTCATATTTGTTGTATATATATGTCTGTGGATGTTCAAAGAATGTTGAGACTATTACAGTCGGTCCTGAAATTAAAACCTTCTGTAATGTTACTATCAGAGACAGTTTTGAGTTAAAAACCGTCTTGATTGCAGCAGTATTTTCTTGTTAACATTTTCACACAGAACATCATTTGGTGATTATCAGTTACATAATCAATCGAAAAGCCAGATATATAAGGAAAAGAAATTTGTTATTTCTTACAATCTTTGCATACATAAGGGATACAAGCGACCAAAGCGTCGACCTGTTCCGAAAGTAATTTACAAAGTTCTCCTAGGGACGTATTGGCATCCGTAGGATCTACACTGGCTGCCCCAAGAGAACTACCAATGGCTCTAAGCCTATCTACATCATCTCTCAGCAAAGGAGTGGATTTGGACGTGGAAGTGTGCGCCTTACCCCAGAAAGTTGATCATCCAAGAAAAGCTGATGATACAAAGGTGTTGAAGAGGGGATATTGGAAGGATTGTTGTGGATCTCCAAAGGTGGAGTCGATGCAACTGGAGGGGTTGCAAGGGGCAATGTGGCAACACAGGCCTCAGCACCCTCTAGAGTCTTCGCTGCAGCTCCACTGGAAAATCTTTCATCATTTCTGAGTCTCTTCTTTGGAGGGAGCATTTCCTCAGGCACCTGTGGATTTCGAAATGCATTTGTTTCGAGGTAATCAAGTCATAAAAGAAAGATCTACATTAGAGTTTCAGAGAGGACTTACTTTCTGAAGATCCTGATCGAGTTCATTCCTTATCTCTTCCTCATCACTCTCAATTTCAATAACCTCATTGGAATCTCGGCTCGCCATCAAGGTGGGAGTTGAGGAGCGAATAAACACAGGGATTTAGGAGCAGAATTCCTAAAAGACTTAGCCAAGAATTTGTAAGTCTTAAGGATTGAAGAGCCTCGCTATTTATAGAACCAGAAGGTAACGGTTCATATGCGTGGGTGTCTCGAGTTTCAAAAAGCGCACTACTGGTTTTCAAGGTCAATAAATTCATGATAATTTCTTGGGAGATAAACTGCAACACGGCGGAACAGTGCCCACTTAAGAAGTTGAAGCGTCAGATTATATAATTCGATGCAAATTAAATTTGAAGTAAATAATTAAGTCTCTTTATCTGCGCAGTTATTATGTGCGGTTATCCATGATTGCATGTTGAGAATTCAAAGCGTCGGCACTGTTGGGACTATCACAGACGGTTGGGTGATCAAAACCGTCTACTTACTATTACAGACAGTTCTGATGTTCAAACTGTCTGTAATATGACTATTACAGACGGTTCTGATGTCCGAACCGTCTGTAATATGCCTGGAATTTTGAACTGTTCGACTTCTACAAATACTTGTTCCCTCCCTGGAGTTTTGCTTCCAATCGAACCATTCCACTTCTTTTTCTCCAAGAACGTGCGGGAAAATTGGAAAATTTACATAAGAACAAATTTTTAATTAATTTTTTCATCATTAATGAAAAACAAGCTATTTATAGAATTTCCAAGGCAACGCTTCATGTTCCCAGGCTAGTGCGCCGCGCAAACATCAGAAACCGAAAAGACACAACACACCGTTGAGAATTTGAAGCGTCGATCACTATTGGGACTATCACAGTCGGTCCTTACATAAAAACTGTCTGTAATGTTACTATTACATACGGTTTTGAGTTAAAAACCGTCTGTGATATTGAAAGAAGTTGAGAATTCGAAGTGTCGGACACTGTTGGGACTATCACAGTCGGTCCTTATATAAAAATCGTCTATAATGTGACTATCACAGACATTTTTTTACCTCAGAACCGTTTGTGATATTCAAAGCACGTTGATAACTCGAAGCGTTTGGCATGCCACAATGCCATCCAGCCAAATAAGCCCAACTTCTATATTCTTTTTATATTATTTGCATGGGACCTAGAAGCGACTTCTATATTGTTTCTAAATTATTTGAAGGGCTCCAATGGACTGCCCTCACAAGCCAAAGATTGCCGCTTCTAGGTATATGATCGCGATAGTCGTTCCTTGATCGCACACAGTGCACATACCTTTGTATGGTCGAATGTTCACCAAAAGCTAAAGAAAGATAAAGAAAGAGGGAAGATAGCATGCAGTCCAAGAACGTGCTGGAAAATTGGAAAGTTGACATAATAACAAAGTTTTCATTAATTTTTTTCAGCACTTACAAAAAAAAGGTAAAAATACAGAATTATAGGTCAAGGAATGGTCTTAGCCCTGGTTGCATCTAGAATAAAGTCAGTTTGACTTGCATCCAGGACACAGGACTCCTCCAGCGACAAGTTATCCTTCTTAGGATCAACTACTACCGCGTCGAGAAGGCCTGCGACCTCCCTCAGCTTCGCAATGGTATCCTTCATAGTCAAACCGCAGCCAGCGATGGTCATATCCGCGGCTCTCTTCTCCTCGCGAAGACGCCTCGTCCTTGCCCTAGCATTGTCACCATCCGTCTTCATGCGCTGAATGCGCTGGAAGAGATCGTCTAGGTCAAGCCGTAGCTGAGTGTGCTTCTCCGTAAGGAGTTTGTGCTCCTCCTGGAGGGCCCTCAACTTGGCTTTCACCTTGCCCGAGTCTTCTACGACTCCTCTTCCCTGTGCAAATCAACAGGTCAAGAATGTACTGAACAGGGATTAACAATATAGGGGTAAGTCCAAAAGATTGAGAGTTCTTACCGGGGAGGGCAAGGCTGATGATGCCATCGAGGATGCCATTGGCGCAGAGAAGCTAAGGAGTCAAACAGTTTGAGAATTATAAAAAATTGTAAAGTAAATGGCAATTATTCTACTGTCAAGTTATTTATAGAACTTCCAAAGCGACGCTTCGTGTTCGCCTAGGCGCCGCGCGCGAAGATCGGAGACAGAAATGAACACAATTGAGAATTCGAAGTGTCGGCACTTTTTAGTCGGTTCTGACCTCAGAACCGTCTCTAATACTACACTATCACAGTTGGTTCTGAGTTCAGAACTGATTGTATATATCACAGTCGGTTCTGAGCTCACAACCGTCTGTGATATTCTAGTTATCACAGATGGTTCTCAGTTGAGAACCGATTGTATCTATCACAGTCAGGTTTTAGTTTAAAACCGTCTGTGATAAGTAGACTATTACAGATGATTTTGTGTTCAGAACCGTCTGGTTGACTATCCAAGTTGGTTTTGACATCAGAACCGACTGTTATAACTTAACATATTCTCCTGACAGGCCTTTGCAGACGGTGTTCCACTGAAAAGTTCATAATCGTCTGTGATGTGCCGTCCTGGATATCTATTTCTGTGGTAGTGCACATTCCATCATAAACTGAAAAATAAAAATAGATTTATCACCTGGAATGCCTGGTTTTGAAGATGATCTTTAATCAATTAGATCATTATTCCAGCACATCTTTGCATATGATCCATTGAATTTAGCTCTTTTAAAAATTTTCATTGCTTATGTTCAATTTTTATCTTAAATTGACCATTAAAGCTTGAACTTATCTATTAAATTGTACTTGACTTCTTCCAAACTGAAGATTTCTAATAAAACTATTTTTTGGAATTAACTCTCTTATATTACCTTTTATGCCTAGATTGCTAATTGCCCTTCTCTTTAAAAATAAAAAAATGTAAGAGTAAAGTATAATCGACCCACTGGGGGGAGGCGGTGGTGAATCGTCGACCAGCTGGGGAAGGGAAGATCTACTTAACTTATACACAAAAGTATTTTCAACAAAACGGTTGCTTAAGCTGCGGCTTTGTCTAATCTCGTGTAACGTATATGCGACCCGCGGGGGGAGGTGGTGGTGAATCGTCGACCAGTTGGTGTAGGGAAGGTATACGGAGCATTGAAATTGCTTACAGGGGCTCGAGAAACCGATAAAGTTGTCTTGTTGTAAGTGCACTTAAGTAAGTGTCTTCAGCTGTGTCTCCTCTAGCCGCGACAGCATGATCCAGTAAAAACATTCTAGCCAAGAGCACAAAAAAGTTGAAGAAAAATAATATATATATTAAATAAAAAAGAGAGAATAAGTGTTTTAATTTTTCTTTAGAAAAAGGGTAATCTAGCAACTTTGTATAGATTATAGCATAATGAATGTTTTCTTTGCATGGTTTATTCTAAATCCTATATGAAAGAAGATTGTTAAGACAATTTAAATTATTAAGCTCTCTCTTTTCTAAGGTTGAAATTTGATAAATCTTAATATATGCATTTGGAAATTTTAAATGGCTAAGATCGATTGTCTCATATGCATAGATGTGTTGTGAATCTTCGAAAGATTGTTTATTGAAAATCAGATAAACCAAGGCATTTCAAATTTTTGATCAAAATCATTCACATTCTTTGCTTGAGGACAAGCAAAATGCTAGCTTGGGGGAATTTGATAAGTGCTTAACTTGGTAGCACTTTTACCATAGGTTTAGTATTGAAAACAAGCAAAATCATGCTTAAAACTCCTTTGATGTGATATTTTATGTGTAAAATTTAATTATTTTCACAAATTACTTTCACGGTTGTGTTCATCGTGTTTCAGGGATCAAACCCTCCAAAGTTGAGACAATTTTGACCACATTTGAGCCTTGAACGACCAAGAAACCAAACTAGAGAAGCAAAAAGACCTAGTCAAGTCAAATTGGCAGGTAAAAATCCAAACCGTACAAATATCAGGCGAAAAAAGGATTTGTACTCGAATAAAACAACTCTTGCTCGAAAAGAAGACCTGGTCAAATACAACACAATCAAAAAGATTCCCACTCGGTTTCAGACCGGTCTTGTTCGATTAGGTTTCGGCCACGCCACGTGTCTGGCCGCGAATGCGCCATGTGTCCCGGGCGTGTTCGAATTGGATTCTTTGGCTTTTTACTGGTCGGTTTTGATCAGTTTTTGATCCAAACCAGTCGTATTGCGTCGGGTTTGACCAGGACTGGTCGTAATTGGGTTGATTAGAAGCGGGTTTGATCCAAATTGGTCGTTTGTGGCCATTTTGATCCGGTTTTGACTCAAACTGGTCGAGTTTGGTTGGTTTTAGCCAAATTTGGTTGGTTTTGAGTCGTATTGGATCAGAAATAGTCGAATCGAGTCAGTTTTGATTCAAATTTATCTATTCTCGCACTGTTTGAAGCCAAATTTCGTCGCTTGCACGTCAAGGAGTTATTTTTGGACATGTTTTCCTGTGTACTATAAATAGCGAAGCTTTTGACTCAATTAGGGAGGCTTTTAGATGCTTTCTTTAGGTTTAGTAGTAGTTCTTTGCTACTCTTTAGTTTAGAAGAGCCCCGTTCTCTATTTTATTGCTTTTCTAAACCGGCACGGATGGCAACTTAAATTTTCAAGCAATCAAGTGAGTTTTTATTTAATTGTTATTCTTATTTGCTGCATTATTATGACTTTTAGCGAGTAGATCCCCTCTAGGGTTAGGGATGACCTAATCCTGATGGCGTGATTCTTCCTCGGTCTTTATTTCAAGTTTTGGAGTGATTTCATGAAGTTTTCTTCCTCCAAACCCTAAATCCTTGTTTCAGCAACAGACATAACAGTTGAACCTTAGCAAGAATTTAGGGAAGTTCTTGAGTTCTTAGCGCCTTGACACAGAATCCTGAACAGGAGAGAGGCTCTCACCAAATGTCACAGTGGAAGCGATCCTCGAATTGTTGACCTAGTGCCCTGAACTGGAAACTTAATTTGTCTTGGAAAATAATTGAAATTAACTTACAATCCTCAGATCTTGGATAGAATTACGCCGGATGGTTATGGAATTCTCAAAACCCTAGACTTTCATTCCAACTTGCAAACCCTAGATTGATAGTTTAGTTGTAGAAAAATACACCCACAAATCGTTTAGACTTACTCAATGATCCATTAAGTTAGAAAGATGAATACGCTTGTTCCTCGTGGAATTCGACCCTCAAGTGCTCAACGTTCAACTGTTCACTTGCAGTTATTACACAATCACGACACTTTCGGTTGCGATCAATTGTGCCACGTGTCTTGGTCGTGTTCGACTCGGTTTCGATCACAACACGTGTTTGGCCACGAACACAACACGTGTCATAGTCGTGTTCAACTCAATTTCTTTGGCTTTTACTGGTCGGTTTTGATCGGATTTAGTCAGTTTTAATTGGTTTTGACCAGGACTGTTCGGATTTGGTCAGGTTTGATCAGGATTGGTTGAATTTGGTCGGTTTTAGTCGTATTTGATCAGAACTAGTCAAATCTGGTCGATGTTGACTCAGATTTATCTGTTCACATGGCGTTTGAAGCCAGACTTCATTTCTAGCATGTCAAGGAGTTGTTTTTGGGCTCATTAACCCATGTACTATAAGTAAAGAAGCTTTTGGCTCAAATTAGATAGGCTTTCACATGCGATTTTTAGGTAGTTTTGAGTAGTTTTTCTTAGTAGATCCTCCTCTATTTTTCCTGCTTTTGTAAGTTGGCAAGAACAGCAACTTCAATTTTCAAACAATTAAGTAAGTTTTTATTTAATTATTATTATTATTTCTGCATTCTTATGGCTTTTTGTGAGTAGATCCCTTCTAGGGTTAGGGATGACCTAATCCAGAAGGCGTGGTTCTTCCTCGGTCTTGATCTCAAGTTTTTAGTAATTTCCTGATGTTTTCTTCTTCTAAACCCTAAATTCTTGTTTTGACAACACACGTAACAGTTGAGCCTTAGTAAGAATTTAGGGGAGTTCTTGAGTTCTTAGTGCTTTGACACGGGATCCTGAACATGAGAGAGGCTCTCGTGAAATGTAATAGTGGAAGCGATCTGTAACACCCTGAGTTTAGGGGTGAAAACTTCCTTTTTCGTGAATAGCATGCATGCATGTATCTGTAGTAGTAGCCAGATCAGTATCTATCTCAAGCCCTAAAATCTCCAAATCTTTCCTGTGAACCCAAATCAAGATCAGATTGTTCAGATGTGATCTATCAGTTACTCTGAACTTAAAAGTCTTCAGAAACCAGATTTAATTCCATCTCTAAATCCCAGATTTGTCAAAACTTTTGTTTTCGAAAACAGAATTAAGTTAATTACCCTAAATACTCTAAACTCAGATTTATCCAAATCTTGACGTAATCCAGACCAAATTATTCTTAAATTATGATCATGGGTATGTCAGTACCTTAAAGCAGAAAGTTGGCAGCCAGATTTTATCATCTAGACTCTTTTTACAAATCAGTCCAAGAGATATCGCAAATCAGTCCTTTATCTGATATCTGGAAACCCAAAAAGGCCAAAATCTTCAGATTAACTCCAAATTCAGAATTTCTTCAGCAAATCTCTTCTAAATGCTATTTGACACAATTTTCCCTTCTGTTCAGATTTCAAAATCTCATTCTAAATGCCAGAATTCGAAATCAATTGAAATTCAGATTTCAATTACCCTAAAATACCCTATTTTCAGTTTGTATCAAAAACTATTCAAATGTGCCAGATTTTATCAGATATCTTTACCAAATATCCTGTTGAATATAATCTGCTAGATCAGTGAAATCAATTTCAATCTAAACCTTCCAAATCTCCAGATTTACAGATTAGTCCAAAATTCAAAATCTGAAATTGCAATCCAGTCCAAATTCGACCAGAGGACTTAGCTGATTTTCGACCAGAAACTGCCATGCTTGTGCGCCGTGTCTGCTCGTCGCCGGTGAAGCTTTGCTTGAGCTCGTGATCGTGCATGCCTGTGTGTACGTGTCCTCGTTTCAGCTCATGCCGTGGCAACGCCGTTGCAACGTCGACGACCAGCACCTGCTCCCGCGCGCGACCAGCAGCCTTTTGTCAGCAACTCCCCGCCACGTTGCCTTGCCGTGCCAGTTGTTGTCGCCACCGCTTGCTTCAGCATTGCTAAGTCCCAATGAACGACAATGTGATCAGTTGCAGATTTGTCGCCGTCGCATCACCATTCTTCGCTGTGTCTTCGCCGCTGTTGCTTCTGCACGCAACCAGTCAAATCCTTGGCGCCAATCTCTTTGTTTTCCCCTCTTCGCAAGCTTCGCCTGGCCTATTTAAACACCACTGTACCCAGCAGCTTCTTTACTTCACTGAAAATCAGCTAAATCTCAGAATTCTTCTGTTTTCGTTTTCTTCTCCGGCGAGCCGTCGAGGAGGCTCACGGTGCCAGCATGCCCTGCTGCACCAAACTTCAAATTAAAGCCATCAGTGAGTTCCCCTTCTTCTATCTGTGTAGTATCACTTAATTGCTCACCGGTGACCTCTAACGCCGGCGATCACTGGAATTCTCGATTTGCCCTGTTTCTGCAATGTAGCTTAATTCAGTCCAAATTAGCTTTCGAAACTGTAATCTAAATTGATCAGAGAGCTATGTTGAGCATGTCTGTAAATCTAGAATCATCAATTGATCTCAATTTGAAGCTATTCCCAAATTTGCACTTCAACAGTCGCTGGCTCACGTCGCCAGGCCACACCGGCGATCCTCCGGTCAAATTGATGCTACCAGTAGCTCACTCATACCCTACTATCACTCCTCGAGCAAGGAATTGAGTTCATTCAGCCTGTATCGAAAATGCCCAATTCTAGTGTTTCTTCTCCGGCGCCGATCACCGGAAAGTTTTTCCCAGCAGTTTCAGCCCTAACCACTTTGTCCAGTGTGTGTGCCTTGAACTCTTGAGCATTTTTGTCTTCTAGCCCGACACCTAGATCGGCCTAGATTGGAAGTTAAAGCTTTGCCAAGTTTGGTGTCCAGAACTGTTCCAGTGCAGTGAGTTCACCACAGTTCATCACCGGATTTCTTGCTGTCCGGCCATCTTCAGCCATAGATCCTATTGTGACTTTTGTTCCTATTACTCAAGCCTACCTTCTAGACAAAGTTAGCACATCAATTGAGCCTTGAACAGCATTTTATGCTAAGCCCTAGTTTTTGGCATTGTCAACCTTATGCCAGAGCTTGTCAGCTAGTGGCATTGGCCTTGTTTACCCACTTCTGGTTGTGCAAATTGAGAATCACTTTGTCCACTGAATTTGTAGAGTTGTGATCTTCATTTTCTTCTACTACCACAACTTGAGATAAGCACTCTAGCTTTTCTTAAATCTATGTCAGAGCCTTGATCTGAATGTCAATCTGCTGACATTCACTGTTTTTGAACAAACCAGCCACAAAAT
Source organism: Pharus latifolius (assembly GCA_019359835.1). Classification (NCBI taxonomy): domain Eukaryota; kingdom Viridiplantae; phylum Streptophyta; class Magnoliopsida; order Poales; family Poaceae; genus Pharus; species Pharus latifolius. Next base: position 39,522,877 of record CM033329.1, read on the forward strand.
TGTTATCCCTGTTGCAACCTTGAAATCCTAAGATTATCTAACACCCATCCTTAGCCCAAATTCCTTGAACCCTAGAATCTCGACTCAGATCAGCTTGTAATCCAAATTATCTCCAATATCGTTCAGTCATTCTTGTAAAGCATTTCTGCATATAAGTCATAAAACATTTTAACATAATAAGTAATTATTGTGTGTTTGTTTGTCGTCGAGCAGATCCAGAAGCTGACTTTGAAGATTTTGCTGTTGAACCGTCATCAACTGCTGTATCTTACGACGCGGAAGGCAAGTCATATCCTTGGTCATCTTGAACCTATATTTTAAGATTGCATGAGAAAGATTGAGAATGGTTGAATTATGAATTGGCAGTACTAGATTGGTTATCTGTGAAATGTGAAATAAACAAGTTTTGAGCCATGAACTATTATATATGTATTTATATATTTATATGTTCATGAAATAGCCGTGACCAGAAAAATGGTATGGATGGCTGTAGCACTGGAGGTGCTAGACTGCAAAGGATAGCAGGCACTGAAGGTGTAGGGTTGTGGATGGTCTGGTCACTGGCATATAAGGACTAGAACCTTGTGTTGTGCGTCTAGTGGCATGAACAACGTGCTAACCGTAAGCCTGGAATGGGACAGGCCTGAACAAGTACTTATGTGGATCGCACATGAAACCCCTGCATGAGATATGTAGTGATGCACGGTAAACATGGAGAATGGCTCCCACACATATCACTGAAGGTGATCTTGCACGCTGATCCAGTAATGGAAATATGCGAAGGGGTGGAGGTTAGGATACAACCTACCACAACTGTGGTTCACGGAGAGCCACAGGGTCGGGGGTGAATTGTGAGTGAGACATAACAAAAGTTCTTGTTATCTCCACCTTGCCACTCACACATGGTTGTGAGGAAGGGTCTAATCATATTGATAGGGTGGGCTTGAAAGTGGATTATCTTGCGAGTAAATTAGTACCTCTCTGCAGAGTTAAAAACGTATTCGAATACTCTGAGCTCCCGGGTTTATAGGAGTCTGCTGCGGTGGATTAAATCCATGGGGTGTGTCACAAGTATATTTTCTAAATAAAATGTGTTAAATCAAGATTACCCAAGTGACATGTGTTGTCATGATAAGGAGTGCTGCCATGGGCTGTCGTGTGTCGACGTGTCGCGGTAGTGCTATAATCTAGTGAACAAGAATATCAATGTTATATTATGAGAAGTGCTGCCATAAGATAAGATGAGAAGAGTTATGAAAGAAAAAGGTTATTTTATAAATATCCATAATTCTTGACTAGTCTAGGTTCATATCATCACTACTATATGTATCTACTCTTACTTATGACTTGCTGAGTACGTAAGTGCTCACCCTTGCAACATTCAACTCAGTAGATGGAGCGTACCTTGATCAAGATGAAGGCATGGAGAACTTTGTGGATCCAGAAGGAGGAGAGTCAGTTCCGCCAGAGCCCTGAAGTGTGTTGTTCTGCCGTCAACTTCTTTTGTGGGAGGGTCACCTATCTTCTGCTGTGTAGTTAATATTTTGCTAAACCTTGAATGCCGTGAAGGCATTGTAATCTCTTATGTAATATTAAGGCCAGCAGGCCACACTGCTTAAATATTTTGTAAGTACTCTGTTGCAATGTAATATACTCCTGTGTTTGACTCATCCTGGGAAGTCAAAGGTTTGTGTGTATAGGACTAGCTGCAGCGAGCTAGGTCTCTACAGGAGTAGTCGTAGTCCCAGTTTCGGGGCGCGACACGATCCTCTTACCGTTGTACCAGCAATCGTACTGGCTACTTAATCTCTCTTGGAAAACGATTGAAATTAACTTACAATCCTCAGACCTTGGGTAGAATTACGTCGGATGGTTATGGAACTCCTGAAACTCTAGATTTTCATTCCTACCTACGAACCCTAGATTTCATATTTGTTCTTTACTACTTTAAAACCTTAGATTGATAGCTTTAGTAGTAGAAATAGTTGTAGAAACCCCCCCACTCGTTTAGACTTAATCAGTGATCCATTAAGCTAGAAAGATGAATACGCTTGTTCCTCATGGAATTCGACCCTCAAGTGCTCAACGTTCAACCATTCACTTGCGGTTATTACACTCCTTAGCAATCGCTAAACCAACTCCGGAGGGTTATTGATCTTGCTGTGGGCACGATCAACCTGAACACGAGGTTCAATTCCTACAAGCAATCGAAGAACAAGCAAGAACAAGATAAAAGCAATCTGAAATTGCAAATAAGGATGAAGCACACGATAAATTTGAGGTTGTGTAACTTGTCGTTGTTGGTCTAGCCGACACAAGAATACAAGGATGAAGTTTCACATATGAGGAAAACTAATCTAAACAAAACCTAAGGAAGAACGGGAAGGGTGACGGCCATATATAACAGGGGTGGTGGTCAAGGAGGTGGACGTGAAACCCTAGGGGTACACGGACCTTGGGCCCAAATTGGAGGCGGCACAGAACCTGGCAGAATCTGTCCGTGAATTGTTCATCAATTGCGGGCGATCTAGATAGAATTTGGCCATGGGGCTAGATCCATTGGAAATGTGGCATCGTGGGCTTCTCTGTAAAGTGTTCATTCACCCCAAACGGACTCCGTACATGGCCTGGGCATCCGTTTGAAGTTGGACTGCTGCTGGATGGCCGAGCTGGACTCGCAGATGAGTTGGGCTTGATCTTGGTTAAGACTCCATCCACTCCTTCCACTACTTCCACTACTTCCTTGCTGCCACGAGAAGATCAAGGAGAACGGCAAGTCGGCATGAATCCATGTGCTGAACCATTCACTACGCCCACACCGGAGGATCAATGAGCTACATCAAAGGTGGAACAGCCCATGACGCATCAAGCCCAGCCCAAGATCAAGCCCAACTCGCCCGCAAGTCCAGCTCAGCCATCCAGTAGCAGTCCAACTTCAAACGGATGCCCAGGCCACGTACGGAGTCCATTTGAGGTCAATGAGTACTTTACGGAGAAGCCCACAACACCACCTTTCCAATGGATCTAGCTCCACTGCCAAATTCCATCTGGATCGCCCGCAATCAATGAAACAATTCACGGACAGATTCTGCCGGGTGCTGTGCCGCCTCCACTTTGGGCCCAAGGCCCTTGTACCCCTAGGGTTTCACGTCCACCTCCTTGGCCGCCACCCCTGTTATATATGGCCGTCACCCTTCCCATTCTTCCTTAGGTTTTGATTAGATTAGTTTTCCCCATGTGTGAAACTTCATCCTTGTATTCTTGTGTCGCCTAGACCAATAACTACAAGTTACACAACCTCAAATTTATCTAGAGTTTCATTCATATTTGCAATTCAGATTGCTTTTACTATCGTTCTTGCTTGTTCTTTGGTCGCTTGCAGGAATTGAACCTCATGTTCAGGTTGATCGTGCCCACGGCAAGATCAATAACCCTCCGGAGTTGGTTTAGCGGTTGCTAAGGCACATCGTCGTCGTACGGTGTAGTCGGATCGTCAAAGTCACTTCCACCAAATTGAAAGCATCCCTCTCATCAAAAGATCGGAACCCATATTCTTCATCAAGTGGTATCAGAGCACCAGATTGCTCGGTGAGAGTTTACTGTTTTACTAGATTAGTTTTTTTTCATACCTAGAGTCCAGAAAATTGCCCTACAAAAAGATTTATTTTCTGTTGTTCAAACCATCGTCATTAGCCTTGCATCGTTCTTGTCAGTTTGCATCTTTGAATTTTTGTCCATAGTTGTCGAGTGCTGATTTTTAGTTTTAGTCTTGGTCTAGTTTAGTCTTGCATCTCGTCGCGGAGTCGAATTGCACGTCGATATCCTCGTCGTCGCATCCAATTCGAATCTACCGCTGTCCAGTTTGTTGTTTTCATCATATCTTCCTCATACAAACTCAGATTTTTGCATTCTTATACTTGTTGGAAACATCAGATCGTGCTCTACAACTTTTCTGTTGAGGTCGAAGTCAAATTCGGCTTTCATCTATGATATATTGGGTCATTAATGTCGACAGTGTAGAGTTTGAATCTAATACGTCTATTTTGGTATTTTCATCATAACTCTATCATCCAAACTCGGATTGGGATAAACTTATACTTTCTGGAATTGCTGCGAGAAATCCCATAAAAAGTTAGTTGGGGTAATCTTAAAATTCGGCTGTTTTTATCACTCTAAAATTTGGGCAAAGTTAGTTGTGTAATCTTCAAGTTTTAGTCCAATTCGGATTCAAATTGCTCAATGTGAGACAGCTTCGGTAAAATTATCATATCTTTTGATTCCTAACTCCATTTTTGATGTTCTTATACTTGTTGGAAAGATAAAAAGATCCTCTACAACTTTTATGTTGGGTAGATCTTCAGATTCAGAGCTTTTGGAGTCCAAAATGGCTAAACAACATTTCTGTCCTAGTTGTGCAGCCCAAAAGAAAAAAAGGCAAAGTGCAACAAAAGCCACATTGTTCATAAAAAGAAAAGAAGTAAGAAAAAGCAAGTGCAAAAAAAAAAGAGCCGCACAAAAAAAATCAGAGAAGAAAAATGTGTGTAGCAAAAGAGGAGAATTGACTGTGGTGCATCTTTTGGTTCTAGTCCTTTGTGTTGCTAGTTGCTTGCTTGAGCTAGATCTGAGTCTAGGCTAGTTCCAGCACTTTGACTATTACTTTGGACTAATTTTCAATCTTGCATTATTGATCTTGAATTGTTGCTACACATATAATAGCCTATCCAAGCTCCACATTCTACCCATACGTTTGTTCGGTCCCTGGGCAATCGCTTTATCCAAGCTTCAGAGAACTTTTGACACGGCCAACAGCCGACAACACCTGCTGTACGGTAAGAACTTGTAAGAGCTTTGGTTCAGGCTTGCGAGTTGAGTGACTATTCACCACATCCTACATAGTGATAGGAACATTATACTTGTGATTTTGTTTCTTGTCTTCTACTAACAATGACAGGTGACGAGGATTCGTTGAATCATTCTCCCCGCACGAAGGGCATTATTGCTCACTTTGAGAGGATGACGCGGATCACTACCGAGGGCCTTACTGAGGATGTACGACTCACTAATGAGTGTATGTCTCTGCAAGAAGATTGTCTCCGGTCCATCGAGGCCGCACAGGGAGTTGCTAACACTACCCTTGCCACCATTTTGTCTAGAATTGATATGCTTGCAGTTGCTGCCCCGGGAACTTCCAAAGCTGAGTTAGAAGATCGAAACGGTGAGAACTACGATGACTACGCCAATGATTTGGAGGATGAGAATGCCGTCAATTACGACAACGACCGCAACCATTGTCGACTATGTTTTAATCGGCAGGGTATGCGACATGATCCACCGCGACGCAAGTTACGTGATCGTGATGATGTTTTCTCTAAGGTAAAATTCAATATGCTACCTTTCAAAGGTAAATATGATCCTGATGGATACCTCAGTTGGGAATTTCTTGTTGATCAAAAAAATTTGCATGCCATGATTTCCCTGAGGATAGTAGAGTTAGGGCTTGTTGGGGGAAATCTCCACGCGGTCAAGTCCAGGTAAGTTCATGATTGCCCGGGGACAGTGGCCGCCGGTGCCTGCCCCGGGCGCCGCCATTGGACCCCCGGGACCGTGCCCCCGGGGCATGTCCCGGGCGCCGCCATTCGCCCGGGACCGTGCCCCCCGGGCATGTCCCGGGCGCCGCCATTCGCCCGGGGATAGTGGCCTCCGGGGCATGTCCCGGGCGCCGCCATTCGCCCGGGACCGTGCCCCCCGAGCATGTCCCGGGCGCCGCCATTTGGCCCCCGGGACCGTGCCCCCCGGGCGTGTCCCGGGCGCCGCCATTTGGCCCCCGGGACCGTGCCCCCCGGGTATGACCCGGGCGCCGCCACTCGCCCGGGGATAGTGGCCTCCGGTGCCTGCCCCGGGCGCCGCCATTTGGCCCCCGGGACCGTGCCCCCCGGGCATGTCCCGGGCGCAGCCATTTGGCCCCCGGGACCGTGCCCCCCGGGTATGTCCCGGGCGCCGCCATTCGCCCGGGGATAGTGGCCTCCGGTGCCTGCCCCGGGCGCCGCCATTTGGCTCCCGGGACCGTGGCCTCCGGTGCCTGCCCCGGGCGCCGCCATTTGGCCCCCGGGACCGTGCCCCCCGGGCATGTCCCGGGCGCCGCCATTTGGCCCCCGGGACCATGCCCCCCGGGTATGTCCCGGGCGCCGCCATTCGCCCGGGGATAGTGGCCTCCGGTGCCTGCCCCGGGCGCCGCCATTTGGCTCCCGGGACTGTGCCCCCCGGGCATGTCCCGGGCGCCGCCATTTGGCCCCCGGGACCGTGCCCCCCGTTGCCTGCCCCGGGCGCCGCCTTTTAGGCGCACGGGACCGTGCCTCCGGGGCATGTCCCGGGCGCCGCCATTTTGACCCCCGGGACCGTGCCCCCCGGGCATGTCCCGGGCGCCGCCATTCGCCCGGGGATAGTGGCCTCCGGGGCATGTCCCGGGCGCCGCCATTTGGCCCCCGGGGCCGTGCCCTCCGGTGCCTGCCCCGGGCGCCGCCTTTTGGGTCCCCGGGACCCTGCTCTCCGGAAGGGGTCCCGGACGTCATCGCCCTCCTAAAAGGTAAGACCCCTGTCTGTTTATCACGTGCAGGTCACGCGAGGGACGCCTCGGGAATCAGCGACCACCTGTGAAGCATCCAAGGCGTTTGACCGGGAGAAGGACGGTCCTACCCTTCAATCCGACGGTGGCTCCCGGGGTAGTTTAGGTTTTTTGCTTCTTTTTGGGGGCTATAAATAGCCCTTGTACCCCTCTGTTGTAAGGGATCAGTTCATTATTATTTGGAATAGCTAATCTCACAGACGTGCTCCGGAAGCCTCTCCCCCGGAGAGAGCCTCCCCAGCCGACTCTGGTCGGGAGCGCGTCGACAGGACTAGGGCCCCCACCGGGACCCGAACCTGTATAAATCCACGTGTTAACTCTTGTGTTTGTCCGGCGGGGGAGGGCCGGTCGCCCGGTCAACCCGCGCTGCGTGATCTCCGCTAGGATCGTCTTCAAAACCTGCCGGGGTATTCCTAATACCACGACAGTTGGCGCCGTCCGTGGGGACCCGTGACGAATCGCCATGGCTCCTCCGAGAACAAGGGCCCGCACCCTTCCCGGTGACGCCGGTCCCGGTGACCTGGCGCCACCCGTCCGGGACGCTGCTGTTCTGGCGCCTCCGTCCGGAGGCGACCATTCCCAGGTACCGCCTCCCACCTTTCCTCTCAATCTAGGCGCCTCCACCTCCGGGTCGCTCCCGGCGGCCGCGGGGACCTCGGCCGGGACGAGTTTCCCCCCGATGGCTCCCCCGGCTCCCCGGGATGCCCTGCTGGAGGCTCTCGTGGAGGGCCAGCTCCGCGCCCAGCGCTCTATGGACGAGCTCCTTAGTGTGTTGGCGCGGCCCTCGGCCCCCACATTTTCGCCGCACCCGTATCCGGGAATCATGCCCCCGTTTATGGGATACCCAGCGGCCCCTCCGGCGTCAGGGGGGCTGTCTACCCCGTATAATCCCGCTGGGGGGTTCCCTCCCCCCGCGGGATATACTTCCGGACACTTCTCGGCACCCGGGCCTGTCCCGGTGCCGGGAGGCTATTTCATGCCCGGGCCCTTCGTGGCACCAGGGGGGCACCCCGTCCCCGGCTCGCTTCCGGGGCTGGGGGGTCATTTCATGCCGGGGGCTATTCCTACGCCGGGAGCCAGTCCCGCCCCCCGCATTGCGTTTACCGCACCGGGGCCGGTCGACAGAGTAGCCCCCGTGCCTCAGCGAATTTCCCCCCGCATTGGCTCCCCAACCCAGGACGTCGCCGAGGGGGCTCACCCCCCACTGGTTCCGGATGTCACAGGGGTTTCCCCCTTTCCGGTCCCGGTCGTTGCCGCGGGGGCCCCCTCTTCGGATCCTAACGCCGCCCCGGGCGCCCCCTCCCCGGTTCCGGATGGCGCAGGGGCTCCCCCCTTTCCGGTCCCGGGGGCCGTCCCAGGGGGCACCCCCCAGCAGGCCCCGGTAGCTTCCGGGCCGGCTGCTACAGTGCAGGAGCTCCCTCCCCCGGCGAAGCAGGTCCGCTTCTCCCGGGGGGAGGTTGAGCGAATGCATTCTCCCAGCCACGGGGAAGAGCTTCCCCCCGGTCGTTGTCGCAGGGAGCCTCGCTCTCGCACCGGTCGGGGGAAGAGACCCGCCGAAGAATCATCCTCCCCGGAGGGAAGCCCGGACGTCCGGGAAATCAGCCCCGGCCCGGAAGAGAAGCGTCGTCACCACCACTCCGGTGGCCCTCTTGGGCCGCTACCTGACTCAGATAACGAGGGGGCGTCCCCCGTTAAAGAAGACAGTAACTGGGGCTCCCCCCGGGAAGTGCAGGGGGCGAACCAGCCTCTATGTCGAACACTCCGCAGCATCCGATGGCCGCGGCCCTATCGTCCCACGCACATCGAGCATTATAATGGTGAGGCGGACCCTTACGAGTTCGTGCAGATCTACTCCACCGCCATCTCTGCAGCGGGGGGGGACGAGAGTGTCCAATGCAACGTCTTCCCCCTCTACCTCACCGGCATTGCCCGCTCCTGGTTTTACAATCTGAAGGCGGGCTCCATCAAGTCTTTCTCGCAGCTCAAGCGGGAGTTCTGTGCCAACTTCCAGGGGAACTACGTGCGTCCCCTGGACTCCTCGCAGCTGTATTCTGTCCGGCAGAGAACTGGGGAGACCATCAGAAGCTTTTTCAAGCGCTTTGCCCAGGTGAAGAGCAAAGTGGCCCACGTCCCCGACTCTACGGTTATCGAAGCCTACAAAAGCGGCATCCTCCCGGGGGAGCTCCACCGAAGGCTCTCCCGGAGCTGCCCCTCTTCCGCCGACGAGCTCTTCAACGTGCTCGAAAAGTACGCTCGGGCGGAGGAAGACGACATCTGGAAGAAGACCCAGGGGGCTCCTGCCCCCGTCGAGCGGGGGGCCCGGGATCCCCCCAGACGCCCCAGGCAGGGGGGCCGTAGCGAACCACGGCCTCGGGACACTTTTGTCCTCGAGGGCGGAGGCGGCTCGCGCGACCCCCCGAAGGGCAACCGCCCCTTTCCCAAGCCGAGAGGCCACGGGGGAGGACAGTCTTCGCGCGGCCGCGAAGGCCCCGCGGGGAGAAGCCGGGAAGGACCGTGGTGCAGCTTCCACGGGTCCAGAACCCACGCCACCCGAGATTGCCACCAGTTGCTGCAACACTTTGCGGCATTCCTCGACCAGCGCGGGCAGGGGGGGGACTCCGGCCTCCTTGCCCCCTCGGCCAGCTGTTCCGGCCCTTCCCGCTCCCGCGGGGGGGCAGCAGGTGCAGGAGGGGGAGCCTTCAGACGCTCTCCCCTTTCAAACTTCTCAGCGCCGCATCGTAGGGGGCTCCGCCTCCGGGCGGGACTCCAAGCGCCAGCGCAAGGAGTACGCGCGAGAAGTTAAGGTAGTGGGGGTGCTACACGCGTCCGTGCCGCCCAAGTGGTCGGACGTCCCCCTCACCTTTACGGCGGAAGACGCGCGAGGGGTTCGCTTCCCCCACGACGACGCGCTCATTGTCTCCGCGACAATCTACAACTGCCACTTGGCCCGCATCCTCGTGGACGGCGGAAGCTCCGCCGACGTCCTGTTCCTCAAAACCTTCAAGGAAATGCAGGTGGATGAGAAGCTCCTGCAACCAGCGGCAGGGCCTCTGCAAGGGTTTGTCCCGGGGAAGGCGATCCACCCCGTGGGCAAGGTAGATCTCCCGATCACCTTCGGCACCCCGGAGAACTATCGGACTGAGCTAGTCCGCTTCGACGTAGTGGACCTCCCCTCCTCCTACAATGTGATTATGGGGAGGACTACGATCAATCGGCTGGGGGCTGCCACCCACCAAAACTACTTGTGCATGAAGATCCCTGGGCCGCATGGCGTGATCGACGTCCGGGGGGATCAAGACATGGCCCGTGCTCTATACGAGCGAGCTGCTGCCACAATAGGAAGCGTCAACCTGATCAAGACACCCGGGGGGGAGGCTCCCCCCCCGGACGTAGACGTCGCTGCGCCGTCCCCTGGGAGGCCCCTCCTCAAGCCGCGTCCGGAAGGGGGCCTCCGGAAGGTCCCGCTGTCCCTCGGCAGCAGGGACCAAACTGTCCAAATCGGGGCAGAGCTCCCCCAAGACCATGCAGCGCAACTCGCAGCCTTTCTGCACGAAAACTCCGATGTTTTTGCGTGGAAGCCTTCGGACATGCGGGGCGTCGCCCGGGAGGTTATTGAACACAAGCTCGCGGTAACCCCCGGTCACCCCCCTATCAAGCAGAAGTTGAGGAAGCTCTCCCTCGAACGTCAAGAAGCCATCAAGACGGAGATAGCCCGGCTCCGAGAGGCGGGGTTCATCCGGGAAGTGTTGCACCCCGAGTGGCTCGCAAACCCCGTCCTCGTCAAGAAGTCAAGTGGCAAGTGGCGCATGTGCGTGGACTTCACCGACCTTAACCGCGCTTGCCCCAAAGACAACTTCCTTCTCCCACGGATCGACCAACTCGTTGACTCCACCGCGGGGTGCGAGCTGATGAGCTTCCTAGACACCTACTCGGGATACCATCAAGTCCGGATGGCGGAGGGGGATGAGGAAAAGACGAGTTTTATAACTCCCCTCGGAACCTTCCGCTACCGCCATATGCCTTTCGGGCTCAAGAATGCGGGAGCCACCTTCCAGCGCCTTATGACGCTGGTGTTCAAAGATCAAGTCGGCCGCAACGTCGAAGTCTACATAGACGACGCGGTCGTCAAAAGCCCCCGTGCAGCCTCCCACATCGACGACCTCGCAGAGACCTTCCGCAACCTCCGCGCGTTCGGGCTCAAGCTCAACCCGGAGAAGTGCGCCTTCGGGGTGCGCGGGGGGAAGCTCCTGGGTTTCCTCGTGTCCCAGCGGGGCATTGAGGCAAACCCCGAGAAGATCCGGGCCTTCCTAGAGATGCCCCCGCCGCGCTCCGTCAAAGATGTCCAGCGGCTCTCCGGCCGCCTGGCCGCGCTCAGCCGCTTCGTCTCCCGTTCGGGGGAGCGGGGCCTCCAGTTCTTCAACATCCTCCGAGGGCTTGAGGGGTTCTGCTGGACCCCCGAGGCCCAAGAAGCCTTCAACGACCTCAAGAAGTACCTCTCGAGCCCTCCAATGCTCGTGAGTCCGTCTCCGGAAGAGCCCTTGCTCCTCTACCTCGCCGCGACCCCCGTCGCCGTCAGCGCGGTTTTGGTGAAGGAGCAAGGGGGGCAGCAACGTCCCGTGTACTACGTCAGTGAAGCCCTCCAAGGGGCCAAGACTCGGTACACGGAGATGGAGAAGATTTGCTACGCTCTCCTCATGGCGTCCCGGAAGCTCCGGCATTACTTCCTGGGGCACCCCATCACCGTTCCGTCGTCCCTCCCCCTGGGGGAGGTACTGCGGAATAAAGAAGCCACCGGCCGGATTGGGAAGTGGGGGGCCGAGCTTGCCCCCTTCTCCCTGTCCCTTACCGGCCGCTCCGCAATCAAGTCGCAGGTCCTCACCGACTTCATCGCAGAATGGACTCCCGCCTCTGGGTCCGGGGACGAAGATCTCCCTGTGCCGCCCCGACGCAGTGACCATTGGACCCTGCTGTTTGATGGGTCGCTGTGTCTCGCTGGGGCTGGCGCGGGGGTAGTCCTCCGGAGCCCCGAGGGGAAGGAGCTCGAGTACGCCGCGCGGCTCGAGTTCCCCGCAACCAACAACGTCGCCGAATACGAGGCTCTGCTCCTCGGGATGCGCCTTGCGCGCTCCCTGGGGATCCGGCGCCTACTAGTGAAGGGAGACTCTCAGCTCGTAGTCTGCCAAATGGACAAATCTTACCTGTGCCATGACGCAAATTTAAGTCTTTACTTGCAGGAAGTGCGAAAAATGGAGAAACACTTCGACGGCCTTGAGGCCCGGCATATCCCGCGAAGGGAGAATGACCGGGCTGATGCTTTGGCCCGGGCGGCAAGCGCCCGGGAAACACTCCCCAAGGGGGCCTTCTTGGAAACAATCACGAAGCCCTCGGTGGCCTCCCCGGACACAGGCCCCGAGCCTCCGGTCCCGGAGGTCACCGAGATCGTCCGGCCGTCGTCATGGATGGACCCCCTCATCTCCTTCATCAAGGGGGAGGGGGACCCTCCCAACGAGACTGAGGTTAAGCGCCTTCGGGCCAAAGCCCGGGCATATCTCCTGCTGGAGGGAAGGCTCTACAAGCGGGGGGCTTCAGCCCTCCTGCGCTGCCTTCCCCGGTCGGAGGGACTTCAACTCCTGGAAGACGTTCACGCGGGGAGCTGTGGTTCTCACCTAGCCCCGCGTGCCATCGCCGCCAAGGCCCTTCGGCAGGGCTTCTACTGGCCCACAGTCATGCGCGGCGCGCGAGACCTTGTCTCCGCGTGCGAAGCATGCCAGAAGATGGCCAAGGGCTCGAATCTCCCCCCTGTAGCGCTGCGGACTATCCCCATCACTTGGCCCTTCGTGCGCTGGGGGATGGACCTCTTAGGGCCTTTCCCCCCAGCGCCCGGAGGATACAAGTATGCGGTGGTCGCGGTCGACTACTTTACAAAGTGGGTTGAGGCGGAGCCCTTGGCTAGCATCACCTCCCGGGCCGTTCAGCGGTTTTTCTGGAAAAACGTCGTTTGTCGTTTTGGTGTCCCCCGGGAAATTACCGTGGACAACGGGACCCAATTCGACTCGGCTTATTTCCGGGAATTCTGCGAAGGCTTGGGGGTCGTCATCCACTTCGCCTCAGTGGCCCATCCCCAAAGCAACGGGGCCGTCGAGAGGGTCAATGGCGTAATCCTGCAGGGGTTACGCCGGAGACTCGAACAAACCGCTTCCAAGCGGGGCGCGTGGGCAGAGGAGCTCCCTAGCATCCTCTGCTCCATGCGCACGACCCCGTCCCGGGCCACAGGGCGTGCTCCCTTCTCCTTGGTCTACGGGGCGGAGGCAGTCCTCCCCCCAGAGATCGGCTTCCGGTCGCTGCGGGTCGAGCTCCTGAACGGAGCCACGACCGCAGCCTACCGGGCCAACGAAGACAACCGGCGGCTGGAAATCGACCTCGTGGAGGAGGAACGCGATCGAGCGCTCCTCCGCCACGCCATCTACGAGCGCGAGATGTCGCACGCATACAACCAGCGCGTGCGCGAGAGAGCTTTCCGCCTTGGGGACCTTGTCCTCAAGCGCGTCACAGACCCCCAAGCCCAGGGTAAGCTCTCCCCCAAGTGGGAGGGCCCCTACAGGATCTCCGCTGTCCTAGGCTCGGGGGCCTACAAGCTCTCCAACCTTCAAGAGCAGGAGCTGAAGCACACCTGGAACTTGCGTTTACTTCGCAAGTTCTACGTCTAGCCTAGCGGGCCTGTCCCCTCCCCCGGGGCGGTCACGCCGGAGGGGGAGGGGGGACACTGTAGCTTCCCTTTTTCCCCCTTCGCGGCTTCGCGGGGGGGCTTTGTATATTTTGATAATCAATGCATAGCCTTTGTTCTTCAACTGTCTCACTGCAGGTTGTTTTTGTTTACCGCCCCTAGTGGTGATGCCCTCCCCGCGAGGATGACTTCCCCGTGAAGATGCCTTCCCCGTGAAGATGCCCTCCCCGCGAGGATGCCCTCCCCGTGAGGAAGTGGGCCCTGCCCCAGCAAGTCCCTCCTGAAGGGCGGCTTACGAACAGCCCTCGTGGACTGAGGGTGTAAGCGGCAACCCGGTCCCCAGCGGCCGCGGTAACGAGTCACTTTGGGAGATTAGTCCCCTACCCAAACACTCAAGACCCGTCTCCGGGCACTTCCTCCTCCGGGAGTAGACGCTCTCCTCAGCGGGACGTCTAATGGCTTTCTGGATCTATCTTCCTCCTCCGGGAGTCGACGATATTCCCGGCTCCCCGTTCTCACGGCGACCGGAAGATCAGCCCCTTGCGGCTTGATTGGATCTATCTTCCTCCTCCGGGAGTCGACGATATTCCCGGCTCCCCGTTCTCACGGCGACCGGAAGATCAGCCCCTTGCGGCTTGATTGGCTCTATCTTCCTCCTCCGGGAGTCGACGTTATTCCCGGCTCCCCGCTCTCACGGCGACCGGATGATTATCTCTCGAAGACCTTATTCCCGGTTCCCCGTTCTCACGGTGACCGGACGAACCCTCCCGGGAAGCTCCCCTCCGGAGGTCATTGGCTTTTCATGAGCCCCTTCCGCGCCTTGTTCCCGGTTCCCCGCTCTCCCGGTGGCCGGATGAACCTCTCCCAGTGCCCCCGGCCACCCCGGAAGGTCCCTCCCTCGGAAATCCTGTTTTTACAATTTTCTAACTTAGAAAATATTTCTACAGGTTATGCTCCCCCCGGGGACCCTGTTTCCCCCACAGCACGCGGAGGCTTCCTCCCGCCCGCTGTGGGCGGGGGGGGACAGGGGGTCCCCGGGTCACCCACGAAGGAACTTAGCTCATCCTTGTTAAGATGAGTCATCCAGACCATCCAAGAAGAAAAGAAAGAGGCAATAAAAAGAAACAATGCGCTTTATTGATCAACAAACCCGGAGGACATCTTCCCCCTCCGGTGGGTTTCGGAAATGATACAACCCGGGTCCTAACCTGGGGGATTTTCTACGAGCCTAAGGCTCCTACGCCTAAAGCTCCCGGAGGCGCTCCCTTAGCTCCCGGGCCAGGTCCCGGTACAGCGCCCGGACGCGACGCTGAGAATCCCGAAGTACGTCTTCGGGCCAAAACTCGTACCCAGCCGGCGGAAGTATCCGGAGAGGAGGTATCATCTGGGCCCTCGGGCGCGGGGGAGTTAATTCAGCACGGCTGTTGTCAAAATTATCCAAGTGCCATTCCGGGCGCCACCTCAACCGGACGGGCTCCCGGGCAGTACCGCCGTCGCGCCTCCCGGAGACAAGGCTCAGCAAAATCAAAGCCGCTTGGGCGTCCCCCGGAGAGTCTCTCCCGGACCGTTGCTCGGGAGCAAGCCCCCGGGAACCCTGGTAACATTTCATTGCAAAGACTTAGAAAAATTTCTAATATATTTCATTGCAAAATGTTTTTGTACAAGTACCCGGGGCTTCTCCTAAGAAGCTACCGGAATCAAAATGCCTAACAAAATAAAAAGGGGGTCCTAGCTAAAGACCCGAGGGAGGCTCATACTTTGGCATTGGGGTCCTTCCCCCGGGGAGCTTCCTCCGTGGCCGGGGCAGGGACATCCGCGACCGGAGGCGCCGGTGTCGGGAACCACGTCCGGATGATCCGGTCGTAGAACCCCTCCGCCAGCAGCTCCACCTCCCGGCGCGTTGGCTCGAAGGCCTCCGGGAAGCCCCGGGGGATGCGCCCCCCGATCGCCCGGGCGCCGACCCCACGGTAGTCAACGAGCCCCGCGGCGGCCGCGATGACGGGGATCGCTCGGCCCCGTGCCCGGACGTCCGCAGCCTCCGGGATGGCGGAGACTTGTGCGTTAAGAAAACGCACAGCCTCCGCGAGGGTCGCCGGGGGCACCTCCCGGAGCCCACCCTCCCGCTGCTCGACGCAGGCCGAGGCCCGGCTCTCCGCCTCCTTGAGCAGCCGGGTGACCCGCTGCTCAAGGCCCCAGGTAACAGTCGCTACCTACAAAATGCATAAAGAGTTAGAAAAATCTTAAGTGCAGGAAAAAAGCCGAAGTGTGGAGAGCTCGAGTTACCTGGGCTCCGAGGGACTCGAGCCCCTCAAAACGCTCGTGGAGCGTCCCTCCTACTATGAAGGCCTGCACCTTCCGGTTGTGCAGGCCCTCCGCGTAGCGGGCCACCTCCCCCGCAGGAAATAGGGAGGTGTCTTGCCCGGCCCTCCTGTCGCGGCCGGGAGAAGGCCCCCGAACCTCCGAATCCGGGAGCACGGCCGGCGTCGCCGGCGTCTTCGTCGACGAAGTTTCCTCCGAAGACGAAGACGAAGGTTGGGCGGGGATCTCCGCCCGGGGGGGGATCATAGGGCCTTTCCCCGCCCCAGGCCGGAGGGCCCTCGGAGCCTCCTGCTCCGAGGGGACCTCGAAGACTGAGGGGCTCCCCCCCTCCTCATCCACCGGCCAGAGGCGCGGGGGCGCCGCCCCCGAAACCTCACTTCTAGCCTCTCCGGCGCCAATGCCGCCGGGAGAGGCGAGAGGAGCGTCACGCGAACTGGCGAATCGGACCCCGCCCCATCGACAACAACCTCCTTCCCCCGGGCCTCAACGGGGGCCTCCGGGGGCGGAGGCGTCGCCTCTGCCCGGGGCGCCGCCCGGGCATGTTCGGCTCCGGGAGCTGCGTCTCGGGCCCTCACCGGCGTCGTCGCCGGCGCCGTCGCCGGAGCTGGGGTCTTCTAGACCCGGGGCTTTTTGGGCTCCGAGCCCCCGGCCGCGTCCTTCCCCCGTTTATGAGACCCGGGGGTGGGAAGGGGCTTCCTCTCCGGAAGCCTGAGCCCGTAGGCCTCGGCCACCAAGTTCCGGGGAGGCCCCTCCCCCACGAGGCGCACGATGCGCTCGTGTTCGTCGGCGAAGTACCTCCCCAGGAGGTGCTCCGCCTTGTCCCTCGCCGCCGGGTACGGGCGCACTGCAAGAGGTAAAAAGTTAGTCAATTTCTCATAAAAAACTGCAAGTACAAAAATGCAGGGGACTTACGCCGCGTCACCGGCTTGACCGGAGGCCGCTGCTCCGGGCCCATGCCGATCCCCCTTCCCCCGCGTGAGAAGGGGGAAAGCCGCAGGAGCGCCAGCTCCTCCGCGGCGTCCCGCATTGAGCGGGCCTTCTTCGCCAACACCACCTTCCCGAGGAGCTCAAACTCCTCGTCCGTCCACACCGGCGGCTTCGGTGCGGATGATCGGCTGTAGGTGGGAGGCTCCGGGGCGTAGACCACCGCTTTGTCCCGGACCCGGAGGTAGAACCACCTCCGGAGCCAGTCCCCCCAGTGGTCCCGGGAGGCCGCCGCCGGGAAGTCCGCCACCCGGGAGGGCAGCATTTGGACCATCACCGAGCCGAAGGGGGACTTCGGTCCTCCCTTCACCAGGTGGGAGCTCCGCGCCGCCGGTTCATAGAAGTACCGGAAGGCGCGGAGGGTGGGCTCCCGCCCGGTCGCTGTCTCGTAGAGCCATATAAAAAGGCCCATACGGACGAGCGCGTTCGGGGTGAGGTGGTTGAGAGCCACCCCGTACTCTTTGAGAAACTCCCGGAGCATCGGATGCACCGGGAGCCGGAGCCCCGCCTCGAGGAAGGCCTCGAAGGCCACGACCTCTCCGGGCCTGGGGCGGGGGGCTCCGTCCTTCTTTAGGGGGACCCGGATGTCCCCCTCTTCGACGACGCCCTTCTTGACCAGGGACTCCGCGTCCGAGGCCGAGAATTCGGAGGCCCAAAGGAAATCCACGGGGATTTCCTCCGGGGGCACCTCCGTGGTCTTCGCTCGACCTTTGGGCGCCATTAGGTGAGTTCTTTGTTTTTCGGTGGCTAAGTTTTCAGGTGGCTGTCAACGACTCCCGGACGCTCGCTACCGGAGAAGGCTACCGGAGAAACTACCGGAAGAGCGCTACCGGGAGAGCTGAAGCTGGAGTTGAAGATTTGGAATGAGCTACCGGGGCCCCCTAAGGCCCTATTTATAGAGGCTGGCCGTGATCTAGATGCGCGCCACGTGGCCCCCTCGGAGCAATCTGGACCACTGATTCAAACCGTGCGCGGGAAACGAAGGGACAGGCGCGTAAATCGAGACGCCGTTTCGAACCCCGCGTGCATTTATTGCGAGAACGGCGCGGCCATGAAGCGCCCGGCATGGAAACCGAAGCGTCGCCGGGGCTCCGGTGTTTTTCGTCCGGAGATTTTCCCGGTACCGTAACCATTCCCTCCGGGGGCTCAAGCTTCGTCCCCGGAGAGCATGGGGGGCTGCTGTTGGGGGAAATCTCCACGCCGTCAAGTCCAGGTAAGTTCATGATTGCCCGGGGACAGTGGCCGCCGGTGCCTGCCCCGGGCGCCGCCATTGGACCCCCGGGACCGTGCCCCCGGGGCATGTCCCGGGCGCCGCCATTCCCCCGGGACCGTGCCCCCCGGGCATGTCCCGGGCGCCGCCATTCGCCCGGGGATAGTGGCCTCCGGGGCATGTCCCGGGCGCCGCCATTCGCCCGGGACCGTGCCCCCCGGGCATGTCCCGGGCGCCGCCATTTGGCCCCCGGGACAGTGCCCCCCGGGCGTGTCCCGGGCGCCGCCATTTGGCCCCCGGGACCGTGCCCCCCGGGCGTGTCCCGGGCGCCGCCATTTGGCCCCCGGGACCGTGCCCCCCGGGTATGACCCGGGCGCCGCCACTCGCCCGGGGATAGTGGCCTCCGGTGCCTGCCCCGGGCGCCGCCATTTGGCCCCCGGGACCGTGCCCCCCGGGTATGTCCCGGGCGCCGCCATTCGCCCGGGGATAGTGGCCTCCGGTGCCTGCCCCGGGCGCCGCCATTTGGCTCCCGGGACCGTGGCCTCCGGTGCCTGCCCCGGGCGCCGCCATTTGGCCCCCGGGACCGTGCCCCCCGGGCATGTCCCGGGCGCCGCCATTTGGCCCCCGGGACCGTGCCCCCCGGGTATGTCCCGGGCGCCGCCATTCGCCCGGGGATAGTGGCCTCCGGTGCCTGCCCCGGGCGCCGCCATTTGGCTCCCGGGACCGTGCCCCCCGGGCATGTCCCGGGCGCCGCCATTTGGCCCCCGGGACCGTGCCCCCCGGGCATGTCCCGGGCGCCGCCATTTGGCCCCCGGGACCGTGCCCCACGTTGCCTGCCCCGGGCGCCGCCTTTTAGGCGCCCGGGACCGTGCCTCCGGGGCATGTCCCGGGCGCCGCCATTTTGACCCCCGGGATCGTGCCCCCCGGGCATGTCCCGGGTGCCGCCATTCGCCCGGGGATAGTGGCCTCCGGGGCATGTCCCGGGCGCCGCCATTTGGCCCCCGGGGCCGTGCCCTCCGGTGCCTGCCCCGGGCGCCGCCTTTTGGGTCCCCGGGACCCTGCTCTCCGGAAGGGGTCCCGGACGTCATCGCCCTCCTAAAAGGTAAGACCCCTGTCTGTTTATCACGTGCAGGTCACGCGAGGGACGCCTCGGGAATCAGCGACCACCTGTGAAGCATCCAAGGCGTTTGACCGGGAGAAGGACGGTCCTACCCTTCAATCCGACGGTGGCTCCCGGGGTAGTTTAGGTTTTTTGCTTCTTTTTGGGGGCTATAAATAGCCCTTGTACCCCTCTGTTGTAAGGGATCAGTTCATTATTATTTGGAATAGCTAATCTCACAGACGTGCTCCGGAAGCCTCTCCCCCGGAGAGAGCCTCCCCAGCCGACTCTGGTCGGGAGCGCGTCGACAGGACTAGGGCCCCCACCGGGACCCGAACCTGTATAAATCCACGTGTTAACTCTTGTGTTTGTCCGGCGGGGGAGGGCCGGTCGCCCGGTCAACCCGCGCTGCGTGATCTCCGCTAGGATCATCTTCAAAACCTGCCGGGGTATTCCTAATACCACGATAGGGCTGCTACTAGTGAATTCACTAATTTTGCTTCTGTTTGGTGGAGAGAGCATTGCCGCATTCATCCAAATAATATACCCACCACTTGGGAAGCATTAAAGTGGATCATGAGATATAGATTTGTTCCCTCATATTATGCTAGAGATTTATTAAATAAATTGCAGCGCCTACGCCAAGGTACTAGTTCAGTGGAGGAATACTATCAAGAATTGCAAATTGGCATGTTGCGTTGTGGTTTAATTGAGAATGAGGAAGCTTTTATGGCTTGTTTCTTAGGTGGTTTAAATCGAGAAATTCAGGACATTCTTGTTGCTAAGGAATATAATTCTGTCTCAATTGTTTAACCTTGCTTGTGAGGCTGAAACTCAAATTGAATATGAAAGGCATACATCTGAAATTAATGTCTATCATTGCAAGGGTGAAGAATTTTCTTTGAAAAAACGGCCTCTTGCCATGTCCCCACTTGTGACTAATCTTTTGCAGGAATGTGGTAATAAGCAGCAATGTGATCAACTAGAGGATTGCCATAGCACTAATCATTTCACATCAAGTTCCTCTAGTTTTCCTTTGAACCTACAAGATAGCTTTCAAGAAGGGGAGTATATTCATGTTGCTTTGCCTTGTGTTGGTACTAACCTTTTGCAGGAGATTATGCTTGAGTCCAGGACGACTCAAATTCAAGAAGGGGAGAATGATGAGGACATCACTAGCTCGGATATGAACAAGGCTCCATCCACTACTTCCACTACTTCCTCGCCGCCATGAGAAGATCAAGGAGAACAGCGAGTCGGCATGAATCTTTTTTTAAGTATGCCCTGGCCACAAGAATCAATTATTCTATCAATTCATCCATATTTTGAAAAAATTGACCCAAAAATGCAAACAATGAAGGACAAAGTGACTTCCATACCCCCAAGCTTAAATGATGCATAGTCCACGATGTATACAAGAGGTGATAAAATGAATGAGGTGGAAGCACAAAGTAAACTTTTGCACAAATAAGTCACACGGGGTCCGAGCCAGCTCATCGGGTATGGATGAAATCAGGATCGTTGCAGTGAAGTATATCGAAGTTCCACGCACATGTATGGATGAAGACATAGCAAAGCAGCTTGGAAAAGCAGAAGAATAAAAGAAACTAAAAACAAATAACAAAAAGAAAGAAAAAGAGAAAACATTCAGGTTGCCTCTCGAGAAGCGCTTCTTTTAGGTCGGAAGCTTGACCCTCAAAAGATATAGCGTTGAAGCGTGAGTAGGAAAGGAGAGGCAAGAATGGGACGTAGTAGAAGCTCCACGTCCACCCTCCTATTGAAGCAACATGCTTGGGAATCCACCAAGTGATGGAGATTATTACCCATGTTATTTGCTTATTCCTTTCCGTGGTCATAGGAGACCACGGGGGGAGAGAGAGAGAGAGAGAGAAGTTTTCTATTTATGCCTTTCCATGGTCGCAGGAGATGATGGAAAGAGATTAGGAAATAGTCCAAGATATTCTGGACATAACCCGGCCCATCTTATCAGTTAGACACGAAAGGACCATCACGGATGACTATTACACTACCATAGTACTCGTGGTTTTAATGTTTGTGGCCGCAGACCTCTGTAGTCACAATATCTGTTGTCACAGAGTTTGTGGTCTCACATATTACACTACTCGCGATCACTTTGATCGCGGAGACATTTACCGGTGGCTACCGTGGACGCAGATACATGGTCGCAAGCCATACACGACTAAACAATAAGAGAGTTATTATACTTGGAAGTGCCTTCGAATCAAGAAAGGAACATTGGGTCGAGACTTGTTTTACCGACCACGGACTAAGAGTTCTGCGGTTATACTGACATCAATTATAACCGCTCTGTGACCATTATATTCTGTTACTCCCAGGATAATACGAGTTTCTCTTTATTGACAAGATAACCGTCAACAAGATGAGGATGAATGTGCAGTTATCCATAACCACACATCATAACCAGCGAGCAAAAAATGCCTACAACTGCTGTACAGCAACTACTGGTAACCACCAAGTGTCCCTTTATTGAGGCAGCCGACGCCCTTTGGAAAACTATAAGAAGGGTTGAGAATTAGACAGAAGGGACGGATCGATTGATACATAACTTAGATACCTTGTAATCCATCATTCTGATAGTGAGAATCCAATTGGAGTAGGGCTATTACTCATATTACGAGGGCCCGAACCTGTATAAAACACCGCGTGTCTTGTTCTATATTTACGTTGATTCCTTTTGGAGACTGATAGAAACTGTCCCCCTACTAAACAAATTAAATTTGTGTAAGATCGGCTTGGGATATTGTCCCAATCGTCGACAGTTGGCGCCGACCGTGGGGAATCGACAGGACATTTTTTGTCTTCTCCAAGGTTTCTCGTATTTATGGATCCTGCGCCTTGTGCATACGACTCCAAGAACGACTTTGATCTCGCCAACTATGCCGATATCATGGATGAAGACACCGTTCCCATGGAAGAGATTGATGCCGCTCTCGAGCCTCGTGCCGATGGGAATTCTTCTTTGGCTCTGGTCATGTCCATAGACCAAGAGCCTAAGAAAGCAGCTTACTCGCCTTCTGTGAGCTTTGCCACATCCAAAGGCGAGTATGTGCCACAACTCATTGCAGTTACCAGCACAGGTGCTGAGGATCCCGATGCTTCTGCATCAAATATGGATGACCCCAGCGCTTACCATTCGTTGGGTCTAGAAGAACCTACTCCAGACAATTTGAATTCCCTTTTTGACTTTGAGTGTGACTCGGACAAAGAGGAGATGTTCTCTCCGTCTGTAGTCTCGGCTCCACGGGAAGTCGCTAGACTTTCCGAGGAAGCCCCAAAGCAATGACTTGCTAGGGAAGAGGGGGACCGCAAACAACAAGAGGATGAAGCTCACAGATAGCGAGAAGAAGTTCACAAGACCACAGAGCAAACTCTGCGCCTTGGAGGTGGGTCTCTCGTGTAGTGGTAAGGTCACTAGGTGGCAAGCTAGAGGTCTTGAGTTTGACTCCCCATCTCTACCATTTATTCCTGTAGGGCCGAATTGGCAGTACCCTACAATCTCTCTAAAAAAAAAACTCTGCACCTTGCACAACGTCGGCATGACAACGCTGTTCGCTACCTCGGCCCTAGAACGTCTCGCCAACGACATCCTGGTGGACGTAGGCATGACAATCGCCGCTCACAGATCTAGAGCGCTCCCCAATGGCTGAGGCGTTAATTGTGAAGACTCCTCTGGCTCCCAGAAGAAGTACACAGGAGCGCATTCGTGTGATAGAGGAGGCACTCTGCAACCCTCCTACTGGCTTTGCAAATGACGATGGGTAACATTTGCAAGAGTCCTTGCAGAAAATCTTGATGGAGTAGCATCAGATGTAACTCCAACTGCCTCATCACGATTAGTAACATATTCCCAGGAAGGGGATAGTGCTTATTATAACCAGGGACGACGCAACCATGCTCGAGTTACACCAACCCATTGTGGTCGCGACAAAATCCAAAGGACTGAACGCTCCCCTGACCGCGACCATGAGTAGGTACGCTACCGCTTGGGACCCCGCCATGAGGTTCCTCATGCTCACTCTTCCCGCAACCATGGAAATAGTCACAATGATTGACAACCGCATATTACATATGTTGGTTGGATGGGTTTTTCTCTGGGATTGTGAGCAGTAGTCTGGCTTGACAAATTTAAGCCAGGCATGATCGAGCGATTTGATGGGACGCAAAACTCATCCAAATTTCTCCAGATTTATGTCACTGCTATCCAGGCAACAAGTGGAAATGAAAAAGTGATGGAAAATTATTTGCCAACGGTCCTTGAAGGTTTGGCACGAACCTGGCTTTTCAACCAGCTAGAGGGATCCATCTACAATTGAGAAATGCTATGTGATGATATCCTTAGCAATTTCCAAAATTGCTACAAAAAACCTGGCAAGGAAGATGATCTTCATCATTTACGCCAAACCATAAGTGAGACCCTCCGACAGTTTGTGAAGAGGTTTTTGGGGGTAAGAAATACTGTCCCCAACATTTCTGACAATTCGATAATCAGAGCCTTCAAACACGGCATTTGATATCGAAGATTCACGAAGGATCTCAGCATTCACCAGCCAAGATCAGTGTTAGAGCTCTTCGACATGGCTGATCGCTACTCCGATACTGCTAAAGCGCTGGAGTGGAATAGAATGGTTGATAAGGGTGATTTACCACCCCAGCCTGGTTTGGACTCCGAAAGGAAAGAAAATTTTAACATAAATCTGGATCATCTATGGGCAGGAAGATCAAAAAAGTGAAAAAGGATGGAACGAACCGCCTGCGAGAGGTCACGAACATGGAAAAGCAACCACAGGATAAAAGTAACAAAATTCCATACAAGAATAATAAACCTCGATCTGGTGGACCCAACAGCAACCATGCAGAAGAACAAACTAACTTGCAAGGAAAGAAGAGGTGGTGTCTGCTATATGATGTCCCGGGACATGATCTCAAGAATTGACGAACATGGTTAAAGTGCATGGAACAATTCTACCAAGGTAATGCACCTATGCCTACCATACCAATAAAAGGCAACCCAGTGGGAATAAGGACGCTGATGGAGACGAGGACATGCCATATCAGGTACCAAATAATCATATTAATGTTATTTTTGGTGATTCTTCATCCTATATCTCAAGTGTCACTTTAAATATGTCCGTCGAGAGGTTAATAACGTTGAAGCTCTCCCAAGAGAGCATCAATACCCCCGTTGGTCAGAGACGTCCCTAACCTTTAGCCGGGAAGATTGCCCCAAGGGATTGTCAAGACCACAGTGACTTCCTCTGGTCATATCCCCCACTATTAGCAATGCGAAAGTGGGCAAAGTCCTAGTCGATGGAGGAACTTCTCTCGACTTGCTCTTTGTAAAAGTACTTGACAAGATGCAAATCCCTCAGTCAAGAATTAAACCTATGGTTCACCTATTTTTTGGGATCATCCCTGGTCCTTCGTACAATCATATACATAACTCTAAGCATCCGAAGACCTGGGATGAAAGCATACTGTAACACCTTGGGTTTGGGGTGAAAATTCTTTTGCATAAAAAGTCATGCATGCATATGTCTCTCCAAGATCAGCAAAATCAGCCCAGACTCATCCTATTCTAAGCTCTAAAATCTCAAAATCTTCCCTATGAACCCAAATCAAGATCTGCTTTCCAGATATACTTATCATCTATCTTGAATATAAAAGTCTTCAGAAGCCAGATTCAATTCCATCTCTAACTCCCAAAATTATCAATCCCTTTCTGTTTTCGAAAATAAAATTTAATTAATATCCTAATTACCCTAAATATTCTGAACTTTTATTTAATCAAATCCTAACCTGATCCAGACCAAATTATCCTTGGATTATGATCATGGGTATGCCAATACCTTAATCCAAAAAGTTGGCAACCAGATACCATCATTTAGGCCCTTTTCACAAATCAGTCCAAGAAGTATCGCAGATAAGTCCTTTTTCAGATTTTCCAGAAGCCTGAAAAGACTAAATGTGGCAAATCAACTCCAAATCCAAATTTGATTCAGGGAACACCTCCAAATACTATTCAACACAAAATCTTCTTCTATGAGTATCTCAAAATCAAATCCTAAATCCCAGAATTTCAGTTTCGACAAAATTCAGATTTCAAATACCCTAAACTACCCTATTATCATTTTCATTCAAAACTATCCAAATATCCCAAATTTTTCCTTCTATCTTTGCCAAATTATTTGTTGAACAAAGTTTGCCAGAATTTTGAAATCAAAATCAGCCCTAATCACTTAAATCTCAGATTTTACAAAACAGTCCAAAACCCAACTTTTGTATTTACAATCAGGTCTAGCCCCTTGTTTCGACCAGCACCAGCCGGCTCGACCACGACCAGTGCCTCGCCTCGTTGTGCGTTTTGCCGTGCTTGCTTGTCGCCGGCCAGTTCGCCCTTGCCTGTGCCCATGCTCAACTGTGCTTGCATGTACGCACATGTCCGCGCCTGCGCCGTCGCCATGGCAGCACCGGCGACCAGCAACCGCTCAAGCGCGCAACCAGCAGCGACCACGCCCAGCAGCAACAACCCTTTTGTCAAAGGTTTCGCGCCTCATTGCCTCGCCGTGCCAGCCTTGTCGCCACCGCTTGAACCGGCCAGCGCCCAGTTCCAATGCCCCGACCAAACACAATTGCAGAGTAGCTGTTGTCGTCCTGTCGTTGCCGCTGTTTCTTCACCACTGTTGCCACCTCTCCGGTCTATTCAATGTCTTTCCTTGTCACTCCAAGTCTCGAGAGCTCCCACCTTCTGCTATTTAAGCATCCCTTCGCCCTGTTCAAGCTTCATTTCACTAGAAAAATCGACTAAGTCTCATCTTCTTCGTTTTCGTCTTCTCCGGCAAGCCGCCGAGGAGGAGCACAACGCCAGCTAAAACCACTACACCATCCTTCAATCCAACCTCACCAGTGAGTACCCCTTATCCATCTCTCTGTGCTGTAGCACTCAATTGCACTCCGGTGATCCCTAACGCCAGTGATCACCGGAATCCTTGATTTGCCCTGTTCCAGCAATGCAGCCCGATTTAGTCCAAATCAGCTCTTCTGTTAGTAGAGTTTTGTGATCAGTGGAACCTCTCTAGCAAGCTTGTGCATTTGGATTTTAAATTCGAGCTCGAATTGAGGCATCCCCAATTTTCGCGCGCCACTGTGAACGCCTCACGTCGCCGGTGAGTTCCACATCACTTCTGATCAAACCAGCTGCACCAACACACTCGTAACCTATAGATGGTGTAGCCGAGCCCAATCGTCCTGCATTGCTTTAAATCGTCTTCGCCTCGTTTGTTATCGTTTTTAACCCTGGTGTCAACGCCGGTGAGCTCCAAACCTCAATTGCAATCAGATTCCTCACTCCAGCACCATCAGCACTACCTCAGGAGCAAAAGCCCTCGATCAATTTCAAGTTTCATCATCTGTAGCTCACTGTCACCGTAGCCCACTTCTGTTCTTCAAGGCCGACGACTTCGACCTTGTCGTTCGCCGCCGTTTCACCTTTGTTGTTCAATTCACTTCTCCAGCAGCTTCGCCTTGACCTCGCCTACCTCCTAGACATAGTTGGTGAAGCAAAGCTCAAGCAGATCGATCAAACACCCAAAGCCCTAGTTCTTGACAGTGCGCTGGCATTCAGTTCACTGTGTCCAGGGGTATTTTTGCTAATTCTTTGAACTTCTGGACCTTCCTGTGAAAACCTTATTGTCAATCAGATACCTTGTTCAATTTTGCACCAAATGCCTTGATCCAAATCAGTTTTATCCATTGGAAATCTTCTAAATCTTGTCAATGCCATTCTTGGACATTGTCAACCCTTGTCAATCTATGTCAGCCAGTGGCATCAGCTCAGTTTGATCACTTCTAGTTGTGCAAATTGAAAACCACTTTCTCCACTAAACTTGTAGAATCATGTTCTACATTTTCTTCAACTACCACAACTTGAAATAAGCCCTTCTGAGTTCTCTAAAGCCATGTCCGAGCCATGAATCGAATGTCGATCTGTTGACATTCGTCGTTTTTGATCAAACCAGCCGGGAACCTTATGTCAATTTTGATGTCTTGAAACCCTAGTAACCTCTAGTACTCAATCTTAGCCCAAATTCTTTGAAACCCTAGAATCTCGACTCAATTCAGCTTGCAGTCTCAATCATTTTCAGTATCATTCAGTAATTCTTTTTAAAGCATATCTGCATGTAGATCATAAAACATTTTAATATAGTTAGTAATCATTGTGTGTTTGTTTGTCACCGAGCAAATCCAGAAGCTAAGTTTGAGGACTTCGCTGTTGACTCGACATCAACTGTTGACTTTTACGACGCGGAAGGCAATCATATTCTTTAACATCTTGAACCTATATTTTAAGAGTTTCTATAATATATCTTGAATATAATTAGTATTGCATGTGAAAGAAGGATAGAGATATGAAATGGCAGTATAAGGCTGAATGCCTGTGAAATGTGAAATGATCAAGTAATGAGCCATGAACTATTATATGTGTATTTATGTATATTCATGAAATAAAACCCCTAGCCGTGACCAGTATTTGGTATGGAATGGTGGTGGCACTGGTGTGCTAGAACTGGATGTGTGTGGCTGTGGATGGTCTGGTCACTGGCATATAAGGACTAGAACCTTGTGTTGTGCGTCTAGTGGCATGAAAAATGTGCTAACCGCAAGCCTGGTATGGGACATGCCTGAACAAGTAAGTATGCGGATCGCACATGAAACCCCTGCATGAGATGGAATGTGATGCACAATTAGCACAGAGTGCGGCTCCTACACATATCACTGGATGTGATGATGCACGTTGACCCAGTAATGGGAAGATGCAGTATGGGGTGGGGGTATAGCCTGCCACAACTGTGGTTTGCGTGAAAACCACAGGGTCAGGGGTGAATTATGAGTGAAACATAACAAAAGTTCTTGTTATCTCCACCTTGCCACTCACACTGTGTAGTGAGGAAGGGTCTAATCATCTTGATAGGATGGGCATGAAAGTGGAATATCTTGCGGGTAAATTGGTACCTCTCTGCAGAGTTAAAAAAAAAAAGTATTCAAATACTCCGAGCTCCCGGGTTTATAGGAGTCTGCTGCGGTGGATTAAATCCAAGGGGTGTGGCACAAGTATGTTTTCTAAATAAAATTTGATAAGTCAAGATTACCCAAATGACATGTGTTGTCATGATAAGGGGTGCTACCGTGGGCTGTCGTGTGTCGACGTGTCGCGGTAGTGCTATAAATAGTGAACATGAATAGAAATGTTATGCTATGAAAAGTACTGCCATGAGATGAGATGAGATTAAAACAAAAGATTATTTTACAACCATCCACACTTCTTTATTAGCATAGGTTCATATCATCACTACTATATGTATCTACTCTTATCTATGACTTGCTGAGTACCCCTCGCAACCTATCAATCCAGTAGATGGAGCATTCAATGATCAAGATGAAGGCGTGGAGAACTTCGTGGATCTAGAAGGAGGAGAGCCAGTTCCGCCAGAACCCTGATGTGTGTTGTTCTGCCATCAACTTCTTGTCTTGGGGTTTACCAAAACTTCCGCTATGTAGTTGTTATTATGCTAAACCTTCCATGCCGCAAAGGCATTGTAATCTCTTTATGTTGTATTAAGGCCAGCTGGCCACATTGCTTAAATATTTTGTAAGTTACTCTGTTGTACTGTAATATACTCCTGTGCTTGACTCATCCTGGGAAGTCAATGGTATGCATGTATGGGATCAGCTGCAATGAGCTAGATCTCCACGGGAGTAGTCGTTGTCCCCAAGACGGGGGCGCGACACATACCGTACCTGCAGTTTTCTTTTAATCAAGTAATGCATGGTTCAACTAGAAAGTCGTCTTTGAGGTATGTTTGGGATTTCTACTGCAGAGTTCATTCGACATGGAGTTTGTGAACCCTACCTTAGCACAGAACAGTAAGAAAGCATCTGATCAGGATCGAGCACAAAAGTTCCTAGAAGGTATTCAATGGCTCCATGGTGAGGTTGAATAGAACTTGTTGAAAGCTCAACTCAAGTACAAGGCACGACATGATTGGCATCGAGTTGATGCTCAATTCCAAGAAGGTGATTGGTATGGCTACATTTGAGTAAGGAGAGACTTATAGGTGAAGGTAAAAGTTAAAACCAATTCATTATATTCCTTTTCGGATTTTGTGAAAAGTTGGTACTAATGCTTGTCAACTCGCGTTACATCCATACATGGATATTTACTCGTTGTCAATGTTGAGCACCTCAAACTCTTTGAGCCTTCAATATTGGATGATGAGCTAGATACCATAGTAAAGGTCAGCGAGCACTTGCGGCAAAGTGGTACACCCGAGAAGATAGTCAAGCTCAATTTCCACATCTTCAATTTTGATCACATGGTCGCCTATGGGGGTTGGCTCGTTCTCTACAGGGGAGTCATGATCCGGGAGGATCTTTGGGTCTTCCAAGATGAGTTCCCAAAGATTTCGCGACCGTGACCTATTTGAATTCGGACAAGGTCCCATGACCTCGAAAGGATTCCGCGACCTTGGAAGGTTTCGCAACCGCGATTCAAACTTTGGTCAGAATAGTAATCCGATCAATATATATATAACTAAGTCTTATGTATTCAGGTTTAGTTAGTCTGAGCCTAATATGTTAGGTTATTGAGTCTGATACCCACTACTACAGAAGTGCATTCCACTAACCCATATTTTCTAACGGTTATAAGCAATCTGGAAAAAATCCGATAGAATAGGACGACAGCGGCGGAAAAGTGGCAATTTACGTTAGAATTGTTTCGCTAACCTGTTATAATTGTTGCAAATTGCAGAAGCCGGAGAGCTGTAGCCTATTGATCAACATAGGCGACAAACCTGTTGTGGTTGCAAACGGGGTCGTATACCAGTCTTGGGAGGATGTCCGGATCCACTGCGTACCTCTGGAGCCTGGATTCGCAAAGGTACAGGTGGACATGGCCCTCCCGGGCTACAGCTCTTTTCCGTTGCCCGTCCCAACGGACGAAATGCGGACAATTGGCGAGGCATTGGGCTCGTACATACAGTGGCCCAAGAAGGGTGTTAGACTACAGGAGGTAAACCCTAGCCATTCTAGCTTACAACTCAGTTAATATACTCAATTTGCAAAATCTAATTTAAGCGTTTGTACTTAAAGTGGACGATGGATACCAGCTCACTTCCTGAGGACACCACCCCTGCCACAACGCATAAGCGAACTCCTTCGGCCCCCATGCCTCCTCCGACGGCCTCAAACCCTTCGCCATCAAATGAGGCCGACGGCACCACACCCCAACCTTCGAAGGTATACACTCGCTCCCCGCCCAAAGGCAAGGGCAAGGCCAAAGGCAAGGCCAAACAAAGCCAGCCGGGTACGTTCAAGAACGGGTCCCCACTCGTGTCGGAGTACCTTCTGCGCAATATGGATCAAATAACCAGAAGTCTCCACGAGTGGTACCTGACCCGGTCTAGGCGCCACATCAACTTCTTGGTTCACTTTAGGCCAGCCCATTTTCACCGTGAGCCCGGGAGCATATCGGTGGCCCACGAGGATTTGTTCGACCTCCTCAACTGGCGGGAGCTTGATATGTCCATCATACAGACTGGAGTCCTGTGAGTTTGTTGTTGTCTGAAGTTATCACAGTTCGTTTCATAAATCTAATCACTTTTTGCATGCACTACTTACTAATGTCTACTTTGCATCCAGGTGCATGTATAGGCTGGCGTTGATGAGGGCATGTGACAAGGTGGGTTTCCTCGACCCAGAGAAAATAAGCCTCACGATGCTAGAGCACGACCAAGCACATGCGGAGGAATACATATCAAGGGCACTACTAGCGCAGCAGGACCGAGAGTTCATCCTTGCGCCGTACCACCAAAGGTTAGTGCATTTCCTACTAATTTAACTCATTCTTGTATGTTACGCCTAACATATGTATGAAACGGTTCGCTTATATATGCAATGTAGGGGCCACTGGGTCCTCGCCGTCATTTGCTCATGGATGAATGAGGTCTATTACCTCGATTCGATGAGCGACAAGGTGGCGCATGTTTTCACCCTCACATGGCACATAGACGCGTAAGTAACATAGTTTTCTTAAATTTTTCTCTGACTAGCTAATTAATGATAACATATTAATCGGCAATGCTAAATTAAATACAGGGCTTTCAAAAATTATGCTAGTGCTGGAGGGAGGCATGACGCGTCGAAGGGCACAACAATTTCTTGGAAAGAATATGAGGTAATTAATAGGATGGAAGTACTCATGATGAGTCTTTTAATTTAAGCTTAATTAGTTCTTTCGAGTTTATGTCTTTGCATATGCAATTTTTCCAGTGCCATCAGCAGCCACAATCGTGGGAATGTGGCTTCTATGTCATGAGATTCATGTATGACTTGATCAGGAGAAACTTTGCCCAATTCCCTAAGGTAACCATTTTTCCTGACTCAAAGTCGAACTTTAATTGGATGTGACGTACGATCCTAACTTCATACACGCATATATGCAGAGCGCCATGTTGAAAGAGCAATATGAGTTGCCTCAATAGAAGGAGCTGCGAACAATTTGGGCTCAATATGTCATGGAAGAAGTGGCTATCAACGATCGATAGTAATTGACTTGTGTTGATTGCTGTATTTGTGAATATATATTGAATGTGTTGATTGCTGTATTTGTGAATAAACTCAATATGTGAATAGATTCATTGATGTATTTGTGAATAAACTCGATCAATATGTGCATAAATTCAATCTGTCCAATTTGTGAACTGTCGCGCCCCGAGACTGGGACAACGACTACTCCTGTAGAGACCTAACTCGCTGCAGCTAGTCTCAAACCACAACCCTTTGACTTCCCAGGATGAGTCAAACACAGGAGTATATTACATTGCAACAGAGTACTAGCAAAATATTAAGCAGTGTGGCCTGCTGGCCTTAATATTACATAAAGAGGATTACAATGCCTACAAGGCATTCAGGGTTTAACAAAATATTTAACTACGCAGCAGAAGATAGGTGACCCTCCCACAAAAGAAGTTGACGGCAGAACAACACACTTCAGGGCTCTGGCAGAACTGATTCTCCTCCTTCTGGATCCACGTAATACTCCGTGCCATCATCTTGATCAAAGTAGGCTCCATCTATTGAGTTGAATGTTGCAAGGGTGAGCACTTACGTACTCAGCAAGTCATAGGTAAGAGTAAGTACATATAGTAGTGATGATATGAACCTAGACTAGTCAAGAATTATGGATATTTGTAAAATAGTCTTTTCCTTTCTCATCTCATTTTATGGCAGCACTTTTCATAATATAACATCATCAATCATGTTCACTAGATTATAGCACTACCGCGACACGTCGACACACGACAGCCCACGGCAGCACTCCTTATCATGACAACACATGTCATTTGGGTAATCTTCATTTAAACATATTTTATTTAGAAAATAGTACTTGTGTCACACCCCGTGGATTTAATCCACCGCAGCAGACTCCTAAAAACCCGGGAGCTCGGAGTATTCGAATACGTTTTTAACTCTGCAGAGAGGTACCAATTTACCCGCAAGATATTCCACTTTCAAACCTTTCCTATCATAACAAAATGATTGGACCCCTGACTCACTTCATACTGTGAGCGGCAAGGTGGAAATAACAAGAACTTTTGTTATGTTTTACTCACAATTCACCCCCGACCCTGTGGCTCTCAGCGAGGCACAGTTGTGGCAGGTTGTATCCAAACCTCCACCCCTTTGCTTATTCCCATTACTGGGTCAGCGTGCTTGATCACCTTCAGTGATATGTGTGGGAGCCGCGCTCCGTGTTTATCGTGCATCACTACACATCTCATGCAGGGGTTTCATGTGCGATCCACATAATTACTTGTTCAGGCCTGTCCCATACCAGGCTTGCGGTTAGCACGTTGTTCATGCCACTAGACGCACAACACAAGGTTCTAGTCCTTATATGCCAATGACCAGACCATCCACAACCCTGCACCTTCAGTGCCTGCATTCCTTTGCAGTCTAGCACCTCCAGTGCTACAGCCATCCATACCATTTTTCTGGTCACTACTAGGGGTTTTACTTCATGAATATAACTATATAAATACATATAATAGTTCATGGCTCAAAACTTGTTTATTTCACATTTCACAAATAACCATTCTAGTACTGCCAATTGATAAATCAACTATTCTCGATCATTCACATGCAATATTGCCTATATTCAAGGTTATATTATAGCAATATTTAAAATATAGGTTCAAGATGACCAAGAATATGACTTGCCTTCCGCGTCGTAAGATACAGCAGTTGACGTCGGATCCGCAATGAAGTCCTCGAACTCGGGCTCTTGATCTGCTCTCCAATCAAACAAACAACCAATAATCATAATCTTTTCAATACATTATTATACTATATGCAATGATGCAAAGATGAAGTCTCGATGATTCTGAAATGATTGAGTTTAGAGGTTGATTTGGGTTGAGTTAAGGAAACCAATGTTAAGATTAGCTGTCAAAGGTTTACAAGGTTCCAAATGTCTCAAAATATCAGAATGATATCAAGGTTGCGACTGGTTCGCTCAAAAACAGCGAACGTCTTTAGGTCGACATTCGGTTCAAAGCATCGACATAGGGTTGATGAATGATAGAGGGGTTATCTCAACTTGTGGTAGTAGAATAAAATGTAGATCATAACTCTACAAATTTAGTAGACAAAGTGGTTTTCAAATTACACAACCAGAAGTGGGTAAACAAGGCCAATGCCATTGGCTGGTATATACTGAGAAAATGTCAAAAATTAGGGTTTAGCAACAAATATAATTCAAGGGCTCAAATCAAGTTGTGATAGAAGAAGAAATTGTAGATCACAACTTCAGGAATCTAAGGGACAAAGTTATGCTCAAGATGCACATCTGGAAGGCAGTGAAAAGGGCTAATGCCACTGACTGACATAGCCTGGCATTAATCTTGACATGGCCAGAAACTAGGGCTTAGCATAACTTTTGATCTAGGGCTCCAAATGATGCACCACTTTGTCTGGGAGGTAGGCATTGATAACAGGAATAAATCATTCAATAGGATCTAGGGCTGAAAATGACTGGAAAGCAAGAAATTTGATGATGAACTGAGATGAATTGGTTGTAGAGGAACAGTTCTGGACACAAACTTGGCATGGTTATATCTTCCAATCTAGGCCGATCTAGGTGTCGGGCTAGAAGACAAAAATACTCAGGAGACTAAGGCACATCTAAATGACAAGGTTTCGAGGGCTGAAATGGCCGGGATCACTTTTCCGGTCATCGGCGCCGGAGAAGAGATACTGCCAGTTGGGGGTTTTTGCTACAGGCCGAGAGAACTAAATTCCTTGCTTGGAGGGCACCTAGGAGGTATAGGGAAGCTTCTGGTAACCTCAAATTGACCGGAGGATCGCCGGAGAAGCCTGGCGACGATCGCCGGTTTTCTGGTGAAGCTCGGTTTAGGGAAAAGGTTCGATTCTTGCTAAATTTCGAAATTCAACTTCACAGGCTTGCTTGATTTGGCTCACTGATCAATTTACTTCACAGGTTCGAGGGCTAATTCGAATTGGTTTGGCCTGCATTGCCGGAACAGGGCAATCTTTGATTTTCAGCCAATTCCGGTGATCGCCGGCGTTAGAGTCCACCGGAGAACAATTAGATAGTACAGTACAATCAGGAGGATGAGAGGTACTCACTGTTAGCTTCAATTTGGCAGGAGATGCAGTGAAGTGAGCTGGCACCGTGAGCCTCCTCGACGGCTCGCCGGAGAAGAAGACGAAAACAGGAGAGTTTCGAGACTTAGTTGATTTCCAGTGAAACAAGAAGTTGCTGGGGGGTACAGTGGTGTATAAATAGGCCAGGCGAAGCAAGCAAGAAAGAGACACGAAGTAATTGGCAGCCGGTGACTTGACTGGTTGCGTGCTGGAGCAACAGCGGCGAAGACTCAGCGAAGAACGGTTATGCGACGGCGACAAGCTTGCAGTTGATCACAGTGTCGCATCATCGGGACCTGGCAAAGTTGTAGCAAGCGGTGGCGACAACACTGGCGCGGCAAAGCGACGTGGCGAGGAGTTGCTGACAAAAAGCCGTTGATCGCGCGCGGGAGCAGCGCTGGTCGTCGACGTAGCAGCGGCCTTGCCACGGCACTAGCTGGAGTGGGGACACGTGCGCACCGGCATGCACGGTCACGAGCGCAGGCGAAGCCTCACCGGCGATGAGCAACCACGGCGCACAAGCACGGCAGTCCCTGGTCGAATGCTGCTGTTGACCTGGTCGAAAACAGCTAAGTCCTCTGGTCGAATTTGGACTGAACTGCAGTTTCAAATCTTGAATTTTGGACTGAATTGTAAATCTGGAATTCTGGAAGGTTTAAATTGAATTTGTTTTCACTAATCTGGCAGATTATATTCAACAGGTTAATTGGCAATGATAATTGATAAAATCTGGTACATTTGAATAGTTTTTGATACAAACTGAAAATAGGGTATTTTAGGGTAAATTAGATTTGAGTTTTGTCGATTTCGAATTCTGGCATTTAGGGTTTGATTTTGATATCTGCACAGAAGAGAAACTTGTGGCAAATAGCAATTAGGAAAGATCTGCCGAAGAAATTCTGAATTTAGAGTTAATCTGGAGATTTTAGTCTTTTTTTAGGTTTTCAGATATCAGATAAGGACTAATTTGCGATAAGTCTTGGACTGATTTGTGAAAAAGGTTTAGATGATAAAATCTGGCTGTCAACTTTTTAGATTAAGATATTGACATACCCATGATCATATTCCAGAAATAATCTGGTCTGAACTTGGTCAAGATTTAGGTTAAATCTGGATTCTGAAACTTACGGTATTTAAGTAATATAAGGTATTTCTGTTTTCGAAAACAGAAGGAGTTAATAAATCTGGGAGTTAGAGATAGAATTGGATCTAGGTTCTGAAGACTTTTAAATTCAGAGTAACTGATAGATCACATCTGAACAATCTGATCTTAATTTGAGGTCATAGGATAGATTTTGGAGATTTTAGGGCTTGAGATAGAAATTGATCTGGCTATTACTACTGATACATGCATGCATGCTATTGATGAAAAAGGAAATTTTCACCCCTAACTCAGGGTGTTACAGATCCACCCTCCTTAAAGAAATCTCGCCCCGAGATTTACCTAAAACAGGAAAAGATAAGGATGGGTTTGCTTAAGATCTTCTTCCTTCTCCCAAGTAGCTTCTTGCTCTGAATGATTCTTCCATTGAACTTTACACAATCTGATTTTCTTCCTTCGGAGCTGACGTTCATCAGTGGCTAGGATCCTGATTGGGTGCTCAAGATAAGTGAGATTCTTCTGTAAAGGCACATCTTGTACATCTATCTGGTCAGTAGGTTCCTTCAAACATTTCCGGAGCTGAGAGACATGAAACACGTCATGCACTCCTGCTAATCCCTCAGGTAATTCCAATTTATATGATACTTCTCCCTTTCTCTTGATTATCTTAAATGGTCCAATGAATCTTGGGGATAACTTTCCTTTCACTTGGAATCTTTGTAATCTTTTGAATGGTGTAACCTTGAGATACACAAAATCTCCTGGTTCAAAAGATAATTCTCTTCGTCGTTTATCTGCATAGCTCTTTTGTCGTGATTGTGCTGTTTTCAACCTTTCTCTGATGAGTCTGACATGAGCTTCTGCTTCTTCTACTATCTCTGGTCCTATGACTTTTCGTTCTCCTGGTTCATTCCAATGCAATGGAGTTCTGCACTTACGTCCATATAAAGCTTCAAATGGTGCCATCTGTATACTAGCTTGATAACTGTTATTATATGTAAATTCTGCAAATGGTAAACATTTGTCCCATGATGTTCCATAATCTAGTATACAAGCTCTTAGAAGATCCTCTAGGATTTGGTTGACTCTTTCTGTCTATCCTCCCGTCTGTGGATGATATGCAGTACTGAAGTCCAACTGGGTTCCTAGGGTTTCATGCAGTCTATTCCAAAATTTGGAGGTAAACTGTGTTCCACGATCTGAAACTATCTTCTTAGGAATACCATGCAATGCCACTATTCTTTGCATGTATAACTCTGCTAATTTACTGCCATCACAAATCTTTTTGACTGGTATGAAATGAGCTACTTTAGTAAGTCTGTCCACAATAACCCATATGGAATCATATCCTCCGTGAGTTTTAGGTAATCCTGTAATGAAATCCATACCAATTTCTTCCCATTTCCATAATGGTATTGGTAGAGGTTGTAGCTTTCCTGCTATTTTCTGGTGTTCTGCTTTAACTCGTCGACATGTATCACAGTTTGCAATATACTCGGCAATATCTCTCTTCATATTATCCCACCAGAATCGGGTTTTCAAATCTTGATACATCTTTGTGTTACCAGGGTGTAGTGAGTATGGAGTTTTATGTGCTTCATGGAGAATTATTTCCTTAAGATCTGCGTTTTGAGGTACACAGATTCTTTCTCGATACCATACAATCCCTTGGTTATCTTCAGTAAAGCCTTGAGCCTTTCCTAACTTGATTCGACTCTTGATCTTACGAATTTCTTCATCTTTCTTCTGGGCATTTCCTATCTGTTTTTCAAGTTGAGATTTTATTGTTAAAGTGGCTACCGTTCCCTGTGGTACTAATTCTACTTGATGATTCTGCAACTCTTGTTGAAGGTAAGGGTTCTTCAACATAACCATTCCTTGTAGGTTGTAAACTTTTCTGCTTAGGGCATCAGCCACTACATTAGCTTTCCCTGGATGGTACTGAATACTAAGATCATAATCTTTGATCAACTCCAGCCATCGTCGTTGACGCATGTTGAGCTCCGTCTGAGTGAAGATATACTTGAGGCTCTTATGATCGGTAAAAATCTCACATTTATTTCCAATAAGGTAGTGTCGCCATATCTTCAAGGCATGAACTACTGCTGCTAATTCCAAATCATGGGTAGGATAGTTTTCCTCATGTGGCCTCAACTGGCGTG
This sequence comes from Pharus latifolius, assembly GCA_019359835.1. Taxonomy (NCBI): domain Eukaryota; kingdom Viridiplantae; phylum Streptophyta; class Magnoliopsida; order Poales; family Poaceae; genus Pharus; species Pharus latifolius. The sequence continues at coordinate 39,560,864 of CM033329.1, forward strand.
AAGCATAGGCTACTACCCGACCTTGTTGCATTAGCACACAGCCTATTCCTTGCTTTGAAGCATCACAGTAAACTACGAAATCTTCTTTGCTGTCTGGTAAGGTGAGGACTGGTGTTGTTGTCAATTTCTGCTTTAGCTTCTGAAAACTCTCCTCACACTTGATGGTCCATTCAAATGCAACATCCTTCTTTAGCAGATTTGTAAGTGGTTTGGCAATTTGGGAAAATCCTTCAATGAATCTTCTATAATACCCTGTTAATCCCAAGAAACTTCTAATTTTTGGAACCGAGGTGGGTTGCTTCCATTCCTTGATAGCTGAAATTTTAGCTGGATCCACTGAAATTCCTTCTGCTGTCAACACATGTCCAAGAAATGCAATCTTTGACATCCAAAACTCGCATTTATCAAACTTGGCATAGAATTGCCTTTCTCGTAGTCTTTCTAAGACTAGATGTAGATGTTGCTCATGCTCTTCTGTATTCCTGGAATATATCAGAATGTCATCTATGAACACTATGACAAACTTGTCAAGGAAATCCATAAATGTGGTATTCATGACATTCATGAAGGCTGCTGGGGCATTGGTTAAACCAAAAGGTACTACTGTAAACTCATACAGTCCGTATCTGGTAGTGAAAGCAGTCTTCGATATATCTTCCTTCTTAATCTTCAGCTGATGATATCCAGACTTCAAGTCTATCTTGGAGAATACTTTAGCTCCTCGAAGTTGATCGAACAAGTCATCAATTCTTGGCAATGGATACTTGTTCTTTATGGTAACTTCATTTAGAGCCCGATAATCCACACACATTCGTAAGGTTCCATCCTTCTTCCTTACGAATAATACCGGGGCTCCCCATGGCGAAGTACTGGGTTTAATGAATCCTTTATCTTCCAAGTCTTCTAATTGACTCTTGAGCTCTTTTAATTCAGAAACTGACATCCGGTATGGTCGTTTTGCTATAGGCGCTGCTCCTGGTTTAAGCTCAATAGAGAACTCTATGTCTCTATCGGGTGGCATTCCCGGAAGTTCCTCTGGAAATACATCAGAATATAGCAGCACTATAGGTACTTGTTCCAGGCATAACTTTTGCAATGCTTGAACAGATCTTAGCGGTCTCTTGACTGCTGATCTTTCTGCATGGAATAGAACTCTCTCCCCTTGGCTACTGACAAGACTAAGGGTTTTCTCTTCACAGTCTACTAGACCTTTATGTTGGGACAACCAATCCATTCCCAAAATAATGTCTAGTCCTTGCAGTTCTAGAACTAGTAGATTTGCCTCAAATTCTACTCCTTCTATATTGAAAGTTACATTTGGGCAGATCGAGTAAACAGATAATCTAGCCCCTGGAGTTTGTATAACCATAGAGTACTCTAGTGGTACTTGGTCTATATGCATTTCAACTTCAGATGCAAATGCTCTTGACATGAATGAATTTGTAGCACCAGGATCAAACAATATTAAGGCAGATGCAGATTTAATCAGAAATCTACCTAGAAGAATGTCGGTGGCGTTGCCTGCTTCTTGGATTGAAGTATAGTTTAATCTTCCTCCTTGGGTTGCAGTTGGTGCTCTACCTCTTCCTCTTCCTCGATTAGCCAGGTTTCCTCCTCTTCCTGCTGAATTTCCTCTAAAATTCTGCGATGGTGATGCTCTGGTTACTACTGGCTGTGTTCCTGCTTGAGATCTGGCAATGGACATTGGAAGTTGTATCCAAGGACAGAATTCTTTACAGTGCCCACGCTGTCCACAATGATAACACTCAACACGAGGATGAGGGCAATCCTTCTGAGAATGATTTCCTCGGCAGTTGGGGCACAATGTCGTTGCTGGTCTGGGATTCTGATAAAATGGTCGAAAATTGGGAGTGATAGGAACTCTCCCTCTGATTGGGTTTGGCTGTGGTCGTGTTTGCTGGAACATTCTCCTCTTTCGGCTTTCTTCCCCCATATTCTTCTTTTCTTCCACCTTTAAAGCTCTGTTCACTAGGGTTTGAAATTCTGTAAGTTCATGAGAAGCAATTTGATACTGTAAATAGTGTTGAAGTCCTTCTGTGAAGCGCTCTATCTTCTTCTCTTCAGTATCCACATCTCCAGGTGCGTATCGAGCCAAATGAGTAAATTGGTGTAGATACTCAGTAACTGACTTACTTCCTTGAGTTAAATTCCGAAATTCCCGACGCTTAGCTGCCATAACACCAGTAGGTATATGAAATTTCCGAAATTGATCCTTAAATTCCCTCCAAGAGATATTATCTTTATCAGGGTGGGCTTCCTGATAGTTCATCCACCATGCAGCGGCAGCTCCTGATAACTGATGAGATCCAAACAAAACTTTCTCTCGTTCGCTGCACCGGACCGTGTCTAATTTCCTCTCGATATCCCGTAACCAATCATCGGCAACCATAGGATCGGTCGCACTAGAGAATGTTGGTGGACGGGTCTTTTGGAAATCTGTTAATCTCGCTCCTACAGCAGAAGTAGTTCCTTCTGTTGTTCTAGTAGGCAGTTTCTGAACTATCTGAGCTAACAACTGGGTATGAGCTATCTGAGCTTCTTGTCGGCTTTTCTCCATTGACAACAAAATTTCCTGAAGACTGGGTTGTTCATTCTGAGGTGGATTGGAACTCTGAGATCCTTGCTGAAACAAAGGGTCTCTTGTCATAGTTTCTTCTTCCTGTGGAGTCTGACCTATATCTTCTCTTCCACTTCGAGATCTCCTTCTGGTGTCAACCATGGTGGCTCTGAAAAAGGTTAGACGGATCTAACTAACTAAGGCCAACTAAGACAGCAATGCAGAAATTAATGCAACTACTTTAATGCATAAAATTACTTAGGCTATTAGCCATAATACACAAATTAACCATTGCAAAAGCAACAGCGAATCACAAAGCTATCAAGAGCATCCACTAGCTCTGTCTACACCAACCTCTAAGACACTCTGGAACAGAACGCACTCTCACAATCTTACCGAATTTTAGAAATCCAAATAAGATTTTGAAATGAAGGTTTTTCAAGAGCTACAAAGCTCATTATTTTTACCAAAATAAAATTTCCACAAATAGTTTCTAAATAAATTACGTCTTCCTGGCACGGCCAATTTCCTAAAGGTGTCGTCCTACAGTCAAGTTCTCAACCTGGCTCTGATACCAACTTTTCTTTGTCGCGCCCCGAGACTGGGACAACGACTACTCCTGTAGAGACCTAACTCGCTGCAGCTAGTCTCAAACCACAACCCTTTGACTTCCCAGGATGAGTCAAACACAGGAGTATATTACATTGCAACAGAGTACTAGCAAAATATTAAGCAGTGTGGCCTGCTGGCCTTAATATTACATAAAGAGGATTACAATGCCTACAAGGCATTCAGGGTTTAACAAAATATTTAACTACGCAGCAGAAGATAGGTGACCCTCCCACAAAAGAAGTTGACGGCAGAACAACACACTTCAGGGCTCTGGCAGAACTGATTCTCCTCCTTCTGGATCCACGTAATACTCCGTGCCATCATCTTGATCAAAGTAGGCTCCATCTATTGAGTTGAATGTTGCAAGGGTGAGCACTTACGTACTCAGCAAGTCATAGGTAAGAGTAAGTACATATAGTAGTGATGATATGAACCTAGACTAGTCAAGAATTATGGATATTTGTAAAATAGTCTTTTCCTTTCTCATCTCATTTTATGGCAGCACTTTTCATAATATAACATCATCAATCATGTTCACTAGATTATAGCACTACCGCGACACGTCGACACACGACAGCCCACGGCAGCACTCCTTATCATGACAACACATGTCATTTGGGTAATCTTCATTTAAACATATTTTATTTAGAAAATAGTACTTGTGTCACACCCCGTGGATTTAATCCACCGCAGCAGACTCCTAAAAACCCGGGAGCTCGGAGTATTCGAATACATTTTTAACTCTGCAGAGAGGTACCAATTTACCCGCAAGATATTCCACTTTCAAACCTTTCCTATCATAACAAAATGATTGGACCCCTGACTCACTTCATACTGTGAGCGGCAAGGTGGAAATAACAAGAACTTTTGTTATGTTTTACTCACAATTCACCCCCGACCCTGTGGCTCTCAGCGAGGCACAGTTGTGGCAGGTTGTATCCAAACCTCCACCCCTTTGCTTATTCCCATTACTGGGTCAGCGTGCTTGATCACCTTCAGTGATATGTGTGGGAGCCGCGCTCCGTGTTTATCGTGCATCACTACACATCTCATGCAGGGGTTTCATGTGCGATCCACATAATTACTTGTTCAGGCCTGTCCCATACCAGGCTTGCGGTTAGCACGTTGTTCATGCCACTAGACGCACAACACAAGGTTCTAGTCCTTATATGCCAATGACCAGACCATCCACAACCCTGCACCTTCAGTGCCTGCATTCCTTTGCAGTCTAGCACCTCCAGTGCTACAGCCATCCATACCATTTTTCTGGTCACGGCTAGGGGTTTTATTTCATGAATATAAGTATATAAATACATATAATAGTTCATGGCTCAAAACTTGTTTATTTCACTTTTCACAGATAACCAGTCTAGTACTGCCAATTCATAAATCAACCATTCTCAATCGTTCACAAGCAATATTGCCTATATTCAAGGTTATGTTTTAACAACATTTAAAATATAGGTTCAAGATGACCAAGGATATGACTTGCCTTCCGCGTCGTAAGAAACAGCAGTTGATGACGGGTCCGCAATGAAGTCCTCGAACTCGGGCTCTTGATCTGCTCTCCAATCAAACAAACAACCAATAATCATAATCTTTTCAATACATTATTATACTATATGCAATGATGCAAAGATGAAGTCTCGATGATTCTGAAATGATTGAGTTTAGAGGTTGATTTGGGTTGAGTTAAGGAAACCAATGTTAAGATTAGCTGTCAAAGGTTTACAAGGTTCCAAATGTCTCAAAATATCAGAATGATATCAAGGTTGCGACTGGTTCGCTAAAAAACAGCGAACGTCTTTAGGTCGACATTCGGTTCAAAGCATCGACATAGGGTTGATGAATGATAGAGGGGTTATCTCAACTTGTGGTAGTAGAATAAAATGTAGATCATAACTCTACAAATTTAGTGGACAAAGTGGTTTTCAAATTACACAACCAGAAGTGGGTAAACAAGGCCAATGCCATTGGCTGGTATATACTGAGAAAATGTCAAAAATTAGGGTTTAGCAACAAATATAATTCAAGGGCTCAAATCAAGTTGTGATAGAAGAAGAAATTGTAGATCACAACTTCAGGAATCTAAGGGACAAAGTTATGCTCAAGATGCACATCTGGAAGGCAGTGAAAAGGGCTAATGCCACTGACTGACATAGCCTGGCATTAATCTTGACATGGCCAGAAACTAGGGCTTAGCATAACTTTTGATCTAGGGCTCCAAATGATGCACCACTTTATCTGGGAGGTAGGCATTGATAACAGGAATAAATCATTCAATAGGATCTAGGGCTGAAAATGACTGGAAAGCAAGAAATTTGATGATGAACTGAGATGAATTGGTTGTACAGGAACAGTTCTGGACACAAACTTGGCATGGTTATATCTTCCAATCTAGGCCGATCTAGGTGTCGGGCTAGAAGACAAAAATACTCAGGAGACTAAGGCACATCTAAATGACAAGGTTTCGAGGGCTGAAATGGCCGGGATCACTTTTCCGGTCATCGGCGCCGGAGAAGAGATACTGCCAGTTGGGGGTTTCTGCTACAGGCCGAGAGAACTAAATTCCTTGCTTGGAGGGTACCTAGGAGGTATAGGGAAGCTTCTGGTAACCTCAAATTGACCGGAGGATCGCCGGAGAAGCCTGGCGACGATCGCCGGTTTTCTGGTGAAGCTCGGTTTAGGGAAAAGGTTCGATTCTTGCTAAATTTCGAAATTCAACTTCACAGGCTTGCTTGATTTGGCTCACTGATCAATTTACTTCACAGGTTCGAGGGCTAATTCGAATTGGTTTGGCCTGCATTGCCGGAACAGGGCAATCTTTGATTTTCAGCCAATTCCGGTGATCGCCGGCGTTAGAGTCCACCGGAGAACAATTAGATAGTACAGTACAATCAGGAGGATGAGAGGTACTCACTGTTAGCTTCAATTTGGCAGGAGATGCAGTGAAGTGAGCTGGCACCGTGAGCCTCCTCGACGGCTCGCCGGAGAATAAGACGAAAACAGGAGAGTTTCGAGACTTAGTTGATTTCCAGTGAAACAAGAAGTTGCTGGGGGGTACAGTGGTGTATAAATAGGCCAGGCGAAGCAAGCAAGAAAGAGACACGAAGTAATTGGCAGCCGGTGACTTGACTGGTTGCGTGCTGGAGCAACAGCGGCGAAGACTCAGCGAAGAACGGTTATGCGACGGCGACAAGCTTGCAGTTGTATCAGATAAGGACTAATTTGTGATAAGTCTTGGACTGATTTGTGAAAAAGGTTTAGATGATAAAATCTGGCTGTCAACTTTTTAGATTAAGATATTGACATACCCATGATCATATTCCAGAAATAATCTGGTCTGAACTTGGTCAAGATTTAGGTTAAATCTGGATTCTGAAACTTACGGTATTTAAGTAATATAAGGTATTTCTGTTTTCGAAAACAGAAGGAGTTAATAAATCTGGGAGTTAGAGATAGAATTGGATCTAGGTTCTGAAGACTTTTAAATTCAGAGTAACTGATAGATCACATCTGAACAATCTGATCTTAATTTGAGGTCATAGGATAGATTTTGGAGATTTTAGGGCTTGAGATAGAAATTGATCTGGCTATTACTACTGATACATGCATGCATGCTATTGATGAAAAAGGAAATTTTCACCCCTAACTCAGGGTGTTACATGAACAATATGTGAATATGTGAATATTGCTGAATTAGTGTATTTGTGAACAAATTGATCAATATGTGAATATTGCTGAATATTTGTAAATATTGGTGTATTTGTGTCGCGCCCCGAAACTGGGACAACGACTACTCCTGTAGAGACCTAGCTCGCTGCAGCTAGTCCCATATATGCATAGCATACACATACCCTTGACTTCCCAGGATAAGTCAAGCATAGGAGTATATCACATTGCAACAGAGTCACTTACAAAATATTTAAGCAGTGTGGCCTGCTGGCCTTAATATTACATAAGGAGGTTACAATGCCTTCGCGGCATACAGGTTTAGCAAAATAACATCTACACAGCAGAAGGTAGGTGACCCACCCACAAAGAGAAGTGGACGGCAGAACAACACACATCAGGGAAACGACGGGACTGACGCTCCTCCTTCTGGATCCACGAAGTACTCCATGCTTTCGTCTTGGTTGTAGAACGCTCCGTCTACTGAATTGTAAGTTGCAAGAGTGAGCACTTTTCGTACTCAGCAAGTCATAGGTAAGAGTAGATACATATAGTAGAGATGATATGAACCTAGACTAGTCAAGAATTATGGATATTTGTAAAATAATCTTTCTCTTTCCTGGCTCAACTCATGGCAGCACCTTTCTATAATATAATATCGTCATTCATGTTCACTAAATTATAGCACTACCGCGACACGTCAACACATGACCGCCCACGGCAGCACTCCTTATCATGACAACACATGTCATTTGGGTAATCTTGATTTAATATATCTTATTTAGAAAATAATACTTGTGTCACACCCCGTGGATTTAATCCACCGCGGCATACTCCTAAAACTCGGGAGCACGAAGTATTCGAATACATTTCTAACTCTGCAGAGAGGTACCAATTTACCCGCAAGTTATTCCACTTTCAAGCCCATCCTATCAGAATGATTAGACCCCTGACTCACTTCATACTGTGAGCGGCAAGGTGGAAATAACAGGAACTTTTGTTATGTTTCACTTACAATTCACCCCTGACCCTGCAGTTTTCTTCACACAAACCGCAGTTGTGGCGGGCTATACCCCCACCCAGAAGCCTCTTCCCATTACTGGGTCAACGTGCTTGATCAAATCACATTCAGTGATACGTGGAGGAGCTGAACCCCGTGAGTTTAGTGTATTACTTTCCATCTCATGCAGGGGTTTCATGTACGATTCACATAAGTACTTGTCCAGGCCTGTCCCATACCAGGCTTGCGGTTAGTACGTTTGTTCATGCCACTAGACGCACAACACAAGGTTCTAGTCCTTATATGCCAGTGACCAGACCATCCACAACCCTGCACCTTCAGTGCCTGCACATCCTTTGCAGTCTAGCACCTCCAGTGCTACCACCATTCCATACCATTTCCTGGTCACGGCTAGGGGTTTTATTTCATGAATATAAGTATATAAATATATATAATAGTTCATGGCTCAAAACTTGTTTATTTCACATTTCACAGATAACCAGTCCAGTACTGCCAATTCCTAAATAAACCATTTCCAATCTTTCTCATGCAATATTATCTATATTCAAGGTTATGTTATAGCAACTCTTAAAATATAGGTTCGAGGTGACCAAGAATATGACTTGCCTTCCGCGTCGTAAAATACAGCAGCTGATGTCGGGTCAACAGTGAAGTCCTCGAACTGGGGCTCTTGATCTGCTCTCCAATCAAACAAATAACCAATAATCACAATCTTTTCAATACATTATTATACTATATGCAATAATGCAAAGATGAAGTCTTGATGATTCTGAAATGATTAGGTTAGTTGTTGAAGGTTTACAAGGTTCCAAATGTCTCAAAATATCAGAATGGTATCAAGGTTGCGACTGGTTCGCTCAAAAACAGCGAACGTCTTTAGGTCGACATTCGGTTCAAGGCATCGACATAGGGTCGATGGATGATAGAGGGGTTATCTCAACTTGTGGCAGTAGAATAAAATGTAGAGCACAACTCCACAAGTCTAAGGGACAAGGTTATTTCCAGTTTGCACAACTGAAAAGAGGTGAAAAGAGCTAATGCCACTGGCTGACATGCTCTGGCATTGATCTTGACATGGCCAGAAACTAGGGCTTGCCATATCTTTTGATCTAGAGCTCCAAATGATGCACCACTTTGTCTGGGAGGTAGGCATTGATAACAGGAACAATTCATTCAACAGGATCCAAGGCTGAAAATGGCTGGAAAATGATGAAAACCAGCGAAGAAGTTGACTGGCCTGGAGTACCTGCAGCACAAACAGTGCAGCAACTAGGGCATAGCCATAACTCCTGTTCTAGGCCGAATTAGGAGTCGTGGTAGAAGACAAAGTTGCTCAAAATGGTCCAAAACATCTAGATGGCAAGGTTTCTATGGCTGGATTGGCTGGATTTAGGGAATATTGGCCGGAGAAAAGATTAACTCAAACCTGATTTGGGCATTTTTGATCTAGGGCAAATAAACTTAATTCCTTGCTTGAGGAGGGTCTCTGGGGCATAAGTAAGCTACTGGTGAAGTTAGATTAACTAGAAATGCACCAGAAAAGCTTGAACAGCAAGCTCAGTTCACAAGCAAAGTTCCAATTTGGGGTTTTTCACATTTTAGCAAATCTGTCGATTTTGGTTGCTTAGGGATGTTAAGAAAGGTCTACTGAGCATATTTGATTACTGGCTCGAAGATCAATTCATTCTGGAATGAAATTAATTGCTCGCCGGAGCTACTGGAGTAAAACTGAAATTGCCGGCGACTGAGGGTATTTAGACTAAATTCCAAGCTCGAGAAGCATGAGGGGGATGAGAGGAGCTCACTGGGGGTGTTGGATCGAAGAATGAAGTAGTGGAGAAGCTTGGCACCGTGCTCCTCCTTCGCTGCTCGCCGGGGAAGAAGAAGACACAGCGAGTTTGACTGATTGCTGGTGTGCAGGTGTGTAAGATGGTTGCTAGTCCAGGGGGTTTAAATAGGCGAGGCTGCGGGGGCTCCCAACGTCTACAATCGCACGGGGAGTTGAAGCCGGCTTGAATCGACTGGGAAGTGACCGGCGGCGATGACAGGCGGCGAAGCGACGTCTTCACCGGTCGTGTCAGCTGCGCTGCTGCTCTGGTGGAGGTGAAGGCGAAGTGATGCACCCCCAAGGCATGCGCGCGACGTGGCGCAAAGCTTCTGCAGTGGCTGCAGCAATGGCGTGCGCGCGCGGGCAAAATCGGCGATGCTGGTGCGGCCGTGGTGGCTCCACGGTGGCGAACGGCGTGCGCACGCGTGGCAGGAACGCAGTGGCAAGGGTGGCGACCACGGGACTTCACCGGCGACGAAGTTCCTGGCGTGGCAGCGCGGTGGTCGCGGTCGTGCACGGCTGCTGGTCGTGTACAGTGCCTCTGGTCGAACCAGGGACCAAAATGCAATGATTCTTATTTGAAATCTGGACTGATTTGTAATTTCTGTCTTAGAGGTGGTTAATTTGAGATTTGATTTCATGGCTGAGTATAACATTTCTATTAGTACTCATCCAGCTCAAGTTTAGAGAAAATTTGATAAGATTTGGGGGATTTCACCTATTTTCGAAAATAGGGTAAAATTAGGGTAAAACAGATCTGGATTTTGTCGATCTCGAATTCTGGTAATTGGGGTGAGATTTTGAAGTCTGATCAAAGGGGAGATCTGTATCAAATAATATTTGGAAGGTGTTTCCTGAAGAAATTCTGGAGTTGGGATTGATTCGTGGATTTTAGCCTTTTCAGGCTTCCAGGTAAACAGAAAAGGGCTTATTCGCAGTAAAATTTGGACTAAACTGCGAAAAGTGTTTAGATGAAACAATCTGGTTCCCAACTTTTTGGAGTAAGTTGAGGGTATACCTAGGAACATATTCCAAGGGTTGCTTGAGTCCGAATAGGGTTAAATCAAAATAATTCAATCATCTGAAAACTGGGGTACTTAGGGTAAATCTGAATTTCCTGTTTTCGAAAACAGAAAGAGACTTAGATACTGAGAGTTAGGGTCAGAATTTGATCTGGCTCCTGAAGACTTTTATCTTCAGGGTAACTGGTAGGTTAAATCTGGATGGTCAGATCTTGATCTGGATCTAGAGAATAGATTTGGAGATTTTTAGGGTTTGGGGGAGATTAGAGTTCAACTGATCTGGCTACTACTTCAGGGATACATGCATGCAGGATTTTTAAGAAAGAAACTTTTCACCCCAAAACTCAGGATGTTACAATTTGTGAATGATCCAATGTATCTCTGTATAGCTGTATGTATATGTGCATGATTCCAGTACTAACCGTGCCAGTACATAACCGATAGGAAAACTAATATTACTATCGGTTATATACTACAACCGATAGAATAAATATTACATTACTATCGGTTCATATGAAATAACCGATAGAATAAAGTTTTCAGTACTAAACGTGTCTACAAATTACTATCGGTTATATACTACAACCGATAGAATAAATATATCAGTACTATTGGTTCATATACAACAACCGATAGAATAAAGTTTTCAGTACTAAACGTGTCTACAAAATACTATCGGTTATATAGTATAACCGATAGAATAAAGTTTCCCGTACTAACTGTGTCCAGACAATACTATCGGTTTAGATAATACTCGATAGAAAAAAACATTAACATTACTATCGGTTTAGATCCTAGCCGATAGAAAAAGCCTAAACAATACTATCGGTTTATATACGAGCCGATAGAAAAAATGTATATAATACTATTGGTTTAAATTTGAGCCAATAGAAGAAATAGTCGATAGCGATTAGTGAACGTTGGGAATGTAGATGTTTTACTAACGGTTTTTGAACCGATAGAAGTGTTCTGCTCCTCTACTATCGTGCCGACCACTATCGGTAAGAGAACCGATAGTAGAGTGGATTTTTAACCGATAGTGAAAAGCATTTCTGTAGTAGTGAGATGCAGTGAAGTGTGCTGGCACCGTGAAGCCTCGAGCTGGTCTCGCCGGAGAAGAAGACGATAGCGAGAGGATTTTTGAATTGGCTGAGTTCTGGTGAAGTGAAGCTGTTACAAGGTATGGGGTTGCTTATATAGGCCAGAGGCGGAGCTTGCAAGGAGGTAGCAGCAAGGGAATTGGCGCCGGTGACTTGACTGGCCGGGCGCAGGCGCGACAACGGTGATGGTGAAGCGATGGCGCACAGGCGATGGAACGGTTGATGAAACTGTTGCTTCATCGGGACGCAATGGTGTCGGGCGGTGCAAAACAGTGGCGACAACGGCTGGCAAAGCAAGCAACGTGGCGAAGAGTTGCTGGCAACGGTCGCGCACAGGAGCAAAACTGTTCAATGGCGCTGCCACGACGAAGGCTAGGACACGGACACGTGCGCACAAGCATGCACGGTCACAATTTCGGGCGAGGCTTGGCCGGCGGCGAGTGAGCACGGCGCAAGGAATCACGGCGAGGCTCTGGTCGCGCACAGTAGTTGGCTTGGTCGAATTTGGGCTGATTTGCAATATTTGATTTCTTGATTTGGACTGAATTGTAAATCTGATGATTTGGAAGGTTAAATCTGAGATTGATTTCATTAATCTGGTAGACTTGATTCAACAGATGATTTGGCACAGATAGAAGATAAAATTTGAGATGTTCGGATGATTTTTGATATGAACTAAAAACAGAGTAGATTAGGGTAAAATAAGTCTGAATCTTATTGATCTCGAATTCTGGGATTTAGGGTTTGATTTTGAGATACTCATAAAAGAAGAATTTGTGTTGAAAAGCATTTGGGAGGTGTTCCCTGAATTAGATTTGAATTTGGAGATGATTTGCAACATTTTGCCTTTTCAGGCTTCTGGAAAATCTGGAAAAGGGCTGATCTGCGATACTCTTGGACTGATTTGCGAAAAGAGTCTAGATGATAAAATCTGGCTGCCAACTTTTTGGATTAAGGTATTGGCGTACCCTTGATCATATCTAAGAATAATCTGGTCTGATCTTGGCTAAGATTTTGATTATATCTGAATTTTTGAAACTTAGGGTATTTGGGTATAAGATATTTCTGTTTTCGAAAACAGAAAGGAGTTGATAAATCTGGAAGTTAGGGATAGAATTGGATCTAGGTTCTGAAGGCTTTTAGGTTTAGGATAACTGATAGATCTAATCTGGAAAGTCAAATCTTGACTTGGGGTCACATGATAGATTTTGGAGATTTAGGGTTTGAGATAGATACTGATCTAGCTACTACTACAGATACATGCTTGCTGTTTATGAAGAAAGTTTTCACCCCTAAACTCAGGGTGTTATAGATCTACCCTCCTTAAAGAAATCTCGCCCCGAGATTTACCTAAAGCAAGGAAAGATAAGAATGGAGATAGGTTCACTGAAAATTCTCTTCCTTCTTCCAAGTAGCTTCTTGTTTTGAATGATTTCCCACTGAACTTATATAATCTGATATGGAGTATTCTAAAGGTACTTGCTTTATATGCATTTCAACTTCAGATGTAATTGCCAGGACCAAATAATATTAAGGCAGGTGCAACTGAGTCAAAAATCTACCTCGAAGAATGTCGGTGATGTTTCCTGCTTCTTGGATGTAGTTTAACTTTCCTCCTGGACTTGCTGTTGGTGTTCCATCTCTTTCTCTTCCTCGGTTGGCCATGCTTCCTCCTCTTCCTGGTGGAGTTCCTCTAGAATTCTGTGGTTGTGACACTGGTACTCTGGGTGCTGCTGGTTGTGTTCTTGCCTGTGATCTGGCAATAGATGATGGAAGTCGAATCCAAGGACAAAATTCCCTACGATGTCCACGCTGTCCACAGTGGAAACAATGGATGTTCATGTGAGGGCAATCCTTTTGATGATGATTTCCTCTGCAGTTTGGGCACATCGCCATTGCTGGTCTAGGAGCTTGATATGATGGTCGAAAATTGGAGGTGATGGTAGTCTTTCCTCTGGTTGGGTCTGTTTGTGGTCGCGCTTGCTGGAGCATCTTCCTCTTTCGATTTTCTTCTCCTATATTCCTCTTCTCCTCTACCTTTAGGACTCTGTTCACTAGTGTCTGAAATTCAGTTATCTCATGGGAAGCGATTTGGTACTGTAGGTAGTGTTGAAGTCCTTCTGTAAAGCGTTCTATTTTCTTCTCCTCAGTATCAACATCTCCAGGTGCATATCGGGCTAAGTGGGTGAACTGGTACAGATATTCTGCAACTGTCTTGTTTCCTTGAACCAAATTACGGAATTCCCGACGTTTGGCAGCTATGACGCCGGTAGGTACATGAAATTTCCGAAATTGTTCCTTGAATTCCGTCCAAGAGATGCTATCTTTGTCAAGGTGGGCCTCCTGGTAGTTCATCCACCATGCAGCTGCAGCTCCTACTAACTGGTGTGATCCAAACAAAACCTTCTCTCGGTCGCTACATCAGACTGTGTCCAGTTTCCTCTCGATATCCCTTAACCAATCATCTGCAACCATGGGATCGGTCGCACTAGAGAATGTTGGTGGACGGGTCTTTTGGAAATCTGCTAATCTGGTTGCTACAATAGTTCCTTCTGTTGTTCCAATAGGCAATCTCTAAATTATCTGAGCCAATAACTGAGTATGGGCCGTCTGAGCTTCCTGTTGATTCTTCTCCATTGACAGAAGGATTTCCTGCGGACTGAGTTATTCATTCTGGGGCGGATTGGAACTCTGAGGTCCTTGCTGAAACAAAGGGTCTCTTGTCCTAGTATCTTCTTCCTGCGGAGTCTGTTCCCTGTCTTCTCCACTGCTTCGGGATCTTATTCTTGTATCAACCATGGTGGCTCTGAAAAAGGTTTAGATTGATCTAACTAACTAGGGCCAACTAAGATAGCAATGCAGAAATTAATGCAAACTATTTTAATGCATAAAATACTTGGGCTACTAGCCATAATACACAAGTTAACCATTGCAAAAGCAACAGCGAATCACAAGGCTATCAAGAGCATCACTAGCCTATCTACACCAACCCCTAAGACACTGAAACAACAGAACGCACTCTCACAATCTTACCGATTTCTAGAAAATCCAAATAAGATTTTGAGATAAAAGTTTTTAGGAGCTACAAAGCTCATTATTTTTATCAAAATACAATTTTCAACAAATAGTTTTCTAAATAAATTACGTCTTCCTGGCACGGCCAATCCCTAAAGGTGTCGTCCTACAGTCAAGTTCTCATGTTGCTCTGATACCATAATTTTGTCGCGCTCCGAAACTGGGACTACGACTACTCCTGTAGAGACCTAGCTCGCTGCAGCTACTCCCATATATGCATAGCATACACATACCCTTGACTTCCCAGGATAAGTCAAGCACAGGAGTATGTTCACATTGCAACAGAGTAACTTACAAAATAGTTAAGCAGTGTGGCCTGCTGGCCTTAATATGACATAAGAAGATTACAATGCCTTCACGGCATACATGGTTTAGCAAAATAACAACTACACAGCAGAAGATAGGTGACCCACCCACAAACAGAAGTGGACGGCAGAACAACACATCAGGGCAATGGCGGGACTGACTCTTCTCCTTCTGGATCCAAGAAGTTCTCCATGCCTTCGTCTTGGTTGTTGAACGCTCCATCTACTGATTTGTAGGTTGCAAGAGTGAGCACTTACGTACTCAGCAAGTCATAGGTAAGAGTAGATACATATACTAGTGATGATATGAACCTAGACTAGTCAAGAATTATGGATGTTTGTAAAATAATCTTTTTCTTTCCTGGCTCAACTCATGGCAGCACCTTTCTATAATATAACATCATCATTCATGTTCACTAAATTATAGCACTACCGCGACACGTCGACACACGACAGCCCACGGCAGCACTCCTTATCATGACAACACATGTCATTTGGGTAATCTTGATTTAATATATTTTATTTAGAAAATATACTTGTGTCACACCCCGTGGATTTAATCCACCGCAGCAGACTCCTAAAACTCGGGAGCACGAAGTATTCGAATACATTTTTAACTCTGTAGAGAGGTACCAATTTACCCGCAAGACATTCCACTTTCAAACCCATCCTATCAAAATGATTGGACCACTGACTCACTTCATACTGTGAGCGGCAAGGTGGAGATAACAAGAACTTTTGTTATGTTTCACTTACAATTCACCCCTGACCCTGCAGTTTTCTTCACACAAACCGCAGTTGTGGCGGGCTATACCCCCACCCCTAAGCCTCTTCCCATTACTGGGTCAATGTGCTTGATCAAATCACATTAAGTGATACGTGGAGGAGCTGAACCCCGTGAGTTTAGTGTATTACTTTCCATCTCATGCAGGGGTTTCATGTGCGATTCACATAAGTACTTGTTCAGGCCTGTCCCATACCAGGCTTGCGGTTAGTACGTTTGTTCATGCCACTAGACGCACAACACAAGGTTCTAGTCCTTATATGCCAGTGACTAGACCATCCACAACCCTGCACCTTCAGTGCCTGCACATCCTTTGCAGTCTAGCACCTCCAGTGCTACCACCATTCCATACCATTTTCCTGGTCACGGCTAGGGGTTTTATTTCATGAATATACACATATAAATATATAATAGTTCATGGCTCAAAACTTGTTTATTTCACATTTCACAAATAACCAGTTTAGTACTGCCAATTCATAATCCAACCATTCTCAATCTTTCTCATGCAATATTATCTATATTCAAGGTTATGTTATAGCAACTCTTAAAATATAGGTTCGAGATGACCAAGAATATGACTTGCCTTCCGCGTTGTAAAATACAGCAGTTGATGTCGGGTCAACAGTGAAGTCCTCGAACTAGGGCTCTTAATCTACTCTCCAATCAAACAAACAACCAATAATCACAATCTTTTCAATACACTATTATACTATATGCAATAATGCAAAGATGAGGTCTTGATGATTCTGGAATGATTGGATTTAGAAGCTGATTAGGGTTTGGTTATGGGAATCACGGTTAAGGTTAGTTGCTGAAGGTTTACAAGGTTCCAAATGTCTCAAAATATCAGGATGATATCAAGGTTGCGACTGGTTCGCTCAAAAACAGCGAACGTCTTTAGGTCGACATTCGGTACAAGGCATCGACATAGGGTCGATGGATGATAGAGGGGTTATCTCAACATGTGGCAGTAGAATAAAATGTAGAGCACAACTCCACAAGTCTAAGGGACAAAGTTACTTTCAGTTTGCACAACTGAAAAGAGGTGAAAAGAGTTAATGCCACTGGCTGACATGCTCTGGCATAGGGCTAACAATGTCAAAATCTAGGGTTTTAGCATAAACTGTAGTTCAAGGGCTCAAATCAAGTTGTGATAGAAGAAGAAATTGTAGATCACAACCTGAGGAATTTAAGAGACAAAGTTATGCTCAAAATGCACATCTAGAAGGAAGTGAAAAGGGCTAATGCCACTGACTGACATAGCCTGGCATTGATCTTGACATGGCCAGAAACTAGGGCTTGCCATATCTTTTGATCTAGAGCTCCAAATGATGCACCACTTTGTCTGGGAGGTAGGCATTGATAATAGGAACAAATGATTCAAAAGGCTCCAGGGCTGGAGATGGCTGGAAGGTGATGAAAATCGGTGAAGAAAAGTGGTGGCGACACGGCACAGTGAAGCCACTGGACAAGGTTTTTGGCATGGCTATAACATGAAATCTGGACAGTTTCAGAGATCGGGCTAGAAGACAAATATGCTCAGGAGGTTGAAGCACATCTGTTGGACAAGGTGGCTGAAGCTGGATCTGCCGGGAATGGACTTCCGGTGGCCGGCGCCGGAGAAGAAGACACTGATATTGGGTGTTTTTTATACAGGAGGTTTAAACTCTATTCCAAGCTAGGAGAGTGAAAGAGAAGTATGAGAAAGCTACTGGCAACATCGATTTAGTCGGAGGATGACCGGTGTGGCCTGGCGACGATCGCCGGCGACTGGTGGAGCTCAAATTTGGGGAAACCTTCGATTCGAGCTCAATCTGGAGATCTGGATGCACAGGCTTGCTAATTAGAGCTCACTGATCAATTTGTTTCACAGATTCAAAGACTAATTCGGGGTAAATCGGGCTGCATTGCCGGAACAGGGCATTTGGCAATTCCGGCGATCACCGGCGTTAGGGTCCACCAGAGAGCAATTCAATGCAACAGTACAATCAGGGGAAAGAGGGATACTCACTGCTAGCTTCAATTTGGCAGGAGATGCAGTGAAGTGTGCTGGCACCGTGAAGCCTCGAGCTGGTCTCGCCGGAGAAGAAGACGATAGCGAGAGGATTTTGAATTGGCTGAGTTCTGGTGAAGTGAAGCTGTTACAAGGTATGGGGTTGCTTATATAGGCCAGAGGCGGAGCTTGCAAGGAGGTAGCAGCAAGGGAATTGGCGCCGGTAACTTGACTGGCCGGCGCAGGTGCGACAACGGTGACGGTGAAGCGATGGCGCACAGGCGATGGAACGGTTGATGAAACTGTTGCTTCATCGGGACGCAATGGTGTCGAGCGGTGCAAAACAGTGGCGACAACGGCTGGCAAAGCAAGCAACGTGGCGAAGAGTTGCTGGCAACGGTCGCGCACAGGAGCAAAACTGTTCAACGGCGCTGCCACGACGAAGGCTAGGACACGGACACGTGCGCACAAGCATGCACGGTCACAATTTTGGGCGAGGCTTGGCCGGCGGCGAGCGAGCACGGCGCAAGGAATCACGGCGAGGCTCTGGTCGTGCACAGTAGTTGGCCTGGTCGAATTTGGGCTGATTTGCAATATTTGATTTCTTGATTTGGACTGAATTGTAAATCTAATGATTTGGAAGGTTAAATCTGAGATTGATTGCATTAATCTGGTAGACTTGATTCAACAGATGATTTGGCACAGATAGAAGATGAAATTTGAGATGTTCGGATGATTTTTGATATGAACTGAAAACAGAGTAGATTAGGGTAAAATAAGTCTGAATTCTGGGATTTAGGGTTTGATTTTGAGATACTCATGAAAGAAGAATTTGTGTTGAAAAGCATTTGGGAGGTGTTCCCTGAATCAGATTTGAATTTGGAGATGATTTGCAACATTTTTCCTTTTCAGGCTTCTGGAAAATCTGGAAAAGGACTGATCTGCGATACTCTTGGACTGATTTGCGAAAAGAGTCTAGATGATAAAATCTGGCTGCCAACTTTTTGGATTAAGGTATTGGCGTACCCTTGATCATAATCCAAGAATAATCTGGTCTGATCTTGGCTAAGATTTTGATTATATCTGAATTTTTGAAACTTAGGGTATTTGGGTATAAGATATTTCTGTTTTCGAAAACAGAAAGGAGTTGATAAATCTGGAAGTTAGGGATAGAATTGGATCTGGGTTCTGAAGGCTTTTAGGTTTAGGATAACTGATAGATCAAATCTGGAAAGTCAGATCTTGACTTGGGGTCACAGGATAGATTTTGGAGATTTAGGGTTTGAGATAGATACTGATCTAGCTACTACTACAGATACATGCTTGCTGTTTATGAAGAAAGTTTTCGCCCCTAAACTCAGGGTGTCACATAATCCATCTGTTTTATGGGATAATCCCTGGTCCCTCAATGATGCCGGTGGGACAGGTTGTGCTACTGGTGACACTGGCAGAACCAGACAACTTCCGAACATAATTGATTACCTTTGATGTAATTGATTGTGATTCGGCATATAACGCTATTTTTGGCAGGCCAACTCTCACTAAGTTCATGGTGGCAACGCATTATGCTTATCAATGCGCCAAGTTGCCAGACCCCAAAGGCGTTATCTTGGTCCGAGGCAGCTGGAACACGGCGCTAACTTGTGATCGGTTATCTCTGGAGTTAGTGGGTCAACTTCCCCTCTGGGACGTTAAGGTTGCAACCACGGCTTCTGATATGATCAAAGTTGCCCCACGACCAGATGAGAAGTTAAAGCTAGTTCCTGTTGGGGGAAATCTCCGCGAGACTAAGTCCAAGTAAGTTCACACTTGCCCGGGGATTGTGGCCTCCGGTGCCTGCCCCGGGCGCCGCCATTTGGCCCCCGGGACCTTGCCCCCGGGACAGGTCCCGGGCGCCGCCACTTGCCCGGGGATTATTGCCTCCGCTGCCTGCCCCGGGCGCCGCCATTTGGCCCCCGGGACCCTGGCTCCGGGTACGTCCCGGGCGCCGCCATTTGGCCCCCGGGGCCTTGCCTCCGGGTATGTCCCGAGCGCCGCCGCATTTGGCCCCCGGGACCTTGCCTCCGGTGCCTGCCCCGGGCGCCGCCATTTGGCCCCCAGGACCATGCCCCCGGGACAGGCCCCGGGCGCCGCCACTTGCCCGGGGATTATGGCCTCCGGTGCCTGCCTCGGGCGCCGCCATTTGGCCCCCGGGACCTTACCTCCGGTGCCTGCCCCGGGCGCCGCCATTTGGCCCCCGGGACCCTGCCTCCGGGTACGTCCCGGGTGCCGCCATTTGGCCCCCGGGGCGTTGCCTCCGGGACAGGTCCCGGGCGACGCCATTTGTCCCCCGGGGCCTTGCCTCCGGGTACGCCCCGGGGGCCGCCTTTTGGCTCCCGGGACCTTGCCTCCGGGGCATGTCCCGGACATCATCGCCCTCCTAAAAGGTAAATTCCCTGTTTATTCATCACGTGCAGGTCACGCAAGGGGCGCCTCGGCAATCAGCGACCACCTGTCAAGCATCCAAGGCACTTGACCGGGAGAAGGACGTTGCTACCCCTCGATCCGACGGTAGCGTCCGGGGTAGTTTAGACTTTTTGCTTCTTTTTGGGGCTATAAATAGCCCTTGTACCCCTCTGTTGTAATGGATCGAATCACTTTTATTGGAATAGCTAAACCCACAGGCGTGCTCCGGAAGGCTCTCCCCCGGAGAGAGCCTCCCTAGCCGACCCCGGTCGGGAGCGCATCGACAGGACTAGGGCCCCCACCGGGACCCGAACCTGTATAAATCCTCGTGTCATTTCTTGTGTTTGTCCGGCGGGGCAGAACCGGTCATCCGGTCAGCCCGCGTCGCGTAATCTTCGCTAGGATCGTTCACAAAACCTGCCGGGGTATTCTTAATACCACGACAGTTGGCGCCGTCCATGGGGATTCGTGACAAGACGCCATGGCTCCCCCAAGAACAAGGGCTCGCACCCTTCCCGGTGACGCCGGTCTCGGAGACCCGGCGCCGCCCGTCCGGGACACTACTGTCCCGGCGCTTCCGCCCGGAGGCTGTCGGCCCAGGTACCGCCTCCCTCCTTCCCTCTTAACTTAGGTGCTTCCACCTCCAGGTCGTTCCCGGTGACCGCGGGGACCTCGGCCGGAACTAGCCTGCCCATGATGGCTCCCCCGGCTCCCCGGGACGCCCTGCTTGAGGCTCTAGTGGAGGGCCAGCTCCGCGCCCAGTGCTCAATGGATGAGCTGCTCAGCGTGTTGGTGCGGCCTCCGGCCCCCACATTTACGTCGCACCCGTACTCGGGGACTATGCCCCCGTTTATGGGTTACCCGGCGGCCCCTCCGGCCTCCGGGGGTCTGTCCGCCCCGTGTGATCCTGCCGGGGGGTTCCCTCCCCCTGCTGGATATACGTCCGGACCCTTCCCGGCACCCGGGCCCGTCCCGGTGCCGGGAGGTTACTTCATGCCAGGGCCCTTCGTGGCGCCAGGGGGGTACCCCGTCCCAGGCCTATTCCCGGGGCCGGGGGCCCATTTCATGCCGGGGGTTTTCCCTACGCCGGGACCCAGTCCCGCCCCTCGCGTCGCGTTTACTGCACCGGGGGCGGTCGACAGAGCAGCTCCCGTGCCTCAGCGGACTTCCCCCCGCATCGGCTCCCCGGTCCCGGACGTCGCCGCAGGGGCTCCCCCCTCGCCGGTTCCGGATGTTACAGGGCCTTCCCCCTCTCCGGTTCCGGTCGTTGCCACCGGGGCCCCCTCTACTTCGGTTCCAAACGTCGCTATGGGCGCCCCCTCCCCGGTTCTGGATGTTACAGGGGCTTCCCCCTTTCCGGTCCCGGGGGTCTTCGCAGGGGGCTCCCCCAAGCCGGCCCCGGAAGCTTCCGGGCCGGCAGCTACAGTGCATAAGGTCCCTCCCTGGCGGAACAAGTCCATTTCGCCTCGGGGGAGGTCGAGCGAATGCATTCACCAGAGCGCGGGGAAGAACTTCCCCCCGGCCGCTGGCGCGGGGAGCCTCGCTCTCGCACCAGTCGGGGGAAGAGACCAGCGGAAGACCCAGCCTCCCCGGGGGAGAGCCCGGACGTCCGGGAATTCATCCCCGGTCCAGAAGAGAAGCGTCGCCACCGCCACTCTGGCGGACCTCTCGGACCGCTTCCAGACTCAGACAACGAAGGTCCCGTGAAAGAAGACAGCGATCGGGACTCTCCCCGGGAGGTGCAGGGGGCTAACCAGCCCCTGTGGCGAAGACTTCGCAGCATCCGGTGGCCGCGGCCCTACCGCCCTCTGCACATCGAGCACTATAACGGTGAGGCAGATCCTTACGAATTTGTGCAGGTCTATTCCACAGCTATCTCCGTGGCCGGGGGGGACGAGACGGTACAGTGCAACGTCTTCCCCCTCTACCTCTCCGGCATTGCCCGCTCCTGGTTCTACAACCTGAAGGCCGGCTCCATCAAGTCTTTCACACAGCTCAAGCGGGAGTTCTGCGCGAACTTCCAGGGGAATTATGTGCGCCCCCTGGACTCCTCGCAGCTGTACACTGTCCGGCAGAGGACTGGGGAAACCATCAGAAGCTTCTTCAAGCGCTTTGCTCAGGTTAAAAGCAAAGTGGCCCACGTCCCGGACTCTACAGTCATCGAAGCCTGCAAAAGCGGGATCCTCCCGGGGGAACTCCACTGAAGACTCTCCCGTAGCTGCCCTTCTTCCGCCGACGAGCTCTTCAACGTACTCGAAAGTTATGCTCGGGCGGAAGAAGACGACATCTGGAAGAAGACCCAGGGGGCTCCCGCCCACGTCGACCGGGGGGCCAGGGATCCCCCCAAACGCCTCAGACAGGGGGGGCGTAGCGAGCCACGGCCTCGGGACACTTTTGTCCTCGAGGGCGGAGGCGGCTCGCGCGACCCCCCGAGGGCCAGCCGCCCCTTTCCCAGGCCGAAAGGCCATGGGGGAGGACAGTCTTCGCGCGGCCGGGAAGGCCCCGCGGGGAGGAGCCGGGAAGGACCGTGGTGCAGCTTCCACGGGTCCAGTACCCACGCTACCTGAGATTGCCACCAGCTGCTACAACACTTCGCGGCATTCCTCGACCAGCGCGGGCAGGGGGGACCCTGGCCTCCTTGCCCCCTCGGCCAGCTGTTCCGGCCCTTCCCGCTCCCGCGGGGGGGCAGCAGACGCAGGAGGGGGAGCCTTCAGAAGCTCTCCCCTTCCAGACTTCTCAGCGCCGCATCAATGTCATCGTGGGAGGGTCCGCCTCCGGGTGGGACTCCAAGCACCAGCGTAAGGACTACGCGCGTGAAGTTAAGGTTGTGGGGTTGCTACACACGTCCCTGCCACCCAAGTGGTCGGACGTCCCCCTCACCTTTACGGCGGAAGACGCGCGAGGGGTTCGCTTCCCCCACGACGACGCGCTCATTGTCTCCGCGACTATCTACAACTGCCACCTGGCCCGCATTCTCGTGGACGGCGGAAGCTCCGCCGACATCCTATTCCTTAAAGCCTTCAAAGAAATGCAGGTCGATGAGAAGTTCCTGCAGCCTGCGGCAGGGCCCCTGCAAGGTTTTGTCCCGGGGAAAGCAATCCACCCCGTGGGCAAGGTAGATCTTCCTATAACGTTCGGCACCCCGGAGAACTACCGGACCGAACTGGTCCGCTTCGACGTAGTGGACCTCCCCTCCTCCTACAACGCGATAATGGGGAGGACCACAATCAATCGGCTGGGGGCTGCCACCCATCAAAACTACCTCTGCATGAAGATCCCCAGGCCGCATGGTGTGATCAACGTCCGGGGAGACCAAGACATGTCCCGTGCTCTATACGAGCGCGCTGCAGCCATAATCGGAAGCGTCAATCTCATAAAGACGCCCGGGGGGGAGGCTTTCCCCCCGGAACTAGACGCCGCTGCGCCACCACCCGGGAGGCCCCTCCTCAAGCCGCGTCCGGAAGGGGGCCTCCGGAAGATCCCACTGTCCCCGGGCGACGAATACAAAACCATCCGGATCGGGGCGGAGCTCCCCGAGGAGCACGCAGCGCAACTTGCGGCTTTTCTGCGCGAAAACTCCGATGTTTTTGCGTGGAAGCCTTCGGACATGCGGGGCGTCTCCCGGGAGGTCATTGAGCACAAGCTCGCAGTGGCCCCCGGTCACCCCCCGATCAAACAGAAGCTGCGGAAACTCTCCCTTGAGCGCCAAGAGGCAATCAAGGTGGAGATCACCCGGCTCCGAGAGGCGGGGTTCATTCGGGAGGTCCTGCACCCCGAGTGGCTCGCGAACCCCGTCCTCATGAAGAAGTCAGCCGGCAGGTGGCGGATGTGCATGGACTTCACTGACCTTAACCGCGCCTGCCCCAAAGACAACTTCCCGCTCCCGCGGATTGACCAGCTCGTTGACTCCACCGCGAGGTGCGAGCTCATGAGCTTCCTAGACGCCTACTCGGGCTACCATCAGGTCCGGATGGCGGAAGGGGACGAGGAAAAGACGAGTTTCATAGCTCCCCTCAGAACCTTCTGCTACGTCCATATGCCCTTCGAGCTCAAGAACGTGGGGGCGACCTTCCAGGGCCTCATGACGCTGGTCTTCAAAGATCAAGTCGGCTGCAACGTCGAAGTCTACGTAGACGACGCGGTCGTCAAGAGTCCCCGCGCAGCCTCCCACATCGACGACCTGGCTGAAACCTTCCGCAACCTCCGCGCGTTCGGGCTCAAACTCAACCCGGAGAAGTGCGCCTTCGGGGTGCGCGGGGGGAAGCTCCTAGGTTTCATCGTATCTCAGCGGGGCATCGAGGCAAACCCCGAGAAGATCCGGGCATTCTTAGATATGCCCCCGCCGCCCTCCGTCAAGGATGTCCAGCGGCTCTCCGGCCGCCTAGCCGCGCTAAGCCGCTTCGTCTCCCGGTCGGGGGAGCGGGGCCTCCAGTTCTTCAAGATCCTCCAAGGGCTCGAGGGGTTCCGCTGGACCCCCGAAGGCCCAGGAGGCGTTCGACGACCTCAAGAAGTACCTCACGAGCCCTCCAATGCTCGTGAGTCCGTCTCCAGAAGAGCCCTTGCTCCTCTACCTCGCCGCGACTCCCGTCGCCGTCAGCGCAGTCTTGGTGAAGGTGCAAGGGGGGCAGCAGCGTCCCGTGTACTACGTGAGTGAAGCCCTCCAAGGGGCCAAAACTCGGTACACGGAGATAGAGAAGATCTGCTACGCCCTCCTGATGGCGTCCCGGAAGCTTCGCCATTACTTCCTGGGGCACCCCATCACCGTCCCGTAATCCCTCCCCCTGGGGGAGGTACGGCGGAACAAAGAAGCCACCGGCCGGATTGGGAAGTGGGGGGCCGAGCTTGCCCCCTTCTCCCTGTCCCTTACCGGACGCTCCGCCATCAAGTCGCAAGTCCTCGCCGACTTCGTCGCAGAGTGGACTCCGGCCTCTGGGTCCGGGGACGAAGACCTCCCTGTGCCGCCCCGATGCCGTGATCATTGGACTCTCATGTTCGATGGGTCGCTGTGTCTCACCGGGGCTGGTGCGGGAGTAGTCCTCCGGAGCCCCGAGGGGAAGGAACTCGAGTACTCCGCGCGGCTCGAGTTCCCCGCAACCAACAACGTCGCCGAATACGAGGCTTTGCTCCTCGGGATGCGCCTTGCTCGCTCCCTGGGGATCCGGCACCTCCTAGTCAAGGGAGATTCTGAGCTCGTAGTTTGCCAAATGGACAAGTCTTACCTGTGCCATGACGCAAACTTAAGTCTTTATTTGCAGGAAGTGCGAAAGATGGAGAGGCATTTCGACGGCCTCGAGGCCCGGCATATCCCGCGGAGGGACAATGACCGGGCCGACGCCTTGGCCCGGGCGGCAAGCGCCCGGGAATCGCTCCGCAAGGGGGCTTTTCTAGAAATCATCACAAAGCCCTCGGTGGCCTCCCCGGACACGGGCGACGAGCCTCATGTCTCGGAGGTCGCCGAAATCACCCGGACTCCGTCTTGGATGGACCCCCTCATCTCTTTCATCAAGGGGGAGGGGGACCCTCCTAGGGAGACAGAGGCTAAACGCCTCTGGGCTAAAGCCCGGGCATATCTCCTGCTGGAGGGGAGGCTCTACAAGCGGGGGGCTTCCGCCCTCCTGCGCTGCCTCTCCCGGCCGGAAGGACTTCAACTTCTTGAAGACATCCACGCGGGGAGCTGTGGTTCTCACCTAGCCCCGCGTGCCATCGCGGCCAAGGCCCTCCGGCAGGGCTTCTACTGGCCCACGATCATGCGCGACGAGCGAGACCTTGTCTCCGCGTGCGAGGCATGCCAGAAGATGGCCAAGGGCTCGGACCTCCCCCCTATAGCACTGCAGACGATCCCCATCACTTGGCCCTTCGTGCGCTGGGGGATGGACCTCTCAGGGCCCTTCCCCCCAGCGCCCGGAGGATACAAGTATGCGGTAGTCGCGGTCGACTATTTTACAAAGTGGGTTGAGGCGGAGCATTTGGCCAGCATCACGTCCCGGGCCGTCCAGCGGTTTTTCTGGAAAAACGTCATATGTCGTTTTGGTGTCCCCCGGGAAATCACCGTGGACAACGGGACCCAATTCGACTCGGCTTATTTCCGGGAATTCTGCGAAGGCCTGGGGCTCGTCATCCACTTCGCCTCAGTGGCCCATCCCCGGAGCAATGGGGCTGTCGAGAGGGTCAACGGCGTGATCCTACAGGGGTTGCGCCGGAGACTCGAGCAAACCGCTTCTAAGCGGGGTGCATGGGCACAGGAGCTCCCTAGCATCTTCTGCTCCATGCGCACGACCCCGTCCCGGGCGACGGGGCGTACTCCCTTCTCCCTGGTCTACGGGGCGGAGGCAGTCCTCCCCCCGGAGATCGGCTTCCGGTTACTACGGGTCGAGCTCCTGGAGGGAGCCACGCCCGCAGCGTACCAGGCCAACGAGGCCAACCATCGCCTGGAGATCGACCTCGTGGAAGAGGAACGCGACCGAGCGCTCCTCCGCCACGCCATCTACGAGCAAGAGATGGCGTGCGCGTACAACCAGCGCATGCGCGAGAAAGTCTTCCGCCTTGGGGACCTTGTCCTCAAGCGCGTCACAGACCCCAAAGCCCAGGGGAAGCTCTCCCCCAAGTGGGAGGGCCCCTACAGGATCTCCGCGGTCCTGGGCTCGGGGGCTTATAAGCTCTCCAACCTTCACGAGCAGGAGCTGAAGCACACGTGGAACTTGCGTTTACTTCGCAAGTTCTACGTTTAGCCTTATGGGCCTGTCCCCTCCCCCGGAGCGGTCACGCCGGAGGGGGAGGAGGGACACTGTACTTACCTTTTCCTCCCCTTTCACGGCTTCGCAGGGGAGGCACTGTACTTCATTTTGTTAGCAATACATAGGTCTTGCTCTTCAATTGTCTCATTGCAGGTTCTTCTCATTATCGCCCCTAACGGCGAAGCCCTCCCCGCGAGGACGCCCTCCCTGGGATGCCCTCCCCGTGAGGAAGCCCTCCCCGTGAGGATGCCCTCCCCGCGAGGAAGTGGGCCCAGACCCAGCAAGTCCCTCCTATAGGGCGGCTCACGATCAGCCCTCGTGGATTGAGGGTGTAAGCGGCAACCCGGTCCCCAGCGGCCGCGGTAACGAGTCACTTTGGGAGACTAGTCCCCTGCCCAAACACTCAAGACCCGTTCCGGGCACTTCCTCCTCCGGGAGTAGACGCTCTCCCCAGCGGGACGTCTAATGGCCTTCTCGGATCTATCTTCCTCCTCCGGGAGTCGACGCTCGACGCTCTCCCCAGCGGGACGTCTAATGGCATTCTTGGATATTTGGTCCCCAGCGACCTTATTCCCGGCTCCCCGTTCTCACGGCGACCGGATGATCATGTCCTAGGAATCTCGTCTCCGGAAATCTCATCGGGTTTTCTTGGATGTTTCTTCCACACGAGAACTTTTTCCCGGCTCCCCGTTCACGGTGACCGGACGATTGTCTCCCGGAAGGTCCTTCCCTAAGAAACCTCGTTTTAAAATTTTCTAACTTAGAAAAATTCCTATGCTACAGGTTGTTTTCACCCCGGGGGCCTTGTTACCACCACAATGCGCGGAGCTACCCTCTGGCCCGCTGTGGGCGGGGGGATAAGGAACCCTCGGGTGCGGGTGACACCGCCCACGAGCAAACTTAGCTCATTCTTGTTAAGATGAGTCGTCCGGACCATCCAAGAAGAAAGAATAAAAAGACAACAAAAGCGGCAACAGCTTTATTCATCACGAAAGCCGGAGGACATCTTCCCCCTCCAGTGGGCTTCGGAAATGGTACAACCCGGGTTCTAACCTGGGGGATCCTCTACATCCTAAGGCTCGTACGCCTAAGACTCCTGGAGGCGCTCCGCTAGCTCCCGGGCCAAGTCCCGATACAATGCGCGCATGCGGCGCTGAGCGTCCCGGAGCACATCTTCGGGCCAATATTCGTACCCCGCGGGTGGAAGTATCCGGAGAGGAGGTAGCATCTGGATCCCCGGACGCGGGGGGGTTAATTCGGCGCGATGATTGTCAAAATTGTCCAAGTGCCACTCCGGATGCCACCTTAATCGGACGGCACCCCCGCTACGCTCCCCGGAGATGAGGCTTAGCAAAATCAAGGCCGTTTGGGTGTCCCCCGGGGAGCCCCTCCCGGACCTTCGCCCGGGAGTAACCTCCCGGGAACCCTGGTAACATTGCATTCAATTCAAGGACTTAGAAAATTTTCTAATTCTATTGCATTCAAAATGTCTTTTTTACAAGTGTCCGGGGCTTCTTCTAAGAAGCTACCGGGATCAAAAGTCCTAAGAAAGTAAAGGGTCCTATCTAAAGACCCGGGGGGAGGCTCATACTCTTTCACTGGTGTCCTCCCCCCGGGGGGTTTCCTCCGAGGCCGGGGCTGGGGCGTCCTCCGCCGGAGGCGCCGGAGCCGGGAATCTCGCCCGGATCATCCGGTCGTAGAATCCTCCAGCAAGCTACCCGACCTCGCGGCGTGAGGGCTCGAAGGAGTCCGGGAAGCTTCGGGGGATGCGGCCCCCGATCGCCCGGGCACCGACCCCCCGGAACTCTACGAGCCCCGCAGCGGCCGCGACGATGGGGATCGCCCAGCCCCGCGCCCGAGCATCGGCAGCCTCCGGAATGGCGGAGACCTGTGCGTTGAGAAAACGCACAGCCTCCGCGAGGGTCGCCGGCGGCACCTCCGAGCTGCTCCCGGAGCCTAAGCTTACGCCAAGGCTCTCGAGGGCCGAACGGACGGAGCGGCCCGCGTCCGCCACCGCCCGGACGCTCGAGCCCTCGAGCTCCCGGAGCGCCTCCTCCCTCGCCTTGGCCTCCTCCCGGAGGCGACCATTGACGGCCTCAGAAATATGAACCTGGGCCCGGACCCGAGACAGTTCCACGAGGGCTTCATCGCGTTCCTGGAGGGCCTCCTCACGGTGCCCTACGGAGGTCGCGGCCCGGTCCTCCACTTCCTTAAGCAGCCAGGCGACCCGCTGCTCAAGGCCCCAGGTTACAGTTGCCACCTACAAAATATAGAGTTAGAAAAAAAACTCAAATGCAGGGAACGAATGAAGACATCACCAACTCGGGTTACCTGGGCCCCGAGGGATTGAAGCCCCTGTAAACGCTCATGGAGAGTTCCCTCCGCGACGAAGGCCTGCACCTTCCGGGTGTGCAGGCCCTCCGCATAGCGGGCGACTTCCCCCGCGGGAAGCAGAGGGGCCTCTCGCCCGGCTCCGGCGTCGCGGCCGGTGGGGGGTCCCCGGACCTGAAAGTCCGGTAGCGCGGCCGGTGTCACCGGCGTCTTCGTTGTCGAGGAGGTGTCCTTCGAAGACGTGGCTGAGGAGCTTTGGGCGGGGGTCCCTGCCCGGGGGGGATCATCGGACCTTTCCCCGCCCCGGGCCAGAAGGTCCTCGGGACCTCCTCTTCCGGGGGGACCTTGTAGACTGAGGGGCTCCCCCCCTCGTCCACCGACCAAACCCGCGGAGGCGAGGCCTCCGCGAATCACACCTCCAGCCTCTCCGGCTCCAAAGATGCCGGGAGGGCCGGGAGGACTGCCACCGAGAGTGGCGACGGGGCGTAGTCCGCCGAATCGGACCCCGCCCCACCAATGGCCGCCTCCTTCCCCCGGGCCTCGACGGGGGTCTTCGGGGGAGGAGGTGTCGCATCTTCCCGGGCCGGCGCCCGGGCGCGCCCCGTCCCGTGGGTCGTGTCCTGGGCCTTCACCGGCGTCGAAGCCGGCGTCGTCGACGGGCCGGGGGTCTTCTGGACCCTGGCCTTCTTGGGCTCCGAGCCCCCGGCCGCGTGCTTCCCCCGTTTGTGCGACCCGGGGGTGGGGAGAGGCTTTCTCTCCGGCAGCTTTAGCCCGTAGGCCGCAGCAACCAAGTTCCGGGGAGGGCCCTCCCCCACGAGGCGCACGACGCGCTCGTGCTCGTCGGCGAAATACCTCCCCAGGAGGTTCTCCGCCTTCTCCCGTGACGCCGGGTATGGCCGGACTACAAGAGGTAAAGAGTTAGTCAAATTTTCTAAAAACTATAAATATGAAGAAGCAGGTAACGGGCTTACGCCGGGTCACCGGCTTGACCGGGGGCCGCTGCTCCGGGCCCATGCCGATCCCCCTTCTCCCGCGTGAGGGGGCGGAGATCCTCAGGAGCATCATCTCCTTGGCGGCGTCCCGCATCGAGCGGGTCTTCTTGGAGATGACCACCTTGCCGAGGAGTTCGAACTCCTCGTCAGTCCACACCGGGGGCTTCGGCGCGGACGACCGGCTGTAGGAGGGGGGCTCTGGGGCGTACACCACTGCCTCGTCCCGGACCCGGAGGTAGAACCACCTCCGGACCCAGTCGCCCCAGTGGTCCCGGGAGGCTGCCGCCGGGTAGTCGGCCACCCGGGACGGCAGCATTTGCACCATCACCGAACCGAAGGGGGACTTGGGTCCCCCCTTCACCAGGTGGGAGCTCCGCGCCGCTGGTTCGTAGAAGTACCGGAAGGCGCGAAGGGTGGGCTCCCTCCCGGTCGTCGTCTCGTAGAGCCAGATGAAGAGGCCCATCCGGACGAGCGCGTTTGGGGTAAGGTGGTTGAGCGCCACCCCATACTCCTTTAGAAACTCCCGGAGCATGGGATGCGCCGGGAGTCGGAGCCCCGCCTCCAGGAAGGCCTCGAAGGCCACGACCTCTCTGGGCCTGGGGCGGGGGGCTCTGTCTTTCTTCACGGGGACTCGGATGTCCCCGTCCTCGACGACCCCTCGTTCGACCAGGGACTCCGCGTCCGCGGCCGAGAACTCCGACGCCCAGAGGAAATCCGGAGGGATTTCCTCCGGGGGCACCTCCGTGGTCTTCGCTCGACCCTTGGGTGCCATCAGGTTTGGCTTTCTTTTTTCCGGTGGCTAACGTTTCAGGAGGCTAACTGCCGAAAAGAGCTACCGGGAGATTACTACCAGGAGAGGGCTACCGGGAGAGCTGAATTCGCTAGGGCTGAGGTTTGGAATGAGCTTCCGGGGCCCCTTAAGGCCCTATTTATAAGGGCGAGCCGTGATCTAGATCCGCGCCACGTGGTACCCCGCGGAGCAATCGGGGCCATTGAAGTTCAAACCGTGCGCGGGAAACGAAGGGGCTGGCGCGTAAATCCAGGCGCCGATTCGAATCGCGCGCGCTTTTATGACGAAGCGGCGCGGTCATAAGCGCCCGGCACAGAAACCGAAGCGTCACGGCAGCTCCGGTGACTTGGTCCGGAGATTTTCCCGGTAATGTGAACCATACCCCACCGGGGACTCGAGCATCATCCCCGGGGGGCATGGGGGGCTGCTGTTGGGGGAAATCTCCGCGAGACTAAGTCCAGGTAAGTTCACACTTGCCCGGGGATTGTGGCCTCCGGTGCCTGCCCCGGACGCCGCCATTTGGCCCCCGGGACCTTGCCCCCGGGACAGGTCCCGGGCGCCGCCACTTGCCCAGGGATTATGGCCTCCGGTGCCTGCCCCGGGCGCCGCCATTTGGCCCCCGGGACCCTGCCTCCGGGTACGTCCCGGGCGCCACCATTTGGCCCCCGGGGCCTTGCCTCCAGGTATGTCCCGGGCGCCGCCATTTGGCCCCCGGGACCTTTCCTCCGGTGCCTGCCCCGGGCGCCGCCATTTGGCCCCCGGGACCTTGCCACCGGTGCCTGCCCCGGGCGCCGCCATTTGGCCCCCAGGACCATGCCCCCGGGACAGGTCCCCGGCACCGCCGCTTGCCCGGGGATTATGGTCTTCGGTGCCTGCCCCGGGCGCCGCCATTTGGCCCCCAGGGACCCTGCCTCCGGGTACGTCCTAGGCACCGCCATTTGGCCCCCGGGGCCTTGCCTCCGGGTATATCCCGGGCGCCGCCATTTGGCCCCCAGGACCTGGCCTCCGGGTACGCCCCGGGGGCCGCCTTTTGGCTCCCGAGACCTTGCCTCTGGGGCATGTCCCGGACATCATCGCCCGCCTAAAAGGTAAATTCCCTGTTTATTCATCACGTGCAGGTCACGCGAGGGGCGCCTCGGGAATCAGCGGCCACCTGTCAAGCATCCAAGGCACTTGACCGGGAAAAGGACGTTGCTACCCCTCGATCCGACGGTAGCGTCCGGGGTAGTTTAGACTTTTTGCTTCTTTTTGGGGCTATAAATATCCCTTGTACCCCTCTGTTGTAATGGATTGAATCACTTTTATTGGAATAGCTAAACCCACAGGCGTGCTCCGGAAGCCTCTACCCCAGAGAGAGCCTCCCCAGCCGACCCCGGTCGGGAGCGCGTCGACAGGACTAGGGCCCCCACCGGGACCCGAACCTGTATAAATCCTCGTGTCATTTCTTGTGTTTGTCCGGCGGGGGAGGACCGGTCATCCGGTCAGCCCGCGTCGCGTAATCTTCGCTAGGATCGTTCACAAAACCTGCCGAGGTATTCTTAATACCACGACAGTTCCTTTGTACCCAGATGATCCATCTAGAACCATTTGGATTGGATCAGGCCTGGATGACAAATAGGAACTCGAGCTCGTTACTTTCCTCCGAGCTAACGCAGATGTGTTTGCTTGGAAACCATCTAACATGTCTGGAGTCCCAAGGGAGTTAATTAAGCACAGGTTAGCAATTCGACCTGGACAGCGACCAATAAAATAGAAGCTCAGACACTTTGCTATTGATTGGCAAGAAGCCATCCAATTGGAGTTGGACAAACTCCTGAAGGCAGGATTTATTCCTGAAGTCGATCATCCTAAGTGGCTTGCAAACCTGGTCATGGTCCTAAAGTCAAATGGTAAGTGGCGTATGTGCGTCGATTACACCAGTTTAAATAGTGCCTCTCCGAAGGACGATTTTCCCCTTCCCCGCATCGATCAGTTGATCGATTCTACAACGGGTTGCGAACTGATGAGCTTCCTGGATGCTTACTCAAGATTCCATCAAATTAGCATGGCAGAAGAAGATGAAGAGAAAACTGCCTTCATCACACCATTTGGCACCTACTGCTACATCAGAATGCCATTTGGTCTCAAGAACACTGGTTCCACATACCACTGCTTGATGCAAAAGACCTTTCTTTCCCAGATGGAGCATAACCTTGAAGCTTACATCAATGATTTGGTTGTAAAAAGCTTGAAAAGCTCGAATCATTTAGATGATCTCGCTGAAACTTTTTGTAATCTAAACAAGCATGGAATAAAATTAAACCTAGAAAAATGTTCCTTCGGTGTTTCTTCTGGCAAACTCTTGGGTTTCCTTGTTTGTTCACGAGGAATCGAGGCTAATCTTGAAAAGATCAGGGCCATTGAACAAATGAGATCTCCTTCAACCATGAAGGACATCCAGAGCCTAACAAGTCGCATGGTTGCTCTTAGTCATTTCATATCATGACTAGGTGAACGAGGACTGCCTTTCTTTAAGGCTCTTCGCAAACACAATGTCTTTACCTGGTCGGATGAAGCCGAAAAGGCCTTTCAGGAGATCAAAGCATACTTGTCTAGTCCGCCAGTGTTGGTCTCTCCAAATTTAGGAGAGTCTACTCCTTTATTTGGCAGCCACCCCTCACGCGGTCAGCACAGTTCTGGTCACAAAAAGAGAGAGTGTACAACAACCAATCTATTACGTAAGTGAGGTACTTCATAGTCCAGAGGAATGTTACCATGTGGTCCAGAAGCTATGACACTACTTTCAAGTGCACAAAATTAATGTGCCTTCGTCCTTCCCATTGGGAGATATTGTAAAGAACCCAGAGAAATCTGGTCGCATCACGAAGTGGATAGTGGAACTTGGAGCATTTGACATCCATTTCACCCCTCGCGTAGCAGTTAAATCTCAAATTGTTGCAGACTTTGTGGTCGAGTGGACTAATCCCGACCCTCCTACGCAAGAATCCAAGGATTTACAATGCATCGACCATTGGACGATGTGTTTTGATGATTCTCACAATTTTCAACACTCAGGGGCTGGAGTGGTCTTAATCACGCCTCAGGGCGACCGAATCAAGTATGTCAATCAATTACACTTTGTTGTGACTAACAACGCAACAGAGTATGAAGGTCTTATTGCAGGGCTCTAGGCAGCTAGATTCCTCAGAGTCCGTTGATTAGTGGTGAGGAGAGACTCACAGCTAGTCGTAAACCAGGTAAACAAGGAGTACAGCACCTCTGATGAGACAATGGCTCATTACCTGAGGGAAGTGAGGAAATTGGAAAACCACTTCAGTCGTTTTGAAGTCCAATATATCCCGCGAAAGGACAATATACTAGCAGACCAGTTATCTAAAATTAGGTCCTCATGCACATCCGCTCCGGCAGGAGTGTTCGTTGAACACTTAGAACATCCCTCGATCATGACTTTGATCGAAGATGACCCGGTGGCAGTTTGCATCACCAACCTTGGACATGAAGGAGATTGGACTCATCCATTGCGGATCTATCTCGAACATGGGACCTTGCCCAAGGATGAAACCGAAAGTGATCAGTTCTTTCGAAAAGCGTGCCAGTATAAACTTATAGATGGAGTTTTATACAGAAAGGGTACTCAAGGAGTATTCTTGCGCTGTATATCTCAAGAGGAAGGTAAATCCCTTTTGAAAGAAATTCATGACGATGTATGTGGTGCACACGCGTGATATCACACACTGGTCGGAAAAGCATTCCGACAGGGCTTTTACTAGCCTTCGACACTTGATGATGCCAAGCATTTGGTCAAGACATGCCCACAATGTCAATTTCATGCAAGGCAAGTTCATCATCCTGCATATGCCTTACAAACTATTCCTCTAACATGGCCTTTTGAGGTTTGGGGAATAGATATTGTGGGCCCTATGCCCCAACCAGTCAATGGATACAAGTTCCTATTCATAGCTATCGACACATTTACTAAGTGGATTGAGGCTGAACCAATCCGCAATGTTACCACCACTACGATGAAGAAATTCTTTCATAAGCATATAGTTACACGATTTGGTGTTCCAAGTCAGCTCATTACCGACAATGGTTCCCAGTTCGTCAGTGGTCTCTTTTTGGACTATTGCGGCGACATTGGAACCAAAGTGTGTTTTGCTTCTATAGCTCATCCACAGAGCAATGGTGTCGTGGAACGTGCCAACGGGCAGATATTACAGGCCATCAAGAAACGTGTTTTTGATCGCCTTAAGATGTGCTCGGGGGCTTGGATAGATGAACTCTACTCCGTTCTATGGGCAGTACGCACCACTTGTAGTCGAGCTACGAGTGAGACGCCTTTTCAACTAGTATATGGTGCCGAGGCTGTCTTACCTATGGAAATTCGCATTGGTTATGTTTGGGTATATACGTTGTTTAGACTGATCAACTTGAACAACGTACCCAAGATATTACCCTCCTTGAAGAGAAATGTGATCGGGCGTTGATCAAGTCCGCGGTATATTTACAAGCTTTGCATAAATATCACAGTAAAAGGGTATGGCCTCGTAGTCTCGCCGTGGGTGACTTGGTTTTGTGAAACATACAAAACCAGTCTAACCGCAATAAATTCTCCCCTCATTGGGAAGGCCCTTATACTGTAGTTTCCATACTGTGACCAGGATCAGCTCGATTAGTGATGGAGGATCGAAGGATCTTGTCCAATACTTGGAACATAGATCAACTATGCAATTTCTACGTGTAAGTTTTTCATTTCTTTTATCCTTTTCAATTAGCATGGTTTTGATAAAAACTTATATGTACTTTTCTTCGCATCATGTTATGGTTTGATTTCTTTTGCCCCATTCTAACCGAGCCATGCTTGGGGGCTGGTCGCCAATGACCATCTTACTATAATAACCAAGTTGGATTTGCTAGCCGATCTCATGGTCGCATCTAGATAAGACATACCTAAATAAGCCATTTCTAAACGCATGTAGGACTTACTAGCATGTTTCTGATCATTCGAGTGGTTGCCAGTTTGTAATAAACTTTGGTATTATATTAAGATCAGTATCGGTATGACCAGATGATCGTATCTAGGTTGAGACATTCCTTTGTAAACCGTTTCTAAACGTATAAGGAACTCGCTAGATATTTCTTGATCATCAATAACCCACTTCTTCCTGAGATTATGATACAATGTTTTCAATAGACATGATCTCAGGATGGGGCTAGAGGGATATGGGCCATATAAAACAAAAATGAGTACATTCTTCAAAAGAAAAAACTAAGGCATGCATTTGCATATTATAACCGTATATTTACAGGTACAGTCAAAAATAGAGGGTCATTGTTTATTACAGTGATATTACAATAAGCCAAGCTCTTTCAGAAGATCTTCGATCAAGGGCTTCACTTCTTTCATGATATCCTCAAGCTGATTCTCGCTCTCAGACTCTACATCTCCCACCACTGGTTTCAAGTCTAAATTTGGGCCGTGGTGATGTCTGAGTTTGCATAAGATGGCGGAGGGAACAAATTTTGTGTTGTCCTTTATTGCCTCTTCTTGCCGCTTGGTATCTTCAGGAAGATACTCAAGGAGCGATTTAGCTTGAGCCATCACTAATTTGCATGATTCGCTAAGGCTTAGTTCTTCCTTTTGAGGGTCGACAATATCAGCCTTCAGCAAATTTGCAACCATCTTCAATGCTCCAAAAGCTGGTGACAGAATGTCACTGCAGGAGGAAATTGTAGCTTTTAGGGTTTCTTTCTCCTTGAGAGACTTGATGGTTGCACTTTGGTGCTAGACGGTAGTGTGAAGTCACCCAGTTTCGATTTCAGCCCAGTACACTTCTCCGGGAAGTCATCCCTCTCTTGTGAAAGAAGGCTTATCTGTTCCTCTTGTACTACATGGGCAAAGTAATTGATTTTATAGCAGTTCATGTAAAGGAATAATTCCATCTGGTTGGAAGAAAAACTTACAAGAAAGCTTTAACTGCGTCTCACGAAATTATTTCTCCATGGAAAAAAATCTCTAGGTCGCAGCCTTTTCCTGGCTTTCCCGATCAGCTATACTCTTTGTCAAGGAGGCTTTTTCCCTGTGAAAAGGACGATAACCATTATACTTAGACGAAGTTCAAGTTGATGTAAGCAAGTTACTAATACATGCTGTTGTAACCGGCTGATCTCCCGTTGCGCGACCTCAATATGCGTTGCCAAAGCTCTTGACTTGGTCGCCATTTGGGTTAGATCCTGAAACAAAGTAAAACTTGTTACTCAAACCTGAACATTCCTAAGTTTCTCAAGCTAAGGAGGTAAAAGAATCTTTTCTTACCTCTACAAAATTGTTGAAAGAAGTTCTCAGCATACTCTCGGGTTCATCTAAAGGTTGAACCTCGAGGCTCACTTTTTCGTTGATGCCAGGGGCAGCAAATGGTTGCTGATCCACCCCTGCGGTCAAGATTGCAGTCTCCATCCCCTGAGATTGAATGTCCATGATTATTTCCTCTACAATGGCCTAAGGAGATACCTCAGCCATTGGAGTCACACCTATGTCCTCCACGACCTCCATGGTAGTTGGTGCGCTGATGTTCGATAAGGTCGACGGGATGCTAAGCACAGGATCCCTGTGGATATCATAACTTAATACATCTCTGGTTAAAATAATGAAGAATTGACGAGTTTTGATATCCTTACTTTATACAGAACCCCATCCAAGATTTGGGTTTTGAAGATGAGCTCTGGGGAGACAAAGCCCACTGGGCACCCCTGCTAAAGCATCATCGTTTGCCCTTGTTCTTCTTTTCTTGAACAAGACAGTGTCTTCTTCCCCCTACATGTTCATAATACGATTGGTATATGTAGGGAAGTAAAATTTATAGACTGTGAGGTTCTTACCGCAGCAGTTCCTTCGGTAATCAAAGGAGGGGTCACCAGCCCTGAGGCAGCACATGTCTCAAGATTGGGAGTCTTCTCCGTGACCGCATGTTCTTCTGCGGCCACGTGATCTTCTCCTGACATTTTTGCCCCCGCCAAGGAGGACAAAACTTCGGCAATGGTAGGAGAGGTTGACCTCTCTGGAATGCTAATCTCCAGAGGGTTTGATGCCTTCCTCTTGTGACGGATGAGAGGAACTTCATCTTCCTCATCCTTGCTCCCCTCACCCTGTACGACTAAGAAGTAACTCCTACTCGTACTTGGCATAATAGGTGGAAGAGAAATCTTACCACAGTAACTTTTGCGGTCATTTTCTTCTTCTTCGATGAAGCCCCTCCTATGATCTTCTTGGAGGATCCAGGGGCTGGCTCCTTTGTTGTCTTCAACTTGGAAGAGGATTTCTTCACCCTCTTCGACGTTGACCTCCCAGAAGGCCCAGCATCATCACAAGGATGCTTTGTTCCGGCAGTTCTCCCCTTCAGCAGCTGCATCGTTTCAAGAATTTTGATTCGATGATCAAAATCAACAGGCGATCTCAGACATGTTCCATGAAAGAAGTCATACCTTCTAACGCTCTTGTCTTAGGTCGTCACTACCATTGATTAAGCTTTGAGGACAGGGTGATCCTTGAACTCCTTCTATTGTGGCATTATATGGCCGTAGAAGGTTATTTGTCCGTTTCTCAATTTCGGACAAAGATAGAACTGTGTCACAAAACGCAAACTACTTGGTATGGTATTTTTTTACAAGTAAAATTGCGTATCTTGCAGACGAGAGGACATACCAGTATTATAATCCAGGGTGTTGTCCGCCATGGATTCTACCTCCCAAGCAAAATGTTCCCTCTTCCATAGGGGGCTCATCCTGTTCTTCACGAAGTTGCGGATAATATCTCGAGCTGTTAATCCTTGCTGAACTAGGTGAAGAATCGCTTAGGACTGCTTCTTCAACTCTTGGTTTAAAGCAGGAATAGTGTCCATTTCACTACACTTCTCTGGTCGATGATTCTCGAACCAGAGACTGCTCTCTTATGGAGGGGTGCAGTAGAACCATTTCTGGTGCCATCCATGCACAGAATCCCACAAAGGAAGAAAGGGATAATCTTTTTTCTCCCTTATGCAGAAGTATATACATCCTGCGGCACTGGCGCTCTTCGACCATGCCAAGAAGTAGAATCGTTGGAAGAGATCCACGCTGGGTAGCACTCTGACGATGCCCTCGCACATATGTTGGAAGATCGCCAAGACCAAAATGGCATTAGGGTGAAGATCACCAACTCCACGCCAAAACTTCTTGCAGGAACTTGCTCTCTGGGAATCGAAACCCACAACACAAGAATTCTTCAAAGATCACCAGTTCATTCTCATGAATGACTGGGATTTCCTCGTTCTTCTCTGTCGGCCGGCAGTTAATTAGCAACCGCGAGGGAAGGATCTCCTTTTTCAAGCGCCATCAAGCTCTCCTCACAATGGTGGATTGATCGGCTCCAAGATGCCATTGTTGATGAAATCAGTGGAAAGGTGATGGCTTTGGAGGTGATGAGAGCAAGGTGCAAAGAGAGGGTTTTGTGCGGCGGAAATGGCTAAGGAAAAAGAGGGTTTTTTCTTCTGAAGCTTCTCAAGTAAGCTACTACTTCCTTTTATATGCCCGAGACCACCACTCGCCAGGTTCATTATTTTAATAGTTTCTCATAACGAGTATTCTCTCGAATAGAACTCGGTATCAATTCTTTAACCCAGTTTGAATTTGAAACAAAATGTGTTTGTTTTCAGTTAACAGGTCATTTTATTTCACATTCGGGGGCTATGGTATAAATAATTATATGACTTAAAACCTTATGATTCCAGGGTAATCTCATATCTTCAGCACTGTCACAATCTTAAAAGCAAAATTCTTTTGTGATCCCAGTACCAGGTATGATCACAAGGCTATTCTGTGATCTCGGTAGTGTCTGTAACCTCAATGCTACGCATGGTCTCAAGGCTGTTCTGTGACCACAATGTTCTTTATGGCCTCAATGCTATCTTGAGGCCAAAAGTTTGGAATTATTTTCGAACAGAAGATGTACTACCTGTGTATGTCTTGATCGCAGAAGTGTTTTCCTATCATCATTTTTCACACAGAGAACGCTAAGTTGATGATTATAAGTTATACATAATCATTGAAGGACTTATGTATGTAAAATAAATTCTTTATTTCTTATAGTCTTTACATACAAAAGGGATACAGGTGACTAAAGCGTCAATCTGATCTGAGAGTAATTTACAAAGTTCTCCTAGAAACATAGTGGCATCAGTGGGATCAACACTGGCCGCCCCAAGAGAACTGGCGATATCTCTAAGCCTATCGATATCATCCCTTATTATGGGAGTGCAACTATTCCTTATTGTATCGGAGAGGTCTCACTGCGCTCGCGCACGATTTCTCTCCAGACGAATCTTACGTGCTTCCTCACAGGCTCCATCATAGCATTCTGCCAGGTGCAGAATGACTGAGGAAATCTCCTCAGAATGCTTCTTCAATGCCTCTTTTTCTTCTTTAAGGGTTCTGACCAAGTCAGATTTCTCCCTCAGAAGAGCCTGGATCTCAACAAGTTGATCGTTGGGGGCTCCAGGGGCCTTCACATCCTGAACATGTATGGATTAGTTTCTCAAAACATGAGTCCAACAGAGAGGAAGAAAATGATTACCTGAGAAGCAAGGGAGAAAGCCAAGCAGGGTGTGAGACTTTCTCCAGATTGTTGTGGAGATCCAAAGGAGATGATGAAGATGCAACTAGATGGGTTGCAAGGGCTGAAGATAGGGGCAATGTGGCAGCCCAGATGTCAGCACCCTTTAGTATTTTTGATGCAGCTCCACTAGAGGATCCTTCGTCATATCTGGATCTCTACTTAAGAGGAATCAGTTCCTCGAGCACCTGTAAGTTCCAAAATGCATTACTTTAGAAATGATCAAATTGCAAAGGAAAGATTTGTATCAGGGTTCTAGAAAAGATATACCTTCTGGAGATTCTGGTCGATTTCTATCTCTATTTCTTCCTCATCACTCTCAACAATCTTTTTGGAGTTTTGGTTCGCCATTATGATGGGAGTCAAAGAGGAAATGTGAAGTAAGGAGTGAAAACATATTCTAAAAAGACTTAGCAAAAAGGTAGCTTGTGAGTCTT
Organism: Pharus latifolius; assembly: GCA_019359835.1. NCBI lineage: Eukaryota > Viridiplantae > Streptophyta > Magnoliopsida > Poales > Poaceae > Pharus > Pharus latifolius. Next base: position 39,602,229 of record CM033329.1, read on the forward strand.
AGAACTGAAAGGCTTCATTATTTATAGAGCCTGGAGGCGACGGTTGGCATCCATGGGCGCCTCAAGTTCTTAAAGTGCACTTACAGCACTTGCCTTGGTTAAATAGTCAATAACTTCATGATTACCTGTCAAGAAAAACCTGGAGGTTTTCTCGGGAGATAAACCACCACACGGCATACAGTGCCAACTGAGGAAGTTGAAGCGTCGGGTTATATATTCAATGCAAATTAACATTTGAAGTCATAATCTTTTTATATCTCCAAATTTGGGGGCTAGCTGACGAGGATTATCACCCGAGCTAGTTTATTTAAAGATATATCATGTTCAAGTCAAGTTTGGATGTGATATATGTCTATGAGTCTTAGCAGCCACTATGGTCACAGACGGATAGCTTCCTGTGTACCAAAGGGTTGCGGACACAAAGTTAGTCCACGGTCGCAGGCTGTGCGCGGTCACGAGGTCGCAGGCTACACGCGATCAGAAGGACGATAGCTCTGCGCGACCAAGACAACATGAGGGTGTTCAAGCCTTTACTAGACACGTTCTTAGGGTCAAGATAACTTCTTCCACGTTGGAAGACAACCGTCAAGAGGTTAACATGTACGGTTATCTATAATTGCACGTGCCTAATCAGCGAAAAAGATTGATGGGGTTACACGAACTGCATTTTGGCAACCGTCCAGAACTGCCTTGCATTGCCATCCTTCATTCAGTATAAAAGGATTGCTAGTGTGGAACAACAGGGGGGATGAGTGGTCAACATCCATAGACATTCTTGAAGACATAGAAATAGTCAATAGATAGAAATATAAAAGGACATCATCGCCTGTGACAATCTCTCTTTCTTGTAAACCCCTTCTTTCAGATATTGTGAAATCACAACAGGATGTAGGACTATTACTCCCACCATCAAGGGCCCAAACCTGTATAAATCTTCGCGTCTCCACTTCATTGCTTATCTTAAATTACCTGATAGCGCTTTGAAAGGTCTCACATACAACTCACAAATTTGCGTAAGATCGGCAGAGGACCCCGAGTCCAAATCATTGACAGCATTGCACTTACTTTCTTCAATACAAGTGGTTTTCTTATGCAGTTTTGGGTTTCCTTTACGAATTTTCATCTTACTACCTTCAAGGTAATACCCTCTCCGTGAGGATGCCCTCCCAGTGAGGACACCCTCCCAGTGAGGACATATGCTATTTTAGCCTAAAAATCCCTATAACGAGAGCCTCGCTCCCCTAGTGCAGCTTACAGTAACCCCTCGTGGACTGAGGGGGTAAGCGGCAACCCAGTTCCCATGAAATACGATAACAACTCAATTTGAGAGACTAGTCCCCCCTCAGACACTCAGAGCCTGTTGTAGAGCTCACCCTCCTCCGGGAGTGAACCTTGGGTTTCGGAATTTTTCGACCGGGAAAATTTTTGTCCGGCTCCCGTTCCACGGCGACCGGAGGAAATTTTTGACCGGGTTTCGGAATTTTTTGACCGAGAAAATTTTCGTCTGGCTCCCGTTTTATGGTGACCGGGGGAATTTTCTACTGGGCCTCAGAAGTTTTGGCCCAGGAAAATGTTCGCCCGGCCCCCGTTCCATGGCAGCGGGGGGACATTTTTGACCGGGGAAATTCTCAGAAATTATCGACCCAAGAAATCCCGAAAAGTTTAACCCTCCAGTTTTTTCCTCTCATTGGGGACTTTCTCGTTCCTCACCCACAGCATGTAATACTAAACTACCGCCCGCTGTGGGGGGGACTACGTCAGACCTGGCCGAACGTGTTGGAAAAATCGACAAAAACAACAGAAGGAAAATCCTTTATTAATTTGACATTGAATTGGGGGACAACCCCCCCCCCCCCCCCGGTGGTGGGCTAAGGCGTCCCCGAGACGATGATGCCCAGGCACAAAATAGAGTAAAACCTGGGGAGTTAAGCTCCCATGGGAAACTACCTCGGAGAACTGCCCCCTCCGGCGAGCAACTACACCTAATACTCTCAGAGGCCTTTCGACAGCTCCTGGGGAAGTCCTGGTACAATCTCCTTATTCGCCGAAAGGCCCTTCGAAGGATATCCTCCGGCCAATACTCGTAGCCAGCCGGGGGGCGCATCTGAAGAGGCAGGACTCTCTGGGACCCTGGCTTCAGAGGGGACAGCTAAATCTTTTCCATTGCATCGACAAAGTATTTACATTTTTTCGGGGCCTCTTCTAAAGAAGCTACCGGGAACAAAAAAAAACCCCAAGCAAAGCCTATCTAAGAACCGGGGGGGGCATACTTGCCCATTCTTGTCCCCCCCAGGAGGACCTTTACCGCCATCGCTGCCTCCTGTGTCGGGCGCGCGCCCTTCGGCTCCATCGCTTCGGTGATCCGGTTGAAGAGGGTCTCGGCAAGCTCCTCGAGCCCCTCCCGCTGAGCCTCAAAGTAGCCGGGGAAACTCCGAGGGAGCAACTCCTTGATCAGTTGGGCGCCTGCCCCGTGGTGCTCCACGAGAGCCACCGCTAGGGATATGACCAAGACGGCAAGACCCCGTGCCCGGACATTCGTCGCCACCGGGATAAGGGAGACATGCGTATCGTGAAAATACGTGGCCTCCTTGATCGAAGACGGAGCTGGGTCAGAGTCACCCTCCAGCCTGAGCTCGACCCCGAGCTCCTTCAGGGTGGAACAGATCATCTTCCCCCCGGAGACGACAGCGAGGACGCCTGAGGTTTCCGCCTCCCGGACGACGCCCCGCTTCGCCTGTAGCTCCTTCTAGAGCCGGGAGGCAGTGTCTTCGATTGCCGCGAGCCGAGCTCGGACCGTGGCAAGCTCCCCAAGCGCCCGTTCCTTCTTGGTGTGCTCGAAGACCACGACCTCCTCAACAGCGGCTAAGCCCCCGAGCGCTTTCTCCTTTCGGGAGCGCTCGGACGCTATCACCCCCTCAACAGCGGCTAAGTCCCTAAGCGTTTTCTCCTTCCCAGAGCGCTTGGAGGCTATCACCTCCTCGGTGGCCCAGAGGCGCGTAGTGAATCGAGCTCAAAGGCCCCGGGCCAACGCCACTGTCTGGAGGGGAAAACAATCAAAAAGGAAAGTGAAGCGAAAGAAAAATGAGCCTCGGCAAGTGACGCTTACCTGGAGTCCGGAGGAGGTCTCCTCCTCGCAGCCCTCCACGTCGTACCCTGGGTGGCTCCCTCGGGAGACCTCTCCGCTAGCCATGGCACTGTCCTCCTGGCTCCCGCCATCAGAAGAGCCGAACGTCAGATCCATCGGTGGGGCCGGGACCCCGAGACGGATAAAGAGGCCCTTTCCCTTACCGAGTGGAGGGGGAACCAACACCATCGCCCAGTCCTCCACCGGGGGGGCCTAACGCCAGGGCCAAGAACGAGGCCATCGGAAGAGCCCCCGGCATCTTGAACCGGACGGAGACCGCGCCTCGCAATGGTTGCAGCCGGACCTTCAAGAGAGCAGGTGTCGGGGAAGGGCTCGGGGCGTACATCTCCAAGTCAGAGCCTTGAGTCTCCCCAGCCATCGCACCCCCAAGGCGGCCTGGCTCATTTGTGGTGGCAAGTCGGGTCACTGGCTCTGTTGTACCTCCGGAGGGCCCGAAGGGACCTGCCCCTGAGGGCATACCCACCTCGCGGGGGGTGACCGGCGGCCTCGCCAGGGCGATAACCGGTGCGTTCACCGGTGTGGCAATGGAGGCCCCCACAGGCGAAGCTGGGGGTTGTGCCCGGGCCTTCACAGGGCTTTTATGCGCTCAGGCCTTCACGGGACTCTTTTGTGCCCGGGCGAGCTTCAAAGGCCCCCCAGCCGCCTCTTTCCCCCTCTTGTGCGAACCGGGGGTGGGCAGAGGCACCCGGGTGGGAAGCCTCAACCCGAACATCTCCGCCACAATGTTTCATGGAGGGCCCTCCCCGATGATGCTCACGACCAGCTCATGCTCATCCCCGTACTATCTCCCGAGGATATTGACCACTATCTCCTGGGATCAGTCGTAGGACTGGACTACAAAAAGAGAAGGTTAGGAAAGGCTCCCCAGGAAGATCAGTTCGAGGGACTTTCGGTCCGCCACTGTCGTTCGGGCAGGGCGATGTGCCGCGGTCACCCCGCTCCTCCAGCAGGTGCTGAAGGGCACTACCCGGAGGAGCGCCATCTCTTCTGCAAGATCCCGCATGGATGTCCGGAGCCGAGCCTCCGCCATCTAGGTGAGGAGGTCCATCTCCCTCTCAGTCCACTCGGGAGCCACCGGGCCGGTTGACCAGTAGTAGGACGAAGGCTCTGGGGAGTATGTCACCTTCGGTTCACCCACCCAAAGGTAGAACCACCTTTGAAGCCAATCTCCCCAGTCATCCTGGGAGGCTTGAACCGGGTATTGGTCAGTGCGGCCAGGCATCAGCTAGATCATGATCGAGCCGAAGGCCGACTTGGTCCCGCCTTTCATGACCAGTGAGCCCCTCGCTGAAGGCTCATAGGAGTAGCGGAGGAGTCGAATGGTGGGCTCCTCCCCGGTGGCTGTCTCACACAGCCACACGAACAGCCCCATCCGATCGAGGGTGTTCGGGGTGAGGTGGTTGAGCGAGAGTTGGTACACCTGGAGGAAGTTCTGGAGAGAGAGTTGGTAAACCCGCTTCGACAAAAGCTTCGAAGGCAACACCTCCCACTCCCGGGGTTGGGTGCTAGCTCCCCTGGCCCAGGGATCCGGATGTCCCTGTCCACGAAAGCTCTCCGGTCGAGGACAACCTTGAGTTCCTGGGAGGAAAACTCAGTGGGCCTGAGAAAGACCGAAGTCACCTCCTCTGGAGGCAGCTCGGACGCCTTACCGCAGCCCTTAGGTGCCACGCTGGGGGGTTAAAGTGTCCGAAGAGAAAGAAAAGGGGGGGCGGCTAACCGGGAAATTGAGTCTCCGGAGGAGCAATGTGGCTACCGGCCGAGGGAAGTGATGAGGTCATCCCAGCACGTGTTGCACCTTCGCATGTAGACCAAAGATCTGATCAAGAATACAATGGACCGATCACTCGACGTCGTGCAAAGAATCTACAACAAGAGGTGACTTCACTCCTTGCTGAAATTGACATTACAAATGATGAGAATTTTATACTACCTAACAGTTCTACACTTTTGCTACTTAGGTTCACATACGAGGAGATAGAAAATGGTCCAGCTAAGAAGGCCTATGTGGAGGACATGGAGGATAAGGAAGATTGCGTGGAGGCAAACATGGGTGCTGCCCAAAGTTGAGACGTGTCATGTGACAAGTACTGTAACTTTCACAAGTCGTACGACGCAATATTTTGACGTTTCTGGATGCATAATTCACATGGATGGAAAGCTTATGGAGTCTACTTTCCAACACAACAAACGGCTCGTCTTTTGGACTTCCCAATTAGGAGTAATCACCATTTTAGTGCTGGCTGCACAGAAGTCAAACAGCCGCGCGCGAATTACTTCGTGGTGACCTTTCAGCTAGCTTATCTTCAGATTCTTAAAGAGTCTTTTCTCACCTAACTAGAAGGGTTGTTCTCTAGTATGAATATCCACTATGTATTGTGTTAAGGGGAATTATTTTTGGAGAAGCAAATACCAATCCCTTTTGTTCAGCTGTGTGCTAACAATTTCCGAGAGTGATCTCTACCCCTTTGCTCTTGTGATTTCCTCGCGAAATTACAGAAGCGGTCGCATCATCGACTCCCAATCGGTGCTCCTGCTCCGTTTGATTGCAGGTTGTGTTGGTTGGTTTCATAAGAGTGTGGTTGGACGAATCCTCGATTCAGGTTGCCGTATTGCGACGGTGGTTGGCTTCGAGTTTTATTTGTCAGGTTGCACTAGTTATCTTGGCTGTTTTCAGTAAGTTATCGTGTTCATGATCCTACGCCGTGAAGATCAGGACCAAAGGACGCATCATATGGTATCAGAGCTTTCGTTACCACGGTAGGATTCTTTACCCTTAGCTACATATATTTGTGTTCTGTCCTATCCACTAAAAATCCTTAAAAAAATTGTTTTAGCCGTTCTTCAATCTGTTATTTTGGTGAGTTTAGTTAAGTTTCTGTCCATTAGAGTCTTTGTTCTTGTTGCTGATCATAATTTCCTTTGCGTGTCCCTTGATCCATTTATCTCTCCATATCATTTGTATCTACATTTGAAAACCAGAAAAAAAAAAAAGAGTGTTAGTCCATTTCCTCCTTCGCGAAAACCTTGCTCTAGCCTCTGGTTGTGCTGAGATTATATGTTCAAGTTGTGCAAGTGCTATATCTGTTAGTTGCTTTCAGTTTGTTAAAAAAAAAAGTTAAAAAAAAGTGAAAAAAAAAGAGTTGAGAAAAGAAGTGAAAGAATAGATTGTATTGTTTATATGCACAAGTGTTGAAATCTCAAAAAAAAAAACGTTGTGCAACCAGATTGCTATCCTTCTTTGGTGAAATTTTGCTAGGTATATCTCAAGAACCATCAATCCCTAGCATAATCCTTGTTTGCATCAAAATCAGAATTTCCTTTGCGTGTGAGTTGCCCATATACATCATTCCTAACTTGTGATCAGTGCTAGACATTGGGCTGCTAGTTTGGATTGTTACTTAGCTTTACAATATCTGAAATTCAGATTGTTATTTGTGCATCATTCCCTACCAAGCTCCACAAAGAAACCATCGTAGACAGAACGCTGGTCGTGTATTCGTCTAACCATCACTTACCACCACACATATACTTCTGTAATTTTCAGGGAAAGCATAAGAGCTTCAGTTGGTAAGAGAAGGTGAGGTTGAGAGATCCACAAATTAATTTTCATACATATACTTGCTGCTCGTGTTCACTAACAGTGCAGGAAGGATGTCCAAAGAACCAGAGATTGATGATTGTGTCACAATGGCACAATTCAATGAGCTGAGACAAAGATTGGAGGAGAGACAAGAGAGAATGTCCCAAGATCTTCAAGCTCTTCTAGCTCAGCTTCGAGATCAAGGACGTGGTGCCAACAGTACAGCTAACCAAGATGAAGAAGTAGATGAAAATGATGACGAAGTTGCTGCCCAACCTCCAATACCACCGCGAGCACGAAGAGATCGAGCTGCTGCCCGAGCCATGAGACCCCCAGGTCCAGGTCGTGGGAATGGGGAAGAAGCTTTTGGTCGTGGAAGAGGAAGAGGTCGCGGCCAACGAAATAACAACGCTGCTGAATTTGAAGATGAATCAGATGAAGATGACCCCTACCAGCCCCAAAATAATGGTAATCGCCGTCGAGGCCATAACCAACGTCGTCGGGCCGAGGAGGAGAGGTTTGGTAAGCTAAAATTCACCATGCCAAAATTTAATGGTGAATCTGATACTGAAGCCTATCTCTCATGGGAGTTGAAGGTTGATAAGATTTTTCGCTTGCATAACTACTCTGAAGAGAAGAAGATAGCAATGGCTGCTCTTGAGTTTGAAGATTATGCCCTAATCTGGTGGGAACAAGTCCTGAATCAGCGAGAAGACGCTGGAGAAGGTGTTGTTGCTACCTGGGCTGAAATGAAACGGGAAATGCGAGCGAGATTTGTCCCTAAGCATCACCGTCGTGATCTTTTTAACAAGCTGCAGAATTTAAATCAAGGAAGTCTCTCAGTTGAAGGATATTATAAAGAAATGGAGAAGGCTATGATCAGGGCCAATGTAGTCGAAGATGAAGAGCAAACTATTGCACGCTTCATGTTGGGATTGTGTAACACCCCTGTTTTTGCCAAACCCTAAAATAGCCAAAATCCACATCCTAACCCCAAACCCTAATCTGCTTCAGCCATTCCCTTCTAAATGTTGTTCAGAACATTTTTCCTTTCGGGATCATCTCCAAAATCCCATCCTAAAGCTGAGTTTCAGCCCTTGCCATTTTAAAACCCTAATTACCCTATTTTACCCTAAACAGCTTTTCCCCAAATTTTGTCGAAACCCTTCAGATCATGCCCGATCTTACCAAACCTTGACCAAATGAGTTCTAATAATCTTTTGTAACTTAGCTGCGAAATCAGAATTTAGATCGGACCCTTAGATCTCCAGATTTGCAATCAAGTCCATTTCCTATTCAAACTTTCCTCACAGAACAGCCCCTGGAGCAAGTTTCAAAAATTGCAGAACGGCCCAAACTTCTTTTCAGGCCCTTTCGACCAGCGCCTGGTCGTTGCTTTCGACCAGTGCACGTCGCCGTTGCCGCGCCGTGGTTCTCACCGCGTTTGCTCGCCGCCGGCCACCGTTTCTTGTCACCTGTGTTGTGAGCAACCGAGCCACCTCCCGCGCACGTGCCAGCACAGTTGCATCGCCTCGCCCAGCGGATAAACGGCCGCGCTCCAGTAGCGTTTCGCGCGCGCGCTCCCGTTGCCGTGGCATTTGCATGCATGTACGTGTCATCGCCGGAGCCTTGCTGTTGCCTCCGCATCTGCGCCGTTCCAGGTGAAGTCCCAATGCAACTGGCAAAGCTGCAGCACCGCCTGAAGCAAATCACGTCGCCGTCGCCGTCGTTGCGCCTGCGCCCGACAAGTTTCTCCCCGGCGCAAGCAACCGCTGTCGTGTTTTCCCTCGCAAGCTCCGTCCCCGTGCCTATTTAAACCCTCCAGTGCTGTGCTTAAGCCTCATCTCAGGACTTAGCCATTTTTCCAGAGCTCTCGCCGTTTTCGCTTTCTTCTCCGGCGAGCCAGTGAGTGAGCTCACGGTGCCAGCCCATTTCACTGCACCATTCTCCAATCAAAGTTCACCAGTGAGTTCCCCTCGTTCCCCTCTCTGTTTAGTAGCAACCAATTGCACCAAATCGATTCCCATCGCCGGTGATCGCCGGAAAACCAGAAAACCCCTGTTCCCTCAATGCTATCCCATTCTTCCCGAATTAGCTCTCGTCCCAGTAGTAGAAATTGATCCTTAGCCATTTCTTAGCAAGCCTGTTGAATCAGGATCCCCAATTGCGCTCAAATCGAAGAAATCCCAAACTGGAACCTCAACCGTTCGCCGGACTTCAGCGCCAAGCTTCTCCGGCCGATCTCCAATGAAATTAACCTCTCCAGTAGCCTTGTTGTGCCCTAGAGATCATCCCCAAGCTTGGAATTGAGCTCTTTCGCCCTGTATCAAAAATCCCCGAGCTCCAGTGTCGTCTTCTCCAGCGCCGGTCGCCGGAATTCTTTCCCGGCCGATCTAGCCCCTGAAACCTTGTCCCTTAGCTTCGCCTCACCTCCCTGAGCAATATCTTCCACTAGCTCGACACCTGGATCTGCCTAGATTGTGAGTTATGCCTTTGCCAAATGTTTGTCCAGAACTGTGTCTGTGCCATGTCACCACCGCAGTTCATCGCCGGATTTGGCCACCCTCCGGCCACTTTCAGCTCTTGTGCCTGTTGAGTGTTTTATTCCTGTTAGTAATGCCTACCTCCCAGACAAAGTGTTGCATCAATTGGAGCCCTGGATCAAAAGTTAAGCCATGCCCTAGTTTCTGGCCATGTCCAGCACTATGTCAGTGCATGTCAGCCACTGGCATTAGCCTTGTTTGACCCCTTCTGGTTGAGCAATTGAAATGCCACCTTGTCCTTTAGATTCCTGGAGTTGAGATCTACAACTTTCTCTTCTATCACTTCTCCAGAAAACCATCCTAAGATCAGTTTAAAGCTATGCCAAAGCCTTGAACCGAATGTCGACCCTTCGACGTTCAATCCTTTTTAGCCGTTTCTTCGACCAGAGCCCTTGTGACCTTGCCCTAACCTTTTCCCCTGCATGCATGACTTATTCACTTAATAATTTCTATAGAAACTATTTTCTGTATGCTTATGGTATGTGTTTGTGTGTTGGTTGATTGCCGCAGAGTCAGAAGCTGAAGGAGCGGAAGAAGTCTTTGAAGATCCGTCTGAGTATTTAGACCCAACATCGCAAGGCAAGCCTCATTCCTTTGATCATGTCTCACCCAATATTTTCATATGAAGTATATTCACTGTTTCTTACTATGCATACTTAATTGAGATACAAGTTATATTTGAATGACATGAGTAGATATGACCCAATGAATCATGAAACCCCTTTTGTTATTGAACCTTCATATATAAGCTTTGTCACCCTAGGACTCATATACTGAATGTTCACATTAAACTTGAAATGGTCAAGTACATGAGAAGTTATAATGAAAACCGTTTTGTCAAGAAAACTGATAAAAGGGATCAGTAGTGAGGATTGGATTGTATGGAGAGGGTGCGGTGCGCACCAGGGAATGTGAATGTTCCTCACTATTGGTTCATAAGGACAAGAACCTTGTGCTGTGTCTCTATGCGAATTGTAAACGTACCAACCACTTGCCTGGTATGGGACAGGCACAACTTAGTAGCTTTTTGGTATTACCAGTTCCCTGCATGGTTTGTCGGTCTGGTTTCTCGCGTGGAAACTGGTGGGCCGCAGTTCGGCCATGAGTGATGTGAGTTCAGAAAAATGATGAGAGATAAAGGTGGAAAGAAGGAAGACGCCCTACGCCTCAGATTAAGCCGTGCGCGGTTGTAATCTTGAACGGTCATATGTCTTGCGTGGACACAGACCAAGGCTATGTGTCTTGCGGGAACATAAGCCAGAGGCTAGGAAGTAAGGCAGTGGGGAGGACCCACAATGGTACTTGAGACTTAATTGTCTATTTACCGGGCGGGGATACTGTTAATACTGAACTGTAAAAACGTTGTGTGATCTCGGCCTTGTCACATGTGTATAAGTCACATGGAGCTGATCCGACTTGAAAGCCGAGTGAACCAGTGGATTTAAAAAGAGGTACACCTTTGCAAAGTGTAAAAGAAGTATCGGATACTCTGTACTCCCAGGTTCAGGAGTCTTTTCGTAGTGGATGTTATCCATGGGTTATAGCACAAGTAATGTTTTGGAATATTTTCATAATGCGGTTAACAAAGTAGTGACTCATGGGAGACCACTACACCTAATGTTTTATTGAAAACCTGTTTAATGTTTAAAGTACCATTTTCATGACAAAAGTACTGTTTTACTGAACAAATGACTTGGAAATTTATATATCTCTATCCATATGAAACTGAAACCCCGGAATCATATATTTCACTCTCATGTAAGTACAATCACATTAATCCCTGGAATGAGTGTTGCTGAGCACCAAGTGCTCACCCTTGCATTTTTATCCCACTGTAGAAGAGGGATTCGAGGATCCCGATTCTTTCAGTTATGAGTACTCACCTAAAGATGGAAGCACCCCGGACGAGCCCACGTTCTAGAAGGATTGCGCGCCAAGTCAAGTCAGATGTGGGAGAAGCCCCTCCAACCCCGCTGCGGATGGAAGTCAAGCTGTTTGTCGTTGCCCTGTGCTTTATGTTGTGTGTTCGGTACTTGGATACCGATTCTGGTTCTGATAAACTAGTTATTTTCTTAGCAACTCTACTTAGCGCCATTTTCGGTGCTTTGGCTATGTAATATTGGCTATGTTGGCCTGATACTTGTTTAATGTTATTACTATGCTTGTGTGATTTGGAGCTCATGTGACATCCTGCTGTGTGTAACCTACCTGGGCGGTTTACCAAGGTGATCCTCAAATGGGGGTCTCACAGATTGCATCGCAACATTCAACGAATTGTTGAATTTCAGCCATATCGCACACTTATTGAATTGGTACACCAAGCTACTAAGGCTGAGCGTCAATTGCAGCAAGATACTAAGTCAAGTAGAGCTGGTTCATTCAGTACAAAGGTGACAACAAATGGAAACAAGTTTACCCCAAGGTTTGCTGAAGGCCGAACTACCACCACAAGTGCAAATGGTGGTACATGCTCTAATACTCAAGGAGATTTCAGCAGCAAAACCACAGCTGCTCCAAGTGCAACGAAACCCTCTTCATCAGCAACCTCATCAGTTAGTTCTACAGCCCGAAGTAGCCAAATTCAGTGCTTCAAGTGTGGAGGCCGTGGTCATGTTATCAAGGAGTGTCCAAACAACCGTGTGGTACTTGTTAATGACCTAGGGGAGTATGAATCAGCAAGTGAAGAAGAACAAGATGCTGATGAAACACCATTAGAAGAAGCACAAGAAAATGATGGCGAAAAATATTGTGAATTTGAGAGAGGGACTGCTCTTGTAGTCACTCAAATCTTGAGTGTGCAGCTGAAAGAAGCTGAAAATGGACAGCGCCATAATCTCTTTCAAACAAGAGCCAAAGTTGAAGACAAGATATGCAAGGTGATCATTGATGGTGGAAGCTGCCATAATCTTGCAAGCAAAGAGATGGTTGAAAAGCTTGGATTGAAGCTGCTGCGACATCCTCACCCATATCATGTGCAATGGTTGAATGATTCTGGTTCCATCAAGATTGCACACAGAGTGAAAGTATCATTCAAGATTGGTGAATATGTTGACACCGTGGAATGTGACGTGGCACCCATGACAGTGTGTCATCTGCTGTTAGGAAGGCCATGGCAATATGATCGTTCATCCCAACATTGTGGCCGCACAAACAATTTCACAATCAAGTGGAAGGGAAAGGACTTGGTTCTTAAACCTATGACGCCTCAACAAATCATGGCTGAACATTTGCAAAAGAATTCAGAAGTGAAGGTGATTAGTGAGAGTGAAAAACAGCAAAAGAATATGAATGCCCTCCACAAATCAGTGAGTGAGCGCCACAAGCCAAATATGAAAGGTAAAAAGAAGATAGAGGGAGAGAATTTAGTCATGATAGCCACCAAATCTGAAATGAGAGATGTGAGGAATCACCCAGACCAAGTACTCATTGTACTTGTGTACAAAGACACATTGCTTTCAGCTAATGACATAACATCTCTTCCTAGTGCTATGTCTCATCTTTTGCAGGATTACCAAGATATTTTTCTAGAAGAATCACCTGCTGGACTTCCTCCTTTGCGTGGCATTGAGCACCAAATTGATCTCATTCCGGGAGCTGCACTACCTAATCGGCCACCATACCGCACCAACCCTGAAGAAACCAAGGAAATACAAAGGCAAGTGCAAGCACTTTTAGATAAAGGTTATGTGCGAGAGAGTTTAAGTCCATGTGCTGTCCCTGTGATCTTGGTGCCAAAGAAAGATGGTTCTTGGAGAATGTGTGTTGATTGTAGGGCCATCAATAAAATAACTGTTCGTTATCGTCATCCTATTCCTAGGCTTGATGATATGCTTGATGAATTGAGTGGTTCTATGATATTTTCTAAAATTGATTTGAGAAGTGGTTACCATCAAATAAGAATGAAAGTTGGAGATGAGTGGAAAACTGCTTTCAAAACAAAATTTGGATTGTATGAATGGTTAGTTATGCCTTTCGGTTTGACAAATGCACCTAGTACATTCATGAGATTGATGAATCATGTTTTGAGAGTATTCATAGGAAAATTTGTTGTTGTTTATTTTGATGACATCTTAATTTACAGCAAGACATTTGAGGAGCATATTTATCATATTCGACAAGTTTTGGATGTGCTTAGAAAGGAGAAATTGTTTGCTAACCTAGAGAAGTGCACATTTTGTACAGAACAAGTTGTGTTTCTTGGCTTTGTTGTTTCAGGTCATGGAATTCAAGTTGATGAGTCAAAGGTGAAAGCAATCAAGGAATGGCCAACTCCTATGAATGTAAGGCAGGTGAGAAGTTTCCATGGTCTTGCTAGTTTCTATAGGAGATTTGTGAAAGATTTCAGCACCATAGCTGCTCCTTTGAATGAATTGACAAAGAAAGGAGTTGCTTTTGAATGGGGTGAATCACAAGAAAATGCTTTTCAACAAATAAAGAAACTTTTAACTGAAGCACCATTGCTTAATTTACCTGATTTCACTCAAACTTTTGAAATTGAATGTGATGCTAGTGGAATTGGGATTGGTGGTGTTCTCATGCAAAATGGAAAACCTGTAGCATACCTTAGTGAGAAACTAGGAGGGGCGCAATTGAATTATTCTGTGTATGATAAGGAATTATATGCTTTGGTGAGAGTGCTTGAAACCTGGCAACACTACTTATGGACAAAAGAATTTGTAATTCATTCTGATCATGAGGCTTTGAAGTACTTGAAAGGCCAAGCTAAGCTAAACCGACGCCATGCCAAATGGGTTGAATTCATTGAAACATTCCCATATGTTGTGAAATATAAGAAAGGCAAGGACAATGTTGTTGCTGATGCCTTGTCTCGTAGAATTGTTTTGTTGAACCAGCTTGAAGTGAAAGTACCCGGTCTAGAGAGCTTGAAGGAGATGTATCTTGCTGATCATGAATTTTCCGAACCATATGAGAAATGTACAAGTGGGAAAGGATGGGAAAAATATCATGTGCATGATGGATTCTTGTTTAGAGCTAACAAGTTGTGTGTTCCAAATTCTTCTGTTAGACTCTTCTTGTTGCAGGAAGCTCATGCAGGAGGACTGATGGGTCACTTTGGATGGAAAAAGACCTACGAGCTGCTGGCCGATCATTTCTATTGGCCAAAGATGAGAAGGGATGTGGAGAGATATGTGCAACGCTGCAACACTTGCCACAAAGCTAAGTCAAAACTGAAATCCCATGGTTTATATACTCCATTACCTGTTCCTAGTGTACCTTGGGAAGACATTAGCATGGACTTTGTTTTGGGTTTACCTCAGACAAAGAGGAGGATGGATTCCATTTTTGTAGTGGTTGATAGATTTTCCAAGATGTCACATTTTATACCCTGTCATAAAAGCAATGATGCTTCCCATGTAGCCTCTTTATTTTTCAGGGAAATTGTGAGATTACATGGCATGCCAAGAACAATTGTTTCCGATCGTGATGCAAAGTTCATGAGTTACTTTTGGAAGACGTTATGGGCAAAGCTTGGAACAAAGTTGCTGTTTTCGACAACTTGTCATCCGCAAACAGATGGACAAACAGAAGTGGTGAATAGGACACTCTCCATGTTGCTGCGGACAATGATCAAGAAGAACTTGAGAGAGTGGGAAGAATGCTTGCCGCATGTGGAATTTGCTTATAACAGGGCTATCCACTCCACTACGAACATGTGTCCTTTTGAAGTTGTTTATGGATTCAAACCAATTGCTCCTATAGATTTGTTGCCGCTGCCATTGCAAGAAAGGAGTAACATGGAAGCCTCTCAGCGTGCTGCATATATAAAGAAGATACATGAGAAAACGAAGGAAGAAATCGAGAAGAAAACCAAGTACTATGCTGAGAAGGCAAACAAGAACAGAAAGAAGATGATATTCAAACCCGGCGATTTAGTTTGGATACATCTACGCAAGGAGTGTTTTCCTGAGAAACGCAAATCAAAGCTGATGCCACGAGGAGATGGGCCATTCAAAGTTTTGGCCAAAGTCAATGACAATGCATACAAGATTGAGCTTCCTGGAGACTATGGTGTTAGCACGACATTCAATGTTGCTGATCTCACACCGTTCTTTGGCTCGGAAGAATCAGAGTCGAGGACGACTCCTTGTCAAGAGGGGGAGGATGATGAGGTCATCCCAGCACGTGTTGCACCTTCGCATGTAGACCAAAGATCTGATCAAGAATACAATGGACCGATCACTCGACGTCGTGCAAAGAATCTACAACAAGAGGTGACTTCACTCCTTGCTGAAATTGACATTACAAATGATGAGAATTTTATACTACCTAACAGTTCTCCACTTTTGCTACTTAGGTTCACATACGAGGAGATAGAAGACGGTCCAGCTAAGAAGGCCTATGTGGAGGACATGGAGGATAAGGAAGATTGCGTGGAGGCAAACATGGGTGCTGCCCAAAGTTGAGACGTGTCATGTGACAAGTACTGTAACTTTCACAAGTCGTACGACGCAATATTTTGACGTTTCTGGATGCATAATTCACATGGATGGAAAGCTTATGGAGTCTACTTTCCAACGCAACAAACGGCTCGTCTTTTGGACTTCCCAATTAGGAGTAATCACCATTTTAGTGCTGGCTGCACAGAAGTCAAACAGCCGCGCGCGAATTACTTCGTGGTGACCTTTCAGCTAGCTTATCTTCAGATTCTTAAAGAGTCTTTTCTCACCTAACTAGAAGGGTTGTTCTCTAGTATGAATATCCACTATGTATTGTGTTAAGGGGAATTATTTTTGGAGAAGCAAATACCAATCCCTTTTGTTCAGCTGTGTGCTAACAATTTCCGAGAGTGATCTCTACCCCTTTGCTCTTGTGATTTCCTCGCGAAATTACAGAAGCGGTCGCATCATCGACTCCCAATCGGTGCTCCTGCTCCGTTTGATTGCAGGTTGTGTTGGTTGGTTTCATAAGAGTGTGGTTGGACGAATCCTCGATTCAGGTTGCCGTATTGCGACGGTGGTTGGCTTCGAGTTTTATTTGTCAGGTTGCACTAGTTATCTTGGCTGTTTTCAGTAAGTTATCGTGTTCATGATCCTACGCCGTGAAGATCAGGACCAATGGACGCATCAGGAAGTTTCTTGAGGCTAGAAATGATAAGTGTCCCGGGCTGGAGCGTTCCCTACCTATTTATAAGAGACGGAGGGGGCCTGGATGAGTGCCACGTGTCCTTGGCCTCATCTGGGCCGTGAATTCAAAATGTCACACATAGACCAAGGAGCCGCACAAGAACAAAAACGTTGTGAGTGCATACGTGAACCGAGGGTCCGTGCGGGAAATTGGCCCGGGAGCCAAAGCATCACGCACCCCGAGACGCATCCTAGGAGGCGAAACGTCACCCGGTGAGTTCTACTCCTACCCTCCGGGGCCACTTTGAGTCCCCGGGGGTCTGGGGGGCTGCTGTTGGGGGTAGTCCCAGTGGGAACCTCCCGTGGAAAGTCTCGGAGGGCTCCCAGGAAAAGTCCCAGAGGGTTCCCGTGGAAAGCCACGGACGCCTCCCGTGGAAAGTCCCGGAGGGCTCCCGTGAAAAGTCCCGAAGGGCTCTCGTGGAAAGCCGGACGCCTCCCATGGAAAGACACAGACGCCTCCCAGGAAAAGTCCTGGAGAGCTCCCGTGAAAAGTCCCTGAGGGCTCCCGTAGAGAGCCACAAACGCCTCCCAGGGAATGTGGGTGACGTTGGGGCCGCCTTGGGGACTAGCGAGGACACATGTCAAGCATCCAAGCCCTTCGCCAGATGAAAAGACAGTGGCGCCCCTCGATCCAGCGGTCGTAGCTAGGGCTTTTAGTCATTTTTCTTCTTTTGGGGCCTATATATACCCCCTTGTATCTCATTTGTAAGCAAGACTCAATTCATTTTACACATTCAAAGCAACAGGCATCCCTTGGAGACCTCTCTCCCCGAGAGAGAACCTCCCTAGCAGATTTGTGTCTGGGGGGTGCGGACAGGACTAGGGTCCCAACCTGGACCCAAACCTGTACAAACTCTCTATGTCAATCTCTGTGCTTGCCCAACAGGAGGTGACCGATCGCACGGTCAACTCACCTCGCTGTACATGTGTTACACACATCCAAAAATCTGCCGGGGCATTTTTAATACCACGATAGTTGGCGTCGTCCGTGGGGATACCATGACGATTCACCATGGCTCCCCTGAGAACGAGATTTTTTACCTCTCTATGGTCTCAGGTACCCAAGAGAGAGACAATGGAATAGTCCAAGATGTTTTGGACATAGCCCATTCCATGGTCTCATTCAGTGATGTCGCGGGGATTGTGGTCTTTAGATATCCAAAAATACAGAAGTCACAGAGACTATGGTCTCACATATACCCACGAATACCGTGGACATGGAGACATTTTCCCGTGGTCACTGTCGACGATTGGGAGTTGAATCCCTAGTCGATCTTATGCAAATTTAGTTGTGTAGGAAGTGGAGACCTTCTGAGACACTCACTAGGTAAGTTAAGACAATTAAGTGCTGGAGACACAGAAAATTATACAGGTTCAGGCCCTCAAGGATTTGAGTAATAACCCTACATCCTGTGTTGTTTTCATTATGTATGTAAATGATTACAGAGGATGGAAATTGTTACAAAGAAAGCTAACAATCTCTTTATCTGTGCCTATGTATCTCTGTCTTCTGGTTTGTTGTTCTTTTCCAGTATGATTGTTTCCCTTTTATAGTGATCGAAAGGGTGTCAACATGGAGCAGTTTTGGGAGGTTTAGATGGTTGTCAATATGCAGTTTCCAGGTAACTGCATATCTTAACTCCCTCGTGGTTATCTTCACAAATGTGGGAGAGGAAGTTATCTTAGCCTGAACAATGACTGGAAGACTCAGCCACTACTTAGGTTAGACATGACTCTCTTGATTCTATGGTCGCGCATAGACTGCGACCATAGGTCAGTACCAAGGTCATCATTAGTCATGCGACCTTCTGGTCCTAAGGAAACTGAGCTCTACAACCATGGAGCCATATATCATATCTGAAATATACTAAACATGATATTTAATAAACAAATGACTAGCCCAAGTGATATTCATCGTCAGTCGCCCGGGTCGTGGAGGACATAAAGATAGTTGTGTTTTGTCATAGTTAATACACGACCTTGACTTACTAAAGAGTTAAAACATCCAATGGTTATATGGTTAGCCTTATTCAATCATATATAGTAGTTGAGCCTATTTTACCACTACCGCCACCTGTATGTTTCAGCTCCTTAAGTTCCTTGTAACCGACAAGAAGGTGAAAGTGCAATCATAACCGGACGTAATTGCACATTATGGTCGGTGCACGTCTGCCTCTCAGTGACTCTTCAAATCCCGTAACCGACGACTGGCAATGAGCTATAAAAGGAGGATCGCCAGAGAGATCAAAAAAGCAAGCGAGAGATTCAAGACACAATCCTTTAGAACTAGACACAATAGATCAATATACACTGTAAGCTAAAGAGCACAAGATTGTTTTTAGATGATCTAAGAACATCCTTGGTTCTCTTCTTGTAACCCTCAATTTACATAGTGAAATCCCAATAGGAAGTAGTGTTATTACTCACCATCAGAGGGCTCGAACCTGTATAAATTTCTTTCTTCCTTTGACATAGATACCATAATTTACCTGAGCTTCACCTTAGATTGGCTTCACATTTCCCTATAATATTTTACATAAGTTCAACTAAGGACCGGAGTTCCAATTGTCAACAATTGGTGCCCACCGTGGTGCCCATTTCAAGGTGTCTTTCTTCATCAGGAATTTTGGTAAGCCATGTCCGGAGTTTATGATTCCGAAAATGATTTTGATCTTGCAGATTATGTTGATCTTAACATGGAGGATGAGACTCTCTACATGGAAGAAAATGAAGTTCCCTCAGAGCCTACTGCTGAGTATCCTCAGGACTTGACCCATGATCAAGAACCTAAACAGGCTGTACGTTCACCTTCTGTGAGTCCTACCACATCAAATGGTGAATATGTGCCAAAACCCATTATCCCATATGATGCGGGAGATGGGGACTTTGAGTTCAGTCTGGAAGGTTTTGCTCCAGAGAACTTAAATTCTATCTTTGATTTTGAGTTTGAATCCGATGAGGAGATGCTCTCCCCGTCTACGAACTCAGTTCCTAGGAGATCGCTGTACTTTTTGAGGAGACCACCCCTGAGCAACGTGCTGCCATGGAGGAAGAAGAACACAAGCAAGAAGAAGATGCAGCTCGTGAGCGCGAAGGCAGAGGTTTGTAAGGTCACAGAGCAAGCTCTGCAACTTGTGCAAGCTCGCCATGATACCACAACTTGCAACCTGGCCCCTGGAACCTCTCGTCCGTGACATCATCATGGTCGCAGGCGGGACCAAACTCCTTCATCGGCTCCAGCCTGTTCTCCAATGGACAAAGTTACTGTAACTCCCATGGCACCCAGAAGGAGCACACAGGAGCGTATTCGTGTGATTGCAGATACTCTTCGCAATCCTCCTTCTGATTTGGCAAATGATGACAGAATTCTATTTACAAGGATTTTGGCGAACAACCTCGATGAGGTAGCAACTGTTGTGACTCCAACATCATCCTCGAGATCAGCAAGTCGTTCTCATGAACGGGACAGTTATCACTCGAGCCAAGAGCATTCCCGTGGACACACACCATTGGCCCGGTATCATAAAACCAAGCGTACAGGTAATTCTAGTGACCTTCGTCATGAGCCAGTACATTCACAATTAGGGTCGCGAGTAGATTCTTCTCGCGATCGTAATCATGAACCGGTGTGTTCGTGCTTGGGGACACAGATTAATTCATTTCACGACCATGATGGAGGTCATGAGGAACAGCAGCCATGTCCTTCATATGTAGGTTGCAAGGCTTTTTCGCTAGGATTACGTGCGGTAATCTGGCTAGATAAATTTATACCCGGAACAATCGAGCGGTTCGATGGGGCCAAAAATCCTTCCGAATTTCTACAGATTTACATTAGTACCATCCAAGCGACTGGTGGTGATGAACGAGTTATGGCAAACTATTGGCTGACTGTTATGGAAGGTCCGGCACGGACCTGGCTGTTTAATCAGCTTGAAGGATCCATTTACAATTGGGAAATTGTAACACCCTGGTTTTGGGGGTGAAAAGTTTTTGCATAAAATCCTGCATGCATGTATCCCTATAGTTGTAGCCAAATCAGCTGAACCCTAATCTCTCCCAAACCCTAAAAATCTCCAAATCTATTCTCTAGATCCAGATCAAGATCTGACCATCCAGATTTAACCTACCAGTTATTCTGAAGATAAAAGTCTTCAGGAGCCAGATTGAATTCTAACCCTAACTCCCAGTATCTAAGTCTCTTTCTGTTTTCGAAAACAGGAAATTCAGATTTACCCTAAGTACCCTAGTTTCCAAATAACTGAGTTATCATGATCTAACCCTATCCAGACTCAAGTATCTTTTGGAATATGTTCCTAAGTATATCCTCAACTTACTTCAAAAAGTTGGGAACCAGATTGTTTCATCTAAGTACTTTTCGCAGTTTAGTCCAAATTTTACTGCGAATAAGTCCTTTTCAGTTTACCTGGAAGCCTTAAAAGGCTAAAATTCACGAATCAGCTCCAAATCCAGAATTTCTTTAGGGAACACCTCCCAAATACTATTTGATACAGATTTCCCTTCTGATTAAACTTCAAAATCTCACCCTAATTACCAGAATTTGAGATTGACAAAATCCAGATCTATTTCACCCTAATTTTACCCTATTTTCGAAAATAGGTGAAATCCCTCAAACCTTATCAAATTTTCTCCAGATTTGAGCTAAATGAGTATTAATAGAAATATTATACTCATCCATGAAATCAAATTCCAAATTAAACCTCTTTAAAACCATATTTACAAATCAGTCCAGTGTTCAACCGAAATCATCACAATTATACCCCTGGATTTGACCTCACCTCAGTTCACGACCAGAACCTGTGCAATCGGCCAGCTCTACTATTTTCGACCTCGAGCTGCTGTCTTTGCTTCGACCACGACCTGGAACAGCGCAAGAGCACGGAAGCCTTCGACCTCAAGCGCGCCACTGCTGGTTGCTTCGCCTGCTGCCACGTGTGTGCTCGGCGTTGGCCACTGTGGATCTTCCCCGGCGCAACTCGCAGCCAGCTGTTTCTCCCGTTTGCACGCTACCGGCAACGGCTCCAGCAGGAAAGCTTAGCCACGTGGAGAACTCGCCGCGGCCAGCCGTTAGCTCACCTTCTCATCACCTGCAAAAGCTCTCACGGCCGCTAAACCAGTCCCCTCGACGCCAGCTCGCCGTGAAGTCGCAATCCAGTCTTTTCCTTGCCGGCTTCAACTTCCCGTGCACTTCTAGCCGTTGCAACACCTCCAAATCCTCTATAAATAGTCCCTGGTCTCAGTGAAACACCACACACCCACCAGAAACACCTCAGTTCTCAAACTCGCCGTCTTCTTCTTCTTCCCCGGTGAGCAGCAAAGGGAGCTTCGGTGCCAAGCTTCTCCACTGCTTCCTACTTCGATCCAACACCCCCAGTGAGCTTCTCTCATCTCCCTCATGCTTCTCAAGCTTGGAATTTAGTTCAAATGCTTTCTGTCACCGGCAATCACCGTGTTTCATCTAGAACTCCGGTGAGCAATTAACCCTCACCTAAATTGAATTGATCTTCGAGCCAGTAGTGAAAGATGCTTAGAATAGCTCACTTAAGACCCCTGAGCTATTGGTTTGAACAAATTCGTTGTAAAACAAAAACCCCCAATTTCCAGCCATGAGCACGAACTTGTACTTACTGATTTAGCTTCTCTGTTGAGCAATCTGTTAATCTAACTTCACCAATGCATTTCTAGTACCCTGAGTACCATACACAAGCAAGGAATTGAGTTCAATCACTTTAAATCAGAAATGCCCAAATCAGATTTGAGTTCATCTTTTCTCCAGCTAGTATCTTCCAAATCCAGCCGATCCAGCCCTAGCCACTTTGCCATTTAGATGTTTTGGACCATTCTGAGCAACTTTGTCTTCTATCATGACTTCTAATTCGGCCTAGATTGTGAGATATAGCTATGCCCTAGTTACTGCACTGTTTATGTTGCATGTGCTCCAGGCCAGTCAACTTCTTGCCGATTTTCATCACTTTCCGGCCATCTCCTGCCCTAGATCCTGTTGAGACATTTGTTCCTGTTACAAATGTCTAACTACCAGACAAAGTGGTGCATCATTTGGAGCCCTAGATCAAAAGTTATGGCAAACCCTAGTTTCTGGCCATGTCAACTCTATGTCAAACTATGCCAGTCAGTGGCATTAGCCCTGTTCACCCACCTCTGGTCATGCAAACCAAAAACTACCTTGTCAAACAATTGCCTCACTACCTTGTGCATCATATGCTTAAATCAAAACCCATTTTGGCCACTAGAAACTGTTCAAACCATGTCAATGCCATTCTTGGGCATTGTCAACCTATGTCAGCCAATGGCATTGGGCCAGTTTGACCCCTTCTGGGTATGCAAACTGAACATAACTTTGTCCCTTAGACTCCTGATGTTGTGACCTACATTTTATCCTACTGTCACAACTTGACTTGAGCCCTCTATCATCCATCGACCCTATATCGATGCCTTGAACCGAATGTCGACCTAAAGACGTTCGCTGTTTTTGAGCGAACCAGCCGCAGCCTTGATATCATTCTGATATTTTGGGACATTTGGAACCTTGTAAACCCTTGACAACTAATCTTAACCCTGGTTTCCATAGTTTAACCCTAACGGCTTCCCAGAATCCAAATCTTGTGTCGCCGAGACACCTTCACCTCGCATTATCGTATATAGTAGAATAGTAAGAGTAGGATTGATTGTAATGCCTGTTTGCTTGTTTGATTCTTGTTCAGAGCAAGAGTCTGAGTTCGAAGACTTCGTCGCAGACCCGACATCAACTGCTATTTCTTACGACGCGGAAGGCAAGTCATATTCTTGAACATCTTGAACCTATATTTTATGAATTGCTAGAATATACCTTGATTATAAAATAATAATATTGCATGAGAAAGATTGAGAATAGTTGAATTATGAAATGGCAGCATCAGGCTGATGCCTGTGAAATGTGAATTGATCAAATAATGAGCCATGAACTAATATATTATGTATATTTATATTCATGAAATAAAACCCCTAGCCGTGACCAGTATTTTGGTATGGAATGGTGAAAGCACTGGAGGTGCTTGGTCGCACAGGATGTGCCAGCACTGGAAGTGCATGGATTATGGTATGATCTGGTCACTGGCATATAAGGACTAGAACCTTGTGTTGTGCGTCTAGTGGCATGATTAACGTGCCGACCGCAAGCCTGGTATGGGACAGGCCTGAACAAGTAGTATGTGGATCACACATGAAACCCCTATATGACAAACTCACGATTAAACACGGGGTGCGCTCCAACACATATCACAGGATGTGATCATGCACGCTGACCCTGAGGGGAAGATGCCAATTTAGTGGGGGTTGTGAAACCCTGCCACAACTGTGGTTTGCGTGAAGAAAACCACGGGGTCTGGGGTGAATTGTGTGTGAAACATGGCAAAAGTTCTTGTTATCTCCACCTTGCCGCTCACAGTATGAAGTGAGTCAGGGGTCCAATCCTTGTGATAGGAAGGGCATGAAAGTGGATATATCTTGCGGGTAAATTGGTACCCCTCTGCAGAGTTAAAAATGTATTCGAATACTTCGTGCTCCCGAGTTTTAGGAGTATGCCGCGGTGGATTAAATCCACGGGGTGTGACACAAGTATTGTTTTATAAATTAAAATTTGTTAGTTCAAGATTACCCAAATGACATGTGTTATCATGATAAGGGGTGCTGCCGTGGGCTGTCATGTGTTGACGTGTTGCGGTAGTACCATAATTTAGTGATCATATGATAACTAAGAGGCATGTGGATTGTGCCCTAAGTATATGAAATGCTGCCATGAGCATGAGATTTCAAAAGCTTGGAAGAAAAGTATTTTTGGAAAACCCTCTCACTTCTTTTCCCTCAATAGCATAGGATCATGTCATCTCTAGTATACGTATCTCTACTCTTACCTATGACTTGCTGAGTACGTAAGTGCTCACCCTTGCAACTTATCAACAATAGATGGAGTGCTACAATACCAAGACGAAGGCTTGGAAGATTTCGTGGATCCAGAAGGAAGAGAGCCAGTTCTGCCAGAATCCTGAAGTGTGCTGTTCTGCTGTCAACTTCTTACGACTGTGGGGGTTTTGCCTAGCTTCCGCCAAGTAGTTGTCTTTTTGTTTTAATTAGACCATTTGTGCCGTGAAGGCATTGTATTACTCTTTTATTGTACCAGGCCAGCAGGCCATACTGTTTATCAATGATATTTTGTAAGTTACTCTGTTGCAATGAACTCCTGTGCTTGACTTATCCTGGGAAGTCAGTGGTATGTATGTATGAGGCCAGCTGCAGCGAGCTAGGTCTCCACGGGAGTAGTTGTGGTACCCTGTGCGGGGCGCGACAGAAATGTTTTGTGATGCAATCCTCAACAATTTCCAAAATTGTCATCAAAAGCCTGGCAACGCAGATGATCTCCATCACTTGCACCAAACTTGTACAGAAACTCTTTGCCAATTTGTCAAACGATTTGTGGGGGTAAGAAATACTATTCCCAACATTTCTAACAGCTCCGTCATTAGGGCATTTAAACATGCCATTCGATATTGAAGATTTGCCGAAGATTTGGTCATTCATCCACCACAATCAGTTGTGGATCTCTTCGACATGGCTGATCGTTATTCCGACGCGGCTAAGGCCGTTGAATAGAATAAGATGGTGGATAAGGGAAATTTGCCGCCTGAACCAAGTCTCAAGGCCGACAAGAAGGATGATTTACGCAAGAAACCTAAGTCATCCGCGGGCGGGAAATCAAAAAAGGTGAAGAAAGCCAGAACCAGCCAATTCTGAGGGGTCACCATTGATAGAGATATGCCCTAAAGACAATCATGGAGAGATTGTATCATGATATGTTTATGAATTATTATGAATAACATGTTATTGCATTCCTTGAATAAAGTATTACTTTTATTGATCAAACAAGTATGTGACTTGTTCGTAGAACTCTTTATTATGATATATGAATTGTCGGCATTATCAGTAATACTTATTCTAAACATCCCTGACTTTCGACATTACATGGAATAATAATGCAAGATAAGCCAGCACAATCATTGATTGATAGTCAAGTTTTACGGACCATGGATATGAGATATCAAGTCAATGTCGTGGAGACATGTTGGAGAACTTGTTGGTTGGACTCACCCATCTTGAGACACTGTTGAGTTTTTATGTGTCATCAGTTTGTTTCTAATAGTTATTTTGGATTATCTTTAGACCTGAGATCATCATGGTTTCATACATGCGTAGTAGCATACTTGGTGTCATCAACCGCTACTTTTAACTGAGTAGTCATAAAGGTGACATACAGTATGTTATGTGTTGGATCTAGGTAGATCTTAGTATCTAGGTTTTGATGATTAATGACGTTTTGGATAAATCCATGATGATTAAAGTTAATATGAAGATATCAGATTTGATGATTAAATGACAATTTATATAAATCCTGATTTAGCACAAGTAAATTGAATTGATTATCGGTAAACCCTGAATTGGATGTTTTCCTCGATTGCGGGTTTGATATTGATGCATATGTAGAGGATGAGCTCGGTGGTTGCATCAAGCTTATGCTAATTGATTGATCAAGATGTTATATGTTAAATTTTGAGGTTGATGACTTCAGTTGTGGATTTGATATCGATGCACATGTTGAGGGAGAGCTCAGGATGATTAGTTATCCATGTCTGTGCAAAAGGTTGATGACTCCATGTTCTGGATTTGATATCTCTATGTATGATTGAGAGAGAGCTCGTGATGTTAGTCATCCATATTGATTGATATCATAACTTGAGTAGTATGGATCGTGTGCGTATTTCTTGTATCATATATGGATCTATATGATTGTGAGATTCATCCATTACTCATTTGTTGTTCAATTGAAATTGGTTTTGTCATTTCACCGAAGAAAGAAATTGTTGAGTGAACTCCTGTGTGGAGTGATTTATCTGGTGGTGATTAATGACGAACTGCAAATGAGACTAACGTTTGCGCATTGAGTGTATATGTTCTAGTCTCAGAATGATTGCAGGATGAAAACAAGCAAGGGCGTGAAGAGGATGAAGACAATATGAGACATCCCGAGCAAGGTCAAGCTTAGCGAGGACGAGCTTTGCGAGGACAGGCGTCGAGATGTTGAGCTTTGCGTGGTCAAGCTTAACGAGATCGAGCTTTGCGATGACGAGTGTCGAGCGGTCGAACTTCACGAGGTCGAACTTCACCTAAGGTAAAATCCAAGATTAAGGATTGTTTTCTTAGGGTTTTACCGGTCTCGGTGTTTGGAGACAGACCGGGTTGATAGGTTTCTTTTTACTAGTTTGACCGTACTATTAAGAGGGGTCGGAAACTAGTAGCTTGAATCTATCTAGTGCGGAAGCTCAGATGCATTCATATCATCTTGCACTAGTGTCTTGCATTACTAGTGAGTCTAAGTGTAGTTCATGTGTATTAGATTAAATGTTTTGAAAACTGCACTTAGTCGTGATCGCCAGCTGTTTAAATTGGTTTATTTATCTAGAGCTGGTTGTGGTCGTATTTGCATGTTCTGATCGTATCAGTGTTGATACGTGGTCGTGGTCGTGTCGCTTGTTTGGCGGCTTTCTGTTTAGGGTTTGGGCGTGGTCGTAGGAGTTCGGGCTGGTCGTACCAGTCTTCGACTCGCTTGCGTACGCTCGACCAAACCCTATCGACCACCTGTTTTCGATCGGATGTCAAGACCTGTGTGGTCGTGGTCGTTGCCAAGTAACACAAATCACATCCGCGAGAAAACGGCAAATCCGTATGTGCAAATACTTTAAAATTGCATTTGAGATGATTTTGGCTTGGACATTTTGACAGTAGGAAAGTTTCTGAATTTTCTAAAAGTTTCTAGACCTTTCTAGGTCTTGCTCCTGTTGACAAAATTGTAGAGCTCTGAGTTATCTTTCCAACAAGCCAAAAATCATCTCAATCGGATCTCTGGATCAAAAGTTATGGTTGTTTTACTGTCAGTGTGCAGTGGCCGGACAAATGCATCTGTCCGGGGCTATTTGTCTGAACTGGCCGGACATTGTCCGGCCAGTACAAATTTTTTGAGCCGAAAAATGGAACAGACAAATGCATCCGTCCGGAGCTATTTGTCCGTTATGGGCGGACTTTGTCCGAAATGGCCGGACATTGTCCGGCCTGTACAAGTTTTTTGAGCTGAGAGTTAACAGAGACATATCCATCTGTCCGGACAAATGATATCCGTCCGGCCTTCACAAATTTCGCCCAACGGTCACTGACACATTTGCAACGGCTGAAATTTTTGTACTGGCCGGACAGTGTCTGAAGTGGCCGGACAATGTCCGGCCTGTACAACTTTTGGCCCGGTTTCTTGCAAACGGCTAGTTTTTCTTTGAGGCTATAAATACTTCATGTATGGCATCATTTGTGGGTGCTCAAAGAGTTCATTCTTCAGCTGAAAACCTAGCCAATTGATTTGCATTTGAGTTATTACATTTAGAGGCTAGAGTTGAGCCCAAATCTTGAGTAGATTTGAGAGAGAGCTTGAGGGAGATTGTGTGAGTGTTTAGTGCACTTCATCTCCATTAGATTGCTAGTGCTAGAGTGTTGAGCATCTCATTTGCATCATTGAGCTTCTAGCACTTGGTTGATTCAAGTGAAAGCGCATCCGGCTTGTTACTCTTGGCGATCGCCTTCGCCTAGACAGTGCCGGAGGAGAGCCGAGATCTCTCCAATTGAAGTTTGTCGGAGAGGCCGGCAAAAGATTGTGAAAGGTGTGGTGCTCGCCTATCCGGTGTGGAGAAGAGCAACCCTAGTGAGATATCCTTCGTGGATATAGAAGTGAGGCTCCGAGAGAGCGCTTCAACGAGGAGTAGGGGAGACCGGGCGAGTCTCCGAGACCTCGGTAAAAATATTGTGTCAATTGCATAATTCTTATTTGCTTTATATTCATCTTGACACAATTGCTTATATCACTATTGTTGCATGTATTGTTAAATATCTCATATGGTTGAATGCAACTAGTTGATTGAATTGTTTTAAGCCTCATTGTATAATTTAGGTCTCTCAATTATTCTTTAAAATTGCTTAATTGAAAAGAAATTTTAAAAGCCTCCTAATCACCCCCCCTCTAGTCGGCATCCTTGATCCTACATTATGAACCATGTGGTTGAAAGTGAAAGGTTGAGAAGGAATTTTCTCCTCTCATATCTTGAGAGAGATATCTTTGGGCCCCTTGATGTAATTGAACTAACAAAGTGCATAGCTGTGCCGAATATAGTGGAGAGTCAACTACGAAAAGATTAGTCCATTACAAGATCAAGAAAGGACCGAGCTATTCAAGGATGACACATTTCTCACCTTGAGTTCGATCTGGTATTGTGAGACAAAGAGATAATCCATGATAAGTTGTATAGGTTCGTCGGATATGATCTTCGTGTACATGTGGGTAATCATAATGTCTTGCTAGGGACCGCTTATGACTTGTGACTCGGGTAGTTGTTTCCGGTCACGGCCAAATATACAAGAACCTACAGGGTCACACACTTAATGGGTTGGAGCATTAATTCGGATGGGATCTGAAACGGGTCCCCCATTGGTAATGGGTTTACCATTAGGATTAGGGTTCACATTTCAGTAGGACTTATCTACTGGGCCCTGGATTAGGGATCACATTTGAGTAGGACTTATCTGCAAGGCCCTATAAAAGGAGGTGCGGTGGGCATGCATCTATCATCTGATCTATTCTGGCTGCCACCACCATCCACAAGATAGATCCCGTAAAACCCTAGCCGCGTACACTAGTGCTAGCACACGAACATGCGGTGCTCCTTCCCCATATGTGTGGACTTCCGTAGAGGTGCGGCTGTTATTACTGCACTGTTGGTCACGATCCGGTTGCGACATCGACTCTTCTTCCGCTGCTGCGTTGTCGCATCCGCGTGTCTAGTGGTAAATCTATTGATCTATGATCTATTGCTTGCAAGCTTCTTGGGATTTCGGGTAAAAGATTTTGAAATTGCTCTAGAGTAGCAAGCCCGTTATCCAATAGGGGTATCAGAGCCTCCTTGTATAGCATAGATCTTGTTTAATAGATTAGACCTTTTAATAATTATTAACAACATGTTAAGTCTGGATTGATAGATTAGATCTATTAATAATTGTTAACAACATATTAGATCTGGTTTGAAAGATTAGATCTATTAATAATTGTTGATAACATGTTAGATCAGAATTAATCGAATTAGATCTGTTGGTGTTTCATGTGATGAAACATATTCTGACCTATGATAGATGTGGTCTATCACTTTCGGCGGAATCGTAGAAGATGATATCTGATAACGTGGATTTGTTAAATTGACGTGATCAATTTTACATGAGTCCATATCTAATCCGGTTGCTACTATGAATCCTTGCACGGGCCAGTGGGAGGTGGTGTAAAGACTAGCATTGTAGTGACAAGATCGGAGACCAGGATTTCTTTTAGATTGGATCTAAAAGATTTGGTACATCTTTAAAAATATCATCTCGGGGATTAATGGAAATCTTAACTAATTAGATTGGTTCAGCAGTTGGGCTAATATGATCAATCCAACAAGATTTTCTATGGACAGATATGCCGATTCATACTGAAAATCGTCAAAAATTTCCATTGTAGGCTTTTATTGTTTTAGGCCACTAAGGTGCATGACAGGATGGGATTCTTTTCCTAACTTGTTTTTGTAGGAATTTGTATGAGAAATATGGCCCTTATGCATGTTTATGTGATGTGATCATGTAATTAGCACGATCTGCGAATCGTGTTTTTCGACCATGGTTGAGGTGGTCATCTCTTTTTGTATAACGGCCTGCGTGCCGACATGTGTGATGATTGGCACTCTCATGTAAATTCATATCTAGATATTAGTGTACTAGCTTGGAACTCACTCTAGGATTTGTCAAGCATGGTGGACTGGACCCATGAAGATGGAGATGGAGATCACCATATTAAAGGGCCATACTATCTCATAGATTGATTAGATCATCTAACTGATAGTTATTTTCGTGCATATGGATGATTTGCCATGTTTTCTGTGCATAAAGATTATACTTGACAACCAGAAGCTGTTAACTGTGGTGTCTAAGGAAAGAAAACATCATAAGGTTTTTCTTAATAAGTCCCGCTTAGCGGAACGCTTTCCTTCATGGTGTGAGCGAAAACAGTCGCGGTCTTTCCTGGCCAAGGTTACTGCCAACGGAAGTTAAATATAGTCGCAGTTGCGCCTGTTAGATCGTCTAGTTGATGATTATTTTGATTGTTGCTTGAAAGTCCTGAACATTGTTAAATCCCTAAAATTAAGTTTTGATGCCCTTTTCAATTGCTGCAACTATCAAAGCCTTGATCGTTATTTGGTAGGCTTGACAAATCAAGGTGCCATTAAGTTCTGTTGGCAGTAACCTTGGCCAGGAAAGACCGCGACTGTTAAGATTTCCATTAATCCCCGAGAGTTTATCAATAGACATGATGTGAAAATATGCAAAGTAAATATAGACTTCAATGTGGCAGATCCTTTGACGAAGCCTCTTCCGCTACCAAAGCATGAGGCGCACACTAGAGCATGGGTAATCGATTCCTATATGATTGACTCTAGTGTAAGTGGAGATTGATAGAGATATGCCCTAGAGCAATGGGTATTCGATACCTATATGATTGACTCTAGTGCGAGTGGGAGATTTATAGAGATATTGCCCTAGAGGCAATCATGGAGATGATTGTATCATGATATATTTATGAATTGTTACGAATAAAATGTTATTGCATTCCTTGAATAAAGTATTACTTTTATTGATCAAACAAGTATCTGACTTGTTCGTGGAACACTTTATTATAATATATGAATTGTCGACATTATTAGTAATACTTATTCTAAACATTTCTGACTTTTGGCATTACATGGAATAATAATGCAAGATAAGTTAGCACGATCATTGATTGATATTCAAGTTTCACGGACCATGGATATGAGTATCAAGTCAATGTCGTGGACACATGCTGGAGAACATGTTGGCTGGATTGACCCATCTTGAAATACTGTTGAGTTTTTATGTGTCATCAGTTTGTTTCTAACAGTTATTTTGGTTTATCTTTAGACTTGAGATCATCATGGTTTCAAACATGCGTAGTAGCATACTTGGTGTCATCAACTGCTACTTTTAACTGAGTAGTCATAAAGGTGACATGCCGATATGTTATGAACCATGTGGTTGAAAGTGAATGGTCGAGAAGGAATTTACTCCTCTCATATCTTGAGAGAGATATCTCTGGGCCCCTTGATGTAATTGGACTAAGAAAGTGCATGGCCATGCCGAATATAGTTGAGAGTCAACTACGGAAAGGTTACTCCATTACAAGATCAAGAAAGGACCGAGCTATTAAAGGATAAGACGTTTCTCACTTTGAGTTCGATCTAGTATCATGCGGCAAAGAGATAATCCATGATAAGTTGTATACGTTCGTCGGATATGATCTTTGTGTACATGTGGGTAATCATAATGTCTTGCTAGGGACCGCTTATGCCTTGTGACTCAGGAAGTTGTTTCCGGTCATGGCCAAATATACATGAACCTACAGGGTCACACACTGAACAGGTTGGAGCATTAATTCGGATGGGATCTGAAACAGGTCCCCTATTGGTAATGGGTTTACCATTAGGATTAGGGTTCGCATTTCAGTAGGACTTATCTGCAAGGCCCTGGATTAGGGATCACATTTGAGTAGGACTGATCTGCGAGGCCCTATAAAAGGAGGCGGTGGGGATGCATCTATCATCTAATCTCTTCTGGCTGCCACCACCATCGACGAGATATATCTCATAAAAGCCTAGCCGCGTGCGCTGGTGCTAGGACACGAACACGCGGTGCTCCTTCCTCGGACGTATGGACTTCCGTAGAGGTGTGACTGTTATTACTGCACTATTGGTCACGATCCGGTTGCGACATCGACTCTTCTTCCGCTATTGCGTTGTCGCATCTGCCCGTCTAGTGGTAAATCTCTTGATCTATGATCTATTGCTTGCAAACTTCTTGGGATTTTGGGTAAAAGATTTTGAAATTGCGCTAGAGTAGCGAGCCTGTTATCCTACAACCGTCATCGACAAACATCATCAAGGGAAAGGTAAGAAGGTTCCATTTAAAACTAACAAAGTTTCCCCTGCTGGTCACAGCCACCAAGCAAAAAAACAAGTTAAAATGCAGGGATCGAAGAAATGGTGTTCATTCCACAATGTTTCATCACACGATCTTCAGAATTGTCAGACTTGTTTAAAGAAGCTAGATGATTTTTATCAAGGTAAAACTCCTATGCCTACAGTACCAGGTCAAGGACAAACTAGCGGAAACAAAGGCAATAATGTGGATGAGGACATGCCATATCAGGTACCTAACAATCACGTTAATGTTATTTCTGGTGATTCTTCATCTTATTTTTCTAACCATCAGTATAAAAATGTTTGCCATAAGGTAAACAGTACTGAGGTTCTTCTGGGAGAGCCTCAGTTTCCCCAATGGTCGGAGGTTTCCCTAACCTTTAGCCGGGAAGATTTCCCTAAGGGATTGACGTGACCTCGGTGCCTCCCTTTGGTGATATCCCCTACCATTAGTAATGCGAAGGTAGGGCGAGTATTGGTTGATGGAGGAAGTTCGCTCGATCTCCTATTTGCCAAGGCTCTCGACGAGATGCAAATTCCTCGTTCGAAGATAAAGCCAATGGCTCAACCATTTTTTGGGATAATTCCAAGTTCCTCTATATTACCAATTGGACAAATTGTGCTGCCAGTAACACTTGGGGAACTAGCGAATTTTCGAACAGAATTAATTACTTTTGATGTAATTGATTTTGATTCAACTAATAACACCATTTTTGGCAGGCCTTCTCTCACTGAATTTATGGCGGCGACGCATTATGCCTATCAATGTGTTAAGGTCCCAGGTCCTCATAGCGTGATCACAGTTAGGGGCAGCAGCATACGGCCTTAACTTGTGATCGAATTTCCCTAGAACTGGTCGATCAACTTCCTTTACGGGTCAAGGTCGCAACCTCAGCACCAGATGTGGTCAAGGGATCCCCGCGACCAGAAGAGAAACTCAAACATGTTCCCTTATTCCCAGGTGATCCATCTAGAACAGTATGGATTGATCAAATCTGGATGACAAATAGGAACTAGAGCTCATTGCTTTCCTCCAGGCTAACGTGAATGTGTTTGCGTGGAAAACCTCAAACATGCCTGGAGTCCCAAGGGAAGTGATTAAGCATAGGCCAACCATTCGGCTTGGACAATGACCAATAAAGCAAAAACTCAAACGTTTTGCTCCTGATCGGCAAGAAGCTATACATGCGGAGTTAGAGAAACTCTAGAATGCTGGTTTCATTCGTGAGGTCGGCCATCCCGAATGGCTCGCGAATCCGGTCATGGTCCTAAAATCAAACAATAAGTGGCGAATGTGTGTTGATTACACCAATTTGAACAATGCATGCTCGAAGGATGACTTTCCCCTTCGCCGCATCGATCAGTTGATTGATTCCACAGCGGGTTGTGAAATGATGAGTTTCCTGGATGCTTACTCAGGCTACCATCAAATTAGCATGGCAGAAGAAGTGAAGGGAAAACTACCTTCATCACCCCATTTGGCACTTACTGTTACATCAGAATGCCATTTGGGTTCAAGAATGCTAGTTCACGTACCATCACTTGATGCAAAAGACCTTTCTTTCTCAATTAGGGCATAATTTAGAAGCTTATGTTGATGATTTGGTTGTAAAGAGCCTTAAGAGCTCTAGTCATATAGATGATTTAGTTGAAACCTTTTGTAATTTGAATAAGCATGGAATAAAGTTTAATCCTGAAAAGTGCTCTTTTGGGGTTTCTTCAGATAAGCTTTTAGGTTTCATTGTTTGTTCAAGAGGCATTGAGGTTAATCCCGAAAAAATTCGGGCCGTTGAGCAAATGCGATCCCCTTTGACCATGAAGGAAGTGCAAAGCCTGATTGGCCGAATGGCGGCTTTAACTCATTTGATTTTGCGGTTAGGAGAGCTTGGTTTGCCTTTCTTTAAGGTTCTACATAAGCACAATGGATTTCGATGGTCGGATGAAGCCGAAAAGGCCTTTCAAGAAGTGAAAGCATACCTCACCAGTGCTCCAATGTTGGTTTCCCCTATTAAAGGAGAATCATTAATCATCTATTTGGCTACTACCCCTCATGCGGTCAGTGTAGTGTTGGTCGCAGAACAGGAGGGAGTGCAACGACCAGTTTATTATGTAAGTGAAGTGCTTAATGGACCGAAGGCGCAATATCCTGAATTCCAAAACCTCCTTTATGCTCTTTTAATGGCTTATATAAAGATTCTACATTACTTTCAAGCACACATGATTTATGTGCCATCGTCTTTTCTTTTAGGGGACATTCTCCAAAACCCGGAAGTTTCTAGTTGAATTGCGAAGTGGGCAGTTGAACTTGGAGCATTCAATCTTTGTTTTACTACTAGAGTAGCAATCAAATGTGGGACCCTCATTTGAGGAATCCGGTGGCAACCGCCCAGGTGGGTTGCACTCAGAAAAGGTACATTGCAGCTCACAACAACAAGATGCATTATATAAAAATGCGAGTAATTAAAAACACAAGTGCTGATCACAAGGACCAACATTACAATAACTTTGCGCCAAAATGACGCATTTAAATGTTGATACAAATTAAGGAGTTTTCGACACAAGGGTCGGCACAAAATAAAACAACGATAGTAAGCAAAAGAACTTCATCAGTCTTCTTTTTCAGCAGCAGCGGTGTTGTACGGGCCTTTTCCACATCTGACTCCACTTTGGTACATAACCCTCTAACAAGCTGGGTCTTCAGTTTCTTCTTCTTGTTCCACATTGGGTTGAAGACCGTAAGATTCAGGGTCGACGAATCCTTCTTCTAAATTTGTTTGTAAAAGCAAGGGTGAGCACATTGTCCACATGGTGCTCAACAAGTCCCAAATAAGAATGCAAGTATACTTAGATGAGGGGGAATTTCTCAAAGAATAGCTCTTTGGCTTTATATATGTATATCGAATAGATTCTCGCACTTGGTTTTGAAGAAAAGATCTTTACTTTCGAAAGCGGTGCTTTTAAAACCCTAAGCTAAATTCTTAGAAAATGTTGTGTGTGGCGGTCTTCCATGAGTCACCACTTTATTCAAATTTTGTGAAAAACTTTCCAAAAGCTACTTGTGCTGCATCGACGTGAATAGAATCCACACCGCGCAGACTCCATAACCTGGGAGCTCAGAGTATCCGATACTTTTTAAACTTTGCAAAGGTGTACCACCTTAATCCACCGATCATTCGGCTTTCAAGTCGGTACCTCTCCATGCGACTCTTACGCATGTGACAAGGCCGAGATGACACAACAGTTTACAGTCCTAGCATTAACTATTCCCTGCCTGGTAAATAGACAGTCAAGTCTCAAGTACCGTTGTGGGTCCTCCCCACTACCTTACTTCCTAGCCTGGGTCTATGTTCTCGCAAGACACATAGCCTCTCTTGATTACAGTCGCGCACGACTTAATCTGGCATAGGGCGTCTTCCTTCTTTCCACCTTTTCCTCTCATGATTTTTCTGAACTCACATCACTCATGGCCTTCTGCGGCCCACCAGTTCTCGCAAGACACTGGATCGACAACCATTGCAGGGAAAAGCTAATACTAAAGAAAGCTACTAAGTTGCGCCCGTCCCATAACCGGGCAAGTGGTTGGTACATTTTTCATGCCACATAGAAGCACAACACAAGGTTCTAGTCCTTATGAATCTCTAGTGAGGAGTCTTTCACATTCCCAGTGCGCACACAGCACCATCCAATCAAACCATCCTCACTATCGATTCCAATCACATTTTCTTTCACAAAAGGGGTTTTGAATATACTTTTCTCATATGTGACCATTCAACATTTATCATATATTCTTGGGCATAGCATAGCCTAAGCATGATATTCTAGGGTGACAAGGGTGCATGGATATTCAACGTCAAAAGGGGCTTTATAGTTACTTAGGTCATATCTAATCATTTCATTGAAACATTGCTCTTGTTTGAATCTAAGGCATGCACATACTTGAAAACAGTTAACATACTTCATTTCAAAATATTAGGCTAGACATGATCAAGGGTTCGAGACTTGCCTTGCAGTGATGGGTCTAGCTGCTCAGGTGAATCCTCGAAGATCTCTTCTGTTCCTTCAACGTCTGGTTCCACGGCAGATACAAACAGCACATACACACTATATAAGCATACAAGCACTAGAAAATAATACGTAAATACATCATGCATGCAGGGGTAAGGGTTTGGACAAGGTCACTTGATATTGATCGAAGAGATGGGCTCAAAAGGACTTGAATGTCGAAGGGCTGACATTCGGCTCATGGCTTGACATAGCCCTAAATTGGTTCTAGGTTTGTTTTCTGGAGATGTGACAATAGGGAATATTGTAGAGCATGGTTCAAGGCTTAGTGGACAAAGTGGCATTTCAATTGCTCAAATGTAACAAGTCTAAATCATCCAATGCCACTGGTGGACATGCACTGACATAGTGCTAGACATGGCCAGAAACTAGGGCATTGCATAACTTTTGACTCAGGACTCCAATTGATGCACAACTTTGTCTGGGGTTTAGGCGTTGATAACAGCTACAAAACTCTCAGCAGGCTCAAGGGCAGAAAGTGGCCGGAAGGTGGCCAAATCCGGTGAGCAAACACGGTGTCCTGAACTACTGGACAGTAATCTTGGCATGATCATAACTTTTGATCTAGGCCGATTCAGGGTTCGAGCCAGTGGAGTAAGTTGCTCAGGGGGTTGAGGCCTAGCTAGATGACAAGGTTTTATCGGCTGGTTTGGCCGGAAAACGAACTCCGGCGATCGGGGCCGAAGACGAAGGCACCGATTTGGGTGTTTTCGTTCCAGGGCGTTTGAACTCAATTCCACCCTCGGGAAGCATCTAGGGATCATCACAAAGCTACTAGCGTACTCAATTTTGCCAGAGAATGGCTGGAGAAGCACGGCGGCGTTCTCCGGCGAACTGCCGAGGCTCGAACATGGAAATTCGACGCTCAGGGCAAAATTGGCGATTCCAAGTTTGCAGGCTTGTTCCTCCTAGCTCACTGATCATTATTCTCTACTGGCACGAGGGTCAATTTGGCTTGAATCACTCGGCATTAGGGGAACAGGGGATCACGGCTTTTTCGGTGATTGCCGGCGTTGAGGTTCGCCGGGGGTCAATTAACGGCTATGGCACATACAGGGGGATAAGGGGGTCTTAGTGGTGAAGTTAGTTTGGAGGGGGAAGCTACGGGCGAAGCTGGCGCCGTGAGCTTCAGAGGTAGCTCGCCGGGGAAGAAGGCCTTCGCGGCGGTGCTGAAGAACTGGATTGTTCTCTGGTGGTAGAGGCTAAGGCTTGTAGTTGCGGGGTGATGTGAAGAGATGCTGGGCAAAGGGGGGGCATTATATAGCCGCGGGGTTGAGCTCTCGGGAGTTGCAACAATCGCCAGTGAGATATTTTC
Organism: Pharus latifolius; assembly: GCA_019359835.1. Taxonomy (NCBI): domain Eukaryota; kingdom Viridiplantae; phylum Streptophyta; class Magnoliopsida; order Poales; family Poaceae; genus Pharus; species Pharus latifolius. Next base: position 39,640,200 of record CM033329.1, read on the forward strand.
TGGCGCTGGAGCGGTCAACGAGGCACATCGGGACATGGCGGGAGCTCTGCCAGAGATGGGGTATCGCGCGGAATCGGGATTTTGTCAGGACGACGAGATAGCGATCTCCGGGATGGCAACCATGTGGCGTAAAGCTTCTGACAACAGCAGGCACGTGCGCGCGCGGGGAAGAACACGGCACAGCGCTGGTGAGGTGCTCCACGGTGGCGGTACAGTTGTGCGTGGGTGGTAGCTACGTGGCTGCGATGGTGGCAGCGCGGGGAACTTCGCCGGCGACGAGTTCAACGGCGAGGCAAAATGGCGAGGCTCTGGTCGAATTGCTCTGGCCGTGGTCAAAAATGGCACAGGGGCTTGGTTGCAAACTTTGGACTGATTTGCGAAGGTCTGGACTAAACTGTGAGGGTTTTGGCTCAGGGACTTGGGCCTATTTGCAATTCTGGAAATATGAAGGGCTGATTTGAATTTTGACTTTGCAGCTGAGTGTCACTAAATGTCTTAGACTCATCCAGCAGGAAAAATGGTAAAATCTGATAAGATCTGGTGGTTTTGACAAAAATCGAAAACAGGGTAAAATAGGGTAATTAGGGTTTGACATTTTGTCGGGGCTGAAACTAGGGTTTCGGTTGAGATTTTTGAGTTCTTGCAGAAGGGAAAAACGTTCAGAAAAATGAAAGAAATATAATCACTTGATCAAATTTGAATTTGGAGATGATCTGGGACTTTTAGCCTTTTTGGGCTTTTTGAAAATTCTGAAAAGGACTAAACTGAAACACTTTTGGACTGAAATGTGAAAATGATCTGGGAGATGAAATTTAGCTCCCAACTTTTTAGGTTAAGGTGGTGGCATACCTAATATCAAGATAGGGTTGAGACATCAGGGATTCCAAAGAAGATATGCTGACTCGCAAGTAGAAAAAGATAGCGAAAACAGGGATGTTACATCAAATCCCAAGTTCTTGCAGATTTCATGGTTGAATGATCTAAATCCCAAGCCACAGGAACAAGACACGATGTATTTGGATAATTCCGACTGTTGGATGATGTATTTTGATGGTTCTCGCAGTTATCAACACTCGGGGCTGGAGTAGTTTTAATAACATCTCAGGGTAATAAACTCTGGTATGTCATACAATTACACTTTTCTGCTACCAATAATACAGTAGAGTATGAAAGTCTTCTTGTTGGGCTTCGAGCAGCCAAATCCCTGGGAGTCCATCGATTAGTGGTGAGCGGGACTCACAACTAGTCGTAAACTAGGTAAACAAGGAGTACAGCATCTCCGATGAGACAATGGGTCATTACCTGGATATAGTGAGGAAATTAGAAAAATACTTCAGTAATCACTAGTACAGAAATGCAGTCTACTAACCACTATCTTCTATCGGTTATTAACGATTTAGTTGAAAACCGATAGAAAATGTGCCTCACGGTCATAAAAGGGCGACGGGTGTATTTTTCCTATCGGTTTATAAGAAACTTACCGATAGAATAAATAGTATGAATTGCTCTAGCGGTGATGAACATATTTGTCGTTAGAAGAGATGCATAAGTACTGACGGGAGAATGTTGTGCGCCGATAGGACTGGTCGACTTCTACAACTAGACTTATTCTATCGGTACTATATTAATATACTGACAGAGTATATTAAAAATTCCTATCGGCAATATGTAGTTCGCCGATAGAATAGTTGGCCTTCTACAAATATTTTTATTCTATCGGTAATGGATTCTTTTACCGTTAGAATATATAGAAAATTCCTTAGAACTGTTCGTCTTCAAATAGTTTTATTCTATCGGTAATGAATGTTTATACTGGTGGAATATTGCAAAAAATATCTTAGAACTGTTAGCCTTCTACAACTAGTAATATTCTATCGGCAATGTACGTACACACCGATAGAGTATGTACAAAAATTCCTATCGGTAATATTTATTGTGCCGATAGAACCATTCGCCTTCTACAGATGTTTTTATTACTAACGGTATTCTGTTTTCGTACCGATAGAAAATATATATTTGTATAAATACACAGGTATGTCTCTTTCATTCTCACAGTTCATCTGGGGCTCGTAGTCCTAACCCGTAAGCTCCATGGACGGCCGGCGCACCTCTACAGGGGACCGCTGCACCTCCGCACCTCCATCGACGCCCTCTAGACGTCGGCATCCCAAGGAAGGTACGTAAAATTTCTGCAATATTGTTAGATTATTCTAATCCGATTATGGCAATAATTCTGCTTTTTTTGTATCCTTCATTTTGATGTGTCTTCTTTTCAATATGATTATGATCTGTTCAGGTCCTTGCATGATGCTCATGAGGGGCAACGTATTTCATGGTTCTTCATCGCAGTACGCTGTCTACGTTGGCTTGTTGGCGAAAGAAATGGTGAAGATCACCGTCGAGAGCTGGAAGGACGTGAAGGGCGACATCTTGGTTGGCTCGGTCGAGAAGATGCTTAAGCCCGGAGTGTTTCTCAAATCAGGACCTAAAGAAAGCATCTTATATTTTTTTGCATGCACCAGCTTGTGGCCAGATGCTTACCTGCTTGGAGAAGAAGAATTGTTGTTATTTGCACAGCCATTCTACACCATCACTACACAGAACAACATCTTGGAAGGTAGGTTCTTTTTGTTATTGGAGTTGAGTTGAGTTGAGTTGAGTTGATCGAGTTTGAGTCCGAGGAAATCACCAATACGTACAAATGTATGTCGACGGCAGTTCCAGCTCCTCGGGCGTCTTCGAACTGAACTCCTATGGTTAAGTCCAATGTGGTTCAGACATTTGCTATTTTGGATGAATGGATTTGTGATGTATCAGGTCTAACTTGTAGTCGGTAGTTGCATTGTGGCAACCTGCAAAGGTTCTCTTTTATGTAAAATGTATGGGCCACTGGGTCCTCGTCGTGATCTGTTGTTAATTTCAGACGTGGCTTTTCTAATATACATCGAATGTGTGAATTGTTGTATTTGTATATTGTTGTATATTTGTGTATCATGTATTGCTAATTGGGACATGAACTTGAATGTGCAGGGAGTATTTGTGTATTTAATTGTATTGGTAGGTAGGTGTGTATTTGTACTGTTGTTTCAGACATGCACTTGAATTTGTGAACTGGCATGTGTATGTTTGTACCTGAATTTGTGAACTGGCATGTGTAATTTCTTTGGCAAGATGAAGTCCCAAGTACCTAAGAAAAGTATTTTTGTGTCTCCTAGTTAATCCACAAATTAGCATTTCTTGAAATATATTGCTTTATCTTCTAGTTAAGATCCATTTGATGTAAGATCTGTTTGATGTTACATTGATATGATTCCTTGAATGTGAGAAATGGCATGTGCATGTTTGTCCCAGTTTGGTACCAGTACCTCCTCTAACGGTAAGTACACATATTTACCGATAGGAAAACACATATATTTGCTTAGTCAGCATATTCTAACGGTAAATACACATATTTACCAATAGAAAAACTCTTGCTCGTGTGTCATGCATCATCTAATGGTTCGTACACATATATACCGATAGAAAAACTCATGTACGTGCTGTGTCATGCATGATCTAACGGTCAATACACATATTTACCGAAAAAAGAAGTCATGTACTTGCTCGGTAATGCACATTCTCTAACGGTATGTGTGTGTTTTTACCGATAGAATATGTGAGCGGAAAATTACCTAAGTTAGTCTAACGGTTATTTCATGTATTTACCGTTAGAAAAATGTCCATTATAAGGAAAACCCCACTCGTGCATTGCTGTGCTGCTCTTTAATTTGTTCTGTTGCACTCTATGTCCCTCTGTTTGTGACGAAAGTTCCAGCTATACTGCTAGGGTGATCAGTGCAGGCTGGAGGGAAGTTGATTGCGCCCCTCTCTTTAAGGTACGCTTAATCGTCGACACTTATCTCTCTCTCCCTCTAGATCTCCCTTCCTCTCTACTTGCAAGCTAGCTGTATTGTGTAGTTCCAAGTTTGTAGCTCTAAGCTTGGGAGCTTGGTAACTGGAAATGCGTCATGTTTTAGGAGCTAACTAGCTTGTATTGTGTAGTTAGCTAGGTTAATTAGTGTTCAACACATGTATCTGTTGTAAGAGGCTGTACATGTACATATACATAACTTAATCGGGCAGGTTTCATGCATGGCTTACTCGTTAAATTTTGTTAATTGTAGATGGACAGCAAATATTGGATGTATGGAATAAAACGTACTACTCTTGAATATTTGGATGGTGTGAATGAGTTTATTAAATTTGCTGAGCAACAAAAGGAGAGGAAGGGAGAGAAAAATATGCTTTGTCCTTGTACAGATTGTATGAACTTGAAGAGGTTTAGCAACTCTGATCAAATTAAGAGTCATTTGATTCGTCGTGGTTTTAACGCGCGATACACCCGTTGGATATGGCATGGCGAAGATCTTGAGGAAACAAGCACCACTACTACCAATCAGCACGACTCGGATGTGGATTGCAATAATATCGATGATCATCCCAATTTTGGTAATGTTCATTCCGATGTGCACGTAGATGATGATGATGACAATCTAGATGAGATGTTACGTGATGTAGAGGAAGATTACAACGAAAATGACTTCTGTGAATTTGAGAAACTGATTGCTGACTCTGAGAAGCCTCTGTTCCCTGGATGTGCAACATTTACAAAACTGTCTTCTGTGCTGAGATTATATAACTTGAAGGCAGGAAACGGTTGGAGTGATAAGAGTTTTACGGCACTATTAGATCTTCTAGCGGACATGCTTCCAGAGGGAAATGAGTTGCCAAGATCTACTTACCAAGCCAAAAAACTGTTGTGTCCGTTGGGAATGGAAATCGAAAGAATACACGCATGCCCAAATGATTGTGTGTTGTACCGTATCGAGTACTCCAGTTTGCATGTTTGTCCAAGATGCGGTGCATCGAGGTATACGCGTAGGGACCGGATTGACAGTGAACGTCACGAGGTAAGGAAATGACCCCCGGCAAAAACTGTGTGGTACTTGCCTGTGATACCTAGATTGAAGCGGCTGTTTGCAAATCCGAAAGGCGCGAAGCACTTGTGTTGGCATGCTGAAGCCCGGAAACAAGATGGAAAACTGAGACACCCAGCTGATTCTATTCAATGGAGAAACATCAACAGAACATTTGCTGAGTTCGGCGGCGAACTTAGGAATGTAAGGTTTGGGCTGAGTACAGATGGTATGAACCCACATGGTAATATGAGCAGCCGGCACAGCACTTGGCCGGTTCTTTTATGCATCTACAATCTTCCTCCTTGGTTATGCATGAAGCGCAAGTACATCATGATGGCGTTACTAATCTCAGGACCCAGACAACCCGGAAATGATATTGACGTGTTTCTAGCGCCTTTAATCGAGGATTTACAGAAATTGTGGAGCGAGGGTGTGCAGGTGTGGGATGCATACAAGAAAGAGAATTTCATCTTGCGGGCCCTGATATTTTGCACCATAAATGATTTTCCGGCCTACGGCAATTTGTCGGGGTATAGTATGAAAGGAGCCAAGGCTTGCCCTATTTTCCTAGATGAAACTGAGAGCATGTGGATGCGAAACTGCCGGAAAACAGTGTACATGGGTCACCGCAGGTTTCTTCCGGTGCATCACACGTACCGTAAGAAGTGGAAATCATTTAACAGGAAGCCTGAGAAGGGATCAGCTCCAGTGTTTCTGACCGGTAAGGAGATTTACTCGCGCGTGAACGACATCAAAGTTGAGTTCGGTAAGCATTCTAAACCTCGAGAAAAAAATGTTTGGAAGAAGAGATCGATTCTCTGGGATCTACCGTACTGGGAGCACTTACAAGTTCGACATTGCATTGACGTCATGCATGTAGAGAAAAATGTTTGTGACAGTTTGATTGGTTTGTTGTTGAACATTCCGGGAAAGACAAAGGATGGTGTGAAAGCTCGTCGTGACATGGTGGAAATGGGGATAAGGACTGAGCTTGCACCTTTAGAGAATGGAAAGCGTACATACCTCCCCCCGGCCTGCTATACGTTGTCCAAGAGCAAAAAAACAGAACTCTGTCGGTGCCTGCACGGTGTTAAAGTTCCATGTGGGTACTCCGCGAACTTGAAAAAACTTGTGTCTATGAAGGACCTAAGACTGGTTGGCATGAAGTCCCACGATTGTCATGTCATGATGTCACAGATGCTTCCCATTGCTATCAGAGGCATTCTCCCAGTTAAAGTCAGAGAGACAATCACAAACCTATGTTATTTCTTCAACGCAATATCTTGCAAGGTAAGTACGTGCACTCGTACTATAAGTTCATTACCTCCATTTGTTGAGCTTACTTAGAAGATTTTTCTGATATGAATATTTGGCGCAACTGTGTCCTCGTAGGTAATTGATCCCGATGGACTGGACGCTTTGCAACGTGACGTGGTTACAACTCTTTGTCAGCTCGAGATGTATTTCCCTCCATCCTTTTTTGATGTTATGGTCCATCTGATTGTTCACCTTATCAGAGAATTAAGTTTTGTGGACCCGTGTGCCTGCGCTACATGTATCCATTTGAGAGATTTACCAGTGTATTGAAGGGATACGTAAGGACTCGTCGTCGACCCGAGGGGAGTATCATGGAAGGTTATGCCGCCGAGGAGGTGATTGAATTTTGCACAGATTATATGGCCGGGGTTGACCCAATTGGCGTTCCTAGGTCCCGACACAAGGGTAGGCTTCAGGGAATCGGAACGATTGGATTCAAAGCTATCGTCCCCGCTCGTGATGTGTACGCAAAATCACATTTTTGGGTCTTACAACACATGACGGAGGTCGAGCCATACATACACGAGCACAAGGTAATGTTACGGTCACAGAATCCTTCGAAGTCAGACGTTTGGGTCAGCAGAGAACATAACAGGAAATTTGCTGAGTGGATCCAAGAAAGAGTCACGCGAGCTGCCGAGGGCTCCGTAAGTGAAACTGTGACATGGTTGGCTAGAGGCCCAAGATTCACTGTAGGGACTTGGCAGGGGTACGACATCAATGGGTATTCGTTTTACACAAGAGCTCAAGACGCCAAGAGTAGCACGCAATGTAGTGGAGTGACACTGTTTGCTATTTTCGAGGATGCCAGGTCACTAAGGGCACTGAACTCATATTACGGTGCTATTGACGAAATATGGGAGCTCGATTACAGATTACTTAAGATTCCCCTGTTTCGATGCCAATGGGTCGAAATCTCTCGAGGTGTTCAAGTTGACAGTTTCGGGTTTACTCTCGTCGATCTTGGTAGAGTCGGACACCAAGACGATCCATTCATACTTGCAAAGCAAGCCACACAGGTATTCTACATCATTGACCCAGCCAATCCAAACTTGCATGTTGTCCTCCACAGCAAGAGACGTATTGTTGGGGTCGAAGATGTTGTCGACGAAGAGGAGTATAACCAATTCGATGAAATACCTCCATTTTTAGAGGACATTCAATCTATCCGTACTGAAGATATCGACGAAACAACGTATCTGCGAGATGACCACGAAGAAGGATTATGGGTTGAGAACCATTGATGATTAATTTCTATTTCAGGGATAAATGCCAAGCAAACAGCCCACAAGTTCTGCAGCAAGGTGAGGAACTTATCATTAATACATCAGGCAGTACATTTTTCTTTAGAACTTAATGATAAGCTAGTTCACAGCATTAATACATCTCAATTTTACTCCACAGCATGAGTTCTAACATGTACAGTACCTTTATCCTGTAAATACTTAATTCTTCCCTTCAAATAGCACTTGCAAAAATCTCATCGCAACCTCTTGCTTCTTCAAATTAAGTTCTGCAAAAATCCCTTTTTTCTGACGGTATTTTGTTATTTATACTGATAGAAAAGGACATCCGCTACTTTCATGTGTCTCAGGCACTTCAAAACGTTTTCTATCGGTATTGTTCTATTTTACCGTTAGAATAAATTCGTTAGTCTCACTGTATTTGTTGTCTGACGGTTTTTTCCTGTTTTTACCGATAGAAGAATACACTGCCGCTTTGAATTCTCAACCGTGTCGCCATGCGTCGCCTTGGAAACTCTATAAGTACCTCGCCATGCTTCGCGGTATTTTGTTGCTTTTCTAATTCTCGAACGGTTCGACTCCTCATCTTCTCTTTCACAATGGCAACCTCCATGGGATCGTCAGCCACGCCCTCCCCGGTAAGAACTCTAAATCTCCTCGGTTTACCCCTGTATTGTTAATCCATGTTCAGTTCATTCTTGACCTGTTGATTTGCACAGGGAATGGTAGCCGTAGAAGACACTGCCAAAGTGAAGGCCGACCTGAGGGCCCTCCAGGAGGAGCACAAGCTCCTTACAGACAAGCACACTCAGCTACGGCTTGACCTTGACAATCTCTTCCAGCGCATTAAGCGCATGAAGACGGATGGTGACAATGCTAGGGCGAGGACGAGGCGTCTTCGCGAGGAGAAGAAAGCCGCGGATATGACCATCGCTGGCTGCGGTTTGACTATGAAGGATACCATAGCGAAGCTGAGGGAGGTCGCAAGCCTTCTCGACGCGGTAGTAGTTGATCCTAGGGACAACTTGTCGCTAGAGGAGTCCTGCGTCCTGGCTGCAAGTCTAACTGACTCTATTCTACATGCAGCCAGGGCTAAGACCACCCCTTGACCTAGCATTTTGGGTTTTATTTTTTTTTGTAAGTGATAAAACAACAATGAATGAACAATTTCTTTTTATGTCAATTTTCCGGCTATCTTCCCTCTCTCTTTATCATTCTGCAGCTTTCAACCACGGTCTGTTTGATGTTAAATTGTGTGTACCTTTTCATTACTCTGACGGTATTTTGTTGTTTTTACTGATAGAAAAAGGGCACCCAATACTAGAATCTCAAGCACTTAATTAAAAAAAATTTCTGGGGAAAATTGGTCTCACGGGATTTTATTGTTTATACCGATAGAAAAAAGCATCCACTACTTCAAATATTTTTCCGGGAAATTTGCTTGTTCTATCGGTACTATTTTGTTGTACCGATAGAAAAGTACATAATTCTATCGGTATCAATTTGTTGTACCGATAGAAAAGTTCCTCCACTGCTTTATTACTCGTACACGGCCCTTGGGTTTCCCTCCACTTGAACAGTTCCACCTTAGAGCACTGCGTCTCTTCGAGAGCGAAGAAAACCACAACCTCCGCCGTGACCACTCACTTCCTCTCTCCCACACGACGATCGCCGGCTGGACACTGGTTCGCCACTGCCACCGGTTCTTATTTTCGTCCTTCGCCGGCCGCCGCTGCGTTCTACACCGCCTCTCCATCACCAGAACTGATCACCGCCGTAAATACCCTAATTCGTCGTTCTATTTCCAGCATCTTCCTTATTTGATCCTAGTGTTTTGCACGTACTAATTCTTCGAGTTTTGCAATTACACAAGGGTTCCCTATTGTGTTGGATTATGTACATTCCGCAGGCAATGTTGATTTAAATTAGGGTTTACATAATATGTTCCAGTGCTGTAATGAACCTGTTTTGAGATTTTAACTTATCTATACTGCTGTATGTGTGATCAATTGTATCCAACTGCCATGTAATGCACATTATATGTTGGAGGTGTTCTTACACATATTCTATCGGCAGCTCATGTGTTTACCGATAGAAAATATTTCTGAAGAGTTCAGGAAGTAATTTATGCATGTCTTTCTTTTTGTATTATTTTTCCTTTTGCCGCCCTAGTTAGTCTCCAGTCCTGGGCTGAGTTATGGAACTCCAAGGCGAATTAATTGCCATATATATGGTTTGTTGAAGGTTTTGTAGGGGAAGACATGTCGTCGTCTTCATCGGATGGTACTAGTGGCTCGACTAGGGCCAACCCCATCGTAACTACTGAAGATGCAGCTATTACATCCCAGCGCAAGAGGGTAGGGCGAGGCGCGACGATCTTTCTTGTGAGTTCAACCAATTTGGGAGGCCGATTGGAAAGAATGCTGGGAGGTACGCGGCCTACGTTGGGCTGTTGGCGAAAGAAAGGGTGAAGATCACCGTCCAGAGCTGGAAGGACGTGACGGCGGACGAGAGGGATAGGTTGTGGACGGAAGTGAAGGTTAAATTAACTGAAATCGCTGAACTCTTTCGTAATCACGTTCTCTTGGCTTATACTAAAGTTTAACTAACTCGTGATTAATTGTATGCATTTTTCAGAAACAGGCTAAGTGGAACATCCCCGACGATACACCTAGGACTGCCTGCTTGAAGGACATGAACGGAACATGGAAAACCTTTAAGAGCTGGCTCGTCAGTAACTTCCTCGCTGCGGGGAAATCTCCTTGCGAGAAGTACCCCTTCATATCGGAGGAGGTATGAGAGGAATTCACCAAGCAGAAGGGGACTGAGGAGTTCAAGGCCCTTAGTGAGAAGAATAGGGCAATCCAGAAGAGGAACGACCACCCACATCGGCTCGGATCCCGGGGCTATGCGGGGAAGGAGGAGCAGTGGAAGAAGGAAGACCAGCAAAATCCTGTCATCGACACCCCTGAGTTGTCGCTCTCCGAGATCCGGGATGAGAGGTGCAAGCGATGGTGGAGGGGGAGGGGGTCCGTGTTGTCCACGGGGTCTGTGCAGTTCGCAACCCCTGGGGACGCCGACGTTGTGAGGCAAATGGTAAGTTGGCTAACCACGTAAACTGTGTGCGTACAAGTGTATATAAGGCAATTTGTCTCACAAGGTACCTTTAAATGTAACAGATATCTTTTGAGAAGGAGGCAGCGGAGGGATTGTTTACCCCGTAGAGGGAGAACGACATCCTCACCCGGGCTCTAGGAAATAAGGAGCATCCCGGGCGGACACGGGCCGTGGGAGCCATTGTGTCGTGGAAGGCCGGTTTCGTAGATCTGGCTCCACCGAGGAAGAAGGCCCGCTCTTGGAAGGAAAAGGAAGCTGACCTCTCCGATAAGATACGGGCTGAGGTGCAGTCTGAGGTGCAGTCCGAGGTCGCACAAATGAGGGAAGAGTTTGCACGGTTGAGAGAAGCATTGCTGGCCAAGAGTGCAGATGCGGATCCCCAGGACGACGGTACCCCGCGAGGTCGGATAAGCAGTTGCGCTTCGAAGGTACTCGCGGATCCAGTGGATCTACTTGAGGTACTGCAAGCCTTCATCTGTGCACTTAAGTTGATGCCACTCCCATTCTGTTAGAGTTGTTTCGCTAACCTATTTTAATTGTTACAAATTTGCAGAGGCCGGAGGGCTGCATCCTACAGAATCACGTAGGCGCCGGGCAGGAAGTGGTTGGACACGGCTTCGTATATCCGTCTAGGCCGGATGTCCGGGTCCACTGTGTACCTCTGCGGTTGGGTTTCGCAAAGGTACAGGTGGACATGGCCATGCCGGGCTACAACGATTCTCCGTTGCCAGTCCCAACAGAGGAACTGCAGACACTTACTGAGGCAGTGGGCTCCTACGTACAGTGGCCCAAGAAGTGTCTTGTAATACAAACAGTAAATCCTACACATTTTAGATTACATCCTACTCAGTACACTCAACTTGCATAATCTAACATACGTGCTCATTAATTGAAGTGGCCTGCCGCTGGGCTACCAGGGGACTGCGCCCCCAGCTTGGGGCATGAGGCCCGATCTCGTGCGACCCTGGACACATCAAAGACGGCCTCGACCCCACCCAGCGCATGCACGCCTTCACCTCGAAAGAAAGCTGCCATCACCTCGCCCTTGCCTTCGAAGGTACGCGCTCAGTCCCTGGCAAAAGGCAAGGGCAAAGGCAAGGGAAAAGGGCGACAGGGACAGCCGGAGAGGTTCAAGAATGGGTTCCCACTCATGTCGGAGGCAGCTTTGCGCAAATTGGATCGATCAACCAGAGACCTCCACGAGTGGTACCTACACCGAGCTCGGCGCAATCTGAACTTCTTAGTTCCCTACAAGCCTGGGCAGTTCCACCGTGAGCCCGGGAGTATATCCGTGGCACACGAGGATCTATTCGACCTCTACAACTGGCGGGAGCTCGATATGTCCATCATACGGACTGGAGTCCTGTGAGTTTGCTGATGCTATGTATTGCTGTTTTCTAACTCTGTTTGCTAACTCTGCATTGTTGTAGTTCATTTGAAATGTAGTAACTTTCTGTGCAATACTAATGTCGTCCTTTGCATGCAGGTGCATGTACAGGCTAGCATCGGAGGCTGCGTGTGACAAGGTGGGTTTCCTTGACCCAGAGAAAATAAGCCTCACGATGCTAGAGCACGACGCCGCGCACGCTAAGCTGTACATATCCAAGGCGCTGATGGCGCAGCAGGACAGGGAGTTCATTCTGGTGCCGTACCACCAAAGGTTAGTGCATTTCGTACTAATTTAACTCGATCTTGTATGTTACACCTGAGATATACTTTGAGCTAGCGGTCCTCTTTTACGTACAATGCAGGGGCCACTGGATCCTCATCGTGATCTGTCCGCCGAGGAACGAGGTGTACTACCTCGATTCGATGCGTGACAGATCATCGATCGAATATGTGGTCAAGGGGAATATGGAGGCGTAAGTAACTTATATGTTTTATTTAAATTTTCACCTCACTAGCCAATGATAATACATTAACGGGCAATACTAACTGAAATGCAGGGCTTTTGATAAATATGCGTCCGCTGGAGGGAGGCATGCCGCACCGCAGGGCTCCCTACTAGCTTGGAAAGAATATGAGGTACTCACGAGACTTTTTGTTTATGCTTAATTAGTTTATGGAAACAATAACTAACATGTCTTCGCATATGCAATTATCTCAGTGCCATCAGCAGCCGCAATCGTGGGAATGCGGGTTTTATGTGTTGCGCTACATGTACGACCTAGTGCAGACAAACTTTGCCCAATTCCCCCAGGTAAGCATCGATAGCTAACTCAAATTTGAAAATTGGGTGTCACGTTCTAAATTAGGAAGTTAGTTACTAAGTATTCACACATGCTTGCAGATCGCCATGTCGAAAGACTCATACGAAAATGCAAAGATTAGAGATCTTCGACAAATCTGGGCTCAATATGTCATGGAGGAAGTTGCGCCCAACCATCCGCCATGATAATTTTCTCTTTTTCATGTACTCTGTGCATAGACTGTTTATATACATGTGAATAAATATATATGTCAATTAATGTCCACATTGGATTGCAATTTGTATTTGTCCATATATATGTGAATAAATGTGAATAACTGTCTAATGTGTCAATCTGTTCTGTGAATTTACCCTTCTTTGCATCTGTACTGTATTGTGTATCCAATCTATAATGTATTGCATCTGTACTATATATGTGAATGTACTGTATTGTAAATGTAAACGTACTGTATATGTGAATGTTCTATCGGTAAATTCATTCACAGCCGACAGACCACTACAAATTTTCTATCGGTAAACTCATCCACAACCGAGAGACTACTACCCATTTTTCTATCGGTAAACTTGAAATTAACCGTTAGAATAGTGTGACTTTTCCTGCCGGTAAACTCATCCACAACCGAGAGACTACTGTGGTTTTTTCTATCGGTAAATCTATAATTAACCGTTAGAAGAGTGTGATTTTTCCTGCCGGTGAACTCATACACAACTGAGAGAGTACTAAGATTTTTTCTATCGATAATGTCATTTCCAACCGAGAGAGTGCTACACTTTTTTCTGTCGGTAAACTTATAATTAACCGTTAGAATATGGGTATTTTTCCTAACGCTAAACGTCAGACGACGACGGGTTTTCTATCGGTACAATCATAAGGTGCCGATAGAATAGTAATATTTTCCTATCGGTAATCATGTAATTAACCGTTAGAATAGTGGTACTTTTCCCACCGTTAATCGTCAGACTACGACTGATTTTCTATCGGTACACTCCTAATATACCGATAGAATTGTTAATTTTTTCTGTCGGTTATTTACCGATAGAAAATGTTCTGTCTTGTTCTATCGTGTCTATCTCTATCGGTACGAAAACCGATAATAGAAGGGTTTTTTTTACTGATAGAAGAAAACTTTTCTGTACTAGTGAATTTTGAAGTCCAATTCGTTCCACGAAGAGACAACATTCTCGCAAACCAATTATCAAAAATTAGGTCTTCATGTACATCCGCTCCGGTAGGAGTGTTCGTTGAACACTTAAAATCCCCTTCTATCAAAGAAGGGCTAGAAGTGATGACTAACGTCGCGACCTTAGAACAAGAAGCAGATTGGATTTATCCATTGAAAATCTACCTTGCGCATGGGACCTTGCCTGAGGATGAAACCGACAGTGATCGGTTAGTTAGAAAAGTGCGCATGTATAGACTCATTGAGGGAACTTTATATAGAAAGGGCACTCAAGGAGTACTTATGCGTTGTATTTCTCAAGAAGATGGAAAATCCATTCTAAGAGAAATACATGGAGGTATATGTGGAACACATGCTTCTTATCGAACACTAGTTGGAAAAACTTTTCGATAGGGTTATTACTGGCCTATGGCACTTAATGATGCTATGTAATTGGTCAAGATATGCCCACAGTGTCAATTCCATGCTCGGCAAGTTCATCAGCCAGCATATGCTTTGCTAGTCATTCCTTTAACTTGGTCGTTTTCTAATACCCTGGGTTTGGGGTGAAAATTCTTTTTCCTAAAAAGTCATGCATGCATATGTCTCTTGAAGATCAGCAAAATCAGCCCAGACTTATTCTATCCTAAGCCCTAAAATCTCAAAATCTTCCCTGTGAACCCAAATCAAGATCTGACTTTCCAGATTTGACCTACTATTAATCCTTAGAATAAAATCCTTCAAAAGCCAGATCCAATTCGGTCTCTAAATTCCAGATTTGTCAATCCTTTCTTTTTTGAAAACAGAAAATTAATTAAGTATCCTAATTACCCTAAATACTCTGAACTCTGATTTAATCAAATCTTGACCTAATTCAGACCAGATTATTCTTGGATTATGATCAAGGTTATGCCAATACCTTAATCCAAAAAGTTGGCAGTCAAATTATGTCATCTAGACCATTTTCACAAATCAGTCCAAGAAGTATCGTAGTTCAGTCCTTTCCAGAAGCCTGAAAAGGCTAAACGCTACAAATCAGCTCCAAATTCAAATCTGATTTGGGGAACACCTCCCAAATGCTATTCAATACAAAACCTTCTTCTGTGAGGATATCAAAATCTCATCCTAAATCCCAGAATTTCAATTTTGACAAAGTCCAAATTTCAAATACCCTAGATTACCCTATTGTCATTTTCATTCAAAATCTATTCAAATGTTCCAAATCTTATCTTGTATCTTTGCCAAATCATCTGCTAAATAAAGTTTGCTAGATTAGTGAAATCAGATTCAAGCCTAACCATCTAAATCTCAGGAATTGCAAATCAGTCCAAAACCCAATTTTTGTAACTGCAATCTAGTCCAAATCATTGTTTCGACCAGAGCTCCCAGCCCTTTTCGACCAACAGCGCCAGCACGTTCGACCAACGCCAGCTTCACCGCAATCTTCGCCGCCGGCCAAGCTTTGCCTTCGCCTGTGCCCGTGCTTAATTGTGCTTGCATGTGCGCACGTGTCCGTGCCTAAGCTGTCACCGTGGCAGCAACCGCGCGCTCGCGACGATACTCCAGCAACAACAACAGCTTGGTCAGTAACTTCGCGCCACATCGCCACACCGTGCTAGCCTTGTCACCTCCGCTTTGCACCGCCCAGCACCAAGTTCCAAAGTGCCGACCAAATGCAGCTGCAGAGCAGCCTGCTCGCCGTCCCGTCGTTGCCGCTGTTTGCTTCACCCAGTGCTTTGTCGCTGCTGTTTCTTCTGCGCCCAACCAATTTCTTTTCCCCAGCACAAACTTTGTAGCTGCTCCCTCCTCTCAAGCTTCGTCCTTTGCCTATTTAAACACTCCTTCGCCCTGTGCAACCTTCACTTCACCAGAAATCAGCTAAGTACCAGATTTTCTTTACTTCTTCTACGGCAAGCCGCCAAGGAGGAGCACATCGCCAGATCAAATTGCTGCACCAAATCCCAACTTGATTCGACCAGTAAGTTCCTCCTACTCATCTCTCTGTGCTGTAGCCTTTGATTGAACTCCAGTGAACCCTATCGCCGGTGATCGCCATAAATTGTAAATGCCCTGTTCCAGCAATTAAGCTCACTCTAGTCCAAATTATCCTTCTCTATAGTAGATTAAAATGATCACCAGAGCTTTTTGAGCAAACCTAATTGAAGTTCTTTGTTTCTTCGCGCACCGTCGTAAATGCCTCACGTCACCGGCCCGTTTCACCTCACCTCCGACCAAATTGACTGCACCAACTCAATCTTTGTATCTGGTAGATGGTGTAGCCGAGCCCTTTTGACCTGCATTGTCCTAAACCAGCATCGCCTCTTTTTCCTTTGTTCCCGAGTCCGGTGTCAACGCCGGCGAGCTCCAAACCCTAATTACAACCAGATTCCTTGCTCCAGCACCATCAACACTACCTCAGAAGCAAAACCCTTCGATCAATTTCAAGTTTCATCAATCCCTATGTTCTGTCACCATAGCTCGCCCTTGTTCCTAAAAGCCGACAAGTTCGACCTCGCCGTTCGTCGTCGTCTTGCCGCCGTTGTTCAATTCACTTCGCCAGCAATATACTTATAACATCGCCTACCCATTTGACATAGTTGGCAAAGTAGCACACGAGTAAATTGATTAATTATTTGAGCCCTAGAAATTGATAGTGCGCTAGCATTCAATTCTTTGTGTCCAGTGATCTTTTTGCAAATTCTTTGAACTCCTGGACTTTTCTGTAAAAACCTCCTTGTCAAACAAATGCCTTGCTTTATTGTGCACCCAATTCTTTGATCCAAACTTGTTTTGCCTATTGAAAACCTTCTAAACCACTCCTATGCCATTCTTGGCTATGTCAGGCCGCGAACCGAATGTCAATCGGCTGACATTCGTTGTTTTTGAGCAAACCAACTGTGAACTCAATGTCTATTTTGATTCCTTGAAACCCTATGAGCCTTTAACATGCATCCTTAGCCCAGATTCTCCAGATTTTAGAATTCAGCTCAGTCCCAGCTTCCAAATCCTGTCTGATTTAGCATCACCGAGATCATTCTTTTAAAGCATATCTGCATATAGATCATAAAATATTTTAATATAGTTAGTAATCATTGTGTGTTTGTTTGTCACCGAGTAGATCCAGAAGTTGAAAAAGGACTTCACTATTGACCCAACATCAACTGCTGATTTTTACGACAAGGAAGGTAAGTCATATTCTTGAGCATATTGAACCTATATTTTAAGAGTTGCTATAACATAACCTTGAATATAAGTAGTATTGCATGTGAAAGAATGATTGAGATATGAAATGGCAGTACTAGGATGGATGCCTGTGAAATGTGAAATGTGAAATGATCAAGTAATGAGCCATGAACTATTATATGTGTATTTATATATATTCATGAAATAAAACCCCTAGTCGTGACCAGAGTTTGGTATGGAATGGTGGTGGCACTGGATGTGCGTGGCTGTGGATGGTCTGGTCTCTGGCATATAAGGACTAGAACCTTGTGTTATGCGTCTAGTGGCATGAAAAACATACTAACCGCAAGTCTGGTATGGGACAGGCCAGAACAAGTAAGTATGTGGATCGCACATGAAACTCTTGCATGAGATGGAAAGTGGTGCACGATTGGCATGGAGTGTGGCTCCTACACATATCATTGGATGTGATTGCACGCTGACCCAGTAATGGGAAGAGGCATTCGGGGTGGGGGTGTAGCCCGCCACAACTGTGGAAGGTCTGGTAGTTCGACCATAGGGTCAGGGGTGAATTGTGAGTGAAACATAACAAAAGTTCTTGTTATCTCCACCTTGCCACTCACATTATGCAGTGAGGAAGGATCTAATCATATTGATAGGACGGGCATGAAAGTGGAATATCTTGCGGGTAAATTGGTACCTCTCTGTAGAGTTAAAAACGTATTCGAATACTCCGAGCTCCCGGGTTTGTAGTAGTTTGCTGCGGTGGATTAAATCCACGGGGTGTGGCACAAGTATGTTTTCTAAATAAAATTTGATGTCAAGATTACCCAAACGACATGTGTTTTCATGATAAGGGGTGCTACCGTGGGCTGTCGTGTGTTGATGTGTCACGGTAGTACTATAAATAGTGGACATGAATAGCGATGCTATGCTATGAAAAATATTGCCATGAGATGAGATATAAAGGAAAAGACTATTTTATAACCATCCACACTTCTTTACTAGCATAGGTTCATATCATCACTATTATATGTATATACTCTTACCTATGAGTTGCTGAGTACATAAGTACTCACCCTTGCAACATACAATCTAGTAGATGGAGCGTTCCATGATCAAATTTTATTTAGAAAACATACTTGTGACACACCCCGTGGATTTAATCCACAGTAGCAGACTCCTATAAACCCGAGAGCTCGTAGTATTCGAATATGTTTTTAACTCTACAAAGAGATACCAATTTATCGCAAGATATTCCACTTTCTTGCCCATCTATCAATATGATTAGACCCTTCCTCACTGCACAGTGTGAGTGGCAAGGTGGACATAACAAGAACTTTTGTTATGTTTCATTCACAATTCACCCCTGATCCTGTGGTCGGACAAACCACACTTGTGGCGGGCTATACCCCCACCCCGACTGCATCTCCCCATTATTAGGTCAGTGTGCATCATCACATCCAGTGATATGTGTAGGAGCCACACTCCGTGCCAATCGTGCACCACTTTCCATCTCATGTAGGGGTTTCATGTGCGATCCGCATACTTACTTGTTCAGGCCTGTCCCATACCAAGCTTGCGGTTAGTACGTTTTTCATGCCACTAGGCGCACAACACAAGGTTCTAGTCCTTATATGCCAGTGACCAGACCATCCACGGCCACGCACATCCAGTGCTCACACATTCAGTGCCACCACCATTCCATACAAAATTATGGTCACTGCTAGGGTTTTATTTCATGAATATACATAAATACACATATAATAGTTCATGGCTCATTACTTGATTATTTCACATTTCACAGGCATCCAGCCTAATACTGCCATTTCATATCTCAATCTTTTTCCACATGCAATACTAATTATATTCAAGGTTATATTATAACAACTCTTAAAATATTGGTTCAAGATGTTCAAGAATATGACTTGCCTTCCGCGTCGTAAAAATCAGTAGTTGGTGTCAGGTCAACAGTGAAGTCCTCGAACTCAATTTCTGGATCTGCTCGGCAACAAACAAACACACAAAGATTACTAACTATATTAAAATGTTTTATGATCTATATGCATATATGCTTTAAAAAGAATAACTGAACTATGCTGAAGTTGACTAAGACTGCAAACTGAACTGAGTCGAGATTCTAGGATTTCAAGGAATCTGGGCTAAGATTGAGTACTGGAGGTTGCTAGAGTTTCAAGACATCAAAATCGACATAGGGTTCACAGCTAGTTTGATCAAAAACAGTGAATGTCAATAGATCGACATTCATTTCATGGCCTGACATGGCTTTGGTTGGCTTTAGAAGACTCTTCTCAAGATATGGCAGTTGAAGGAAAGGTAGAACAGGGTTCTACAAACTTGGTAGACAAAGTGGTTTTCAATATGCACAACCAGAAGTGGTCAAACTGAGCTGATGCCACTGGCTGACATAGATTGACAAAGGCTGACAATGTCCAAGAATGGCATTGACATGATTTAGAAGATTTCCAGTGGACAAAACAGATTTGGATCAAGGCATTAGGTGTAAATTGAACAAGGTATCTGTTTGACAATAAGGTTTTCAAAGGAAAGTCTAGAAATTCAAAGAATTTTGCAAATGACCCCTGTGCACCGTGAACTGAGTGTTTGTGCACTGTCAAAAACTAGGGCTTAAGCATTTGATTGATTTTACTCAAGCATTGCTTCGCCAACTATATCTAGGAGATAGGCAAAGGCTACAGGAATCCAATTGTGGTATTTTCGATCACTGGAGTGGCCGGACGGCGAAGAACGACGGCGAAGAAACACGGTGGTGACACGGCACAGCACAGCTACTGAACAAGATCTTGGCACAGTGATAACTTGTGATTTAGGGCAGAACCAGAGGTCGAGGTAGTGGAGAGATATGCTCAAGAGGCTAAGGCAGATCTATAGGACATGGTGCCGACGACGGCAATGGTCGGCGGCTAGTGGCGGCGAACTGCGACAGAGAAGAAATCGGCCTCAACAGCGACAGAGCGATTTGGTGGTTTAATCTTCAAATTGATGGCACGGTCAGGCTCCTAGGTTGATCCAGATGGTGTGGTTAAGAGGGATTGGATTGGGGCGACGCCGGCGAAGAGTTCGATGATGCGGCCGGAGAAGAAGGGAATGGCTTTTGGGATTTTCTAACACAGAGCTTTGGAGATCGATCCTTTGCGATGAGAGCAAGAGAGAGGTAAGGGAAAGCTACTAAAATGGTCAATTTGGCCGGAGAAACGGCGGTGCGGCCTGGCGACGTGAGCCGGTTGCCGGTGGCGCGTGAAAATTGGAAATGCTTCAATAGAAGCTTTAATTTGAAATCCAAGTGCATAGGCTTGCTAGGGAGGTTCTACTGATCATATAATTCTACTAACAGAAGAGCTGATTCGGGCTAAATCAAATAGCATTGCCGGAACAGGGAAAATTAGAATCCCGGCGATCACCGGTGTTAGGGTCCACCAGAGTTCAATTAGAAGCTACAGCGCAGAAAGATGAACAAGAGATACACACTGGTCGAAGCAATTTGAAGAATGGCGCAGCAGATCGAGCTGGCATCGTGCTCCTCCTCGGCGGCTTGCCAGAGAAGAAGAAGAAACAGAGAAGTTTGGGGACTTAACCAATTTTCTGGTGAAGTGAAGGTTGTACAGGGTGAAGGAGTGCTTAAATAGGCCAAGGGCGGGGTTGGAAATGAGGGAACAGCAACAATCTTTGCACCGGGGATGAGATTGGTCGGGCATAGAAGCAACAGCGGTGACAACGACGCGACGGCGACAACGGCTCTGCAACTGCTCAATTTGTCTGTTCATCGGGACTTGATGCTGGGTGGTGCAAGGCGATGGCGACAAGGCTGGCACGACAAGGCGACGTGGCGTGGAGTTACTAACAAAGCTGCTACTGCTGCTGCTGGGCGTGGTCACTACTGGTCGCGCGCGCGAGCGGTTGCTGGTCGTTGGTGTTGCCACGGCGATGGTTTAGACGCGGACACATGCGCACATGCAAGTACAAACGAACACATGCACAGGCGCAGGCTGGCGGCGAAGATCACGACGAAGCTGGTGTTGATCGCTGGTCGAAGGCGTCCCTGGTGGCTGCTGGTCGAAACAAGGTGGGGGACCTGATTGCAATTTTTGAACTTTGGCTTTGGACTGATCTGTAAAATTTGGGATTTAGGTGATTAGAGCTGATTTTTGACTTCAAAATTCTGGTAAACTTTGTTCAGCAAATAATTTGGCAAAGGTATTTGGCAAAATCTAGAACAATTGAGTAGCTTTCGGATGAAACGAAAATAGGGTAATTTAGGGTATTTGAATCTGAATTTTGTCAAAACTAAAATTCTGGGACTTAGGGAAAGATTTTGATATCCTCGTAAAGAAGATTTTGTATTGAATAGCATTTGGGAGATGTTCCCTAAAACATATTTGAATTTGGAACTGATTTGTGGCTTTTAGCCTTTTCAGGCTTTTGGAGAATTAGAAAAGGGACTGAACTGTGATACTTTTTGGACTGATTTGTGAATATGGTCTTAATGGTGGAATCTGACTGCCAACTTTTTGGATTAATATATTGGCATACCCTTGATCATAATCCAAGAATAATCTGGTCTGGATTAGGTTAAGCTATGATTAAATCAGAGTTCAGAGTATTAGGGTAATTAGGATATTATAAAAATTTTCTGTTTTCGAAAACAAAAAGGTTAGACAAATCTGGAAGTTAGAGATGGAATTGAATCCGGCTTTTGAAGACTTTTATTCTCAGGATAAATAGTAGGCCATATCTGGAAAGTCAGATCTTGATTTGGGTTCACAGGGAAGATTTTGAGATTTTAGGGCTTAGGATAAAATAAGTCTGGCTGATTTTGCTGATCTTGAAGAGACATATGCATGCATGACTTTTTATGAAAAGGACTTTTCAGCCCAAACCCAGGGTGTTACATGATGATATCATTTGGGCTTTATTGTTTGCTATATGATGATGTTGTTTGGGCTTGACTGATTCATGAATAGTTATCTGGACTTATCATTTTATTGTGATACATATCATATATTATTTGTGATCTCATGCATACACTCAGGGGGAATTATTGATTTTATTATTATCAAACACTTGTTGTCATTAATCATCAAAAAGGGGAGATTGTTGCATCTAGGCCATTATACCTGATTTTGATGATTAATGAAAATAAGCGTTTCCGACTAACTGTATTTCTTAAGCTATTTTGGATACAGAGTTCTTTTGGCACAGATATGCAAGATGATCAAGAAAGAAGTCTTAAGAACCTAAAAAGATGATACGCAAATCGCAAGATTGAAGTTGCAAAGGATCTAAGGTAAAATCTGTTTTTATTTTTACCGATCTCGGTGTTTGGAGTTTGATCGATTTAGAAATTTTTTTTAGTTTTCAACCATACTATAAAGAGGGGTTGCAAATCCTCTCTACATATCTAGCATAAACCGAGAAACTGTTAGGTCACTGCATTTCATTCTTTTTTGTTGGATTTGATTTTTAGTTTTTAGATGAGTTTTGGGCAGTAGAAGTGTTTTTGAATTTTATAGAAAGATCTAGGCTGATCTAGTTTTTTCTTCTGTTAAAAAAATATAGCCCTTTAAATTATCTTTCAAAGAGCTATAAAACACTTCAATCGGACCTCTAGATCAAAAGTTATCATTGTTTTTATCCACACTAACTGTCAGCATGAATTGTTAGTATTTGTTGCTGACATTTGTCCAGAGAGCATGTTTTTTGAGCTGAAATTTTTTTGACTTACATTGACTGTCAGCATGAGTTTCGACCTCAAGCTGTTTTTTTTGTGAGTTTTATTTAACTGGTCATTTTTGTGGTCGATACTAACTGTCAGCATGTGATGCTGACTGTCAACATGAGAAATTTCTTTCCATATGCGACCACAAACGGCTTGCTAAGTTTTATCCGTGATTTTTGTCAAGCTGTGGTTGTGGATGCTGACTGTCAGCATGTGTTGCTGACTGTCAGTATGTGCTGATTTGTTTCCTTTTTTTGACCACAACGGCTAACTGAGTTTTCTCCTAAATTTGCTTCTTACTGGTCGAGGCCTATGCTGACTGTTAGCATGCACTGTTTCTTCTCAGCTCGTGCACAACAGCTCTTTTGCTCATTTGGGCTATAAATAGAGGCTTTGAGCTATTGTTTCATACACCAAGCAGACTATTTCTCTTATACACATTTGAGTTTTAGTTCTTAGCATAAAAATCTTGATCTTTTGATCAAGTCGTGAGTTTTGTGATCCACCAAGTATTCTGTTCACGTCATTTGCATACTTTTAGTTTCTCGGTGATTGTTGGAGGTCTAGATAAGACCTTGCAACTTATTACTCTTGGTGAACGCCCTCACTTAGACGGTTTGGTGGCGTGGCCGTTGATCTCTCATGTTCGAAGATTGTCGGAGAGACTCGGCGTGATTGTAAAAGGCATCGGTACTCGCCTTTCCAGAGTGGACAAGGAGCAACCACTAGTGAGAAATATCCTTCGTGGATATTGAAGCAAGACTCATTCATTTGAGTGCTTCAACGAGGAGTAGGGGAGAATGGGCAAGTCTCCGAGACCTCGGGAAAAATCTTTGTGTTTGTTCTCTCTCTCTCTCTCTTTCTTTTTAGTTGTGCAATTTATTATTCCATTGTTTCAGTTCTCATTCTTTGCAAAAGTTGTTTCATTTGAAAAGTTTTAAAACCTCCTATTCACCCCCCTAGTCGGCATCCTCGATCCTACAATTAGAACCAAAGTTTGTTTCGCATTCGTAGCTCATCCGTAGAGCAATGGTGCAGTAGAACGTGCCAATGGGCAAATAATACAGGGTGTCAAGTTCGACCGCCTTAAGTTACGCTCGGGGGCTTGGGTACATGAGCTCTACTCAATTTTATGGGCATTACATACCACATCCAGTCGAGCTACAGGCAAAACGCCTTTCCAACAAGTTTTTGGTGCAGAAGCTGTCTTACCAGTTGAAATTTAATTTGGTTCGGCTCGCCTAAGTCACTTAGATATTGATAATCAAAGTGATGCTCGAGAAGATGAACTTTCTCTTCTCGAAGAAAAGTGTGATCGAGCATTAAGTAGGTCTATTGCATATTTACAAGCTTTGCGTAAATATCACAGTAAGAAGGTGCGACCATGTAGTCTTCATGTGGGCGACCTGCTTTTAGAAAAATCCAAAACCCGTCCAATCGCAATAAGTTCTCTCCTCAGTGGAAAGGTCCTTATACTGTGGTCTCAATCCCATGACCAGGATTGGCTCAATTAGCTATGAAAGATGGAAGGATCTTATCCAATTCATGGAATATAGATCAAGTGCGCAAATTTTATGTGTAAGTTTTTCCCATTACCATTTCTCTGTTCAATTCACATGTTTTCTTTAATAATACAATGTTTCTTTTACTTTATGTTATGGTTGTCTTCTCATTTTCTGTCCTTTGTTTTTCTTCAAGCTAAGTTTGGGGTTGATCTTAAATAATCATCTCATTACAGTGTTCAAAGTGGATTCATTGACCGATCTCATGGTCGCATCTAGATAAGACATATCTAAATAAGCCGTTTCTTAACGCATATGAGACTTACTAGCATGTTTATGATCATTCGAGTGGCTTTTAGTTCATAAAAAACTTTGACATTTATTTTGAGTTGTTTATTCTTGAGATCTCATAATAAACTCTAGTTGAGGCCTTTCTTTTTAAGCCGTTTCTCAACGCATAAGAGACTCGCTAGGCATGTTTGTTATCTTGAAATTACTATATTGTATTCTCAGTATTAGTAATCTCAGGAGGGGGCTAGGAGAATATAACTATAATATAAAGTTTAAAGTTAAGTGTGTTTTTATGGTTTTAAATTCTGTTAAAGCATGCATTCGCATTTTCTATTATAAATATCTATTTGCAGGCAATAAATAATGAGATATGTCAAAGACTTCTGTTTTCCATTGTCAAAATAACTATTTACAATGAGGAGGAAAGTCTTAGTTAAGCT
Organism: Pharus latifolius; assembly: GCA_019359835.1. Lineage (NCBI taxonomy): Eukaryota > Viridiplantae > Streptophyta > Magnoliopsida > Poales > Poaceae > Pharus > Pharus latifolius. The sequence goes on from CM033329.1 coordinate 39,665,379, forward strand.
TGAGGTTTTCTAATAGTTTGTCAACTATGGGCTTAACCTCAACTATGGTCGCACTGATCTGATCTTCATTATCAAAAATCACATCTTCTGCCACTGGATTTAGATCTAAGTTCAGACCACGGCGATGTCTTAGTTTGCACAAGATAGAAGAGGCAGTAGTACCAACATCGGTCCTGATTGCTTCCTTATACCTCTTTGCAAACTCTGGGATATTGTTGATCAGAGAATCAACTTAAGCTGCGACCAGGGCACATGACTCTTCGAGAGATAGATTATCTTTCTCAAGATCAATCATTGTTGCCTCGATAGAGTCCGCGACATCTCTCAATTTCTCGAGAGTTGTTTTTTCAATGATATTGCAGTTATTGATGATCTTTTCCATATTATTCTTTTCTTCTTCAGAAATTTTTGCAGTATCTATGGCACTCTCCATTGTCCTTTGATTGAGATTATGAAGCTTTTCGAGATCGTGCCCTCGCCGAATACATTTCTCTTCAAAGTCTTTTCTCTCTATGACCAACTTAGAGTTCATTTCTCTTTGTTCTGGTCAGAAGAAAAGATAGAGATGATTTGATCAACTCATAATAAATTATAAACGCAATGACTAGTTTTGCGTGAATAAACTTACGATCTAAATCAATTTGTAGCTTATCTTTTTCCCCTTGGAGAGCAGCATATGAACTTTTATTTTCCTCCAAGGATGACAGTGCTTCAGTAAGATTTTTGCTATTTTCTTCTAGAGCTTTTGCTATTGCTATCTCCTTCTCGGAGCGCTCCTTAGCAACCTCATTTCTTAAAGTAGAGTTTTCCCTACGACAATGAGAAGTGTCATTCCAATTCACAGAGGATTGAGATTAAGAGCAAGATACTTACTGCTCTAATTGATTGCATTTAGCTTGAATGACCTTGAATTGATCAATCAATGAGTTCACTATGGTCAAATGTAGGGCAGAATTCTACAAGAAAATAAACGTCTGAAGATATTGCTTAGATAAAATATTAAAATATGCTAGGTGAGAATGTTACTTACCTCCATAAGATCTTTGAGAAAGGTCTCAGATCTTGAACCATCTCGCACCTGCTCAATAATTAGTAGATTCAATTCTGAAGCAGGATGTGAAAGGTCAGCAGCTTGATCCGCTATTTCCATATTCTCCTCTTCCTGACAAGAGGAAGGAAGGATTTCGTTGACCGCTGGGGGAGCAGAAGTTCCTGCTTGTTCGCTTGTCCCCATAGTCAAGGTTGCAGATGCGACATTAGTTTCTTCATCATTGACAGGTTTTGAATGAATGTCTTGTATCACTTCATCAATGATAGCTTCAGAAGCTATATCCCCCTCTGCAATAGTTGTTTCAATAGCCAATGTTGAAACAGATTCAACAGGGGTTGGACTTGATCTGTACATTTATTAATAAATGTATCAGTTATATCTAGCTAAAGTACATTAAAATGCAACTAGAGAGGTAACTACTTGTTACCTGAAACTGGGTCCCAACCTGAAACTGGGTCCCAAGGACCTCATTGCCCCACTTGTGGGAGACAATAATGAAGAAAACATCTTCTTAGAGTTTTCTTCACAATTTTGGCGGACCTATTTCTCTACAGAATGAGGGAAGTATCATCTTCCTCCTCCTTGCTTCCTTCTCCCTGTACGATTACAGGATAATTTCCAATTTGTGCTTGGAGAAATGTGAGGGCTAAATGTTTTTACTATTTTGGCCGCTGGACTAGGTTTAACGGCCTTAGACAAAGTTTCCTCTGCAACCTTCTTCTTGTTAAGTTTAATTTGCTGGGGGCTAAAGTCTTCACCATGGATGAAGATTGACCTTTGAAAGGGATCTAGGATATCGACTAGAGGGGGGTGAATAGGCGATTTTAACAATTTAGCAAATAATCAAACAATTTAAGGATAATGAGAGCAAATAAATGACACAATATGAATAAAGCACAATTCCAACACAAGGATATATCCCGTGGTCTCGGTGATTTGCCGATCACCCCTAATCCACGTTGAGGCAAACTCAAATCTCTAACCGCTCCTCTATCTAGTCAACCTTCTCTCAAGAAGTGATCTAGATCTTGAGCCGGATTATGTGATGAGTTATCCAAACCTCGATTTCACTAAGGATGCACTTTACCGCTTCGGCAAGGCGTGCTCAAACCTTTCACAAGACGTTTTGAGGCTTCTTCACAATCTTCCTTGAAGAGCTCTTCAAAACCTTTCTCCTAGCCGTCTAGGAGCCGGCAAACTCCAAGAGTAACAAGCCGGTGATGTTCACTTTGCCTTCTTCTAGTGCCACACGATTGATTCAATGATCTAAATGCAATGCACTAGAAGATCTCAAATGCACACTCTCACAAATTTGAGAATTTGAACCCTAGAGTGTATGAAACTAGCTTAGGCTCTCAAGGATGATGACAATGCTCAAGATTATGCCAAAAGTTATGAACAGGGCCGTGCATGGGAGTATATATACCCCCCACAATTAATATAGCCGTTGGGAGAAAAAGATCACATGGCGGTCAGACCGCAGGCACAAGCTCGGTCAGACCGCCGCAATTGCAACGGCATTAAACAGGCGCAATAAATGCTCAACTGCCCTTATCAGGCACACATACGGTCAGACCGGAGTATATTTCGGTCAGACCGTGAAACTGTCCAGAGACGACATAGTTTCTGGACACCTTATACGGTCAGGCCGATATATACGGACAGACCGGCCAAACGGTCAGACCGCAGTTCAAAAACACAGTCAGACCGATTTCGCGGTCAGACCGGTCTAACAAACGGTCAGACCGTAATAGCTCAAAATACCAGAAGGATAAAACAAGAGGTTCCAGGAGTCTGACCTTGGTCTCTACTACGGACAGACCGGCCAATCGGTCAGACCGTAGTTTACAACTCGGTCAGACCGATTTCTCGGTCAGACCGGCCTAACAAACGGTCAGACCGACTGAGACAGAAATGAGCTGAAATAAGCATTCTCAAATGATGTGACCTTCTAGTATGCAATGCAAGTTGATTTTATGATTTGTGGCACATAGATGAAGTATTTTGTGATACACCACATGCTCCTCTTAATAGTACGGCAACTATCCTAAAATCCGGTCAAAATTCTTCTCTAATCACCTTAGACCGGTAAAAATGGAAAAGATCCTATTTCGTACCTTTGCCCTTTTGATCAATGCCCTTTCTTCATCATGATGCTCTTTCTTTGCCTTTCATTAACCTATCTTTTAAGTATCTTCTTGACACAACTAGGCAGGTAACGTTAGTATAGCATTTGTAGTTGTCATTAATTATTAAAACACTCTATAGGAGCCTAGAAGCTACAATCTCCCCGTTTTTGGTAATTGATGACAACATAAAAAGTAGATGAAAGAGTTTTAAGCATAAAGAGAATTTTACAATAAGCATCGAAGAATATGACACTCCCCCTAAATGTATGAATAAGAGAATTTTGGCATTAGTGGAGTTCAAGCATGTGAATAAGATGCAATCTCAATTCATCCACTATAGAATCATGAAGTATCACAAATAAGACATTCAATTCTACACATGATATCATAATCACAAGGTCATATGTAACTATTATACGCATATCTCATATTCAAAGAAGTACCAATCTCACAAGTGAGTCATCCAACATAAGTCATAAACTAGACATTCAATTAAACAAGTTAAAATAAAACTTCTATACACCAAAAGTTCTTTCATCCAAGAGTTTTCAATTACATTTAAGGTTCATCTCTCTCCTACTCTTCTACTCTCTTCTCTCTCCCCCTTTGGCATCAATTGCCATAAAAAGCTAAGAATCAGCTGGAGCATCATCATCGGGAGGATGGTGAGGAGGAGTCTGTGGGAAACGAGTGTAGAAGTGAGTGGAGAAGGTGTCGAAGCGCTGCTCGAACTGATCCTGGCGCGAAGAGAAGGTCTAGAACTGATCATGCAAGGCCGCCAAGTCCGAACGAGTGAGCTCAAGCCCCTGGAGAAGAGTAGCAAACTGATCCATCATGGGCTGATGGAACTGCTGCTGGAACTGGGAGAACCAGGCGGGGGCTTGGCTCGACTGAGGTGCCTGCTGAGCCTGAGGTGGAGGAGGAGGAGGCATAGGCTGAGCCGGCTGCTGCTGATGCTGTGCTCCTTGGCCTCGAGCTAAGACGCGCGGGTTGACACTGAACGGCTTATAGCCGAGATGCCTGATGTCGCAAGAACCGCGAGGAAACTTTGTCTTCTGGAGCAGCAAAGACATGATATATGGAGCATAGTAGAGATTTGGCAGAGTGGCCGCCGAGACATCCTCAATTGTCTTCAATATGAAGGAGACAATGTTGATCCGATGACTCTGGAGGATGTGGTCGATGAAGTTCCAGTAGTAATCCCGGATCGCTTCTCGGTTTCCACTCTTTGGATGGATCGTGGCTCGTACAATTTTGTTGACTACAGCGGGGAGGACTTTGAGACCGGTAACAGTACCGGGTACAATCCGCTGTCCACCTCCCGGCTGCTCATAGAACTGGAGCCAGTCGTCCTCATGGAGGTAATCCTCTTCCTCCATGTCGATCCCCTCCTTCAGCTCCTCATAGTTTAGCTTGTTTGCCGCAGCAAACTCCTCAAAGGTGGCCTGATAGCGCCTAGACCCTGTCATCCATATAATCTGCTGGTCCGCCCATTTGATCTCAACTGTACATAGAACTGTCTGATGGCAGTGGCGTTCCATGGGAACTTGTGCTCCACAAAGTCATACAGCCCTATATCCTTGAAGATCTGCACCAAGGGAGCCATGATGGGCTGATTCACAACATAGGCCCATTCGATCCATTTGTGTTCGAAGATGTTTTTGTGGACCAAATGACCGTAGAAGGCATCCTGCTGCGTCATCGTGTAGAAGTGAGGCATCGTGGCGTCATTTGCATGATCGTAGGCATAGGTGGTCCTCGCCTTCGTGTAGTCGCTCGACGTCCAGTTCTTCTTCGGGCCTTGATAAGCGTGGACGTTTATTTCATCGTCCTCACTTTCGATGTCCATGCCCACATGAGAAGATCCACCCCGATGAGACGACTGCTCTGTCTCTGAATCACCGGCCGAGGGTACCCAGTCGTCATCATGACTGTCGCTGCTACTCGAGGGTAGAACCCTTTTCGGCCGCTTAGCCAATTTCTTCTTGTTGGTCCGAATGGAGGCAGCGCCTTGAGTACCTCGACCACTATACGATTTGGAAGATATACAGCAAGTAAGATACAAGAAATAGGAAAGCATGACGAGAAAAGAGATGATAACAGAACTGTACATCCTGGCTCTGCTGTTGCAGTCGGTCAGACCGAAACAGGGGCGGTCAGACCAGCGCAACCGTAGAGTTAGGGTTTGGCATGATTTCTGGGATTTTGTTGATTCTAGGGTGCAATGTAGATAGATATATGTGTGAGGCTACTCATTGCATCAACTGGATGAATCAATTTCAAGAGAAAAACAGATTTGGACCAGATTCATCACATTTGCCCTAAACCTCTAGATGAACATAAGAGAAAATGAAAAACAAAGAGGAATCTGAGCAATGTACCTAGAAGACATGATTTGATGATGATCTTTGAACCACGGTTTGTCCGAGCCTGATGAGGGTTTGACCGGAGAGGAAGAATCCAAAAATTTGAGGCGCACGTGAAAGAGACAGAAGTGGGGAAGAAAGGCAAAAAGGACAAGAGATTCGGGTTAAAAAGGTCTCTGGTCATGAATATTCGGTCAGACCGTAGAAAGGGTACCGGTCAGACCGCTGGAAGCAGGAATCTAAGATGCTCTCTGGAGATGCATTCGGTCAAACCGCATATGGTTCGGTCAGACCGCTGGAAGGACTGAATTTCTTGGAAGATTTTGATTGATTTGAAGCTCAAGAGATTTTGAGAGAGACATATATAACTATAAGATAATTATAAGTAAAATATGGGCAATGTCACCAAAAAGGGGAAGTATTTTTCTTACAACTTAACATGTTTTTGGTTCATTTCACTCAATTGCCGATAAAGGAGCCTAAAAAGCTCTAAAAGAGGAAGTTTAAGCAACCAAGAGATAATATAAGCACATTCAATATGAGTCCAACAATTCAAGCCACATTTGATATATCAATGACGTTAAGCTCATTTCGAAGTTTGCAAAAATGACTTTCATCTAAGGGCTTAGTGAATATATCCGCTAATTGATCTTCGGTTCTCACATTATCCACCACAACATCACCTTTGCTAACATGATCTCTAAGGAAGTGGTGTCGGATATCTATATGCTTGGTCCGAGAGTGTTGAACTGGGTTTGTGGCTATTTTCACCGCACTCTCATTATCACACAAAAGAGGCACTTTTTCAAATTTTATTCCATAATCCACCAATGTTTGCCTCATCCAAAGCAATTGTGCACAACAACTACCCGCAGAAATATATTCCGCTTCGGCGGTTGATAAAGCTACAGAGTTTTGTTTCTTAGAGGACCAAGATACTAAAGATCTTCCTAATAGTTGACAACTGCCAGAGGTGCTTTTTCTATCCACTCTACATTCCGCATAATCGGAATCAGAATATCCAATTAATTCAAATTTTGCACCTTTAGGATACCACAACCCTATGCTAGATGAATATTTTAGATACCTCAAAATGCGCTTAACGGCCATTAAATGACTTTCTTTAGGAGAGGCTTGAAATCTTGCACACATACAAACACTAAACATAATATCGGGCCTAGAAGCAGTAAGATATAATAAACTACCAATCATGGATCTATAAAGCTTTGAATCTACCGGTTTACCTCCTTCGTCAGAGACAAGGTGTCCGTTTGTGGCCATTGGTGTCTTGATTGGTTTTGCTTCTTCAAGTCCGAACTTCTTGAGTAGATCCTTCACATATTTGTTTTGACTGATGAAAGTTCCTTCCTTGAGTTGTTTAACTTGTAGTCCGAGAAAGAAACTTAATTCACCTATCAAAGACATCTCAAATTCCCTGGACATCATATCACCAAATTCCTCGCAAAAATCTTGGTTAGTAGATCCAAATATGATGTCATCAACATAAATTTGACATACAAAGAAATCATTTCCAATTTTCTTAGTAAACAATGTAGTATCAACTTTCCCAATTTTAAAGCCTTTTGAAATTAAAAAGTCTTGTCTTTCATACCAAGCACGAGGTGCTTGTTTAATACCATAAAGAGCCTTGGAGAGTTTATACACATGATTTGGCTTTGTAGGATCTTCAAATCCGGGAGGTTGTTTAACAAATACTAACTCATTAATTTTTCCATTTAAAAATGCACTTTTGACATCCATTTGATATAGTTTAATATTATGAGATGAAGCAAAAGCAAGTAAGATTCTAATAGCCTCAAGTCTAGCTACGGGAGCAAAGGTTTCACCGAAGTCCAAACCTTCAACTTGAGTGTATCCTTGAGCCACCAATCTTTCCTTGTTTCTTACTACCACTCCGTTTGCATCTTGTTTATTCTTGAAAATCCATTTGGTTCCAATGACATTATGCTCATCCGGATTTGGTTCTTCTACCAATTCCCACACATTGTTGCGGGTGAAGTTGTTTAATTCTTCATGCATAGCATTCACCCAATCCGGATCTTTTAAAGCTTCATCTACAAGTGTGGGCTCAAAAGAGGAAACAAAAGAGTAATTTTCACAGAATGAAGCAAGACGAGAACGAGTTTGAACACCCTTACACAAGTCACCAACAATTTGATCGACGGGGTGATCTTTGGAAATTGAGTGATGAATTCTTGGATGGTCAACCGGGATTTGTGAGATAGAGGTAGAAGGTACTTCCGGTTGTGGTTGAGAGGAGTCTTCCACATTGACCACTTCTACTATTTGATATTCATGTTGAGGAGTTGATGAAGAGGGGATAGCTTGAGTGGATGGAGCTTCATCTTGATCACTATCTTCTTTCGGCTTGATATCCCCAATGGTCATATTCTTCATTGCCACTCTCAACCCTTCATTACCTACATCATCCAAATTGTCTTGCTCCTCTTGAGAGCCGTTAGTCTCATCAAATTCAACATCATGTGTCTCCTCAACCAAACCGGAGTTTTGGTTGTAGACACGATAGGCTTTGCTATTTGATGAGTATCCTAACAAAAATCCTACATCACATTTACTTTGAAATTTAGATAAGCGTGTACCTTTCCGCAAGATATAGCACTTACACCCAAACACTCGGAAGTAGGAAATGTTTGGTTTCCTTCCAATGAGAAGCTCATAAGGAGTTTTCTTTAGTAGTCTATGACAATAAAGACGATTTGATGCATGGCACGCGGTGTTGATTGCTTCGGCCCAAAAGGTGTCCGAAACATTGTACTCCGAAAGCATAGACCTTGCCATATCTATCAATGTCCGGTTCTTTCGTTCGACTACTCCATTTTGCTCCGGTGTATACTTGGCCGAAAACTCATGTTTGATGCCTTTATCATCACACCAATTTTCAACCTTGGTGTTCTTGAATTCGGAGCCGTTGTCACTTCTCACTTTCTTGATCTTGAAGCTAAATTCATTTTCGGCCCTTTGAGCAAAGTTTTTGAAAGTGTTAAACACAATTGACTTATCATGCAAAAAGAATATCCATGTATATCTAGAAAAATCATCTACAACGACAAGGCAGTAACTATTTCCACCAATGCTCACAAAAGAAGTTGGTCCAAATAAATCCATATGCAATAATTCAAGTGGACTCGAAGTTGACATTGTGCTTTTAGTTGGATGTGAGTTTGCAACTTGTTTTCCGGCTTGGCAAGCACTACAAAATTTGTCTTTTTCAAAATTTACATCTTTTAATCCAACAACCAAATCATGTTTAACTAGTCTATTTAGTTGTTTCATTCCAACATGCCCAAGCCTTCTATGCCATAGCCAACCTTTGGAAGATTTTGTAAACAAGCATGTACCAAGATTAGTATCATTTGAATTGAAATCAACTAAATAGAGGTTGCCATGTCTAAAACCTTTGAAAATCAACTTATTATCATCAATGCTAGTGATAATTACTTCTTTTGGATAAAATGCACATATGAATCCAAGATCACAAAGTTGAGCTACGGATAAGAGGTTGAAGTTTAGAGATTCAACAAGCAATACATTAGATATGGAGAGGTCGTTTGAGATGGCAATTTTACCTAAACCTTTTACCTTTCCTTTACTATTGTCTCCAAACGTGATCTTGTCATATTCCGCACCTTTGTTATTTAGTGAGGAGAACATGTTGTGATTACCGGTCATGTGTTGAGTGCATCCACTATCGAGCACCCAATGTTGTCCTCCCGCCTTGTAATTTACCTACAAAACAAAGTTAGGTCCTTTTAGGTACCCAAACCTTTTTGGGTCCTTGGAGGTTAGTTACCAAGGATTTTGGGACCCAAATGGCTTTCTTTTTGGCACCAATTATTCTAGGTTCCAACAAATTTGGCTTTAATGTCGCCATTGTTCATTTTCTTCAATACATAGCAAGAATTGAATATAAGAGATGGAATGCTTTTGTTAGCATGGCAGTTCTTTTCATGTGACCTAAATTTTTACATTTGTTACAATATCCCTTTTCTTTTACAAAAATGGTTTTAGATGGAACAAAAGCATGTTTACCCTTTTTGGGAATGAAACCTAGTCCTTCTTTTCGTAAGGAAAATCTTTGACTATCTAGAAGATGTCTTAATTTTGATTCTCCTACATAGCATTTAGCTAGGTCATTGGTTAGTTTTTCAATTTTATCCTTAAGTTCATTGTTTTCAAGACTAAGCACATTATCATCAATTTTAGGTTTTGATGGGAATTCAATTAAGTCTTCACAAGAAGTAGATATGCTAGAAGTAGACATTATGGGCAAATCATTCAAAATATTGCAAGTGATGCCTATGTCATTACTTGATTTGTTGGCTTTATGAGTAATTAGAGAGTCATGAGCTTCCTTGAGCATCTCATGAGTTTCTTTGAGACTCTCATGAGATGTGTTTAGCTCCTCATAGGAATTTTGAAGAGCTTTGTATCTCTTCTTCATGAACCGCTTGAACCTTCTCACAAAGAGAGCCATTTCCTCATCGGTGTCTTTCTCATCACTTTCCTCTTCAATGTCTTCCCTTTTGGAGACTTGAGCTTTGAGTGCAATGTTCTTCTTCTTGGAGTCGGAAGCCTCATCTTTCACTTCTTCTTGAGATTTCTTGAATATATCATGAGTGAGAACCTCGCTCAAGACTTCCAACGGAGTTACACTCTTCAAGTTCGAACGCACAAGTAAGGTTACAATTGTATCATATTTAGAAGGTAAAGCTCTAAGAAACTTATGACAAAACTCCACGTTTGTGACATCCATACCAAGCCCTTTTAACTCATTTACGATGTTATTTAATCGGTTAAACATCTCCGATACATCTTCATTGGGCAACATGGCAAACTTTTCAAATTGGCCCTTATGGATAAATAGTTTAGCATCCTTGACCATCGAGGTTCCTTCATGAATATCCATAAGATTTCTCCAAATATCATGGGCCGTTTCAATTTTACAAATTCTATTAAATTCACCTAGATTTAGAGCACTATAAAGAACATTCATGGCTTGAGCATTTGCTAAGGCATTATCTCTATCTAAGTTGGTCATGTCATCATCATCAAGAATTGCAAACCCCTCATCCACCACTTTCCAAATCTTTCCACCCATGGCTTTAAGATAGACCATCATTCTAGTTTTCCAATAAGTATAGTTAGATCCATCAAAGAGTGGTGGTTTACCAATATTGATCCGACCCTCACTAGCCATCTTTATCCTACTCCGGGATGGTTAAATCCTCTAAAATGGAGTCCTTGCTCTGATACCAATTGAAAGGGATCTAGGATATCGACTAGAGGGGGGTGAATAGGCGATTTTAACAATTTAGCAAATAATCAAACAATTTAAGGATAATGAGAGCAAATAAATGACACAATATGAATAAAGCACAATTCCAACACAAGGATATATCCCGTGGTCTCGGTGATTTGCTGATCACCCCTAATCCACGTTGAGGCAAACTCAAATCTCTAACCGCTCCTCTATCTAGTCAACCTTCTCTCAAGAAGTGATCTAGATCTTGAGCCGGATTAGTGTGATGAGTTATCCAAACCTCGATTTCACTAAGGATGCACTTTACCGCTCCGGTAAGGCGTGCTCAAACCTTTCACAAGACGTTTTGAGGCTTCTTCACAATCTTCCTTGAAGAGCTCTTCAAAACCTTTCTCCTAGACGTCTAGGAGCTGGCAAACTCCAAGAGTAACAAGCCGGTGATGTTCACTTTGCCTTCTTCTAGTGCCACACGATTGATTCAATGATCTAAATGCAATGCACTAAAAGATCTCAAATGCACACTCTCACAAATTTGAGAATTTGAACCCTAGAGTGTATGAAACTAGCTTAGGCTCTCAAGGATGATGACAATGCTCAAGATTATGCCAAAAGTTATGAACAGGGCCGTGCATGGGAGTATATATACCCCCCACAATTAATATAGCCGTTACAGGCCGTTGGGAGAAAAAGATCACATGGCGGTCAGACCGCAGGCACAAGCTCGGTCAGACCGCCGCAATTGCAACGGCATTAAACAGGCGCAATAAATGCTCAACTGCCCTTGTCAGGCACACATACGGTCAGACCGGAGTATATTTCGGTCAGACCGTGAAACTGTCCAGAGACGACATAGTTTCTGGACACCTTATACGGTCAGGCCGATACATACGGACAGACCGGCCAAACGGTCAGACCGCAGTTCAAAAACACAGTCAGACCGATTTCGCGGTCAGACCGGTCTAACAAACGGTCAGACCGTAATAGCTCAAAATACCAGAAGGATAAAACAAGAGGTTCCAGGAGTCTGACCTTGGTCTCTACTACGGACAGACCGACCAATCGGTCAGACCGTAGTTTACAACTCGGTCAGACCGATTTCTCGGTCAGACCGGCCTAACAAACGGTCAGACCGACTGAGACAGAAATGAGCTGAAATAAGCATTCTCAAATGATGTGACCTTCTAGTATGCAATGCAAGTTGATTTTATGATTTGTGGCACATAGATGAAGTATTTTGTGATACACCACATGCTCCTCTTAATAGTACGGAAACTATCCTAAAATCCGGTCAAAATTCTTCTCTAATCACCTTAGACCGGTAAAAATGGAAAAGATCCTATTTCGTACCTTTGCCCTTTTGATCAATGCCCTTTCTTCATCATGATGCTCTTTCTTTGCCTTTCATTAACCTGTCTTTTAAGTATCTTCTTGACACAACTAGGCAGGTAACGTTAGTATAGCATTTGTAGTTGTCATTAATTATTAAAACACTCTATAGGGGCCTAGAAGCTACAACCTTTCCCTTTGGGGGAGTTTTCTTCAGTTTCTTGGATGGAGGACCCCCAGAAGTCCTAACATCATCCATGGTCCACTTCATTCCAGTTATTTAGCCCAGGGGCAACTATACACATCGAAATGATTTTCTTCGATTATTGTTGTCCAAAAGAGAAAACATTTAGAAGTTTGCTAAAAGATATTTTACCTTTCGTCGTTCTTGTAATAGTTCGTTGCTGCCATTCACAAAGCTCTGCGGTTTTGGCGCATTCAGTTCACCTTCTGTGGTCGGGTTAAACAGTTTCAAGAGAGCATTTGTTCTTCTCTTGACCTCAAATGTGGGGAAACCTGTTTGGGAAACTTGATAAGTGCAAACAGATTGAAGGTAACATCCCAATCTACAAGAAAGGTTTTTTTACCTTGATCATAGTCCAAGGTCCCATCTTGCATAGAGTGCACCTCCCAGACAGGATGCACCCTTCTCTTCAATGGACTGATCCGGTTCTTAATGAAGTCCCAGATCACATCCCGAGAAATTAAGCCTTCATGAGCAAGATATTGAATTACATGGGCTTGCCTCTGCAATTCTTCATCAAGATCAGGCGCATAATCCTTTTCATTGCTTTTCTCTGGTCGACGGTTTTCAGGGGCCTGGCAGTAAAACCATCGTTGACTCCAGCCATGGACAAAATCGTGCAGAGGAACAACAGGATAATCTTTTTTCTCCCTCAGGTGGAAGTAAACACATCAGCTGCATTTGTGCTCTTTGACCACACCAAAAAATAGAAATGGCAGAAAAGAGAAATGCTAGGCAAAACACCAACAACTGCCTCACACAGGTGCTGGAAAATGGCCAAACTTAACACAGAGTTGGGATGAAGATTTACCAGTTCTAATCTGAAATGGTTGAGAATGCTGAGAAAGAATTCGCTTTCTGGAAGGCGAAAACCACAACGTAATAAATCTTCAAAGAGCACCAGTTCATTCTCTTTCACCAGTGGGGTTTCTTCTTTCTTGGTGGGGCGACATGAAATCGACTGCCTCAAAGGCAGAATTTCTTCCTTCTACAAAATCTCTAGACTCCTACTATTGTAATAGGTGGATCAGCTCTAGGATGCCATTTGATCAAGATCAAAGGGAAAGGGGTTTTGCAGGAGAGGGCTTTTGGCGGCGTTAGGCAGCAAAGTTCGCAAGAAGAGGGCTTTTCAAGCTTTGGAAACTGTAAGTTGCTTTTTAACTCCTGCACTTGTCTATAGCATTTAATATCTCCCATGATAGATCGACGGGCACACCCAAGTTCTCCTTGAAACTTGTTAGAATCCGAAACAAAAATGAATATTTTTGAAATCTGAAAAATCTTTTCGTTTCGAATTCTGGGGCTAGATGTCAGTCACTCATACTATAACCAGGGGATTCTTTGATCTCAATTTTCTATTGTCACAGAGACCATGGTTATAGTATAATTTTATATTACCTGTGAATGTTATGGTCATAGAGATATTTACCTGCAATCATATTTTTTTCTCGCAGAGATATTTAACTCAATCATAATTGATAGTTGAGATAAAATTGGATTATGCATAATCAAATTATTAATCCATTAAACCTTGAGTGTAAAGAAAATAACTTTATTTCTTACAATCCTTACACAAAAAAGGGATACTGGCGACCAATGAGTCAGCCTGATCCAAAAGAAGAACACAAAGTTCCCCAAGGGACAAGTTATCATTAGTAGGGTTAACGATAGCCGCCTCAAGGGAATTAGCAACGCTCCTCAGTTTTTTGACATCATCTTGTATTGTGAGACTACAACTGGCCCTTATAGCATCAGAGATGTCCTTTTGTTCTTGAGCAAGGTCCCTCTCCATGCGAGCCAACCTTATAGCCTCATGAGCTCTGTCACAATTAGACTTCAAGTGATCAATGATCTTGAAGGTAGCGTCCAGGTCGAGTCCTCTCCTAATGGATCTAATGAAAACATCACCAACATGGATACGAACGCCGCTCCTTCCACTCCTTCCACTCTGTCGCCCAAAGACCATGGAGAACATCAAGTCGGCATGAACCCACATGTCAAGCCTTTCAAGCCATCTACACTTAAGGTCCAGCGTACTACAACGTTCCAAGACGAGCCCAAAAAGAAGCCCGGTCGTCCACACTCCAAGACAAGCCCAAGATGAAGCCCAAGTCATCCGCGAGACCATCCAGAAGCACACCAACTTCAAATGGACGTCCAGGCCACGTATGGAGTCCGTTTCGGGTGAATGAGCACTTTACGGAGAAGCCCACGACGCCACCTTTCCAACGGATCTAGACCCACTACCAAGTTCTATCTGGATGGCCCGCAATCGATGAAACAATTCACGGACAGATTCTGCCGGGTGCTGTGCCACAACTAACTTTGGGACCAAGGTCCGTGTATCCCTAGGGTTACGTGGGGGTGGGTTCTCAGGCCAATGGCCTACCTCTGTCCGCCATACTACTGCTACATATGGTCACCACCCCCTATCCTTTTGGTTGGGTTTTGCTTAGATTATACTGCTTAGATAGTTTTTGCCATTCCTCAGTTTGTGGAACCCCAACTCGTAGTCTTCATTGGTAATTAGCAATATTCAGATTGGGTCTACCATGTTCTTGCTTGTGTTCTCGATTCGCATGCAGGGATAAGCCTTATTGGCGAGGTCAACTGTGTCTTGGTGTGGTTGATAACCAACAGAGTCGTGGTGTAGAGATTGCAGTGGTTCGAATCAGTTTTGATTGGAAGCCGGATCGTCAACGTCGAGTTCTCCATCAATCGATTTACCTCTACCAATCGGAAGATCGGGACACCGTTCACATCAAGTGGTATAAGAGCCAGGTTTCCCGATAGGTAATACTGTATCCCCTCTTTGTTTAGATTAATTATGTTCTTCGTCCTAGAGTCCAGAAAATTTGCCCTACAAAAAAAATTGTTTACTTTGTCCAAACCCTAGCCATTAGTCTTGCATCGTTCTTGTCAGTTTACATCTTTGAATTTTTGTTCATCGTTGCCGAGTGCTGATTTTAGTTCTAGTCTTGGTCTGGTTTCCGTTTTGCATCTAGTAGTCAACTCAAAATCCATCTTGTTTTCCTCATCGTCGCGTCCAAATTCCAATCTGCTGCTGTCCAGTTTGTTGTTTTCATCATATCTTTCTCATACTAACTCGGATTCTTATGTTCTTGTACTTTTTGGAATCTTAGTGAGAAATCCCACAAAAAGTTAGTTGTGGACATCTTCAAATTCGGCCATCTTCCAGACGCTCAATTTTGGTTAAACTCGAGTCCAATTCGGATTCGAATTGTTCAATCTGAGACAGGTTCAGTAAACTATCATATCTTTTGATTCCCAACTCCGTTTTTGATGTTCTTGTACTTGTTGGAAAGATAAAATGATCCTCTACAACTTTTCTGTTGGGTAAATCTTCAGATTCAAAGCTTTTGAAGTTATATGTGTCCAAAGTCAAAAGGCTTATATATTAGTATTTCCAACTTTGGACACATATATTAGCATTTCGATCTCCACTTTCTTCCAACTTAGTTACAGGTTTACCTTGCAATCACCTCACTCACACTCGTCACGGTATCATAAACCAGCCACTGGTTGCACCCCTACTGCCTTGGTAAGAGCACTTGTAAGAGCGTAGTAAGACACTTGAGAGTGTATGATTTCCCCCTCCATGACCTAGTAGTTGATAGGGATAATGCTCTGGTGTTGTCTTCTATTTTCTACTAACAATGATAGGTGATACATCTGATGGAGACGAGTGTATTACAAAAGGAGAGCTCATGAAACTCTTGGGTGAACAACACAATGCCATTAATGAGCACCTTAAAAGAAAGCTTGAAGTTACTACAGCTACCATGAACAATTTGCGACGAGACATGGCAACACTCACCGATAGCTTGGCCACGCTCACTACACGCATTGATAGAATGGCAAGAAATCAGCCACCAAACAACGGTGCAGACGGGGGGAAGAGCGCGATGCAACACAAGATAATGAGGAGTCCATCGCGGGAGATGATGATGATGTTCGGCGAGACTGCGATGCCGATGCTGAACTCACCGCTGCCCAACATGCACATCAACAACACCGCTTGAATCACAACCGTCAAGGTATGGGAGGTAATAATTTTAATCACCGCAATGGTCATGGAAATGATGATCTTTTTGCTAAAGTTAAACTTACCATACCTTCTTTTTCCGGTGTATATGATGCTGAAGTTTATTTAGATTGCAAAATGACAGTTGAACAAAAATTTAACTCCCATTTAATCCCCGAGGTACATAGAGTCAGACAAGCTACTAGTGAGTTCAAAGATTTTGCTATCATTTGGTGGAACAAAGTAGTTAATTCTGGCTTGGAACCTGATATGTGGGATAACTTAAAGCGGGCTATGCATAGTAGATTTGTTCCCCCTTCTTATAAACATGATTTGAGTAAGAAATTGTAGCGCTTGAATCAAGGTAACAAGTCTATAGAGGAGTACTATCAAGAGCTACAAATAGGCATGTTGCGTTGTGGGATATTCAGGATGATGAGGATAAGATGGCTCATTTTTATGGGGGTTTATAGTGTGAAATCCAGGACCTAATTGATTACAAAGAATATGATACTGTCAATAAATTGTTCCATCTTGTTATGTTGATAGAAAAAGAATTGCAGGGAAGACCGCAAAGGACAAGGAGCAACTTTGGTAGTACATCTACATCGAGCTCAACGCCAGGACAAGCCAAATTAGATCCGCCTCTTGCTGTTCGATCTACTGCCCCCTCCACGAGTAGGGAGCGTTCAGCAGCACCGCCACCGCCGTCACGTGCGCCCAAGGTCAGTAAATTTGCTAGTGTGCAGGTACCAGCGAAGAGTTCTTCATCGATCTCGTCCACGGGTCGAACGACTGGAATCACATTGCAAGGGAATGGGCCATGTCATGAAGGATTGCCCAAGTCAGCGAGCGTACATTGCAACGGAAAATGGTGGGTACATTAGTGCTAGTGATGTTGAGGATGAATATGCTCTTGCAGCTAACCTTGCAGGTAATGATGATGATCATGAGACGGATAGCGATGGTGAGGAGATTTTAGGCATCGCTGCCACGGAGAGTTACAGGACCATAATTGTGCAGCAAGTATTGAACACTCAAATGGAGCAAGCGGAGAAGCTACAACGTCATAATTTGTTTCAGATGTTACTCATCGTCAAGGATCGACGTGTTTGTGTCATAATTGATGGTGGAAGCTGCAACAACTTGGTGTGTTCAGATCTGGTCAAGAAACTTGTCTTGACCACACATACGCATCCTCATCCATACCATATCCGATAGTTCGACAACAGTGGTAAGGAGAAGGTAACACTAACTGCGAGAGTGTATTTTTCCATTGGAACATACCATGATTTTGTTGATTTCGACGTAGTGCCTATGCAAGCATGTTAACTTTTATTAGGCCGTCCATTGGAATTTGATACTGATGCAACTCATCATGGTAGAAGTAATAAATACACTCTTATGCACAAAGAAAAGAAAATCACTTTGCTTGGTATGACACGTGCTGAAATTGTGCAATGTGATAAAGAAAGAGCTAAAAGAGATAAAAATGACTGTGATAAAAGTGAGAATCAAATTGTAGCTGAAGAACTGAACCAACTTAACAAGAAAGAATCTAGTTCTATGAAATCTGAAATTAAATTGAAGGGTGTTGTTTTACCGCTACTATGTCCATTTTGCACGATATGTTTCCTGTTTTGCCGCTTGTTGCTACTAATCCTTTCCAGGAGAATGTACTTGAGTCAAGGACGACTCCAATTCAAGAAGGGGAGGATGATGAGGACATCACCAACACGGATACAAACGCCGCTTCTTCCACTCCTTCCACTCCGTCGCCCGAAGACCATAGAGAACATCAAGTCGGCATGAACCCACATGTCAAGCCTTTCAAGCCATCCACACTGAAGATCCAGCGTACCATGATACTCCAAGACGAGCCCAAGAAGAAGCCCAAGTTGTCCACGGTCCAAGACAAGCCCAAGATGAACCCCAAGTCATCCGCAAGGCCATCCAGAAGTACGCCAACTTCAAAAGGACGTCCAGGCCACGTACGGAGTCTGTTTGGGGTGAATGAGCACTTTATGGAGAAGCCCATGATGCCACCTTTCCAACGGATCTGGCCCCACCTTGGAGGCAGATGTTGACTGGGTAACAGAAAAAATTGGTACAAGAATAGTACCATCCCCCTACATATTCAATAAAAATTGAGTCATTCCTAACTAAGCAATTTAGTTGGAGAGATAATCAATAAATACCTCAACTTTGATTCAAAAAGATATGGTAAAAAAGATCCTGCAATCGAAGACATTAGGTTGTCAATCTCTTTCCTTATGTCATAATCACTTTGTTCAGAAGGGGCCGACACCATGGTTTGAGAAGTGGTGGCAGCTAACACTTCGGACTTCATTAGTTTCTTCGATGAGGATCCACTAGATGATCCTACATCATCACCTGTTCTCTTCTTTGAAATTGTTGACTCCTCAACTACCTAGAGAATTCCAAAATGTATTACTTTGAAAAACCTTACCCAAAAAGGGAAGATGAACGCAGATTCTTCAAAAGAGAGTTACCTTTTGAAATGCCTGCATAACATTGTCTTCTATTGCTAATTCCTCTTCGTCACTCTCAACAACTTGTTTAGAGCTTTGGCTCGCCATTAGAATAAGAATAGAGAAGAAGGGATGAAGTTAGAAGATAAAAAGAAATTCTAAGACTTAACAAGTGAAAGCTTGAAGATCCTAGAACGTAAAGTAACTAAGTATTTGTAGAACCCAGAGGTGACGGTTCGTGTTCTCAAACCTCAAGTTCTTAAAATGCATTCTAAGTTTTGCCTCGAGTTGTAGCAAAAGACTTCATAATAACCTGTCAAAATTGCCCTCAAAGTTCTTCTTGACCAACGAAGCGACATGCGGTGGAAAAAAGAGAAACGTCTTTTTGTAACAGGAGAAGTTGAAACATCGGGATGTTTATATAATTAAATTTTTAAAAAAATAAAGAATTTAAAATGCAAATTATACAACTTGTTATTTCAAATTCGGGGGCTAGCTGATAAGGATTATAATCCGACTTAGTCACCTTTGTCATTCTATAGTTGCAAGGACTATAGAACAAGATTTTTTACCTCTCTATGGTCTCAGTTACCCAAGAGAGAGACAGTAGAATAGTCTAAGATGTTCTGGACATAGCCCATTCCATGGTCTCATTCAGTGATGTCACGTGGATTGTGGTCTTTAGATATCCACAAATACCGAAGTTGCAGAGACTATGGTCTCACATATACCCACAAATACTGTGGACATGGAGACATTTTCCCGTGGTCGCCCGGGTTGTGGAGGACATAAAGATAGCTGTGTTTTGTCATAGTTAATACGCGCCTTTGACTTACTAAAGAGTTAAAGCATCCAACCGTTATATGATTACTCTCATTCAATCATATAGTATTTGAGCCTATTTTACCACTACCACCACCTGGATGTTTTAGTTCCTTAAGTTCCTTGTAACCAACAAGAAGGTGAAAGTGCAATCATAACTGGACGTAATTGCACATTATGGCTGGTGCACCTCTACCTCTCAGCGACTCTTCAAATCCCGTAACCGACAACTGGCAACGAGCTATAAAAGGAGAATCGTCGAGAGATATCAAAAAACCAAGCGAGAGATTCACGACACAATCCTTTAGAACTAGACACAGTAGATCAATATACATTGTAAGCTAAAGAGCACAAGATTGTTCTTAGTCCATCTAAGAACATCATTAGTTCTCTTCTTGTAACCCTCAATTTACATAGTGAAATTTTAACAGAAAGTAGGGTTATCACTCACCATCAAAAGACTCAAACCTATATAAATTCCTTTCTTTCTTTGACACAGATACCATAATTTATCTTAGTTTCAACTTAGATTGGCTTCACATTTGCCTTTAATAGTTTACGTAAGTTCGACTAAGAACCAGAGTCCCAATCGTTGACACATATCACTAACACATATATCTTTTTTACAACTCTAGAATAGATAATAATATAATCTATTAAATAATACAACGAAATGAACTCTTCCCAGAGCATTAACAGTGTCTACAATACATCACCTAATTTGCACTTTTTCTCCATTGAGCAAACAAGGCTAATATGCATCATGTGAGTACCCAATTTACACACATATAGCATTTCTCACAAAACACAAACGATAATCACTTTGTGGTGTGAAACATATATAGTTTCTTACAACACCACAGTAGATAAAAAATATAATCTATTGAGTAATACACTAACTTTTGTAACTTTTACGAAATCCTTACCTAGTCTACAATACATCTCTTCGCTTCACTCCTGGATCAACAAAATCCTCCTTCCCCTTGCCATTTTGCCAAGCCTCCTCTCGCTCGTCCCGTCTCGTCGTTTGGCCATAACAGGATGTCTCCTAGCTCTTTATAAGAGCCATTAAAATGCGCAGCTTTGCCATTGGTCACACACACTGGTGATTTTTATTATACTCTGTGGGTAGTGACACCCCCCTCTCATGTAGGCTCTGCAGTTGCCCATGTGCTTCCTGTGCCCAAAGACAAGGGAATCTGAGGCAAGAGCCCATCGAAAAGATGGAACCTAAACTATACTACTTCACTGTCCCTGCCACCCTTCTCTCATATTTCTGCAGGCCCTAACTTTCAAGGTCAGCAGGTCTTGCACAGGTTGGTGGGGATCTCTCCTTAGCAACAACCTTTTCTGATTTCGTTCAATTGTTTTGCCTTTCCTTTTGCTTTTGCTTTCAGTCAAAAGGATGTGATGATTTTGGTGATATAATTGGTGTGGTCATCAGTTTGGCTTCTTGATTTGATGGACCTGCTTTCTTTTGTTCTGCCATGCTTTCCAGTGAAAAGGACAGAAAAGATGTGCTGTAATAGGAGAATGATGAAAAGGGGCTTTATCTTTCCTTGGTAAAAAGAACAAAAGTTTATTTTGCATGGTTTTGTGGCTTATTTTCAGGACATTGGCTTGTAATTATGGGGATATCGCCTTGCTTTTTGTTGGGGAAACTTAAATGGGAGGTTCTCTCTTTTTTAGTTTTCATGTATATTTGTGCTAGTTTATTAGCCTGGAGCATAATTTGGCGATTGTTGATAGCATTTTCTCAGTTTCTGGTCTGCAAGAAACATGATCCTGGATAAGTGGAAATCCACTTCCATTGTGTTTCCTCCTCCCATTCTTTTCTTCCAAATCTGAACTTTTATGCAGCTAGATCTGACTCAATGGCTCTTAAATCTGATACAATTCTTTTTGTTTCAGAGGAATTGAGTTCTTGATAGCTATTGCTAGTACCTTAGCTCAAATTATTAAGCAATGTGGCCTGTGGACGACAAGGAGTGTTCCAACTACGGCGCCAATGCCACGCACAATGGGAGGCAGCACCGCAAGAACCCAGCTTCCCGGGCCAAGACGACGCCGTCCAAGTGGGACGACGCGCAGAAGTGGCTCGTTGGGCTATCCAACGGCGGTGATGCCGGCGATCGGGGCCACGGCGGCGGCAAGGCGGTCAGGCCCCGCAACTCCAACGCCGATGACCGGCGCCTCCTGAGTTCGTCGTCCCAGAACGGGCGCGTGTCCTGCAGCAGCGTGGACGGGGCGCTGGAGTACAATATGGTTGTCGCGGTCCCTGCGCCCCCTACACCGCAGCCCGGCGACGACGGCGAGACCAAGAAGATCGACTGCATGTTGCACGGCTCGCCTGTGGCGGTGTGCCTGCGGGACATGGGCACGGAGATGACCCCCATCGCGAGCAAGGAGCCGTCCAGGACTGGCACGCCGCTGCGGGCGTCCACGCCGGTGTCGTCACGGCCGCCGACGCCCACGAGGAGGCGCCAGGACGGCGCAGGCTGCGCGGATGCCACGCCGACCGAGCCGGTGGTGCCAAGCGAGATGGATGGGGCCTGTGACGTGCATGGCGGCGGCGGCGATGCCGACCATGTGCCGCCGAGTGCCAACTCGCTCGAGTCGCGCGCCGCCGCGTGGGACGAGGCCGAGCGGGCCAAGTTCATGGCGAGGTGAGATTACATGGGTGTCTTGGATTGGATGTCTTTTTGTTTTGCAGATCTACAAGTTAATTGCTTAATTTTTTTTGGAATTCTTTCTTTTTCTTTTTCTCCTTCCTTTTAATTTCAGGTATAAGCGCGAAGAAGTGAAGATACAGGCTTGGGAGAATCATGAGAAGAGGAGAGCTGAGATGGAGATGAAGAAAATAGAGGTATGATTTATGTTAGGTTTATTGTGTAAATCAAACTGTTCGGGTGAAGATGGAAACCAACTTCTGTCTATTCCCTAATTCACTCAACCTGATAATACCCATTTTTGAGAAAAATTAGTTGTTCAAAGTTTTTCATGAAAAAATTTTACAATCGACACGCCATTTAAGGTGGCAGACTCAGAAGATCTTAGAATATGTGTGGCAGTTATATCTCAAGCTACCCAGGAAATATTGGTCGTTAAATTGAGGCCAAATTTTAGTCATAACTAAGGATATGTCCAATTTTAGATTGATTTGACCAAAATTCACAGATAAATTTGGTCACTGCTTTGTATCACTGTTGTGGGGTAGCCGAATTTTTCTGTTATGGCCCAGTTGTATGTGGCCATGGACTCATGATAATTCTATTGCAATCGGCAAAAGAAATCACTGCTTTTCGCATTGGCATTTACTCTACTTTCAAAACCATGAATTCGAAGCGCACTATCCACTTGCATTGCTTCGTATATCAGTATTCAAACCACTATATTACACTGTCATATATTCTGTCTTACCATCGCCAGCTCATTTGCTTCGATACACACAGCTATTTTACGTCTGAATCAAAATTTGCCCAGATAAAGGCCGAGCAAATGAAGGCACGGGCGCAGCAGAAGCTGGCGAACAAGCTGGCGGCGACAAGGAGGATGGCCGAGGAGAAGCGAGCGAACGCCGAGGCGAAGCTGAATGAGAGCGCCTCGAGAACGTCAGAGAAAGCAGACTACATCAGGAGGACAGGGCACTTACCCTCCTCCTTTTTCTCCTTCAAGTTGCCCTCACTCTGTGGCTGAAAGCCTGAAACTAACTGGGTGTTACAGCTTATAATTATATACATATTTTTGCCTGTGATCTTGCTTAATTTGTTTAGCCAGCTCCCTTTTGGGTGGTCTAATTTTACTGGTCCACTGTGCCATAGTGTTTATTTTATGAACGAATGTACTTCTCTCATAATGTTACATGACCAACATAACTGCTTGTATCTTAATGTTTGCAATGTTCATTGCTCTGAAAGTAGCCATGGAAACAAGCTAAAATCGAGCGAACCTATGCAGGCTCAAGCTCGGCTTGATTTATATTTGCGCATGGCTGAATTTGTATGCAAGCTTGAATGACCGACTCGAGCAAAGCTCGAGTGAATTCGAGTAAGCTGGAGCTCGGCTCAAAGGACTTGAATGCTCTGTAGAAACTATGAAAGATCAATCTAGCTCGGGGTCAAAGTTGGGCGGGTTTCATGATTGTGTATATATGCCAAAACTTAGATGAGACCGAATGTAATCAAATGAACTTGAGCACTATGTTGTATATACAAACTGATCGATTTTTTCTCTGGTCGAATCAAAAGACTTGATCTTGATCGAACGTGAGAAATAATTGAACAATCCAGAGCACGTTCGACGGGACAGATGAAGTAAATGCGTGATCTAACGGCCACGAACGAAGAGACAACATAGCTCAACGTGGACCCAACTTTCAAACAGTAGTTCACAGGTCCTATAGTGGATTCCACGTGGTCGGCCCAGATGAAGCGAAGACAGCGATCCAGCAGCCACAAACACGGCAACAATGTGGGCAAAGCAGCGGGGTACACGTGGACGGCACTGATGAAACGAAACCACCGATCGAACAGTCACAAAAGCAACATCGATCTAACGCAACGTGGGACGACTTAGTACCCGGATTATATATCTACACATGATTATAAAAGATCAAGCCAACTCAAGATCTAATTAAATGAGCTCAACTTTTAATAGCTCAATTTGTATATATGTGACAGCCTAGTTAAACTGAGGATCAAACTTCAAATCAACTTGAGACGAGCTTCATCATTTTGCTCAAGTTTCAAACATGACACTAAAGATGTGTTTAGTTGCATATTTTAAATTATCTCATACAACATAGAAATGATGTGAGTGTTTGGTTATATTTATCCTATAACTTCTATTCTGGATGAAGAAACCAAAAAAAAAGAATATTCCCTCAATGTATTGGCATGTGTTGCATTAGTGTTGATTAATGTTAATTAGTGTTAGTTAGTGACAATTAGTGTTATGTTATTGGTGATTAGTGATAATTAATATAATTAGTACTAATTAGTTGTAGTTAGAGGTGATTAATGTTATATTTTGTAGAGATTAGAATTAATTAAAACCTTATTGGTATAAATTAGCATTAATTAGTGGTATCTAATCTTAATTTCATACCACCTATTTTACCATGATTCAATTCATTTTACCAACCAAACAAAAACTAAGACTATCTCTTTCTACATCAAACAAACACACCTATTGGATTATCTATGACACATGACCTATCTAATCTATTTTCATCCCATTTAAAATGCTTTGGCCAAAAAATCAAAAAGAAATAAAGAAGGTCATGATCAGCATCAGCTCATTTTAGAATTTTTTTGTACGGATATCACATAAAAAAGAAAATAACGAAATAGGACACAGTGGCCATAAATTACAAAAGTGGCATTAGTCGCCATCCCCGAAGTCAACTTACCCAAAAAAGCAATCAATCGCTAGTTCGCCCGGCGATCAAAAGGTAAAGTCGCCAGCCCGTCTAGCGACTTCGAAAAAGCTATCAGTTGCCAGCTTGTCTGGCGATTGATAGGTACTATATATTTTGGACCCCTGGCGACTAGCGCATTGCAAGCAAACAAAAAAAAAACCACCAAACAGAGCAGACGACAGAGGGGAGAAGAGGAAAAGAAAGGAGGAAGAGGAAGAGGAAGAGGAGAGGAAGAGAAAAGAAGAGAAGAAGAAAAAGAAAAGAAGAAGGAAAGAAAGCATAAAAAAAAGGTATAAATTATAAACTTTTAGTGATACTTAGTGTAAAGTGAATTTTAAAATATAAATGTGTTGTAGAATGCAGATCTATTTTAGGAATGTGTAGAAATTTTGTTATTAATATAGATGTGTTGTAGAATAATTAGACATGACATACATGTACCTTGTAAATATAGATATGTTATGTAGAAATGTTATATATTTAGCGAATAAACTAGATTAATAAATAGTGAATCGATAATTTAGGACATATGCTTCTTTCGTAGAAAATGTGCAGAACTGCAGATCTGATTTGTGCCTTATTTAAATATGTTGGGTATTTATGAATATAATGTATGTATAATTTAGATCTGTTGTGTAATATTATTAAGTTTAATATTTTTATGGATGAGATGTGAGATGTGTATTAATTAAGATTAGTAAATAATTAAATTATTGATATGTGAGAGGAGAATATAGGAATTGTAGATTAGATGTGATGTGGTGTCGTTAATCCGGTATCCTTAGATTAGTTGAGATGTTAAAAAATAAGTCGCACATGTCTTAGGGATGAACATAGAGTAATGTGCAAAATATATTGAAGATATGATAACTGATGTTTGTAATACTTATTTATGTTGTAGACAATGTCGGAAACAAGAGTAGCCTATGTTTTCTACGGGGAATAAATTATTAGAAACGGACCATATAGAGATGACCTAAGTGGTTTTCACCGTACATACATGGAATTGAATGATCTTAGTGCTCTTAATTTTAAGGACCTTAAGACCCGAGTCATGGACATTCTAAATATTGACCCATATTTACACAAAATTATCATAGAAGCATTGGTGCCTGTTGGTTTGACATCTTGTTGGAAATTGTGTAAACTTAGAGGTGACAGATCCTGGGGCTCTCTTGTTAGGAGGGTGATAAATCCCAATCATGGGCCAGATGACTGCATAATATATGTGACCAAGGTAGACAATGTACCCGAATCAACAGCAGAATTTGTACCCGAACTATAACACCTTGGGTTTGGGGTGAAAATTCTTCTAAAAAAAAGTCATGCATGCATATGTATCTCCAAGATCAGCCAAATCAGCCCAGATTTATTTTATCCTAAGCCCTAAAATTTCAAAATCTTCCCTGTGAACTCAAATCAAGATCTGACTTTCCAGATTTGATCTACAATTTATCCTGAGTATAAAAGTTTTCAAAGGTCAGATTCAATTCCATCTCTAACTTCCAGATTTGTCAATTCTTTCTGTTTTCTAAAATAGAAATTAATTAAATATCCTAATTACCCTAAATACTCTGAACTCTGATTTAATCAAAGTTTGACTTAATCCAGACCAGATTATTCTTGGATTATGATCAAGGGTATGCCAATACCTTAATCCAAAAAGTTGGCTGTCAAATTCTATCATCTAGACCCTTTTCACAAATTAGTTCAAGAAGTATCGCAGATCAGTCCTTTTCAGATTTTCCAGAATCCTGAAAGGACTAAAAGCCACAAATCAACTCCAAATTCAAAATATGTTTCAGGGAACACCTCCCAAATACTATTCAATACAAAATCTTCTTCTGCGAGGATATCAAAATCTCACCCTAAGGCTCAGAATTTCAATTTTGACAAAATTCAGATTCAAATACCCTAAATACCTTATTGTCATTTTTATTCAAAAACTATTCAAATGTCCCAAATCTTATCTTCTATCTTTGCCAAACTATTTGCTGAATAAAGTTTGCCAGATTTGTCAAGCCAAAATCAGCCCTAATCACTTAAATCCCAGATTTTACTTATCAGTCCAAAACCCAACTTCTGTAATTGCAAATAACTCCAGATTCAACCAGAACTGATCCGGGAGGATCTTCAGGTCAAGTTGCATATGGCTTCATGACCTTAACAGTGTTCGGAAAGGTTTCACGACCATGGAGGACTATAAATACCTTGTAATAGGTCTAGTTTAGATAATCGAAGAGTCATAGAACTTATTTGAGTTTTAGACACTTATAATTCCTTCGACGTAGGCAAGTGTGTCTAACGTTCGACGTGTAAAGCCCTCTTTGAAATAAAGAGTTGTGCAATTACTTTGGGTTTTGGTATTTCCAAATAATATCCCGTTATTCCGTATAGTCTAGTGCGAAAACTAAGGCTAGGTCTCAAACAGATCAAGTTGGTATCAGAGCAACTTTCCTATCATGTGGATGGTGAAGACTCGCCAGGGTTACACAACCTCCGGCGAAACTCCAGGCGATCAATTGACGGTTCCTACAGTCACGTCTCCGACAATATCTGACGATACCTCTGTTCAAGCTAACCTAGCCGAACAAGTAGCTAAGCTCTCCACCGATATGGAAACCGTGCTTACTTGGATTAAGCAGCATGCCATGATTGTAACTCCTGAAGTAGGGAAGGTTATGGGTGTGAAGACTGGTGAAGACTTGCGCAGGGCAGATGAAGATGAAGTCGAAGGCGACCACAAGACTGACGACCTCACCAACACCTCCTTAGCTGTTGGATATTTTAAGGTTGATGCTAAGATTGATATACCCATATATGATGGGGTGATCGATGCCGAGAAACTGGATTCTTGGATCGACCAGCTTGAGACCTACTTTGACCTGAAAAGGTTCAGTAGCGCTCAAAAGGTGAAGTTCTCACCTTTGAAGATGAAGGACCATGCCAAGACTTGGTGGAAGGCCCTTGTCGCCAGTGGTGAAGCTGACGACCTTGTGTGGGGTCAATTCAAACGACTTTTGCGACAAGAATTCTATCCGATGGGTTATCTTGAGGAGAGATGGGAACGTTGGCACAAATTGTACCAATGGCGCGACCAGACTGTCCAAGACTATACTATGGAGTTCTGAAAACAAGCAATGGTCATTGGCATATCACTATCCGATCCTCAGGTATTTCGGAAATACACATCTGGACTTCAGAAATCGATCAGTACTGAGCTAAGTCTGTTCGGCGTCTAAGACATCGCGACCGCGAGCACAACAGCTATGGCGATCGAGAAGAAGAACAAATCCCACAGCGACAAAAGCACGAAGGAAAGTACAACCTCGACAAAGAAAAAGCCGAGTTTGAAGAAGAATGCTTCAAAATCGGGCATGGTGCCTTTTGTGAACATTGTCAAGTCGCGAGACACACCAAAGACAAATGCTACAAGCTTCATCCTGAACTTCGACCAAAGAAAAATGGACCAGGAAAAGGAACAACCACGGGTACTCTGCTTCACCCGACGAAGAAATTGTCCGAGTGAATTCGGTTGCTGAGGCGGATACGACCTTGTCTCTAATGGTAATGTCGAAGAAGAAGGGTTCGAATCCACCGAACGACCATCACCCTACGGAGGACTTGTTCACCATCAACATCCAGGTGAAGCATGAAGTGGTCGCAGCGATATTAGATCCCAGAAGTCAGAAGAATCTGGTCTCCACTGGACTGGTTCGGTGACTTGGTTTGAAGACAACCACACACCCGTGACCATATCCCTGGGTTACGAGTCAGTGTGTGGTGAAGTTTGCAATCTCTGCATGATATATCGATGAGGTGCAATGCGGTGTTGTCCCTATCGATATCTGTCAGGTGATCTTTGGGAGTCCGTATCTATATGATCGAGACGCTTACTTCCATCAGCGTACGCAAGAGTACAACCTCACCAAAGACGGAGTTAAGTTCGTGATTAGTAGAGACATCCACATCAACACTTCAAACTTAATTACCACAAATCAAACCAAACGAATTGTCAATGCATGTCACAAGTACGTGCTTGTAATGATTCGACCCATTGGTGAAGGTGAGGGTACTCGACCAGCATTGTCGTTGGCGTGCCAAGAGGATTCTGGTCGTCTGTCGGGACTGCTGGAGAAATACAGTGATATGTTCGAGACTACCTAGGGTCATCAGCTAAAACATCCAGTCGACCACGAAATTCAGCTTGTGTCCGATGCGACACTGCCCAATCTAAGTATGTATCGCAACTCAGTATTGGAGAATGAAGAGATCAAGAGACAACTTGGTGAGCTGCTAAACGATGGTGTCATTCAATCGAGTAGTTCACCTTGTGGATCTCCTGTGGTGTTAGTGCCAAAGAAAGATGGGACTTGGCATATGTGCATCGACTACCGAGCACTAAACAAGATCACCATCAAGAACCGGTACCCCCTTCCTCATATTGATGACCTCTAGACCAATTGAAGCATGCTGTTGTCTTCTCCAAATTGGATCTTAAGTCAGGATATCATCAAGTTAGTATCCGAGAGGAGGATACGTGGAAGACCGCGTTTAAAACACGACAAGGTCTATTCGAATGGCTGGTCATGCCGTTTGGTCCGTGCAATGCCCCAGCAACTTTCATGCGTCTTATGAATGACGTATTGAGACAGTTCATTGACGACTTTGTGATCGTTTACCTAGACGACATACTGGTTTATAGTCGTTCGTGGGATGAGCACCTCATTCATGTCGAAATGTTGTTTGAACAGCTGCGGCAACATCAACTTCACCTCAACCGTAAGAAGTGCGAGTTCGGCCAACAAACTCTACTTTACCTAGGATTCATGGTCGGCAACGGTACGTTGCAAATCGATCCAGATAAGGTAAAAGTGATTCACAAGTGGCCGCGACCGCGAACAGTTACGGACGTGCGTAGTTTTGTGGGAGCATGCCAATACCTTCGGAAGTTCATCCGACACTTCTCGATTGTGGCTTCTCCATTGCATGCATTAACTAGGATCGATCAGAAGTTCGAGTGGACAGGGAAACATAAGGACACGTTTCTCTTGCTAAGAGGAAGATCAGTGAAGCACCTGTGTTAGCTTTGCCGAATCTCCAGAAACCATTCGAGCTAGAAACCGATGCCTCAGGTTATGCGATGGGTGCAGTGCTCATGCAAGAAGGTCGATCAGTGGCATATCACTCCGTGTTATTCCAGGGAGCTCAGAAGAACTACCCGACTTATAATAAGGAGTTATGCACACTGCATCAGGTCGTGAAACATTGGCGGTGTTATCTCTTGGGTAAAGAGACTATTGTCCACACTGACCATCAACCGTTGCAATATTTGCAAACTCAGTCCAAGCTACAGCAAGCTCGGCACATGAAGTGGATGTCGTATTTGCAGCAACTTAATCTGGTGATTAAGTACAAGAAGGGCGTACACAACAAATTGGCGGATATGTTGTCGCGACTACCAGTTATGACCCTCTGTTTATCAGCGTTCATGCAGATCGAGCCCTCATGTCATGATGACTATGCCACTATGTATAGTGAAGACCCTGATTTTCAAACAACATTGACTGAGCTCGAAGCAGGGAAAGCTACGGAGTTCGTTCGTCGAGAAGGACTCTTGTACAAGGGCAATTTACTTTGCATAACTCGTGGAGCACCTTGAATTCAATGGTTGCGAGAAGCTCACACATCGAAGGTAGCTGGTCACTTTGGGGTTACAAAGACATTGCAAAATCTTCACCGACATGTGTTCTGGCCGCGTATGCAGCAAGATGTGGCTAGTTTTGTTCGAGGCTGTGGTGTCTGCAGCATCTTGAAACTAGCAAACCGAAAATTAGGTTTGTACACTCCTTTGCCAGTTCCATCGTGACTATGGGAGAGCATATTCATGGATTTCTTGGGAGGATTGCCTAAGACCCGACGTGGCAACGACTATCTATTCGTGGTTGTTGATCGGTTCTCCAAAATGATTATTCTTATACCTTGTCAAAAGACTATCGTAGGAAGAGAAGCAGCTTGGGTATTCTTTCAACATGTTTGGACACACTTTGGACTGCCGACTTCTATTGTGTCTGATGGCGATACCCGGTTCCTTAGTCACTTTTGGCGATCGCTCTAGACGATGATGGACACCAAGCTAAAGAGGAGTACTGCTTTTCATCCGCAAACTGATGGTCAAACCGAGGTGATAAATCGCACAGTCGTTCATCTCTTGAGAGGATATAACTCGAAGCACCCGAAGACCTGGGATGAAAGCATATCGTACCGGCAGTTTGCTTTTAATTGAGTAGTGCAAGGTTCGACTGGAAAGTCGCCATTTGAGGTCTGTTTAGGATTTCTACCACAGAGTCCATTCGACATGGAGTTTGTGATTCCTACCTCAACACAGAACAGGAAGAAAGTATCTGATCAGCATCGAGCACAAAAATTCCTGGAAGGTATTCAACGTCTCCATCGTCAGGTTGAACAGAACTTGCTGAGAGCTCAACTCTACAAGGCGAGACATGATCGGCACCGAGTTGATGCGCAATTTCAAGAAGGTGATATGGTATGATTACATCTGAGTAAGGAGAGACTTAAAGGTGAAGGTAAGAAATTCAAACCCATTTGTTATGGTCCTTTTTGGATCTTACGAAAAGTGGGCAATAATTCTTGTCAGCTCGAGTTACCTCCATACATGGATATTTATTCGGTTGTTAATGTTGAGCACTTCAAACTCTTCGAGCCTTCAATGCTGGATGATGAGCCAAATACTATAGTACCATATGTTGAAGACTTGGTCTATCAACGAGACGAACCTTTATGCGAAGATGTGGTTTTGGAGAAGAAGGTGACAACCACCCGCAGTGACACAAAGGAGACTTTTCGAATCGGTTGGAAAGGTCAACGAGTATGTGCGGCAAAGTGGTACACCAGAGAAGATGGACAAGCCCAATTTCCACATCTCCAGTTTGATCGAGAGGTCGCAACAGGGGTTGGCTCCTTCTCAACAAGGGAGTCATGATCCGGGAGGATCTTCAGGTCGAGTCGCATACGGCTTCGCGACCTTAACCGTGTTCGGAAAGGTTTTGCGACCATGAAAAGGAATTCGTTCCCTATTCAGAATTATAATCTTATCCAAATATATATAACAGCCTATCCGTTAGGGATTAGTTAGTTATATGAGTCTAACACGTTTAGGTTACTGAGTATGATACGTACTCATACGATTGGACTATAAATACCTTGTAATAGGTCTAGTTTAGATCATCGAAGAGTCATAGAACTTATTTGAGTTATAGACACTTATAATTCCTTCGACGTAGGTAAGTGTGTCTAACGTTCGACGTGTAAAGCCCTCTTTGAAATAAAGAGTCGTGCAATTACTTTGGGTTTTGGTATTTCCGAATAGGATCCCGTTATTCTGCATATTAAGATCTGGGCGAGCCTAGTGTGAAAACCAAGGCTAGGTCTCAAACAGATCAAGAACTTCCAGCTGTGTTTTCGACCAGAGCCTCGCCGTGCTTTGCTCCTTCGACATGATCTTCGCCGCCGGTCAGTTTCACCCTCGCCTTTGCTCATGTTCAATTGCACTTGCATGCGCGCACGTGTCCACACCAAGAGCGTTGCCGTGGTAGCACCAGCAACCATCAGCAACCACACGCGCGACTAGCAGCGACCGCAGCAGCACTTTTGTCTGCAGCTTCGCGCCACGTCGCCCCGTCGTGCCATCCTTGCCGCTTCCATCGTCCAGCACCAAGTTCCAATGTCCCACCTAGCGCAGCTGCAGAGCCGCCTTCTCGCCGTCCCGTCGTTGCCGCTGTTGTTTCGCCAGAGCCTCGTCATCGCTGTTGCTTCTACGCCCAGCCAGCCTCATCCCCGGCACAAACTTCATTGCTGTTCCCTCCTCGCAAGCTTCGTCCCTGGCATATTTAAACACCCCACCATTGAAGTTCTTCGTTTCTTCACGCGCCGCCGTGAACGCCTCACGTCGCCGACGAGTTCCACTACACCTTCGACCAAATTAACTGCACCAACTCATTCCTTGTATCCCGTAGATGGTGTAGCCGAGCCTGTTTGACCTGAATTTCTCTAAATCATCTTTGCCTCTGTTGCCTTCGTCTTCAACTCCGGTGTCAACGCCAGTGAGCCCTAAAACCTCAACCGCAACTAAATTCGTTGCTCCAGCATCTTCAACATCAGCCCAAGAGAAAAAGCCCTCGATCAATTTCAAGTTCTATCAATTCCTGTGCTTTGTCATTGTGAGCCGTTTCTGGTATCATCGCCTGTGTGCCGTTCAGCCGCCGCTGGCCATCGCCGTCGTCGCCGCCTTGTCCAGCAGATTCGCCTTAGCCTATGGAGCATATCTCTTCACTGCATCGACCTCTGGTTCTGCCCTAAATCACAAGTTATCCCAGTGCCAAGATCTTGTCCAATGCCTGTGCCCTACCGTGTCGCCACCATGTTTCCTCGCCGCCGTTCGTCGCTGTCCGGCCATCCCAGTGATCGAAACCACCACCATTGGATTTCTGTTGCTTTCGCCTATCTCTTAGACACAGTTGGCGAAGCAATTGAAGACTTGAATCAATTTCACAGCTATGCTCTAGTTTTTGTACATGTCAATCCTATGTCAGCCCATGTCAGCCGATGGAATTGGACCAGTTCAACCACTTCTGGTTATGTAAATTAGAATCCACTTTGTCTACTAAACTTTTGGAGCTATGTTCTACATTTTCTTCAACTACCACAACTTGAAATAAGCCCTCTAGAGCACTCTAAAGCCAACCAAAGCCATGTCAAGCCTTGCACCCTAGATCTCGACTCAGTTCAGCTTGTAGTCTCAATCATCAGCATAGTTCAGTTATTATTTTTAGAGCATATCTACATATAGATTATAAAACATTTTAATATAATTAGTAATCATGTGTGTTTGTTTGTCGCCGAGCAGATCCAAAAGTTGAGTTCGAAGACTTCACTGTTGACCCGACGCCAACTGCTGATTTTTACGACGCGAAAGGAAAGTCATATTCTTGAATATCTTGATCCTATATTTTACGAGTTGCTATAATATAACCTTGAATATAAGTAGTATTGCATGAGAAAGAATGATTGAGATATGAAATGGCAGTACTAGGCTGGATGCTTGTGAAATGTGAAATGATCAAGTAATGAGCCATGAACTATTATATGTGAAATAAAACCCTAGCCGTGACCAGAATTTGGTATGGAATGGTGGTGGCACTGGATGTGCGTGGCTGTGGATGGTCTGGTCACTGGCATATAAGAACTAGAACCTTGTGTTGTGTGTCTAGTGGCATGAAAAATGTGTTAACCGCAAGCTTGGTATGGAACATGCCTTAACAAGTAAGTATGCGGATCGCACATGAAACCCTGCATGAAAGTTGTGCACGATTGGCATGGAGTGCGGCTCCTACACATATCACTGGATGTGATGATGCACACTGACCCAGTAATGGGAAGATGCAGTACGGGGTGGGGGTATAGCCCACCACAACTTTGGTTTGCGTGAAACCACGGGGTCAGGAGTGAATTGTGAGTGAAATATAACAAAAGTTCTTGTTATCTCCACCTTGCCACTCACACTGTGTAGTGAGGAAGGATCTAATCATCTTGATAGGATGGGCATGAAAGTGGAAGATCTTGCGGGTAAATTGGTATCTCTCTATAGAGTGAAAAACGTATTCGAATACTCCGAGCTCACAGGTTTATAGGAGTCTGCTGCGGTAGATTAAATCCACGGGGTGTGGCACAAGTATATTTTCTAAATAAAATTTGATAAGTCAAGATTACCCAAATGACATGTGTTGTCATGATAAGAGGTGCTACCGTGGGTTGTCGTGTGTCGACGTGTCACTGTAGTACTATAAATAATAGAACATGAATAGCAATGCTATGCTATGAAAATACTGCCATGAGATGAGATATAAAGGAAAAAGACTATTTTACAACCATCCACACTTCTTTATTAGCATAGGTTCATATCATCACTAGTATATGTATGTACTCTTATCTATGACTTGCTGAGTACGTAAGTACTCACCCTTGCAACATACAATCTAGTAGATGGAGCTGAGTACGTAAGTACTCACCCTTGCAACATACAATCTAGTAGATGGAGTGTTCAATGATCAAGATGAAGGTGTGGAGAACTTCGTGGATCCAGAAGGAGGATAGCCAGTTCTGCCAGAACCCTGATATGTGTTGTTCTGCCGTCAACTTCTTGCTGTGGGGGTTCACCTAATTTCCGCTGTGTAGTTATTATTTTGCTAGACCATGTATGCCGCGAAGGCATTGTAATATCTTTATTTTGTATTAAGGTCAGCAGGCCACACTGCTTAAATATTTTATAAGTTACTCTGCTATAATGTAAATATACTTTTGTACTTGACTTATCCTGGGAAGTCAATGGTATGCATGTATGGGATCAGCTGCAGCGAGATGGGTCCCCACGGGAGTAGTCGTTGTCCCCAAGACGGGGGCGCGACAACAAAAGTTGGTATCAGAGCAACATAAGAACTTGACTGTAGGATGACACCTTTAGGAATTGGCTGTGCCAGGAAGGCGTAATTTATCTAAAAACTATTTCCTTGAAAGCCCTATTTTGGTAAAAATGAGTCTTGTAGTTTCTAAAAATTTTGATTTCAAGTCTTATTTGGTTTTTCTAAAAATTTGATAAGATAGCGAGAGCGCATTTTGTTAGAGTGTCTTAGGGGTTTAGCTGGGGATAGTGTAGATAGAGCTGGTGAATGCTCTTGATAGCTTTGTTTCTCACTATTGCTTTTGCAATGGTTAACTTGTGTATTATGGCTAGAAGCCTAAGTATTTTATGCATTAAAGTAGTCAGCATTAATTTTTGCACTGCTGTCTTAGTTGGCCTTAGTTAGTTAGATCTGTCTGGATTCTCTTCAGAGCCATCATGGTTGACACAAGGAGAAGATCCCCAAGCAGTGGAAAGGACAGAGATCAGACTCTACAAGAGGAAGATCCTATGGCAAGAGGACCTTTATTTTAGCAAGGATCCCAGAGTTCCAATCCTTCCCAGAATGAGCAACCTAGTTTGCAGGAAATTCTTCTATCAATGGAAAAGAACCGATAGGAAGCCCAGATAGCTCATACCCAGTTGCTAGCTCAGATAGTTCAAAAATTGCCTACTGGAACCACAGAAGGAACTACTGTAGGAGCAAGATTAACAGATTTCCAGAAAACCCGTCCACCAACTTTTTCTAGTGCGACCGATCCCATGGTTGCCGATGATTGGTTGAGGGACATAGAGAGGAAACTAGACACAGTTCGATGTGGCGAGAGAGAAAAGGTCTTGTTTGGATCTCATCAGTTAGCAGGAGCTGTAGCAGCATGGTGGATGAATTACCAAGAAGCTCACCTGAACAGAGACAACATTTCTTGGAGAGAGTTTAAGGAACAATTTCAGAAATTTCACATACCTACCGGTTTCATGGCAGCTAAGCACCGGGAATTTCGCAATTTGATCCAAGGAAACAAGACAGTCACCGAGTATCTGCACAAATTCACCCATTTCGCTCGATATGCACCCGGAGACGTGGATACCGAAGAGAAGAAGATAGAACGCTTCGCAAATGGACTTCAACACTACTTGCAGTACCAAATTGCCTCCCATGAGTTTACAGAATTCCAAACACTAGTGAACAGAGCTTTGAAAGTAGAGGGGAATAGGAATATGGGGGAAGAGAGCTAGAAGCGAATGATGCTTCAGCAAGTGTGGCCACAGACAAACCTAATCAGAGGAAGAGCCCCTATTGCCTCCAATTTTTGACCATCATACCAGACTCCCAGACCAGCAATGACGATTTGCCCTAACTACAAAGGAAACTATCTTCAAAAAGATTGTCCTTATCCCCGTATCCAATGTTTTCACTGTGGACAATATGGACATCGCCGAGATTGCTGCCCATGGATTCAACTTCCGATCTCCATCACCAGGTCACAAGCAGGAACACAACCAATAGTACCCAGAGCATCATCATCACAGAATTTCAAAGGGACTCCACCAGGAAGAGGAGGAAGCATGGCCAATCGAGGAAGAGGAAGAGGTAAAGCACCAACTGCAGTTCAAGGAGGAAGACTAAACTACACCTCTATCCAAGAAGCAGGAAGTGCCACCGACATTCTTCTAGGTAGATTTCTGATCCAGTCTGCAACTGCCTTAATATTGTTTGATCCTGGTGCTACGAATTCCTTTATGTCAAAAGCATTTGCATCTGAAATTGAAATGCATGTAGAGCAAGTACCTTTAGAGTACTCCATGATTATACAAACTCCAGGGGCTAAATTATCTGTCTACTAGATTTGCCGAATGTAACCTTCAGTATAGAAGGGGTAGAATTCATGACAAATCTACTAGTTCTAGAACTGCAAGGTCTAGACATTATATTGGGCATGGATTGGTTGTCCCAATATAAAGGTCTAGTAGACTGTGAAGAGAAAACCATAAGACTTGTCAGTAACCAAGGGGAGAAAGTTTTATTCTATGCGGAGAGATCGTCGGCCAAGGGACCGCTAGGATCTGTTCAAGCATTGCGAAAGATATGCCTGGAACAAGTTCCCGTAGTATAGCAATACCCTAACGTGTTTCCAGAAGAACTTCCAGGAATGCCACCCAACAGGGAGATAGAATTCACCATTGAGCTTAAACCAGGAGCAGCACTCATAGCGAAACGCCCCTATAGGATACCATTACAGACTTGGAGGAGCTCAAGAATCAACTTGAAGACTTAGAGAGCAAAGGATTCATCAGACCCAGTGCTTCGCCATGGGGAGCCCCAGTGCTATTCGTGAAGAAAAAGGACGGAACTCTACGGATGTGTGTGGATTATGGAGCTTTGAATGAAGTCGACATAAAGAACAAGTATCCATTGCCAAGAATTGATGACTTGTTTGATCAACTTTGAGGTGCCAAGGTATTCTCCAAAATAGACTTGAAGTCTGGATATCACCAAGTAAAGATTAAGAAAGAAGATATACCAAAGACTGCCTTCACTACTAGATACGGGCTGTATGAGTTTACAGTAGTACCATTTGGCTTGACCAATGCCCCAACAACTTTCATGAATGTCATGAACAATACATTTATGGGTTTCCTTGACGAGTTTGTCATAGTGTTCATAGATGACATTATGATATATTCTAGGAGCCCCGAAGAACATGAGTAGCATCTGCATCTAGTCTTGGGAAGACTGCGAGAGAGGCAGTTTTATGCTAAGTTTGATAAATGTGAATTTTGGATGTCAAGAATTGCATTTCTTGGTCATGTGTTGACAGCAGAAGAAATTTTAGTGGATTCAGCTAAGATTACTGCAATCAAGGAGTGGAAGCAACCCACTATAGTTCCAGAGATTAGAAGTTTCTTGGAATTGGCAAGTTATTATAGAAGATTCATCGAAGGATTCTCCCAGATTGCCAAATCTCTCACAAACCTACTAAAGAAGGATGTTGCATTTGAATGGACCGCCAAGTGCGAAGAAAGTTTTCAGAAGCTGAAGCAGAAATTGACAACAACACCAGTCCTTACATTGCCAGATAGCAAGGCAGACTTCGTAGTCTGCTGTGATGCTTCAAAGCAAGGAATAGGCTGTGTGTTAATGCAGTAAGGACGAGTATTAGCTTATGCTTCACGCCAATGGAGGCCACATGAGGAAAACTATCCTACACATGACTTGGAATTAGCAGCAGTAGTACATGCCTTGAAGATATGGCGACATTACCTCATTGGGAACAAGTGTGAGATTTTTACAGATCACAAGAGCCTCAAGTATATATTCACTCAGACGGAGCTCAACATGCGTCAATGACGATGGTTAGAATTGATTAAAGACTATGACCTCAGCATCCAGTACCATCCAGGAAAGGCTAACGTAGTAGCCGATGCCCTAAGTAGAAAGGTTTATAACCTGCAAGAAGTAGTCGCACTGAGGAACCCTTACCTACAACAAGAGTTGCAGAATCACCAAGTGGAAGTAGTACCACAAGGGATGGTAGCTACTCTAATAGTAAAACCTCAACTTGAAGAACAGATAAGGAATGCTTAGAAGTAAGATGAGGAGATTTGCAAAATCAAGAGACGAATCAAGTTAGGAAAGGCTAAGGGTTTTACTGAAGACAACCAAGGGATTGTGTGGTATCGAGAAAGGATATGTGTACCTCAAAGCGCAGACCTTAAGGAATTAATTCTCCATGAAGCGCATAAAACTCCATATTCAATACACCCTGCTAATACCAAGATGTATCAGGACTTGAAGAACCAATTCTAGAGGGACAATATGAAGAGAGAGATCACAGAATATATTGCAAGCTATGATACATGCTAGCGAGTTAAAGCAGAGCACCAGAAGATAGCCAGAAAGTTACAACCTTTACTGATGGGAAACGGTGCCCGATCTTCCGACAGGTATGGTAAGTCGATTGGTAGAGAACTCGACGTTGATGATCCGGCTTTCGATCTAGAACCAATCCAAAACCTGCAACCGCTACACCACGGCTCCTTTTGTTATCAACCACGCGCACGCACGGATTGACCTCGTCACGAAGGCTTGTTCCTGCTGCAAATCAAGAGCACAAGCAAGAACAAAGAAGAAGCAACTGAATTGCGAATTGTATTAAGCTCACGAGTTGGGATTTCACAAACCGAGTTCGGAAACTGCAATGGCAGAATAATCTAAGAAAAATCCAAATCTAAATAGTGACGACTATTGAGTATATGAAGAGGTGGCGTGGCTAGGGTTTCTCACGCCCTACTAGGAAATACATGGGCCGAAGGCTCGAAACAAGGTGTCGCAGCACCGACTTGGCCGAATCAGAATCTGATCGAAACTTGTTTTGTTAATTTCCGATGATCCAGAAGGAATTTCGATGTGGAGCCAGATCCATTGGAAAGATCTCGTCGTGAGATTCTCCGTGGACTATAAGAACATCCCAATCAGACTTCGTATGAGGGAATTATGGTCATTTGAAGGCAGGCTGCTCCTAGATGGCCGAACCGGACTCCAACTCGAATCCGTCTTGGACTCCAACTCGACTTGGGCTCCTTGCTGGTCCTCTCCATGGTTCCTTGGTACAATATTATCACCATTAGGTAATAAACCATTCTCAAAACCATATATATATAAACTTAGGAACGAGTTCACCTGGGAATGCAACAATCAGACTCTGTCGTGCGTTATTGGTCCTTGTGTAACAAGCGGAGGATTATGGTTGGTGCGTGTATCCGAAGGAGTGATGTCCTCATCATCCTCCCCCTCTTGAAGTGGAGCTGTCCTCGGCTCAAACTCATCTTCCTCTCCCAAGTACGGCTTCAAATCTGAAATGTTAAATATGGGACTAATCCCAAAATCTACAGGCAACTCAATCTTATATGCATTATCATTAATCTTCTCAAGTATTTTAAAA
This sequence comes from Pharus latifolius, assembly GCA_019359835.1. Classification (NCBI taxonomy): domain Eukaryota; kingdom Viridiplantae; phylum Streptophyta; class Magnoliopsida; order Poales; family Poaceae; genus Pharus; species Pharus latifolius. The sequence continues at coordinate 39,705,995 of CM033329.1, forward strand.
GGACCATCAGCTCGAGGCATTAGTTTAGACTTTCGTAGTTCTGGAAACCTATCTTTTCTCAAGTGAAACCAAACTAAATCACCCGGTTCAAGTTTTATTTCTTTCCTACCTTGACTGCCCACAATCCTATACTTTTTATTCATTCGCTCTATGTTTTTCCTAGTTGTTTCATGCAGTTTGAGTACAAATTCAGCACGCTTTTTAGCATCAAAATTCATTCTCTCAGATGTAGGCAAAGGCAAAAGATCAATTGGAGCATGAGGGTTAAAACCATACACTACCTGAAAAGGACTTACCTTGGTGGTGGAGTGTACCGATCTATTATAAGCAAACTCAATGTGTGGTAAACACTCTTCCCACATCTTCAAATTCTTCTTTAGAACAGCCCGCAACATGGTGGACAATGTGCGGTTGACAACCTCAGTTTGTCCATCTGTTTGGGGATGACATATAGTAGAAAACAGTAGTTTTGTACCTAATTTATTCCATAAGCTTCTCCAAAAATGACGCAAAAACTTCGCATCACGATCTGAAACAATAGTGTTTGGCACTCCATGTATGCGTACAATCTCACAGAAAAACAATTCAGCGATATGTGTAGCATCATCACTCTTATGACAAGGTATGAAATGTGCCATTTTAGAAAAACGATCCACAACCACAAAAATACTATCCCTCCCCCTCTTGGTCCTAGGCAATCCTAAAACAAAGTCCATCGAAATGTCCTCCCAAGGAGCGCAAGGAACAGTAAGAGGCATATAAAGACCATGTGGATTTAAGCGAGACTTAGCTTTGTTGCAAGTAGTGCAGCGTGACACGCAGCCTTCGACGTCGCGTCTCATCTTGGACCAAAAGAAGTGAGTGGACAGAACATCTTCAGTTTTCTTCACTCCAAAATGACCCATCAAACCACCTCCATGTGCTTCCTGCAAAAATAAAAGGCGAACTGAGCTAGCTGGAACGCATAGCTTGTTAGCACGATAAAGCAATCCATCATTCATCACATATTTATTCCTTATTCTCCCTTCCTTAGAATTTTCAAAAGCGTGTTTAAAATCCAAATCAGTGGCATATAACTCTTTGATCGTTTCTAGGCCAAAAATCTTGTGATCTAGTTGTGACAACATGGTATAACGCCTAGACAAAGCATCAGCAATAACATTTTCTTTTCCCTTCTTATGGTTAATGACATATGGAAATGACTCTATGAATTCAACCCATTTAGCATGTCATTTATTCAGTTTGCCTTGACTTCTAATGTGTTTCAAAGATTCATGATCAGAGTAAATAACAAATTTCTTAGGCCAAAGATAATGTTGCCAAGTTTCCAAAACTCGAACTAAAGCATACAATTCCTTATCATAAGTGGAGTAATTCAGAGATGGCCCATTCAACGTCTCACTAAAGTAGGCAACAGGCTTACCTTCTTGCAGCAACATTCCTCCTATTCCAATTCCGCTAGCATCACATTCTATTTCAAAAGTCTTACCAAAATCTGGAAGTTGGAGTAGAGGTGCATGTGTAAGCTTCTCCTTAAGCATGTTGAAAGCTTGTACTTGTGCTGGCCCCCATCGGAAAGGAATGCCCTTCTTTGTCAACTCATTTAGCGGGGCGGCAATGGTGCTGAAATCTTTCACAAAGCGTCGATAGAAACCTGCAAGACCGTGAAAACTACACACCTGGGTGACCGTCTCAGGGGTCGGCCAGCTCTTGATAGCTTCATTTTTTTGTTTCATCCACCTGATTCCCTGTGGAGTAACAACATATCCAAGAAAAGAAACTCGATCCATACAAAAGGTGCACTTCTCAAGATTACCAAACAAGCGTGCATCTCTCAAAGTGTTAAAAATAGCATGCAAATGCTCAACATGCACATCCAAAGACTTGCTATAGATCAAGATATCATCAAAGTAGACCACCACAAATTTTCCAATGAAAGCACGTAAAACCTCGTTCATCAAATGCATGAAAGTGCCCGGAGCATTAGTTAAATCAAAAGGCATTACTAAACACTCATAAAGCCTGAACTTAGTTTTAAATGCAGTTTTCCATTCATCTCCCAATTTCATTCTTATTTGGTGGTATCCACTACACAAGTCAACCTTTGTGAAAACAATAGAACCACTTAACTCGTCAAGCATGTCGTCTAACCTAGGAATAGGATGACGATACCTCATTGTAATATTGTTAAGGGCTCTACAGTCTACACACATATGCCAACTACCATCTTTCTTTGGAACCAAAAGCACAAGAACAGCACAAGGACTAAGGCTTTCTCGTACATACCCGCGGTCCAAAAGCTCTTGGACTTGTCACTGAATTTCCTTTTTCTCCTCTGGATTTGTCCTGTACGCAGCACGGTTTGGTAATGATGCTCCCGGAATCAAGTCTATTTGGTGCTCAATACCTCTAATTGGTGGCAGCCCCGCGGGTATCTCAGCGGGAAAAACGTCCTCATACTCCTGCAAAAGGTTAGTGATAGGAGGGGGCAAAGTGCTAGATATATCATCAAGTGAAAACAAAGCATCTTTGCATATCAAAGCATAGCACATCACATCATTCTCTTCAATTTCAGTAAGGTCAGATTTGGTTGCAAGGAGAACTCCACTCTTCAACTTAATTTCAACGGCCTTAGAGCTAGATGGTGCAACATTTTTCGCTATTTGTTTACTTTCAGATTTCAAAGCATTCTCCTTTTTCTCATTTTTCGTTCTTTCTCTATCAAAGTGCACAATTTCAGAAGGTGTCATAGGAAGTAAAGTAAGTTTCTTTCCTTTGTGCACAAAAATATATTTGTTACTTCTACCATGATGAGTTGCATCAGTATCATATTCCCATGGTCGGCCTAATAAAAGTGAACATGCTTGCATAGGTACTACATCAAAATTAGCAATATCATGGTATGATCCAATGAAAAATTGTAGTCTTGCAGTTCGTGTTACCTTAATTTACCGCTATTGTTGAACCACTGAACATGGTATGGATGGGGATGTGCACGTGTGGTCAAGCCAAGCTTCTTGACCAGATCTAAACTCACCAAATTGTTGCAGCTCCCACCATCAATTATGGTTCTAACACGTCAGTCCTTGAAAATGAGGAACATCTGAAACAAATTGTGGCGTTGGGCTCTCTCTGCTTGCTCCATTTGTGTGCTCAACACTCGCTGCACAATAAGGTCCGGTAGTTATCCATCGTCGCAGTGCCTAAAGTTTCCTCATCATCGCCATCCGCATCATGTTCAAACTCATCATCACATGCATGGTTAGCTGCAAGAACTAATTCATCTTCCACATCACTTGCACTAATGTACCCACCATCCTCAGTAGCAATGTATGCGCGCTGACTTGGGCAATCCTTTATGACATGTCCCATGCCCTTGTAGTGGTGGCACACAATCCCTATCGTGCGACCCGTGGAAGCAACCGATGAAGAACTATTTGCTGGCACCTGCACATGAGAAGTTTTGCTCACCTCAGAAGTTTATGGAGTTGGAGGTGGTGCTGTTGATCGTGTCCTATTTGTTGATCGTGCCCTATTCTAGTAACTCCTTGTTTTTTCAAACGAGTACTGTCTATAAAAGACTGATGGGGGATTGTCATATTCACCCTATTTTCAAATGTTGTTGGAAAAACAGTTGTATGATTAAACTCAAAGTCTTCTTTTGGATATTACTCTTGGACCAGTTAAACACTAGGGAGAGGCTCGCTATAAAGAATTTTCAGATTTCTTCTTTGGATTGTGAACTCTGTGTTGGAGGGATCTTGGAAACTCAAACTCATTTGTTCTTTGATTGTTACTTTGTCATGCAATGCTGGAGTTTAATCGGTCTGAATTGGTCATTAAACTTTACTTGGATAGATGAGATGTGGAATTCCAAATCTGTCAATGCAATCATTAAAGACATCTACATGGAGATTATCATTGTTGCCTTATGGAATATCTAGAAATGTCGTAACATGCAAATCTTTCAAGATGTTGCTCCTTCTCTTGTGTATTGGAGAAAAGCCTTTATTTTGGACATGAAGCTGGTGGCAGAAATATCTTCTCAAGGATTCACATTCAAATTTTTAGTTGGATTGATCATTTCTAATTTCCTTTTCTTTCTTTCTTTTTGTTCTATGCTACCTCTTATTATCTTTAATATATAATTAGTAGTAGGCTTCTTGCCTACTACATTTCGTCAAAAAAAAAAGGTGCAGCAGACCGAAAAGAAGAAGATGGGGCAGGTTTGGCTTGCCCCTGCGTCGGTCTTGATGCGGAGGTACCACCGAAATTGCTTCTTGTCCTTGGTTGTTCATGTCGTCCCTGCAATTCTTTTTCTGCTAATATAGCAAGCTGGAACAACCTATTGATATTATAATAATCTTTGTAATCAATAATGTCCTGAATTTCACGTCGTAAACCCCCATAAAAACGAGCCATCTTTTCCTCCTGAGCCTCCACTACTCCACAACGCAACATGCCTACTTGCAGCTCTTGGTAGTATTCCTCTACAGATTTATTCCCCTGATTCAAGCGTTGTAATTTCTTAAGTAAATCACATTTATAAGAAGGAGGTGGATAGGAGGGGTCGATATGGGCTCGATGTGGCTAGGTTTAGGTTTGCAGAAAAATGACGACAATGATGGCAACAAGATGGAAACTAGGGCACGGATGAACGAACATGACTCTAAACCAGCAACAAGACACTGACCACGGACACAAACTCAACAACGCAAAACTGAAAACAAAATTGCAAAGGCACAAAGTGGTTTGGACAGCTAAAAGACTATGAACCCTAACTTTTTTAAGGCTTTTTCTGGACTCTAGGTGATGGAACAATGATAAACGGATGGATACAAGGAATACCTGACCGAAAACCCTAGCTCTGATACCACTTGATGGGAAACAGTGCCCGATCTTCCGACAGGTATGATAAGTTGATTGGTGGAGAACTCGACGTTGACGATCCGGCTTTCAATCTAGAACCGATCCAAAACCTGCAACCGCTACACCACGGCTCCTTTGGTTATCAACCACGCGCACACATGGATTGACCTCACCACGAAGGCTTGTTCCTGCTGCAAATCGAGAACACAAGCAAGAACGAAGAAGAAGCAACTGAATTGCAAATTGTATTAAGCTCACGAGTTGAGATTTCACAAACCGAGTTCGGCGAAACTGCAATGGAAGAATAATCTAAGCAAAATCCAAATCTAAATAGTGACGACTACTAAGTATATGAAGAGGTGGTGTGGCTAGGGTTTCTCACACCCTACTAGGGAATACATGGGCCGAAGGCCCGAAACAAGGTGTCGTAGCACCGACTTGGCCGAATCAGAATCTAGTCGAAACTTGTTTTGTTAATTTTCGGCGATCCAGAATGAATTTACATGTCGGGACAGATCCATTGGAAATATCTCGTCGTGGGCTTCTCCGTGGACTATAAGAACATCCCAATTGGACTTCGTATGAGGGAGTTATGGTCATTTGAAGGCAGGCTGCTCCTAGATGGTCGAACCGGACTCCAACTCGAATCCGTCTTGGACTCCAACACGACTTGGGCTCCTTGCTGGTCCTCTCCATGGTTCTTAAGTACAATATTATCACCATTAGGTAGTAAACCATTCTCAAAACCATATATATATAAACTTAGGAACGAGTTCACCTGGCAATGCAACAATCGGGCTCGACCACGCGTTATTAGTCCTTGTGTAACAAGCGGAGGATTATGGTTGGTGTGTGTATCCGAAGGAGTGATGTCCTCATCATTTGCCAACACCATTATGGAAATGGGAAGAAATTGGTATGGATTTCATTACAGGACTTCCTAAAACTCAAGGAGGATATGACTCCATATGGGTTATTGTGAACAGACTTACCAAAGTAGCTCACTTCATACCAGTCAAAAAGATCTACAACGGCAGTAAGTTGTGTCGCGCCCCCGCCTTGGGGACAACAACTACTCCCGTGGAGATCCAGCTCGCTGCAACTGATCTCATACATGCATACCATTGACTTCCCAGGATAAGTCAAGCACAGGAGTATATTTACATCACAGCAGAATAACTTACAAAATATTTAAGCAGTGTGGCCTACTGGCCTTAATACAATATAAAGAGATTACAATGCCTTCGTGGCATAGAAGGTTTAGCAAAATAACAACTACATAGTGGAAGATAGGTGAACCCCCATAGCAAGAAGTTGACGGTAGAACAAGAACAACACACATCAGGGCTCTGGCGGAACTGGCTCTCCTCCTTCGAATCCACGAAGTTCTCCATGCCTTCATCTTGATCCTGGAATGCTCCATCTATTGGATTGTAGGTTGCAAGGGTGAGTACTTACGTACTCAGCAAATCATAGGTAAGAGTAGATATATATAGTAGTGATGGTATGAACCTATGCTAATAAAGAAGTGTGGGTGGTTGTAAAATAATCTTTCCTTTATAACTCATCTCATGGCAGTATTTTTCATAGCATAACATTGCTATTCATTTCACTATTTATAGTACTACCACGACACATCGACACACGACAGCCCACGGTAGCACCCCTTATCATGACAACACATGTCATTTGGGTAATCTTGACTTATCAAATTTTATTTAGAAAACATACTTGTGCCACACCCTGTGGATTTAATCTACCGCAACAAACTCCTATAAACCCAGGAGCACGGAGTATTCGAAGATGTTTTTAACTCTGCAGAGAGGTACCAATTTACCCGCAAGATATTCCACTTTCATACCCATCCTATCAAAATGATTAGACCCTTCCTCACTGCCCAGTATGAGTGGCATGGCTCATTATTTGTTCATTTCACATTTCACATCTCAACAGGCATCCAGCCTAGTACTACCAAATCATACCTCAACAATTCTTTCACATGCAATATTACTTATATTCAAGGTCATATTATAGCAACTTTTAATATATAGGTTCAAGATGTTCAAGAATATGACTTGCCTTCCACGTCGTAAACATCAGCAGTTGGTGTCGGGTCAACAGCGAAGTCCTCGAACTTAGCTTCTGGATCTGCTCGGTGACAAACAAACACACAATGATTACTAACTATATTAAAATGTTTTATGATCTACATGCAGATATGCTTTAAAGAATAACTGAACAATGCTGAAATTGACTGAGCCTTCAAGCTGAACTGAGTCGAGATTCTAGGGTTTTAGTAAATCTAGGCTAAGATTGAGTACTCAAGGTTACTAGAGTTTCAAGATATCCAAATCGATATAGGGTTCACAGCTGGTTTGATCAAAAACGACGAATGTCAACAGATTGACATTCGGTTCATGGCTCGGACATGGCTTTAGAGAACAAAAAAGGGCTTATTTCAAGTTGTGGTAGTAGAAGAAAATGAAGAACATAGCTCTACAGGCTTAGGGGACAAAGTGGATTTTAGTTTGCACAACCAGAAGTGGTCAAATTGGGCTAATGTCACTGGCTGACATAGATTGACAAGGGCTGACAATGTCCAAGAATGGCATTGACATGATTTAGAAGATTTCCAGAGGACAAAACTCATTTGGATCAAAGCATTGGGTGCACAAAGGAATAAGGAAACTATTTGACAATAAGATTAAAACAGAAAAGTCCAAGAGTTCAAGGATTTTGCAAAAACACGCCTAGACACAGTGAACTGAATGTCTGAGCACTGCCAAAAACTAGGGCTTTGGGTGCTTGGTCGATCTGCTTGAGCTTTGCGTTGCCAACTATGTCTAGGAGGTAGGCGAAGATAACAGGAACTCATTGGTGGTGGTTTCAGGAACTGAGATGGCCGGACGGTGATGAACGGCGATGAGGAAATACGGTGGCGACACGGCACGACACAGGTATTGGACAGATTCTTGGCATGGCTATATCTTGTGGGTTGAGCAGAATCAGAGGTCGGGGTAGTGGAGAGATATGCTCAGGAGGTTGAGGCAAAGGTGCTGGACAAGGTGGCGTCGACGGCGGTGGCCGGAGAAAATTTTTCGGTGGACTACGCCGGAGAAGAAGACACGGAATTGGACAATTCTGGTACAAGGCTTTGGAGATCAATTACTCGCGGTGAGAGCACTATGGCAGTGAGGGGAAACTTTTGGTGAGGTCAATTTGGTCGGGGAATTGCGGTGTGGCCTGGCGACATGAGCCGGTCGCCAGTGGCGCGCGAAAAATGAGGATGCTTCACTAGTGTGAGGGACCCACCCACTGCAGTGGGCCCCAGGTGTGCACTTACCCCGACTGCCCAGGATGCAGTCGTGCACAGAGTAATAAACAGACAACCAGCTCAACTTGGTTTATAAACAAAAGCAATATATGGCCGTCAGGCCTTAATACACATCGATATACAAAGGCCAGCAAGGCCATCTACTAGATTTTATGAAAGTAGTTTTATCTGGTCTCTGAGACCATCCCACAGGCAAAAACTCGAGTGCAGTGCGTAACCCTTACAAACTCTGGGTGATCCTGCTTTGCTCATCTCTAGCTTCTCTTCAACTGTATTTTTGTTATTAACCAAGGGTGAGTACAAAATACTCAGCAAGTCTCTATATAAGAATTTATCCAATGCATGATAGGCTATGTCTACTTTAATAGTCTATGTGGTACAGAATAGTAAATTTCACAAACACATTTCCAAAGGAAATTGAAATACAATTGATTAGACAAATGATGGTAGAAAACATTTATATGATCCAAGAGTTAAATCTGGGCAAAACCTCTCAGTTTGCCCCTTTTTGTCTAATACTTTATTACTATTGTGCTATCCAGTTACTACCCATGGCATACCCCTGTCCGGGGGTATGGAGTACTCGAATACTTTTTAACACTCTGCAGAGGGGCACCGCTTTACCCACATGAATCCATCAATCTTCCCAGTCGGCCATTTACACGCACATTATTGCATGCGACTAGATTGAGGAAACAAGACTCTCAAATACATTGTATTAATAATATCCCTGCCCGACAATTCGACCGCACTGGTCGTCCTTGTCGTTGTGAGGTACCATCAGCGAGAAGTACCCACACACCCAAAATTCACGAGTTACTCAAGGTTAGAGTAACCGCAAGAACTCTCCCCTCACATCTAACCCTCACCCATTCAGGCCTTAACTTTAGACAACTAAACTTAGAAAGATCCACCCCAAACATCTCTGTTTGGAGCCTGAATGAGAACGACCACCATGCAGAGATAAAACCGATACGCAGTAGTCTACTGGCCGAGTTCAATTCCTTGATCATGTGGTTGGCACATTAATATGCCCATGGTCGTTTAGCACAATTGGTGATATCCTTATTTATTAGGGTGAGGTACTCAACCACTGTCCCACTTAAACAAAAGTTGCCCACCAATCATACCATCCTCACCACTAATATTCATTGGTTTTTCAAATAAGCATCATTATTCAAAATACTTTTAAGGCCCAGTAAGGATGTTCCACCCAAGGTGGCCTCGGATCCTTACTGCCTTAACCAATCAGCAAGGATATTCCACTCACAGTGGCCCGGATCCTTGCTATCTCAACCGATCAAATTCATTTGTAAAAATCTTACCATCATGCTTGTGATTAATCATTTTCATGCAGGTACTTATATTTTATCAAAACAACATATATAAGCCTTTCTAATATATAGATTCAATATGATCAAGAAATAGGGACTTGCCTTGCTTTTCACGGGATCCAGTTGAGAGAACTACCAAAGTACTGACGTCTTGGAGCTCACTTCACTTGGTATCTATTTCGACGTCAAACAATAAGCAAGCAAAAATAATAGTGAGTATATTTGTTTATAAATACATATGTTTATAACTGATAGGGTTCAAGTGGTCGGATGCTGAAATAGGATTAAAAGAATGATCAAAAGGTGATTGATAAGCTTGATCTAGGCTGGATTAACTTAGAAAATAGGGAGAGCTTTATCTAGTGTTTGGATGGATGATCAGATTATATATGTGCAAGGTTAGAGATAAGACGGACAAGGTTACGCGAACAGATTTTCGATCTGAGGTTCCTAGGGTTGCAAACAACATAAGCATGTCGACCAGAGCGACGTTGGACATAGGCTGACAAAGCTTAGACCTTCTCCAACAACGAAACCTAAAATCGAATCTCTATATCCTGATATACATATCACCCTTAAAAAATTCCATCCCTATATTTGAACATACTCCAACAGCAATCTCTAAATATCACTCTTCATCCCTCAAAAATAACTGCCAGATCCAATTTTGCGCGAACTGTTCATCGTGGAGTAAAACTCAGGTGCTGGGCTCGGCGGCGCAAGGGGAGTGGCAACGGGGGAACAGCTGCGCGGGGAGCGGCGTCGCAGGGGGAGCGCCAGCGGGGGCACCTGGCGGCGCGAGGAGCGGGGAACTGGCGGTGCTGGGCGCGGGACCGGGGACCGGCGGGCGGGGTCACTTGGCGGCGCGAGGAGCTGGGGACCGGCGGTGCTGGGCGCGGGACCGGTGATCGGCGGGGCGGGGGCACCTGGCGGCGCGACGAGCGGGGGACAGGCGGCGCTGGGCGCGGGAGTGGGGACTGGCGGCGCGGGTGAAAGGGATCTAGGATATCGACTAGAGGGGGGTGAATAGGCGATTTTAGCAATTTAGCAATTAATCAAACAATTTATAGATAATGAGAGCAAATAAATAACACAATATGAATAAAGCACAATTCCAACACAAGGATATATCCCGTGGTCTCGGTGATTTGCCGATCACCCCTAATCCACGTTGAGGCAAACTCAAATCTCTAACCGCTCCTCTATCTAGTCAATCTTCTCTCGAGAAGTGACCTAGATCTTGAGCCGGATTAGTGTGATGAGTTATCCAAACCTCGTTTTCACTAATGATGCACTTTACCGCTCCGGCAGGGTGTGCTCAACCCTTTCACAAGACGTTTTGAGGCTTCTCCACAATCTTCCTTGAAGAGTTCTCCAAAACCCTTCTCCTAGCCGTCTAGAAGCCGGCAAGCTCCAAGAGTAACAAGCCGGTGATGATCACTTAGCCTTCTTCTAGTGCCACAAGATTGATTGAATGATCTAAATGCAATGCACTAGAAGATCTCAAATGCACACTCTCACAAATTCGAGAATTTGAACCCTAGAGTGTATGAAACTAGCTTAGGCTCTCAAGGATGATGACAATGCTCAAGATTTTGCCAAAAGTTGTGAACATGGCTGTGCATGGGAGTATATATACCCCCCACAATTAATATAGCCGTTACAGGTCGTTGGGAGAAAAAGATCACCTGGCGGTCAGACCGCAGGCACAAGCTCGGTCAGACCACCGCAATTGCAACGGCATTAAACAGGCGCAATAAATGCTCAACTGCCCTTGTCAAGCACACACAAGGTCAGACCGGAGCCTATTTCGGTCAGACCGTGAAGCTGTCCAGAGACGACCTAGTTTCTGGACACCTTATACGGTCAGGCCGATATATACGGACAGACCGGCCATACGGTCAGACCGTAGTTCAAAAACACGGTCAGACCGATTTCACGGTCAGACTGGTCTAACAAAACGGTCAGACCGTAATAGCTCAAAACAACAGAAAGATAGTTCATGAAGTTCCAGGAGACTGACTTAGGTTTAAACTACGGACAGACCGACCCTGTAAAGGTACATACTATACTAAGACATAAGTTCGGTTAGTCCGAGAATTCTAATCGGTCAGTCCGTGAATTCGGTCAGACCGGTCCAACATACGGTCAGACCGACTGAGACATTGCTGAGCAGAAATGAGCTGAAACAAGCATTCTCAAAGGATGTGACCTTCTAGTATGCAATGCAACTTGATTTTATGTTTTGTGGCACATAGATGAAGTATTTTGTGATACACCACATGCTCCTCTTAATAGTACGGCAACTATCCTAAAATCCGGTCAAAATTCTTCTCTAATCACCTTAGACCGGTAAAAGGAAAAGACCCTATTCTGTACCTTTGCCTTTTTGATCAATGCGCCCTTTCTTCATCCTGAGGCTCTTTCTTTGCCTTTCATTAACCTGTCTTTTAAGTATCTTCTTGACACAACTAGACAGGTAATATTAGTATAGCATTTGTAGTTGTCATTAATTATTAAAACACTCTATAGGGGCCTAGAAGCTACAGCGGGGGCGCAGGGAGCAGGGATCGGCGGCGACGAAGTGGTGACAGTTGGGGGCGGCGGCAACTGCGCAGAAGATAGCAATCAGAGAGAGAATGTCGATATTTGAGTTTCGTCCCTCCAATGTGTATCGTGTCGGTGGCGTTTGGGGGAGCTGTTGGAGCGCTTGTTTCCACCCATCATGCGCGTATAGCCGAAAAAATCGGATGAACAGTGTTTTGGGGGAGCTGTTGGACTGGGTCTTAGGTTGGCCTTTTAGGGTTTTCGTCGAGGCTCGAATACATAACTAGGGCTTTGGTTGGATGATCGAAATTTGGTGCTTTCGTTGAGAGTCACGATTATTAGGGTGAAGACAAATTCTAGGTCGAACACGAACGAGGCGAAGTGCGGTGCCGCTGGATAGATTTTGGTTATTGGATGATCCTCACCAGCTAAATCCGACTCTCGGTCAATCCCAGATAGAAGTGCATGATTCTACGATCGCGTAGGAACCGACCGCGCTGAAATCAGAGTTCCCGGGGCTTAGAATGGAATTATAACTCAGAAAGACTTGGTCGATATTTCTGACCTCTTCGGCGGCTTTTTTCGCAAAGTCGCCAAAATCTCCAAAAACCCTACCAGCCGCCACTTCCTGCTGCCTCTTCTCCTTTTTCCCTTCTTCTGCCTTCTTTTTACTTCATTTCTCTTTTTCTTCTCTTTTCCCCCCAAACCTTCCTCTTCCACTTCTCTGCTCACGTCACCGCCGGTGGCCAAGCCGCACCCCGACGGCGCACCACCACCCGCCCAGTTGCGCCTCCGCGCCCACCTCGCCGTTTCTCCTCTAGGCGATTGCGCCAACCGCCACACCGCCCCCGCCGTTGACCTCGCGCCCGATCCAGCTGCCACGCCACCGGAGCCGCGTCTCCCGACGGTCCGGCCCTCGCTCCACGCCACAGCCACCGCGCGCCGTCCCTGATCCCGCACGCGCCGCCGCTGAATCTTCCCCACGCCGCTGTCTCCTGCGCACGTCGTGACGCCGCCACCGCTGCTGATCCCGCGTACGCCGCCGCCACCACGCCGTCGGTGGCCGGATCTCCATCGCGCCGGTATTTCCCGACGCCGGCGGCTCATGGCGACTATGTTTCTTCCATGCGGCCGCTGAAGGAGGTGAACAGTACTCAAGCTGTTGCTTCTTTTTGTTGGAGGCACCTTAGAGGAAGAAGATGGAGATTAGGAAGGAGAGGATGATTTTGGCTGCTGCTGGATTTCTTGCTGGGAAGGAAGCTGGAGGAAGAAGAAAGAGAGCACAGAGGAAATGGACACTGCTGCTATTGCTATAAATGTATGAATACATGTCTATCTGTAAGCTCGAAGCAGCTGCTGTCCAGAGGAGAAGGTGTGTGCAGGTTCTGCTGGAGCTGTGGTTGAGTTGAGGAGAAGCGAAGATGCTCCAAGCTACTGCGTGTATGCGTTTGGTTGCTGTTATTGGTTGGCTTCAGGGTTAAGCAATGGTGATGTATACACAGGTGCACATTTGGGTGTAGGTACATGAGTATTCGTGTGTATACGTGGTATGATTGTGTCTGTAGGGTTAAAAGAATTTGTGTATGGGCTTTCTCATGTATTTGTATATGTGTGCACTGAATTGTCTATATATGAGTGTGTGTGTGGGTTGTTGTGCACATGTATTACGTCTCTGTATGTATATGACTGTGTATGTGGGTGTATGAATTTGCAATATATATATATATATATATATATATATATATATATATATATATATATATGCGCACATTTGTGTATATGTGGTTGAATATGGTCCTGTCAGATGTATGAGGGTGTACAGTGTAATTCTGGACAGAATTGTGGTTTGATGTTTGTGTGTGTAAGTATGTTGGTGTATGTACTGAAGTATATGTGTGTAACTTGAGTGAGGAGTTGTTGTATGTATTCAAGTCTATGATGTGAGTGTGAACTAGCAAGTTGGACTAATTGCAGATAGTCATGTTCTAGAGGCTAATTCGGACTTAAGTCTCATATATAAGTTCTGGCCGGATAATCAAATTAGGGGTGAATTGGATTAAGGTGAGAATGAAACGAAAATAGAATCAGGGTAAAAGTGAATAGTCCTCTTACCGAAAACGAGTGGAAACACGAATAACTAGGTCTCAAGGCTGAATCTGAACTGGGTACAATTGGGAAACTTGTGTTGAATAGCTAAAGAAACATGATGTTTCAATCAGATTGGTATTCGGAGATAAATTGGAGAATTTAGCCATTTTGGGCTTTTGGAAACAGGAAAAGGACTTATTTGTGATGGAATCTGGACTGAATTACGAAAAGTGATCAAATGAACTTGTTTGGCTGAGAAGTTTTAGGACTGGTATACAAGCACATTAAGGCTTAAGATTTCAGAAAAATCTAGGAAGAAACTCTTCTGGAATTAGTTGAACTGAAGTCTAAAAATGTTAAGTAGGGTAGTTAGGGTAATTAGGAATTCTGGTTTTCGAAAATAGAACTAGGGTTTAGATTATGGGGTTAAAACAAAAGAAAATCATTTAGGAGTAGGTCTTTTTTTTAAAAAAAAATTTTATGCTCTATTTTTGGGATATTACAGCTAGGAGCTCGAATTTAAAATCCACATGCATAGGCTTGCTAAGAAGATTCCACTGATCATAAAACTCTACTAACAGAAGAGCTGCTTTGGACTAAATCGGGCTGCATTGCGGAACAAGGCAAATGCAATCTACGGCGATCACCGGCGTTTGGGGTCACCGGAGTTCAATTAGATGCTGCTACACAGAGACATGGATAAGGGGTACTCACTGGTGAAGATGGATTGGAGAAAGGTGCAGTGGATTGAGCTGGTACTGTACTCCCCTTCTCTGGCTCGCCGAAGAAGAAGAAGAAGAAGAAGTTTGGGACTTAGCAAACTTTCTGGTGGAGTGAAGATAGCACAGAGTGAAGGGGTGTTTAAATAGGCCAGGGACAGAGCTTGCGAGGAGGGGACAGCAAAGAAATTTGCACCGGTGACGAGACTGGCCGGACGCAGAAGAAACAGTGGCAACGAGGCACTGGCGAAGCAACAACAGCAATGACGAGACGACGAGCAGGTGGCTCTGCAACTGTGATGGTCGGCACTTTGGAACTTGGCGCTGGCGGTGGAGGCGACAAGGCTGGCACGGCGTGGCAACGTGGCGCGAGGCTCCAAACAACGTGCTGCTGCAGTTGCTGCTGGTCGCGCGTGCTGTTGCCGATGGTCGCTGGTGCTGCCACGGCGACGCTCTTGGCGCGGACACGTGCGCGCATGCAGGCGCAAGTGAACATGAGCATAAGCGAGGGTGAAATTGGCTGGCGGTGAAGATCATGGCAAGGATCAAAGCATAGCGAGGCTCTGGTCGCTGGTGGAAATGGGCTAGGGAGCTTTGATCAAATCTGGACTGAAATGCAATTACAGGAATTTGGGTTTTGGACTGATCTGTAAAATCTGAGATTTAAGTGATTAGGGC
Source organism: Pharus latifolius (assembly GCA_019359835.1). Taxonomy (NCBI): domain Eukaryota; kingdom Viridiplantae; phylum Streptophyta; class Magnoliopsida; order Poales; family Poaceae; genus Pharus; species Pharus latifolius. The sequence continues at coordinate 39,721,564 of CM033329.1, forward strand.
TGATTTTGACTTCAAATCTCTGGCAAACTTTGTTCAACAACTAATTGGGCAAAGGTAGAAAATTAGATTTGGGACATTTGGATAGTTTTTAGATAAAATGAAAACAAAGTAATTTAGAGTATTTGAAATCTAGACTTTATCAAAATTGCAATTCTGGGATTTAGGATAGGATTTCGAATTTCTCCCAGAAGAAGATTTTGTATTGAATAGCATCTAGGAAGTGTTCCCTGAAACAGATTTGAAATTGTAATTGATTTGCAACATTTAGCCTTTTCAGGCTTCTGGAAAATCTGAAAAAGGACTCAACTGCGATACTATTTGGACTGATTTGTGAAAAGGGTCTAGATGATGGAATCTCGTTGCCAACTTTTTGGATTAAGGTATTGGCATACCAATGATCATAATCCAAGGATAATCTGATCTAGATTAGGTCAAGATTGATTAAATCAGAGTTCAGACTATTTAGGGTAATTAGAATATTAATTTAATTCTGTTTTCGAAATCAGAAATGAATTGATAATTCTGGGAGTTAGAGATAGAATTGAATCTGGCTTCTGAAGGCTTTTATACTCAAGATAGATAATAAGTCATATCTGGAAAGTCATATCTTGATTTGGGTTCACATGGAAGATTTTGAGAATTTATGGCTTAGAAGAGGATGAGTGTGGGCTGATTTTGTTGATCTTGAAGAGACAAATGTATGCATGACTTTTTATGCAACAGAATTTTCACCCCAAACCCAAGGTGTTACAGATCTACCCTCCTTAAAGAAATCTCGCGCCGAGATTTACCTAAGATAAGAAAAGATAAGGATAGGCTTGTTGAAGATCTTCTTCCTTCTCCCAAGTAGCTTCTTGGTCTGAATGATTTCCCCACTGAACCTTACACAACTTAATCTTTTCCTTCTGAGCTGACGTTCATTAGTGGCTAGGATTCTGATTGGGTGCTCAAGGTAAGTAAGGTTCTTCTGCAGTGATACATCTTGAGCTTTTATCTGGTCAGTAGGTTCCTTTAAACAATTCTGGAGTTGAGAAACATGGAACACATCATGCACTCCTGCTAATCCCAAAGGTAATTCCAATTTATATGATACTTCCCATTTTCTCTTGATTATCTTAAATGGTCTGATATACCTTGGAGATAGCTTTCCTTTCACTCGAAATATCTGCAATCCCTTGAATGGCGTGACCTTGAGATAAACCAAATCTCCTAGTTCAAATGATAATTCTCTCCGTCGATTGTCTGCATAACTCTTTTGTCTGGATTGTGTTGTCCTCAACCTTTCTCTGATGAGTTTGACATGAGCTTCTGCCTCTTCTACTATTTCTGGTCCTATAACTCTTCGTTCTCTTGGCTCATTCCAATACAATAGGGTTCTGCATTTTCGTCCATATAAAGCTTCAAATGGTGCCATTTGTATACTAGCTTGATAACTGTTATTATATGTAAACTTTACAAATGGTAAGCATTTGTCCCATGATGTCCCATAATCTAGTATACAAGCTCTTAGAAGATCTTCAAAAATTTGATTTACTCTCTCCGTCTATCCTCCTGTCTGTGGATGATATGCAGTGCTGAAGTTTAACTGAGTTCCTAGAGTCTCATGAAGTCTGTCCCAAAACTTGGATGTAAACTATGCTCCGGGATCTGAGACTATCTTCTTAGGGATGCCATGCAATGCCACTATTCTTTGCATGTATAACTCTGCCAATTTACTGCCGTCGTAGATCTTTTTGACTGGTATGAAGTGAGCTACCTTGGTAAGTCTGTCTACAATAACCCATATGGAGTCATATCCCCCTTGAGTTTTAGGTAGTCCTGTAATGAAATCCATACCAATTTCTTCCCATTTCCATAGTGGTATTGGCAAAGGTTGTAACTTTCCTGCTGTTTTCTGGGGCTCTGCTTTAACTCGCTGGCATGTGTCATAGTTTGCAATGTATTCTGCGATCTCTCTTTTCATATTATTCCACCAAAATCGGTTTTTCAAATCTTGATACATTTTGGTGTTACCGGGATGTATTGAGTATGGAGTTTTATGTGCTTCATGGAGAATTAACTCCTTAAGGTCTACGCTTTGAGGTACACAGATCCTTTCTTGATACCACACAATCCCTTGGTCGTCTTCAGTAAAACCCTGAGCCTTTCCGAACTTGATTCGGCTCTTGATTTTGCAAATCTCCTCATCTTCCTTCTGGGCATTCCCTATCTGTTCTTCGAGTTGAGGTTTTACTATCAGAGTAGCTACCGTTCCTTGTGGTACTACCTCCACTTGATGATTCTGCAACTCTTGTTGTAGGTAAGGGTTCCTCAGTATGACTGCTTCTTGCGGGTTATAAACCTTTCTGCTTAGGGCATCGGCTACTACATTAGCCTTTCTTGGATGGTACTGGATACTAAGATCATAATCTTTGATCAATTCTAACCATCGTCGTTGACGCATGTTGAGCTCTGTCTGAGTGAATATATACTTGAGGCTCTTGTGGTCTGTATAAATCTCACACTTGTTCCCAATAAGATAATGTCGCCATATCTTCAATGCATGAACTACTGCTGCTAACTCCAAGTCATGGGTCGGATAGTTTTCCTCATGTGGCCTCCATTGGCGTGAGGCATAAGCTACTACTCGTACTTGCTGCATTAACACACAACCTATTCCTTGCTTTGAAGCATCGCAGTAGACTACGAAGTCTTCTTTGCTATCTGGCAAAGTGAGGACTGGTGTTGTTGTTAATTTCTACTTCAGCTTCTGAAAACTTTCTTCGCACTTGGCGGTCCATTCAAATGAAACACCTTCTTTAGCAGGTTTGTAAGAGGTTTGGTAATCTGAGAGAATCCTTCGATGAATCTCCTATAGTAGCCTGCTAATCCCAAGAAACATCTAATTTCTGGAATAGTAGTGGGCTGCTTCCACTCTTTGATTGCAATAATCTTAGCTGAATCCAATGAAATTCCTTCTGCTGTTAATACATGTCCAAGAAATGCAATTCTTGACATCCAAAATTCACCTTTATCAAACTTGGCATAGAAATGCCTCTCTCGCAATCTTCCCAAGACTAAGTGCAAATGCTGCTCATGTTCTTTAGGGCTCCTAGAATATATCAGAATGTCATCTATGAACACTATGACAAATTCGTCAAGGAAATCCATAAATGTACTGTTCATGAAATTCATGAAAGCTGTTGGGGCATTGGTCAAGCCAAATGGTATAACTGTAAACTCATACAGCCCGTATCTGGTAGTGAAGGCAGTCTTCGGTATATCTTCTTTCTTAATCTTCAGTTGGTGATATCCAGACTTCAAATCTATTTTGGAGAATAACTTGGCTCCTTGAAGTTGATCAAACAAATCATCAATTCTTGGTAATGGATACTTGTTCTTTATGGTGACTTCATTCAAAGCTCGATAATCTACGCACATCCGTAGAGTTTCGTCCTTCTTCTTTACGAACAATACTGGGGCTCCCCATGGCGAAGCACTGGGTCTGATGAAACCTTTGCTCTCTAAGTCTTCAAGTTGATTCTTGAGCTCCTCCAAGTCTGTAACTGGCATCCTGTAGGGATGTTTCGCTATAGGCGCTGCTCATGGTTTAAGCTCAATGGTGAATTCTATCTCCCTGTCGGGCGGCATTCCTGGAAGTTCTTCTGGAAACACGTCGGGGTATTGCTGCACTACGGGTACTTGTTCCAGACATGTCTTTTGCAGTGCTTGAATAGATCTTAGCGGTTCCTTGGCTGACGATCTCTCCGCATAGAATAAAACTTTCTCCCCTTGGCTACTGACAAGACTTAAGTTTTTCTCTTCATAGTCTATTATACCTTTATGTTGGGACAACCAATCCATGCCCAATATAATATCTAGACCTTGCAATTCTAGAACTAGCAGATTTGCCGCGAATTCTACCCTTCTATATTGAAGGTTACATTCGGGCAGATCAAGTAGACAGATAATCTAGCCCCTGGAGTTTGTATAATCATAGAGTACTCTAATGGTACTTGCTCCATATGCATTTCAACTTCAGATGCAAATGCTTTTGACATAAATGAATTCGTAGCACCAGAATCAAACAATATTAAGGCAGATGCATACTGGATCAGAAATCCACCTAGAAGAATGTCGGTGGCGCTTCCTGCTTCTTGGATCGAGGTGTAGTTTAGTCTTCCTTCTTGAACTGCAGTTGGTGCTCTACCTCTTCCTCTTCCTCGGTTGGCCATGCTTCCTCCTCTTCCTGGTGGAGTTCCTCTAAAATTATGTGATGATGATGCTCTGGGTACTATTGGTTGTGTTCCTGCTTGTGATATGGCGATGGAGATCGGAAGTTGAATCCATGGGTAGCCATCTCGGCGATGTCCATATTGTCCACAGTAAAAGCATTGGACAAGGGGATGGGGACAATCTTTCTGGAGATGGTTTCCTTTGCAGTTAGGGTAAATCGTCATTGCTGGTCTGGGAGTTTGGTATGATGGTCGGAAATTAGAGGCAATAGGGGTTCTTCCTCTGATCGGGTTTGTCTGTGGCCGCGCTTGTTGGAGCATCCTTCGCTTTCGGCCCTCTTCCCCCATATTCCTCTTCTCTTCTACTTTCAAAGCTCTGTTCACTAGTGTTTGGAATTCTGTAAACTCATGGGAGGAAATTTGGTACTGCAAGTAGTGTTGAAGTCCTTCTGCGAAGCGTTCTATCTTCTTCTCTTCGGTATCGACGTCTCCGGGTGCATATCGAGCTATATGGGTGAATTGGTGCATATACTCGGTGACTGTCTTGTTTCCTTGAATCAAATTGCGGAATTCCTGACACTTAGCTGCCATGACACCGGTAGGTATGTGAAATTTCCAAAACTGATCCTTAAATTCCCTCCAAGAAATGTTGTCTCTGTCCAGGTGAGCTTCTTGGTAATTCATCCACCATGCTACTGCAGCTCATGCTAACTGATGAGACCCGAACAAAACCTTTTCTCTATTGCCACATCGAATTGTGTCTAGTTTCCTCTCTATGTCCCTCAACCAATCATCTGCAACCATGGGATTGGTCGCACTAGAGAATGGATGGGTTTTCTGAAAATCTGTTAATCTTGCTCCTATAGTAATTCCTTCTGTGGTTCTAGTAGACAATTTCTGAACTATCTGAGCTAGCAACTGGGTATGAGCCGTCTGGGCTTCCTGTCGATTCTTCTCCATTGACAGAAGAATTTCCTGCAAATTGTGTTGCTCATTCTAGGGTGGGTTGGAACTCTGGGGTCCTTGCTGAAACAAAGGTTCTCTTGCCATAGGATCTTCCTCTTGCGGAGTCTGATCTCTGTCCTCTCCACTGCTTCGGGATCTTCTCCTTGTGTCTACCATGATGGCTCTGAAGAGAATCCAAGCAGATCTAACTAACTAAGGCCAACTAAGACGACAGTGAAGAAATTAATGCAGACTATTTTAATGCATAAAATACTTAGGCTTCTAGCCATAATACACAAGTTAACCATTGCAAAAGCAACAGCGAGACACAAAGCTATCAAGACTTTTGAAATAAAAATTTTTAGAAACTACTAGCTCATTTTTACCAAAATAGGGTTTTCAAATAAATAGCTTTTAGATGAAATAAGCCTTCCTGGCGCAGCCAATTTCCTAAAGGTGTCATCCTACAGTCAAGTTCTCATGCTTCTCTAATACCACTTTATTTGTCGCACCCCGCCTTGGGGACAACGACTACTCCTGTGGAGATCCAGCTCGCTGCAGCTGATCCCATACATGCATACCGTTGACTTCCAAGGATAAGTCAAGCACAGGAGTATATTTACATCACAGCAGAGTAACTTACAAAATATTTAAACAGTGTGGCTTGCTGGCCTTAATACTACATGTTGGGCGAAAACCCGTGTCTCCGGGCGATCTTCGGAGTGGGCTCCCGAGCGCCCTGGGTCCTTCGTCCGGAGATGGTTCCCTGCGGGTCCCGAAGCCTCCGAGCCCCGGGTCCCGGAGGATCCCTGGAGCACCTGCACCCTACGTCCGAAGACGGTTCTCGACGGGTCCCTGGGCCTCTGGGCCCCGGGTCCCATGAGATCCCTGGAGCGCGGGGTCCTTCCTCTGGAGATGTTCCCGGTAGGTCCTGGGACCTCTGGGCCCTGGGTCCCAAGGATCCCCGCGCCCTTCGTCCGAAGACGGTTCCTGACGGGTCCCGCGGACTCTGGGCCCTAGGTCCCATGGGATCCCTGAAGCGCTGATGGTACCTGGGGCCCTAGGTCCGGAGATGGTTCCGAGTGGGTCCCGGGGATCCCTGGAGAACCTGCGCCCTTCGTCCGAAGACGGTTCCGGGTGGGTTCCCAAGCCTCCGGGCCCTGGGTACCGTGGTCCAGAGATGGTTCCCGGTGGGTCCCAAGGCCTCTGGGCCCCGGGTCCCGGGGATCCCCAGAGCATCTGCGCCCTTCGTCCGAAGACTGTTCCCAGTGGGTCCTGGGGCCTCCGGCCCTGGGTCCCGTGGGATCCCTGGAGCGCTGGGTCCGGAGAACGTTCCCGTCGGATCCCGGGGCCTTCGGACTCTGGGTCCCATGGGATCCCCGGAGCGCTTGGGCCCTAAGTCAGAAGACGGTCCCCGGGGGTTGCTGGGCCTCCGGGCCCCGGGTGCCGGGGGATCCGCGGGGCATCTTGGGAACTAGTGAGGACACTTGTCAACCATCCAGGCCCTCCAGCTGGTGAAATGACGTCCACACCTCTCGATCCAGCGGCCGTAGCTAGGGATTTTTCGTCTTTCGCATGTTTTGGGGCCTATATATACCCCATTGTATCTCATTTGTAACGAACTCTCAATTCATTTTACACACTCAAAACAATAGGCTTTGTTGGAGACCTCTCTCCCCGAAAGTGCACCTCCCTAGCAGACTTACGTCCGGAGGGTGCCGACAGGACTAGGGCCCCCACTGGGACCTGAACCTATACAAAAACTACCGTGTCAATTGCTGCGTGCCCAGCAAGAGGTGAGTGGTCACTCCGTCAGCTCGCGCCGTTGTTCGCGTGTGAAGTCTTTTCATGAAATCTGTCGGTGGTATATGTTATACCACGACAGTTGGTGTCATCTGTGGGGGTGACGAATTGCCATGGCTCTCCCAAAGAACCAGAGCTCAAGCCCTCTCCCTTTTAGGCGGTGCCGGTCCCATCGACTGGGCGCCGCCTCCACAAGAAGATGTGCTGCAACGACCCCACCGTCCGGGGGTACCCGGAGAGAAGTACCACCTTCTTCGGCCGAAATCTCCGGTAGAGGTCTTCTCGTTTCTAGTCTGGCGACTGCGACCACGATTGCGGGACCTAGCGCCCCCCAACCGGCAGTCCCGGTCTTCGGAGACCCCTTGCTTGGGGCCTTGGTCCAGGGCCAACTCCGTGCCTAGCGCACCATGGAGGAGTTGTTGCGCGCCTTAGCGCGACCTCCGGCTCCCGTCTATCCGCCCCCATTCCCGTTTATGGGGGCACCGCCTCCGTTTTTTATGGGGCACCCGGCGACTTTCCCCGCGTTGGGAGCTGTCCCCATGTCGGGGGCTTACCCCGCGCAGGGAGCTCTCCCCGTGCCGGAAGCTATCCTCGCGCTGGGAGCTTTCCTCGCGCCGAAAGCTTTCCCTGCGCTAACGCCTCACCCCACGCCGGGAGCTCTCCCCGCGCCGAGGGTTTACCTCGTGCTGGGCGCTTTCCGGGCACTGGGACCTTACCTCACGCCGGGAGCTTTCCCCGCATCGGGAGCTATCCTCGCGCAGGGGCCTTACCCCGCGCCGGGGCCTTACTCCGCACCGGGGGCTTACCCCGCGCAGGGAGAATACCCCGCGCCGAGAGCTTACCCCGCACCGGGAGCTCTCCCCACGCCGGGGCCTTTTTTCGAGCCAGGGGCTCTCCTCGACCCCGCGCCGCGGATGGTTCACAATGCGCCCAGAGAGGCTCCTGGGCCAGTGGTTTCCATTGCTCCCGGGATGGCCTAGGCGCCCGTGGTGAGCCTCCCCCGCGAGAGTTCTCCTGCACCAACTCTCGAGGCCGCCCCGGAGACACGCCCGGCGTCGGGCCTTGCCCGTGTGCCAGCGGCGCCCTCCGGACTGGCGGCCGACGGGCATCAGCTCCCTCCTCCCGTGGGGCCGACCCCGAGGGCTCTCCCGGTGGATCAGGCCCGACTAATTCGGGAGGAGGTGGAGTGCATGCGTGCCGTGAAGCCTAGCGAAGCTCCCTCTCGGCACAGGCCGAGGACACGCCGCCAGACCAGCCAGGGAAGGAGACCAGTCAATGAAGCCACCGCCACCTCTGGGGGACACCTGGAGGTTCAAGAAGCCAGCTCCAACCTTGAGGAGAAGAGGCGCTACCACCATCTGGGCGGACCGCTGGGGCCTCTCCCCGACTCCAATAACGAGCGCGTCTCCCCTGCTTGGGGGGACAACGACTGGGAACCTTCCCGGGGAGTTGAGGTGGCCAACCAGCCCTTGTGCCGCCGGCTCCGCCGCGTTCGATGGCCAAAGCCATATCGCCCGCCCTGCATCGAGCACTACAATGGTCAGGCCTATCCTTATGAATTTGTGCAGGTGTACTCCACGGCCATCTCAGCGGTTGGGGGGATGAGACGGTGCACTACAACGTCATCCCTCTCTACCTTACCGGAATCTCCCACTCATGGTTTTACAACCTGAGGGCCGGTTCCATCAAGTCCTTCGTGAGCTCAACTGCGAGTTCTGCACGAACTTCTAGGAGAACTATTTGCATCCCCTGGACTCGTCGCAGCTCTACACCGTTTGGCAGAGGACGGGGGAGACCATCCGCAGCTTCTTCAAGCGTTTTGCTCAAGTCAAGAGCAAGGTAGCGCACGTCCCCGACTCCACAGTCATCGAGGCATGCAAGAGCGGGATCCTCCCCGGGGAGCTCCATCGGAGGCTCTCTCAGAGCTGTCCCTCCTCTGCCGACGAGCTCTTCAACGTACTTGAAAAGTACGCAAGGGCAGAGGAGGACGACCTCTGGAAGGAGAACCAAGGGGTCCCCCCTCCCCCCCGCAAATAGGGATCTTGGGGACTCATCCCACAAACGTCTCAAAGAGGGACATCACAGTGAGTTGAGGTCTCAGGACATCTTTATTCTTGAAGATGGAGGTGGCTCTCGCAAAGCTGATCAGGGCGGCCGCCCCTCCCCCAAGTCAAAAAGGGAGGGAGGCCAGCCCTCCCGTGCTTGGGAAAATCCCGCGCCGAGAAGTAATGAGGTTGGGGCAGACTTATGGTGTGCCTTCCACCAATCCACTTCCATGCCACTCGAGAATGTAACGCGCTGCATCAACACTTCGTGGGATTTCTCGAGCAACACAAGTAGGGAGGGGGGAGACTTGCGTTGCCCCATCAGTCGGCACAGGCGGCCCTCCCCGCTCCCTCTGGGGGACACCGGGAGCTGGCCCAAGAAAGGGGCTCAACAGACGAGCCCCCTTTCCAAAACTCCCAGGGACATGTCTCTTGACTTGGGGGGATCTTGTCCACAAGCCCCACGCTGGATCCTCGAAGTGAAGCCCTCCCCATGAGGATGCCCTCACTTAGAGGCATCCTGGTGATGGGCGTCCCTGCGTCCCGGGCGCCGCCACCAGGGTGGCCACCATCCTGGTGATAAGCGCCCTGGTGGCGGGTGTCCCCGCGTCCCGGGATCCACCACCGTCCCGGCGAGAGGCATCTTGGTGACGGGTATCCCCATGCCCCGGACGCCGCCAACAGGGGGCCGCCATCCCGTTGATAAGCGCCTTGGTGGCGGGTGTCCCCGCATGTCGGGTGCTGCCACTGTCCCGGTGATATCCACCCCGGTGACCTGCGTCCCGGGTGCCGCCACCGTCCCGGCGAGAGGCATCCTGGTGAGGGGTATCCCTGTGCCCCGGACGCCGCCAACAGGGGGGCCGCCATGATCCGTTTGAGACCTAGTCTTGGTTTTCGCACTAGGCTCGCCCAGATTCTAATATGCGGAATAACGGGATCTTACTCGGAAATACCGAAACCCAAAGTAATTGCACAACTCTTTATTTCAAAAAGGGCTTTACACGTCGAACGTTAGGCACACTTGCCTACGTCGAAGGAACTATAAGTGTCTAAAACTCAAATAAGTTCTATGACTCTTCGATTGAATTCGATGATCTAAACTAGACCTATTACAAGGTATTTATAGTCCAATCGTATGAGTACGTATCAGACTTAGAGACCTAAACGTATTAGACTCATATAACTAATCCTAAACAGATAAGCTTAGTTATACACATTCGGATCGGATTACAATTCCGAACAGGGAACGAATTCCTTTTTCCTGGTCGCGAACCAATCCATGGTCGCGGACTCATCCAGGTCGCGAATCCTTTCCGAACACGGTTAAGGTCGCGAAGCCATATGCGATCAGGACTTGGTCGCGAAGCCACATGCGATCAGGACTTGGAGATCCTCCCGGATCATGACTCCCTTGTTGAGAAGGAGCCAACGCCTGTTGCGACCTCTCGATCAAACTGGAGATGTGGAAATTGGGCTTGTCCACGTTCTTTGGTGTACCACTTTGCCGCACGTGCTCGTTGATCTTTCCAACCGATTCGAAAAGTCTCCTTAGTGCCACTGCGGGTGGTAGTCACCTTCTTCTCCAGAATCATATCTTCGTGTAGAGGTTCGTCTCGTTGATAGACCAAGTCTTCAACAGATGGTACTATGGTATCTGGCTCATCATCCAGCATTGAAGGCTCGAAGATTTTGAATCCTTCCCAAGGTCGCAAACCTTTCCAATGTCGCAAACCTTTTCGTGGTCGCAAATCCGTTGCGAACTCGACTTGAGATCCTCCCGGATCATGACTCCCCTGTTGAGAAGGAGCCAACACCCGTTGGTGACCAACGGTGAAGATGTAGAGAACAACTGGGAGTTTTGGAACGAACACACGATGAGCAATGCTTTAACCATTGGATCGAATGTACGGATAGGTGCTCATGGAGCTTGGCACCTCTGTCAAGGATGGTGACCTTGGCCACTCGTGGATAGCCTTCCCCTTGTCGAGGTTGATACCATCACCGATCCCAAAACTAGGATTGTGAAGTTTGAATAGTGGCGCCGTAGAGACAAGTTGCATGTCGTTTTCGACTAGTTGTTGTAGTGATCGACTATATACCTCTGCGAATAACGCGTTGTTTTCTTCCGGCAAGCTTGCTAAACAACCACCACTTTCCATACTCGATGCAGCACAATCCTCTTGGCTAATTGGACGCATCATGCTCACCACACACTTTAAGCATGCATTGACAATCCATTTCGCCTGATTTGCTATCATCAAGTTCTTGGTGTCGACGTGGTCATTTTTGCTGATGATAAATTTCGTCCCATCCTTTGTGAGGTCGTATTCTTGAGCTCTTCGGTGGTAATGGGCGTCACGATCGTACAAGAATGGACTTCCAAAAATCACTTGGCAAACATCGATGGGGATGACATCACATTGAACCTCGTCGATGTAACGAGCAGATATTGCAAATTTTAGAGTACATTGACTCTTGATTTGCTGATTCACGTCGGATGTAAACCAACCCAGCGGATATGGTCGCGGGTGTGTGGTTGTCTTCAAACCAAGTCGCCGAACCAGTCCAGCGGAGACCAGATTCTTCTGACTTCCTGGATCGAATATCACTGCGACCACTTCGTGCTTCACTTGGATGTTGATGGTGAACAAGTCCTCTGTTGGGTGATGGTCGTTCGGTGGATCAGAACCCTTCTCCTTCGGCATTGCCATCAGAGACAAGGTCGTATCCGCCTCATTAACCGAATTCACTCGGACAACTTCTTCGTCGGGTGAAGTCGCAGTAGCCGTGGCTGTTCTTTTTCCTGGTCCGTTTTTCTTTGGTCGAAGTTCAGGATGAAGCTTGTAACATTTGTCCTTGGTATGCCCCGCGACTTGACAATTTTCGCAAAAGGCACCCGTGCCCGATTTTGAAGCGTTCTTCTTCGGACTCGGCTTTTTCTTTGTCGAGGTCGCATTTTCCTTCGTGCTTTTGTCGCTGCGGGATTTATTCTTCTTCTCGATCGCCATAGCAGTTGTGCTCGCGGTCGCAATGTCTTGGACACCGAACAGACTTAGCTCAGTACTGATCGATTTCTGAAGTCCAGATGTGTACTTCCGAAATACCTGAGGGTCGGATAGTGAGATGCCAATGACCATTGCTTGTCGCCGAAACTCTGTCGTATAGTCTTGGACGGTCTGGTCGCGCCGTTGGTACAATCTGTGCCAACGCTCCCATCTCTCCTCAAGGTAACCCATCGGATAGAATTCTTGTCGCAGAAGTCGTTTGAATTGACCCCACGCAAGGTCGTCAGCTTCACCACTGGCGACAAGGGCCTTCCACCATGTCTTGGCGTGGTCCTTCATCTTCAAAGGTGCAAATTTGACCTTTTGAGCGCTACTAAACCCTTTCAGGTCAAAGTAGGTCTCAAGTTGGTCGATCCAAGAATCCAGCTTCTCGGCATCGATCACCCCATCATATATGGGTATATCAATCTTAGCGTCGATTTTAAAAGATCCGACAGCTAAGGAGGTGTTGGCGAGGTCGTCGGTCTTGTGGTCGCCTTCGTCTTCATCTTCATCTGCCCTGCGCAAGTCTTCACCAGTCTTCTCACCCATAACCTTCCCTACTTCAGGAGGTACAATCATGGCCTGCTGCTTAATCCAAGCAAGCACGGTTTCCATGTTGGTGGAGAGCTTAGCCACTTTTTCAGCTAGGTTAGCTTGAACGGGGGTATCGTCAGACATTGTCGGAGACGCGGCTCTAGGAACCGTCAATTGATCACCTGGAATTTCGCCAGAAGTTTTGTAACCCTGGCGAGTCTTCACCATCCACAGGATAGGAAAGTCGCTCTGATACCAACTTGATCCGTTTGAGACCTAGTCTTGGTTTTCGCACTAGGCTCGCCCAGATTCTAATATGCGGAATAACGGGATCTTACTCGGAAATACCAAAACCCAAAGTAATTGCACAACTCTTTATTTCAAAAAGGGCTTTACACGTCGAACGTTAGGCACACTTGCCTACGTCGAAGGAACTATAAGTGTCTAAAACTCAAATAAGTTCTATGACTCTTCGATTGAATTCGATGATCTAAACTAGACCTATTACAAGGTATTTATAGTCCAATCGTATGAGTACGTATCAGACTTAGAGACCTAAACGTATTAGACTCATATAACTAATCCTAAACAGATAAGCTTAGTTATACACATTCGGATCGGATTACAATTCCGAACAGGGAACGAATTCCTTTTTCCTGGTCGCGAACCAATCCATGGTCGCGGACTCATCCAGGTCGCGAATCCTTTCCGAACACGGTTAAGGTCGCGAAGCCATATGCGATCAGGACTTGGTCGCGAAGCCACATGCGATCAGGACTTGGAGATCCTCCCGGATCACGGCATCTCGTTGATAAGGGCCTCGGTGGCGGGTGTCCCCGCGTCCCGGGTGCCGCCACTGTCCCGGTGATATCCACCTCGGTGACCTGCGTCCCAGGCGCCGCCACTGTCCCGGTGACATGCACCCCGATGACCCGCGTCCCGGGCGTCTCCACTGTCCCGTTGATATCCACCACGGTCACCCGCGTCCCGGGTGCCGCCACCGTCCCGGCACCGTCCCAGTGAGAGGTGTCCCGGTGATGGGTATCCCCGTGCCTCGGACGTCGCCACCGTCCCAGTGAGAGGCGTCCCGGGCAACGCCACCAGGGGGGACACCATCCCGGTGATAAGCGCCTCGGTAGTGGGTGTCCTGGCATCTCGGGCGACGCCACCAGGGGGGACACCATCCCGGTGATAAGCGCCTCGGTGGTAGGTGTCCCCGCGTCCTGGGCGCCGCCACTTTCCTGGTGATATCCACCTTGTTGACCGACGTCCTGGGCGCTGCCACCTCCCAGGCGAGAGGCGTCCCGATGACGGGTATCCCCGTGCCCCGGACGCCACCACCGTCCGGTGAGAGGCGTCCCGGTGAATGGCATCCCAGCGTCCCAGGCGCCACCACTGTCCCAGTGACATCCACCCCGGTGACCCGCGTCCCAGGTGCCGCCATCGTCTTGGAGAGAGGCATCCCGGTGACGGGTATCCCCGTGCCCCGGACGCCGCCACCGTCCCGGTGAGAGGCGTCCCGGTGACGGGCGTCCTAGCGTCCCGGGCGCCGCCACCAGGGGGGCTGCCATCCCGGTGACCCGCGTCCTGGGCGCCGCCACCATCCCAGTGATAAGTGCCCCGGTGGAGGGTGTCCCCGTGTCCCGGGCGCCCCCACCGTCTCGGCGAGAGGAGTCCCGGTGATAAGAGCCTCGGTGGTGGGTGTCCCCACTCCCGGTGATATGCACCCCGATGACCCGCGTCCCGGGCGCCGCCACTGTCCCGGTGATATCCACCCTGGTGACCAGCGTCCCGGGCGCCACCACCATTTCGGCAAGAGGCGTCCCGGTGACGGGTATCCCCATGCCCCAGACGCTGCCACCGTCCCGGCGAGAGGCGTCCCGGTGACGGGTATCCTCGTGCCCCAGACGCTGCCACCATCCCGGTGAGCCGGACGCCGCCACCAGGGAGGCCACCTTCCCGGCGATAAGCGCCCTGGTGGCGGGTGTCCCCGCGTACATGGCGCCGCCACTGTCCCGGTGATATCCACCTCGGTGACCCGCGTCCCTGGTGCCGCCACCGTCCCGGCGAGAGGTGTCCCGGTGACAGGTATCCTCATGCCCCGGACGCCACCACCGTCCTAGTGAGTGGCGCCCCGGTGGCGGGTGTCCTCGCGTCCCGGATGCCGCCACCGTCTCGACAACACAGGGTCTTTCCCCGCGCCAGGGGTTCACTCCACGTTGGGGTCTTTGCCCGCGATGGGGACTTACCCCGTGTCGGGGCCCCACCCTACGCTGTCGGGACGGTTCTCCCATCGAGGATTCCCTCCCCGCAAGGATGCCCTTCAGAGGATGCCCTTGAATGAGAGTCATGGGCTCCTGCTTAGCCCTAGTCCCGACGGCGGCAGCCCTGCTCCCCTAGGGCGGCTTACAATCCCCCTCGTGGACTGAGGGTGTAAGCGGCAACCTGGTTCCCAGAAACCACAGTAACGAGTCACTTTGAGGGGTGAGTTCCTCCCTCGAACACTCTAAAAGTCCCGACAACGGGAGCCTCGCTCCCCGGGCGGCTTACGATAACCCCTTGCGGACTGAGGGGGTAAGCGGCAACCCAGTTCTTAACTTTGGTAATGAGTCACTTTGAGGGAATTGTCACCCCTCAAATAATCCAGAGCCCATCATGGCGCTCACCCTCCTCCAGGAGCGAATTTCTGGTCCCAAAATTTCTTGACCGGTTCCCCGTTCTCACGATGACTGGGGGAATTTTTGATCGGGTCTCAGAACTTTTTGACCGGGAAATTCTTCACCGGCTCCCCGTTCTCACGGTGACCGGGGAAATTTTCGGCCAGGTCTTCGAATTTTTGGCCCGGATGCGACTATTTTCTCTCGACCGGGGAATCCACGCCGCCGGAACGCGATGGACTTTGCCTCGGGGGAAGGTTTTCTCTCCCGGTGGACTTTGGCCCCGGGGGAAGGTTTTCTCTCCAGGTGCACTTTTTCCCGTGAGAAGGTTTTTCCCGTCTGGGGGCTCCGCGCCGCCAAGACGCGGTAACATTCTTTCCCCAGTGGACTTTGTCCCGGGGAAGGTTTTCTCTCCCGGGGGGGACTTTGTCCCGAGAGAAGGTTCTCTCCTGGGTGGAATTTGTCCCTGGGGAGGGTTTTCTCTCCTGGGTGGGCTTTGTCCCGGGGGAAGGTTTTCTCTCCCGGAGGACTTTATCTCGGGAAAAGGTTCTCTCTCGTCTGGGGGCTTCGCGCCACCCGATGCAGCTACGTTCTATCCCCGATGGACTTTGTCCCGAGAGAAGATTTTTCCCGTTCTGGGGCTCCAAGCCCCCCAGGGGTGGTTTTCTCTTCCTCATAGCAACTTTACATCCCAAGTCCAGATCCTTCCGCCCGGAGATCCCCGGTCCCTCAGTGTCACCCCATCACTGTGTGGGAAACTTACCCCGGAGACCTCAGTGTCATCCGGGGAAGGGTTTGACACATACCCTCCGGGGCCACGGCGTGTCCCCGAGGGCCTGGGGGGCTCCTGTTGGGGGAAAACCTGTGTCTCCGCGCAATCAACAGAATGGGCTCCTGAGCGCCCTGGGTTCTTCGTCTGGAGAGGGTTCCCGACGGGTCCCTGGGCCTTGGTCCCTGGGCCCCGTATGATCCCCGGAGCACCTGGGTCCATCGTCCAGAGATGGTTCCCGGTGGGTCCTAGGGCCTCTGGGCCCTGGGTCCCTGGGATCCCCGGAGCACCTGTGCCCTTTGTTCGAAGACGGTTCTTGGCGGGTCTCGGGGCCTCCGGATCCTGGGTCCCGCAGGATCCCCAGAGCGTGGAGTCCTTCCTCTCGAGATGGTTCTTGCCAGGTCCCTGGGCCTCTGGGTCCCGGGGATCCCCGGAGCGCCTGCGCCCTTCGTTCCAAGACGATTCCCGGTGGGTCCCTGGGCCTCTTGGCCCTGGGTCCCGAGGGATTCCTGGAGCGCTGATCTCGGTCCTTCGTCCGGAGATGGTTCTTGGTGGGTCCCGGGGCCTCCAGGTCTTGGGGATCCCCGGAGCACCTGCGCCTTTCGTCCGAAGACGGTTCCCGGTGGGTTCCCGGGCCTTCGGGTCCTGGGTCCCATGGGATCCCTGGAGAGCTGGGTCCTTCATCTAGAGATGGTTCCCAGGGCCTTTGGGACTCGGGTCCCAGGGATCCCCGAAGCATCTGCACCCTTCGTCCGAAGACGGTTCCCAGTGGGTCTCGGAGCCTCTGCGCCCCGTGTCCCGGGATCCCCGGAGCACCTGCGCCCTTTGTCTGAAGATGTTTTCCGGTGGGTCCCAGGGCCTCCGGGCCCTGGGTCCCAAGGGATCCCCAGAGCACTGCGCACTTCGTTCGAAGACTGTTCCCGGTGGGCCCCAGAGCCTCCGGGCCCGGGGTCCAGGGATCCCCGGAGCATCGGCGCCCTTTGTCTAAGATGGTTCCCAGCAGGTCCCAGAGCCTTCGGGCCCCGGGCCTTTGGGCCCCGGGTCCTAGGGATCCCCGGAGCATCTGCGCCCTTCGTCCGAAGACGGTTCCTAGTGGGTTCCCGGGCCTCCAGGTCCCGCGGGATCCGTGGAGCTCTGGGTCCTTTGTCCAGAGATGGTTCCCGGTGGGTCCTAGGGCCTCTGGGCCCCAGGTCCCGGGGATCCCTGGAGCATTTGCGCCCTCTGTCCGGAGATGGTTCCCGGTGGGTCCTGTGGCCTCCGGGCCCCGGGTCTCGCGGGATCCCTGGAGCGCTAGGTTCGGAGATCGTTCCCGGCGGGTCCCAGGGCCTCCGGGTCCCAGGTCCCGGGGGATTCCCAGAGCACCAGCGCCCTCCGTCCGAAGATGGTTGCTGGCGGGTTCCCGAGCCTCCAGACCCAGGGTCCCGCGGGATCCCTGGAGCGCCTAGGCCCTACGTCAGAAGACGGTCCCCGGCGGGTCGCTGAGGCTCTGGGCCCCGGGTCCCGGGTCCCAGGGGATCTGCGGGGCGTCTTGGGAACTAGCGAGGAACTTGTCAACCATCCAGGACCTCCGGTCGATGAAATGACGTCCACGCCCCTCGATCCAGCGGCCGTAGCTAGGGCTTTTTGGTCTTTCGCATGTTTTGGGGGCCTATATATACCCCCTTGTATCTTATTTGTAACAAACTCTGAAATCATTTTACACACTCAAAACAATAGGCTCCCTTGGAGACCTATCTCCCCGAGAGAGCACCTCCCCAGCGGACTTACGTCCGGAGGGTGCCGATAGGACTAGGGACCCACTGGGACTTGAACCTATATAAAAACTACCGTGTCAATTGCTGCGTTGCCCGGTAGGAGGTGACCAGTCACTCGGTCAGCTCCCGCCATTGTTCGCGTGTTATGTCTTTCTGTGAAATCTGCCGGTAGTATATTTTATACCCCGACACAACATAAAGAGATTACAATGCCTTCGCGGCATAGAAGGTTTAGCAAAATAACAACTACACAGCGGAAGATAGGTGAAGCCCCACAGTAAGAAGTTGACGGCAGAACAAGAACAACACACATCAGAGCTCTGGCGGAACTGGCTCTCCTCCTTCCGGATCCACGAAGTTCTCCACGCCTTCATCTTGATCCTGGAGCGCTCCATCTATTGGATTGTAGGTTGCAAGGGTGAGTACTTACGTACTCAGCAAGTCATAGGTAAGAGTAGATACATATAGTAGCGATGATATGATCCTATGCTAATAAAGAAGTTGACGAGGATTGTCACCCGGGTCACTTCTAATAAACTTTTGGTTCAAGACAGGTTCGAACCAGACATGTATCTGGCGATGCGAACTCAAGCTATTCTGAGGGGCATCACCATGAGGTCGCAAGCTTTACGCGATCAGGTCGCGGGTTTCGTGCGATTAGGCCGACAGCTTTGCGCGGTCAGAAGTTCGTATGCTATACGCGAACTGGATATCCGGGATGTTGCGCGGTCAGCTCACATTCCGCGGTTAGAACATTCTCGACCAGGGTGCTTGGAGTTTATTCGGTTATCCTTATAACAGGATATTCCAAGCATCCCAAGAATTCTTCCACGTTGAAGACCAACCGTCAGAGGTTAATATATACGGTTATTCATGATTAACACGTGTTGATAACCTCCGTGGAAGTTAACAGCAGTTCTCCAGAAACTGCATCCAACCGTTTGATGCAGTTTTCCTCATATGGCACCCTTTCGACCAGTATAAAAGGGTGGCGTAGGAGTCCGAGGGGGAGGGAGAATCCAATCCATTTGGAAGAAGAAGACTACTGATATAGTTGAGACATAACAACTACGAAAAACAGCCAAGTCTACGGCCCAAATTAGATAGTTTCTAAAAGCCTCCCTGGCTTTATTCTGTATATTCATATAGGAAAAATCCTTCGCTTGTGAAGGAGTTTTTCCGCTATTTCTGTAACCCTTTATCACGTATAGTGAAATCCTAACAGGACGTAGGGCTTTTACTCCCACCATCGAGGGCCCGAACTTGTATAAAATCTCTCTGTGTTCCTGTCCTCCATTTTTCTACATACCTTCCCGGAGGGTCATCTTGAAAGGTCTCACCATTACAAATTTTGCATAATCGACTAAGGACTCCGAGTCCGAATCGTCGACAGCTGGCGCCCACCGTGGGGCCTTTCTCAAGGCGGCCTAATTGAAATCCGGAGGTTCACCGAAACATGGCTGGAGCATATGATTCCGAGAACGATTTCGATCTCGAGGATTATGCCCATATACCAATGCCTTCTCCAAGCGATCCTGTTCCGATGGAGGAGGTCGAAGGCTAGAATCTTCCACAGGTTGAATCGTCTCTCCAGGTCATGTCAATCGACCAGGGAGCAACTGGCGCAAGGTCAGAACCCACGGAAGTTCTTAATGTGCTAGGCGATGAATCCGGACCGTCATACGACCCCGCTGAGGGAAAATATGATGATGACCCGAAAATTAGCCCAGGAAAGTTTGACCCTGATAACCTTCACCATCTCTTTGATTTCGAGTCCGACTCGGAACAAACTGAGATGTTTTCCCCATCGGCAACCTCTCTCCCTAGGCAGTTTGCCGCGCTGTCGGAAGAAACTCCCGATCAACAGGCTGCCAGGGAAGAACAAGATCGCAAACAGAAGGAGGATCAAGATCTCGAGCAACAAAACAACGAATTGCGCAGAACTGCCCTAGAGGCTCTTCAAGATGCGCAGGCTCGTTACAATGCTGCTCCGAGTTCTTCTCGACGGTCGTGTGGTCGAAAACGTGACCAGGCCCCTTCTTTGCCACCGGAGCGTTTCCCAGTGGACGAAGAAACAATAACACCTGGTGCCCCTAGGAGAAGTACCCATGGGCGACTGCGATCTATCGCGGAAGTCATGCGTAATTTTCCTCCTACGGTCACGGATGCGCAGAAACCGGCCTTTTTTAGGATCCTGGTGGAGAGACTGGATGAGGTCGCGTCCGAGGCGACCCCAACGGCCTCCTCCCACTCGGTAACGCATTCCCGTGAGAGGGATGGTCCTCATTCTGGCTCCGGCCGACGGAGTTACCCGCCGCCCGTACCGTCCCGACAAGACAAATACCGGCGAATGCAGGATTCTTGTAGTAGGGATCGAGTTCCTGTTCACTCTCGTTTGGGACCACGAGTAACCTCGCCATTGTATGAGGTCGCTCGAGACCCAACAGGGAGTCACAGGGCGATTCACGGTCCTTACGTTGGTTGCAAAGCCTTTTCTCCTGGCCTATGAGCAGTTGTTTGGCCCGATAAGTTTCGACCAGGGGCCATTGAGAGGTTTGATGGAACTCAGAACCCATCCGAGTTCCTTCAGATCTATATTACTGCCATCCAAGCAGCAGGAGGCGATGACAAGGTCATGGCCAACTACCTGCCTACAGTCCTCGCAGGACTGGCTAGAACCTGGTTGTTTAACCAGCCTGAGGGTTCCATTTACAATTGGGAAATGCTATGCGATGCCATCCTCAGCAATTTCCAAAATTGTTACCAGAAGCCGGGTAAGGAGGACGACCTGCATCAGCTGCGGCAAACTTCGACCGAAACACTTTGGCAGTTTGTCAAGAGGTTTGTCGGGGTGAGGAATACTATCCCGAACATATCTGATGGCTCCGTAATCAGGGCATTTAAGCATGCCGTTCGATACCGGAGATTCACTGAAGACTTGCTTATCCACCCTCCTTGATCAGTGGCCGATCTGTTCGACATGGCTGATCGATATTCCGATGCAGCTGAAGCGGTCGAATGGAACTGAATGGTCGACAAGGGGGACCTACCACCCCAACCAGGCTTCAAGGACACCAGGAAAGAAGATTCAAGCAAGAAGCCGGAATCTTCACCGGTGGGAAGTCAAAGAAGTCGAAGAGGAACCGCTCTGGACAGTACCGCGAGGTCGCTGTCGCAGAGAAGCCACCTTCGACCAAAGGTAATAAGTCTTCATTTAAAAGTAAAACTGCCTCTGGTGGTCGGGATTCCGACCAGCCTGGAAAAATCAACTAATCCGTAGGAGGGCAAGAAGTGGTCTCCACTCCACAACTCCGCAGGCCACGACCTCAAAAACTGCAGGAGTTGGTTGAAACAATTGGACGATTTCTACCAAGGAGTTGGGCCGATGCCAACCTTACCTCCTAAAGAGCAGGCGTGCGGGATTAGAGACGTCGACGGAGACGAAGAAATGGCTTACCAGGTACCTCAAAATCATGTTAATGTCATTTTCGGGGGTTCTTCCTCTTTCGTTTCCAAAAGGCAGTTTAAAACCTTCTGCCGAGAGGTTAACCAAACGGAGACATCCCTTGGTGAACCTCAATACCCCCGTTGGTCGGATATGCCTTTGACGTTCGATCGCGCTGACTGTCCTGTGGGGCTAACCCGACCATTGAGGCTACCTCTGGTCATTGCCCCAATCATCAGTAACGCGAGAGTCGAAAGGGTCCTGATTGACGGGGGAAGTTCCCTTGATCTTTTATTGGTCAAGGCACTCGACGAGATGCAAATTCCTCGTTCGAAGATCAAGCCCATAATCCATCCGTTTTATGGGATAATCCCAGGCCCCTCCATGATGCCATTGGGACAAGTGGTCCTCCCGGTCACTCTGGGAGAACCAGACAACTTCCGGACAGAATTGGTTACTTTTGATGTAATCGATTGTGACTCAGCTTATAATGCGATCTTTGGCAGGCCGACTCTTGCTAAGTTCATGATGGCAACGCACTATGCTTATCAGTGCGGGAAATTGCCTGGCCCCAAAGGTGTCATCTTGGTCCGAGGCAGTCGCAACGTGGCACTCACGTGCGACCATCTATCTTTGGAGATGGTCGATCAACTTCCCCTCCGGGACGCTCAGGTCGCCACTGTTACCACCGACGTGATCAAAGCTGCTCCTCGACCAGATGAAAAGCTCAAATTGGTTCCTTTGTACCCAGATGATCCATCCAAGACAATTCGGGTCGGATCAGCCCTGGATGACAAATAGGAACTCGACCTCGTTACTTTCCTCCGGGCTAACGCAGACGTGTTTGCGTGGAAACCGTCCGACATGCCCGGTGTCCCAAGGGAAGTAATTGAGCACAAGTTAGCAATTCGACCTGGACAACGACCAATAAAGCAAAAGCTCAGGCGTTTTGCTGCTGACCGACAGGAAGCCATCCGAGAGGAGTTGGACAAACTCCTACAGGCCGGGTTTATCCGCGAAGTGGATCACCCGGAATGGCTCGCCAATCCGGTCATGGTCCGCAAGTCAAATGGCAAGTGGCGCATGTGCGTCGACTACACTAGCCTCAACGCTGCCTGTCCGAAGGATGACTTTCCCCTTCCCCGCATCGACCAGCTGGTCGACTCGACTGCGGGTTGCGAACTGATGAGTTTTCTGGACGCTTACTCAGGATATCATCAAATTAGCATGGCAGAAGACGATGAAGAGAAGACTGCCTTCATCACCCCGTTCGGGACATACTGCTACATCAGAATGCCGTTCGGTCTCAAGAACGCAGGTTCCACGTACCAGCGCTTGATGCAAAAGACCTTTCTTTCCCAGATAGGGCGTAATCTCGAAGCATATGTAGACGATTTGGTTGTAAAAAGTACCAAAAGATTGTCTCATTTGGACGATCTCGCTGAAACCTTCTGTAATTTGAATCGCTTTGGAATAAAATTAAACCCGGAGAAATGTTCTTTCGGGGTTTCTTCAGGAAAACTCCTCGGTTTTCTTGTGTGTTCCAGGGGCATTGAAGTTAATCCTGAGAAAATCAGGGCTATCGAACAAATGAGATCGCCCTCAACCATGAAGGATGTTCAACGCTTGGCTGGTCGCATGGCGGCTTTAAGTCGCTTCATATCGCGATTAGGCGAAAGGGGATTGCCTTTTTTCAAAGCCTTGCGGAAGCATCATAACTTTACATGGTCAGATGAGGCCGAAAAAGCATTTCGTGAGGTAAAGACATATCTATCCAGTCCGCCAGTATTGGTGTCTCCCGACAAAGGAGAACCATTGCTTCTTTACCTGGCGGCCACACCGCACGCGGTCAGCGCCGTTCTGATCGCGGATAGGGAAGGAATACATAGACCCGTCTACTATGTGAGCGAGGTACTTCATGGTCCTAAGGAGCGCTACCCTGAGGTCCAGAAGATACTTTACGCACTACTGATGGCTTCCCGCAAGCTACGACATTACTTTCAAGCGCACAAGATCACAGTACCCTCCTCTTTTCCTTTGGGGGATATTGTCCGAAACCCAGAGAAATCTGGTCGAATCGCCAAATGGGCGGTCGAACTCGGTGCCTTCGAGATCCATTTCACACCCCGCATAGCGGTTAAGTCTCAGGTTTTGGCCGACTTTGTGGTCGAATGGACCAACCCTGAGCCACCCGTGCAGGTGGCGAAGGAACTGGAGTGCCCCGATTATTCGACAATGTACTTTGACGGCTCCCGTAGTTTTCAACACTCGGGGGCTGGAGTGGTCTTGGTTACGCCCCAGGGCGAACAGCTTAAGTATGTCATTCAACTACACTTTGTTGCAACTAACAATGCAGCAGAGTATGAAGGTCTTCTTGCAGGGCTCCGGGTAGTGAAATTCCTCGGAGTCAGTCGATTGGTGGTGAGGGGAGACTCACAGCTGGTCGTAAACCAGGTAAACAAGGAATACAGCACCTCCGATGAGACAATGGCTCATTACCTGGGGGAAGTGAGGAGATTGGAAAAACACTTCAGTCATTTCGAAGTCCAATACATCCCGCGAAAGGACAATATTCTCGCAGACCAATTATCCAAAATTGGGTCCTCACGCTCATCCGCTCCGGCAGGAGTGTTCATTGAACACTTGGACCGTCCTTCGATCATGACTTTGGTCGAGGATGATCCGGTAATAGCCTTCGTTACCAACCTCGGTCAGGAACAAGATTGGACTCATCCATTGAGGGTCTATCTTGAACATGGGACCCTACCCGAGGACGAAACCAAAAGTGATCGGTTAATTCGAAAAGCGCGTCTGTACAAACTCATAGATGGGATTCTGTACAGAAAGGGTACTCAAGGAGTATTCATGCGTTGTATATCTCAGGAGGAAGGAAAATCCCTCTTGAAAGAAATACATGACGGTGTATGCGGTGCGCACGCGTCATATCGGACACTGGTCGGAAAGGCTTTTCGACAAGGATTCTACTGGCCTTCGGCACTCGATGATGTCAAACATATGGTCAAGACGTGTCCCCAGTGTCAGTTCCACGCAAGGCAAGTTCATCAACCTGCCTATGCGTTGCAAACCATTCCTCTCGCATGGCCATTCGCGGTCTGGGGGATGGATATCGTCGGTCCTATGCCACAAGCGGTCAATGGATACAAGTTTCTATTCGTAGCCATTGACACATTTACAAAGTGGATTGAGGCCGAACCAGTACGAAATATTGCCGCATCAGCCGCACAAAAGTTCTTCCATAAGAACATTGTGGCACGATTTGGTGTTCCAAACCGTCTCATCACAGACAATGGTTCTCAGTTCGCCAGCGGTCTTTTCCTGGACTACTGCGATCAGGTTGGGACCAAGGTGTGCTTTGCTTCTGTGGCACATCCACAAAGCAACGGTGCCGTAGAACAAGCCAATGGGCAAATACTGCAAGGCATTAAAAAGCGCGTCTTTGATCGCCTTAAGACCCGCTCGGGGGCTTGGGCAGATGAGCTCTATACCGTTCTATGGGCATTATGGACTACTTCTAGTCGAGCCACCGGCGAGACGCCCTTCCATTTGGTCTATGGGGCCGAGGCTGTATTGCCTATGGAAGTAAGTATTGGTTCTGTTCGGACAGATCAATTCGAACAGGTTAATCAGTCCGAGCAACGGGCGCAAGATCTCATCCTCTTAGAAGAACAGCGTGATCGCACCCTGGTTAAATCCGCGGCATACTTGCAGGCTTTACGCAGGTATCACAGTAAAAAGGTGCGACCACGTGATCTCAACGTGGGCGACTTGGTTTTACGAAAAATTCAAGACCAGTCTAATCGCAACAAATTCTCCCCAAAATGGGAAGGTCCTTATACTGTTGTCTCAGTGCCGCGAACAGGATCGGCGCGATTAGCTATGGAGGATGGTCGGATTTTGTCCAATACTTGGAACATCGATCAACTTCGCAAGTTTTACGTGTAAGTATTCCAATCCCACTTTTCCTGTTCAATTAGCATCTTTTCATAAAATAAAATATGTTTTGCTTTCATACAATGAGTTTCTCTTTAAGCCCATATCATATGCATTCGACCTGGGGGCTGACCGCCGGTGGTCAGATCATTACAACGATCTAATCGGATTCGCTGGTCAATCTCATGACCACTTCCAGATAAGTCACCCCTAAATAAGCCGTTTCTCAGCGCATACGGGGCTATCTGGCAAGTCCTTGGTCATCTGAGTGGCTACCAGTTCGCAATAAGATTAGACGTTACATTAATCCTGATCGTTGGTTCAAAACGCACACCCCTGGTCGTTACGCTTATGTTTTCTCCTCTGCTTATAACACTAAGGCTTCAGTATTCATAAGCAGAGGCGGGGGCTAGGGGGGATGTGCTTATAGTATGGAACTCATAATATAAAATTGCTACATATGTACTTTCTGTCAAAAATGGTTTTTTACATATATTGCATCATACACAATTGTTTGGATACAACAATAAGGATCATTCGATCCCCAGCTCAGTCAGGAGCCTGTCTACGAAGGGCTTGATCTCCTCCACGACGGCATCAAGCTGCTCTTCACTCTCGATTTCAACCGGTCCCACCAGTGGATTCAGATCTGCATCTGGGCCATAGTGGAGTCGAATCCGGCTTAGCATAGCAGAAGCGGCTGATCGAACTCTGGTTCTGATCACCTCTTCTCTTCGCTGTGTATCCTCAGGGAGATACTCGAGAAGTGACTCTGCTTAAGCTATAACTAGGCCAGCCCAGTCCTCTTGGCTGAGATCGTCTCGGGTGGTTTCGACCACGTCAGCCTTCAGAAGGTAAGCCACCGCCTTCAGCTTTTCGAAGACTGAATGGCTCAGTTTCCCAATTGCCTTTGTGGAGGCTTCGGTAGAATCTTGGAGGAGTTTATTATCCGCACTGAGCTGTTTTATTTGACCTGCTTGCGCTGCAACAAGGAAAAAGGTTACTCGCATATTGCTAAGACAAGTCTTCCTAGCTCAGGAGGTGACTTACCAGCAAGTTGCGATCGTAGTCTGTTATTTTCGATCTCTTGGTTTCTCACCACTGAGACCGAATGGAGCTTCATTGTGGCCATTTCCTTGTCCTCCAATGCCACCTTCCTGCAATAAAAACAGGAGGAATGGTCGTAACCAATTTATACATTTATAAATTGAAGAATGATGATCCTTACTTGCGCAAGAAGTCTCGTTCTCTTTGTATGGTCATCATGCTCGCCGCCGTGGCACGTGACTGGGCCATCATCCGGGATAATTCCTGTAATGCAAAAAAGGGAGTGAAAAGTGTTCTATGTGTAATTCAGGACATCCAGAAAGGGATTCATCATACCTTCATGAATTTCTGCAAAGAGGCATCTTCCGGACTAATTGGAAGATTTGTCGAAGGCCCGGAAGTGCTTACAGCAGGGACAGTAGGAGGAAGTGCCTGCAGAGTATTGCTTCCAGTCGCCGGCGACTGTGACTGGGTCCTCGTATTTGTTTCTCCCTCCGTGACTCGGACGACTTCCTGGGCCGAGGGGGTGGAGAGCTCCTCATTGGGGGCTCCTGCACCGGCAGTGACTTCAACCCTTCCCGAAGCGGTTGGAGGACTGGGTGCTATTTCTTTCCGTCTGATGGAGGAAAAGAAAAATCAAATGGTAACGATTCGTGACCATCATTTCTGATACAACCAGGACGAAGGTTCTTACCTTAATTGAAATCCCACTAGCTTTTGGGATCTCTGAGAAGGTTCTTCTTGAGCGTGGGGACGAGTATCGTCCACCCTGATCTTACGCTTGGAAAACAAAGGCCCCCTTCCCTGTATGTCTTCTCCTATGAACATTTCTTCAAGGGAAAAATAAAGGCTGACAAAAAGGATTGTTACCTGGGCAGTTGATCCCATTGGCGACGACCCATCCAAGGATCTCGCTGTCTCCTGTGATCCTGTAGCCGGTACCTCATGTGTAACCGCCGCAGGATCTTGAACAACCACCTCCGCTCCTGTCTGTGGAGGAGAAGTATCTTCCTCCCTAAGACTCGCGGTAGTCGCCGGGAGAAGCTCTTCTCCCTGTATAAACATTGACTTGTCAAAATATACAGAAGGAATTGAAGAAAGTATGATCGTAAGGAATCCTTACCGAGGTCGTCCTTTCGACTAGGGAAGCGGAGACAATCAACCCTGAAGCCTCGGGGGCTTCAGAAACTGGGAGGTCATCCGCGATCCCAATATCTTCCGCGGTGGCAGGATCTGCCACGACCACCTCTTCGGTAGCAGTGGTCTCTGCGGGGCAGTTTGGAGCATCACCGGATGGGAGGTCCGCGACCTTCCTCCTCCGAAGGACCAGAGGAACATCATCCTCTTCCTCCTCGCTCCCCTCTCCCTGTACAACGAAGAAGTGATTCCAATCTGCGCCTGGTAAAACAGAAGGGATGTGATATCTTACCGCCGTCTTTCTTGCGGTAGGAGGAATGCTCCGTGAAGACCCCTCCTCGGGATTTGGCCTGGCCTTCTTGGGGGCAGGACTCTTTGTCCTGGGTCTTTGGGAGACCTTCTTCACGTTCTTCACCGTTGGCTTCCCATCAGAGCCTACGTTCTCACTCGGGAAAGTCGCCTCGGCGAACCTTCCTAGGAGCTGATTCACATTTTCGATGGAATTGTTTAGCGCTGGACATGCATAAGACCTGAAAAACAGAGGCCAGATAGATAATGTACCTTTCGGCGCTCCTGTTTAAGGTCGTCGCCGGCGTGAATCAGACTCTGTGGACGAGGCGATCCCTTAGGGCCCTCTACATCGGCATTGTAGGCCCTAAGAAGGGAGTTGGTCCGCCTCTCAATTTCAGATGAAGGCAGGACTGTTCCCAAATTCGAGTCAGAATTTGCACAATTCAAGAATGGCAAAGCTCAGCGCCAAAGAAATAAATACCTTTACTGTAGTCCAAGGTGCTGTCCGCCATGGACCTAATCTCCCATGCCGGATGAGCCCTTTCGCGCAGAGGACTCACCCGATTCTTCACAAAGTCTCGGATGACATCTCGAGCTGTCAACCCTTGATTGACCAAGTGAAGGATCACCTCGGCGTGCTTCGAAAGCTCCGAGTTCATCGCCGGGGGAGCATCTAACTCGCTCGACTTCTCTGGTCGTGAGTTTTCAAACCACAGGCTGCTCTCGGATGGTGGAGAGCAGTAAAACCACCTTTGGTGCCACCCATGCACAGAGTCTCGCAGGGGTGGGGAGGGATACTCCTTTTTGTCCCTCAGCCGGAAGTAGATGCATCCGGCGGCATTGGTACTCTTCGACCACGCCGAAAAGTAGAATGGCTGGAAAAGATCCACGCTGGGATATATTCCGACGAACGCCTCACAGAGATGCTGAAACACCGCAAGGATCAGCATCGCATTGGGGTGGAGGTTAATCAATTCCCACCCATAGTGCTCAAGAACATCTTTGAGGAACCAACTCTCAGGGAATCGGAATCCGCAGCGCAAGTACTCCTCAAAAACCACCAACTCGCCCTCTTGGACGATTGGGGTTTCTTGGTCCTACTCCGCGGGCCGCCAGTTGATGAGCAACCGCGGAGGAAGGATCTCCTCCTTCTCTAACGCCACTAGGCTTTCCTCAGAGTGGTGAATAGATCGGCTCCAGGATGCCATTTTTGGTGGAGAATCAAAGGAAAAGTTGGCGATTTTGGGAAGACAAAGGCTGAAGAAAATGAGGGTTTTTGTGCGGCGGGAACGATGACGGTTTTTGGCTGTGTGACTTCTTTGAGAAGACATCTGCTCTTTTTATAGACCCAAGGCGGCGCATTAATGTGAGTAAACGTTTCATTTCAAATGTTCCATTGAATGCTTTATTCATTTCCCATAATGGATACTGCCTCTGGCGGACCCGATAAAGTGTTCAGGCATCGGATCTGAAACAAAAAGACTTCTTTGTTTCGGAAACTGAAAGTGCAAAAGGACTGAAAATTTTTAGTACTTTTAAGAAGACGTTTTTCCTTTGTATGCTTTGAACATTTTTTATGGAAATGCTTTGCAACTCAATTTTTAACGTACTGGTATATGTTTAATTGGGTTATGGTTTGATCGAAACAATGTTCTAAACTAAAAACTTTGATTCTAATCGGAGTGACAGTCTGACCGAGTTCCAACTCTGCTCACAATTCAGTTCTGACCGCGGCCCTAAAACTGATCGCGATATCAGGGCAGGTCGCGATGCTTTTGGAAGCATGATTCTGATCGCAGAACTAAAGTTTCCTGTGTATGAATGGTCGCGAGCATAAAGTTTATGGCCATATTTTCGCACAGAAGATGTGAAGAATATTCATGAGAAATAAGAAACTTTTATTTCTTACATTCTTTACATACAAAAGGGATACAGTCGACCAAAACGTCGACTTGCTCCGAAAGAAGTTTACAAAGTTCCCCAAGGGACATGTTGTTGTCAGTAGGATCTACACTGGAAACTCCCAGGGAACTAGCAACTACCCTAAGTCTATCTACATCATCCCTAACGACAGACGCACTATTGTCCCTAGTCAAGTCAGAGAGTTCTCGCTGTTGCTGAGCATAATCCCTCTCTCGACGGAAATGGTGCGCCTCTTCCTGGGATCGATCAAGACATTCTGCTAGACGCAGAATCTTCGAGGCCATCTCCTCGGTCTTCTTCTCCAGGGCATTCTTCTCCTCCAGAAGAGTCTGTCTGGAAGGAAGAGATGGAGCAGCAGAAGACTGATCGCTGGAGCCTCCAAACTCCTGCATTTTGCAAAAGTTAGTAGTACTAACTATAATTATCAGCAAAAGGGGAGAAGAATTGTTACCTGTCCCAGTGCATAACCCGTTGATATACCCATCTTGGGAGGAGGATCATCAGATGGTGGAAGTGCAACCTTCCCATCAGAAGATTGCTTCGCCAACCCAATATGGCAATCATCTGATCGAGGGATAGTCACCGCTTGCCGACCAGAATGTTGATCACCCAAAAGGATGGGAGAATTGGAGGGAAAAAGAGAGAGTTGAGAAGAATTCTTCTCCAAGGTTAAAGGCCTAACTTGCCGAGGGGCATGAACGGGAGAGTCAAAGGAACTGAAGGAAGAAAGAAACTTGCTACATTCTTCACCTTTGTTCCACTGGAAGATCCTTCGTCAACCTTGGGTTTCTTCCTTAAAGAAGACGGGTCTTCAATCGTTTGAGGCCCTTGTTCGACAACTTCCTCTTCATCACTCTCAATCTTGATGATGTCATGATCTACCATCAGGAGGAGTATGTGAACAGGAAGAAGGCAGGATGACAAGAAAAGGACTTAGGCGTGGGAGGAAATTGTGAAGTTTTACAAATCCAAAAGCCTGGTATTTATAGTCGCCTGGGTGACGGTTTGCATTCCAGACGCCTCGGGTTTCGTCAAAGCATTTACAATTTTACCTCGAGATAAAAACAGTTCTACGGCGCTATCATTGCCCGTCACATAATGTCAGAACCCGTCTTGGGAAACCAACTGTTTTTCACTTAGTGCGCCACTAAGTGGAAAAATTGAAGAGTCGGGTTAAAAATCCAATGCATGGTCTTAAAATTCGAAATAAACATGTCTCTTCGTTTTCTTCGAATTTGAGGGCTAGCTGACGAGGATTGTCACCCAGGTCACTTCTAATAAACTTTTGGTTCAAGACAGGTTCGAACCAAACATGTATCTGGCGATGCGAACTCAAGCTATTCTGAGGGGCATCACCATGAGGTCGCAAGCTTTACGCGATCAGGTCGCGGGTTTCGTGCGATCAGGCCGACAGCTTTGCGCGGTTAGAAGTTCGTATGCTATACGCGAACTGGATATCCGGGATGTTGCGCGGTCAGCTCACATTCCGCGGTTAGAACATTCTCGACCAGGGTGCTTGGAGTTTATTCGGTTATCCTTATAACAGGATATTCCAAGCATCCCAAGAATTCTTCAACGTTGAAGACCAACCGTCAGATGTTAATATATACGGTTATTCATGATTAACACGTGTTGATAACCTCCGTGGAAGTTAACAGCAGTTCTCCAGAAACTGCATCCAACCGTTTGATGCAGTTTTCCTCATATGGCACCCTTTCGACCAGTATAAAAGGGTGGCATAGGAGTCCGAGGGGGAGGGAGAATCCAATCCATTTGGAAGAAGAAGACTCCTGATATAGTTGAGACATAACAACTACGAAAAACAGCCAAGTCTACGGCCCAAATTAGATAGTTTCTACAAGCCTCCCTGGCTTTATTCTGTATATTCATATAGGAAAAATCCTTCGCTTGTGAAGGAGTTTTCCCGCTATTTCTGTAACCCTTTATCACGTATAGTGAAATCCTAACAGGACGTAGGGCTTTTACTCTCACCATCGAGGGCCCGAACCTGTATAAAATCTCTCTGTGTTCCTGTCCTCCATTTTTCTACATACCTTCCCGGAGGGTCATCTTGAAAGGTCTCACCATTACAAATTTTGCATAAGTTCGGCTGAGGACTCCGAGTCCGAATCGTCGACAGAAGTGTGGGTGGTTGTAAAATAGTCTTTCCTTTATAACTCATCTCATGGCAATATTTTTCATAACATAACATTGCTATTCATGTTCACTATTTATAGTACTACTGCGACACGTCGACACACGACAGCCCACGGTGGCACCCCTTATCATGACAACACATGTCATTTGGGTAATCTTGACTTATCAAATTTTATTTAGAAAACATACTTGTGCCACACCCTGTGGATTTAATCCACCGCAGCAGACTCCTATAAACTCGGGAGATCGGAGTATCAAATACGTTTTTAACTCTGCGGAGAGGTACCAATTTACCTGCAAGATATTCCACTTTCATGCCCATCCTATCAAGATGATTAGACCCTTCCTCACTGCACAGTGTGAGTGGCAAGGTGGAGATAACAAGAACTTTTTTTATGTTTCACTCATAATTCACCCTTGACCCTATGGTTTTCACGCCAACCACAGTTGTGGTGGGCTATACCCCCACCCCATACAGCATCTTCCCATTACTGGGTCAGCGTGCATCATCACATCTAGTGATATGTGTAGGAGCTGCACTCCGTGCTAATCGTGCATCACATTCCATCTCATGCAGGGGTTTCATGTGCGATTCGCATATTGACTTGTTCAGGCCTGTCCCATACCAGGCTTGCGGTTAGCACGTTTTTCATGCCACTAGATGCACAGCACAAGGTTCTAGTTCTTATATGCCAGTGACCATACCATCCACAGCCACGCACATCTAGTGCTTGCACATCCAGTACCACCACCATTCCATACCAAATTCTTGGCACAGCTAGGGTTTTATTTCATGAATATATATAAATACAAATATAATAGTTCATGGCTCATTATTTGTTCATTTCACATTTCACATCTCAACAGGCATCCAACCTAGTACTGCCAAATCATATCTCAACCATTCTTTCACATGCAATATTACTTATATTCAAGGTCATATTATAGCAACTTTTAAAATATAGGTCCAAGATGTTCAAGAATATAACTTGCCTTCCGCGTCGTAAAAATCAGCAGTTGGTGTCGGGTCAACAGCGAAGTCCTTGAACTCGGCTTCTGGATCTGCTCAGTGACAAACAAACACACAATGATTACTAACTATATTAAAATGTTTTATGATCTACATGCAGATATGCTTTAAAGAATAACTGAACAATGTTGAAATTGACTGAGACTGCAAGCTGAACTGAGTCGAGATTCTAGGGTTTTGGTGAATCTAGGCTAAGATTGAGTACTAAAGGTTATTAGTGTTTCAATATATCCAAATCGATATAGGGTTCACGGTTGGTTTGATAAAAAACGACGAATGTCAACAGATCGACATTTGGTTCATGGCTTGGACATGGCTTTAGAGAACTCAAAAGGGCTTATTTCAAGTTGTGGTAGTAGAAGAAAATGAAGAACATAGCTCTACAGGCTTAGGGGACAAAGCGGATTTTAGTTTGTACAACCAGAAGTGGTCAAATTGGGCTAATGTCACTGGCTGACATAGATTGACAAGGGCTGACAATGTCCAAGAATGGCATTGACATGATTTAAAAGATTTCCAAAGGACAAAACTGATTTGGATCAAAGCATTGGGTGCACAAAGGAATAAGGCAACTATTTGACAACAAGATTTTCACAGAAAAGTCCAGGAGTTCAAGGATTTTGCAAAAACACCCCTGGAAACAATGAACTGAATGTCTGAGCACTGCCAAAAACTAGGGCTTTGGGTGTTTGGTCAATTTGCTTGAGCTTTGCTTCGCCAACTATGTCTAGGAGGTAGGCGAAGATAACAGGAACTCATTGGTGGTGGTTTCAGGAACTGAGATGGCCGGACGGTGATGAACGGCGGTGAGGAAATACGGTGGCAACACGGCAAGACACAAGTACTGGACAGATTCTTGGCATGGCTATATCTTGTGGGTTGAGCAGAATCAGAGGTCGGGGTAATGGAGAGATATGCTCAGGAGGTTGAGGCGAAGGTGCTGGACAAGGTGGTGTCGACGGCGGTGGCCGGAGAAAATTTTTCGGTGGACTACGCCGGAGAAGAAGTCACGGAATTGGGCGATTCTGGTACAAGGCTTTGGAGATCAATTGCTCGTGGTGAGAGCACTAGGGCAGTGAGAGGAAACTTCTGGTAAGGTCAATTTGGTCGGGGAATCGGCGGTGTGGCCTGGTGACGTGAGCCGGTTGCCGGCGGCGCGCGAAAAATGGGGGATACTTCTCTAGGAGCTCGAATTTAAAATCCAAATGCATAAGCTTGCTAAGAAGATTCCACTGATCATAAAACTCTACTAACAGAAGAGCTAATTTGGACTAAATCGGGCTGCATTGCCGGAATAGGGCAAATGCAATCTACGGCGATCACCAGCGTTAGGGGTCGCCGGAGTTAAATTAGATGCTGCTACACAGAGGGATGAATAAGGGGTACTCACTGGTGAAGATGGATTGGAGAAAGGTGCAGTGGATTGAGCTGGCACTGTGCTCCCCTTCGTTGGCTCGCTGGAGAAGAAGAAGAAGAAGTTTGGGACTTAGCAAACTTTTGGGTGGAGTGACGATAGCACAGAGCGAAGGGGTGTTTAAATAGGCCAAGGACGGAGCTTTTGAGGAGGGGACAACAGCAAAATTTGCGCCGGTGACGAGACTGGCCGGGTGCAGAAGAAATAGCGACGACGAGGCACTGGCGAAGCAACAGCGGCAATGACGAGACGACGAGTAGGCGGATCTACAACTGCGATGGTCGACACTTTGGAACTTGGCACTGGCGGTGGAGGTGACAAGGCTGGCACGGCATGGCGACGTGGCACGAGGCTCCTGACAATGTGCTGCTGCGGTCGCTGCTGGTCACGCGTGCTGTTGCCGATGGTCGCAGGTGCTGCCACGGCGACGCTCTTGGCGCGGACACGTGCGCGCATGCAGGCTCAAGCGAACACGAGCACAAGCGAGGGCGAAACTAGCCGACGGTGAAGATCGCGGCAAGGAGCAAAGCACGGCGAGGCTCTGGTCGCTAGTTGAAAAGGGCTGGGGAGCTCTGATCGAATCTGGACTTAAATGCAATTACAGGAATTTGGGTTTTGGACTGATCTGTAAAATCTGTGATTTAAGTGATTAGGGCAAACTTTGTTCAGCAACTAATTTGGCAAAGGTAGAAAATAAGATTTGGGACATTTGGATAGTTTTCAAATAAAATGAAAACAGAGTAATTTAGAGTATTTGAAATCTAGACTTTATCAAAATTGCAATTCTGGGATTTAGGATAGGATTTTGAATTTCTCACAAAAGAAGATTTTGTATTGAATAGCATCTGGGAAGTGTTCCCTAAAACAGATTTGAATTTGGAATTGATTTGCAGCATTTAGCCTTTTCAGGCTTCTGGAAAATCTGAAAAAGGACTGAACTGCGATACTATTTGGACTGATTTGTGAAAAGGGTCTAGATGATGGAATCTCGTTGCCAACTTTTTGGATTAAGGTATTGGCATACCCATGATCATAATCCAAGGATAATCTGATCTGGATTAGGTCAAGATTGATTAAATTAGAGTTCAGAGTATTTAGGGTAATTAGAATATTTAATTTAATTCTGTTTTCGAAATCAGAAAGGAATTGATAATTCTGGGAGTTAGAGATGGAATTGAATCTAGCTTATGAAGGCTTTTATACTCAGGATAGATAATAAGTAATATCTTGAAAGTCATATCTTGATTTGGGTTCACAGGGAAGATTTTGAGAATTTAGGGCTTAGAATAGGATGAGTCTAGGCTGATTTTGCTGATCTTGAAGAGACATATGCATGCATGACTTTTTATGCAAAAGAATTTTCACCCCAAACCCAGGGTGTTACAAGTTGGCAGAGTTATACATGCAAAGAATAGTGGCATTGCATAGTATCCCCAAGAAGATAGTTTCAGATCGAGGAGCACAATTTAATCCAAGTTTTGGGATAGACTTCATGAGACTTTAGGAATTCAGTTAAACTTCAGCACTGCATATTATCCACAAACAGGAGGACAGACAGAGAGAGTAAACCAAATTTTAGAAGATCATCTAAGAGCTTGTATACTAAATTATGGGACATTATGGGACAAATGCTTACCATTTGCAGAGTTTACATACAATAACAGTTATCAAGCTAGTATATGGATGGCACCATTTGAAGCTTTATATGGACGAAAATGCAGAACCCCATTGCATTGGAATGAGCCAGGAAAACGAAGAGTCATAGGACCAGAGATAGTAGAAGAGGCAGAAGCTCATGTCTAACTTATCAGAGAAAGATTGAGGACAGTACAATCCAGACAAAAGAGTTATGCAGACAATTGATGGAGAGAATTATCATTTGAACCAGGAGATTTTGTTTATCTCAAGGTCACACCATTCAATGGATTACAGAGATTCCAAGTGAAAGGAAAAATATCTCCAAGGTATATTGGACCTTTTAAGATAATCAAGAGAAAAGGAGAAGTATCATATAAATTGGAATTGCCTTTGGGATTAGCAGGAGTGCATGATGTGTTCCACATCTCTCAACTTCGGAAATGTTTAAAGGAACCTACTGACTAGATAGAAGCACAAGAGATATCACTGCAGAAGAATCTTAC
Source organism: Pharus latifolius (assembly GCA_019359835.1). Taxonomy (NCBI): domain Eukaryota; kingdom Viridiplantae; phylum Streptophyta; class Magnoliopsida; order Poales; family Poaceae; genus Pharus; species Pharus latifolius. The sequence continues at coordinate 39,757,868 of CM033329.1, forward strand.
TTACCTTGAGCACCCAATCAGAATCCTAGCCATTGATGAATGTCAGCTCAGAAAGAAGAAGATCAAGTTGTGTAAGGTTCAATGGAGAAACCATTCAGAACAAGAAGCCACCTGGGAGAAAGAAGAGGATCTTCATCAAGCCTATCCTTATCTTTTCTTGTCTTAGGTAAATCTGGGGGTGAGATTTCTTTAAGGAGGGTAGATCTGTAACACCCTTCTTTTGGAGTGAAAATTCTTTTCATAAAAAGTCATACATGCATATGTATCTCCAAGATCAGCCAAATCAGCTCAGATTTATTTTATCCTAAGCCCTAAAATTTCAAAATCTTCCCTATGAACCCAAATCAAGATCTGACTTTCCAGATTTGATCTACTATTTATCCTGAGTATAAAAGTCTTCAGAAGCCAGATTCAATTCCATCTCTAACTTCTAGATTTGTCAATTCTTTCTGTTTTCGAAAACAGAAATTAATTAAATATCCTAATTACCCTAAATACTCTGAACTCTGATTTAATCAAAGTTTGAGTTAATCCAGACCAGATTATTCTTGGATTATGATCAAGGGTATGCCAATACCTTAATCCAAAAAGTTGGCTATCAAATTCTATCACCTAGACCCTTTTCACAAATTAGTCCAAGAAGTATCGCAGATCAGTCCTTTTCAGATTTTCCAGAAGCCTGAAAAGGCTAAAAGCCACAAATCAACTCCAAATTCAAATCTATTTTAGGGAACTCCTCCCAAATACTATTCAATACAAAATCTTTTTCTGCGAGGATATCAAAATCTCACCCTAAGGCTCAGAATTTCAATTTTGACAAAATTCAGATTCAAATACCCTAAATACCTAAAATTGGGTCCTCATGGAGAAAGGAGGCGATCGTGGAGGCGATCTTGGAGGCGATTTGGGAGACGCTTGGAGCCTTGATGGATTCTTTTTCTGATCATCGTTTGGCTCCCTCTCTTTTCTTCCTGCTGTTTCTCTGGTTTCCTGATCCTATTTTTCTACTTGTTTGTCTTTGGTATTTGGTTGAGAGTTGGTTGATCTAGAGTTCATGGCGTTTGACTCTTCAACTTTGGACTGGTCCATTGGACGCGGATTTCTTCATTCCATGAGGAATTCGTTTCTCTCCACTGTTACTAAAAGAGCTAAGTTTTCTTCTAGTGATTTCCTTTTGGTAGAAGAAAATTCCATCCTTCAGAAGATTCGTTAAGCAAAATTCTGGCCGCTTATTTCGGAGGTTTAAGTTTAGACTTCAGAGTTATTACTTTGACTGATTTTAGCTTTAGGTTTTTGGTCTATGATAAAAGAATTGGTTTTGCCATTCTTAAGCTGAATCAGATTATTCATAAGGATTTTTCCTTATTATTCTCCCTTTGGAGAGATGGAGGTCCCAACTGGAAGAGAGAATTTGACCTTTGGAAATTAGTGCAAGAAAAAGAAGGGTCTTTGGTTCTTCGTAAGAAAAATTCTTCTCGTTCTGGTGTTTCTGTTTTTGATCGGATCCATTTCCTTGTTCAATCTCGAAGGACCTCTTCTGCAGACCGGGTTTCGGTGTTCCAACGTCTTCAGTTTCAGAACAGTTGCCCTCAATGGTCTCCTGGTTTGGCCCCTCGGATTTCTCTTCGTTGTTTTAATTGTTTTGCCCTGGGTCATGTCAAACGGGATTGTCGCTCTCTGGCTCGCTGTTTGAATTGCTTTAATTATGGCCATCTAAGCCATTCTTGTTTGAAGCATCGTTTGGTTTGGAAGAGGAAGAGGCCTACTGGTTTCCAGGCTTATTGCTGTAGTGGAATTGGTGCAGTCGCCTCTCCTTTTGCGCCTCTTTTTGGAGGTTCTTTCTCGAATTGGACGGCTATTTGGTGCCCCTTGTTTGGAACTGATTTGGATCCAGCGGCCAGGATGTCTTTGAACAAGGGTAAACGTGTGCTCTGTCACTTCAATACTTTCTCTGAGTTTTTTGGGTTTCGTGATAATACTGCTGTTAATCATTACGTCGCTTAGCCTCCCTCCACTCCCACCTCTTCTTCCACCTTTGATCTTTTTGTGCTGGCCTCTTATTTAGCAACTGTTCTTTTTGTTAATTCCTTTACAAACATGGCTAATTACTGGGTCAATCCTGCTCCATTTTTGCGAGACGGATTGGAGGAAATTGTTGTGCAAGGCCGACCTCTTTGTGCCAGGTGTGTCTCTACCAGAAGCGAGACCAATGAAAATACTGCTATTGTTAGTCTTGCGCCGGAGCCTGTGGCACCACTTCAAGTAATCAGGAATTACTTCCAGAATGCAAGAGAGATTCCAGCTCAGGTTTATCCTTCTGGATTGGGTGACGCTTTTGTTCGCTTTCAATCATCTCTTCAAAGAGATATCTTGCTCGATGAAGGGCTTCATGTTGAGGCTGACTTCTTACTCTTCCTTAATCGTCACAATGAGCGTTTTAATGCCAGAAGAGTTAGCTTTAATCAGGAAGTTTGGCTAATGCTTTTAAACTTCCCTCTTGATTTCTGGTCTTTACAAACCCTTAACAAGGCCGTTTCCTCTTTTGGCTTTATTAAAGAATGGGACAGTGATTATCAAAGAACTGGTGATAGATCTCATGTTTTGGTCAAATGCTTCGTAATTTCACTTGTTGATATCCCTCGTTATCTGATTATTTCTGAACCCAGTGAAACGTTAGGAAGAAGCTGGACTGTGCAAGTGGTAATATGCTCCTCTCGTCCAACTGGGGCTTTGGCGGGTGATGAGGATGATCCTGAGGATCCGCACCCTGATTTAGAAAATGTTGATAATAACCCTGACGATGATTTGAATATGAACTTAGATGATGATCCTATTGAAGATGATCCTGGGAACTTTCATAATGTTGGGGACCCTGTTTGGGATGCCCTGGTCCTCAACAACCAGAAGCATGGGATGCTTGGAGAGAAAATGATCAGTCTTCAAATTCCTCTGGATCTTCATCTCGCATTGTGACTGATTGTGATGATGACTCACTTCGCTTCCTCTTATTCGACTTGTCTTTGGGGATATCTACTAGGAAGATAAATTTGTTGTTGTGTCTTCAATGTTCGTGGAGTCTGCTTAATTTCTCTGCTCCAAGAATTTCTTCTTCTTCTGGGCTTTCTCTGTGGTTTGAGAAGCAGCTTCTCTCCTCTCCTTCTAAGAAAAGGAAGATGAAGGCTCCTCTGGAAGCCTCAGGACTTCATCGTAGTCCAAGATTAATTGGCAGCTAAATTCAGAGGTTTCAAACCTGGTACCACCCCGTCTACTGCTTCTGATCAACCTGGCTCCTCTTAACTTCCTGTTCCACATCTTTCATTGTAGATGCTGCAGGCTTTGCTTCCTTATGTGGAATTCCTTCAGAGTTGACCTCTAAGGAAAATTTACAATTGCCAAGGATTATGGAAATCGATGATTAGCTCATTCTGCAAGACTCTTTTGTTGAACTGTTTTACTTTGAAAAAAGACTTAAGTTGTGTCTTGTCTTTGAGATGGCTGATACTTATATTTTGCTACATTGTAACCTGGTTACCGCTCGCAAGAGAGTGGGACACTTAAAGGAGTACCTCAGTGGTTTCACACCTTCGTCACGCAACATTGTTATCAATGGTCGTGCACTCGAACTTCCCAGCACTGCAGAAGAGAAGAAGACCCCCAACGGAAAAGGGAAGGAGATTGTCAATGTTGACAGCGACAGGGATGATGATGAGGATCTGGATCTAGATCCGATGGATGCAGATGACGACCAGGAGGAGGATCCCGAGGAGGTAGAGCCTTGTGGTTCTTCCGATGCCGACGAGTGACCCCAGGCTTCCCTTGGCTCGACCTTTTGTGCCTGACCCAGCAGACGTTAGATCTTTCTTTTGTTGTAGCAGTTGTTCTTAGATGTGGTTGATGATTGTGTGCTGGTTGTTAGATGAACTCTGTAAGCCGATGAGGCAAAAAGCTTTGTATCTTTTGGAAAGCTGATTTATGAAAAAGGCATTTTGAATAATCCTATCCTTGCCTCTTGAGTTAATGGCAGCATTCTGCTTGCACATCTGTGTGTGATTCTTTCCGAATCAACGTCTCTATCCTTAACTTCCTGTTTGAATAGGATGGTTAATACGCGTGGAAGACCCTAAGAAGGAGAACTCGAAGGAAACCCCAGCAATGCAAGGGCCACACCAGGGACAAGAGACCGTGCTAACCCAGACCGACCAGGATCATCAACAATGCCACAAGGAGGCAACATTAACGACGTGCTATTATGGATGGAGCGAAACAGACAAGAGTCAGCAACTGTGCAGAATCAGATCTTAGGACAATTGATGCAACACTTAGCATCTGGACAAGCTGAAGGACCAACAACTAGTGCAAAATTGACTAACTTTCAAAAACCATGTCCCCCGACCTTTTCAAGTACGAGGACCCCATCGTGGCCGACAATTGGCTAAGGGATGTGGAAAGAAAGTTGAACACCGTTAGGTGCAACGACGAGGAGAAACTTTTGTATGGATCACATCAACTAGCTGGACCCGCCGCCGCCTGGTGGGAAAATTACCAGACTATGCACTCCAACAAGGATTCAATCACGTGGAATGAGTTTAAGGAAGAATTTCGCAAGTACCACGTTCCAGAAGGCGTTGTTCAAGCGAAGCGACAAGAGTTTGTGAATCTAAGACAAGGAAACAAGACCGTCAAACAGTACCTACATGAATTCATTCAACTGGCAAGTACGCCCCCGAAGATATCACAACGGAGGAGAGAAAGATCGATAGATTTTGCGAAGGTCTGCAAAATTCTTTACAATACCAGCTGTCATCCCATGAGTTTACGGATTTCCATGTCCTGATAAATCGATTACTCAAGATGGAAGAAAAGAGGGGAGTGATCAAAGAAGACCGAAGAGGAAGGCTTTGCCCAACTCATATCAAGGAAATGCTAGTCGAGGAAGACCAATGCCTGCTTATCGGCCAGCCTTCAGACCGCCACAGAGATCCCAGAGACCTGTGCCTGCTACAACACCACAGTGTACCGGATGTAAGGGAAACCATTTCTTCAAGGATTACCCCATGAAGAATGTAGAATGCTTTCATTGTGGAATAAAGGGACATCGCAAGGACACTTGTCCACTGCAACACTTGTCGTTCAACGTTGCCCGAGCTCAAGCCGCAAGACCCCCTATTCCAACTCAAGGCTTTGCCAGAAGTGTTCCACCCTCCAGAGGAGGAAGAATCCAGAATGGCCGAGGAAGAGGAATGCTTGCTGCAGGTCGTGGCAGACTCAACTATGCATCCGCCGCTAAAGCAGGAGAAGCATCTGATGTTGTGATCGGTAGGATCTTCATCCATTCTGAACTTTTGGTTGCATTATTTGACCCTGGTGCTACTCATTCTTTTGTGTCAAGATCTTTTGTGCTCAGAAATGAGTTACCAGTGTCTGCATTAGAGTCTCCTATTTTAATCCAATCCCCTGGGGCTAGAATGCCTGTCAACTCTATCTGTAGAAATATCGCCTTTAGTATTGGCAACATAGGATTCCTAGCGAACTTGCTAGTTTTGGACCTTCAAGGATTAGATGTTATCCTTGGAATGGACTGGTTAGCGAAGCATAAAGGTCAGATGGACTGTGAGAAGAAAGCAATAACCCTGACGAACACTGAAGGAAAGCAAGTCACATTCTACGCGGAGAGGTCAATAGTGAATGACCAAGTATGCAGTTTGAACAGTTTGGAAGGAATTGAGTTCGAAAGAGTTCCAATAGTGAACGAATACCCAGAAGTTTTCCCCGAAGAACTTCCTGGAATGCCACCAGATTGGGACATTGAGTTCTCAATTGAATTAAAGCCTGGATCTGCTCTGTATGCAAGAAAGCTTGCACGTATGACGAGTGAAGAGCAAGAAGAGTTAAGGAAGCAAGTGGAAGAATTGGAAAGAAAAGGGTTTGTCAGGACAAGTTCCTCACCTTGGGGAGCCCCTGTGCTCTTCGCCAAGAAGAAAGACAGCAGTCTACGACTGTGTGTCGACTACCGTAAGCTGAACGACATGACAATCAAGAACAAGTACCCTCTACCAAGGATCGATGATCTCTTTGATCTACTCAGAGGAGCTAAGATATTTTCGAGGATTGACCTAAGGTCCGGATACTATCAATTGAAAATTCGAGAACAAGACATCCCAAAGACTGCATTCATAACGAGATAAGGATTGCATGAGTTTACCGTGGTGCCGTTTGGTTTAACGAATGCACTAGCAGTGTTCATGAATTTGATGAACAAAGTCCTTATGGAATTTTTAGACAAGTTTGTCATTGTGTTCGTCGATGACATTCTCATCTTTTCTGAGTCAAAGGAAAAACAAGCACAACATCTCAGAATGGTGCTAGAAAAGATGGCAGAACATTAATTGTATGCCAAATTTGATAAATGTGCCTTTTGGTTAAAGGAAATCTCATTTCTAGGCCACATCATCTCTGGCAAAGGAATATCTATGGATCCGTCAATGACTCAAGCTATCATGGAATGGAAACAACCAGAAACAGTAACTGAAGTGAGAAGTTTCCTAGGATTAGCCGGTTATTACCGAAGATTTGTCAAGGGATTTTCCAAGATTACTAAGCCACTCACCAGATTGTTGAAGAAGGATGTTCCATTCGTCTGGACTGAGGGATGTGAAAAGAGCTTTGAAGAGCTGAAGAAGATATTAACAACCGCACCTGTTATTACGTTGCCAGACAACAAGAAGGACTTTGAAGTCTATTGTGATGCATCAAAGCAAGGACTAGGTTGTGTCCTTATGCAAGATGGGAGAGTAGTAGCTTATGCATCAAGACAGTTGCGACCACATGAGGAGAACTACCCAACGCATGATTTGGAATTGGATTATGTTGTTCATGCGCTAAAAATTTGGCAACACTATCTGCTAGGGAATAGATGTGAAATCTACACGGACCACAAGAGTCTGAAGTATATCTTCACCCATCAAGACTTGAATATGAGACAGCGAAGGTGGTTAGAATTGATTAAGGATTATGACCTTGGAATAAATTACCACCCTGGTAAAGCGAACGTGGTAGCAGATTCTTTGAGCAGAAAGTCCTACTGCAATCAAGCAAAGACCTTGGAAGTGCCACCCCAATTACTTAAAGATTTTGAAAAGTTGAGTTTAGAGTTTGTTGAACAAGGGACTGTCGCCGCATTAAAAGTAAATTGCGAGTTGAAGGATCAAATTCGAAAGGCTCAAGAGGCAGATCAGAATATTCAGAAGTTGAAAGAGGATATAAAGTATGAAGATACAATTGACCTCCGTGAGGATGAGCAAGGAATTTATGGTATCACAATCGAATTTGTGTTCCAGATAACAGAGAAATCAAGGACATGATACTGCAAGAAGCCCATTGTACCCCTTACTCTATCCACCCAGGCAGTACAAAGATGTACCAAGATCTAAAGGATCGATTTTGGTGGAAGGGAATGAAGAAAGAAGTTGATGAGTTTGTAGCTTCTTGTGACACCTGTCAGAGAGTGAAAGCGGAGCATCAAAAACCTGCAGGACCACTACAACCCCTGCCAACCCCTGAGTGGAAATGGGATGAAATTGGAATAGATTTTGTAATAGGTTTACCAAGAACCCGACAAGGCTATGATTCTATATGGGTTATAGTCGATTAGATTGACGAAAGTGGCTCACTTTCTACCAGTAAAGACTCAGTACATGACAAGTAAGCTAGCAGAGCTATATCTTACCAGGATTGTCATTTTGCATGGAGTACCAAAAATAATTGTCTCAGATAGAGGAGCACAATTTGTGTCAAAGTTTTGGGAAGGATTGCAGAAATCCTTGGGAACGAGATTGAAGTTTAGTACCGCTTACCACCCGCAAACTGGAGGCCAAACAGAGAGAGTGAACCAGATTCTAGAAGACATGTTGAGAGCGTGTGCCTTGGACTATGGAAATTCTTGGGAACAATTTCTGCCGTACGCAGAGTTTACTTACAACAATAGTTATCAAGCGAGTCTACAAATGGCTCCTTATGAAGCATCTATGGAAGGAAGTGCCGCACGCCACTATATTGGACCGAAGTGGGTCAGAAACAATTTTTGGGACCACGACTAGTGGAAGATGCCACTGCTCATGTGAAAATTATACAAGAAAGGTTGAAGACAGCACAATCCCGACAAAAGAGCTACGCCGACAGCAGAAGGAGAGAACTATCTTTTGAGATAGGCGACTATGTGTACCTCAAAGTGACACCCTACAAAGGAGTCCAACGATTTTAGATGAAGGGAAAATTAAGCCCAAGATATGTTGGACCATATGAGATTTTGGAAAAACGAGGAGAAGTAGCATACAAATTGGAGCTACCGCCTGAACTGGCAGGAGTTCATGATGTTTTTCACGTATCTCAACTGAGAAAATGTCTGAGAAAACCAACAGAGCAAGCGTCTCCTACAGAGGCTGAGGTTCAACCGGATTTGACATATCAGGAATACCCAGTCAAAGTGTTAGAGGTCAGTGAAAGGAAATTGAAGTCAAGAACCATCAGATTCTGCAAAGTTCAATGGAATAACACACAGAGGAGGAATCAACTTGGGAAAGAGAGGAAGAGTTGCGTCAGAATTTTCCCTACCTATTCTCAGACTGATCAGAATCTCAAGGACGAGATTATTCTTAAGGAGGGTAGGTTGTAACATCCCAATTTTTGCTACCTTTTTAGCTTGCCAGTCAGCATATCTTCATTGGATTCTCGGATGTCTCAACCCCATTTTTGATCTCTTATCTCAGAATCATGATCTTAGGTATGCCACTACCTTAATTTAAAAAGTTGGCAGTTAAACTCCACCTTCAGACCATTTTCGCATTTCAGTCCAAAAGTATTTTAGATTGATCCTTTTCCGATTTTCTCAGAAGCCTGAAAAGGCTAAAAGCCACAAATCAGCTCCAAACATTAATCTAATTTAGGGAATGTCTCCCAATCGCTATCTGAATAGAATCCTCTTCAGAAAAAATCTCAAAATCTCATCCTAAGCTTCAGTTTTCAGCTTCGCCAAAATCAGGCGCTAATTACCCTATCTACCCTAATCTTCCTGTTTTCATTTTGCTCAAAACCTGATCAAAGACACTTAATTATGTCTTTTATCCTTGTATACCTCCTTGCTGAATTTAGTAAACCCATTTGGCAAAATCAGTTTCAGCCGAAACCAAGTATATCTCCAGATTTATATTTCAGTCCAAGAATCAAGTTCCAGAAATTACAGATCGGCCCAAGACTTCTTTTTCAGCCCCTTCCTTCGACCAGCCAATGCTGTTTTGACCAGGTCGTTCGACCACGACCAGGCTAGCAGCCGTTTCAACTGCGACCGGTGCCGCTAGCCGTGATTCGTCGCCGCGATCTTCACCGCTGACCAGCATCCGTCTCCACCTATGGTCGTGTTCGACGTGTCCGCGCGTGGTGCTCACATCGCGCCAAAACCTTCCACCGCGGCGACGACCGATGACCGCCAACAGTGCCGTTCGTTTTGTGCGTCCGTGTGCCTGCTGTTGTCAGAAACTTTTTGCCACTTCGCCGCCATGCCGAAGCCAGCCACCCCGTCGCCCTACTCCAACCAGATTTGGCGCGATCTTCTCCTCTGGCAGAGTCGCTGCCGCGTCCCAACGCCGTGCACACCGTCTCAATCCTACCTCCGATGCTTGTCATGCGTATCCCGTTTCGATCCGCTTCAACTCTCGAGAGCCCCAGCCATTGCCTATTTAAGCCCTTCCCCACGCCCATAGTTCTTCACACCACTCCAGCAGCCACAAAGCTTCAGCTCTCGTGTTTCTTCTTCGTCTCCGGCGAGCCAACGGAGAGAAGCACGGTGCCAGCCCATTCAGCAGCACCAGACCTCAAATCAATCACGCCGGTGAGTCCCTCTCGCCCTCCTCTCTGTACCGTAGCGTTTAATTTCATCCCGGTGGACCCTGTCGCCGGTGATCGCCGGAACTCCCTAAAACCCCTGTTCCGGCAATGTCGTTCATTTTAGCCCGAATTAGCTCGCCTTTTTGTGGAAGCTTATGACCAGAAGAGCCTCCCTAGCAGGCCTGTGAGCTTGGATTCAAATTTAGCCTCAAATCAAAGCTTTCCCCGAATCTAAGCGCCACCAGGATCTGGCTCACATCACCAGGTCACGCCGGCGACCCTCTGGTCAAATTGACCGTGTCTATAGCTTCCCCTTGTCCCCCTCTCACTCTCCAAGCAAGGAATTGACTTCAATCGCCTTGTGCTAGAAACCCCTAAATCCAGCGCCTTCTTCCCCAGCGCCGGCCGCTGGATTTTGTCCCCGGCCAATCTAGCCAGCACCACCTTGTCACTTTGCTAGGTCTCAGCCCCCTGAGCATTTTTTTCCACTAACCTGACCTCTAGATCTCCTTAGATTGGAAGTTATGCTCTTGCCAAGTTCTTGTCCACAACTGTGCCTGTGCCGTGTCGCCACTGTAGTTCATTGCCGCCGCTCGTCGTCGTCCGACCGCCTCAGCCCCTGAAACCACCGCCATTGTGTCCCTGGCATCCATGCCTACCTCCTAGACATAGTAGGCGAAGTGTTTGACGCCCAAAACTAGAGTTGCTTCTCTGCCCTAGTTTTTGATAGTGTTAGTGCAGTGTCAGTGCATGTCAGCCACTGGCATTAGCCTTGTTTGACCCTTCTGGTTGAGGAATTGAAATGCCACTTTGTCCACTAAGTTCCTAGAGCCATGTTCTACAACTTTCTCTACTGTCACATCTCCAGAAAACCCACCTAGAGCTAACCTAAGGCTATGCCTAGCCGTGAACCGAATGTCGACCCTTCGACGTTCGACCTCTTTGAACCTATTTCTCCGAGCAGTGCTCAAGTATCCCTGTCCAGATCTTTCCCTTGCATGCATGTTATATGTTACTTATTATTTCCTATAGAAACTATTTTCTGTATGTTTCTGTGGTGCGATGTGTTAAATTGCCTCATTGTTGTGTGCGAGAATAGAGCAAGAAGCCGAAGAGTCAACAGAAGACTTTGAAGAATCGTCTGAGCAACTAGACCCCTCACTGCAAGGCAAGTCTCAATCTCTTGATCATGTCTCGCCTAATATTTTGAAATGAAGTATGTTAGTTGTTTTCAAGTATATGCATGCCCTACATTCAAATGAGAGTTATGTTCAAATAAGATATAACCTAAATAATTGTGAAGCCCTTTTGTGATTGAATATCCATGCACCCTTGTCACCCTAGGACATCATGCTTAGGCTATGCTTATGGTCAAGATTATATGTTAAATGCTAAATGGTCACATGAGTGAAAAGTATGATCAAAACCCGTTTGTGAAAGAAAATGTAATTGGAATCGATAGTGAGGATGGTTTGGTTGGTTGGTGCTGTGTGCGCATTGGGAATGTGAAAGACTCCTCACTAAAGATTCATAAGGACAAGAACCTTGTGTTGTACTTCTATGCGGCATGAAAAACGTACCAACCACTTGCCCGGTATGGGACGGGCGCAGCATAGTAGCTTTCTCAGTATTAGCTTTTCCTTGCAATGGTTGTCAGTCCGGTTTCTCGAGAGGAAACTGGTGAGCCACAGAGGGCCATGAGTGATGTGAGATCAGAAAAATAAAGAGAGGATGAGGTTTAAGAAGGAAGGCGCCCTAAGCCTGGATTTTGAGTTGTGCGCGGCTGAATCCACAGGCTATGTGTCTTGCGGGACCATAGGCCAAGGCTAGGAAGAATTGGCTGTGGGGAGTACCCACAACGGTAATGAGGACTGGAATGTCTATTTACCGGGCAGGGAATTGTTAATGCTAGGATTGTAAACTGTTGTGTGATCTCGGCCTTGTCACATTCGTAAAAGTCGCATGGAGAGGTACCGACTTGAAAGCTGAGTGATCGGTGGATTAAGGTGGTACACCTTTGCAAAGTTATAAAAAGTATCGGATAGTCTGAGCTCCCAGGTCATGGAGTCTGCGTGCGGTGGATTCTATCCACGTCGATGCAGCACAAGTAGCTTTTGGGAAAGTTTCTCATAATATTGATTAAAGTGGTGACTCATGGAAGACCGCCAAGCATAACATTTTCTGAAAATCTAGTTTAGGATTTTGAAAGTTTCACTTTTTTTTGAAAGCAAAACCTTTCCTTCAAAATTAAGAGTGAAAATCTATTCTATAAACCAAAGAGCCCATCTTCTTGGAAATTTCCCCCTCATCTATGTACCTGCATTCTTATTTGAGATTTGTTGAGCACTATGTGGACAATGTGCTCACCCTTGCTTTTGCGAACAAAAATTTAGAGGAAGGATTCATTGATCCCGAGTCCTACGGCCTTGAACCCAATATGGAAGAAGAAGAAACCGCTCCAGAAGATCCAGCCTACTAGAGGGTCACTTACCAAGTTGAGTCCGATGTGGAGGAAACCCAAGCAACACCGCTGCAGTTGAAGAGGAAGATTGTTAAGTCCTTTTGCTTGTTGTTGTTGTATTCAGTGCCGACCTTTGTGTCGGAGAAAACTCCTTAATTTTGTATCAACACTAAATTGCGTCATTTTGGGCGCTATGTTATTGTAATGTTGGTCCTTATGACCAGCGCTTGTTTTATTTACTTGCATCTTGTTATATATAATGCATCTTGTTGTTGTGAGCTTGCAATGTGCCATTTCTGAGTGGAACCCACCTGGGCGGTTGCCACCAGATTCCCCAAATGAGGGTCCCACACCTATTCATTGCGGGTTGGTTATTTGTCAGTATGGGTTTAGCTTATGACGTGTTTGGAAGTTGATGAGGACATCACTTTTTCGGATACACGCACTAACCATAATCCTTTGCTTGTTATACAAGGACCAATAACGTGCAGCAAAGCCCGATTGTTGCATTGCTAGGTGAACTCGTTCCTAAGTTTATATATATATGGTTTTGAGAATGGTTTACTATCTAATAGTGATAATATTGTTCTTAGGAACCATAGAGAGGATCAGCAAGGACGCAAGGACCAGCAAGGAGCCCAAGTCAAGTTGGAGTCCGGGATGGATTCGAGTTGGAGTCCGGTTCGGCCATCCAGGAGCAGCCTGCCTTCAAATGACCATAACTCCTTCATACAAAGTCCGATTGGGACATTATTATAGTCTACGGAGAAGCCCACGACGAGATCTTTCCAATGGATCTAGCCCAACATTCAAATTCCTTCTGGATCGCTGGCAATTGACAAAACAAGTTTTGACCAGATTCTGATTGGACCGAGTCGGTGCTGCGTCACCTTTTTTTGGTTGGGTCAAGTCTCGTGTATTGAGTTCGAGTCCGAGTAGGGAAAGAGTCCATGTCAGTTTCAGGTTTCCTTACCTGGCCACCGATCTCTTTTACCTCCTCAATATAATCATACTGAACCATTAGGGTTCGGCGGGTTTTGTTTAGTCATAGTCTTTCCTTCATGAAGCTATTGAGATATTCTTCTTGGTAGACTAGATCAACATCAATATCTGTATTCAGAACCCCAACTCTTCTTCGTGATTCAATCTATATTTGCAATTCAGATTGCTTGTTTATCTTGTTCTTGCTTGTTCTTCGATTGCTTGTAGGAATAGATCTTCGTGATCAGGTCGATCGTGCTTCTAGTTCGGTCGATAACAATCCGAAGTTGGTTCAGCGATTGCCAGCGTGTATCAGTCGTGTACGGTTGGTAGCCGGATCATGAGAGTCGTCTTCACAAATCGATAGTTCTTGTTCTCATCGAAAGATCGGACCGCCAGCGTCACATCAGAAGTCCTCGGCCAAACGAGTATTTCACGGAAAGCCGACAAGGAATTCCGTTAATAACCGGCCATTTTGATTCTTTAGAACAACTCGATGAATTTAGTAGATCCTTTTAGGAGGCCCTCAATGACCATAGATCGAACCTATCCTATTTTTACAGTGCGATGGCTGGCTGTTCACGGACTAGCTGTACCTACTGTTTTTTCTTGGGATCAATATCAGCAATGCAGTTCATCCAATGAAACCAAATTCCAGCTATAGAACTATTTCACAATCAAACCCGAATGAACAAAATGTTGAATTGAATCGTACCAGCCTATACTGGTGTTTATTACTCATTTTTGTACTTGCTGTTTTATTTTCCAATTATTTCTTCAATTGAGAGAAAGAGAGTAGTAATAATTCTCTTATCCCATTTGGAAGGATACCATCCTTATAACTATCCATGACTGTTTTTGTCTCTAGCATGACCACTTGATAAAATGTGGAGGAAAGTAGGGGAAATGGCCGATACTATTGGAAGGATTCCTCTTTGGCTGACAGGTACTGTAACTGGTATTCCTGTGATTGGTTTAACAGGTGTTTTCTTTTACGGTTCATATTCCAGATTGGGTTCATCTCTATAGTAATCGGAGGGGCCGGATTGTAAACATGAAAAAGTAGGAGCTTAGCGGGTCCTTACCCCCTTTATCTGATTAGAGTGGAAAGGACCCGCGGAATTCTTACTCTTATAACGCGACTTTAATCTATTCCATAACCTACAAATTAGTTAGCTATTTCGATTTTTAAAAATAACAAGGAGAAAACCTTTGCTCTGATATTCTTTTGTTTGTTAATGATGTTAGTGAAGCAATCCATCGGTTGATTCATAATCCCCGCCCCTTCGTGCATGAAATTGATTCACTCTTATAAAGCAACAAGAAAGAAGGGATCAATCGAGTATCCAATATTTTATGGAGTTCCATGGAGGAAGTATCCTGCAAATCATTGATTTAGTTTAGAGTAATAAACTAATAAACCTTAATCAAAACTATTCAACTAGTCTAAAAATCAAAACACCCTTCAATGGCAAGAGTATACTTTTTTTTTTTTTTGCAAAATTTCTATAAGTTCGAAGTTGAACTTAATTGAACAAGTCAAGCAATTCTATTTGCTCACAATAAATTTGTCCCCCGCCATACTTTCTTTCCCTCCGTTTGTTCATTACCTTGCCTGAACCTAAACAAAAGAGTTCCAAGAGACAGACCCCAAATAAAGAAGAAATAGTAATCTTTGACGAATTAGGAAGAAAAATGATTATTATTTCGATACAAGAAAAATCGACACAAGAAAAAGGCGAAAAAGCCTTTTTCTTGTGCCCAATAGAGCGTTAAGAAGACCAACAATCCCTCCTAAAAGGACTTGTTCCTTTTATTTTTCTCGCCTTTACCTTATCTTGTATTCTCTTCTTTTGCATGAGATAGAAATAAGAAATTCTAGACATCCCACAAACAAAACAAGGATTTCCAAAATAAAATAGGTCATAGATAATTCTAGCAATCGCCAATAAATCGCGGTTTTTTACCAACTTGATGCTAAGAAATCCCGGGCCCTAGAAATTCATTTCGTACAATTGAACCTTTTCAAAATGTTTCTTTTTGAGAACCAAAAAAACTTGCGCCAAAATAACAGATGCGAAGAAAAACAAAAGGCCTTGGACGCGTAATGGATCTTGAAGCACTATTTCTGCATCCCCCTGACCAGACCCTCCTACATTAGGATTGCTTGTTAATGGTTGATCAAGCTTGATGGATTCCCCCTCTGAAACAAGAAGTTCTGGCCCAGGGGGTATAATATCAATCACTTGGCGTCCATCCGATGCATCGACTATGGTTATTTCATATCCCCCTTTTCTTTACGTACTATTTTTCTTACTATACCTGTTGACGTAGCATTATAGACCATATTGTTACTCTTGCTACCATCAAGATAGATCTGCCCCCTTCCTCGGTTCCCCCCCTACATATATGGGATATTTTAAGAAATGAACGTCTTTCTTCGTAGCAGGATCGGGGGAAAGAATGGGAAAGACGATTTCACTATATTTCCGATCGGGAATAGGGCCTATCACAAGAATATATTTTCTATTGGGACGATAATTCTGAAAAGAGAGATTTCCTATCTTTTCTTTCAACTCAGGAGAAATACGGTCGGAGGGCGCTAATTCGAATCCCTCGAGCAAAATAAGAACAGCACCCACATTTAACCCTCCCCTTTTCCCATTAGCAAGAACTTGTTTCAGTTGCATATCATAAGGAATTCGAAGAACTGCATCAAATACAGTATCAGGAAGCACTACTTGTGGAACTTCAATATGCACAAGCTTATTAGCTAAATGGCAATTTGCACATACAATTCGTCCAGTTGCTTCTCGTGGGTTTTCATAACCCTGCTGCACAAAAATGGGATATGCATTTGAAATAGATGTCCGAGTTATTACGTATATCATGATCAATATGGAAATCGATCGAGTCATCTGTTCCTTTACCCAAGAAAAAGTATTTCTATGTTCCATGTCCAATCGCAGATCCCAGAATTTCTACAATAGATAGGTAGCTAAGCTAATCTAGTTCCCTATACACGAGTTTGTTGTCATTCTACTGCAATAGTTGTACTGGAATGATGAATACCTTGAGCAAGTAGAAATAGAAAGAATTTTGCTAAAATGGAAAAGGGCTTTCTTTCTAAAGGAGAAAGATGCTGATTTGATTAATATCAGGAGATCGAATGAAGAATTCATTCACTCATTGAGTGATAAATGACTACAAGCGAAGGGGATAGACGGTTTAAATGAAAGAAGATCCAATATTTCAAAGTTGTATCTAGAATCACTGGAAAAGTACAAATAAGCACAGAGAGAATTTGATCGTTATGAGGCAATCCAAAACCCTTGTAGACCCAACTAATTATTGGTTCCCAACCGGGGGTCGAGTGAAATCCAATCCAAAAATCAGTAACTAAAAGAATGAAAAAAGCTTTTAAGTTATAGAAGAATTCCTGAACCCAAGAATTAAAAATGACAAGTTCCTCATTACCCAGAAAAAAAAGAGCCACTTAGAATAGCCAAACAGATTATATTTGTCGAGAAATGCAAAATGATATGGAGATGATCCTCATTATTTGTTTTGGCCAATTGTATTATTTCCTTGTGTATTCCTATAGGAGGTTTTCGTATATGTGTCTTCGGGGACTCCTTTAACGTTTCGTCCAAGAGAAAAAGTTCTTCTAATTCTATGAATCTTTCTAGAACCTTTTTTTCTTGAATATTAGTTAAGAGAGTTTCGGATTGCCTGGTATTCCACCAATTCTTAATCCAAAGTTCTAGACATTTGTTAAAAGAGAAAGAGACCCACCAGGGCAAAAGTATGATAGATACAAGATATAGGAAAGAAGGCAATGCTTTCTTTTTTTTCATTTTTGATCTGTAAATTGAGTTGTTAATGAATCTGCTTCATTCGTTGACTCTATATGATATTTCTTTTTTTTTCTTTGAAGCAAAAATTATATAAGTTAGTTCTATAAATTATATAAGTAAGTTCTATAATGAGGTATTGAGACCTTGTATCTATTCCTCTTTTTGTATACTAGTGGAATTTCATTTAGTTCCTTCTTAGATCTAGATGAAGTGGAATAGAGAAATAGAATAAAAAGCCCTTTCGAATGAAAATGTAAGAATATTATGTCCAGATATCTCACTTGGACAAATTAGAAGCAATTTTATGTTATTCTCGTTTGTTCCTTCCTTTAGATAAATATTAGAAAATCCCCTACAGTAACGAATTCGATTTCAAAGGGACTTCCCTCCCTCGTGTTGAGAAAACTTTTCTTCTTCCATTTTTTCTGCATTCAATTCATTTCAAAATACTTCAATTGGTACGCGCAAGAAATAGGCCAATTCGGCAGCTTTTTGTTCAATTTCTCGTGGAGTAAAAAACTTCTCATCAGTACAGGTCAAGGGAATGACCCCCTGGCCTCGGATTTCCATATAAAGGATACACTACTACAGAAATGCAATCCACTAGCCCATACCTTCTAACGGTTATAAGCAATCTGGGAAAAATCCGACAGAGTACGACGACAGCGGTGGAGAAGAGGCTTTGTACTATCGGTTATATTCTGGTGTACCGTTAGTGAAATACAAATAATTTTTACTATCGGTCATTACTGTACCAACCGATATAATAGAAGAAATAGTACTATCGGTTTGTCTTTCGTAACTGATAGTGAAATTATGAACTTTTTACTATCAGTTCATACTGTACCAACCGATATAATAGAGTAAATTTTTACTATTGGTTTGTCTTTGGTAACTGATAGTGAAATTACGAAATTTTTACTATCGGTTACTACTGTACCAACCAATATAATAGAGTAAGTATCGATTATATAAAACAAACCGATAGTAAAATGACGTCATATAAACTAATGGTTATGACAGTGGGGACCTTAGAAGAGAGAAAAATTTACTATCGGTTGTGGTTTTGAACCGATAGTAAAATTGCATAACTTATCTCGACCCCTGCTCTGCATCCTCGATTCATTTCTACTGTACATGCATCCACACTCCAAACTAGAGTGATCTGGAGAAGCAAGTTGAGAGGTTGATAATTCGATCCACCTTGGTATTGTCATCTTCTCATCACCTCTCTCTCTCTCGATCACTCTTTCACACTCTCCCTCTCTCTCTACTTCCAATTCATTAATCTAGATACATGTAGCTCCAAAATAGCTAGAAGGCTAGGTTGGCTAGCTAGCTATAGCTTGCTGAAGTTAAGCTAGGAATGATTTATGGCTAAAGTTAACCAGCTAGCTGGCTGGCTCTTCCAATTAATGCATCAAGTTAATTAGGGTTTCATTTATATCCATTTAATGTAATTAAGTAGCTGTACACATATGGCCCAGCTAATTGATGATGTTTCATATTTATATCCATTTAATGTAATTAAGTAGCTGTACACATATGGCCTAGCTAATTGATGATGTTTCATGCATGCATGCCCTGAGTCATTAATTATTTATTTAAATTTGTCAATTTTGTGAAATAATTGTAGATGGACCGAGAATATTGGATGTATGAAATAAAACATACTACTGTTGAGTATTTGGAGGGTGTGAATGGGTTTATTAAATTTGCTGAGCAAGAAAAGGCGAAGAAGGGAGAGAAAGATATGCATTGTCCTTGTATATGTATGAACTTAAAGAGGTTCGACAACTCTGATCAGATTAGGAGTCATTTGATTCGTCGTGGTTTTAACGTACGCTATACCTGTTGGATATGGCATGGTGAAGATCTTAAGGAAACGAGCACCGCTACCACTCAGCAGCACCCGGAAGTGGATTGCAGTAATGATGATCATTAGAACATTGATAATGTTCATTCGGATGTGCATGTAGATGATGACAATTTAGATGAAATGTTACGTGATGTAGAAGAAGATTACAGCGAAAACAATTTTGCTAAATTTGAGAAATTAATTGTTGATTTTGAGAAGCCTTTGTTCCCCAGATGTGCAAAATTTACTAAGTTGTCTTCTGTGTTGAGATTATATAACTTGAAGGCAAGCAACGGTTGGAGCGATAAGAGTTTCACGGCGCTATTAGATCTTTTAGTGGACATGCTTCCAGAGGGAAATGAGTTGCCAAGATCGGTTTACCAGGCCAAAAAACTATTGTGTCCGTTGGGAATGGAAATCGAAAGAATACATACATGCCCAAATGATTATGCTCTGTACCGTAACGAGTACAAGGATTTGCATGTTTGTCCAAGATGCGGTGCATCGCGGTATAAGCATGGGGACAAAATTTATCACAATGGATGTGATGAGGTAAAGAAAGGCCCTTCGGCCAAAACTGTGTGGTATTTGCCTGTGATTCCTAGATTGAAACGGCTGTTTGCAAATCCGAAAGATGCGAAGTACTTGCGTTGGCATGGTGAAGGTCGGAAACAAGATGAAAAACTAAGACATCCAGCTGATTCTATTCAATGGAGAAACATTAACAGAACATTCGGTGAGTTTGGCAACGAAGTGAGGAATATAAGGTTTGGGCTGAATACGGATGGTATGAATCCAGACGGAAATATGAGCAGTTGGCATAGCACTTGGCCGGTTCTTTTATGCATCTACAATCTTCCTCCTTGGTTATGTATGAAGCATAAGTACATCATGATGTCATTACTAATTTCAGGACCCAGACAACCCGGGAATGATATTGACGTGTTTCTATCATCGTTAGTCGAGGACTTACATAAATTATGGAGCGAAGGGGTGCGGGTGTGGGATGCACATAAGTGAGAGAATTTCATGTTACGGGCCATGATATTTTGCACCATAAATGATTTCCCGACGTATGGAAATTTGTTGGGTATAGTACGAAAGGAGGCAAGGCTTGTCCTATTTGCTTGAATGAAACTGAAAGCATGTGGTTACCGAACTGCAGAAAAACAGTGTACATGGATCACCGCAGATTCCTTTCGATGCATCACGCCTACCGTAAGAAGAGGAAGTCATTTAATGGGAAGCCTGAGAAAGGATCAGCCTCAGTGTTTGTGACTGGTAAGGAGCTTTACTTGCGCGAGAAGGACATCAAAGTTGAGTTCGGTAAATGTTCTAAACCTCTAGGAAAAAATGTTTGGAAGAAGAGATCGATTCTTTGGGATTTTCCACATTGGGAGCACTTACAAGTTCGACATTACATTGATGTCATGCACATAGAGAAAAATATTTGTGACAGTTTGATTGGTTTGTTGTTGAACATTCCAGGAAAGATGAAAGATGGCATCAATGTTCGCCGTGACATGCTCGACATGGGCATAAGGACTGAGCTTGCACCGTTGGAGAAGGGAAAGCGTACATACCTCCCCGGCCTGCTATACTTTGTCCAAAAGAGAAAAAAAGAACTATGTCAGTGCCTATATGGTGTCAAAGTTCCATGCGGATATTCTGCGAACTTGAAAAAACTTGTGTCCATGAAAGACTTGAAACTGGTTAATATGAAGTCCCATGATTGTCATGTACTGATGTCACAAATGTTTCCCATTGCTATCAGAGGCATTCTCCCAGTCAAAGTCAGAAAAACAATTACAAAGCTATGTTATTTCTTCAACACAATATCTGACAAGGTAAGCGTGTATTCCTAGCAAGTTAATTAGCTCCATTCGTGGAACTTGTCAGATTTTTTGGATCTGAATATTTGCTGCAATTGTGTCCTTGCAGGTAATTGATCTGGATGGACTGGATGATTTGCAACGCGATGTGACTACAACTCTTTGTCAGCTGGAGATGTATTTCCCTCCATCTTTTTTGATGTTATGGTCCATCTAATTGTTCACCTTGTCAGAGAAATTAAGTTTTGTGGACCTGTGTTCCTGTGCTACATGTATCCATTTGAGAGATTTATGGGTATCTTGAAGGGATATGTAAGGCATCGACATCGGCCTGAGGGCAGTATCATTGAAGGTTATGCTACCGAGGAGGTGATTGAATTTTGCACCAACTATATGGCCGGGGTTGACCCAATTGGCGTTCCTACGTCCCAGGATGAGGGCAGGCTTCAGGGCATTGGAACAATTGGATTTAAAGCAATCGTCCCCTCTAGTGATCTGTATGCAAAAGCCCATTTTTGGGTCTTACAGCACATGACGGGGGTGGAGCCATACATACACGAGCACAAGGAAATGTTACGGAAACAGAATCCTTCGAAGCCAGAGATTTGGGTCACCAGAGAACATAACAGGAAGTTTGCTGGGTGGATCGAAAATAGAGTCCTGCAAGCTTCTGAGGGCAACGTAGATGAAGTTGTTACATGGTTGGCCAGAGGGCCTAGATTTATTGTAGGGACTTGGCAGGGGTATGACATCAACGGCTATTCACTTTACACAAGAACTCAGGACGAGAAGAGTACTATGCAATGTAGTGGAGTGACACTACTTGCTATTTCAGAGGATGCTAGGGCAGTAAGGGCACTCAACTAATATTACAGTGTTATTGAGGAAATATGGGAGCTCGATTATGTATTACTTAAGATTCATTTCTTCCTCTATACACATACCAACAATCTTAATTTTTCATAAAATGATCAATCATCTCAATTTTTTTACATTTGTTTAGACCATTCAAATTTTATTTGAATAGTTAAGATAACGATAAAGACAGACATACATTTTCCTTGGAATAAATTATAATCTGAATCTCTAAACTTATACAATTATATTTTTGATATAATTAGATCAATAAACTTTAATTTTGACTTAACATATCTCTAAACATGTTTAGTCATTTTAATTAATCAAGTTAATATTTTCGTTTTTTTTTAAAGAGAGAGTGTCCAAAGCAGTTGGATATGCCAATGGATCGAAATCTCTCGAGGTGTTAAAGTCGACAATTATGGGTTTACTTTCGTAGATCTCAGTAGAGTCGCACACCAAGATGATCCATTTATACTTGCTGAGCAAGCCACATAGGTGTTCTACATCATTGACCTGGCCAATCCAAAGTTGCACGTTGTCCTTCACAGTAAGAGACGTATTGTTGGGGTCGAAGATGTTGTGGATGAAGAAGAGTATGATCAGTTTGACGAACTACCTCCATTTTTAGATGGAATTCTTCAATCTGTCCCTACCGAAGATATTGACGAAACAAATTAACTGCGAGACGACCACGAAGAAGGATTATGGGTAGACAACCATTCTTGACTAATTTGCAATATGTAAGTGACGTATATTACTTGGATCTTTAATCGAAGAATTAATATAAATACTGATCATGTTGTGAAAACTGCAAAGTTCAGATTCCTCGTGGTTTTTGGCTGGTTTGTCATTTTGATATCTCCATGTTGATTGGCTATTCGAAGAAAGTTTCTATATGCATGATTCCTTATGTTCCATGATTGGTCTTTACTGTTAATTTATTTCAAAATTATTGGAAGTCATTTGCATGGGGTTTTAGGTGTCTTTACAAGTGCAAAATGATGTACTGAAACCCATCTGTAATTGTTCTCAAGAAAACCCTTTAGGGTCACTAACATTGTATTTTACTATCGGTTTCAATTTCCAAACCGATATGAATTTAAGGTCTAATATCGGTTTCTTGTTCCCAACTGATAGTAATATATATTGTGTTATGAGATCATGTTCTACAATTTGGTTTGATCTTGTAGACAGTGGATTAATTTACTATCGGTTACTTAATTTTAACCGATAGTGAAATACAATGGCAATACTCCAAACCCTAACTGCCATTGTATTTTACTATCGGTTTTATTTGTAGAACCGATAGGAATATGATATATTATAACGGTTTATGATTATTAACCGATAGTAAAGATTCCTATATTAGGTTAAACCCGCACGATTTTCCCTCCAGTCCAACCGATCACATTTCCAAATAAGTGTGTACTCGCGCGCGGAAAACCCTAGCCTCCCCAACGTTCCCTTTTTCGCTCCTGCACCACCATTGCCGCTCGCATTTGGGTTCTCCACCGCCTCCGGCCACTGCATCGCGCCATCGTAGGCCACTCCACGAACGACTATAAGTGTTCTTGACCAAACCGCAGTATCATTGATCTTGCCGCTCGCGTCAATTTCTTAAATTTATATTGAATAGTTCATATGTGGTTCAATGTATAACAAATATAAAACTAGATGAAAAGTGCATGAATTACAAACTTCATAGATATGAGAATTACAGACTTTATGAAAATCACTAATAATATTTCGTTACATAGTCGTCTACTATCGGTTTCTTATTTCGAACCGATAGTAAAAGACCCTAATCTGAATTTTCTGTTAATTATTTCCCATTTTCTAATTTTTATCTGAAATTTTGGTTCATTTAAATTTTCATGACAAAGCCATGATTCTTTATGTTCCTGCAGAGAGACTAGCATAGTTTGCACTGCTAATCTTATCTATTATCCAATTTTGTGTAAAAAGTAGTGGCGCTTTCTTTTTTTTCTTAGGTACTCTGTAGCATGCTGGGAGTTTTCGTTGTATGAACTTTAACCCAATATACCCCTTTTTCTTTCAATGAAAATATTGAACTCAAATTAGAACCAGCAGTCTTTAGGAAAGAGTAATTGAAATGAAATCAGTTTCTCAAATTGATATTCTTTTGCATTATATATTGATTTGGGATGGTCCAACTGGTCATATCAAATAACAAAATTATCATGATTGGTAAATTCTAGCTTATGATAAAAACATTACAAATAAACATTGGAGTTATAGACTTTATAGATATGAGAATTACAAACTTGATGAACATCAGTAAGAATATTTCGTTACATAGTCGACCTTATACCTAAATACAAACTTGAATACTATTGGTTTTTATTGTCAAACCAATAGGAAATACAATATCTTATATTGGTTTCTTATTTTCAACAGATAGTACATTTTGAAAAGTCTGAATTTTGCAAAACCATGAGAAGTCTGAATTTTGCAGATTTCATATTTGATTTGTGAAAAAAATCAACTATTGCTCAAATCAAATACATTTGAAATGAAAATTTACAAAAATGATTTTCATTGCATGAAATATATTTTTCTGAAAAATTTTACAAATAGAATTTTACAATCAAGAGTTATGGTCAAATGATCTTTATGTTAAGAAAGAAGGTTGAAGTTCGACAACCTTTTGCAAATTGAGTTCAAATTTGATTTTCATGAGATTTTTGACATGAAAGAGCTTGAATCAGTTATTCATATCATTTTGAGCCGAAGGTCACGAGTAAAGACCATAGAAACAGCCGAAGCTCATGTTTTGCATGTATAAGATATTTCGAGTCAAAGCAAGTTTTCCGGTGAGATTCAAACACCCAAAATCTATTCAAATTGAAACTCTTTTGAGAAAGTTTTCATTTTCGAACTTCTTTGGTGTAATAATATCTAGGACTTTTGTAAAACAAGTTTTGGCACAATTCAAATAGATTTTGATTAGCACTCGAGACTAATTTGGTTAAAAAACAAGATAGTTGAAAGCCTCTAAAAACCTTTTAAATACATTTTGAAGACCATGTTGATAGGAATTGATGATTTTTTGCCTTTTGACATTTTAACAAAAAGAGGTGGTTCATCATTGACATTCCATTTTAGTTATGAACTTTGTCATGTACCTTTCTTCATATCAATTGATGGTTTGTTCATGGAACTTAAGGTAAAGCCATGTCGGCATATTCCTCATCTGATAGTAGTGATTTGAGGAGGGCCAACGTAGATATCGCTGCTTCGTCCCAGCGCAAGAGGAAGGCGCGAGGCACAACGATGTTGTGCCATTTGGCCAAACGCGCAGATCTTTCATGTGA
The DNA here is from genome assembly GCA_019359835.1 of Pharus latifolius. Lineage (NCBI taxonomy): Eukaryota > Viridiplantae > Streptophyta > Magnoliopsida > Poales > Poaceae > Pharus > Pharus latifolius. Next base: position 39,782,932 of record CM033329.1, read on the forward strand.
GTTCAACTAGTTCAGGAGACCGATCAGAAAGAACACTGGGCAGTACGCTGCCTATGTTGGTTTGTTGGCGAAGGAAAGGGTGAAGATCACCGTCCACAGTTGGAAGGACGTTAAGGCCGACGAGAGGGATAGGCTGTGGGCGGAAGTGAAGGTAAAATTAATCAAAATCCCTGAACTTTGAGTAATCACATTCCCTTGGTTTATCCTAAAGATTAAGTAATTCCTGCTTATATGCACCATTTGAAACAGGCCAAGTGGAACATCCCCGACGATGGTCCCAAGATAGCTTGCTTGAAGGACATGAATAACACGTGGAAAACCTTCAAGAGCGTCCACGTCAGTACCTTCCTCACTAAAGGCAAATCTCCATGCGAGAAGTACCCCTTCATAACGGAGGAGGTATGGGAGCAATTCACCCAACAGAAGGGGATCCCTGAGTTCCAAGGTATGTATGATTCCTTTGCTTGGTTACACCGTTGTATGGAGTAACCAGCAGTGCATTAATTTTCTTGTTTTCGGTACGAAGGCCCTTAGCGAGAAGAACAAGGCAATCCAGAGGAGGAACGACGACCGCACCGGCTCGGCTCTCGTGGCTATGCGGGGAAAGAGGAGCAGTGGAAGAAGGCTGAAGACGAGGCGTCGAATTTCGTCGGCTCTCCTGACCTACTGCTCTCCGAGATCCGCGATCCGCGATGCAAGAGCTAGTGGCTGGCCAGAGGGACCGTGTCGTCCATGGGGACTGTGGAGTTCCCAAACCCCAGGAACGTCGAGGACGTGCGTGAATCGTAAGTTGGCTAACTTCCTGGTTGGAATCATAGAGTATGGTAGAAAAAACTATGATCACTAGTGTGCGCACAAGTTTGTATATATTTTTTCCTCACAATGGAGAGCTTTGAATGTAACAGATCTCTTGCTCGAAGGAGGCGACCGAGGGATTGTTCACTCCCCATAGGGAGAACGACATCCTTACCCGGGCTCTAGGGAACAAGAAGCATCCAGGGCGGACGTGAACTGTGGGGGTCGTGGTGCCATGGAAGGAAGGCTTCTCGGAGCCCGGGAAAAAGGCGAAGAAGGCTCGTAGCTGGAAGGAAAGGGAATCGGAGCTGTCTAAGAAGATACGGTCAGATGTGACTGCACAATTCGTGGACATGTTCGCTCAAATGAACGAGAAGTATGAACGCCTCAGCCGAGTTGTGCAGTCCAAGGGTTTAGATCGAGCTGTCGAGGTCGACGCTGCCAGGCTGAGTAGTTGCGGCTCGAAGGTTCACGTGGATCCGGTGGACCTGATTGAGGTATTGCAACTCTTGAGTTATATATGTAGTTCGATTGATGCCACTCCCGTTACGTTAGAACTGTTTCGCTAACCTGTTATAATTGTTACAAATTGCAGAAGTCGGAGAGCTGTAGCCTATTGATCAACATAGGCGACAAACCTGTAGTGGTTGCAAACGGGGTCGTATATCAGTCTTGGGAGGATGTCTGGATCCACTGCGTACCTCTGGACCCTGGGTTCGCAAAGGTACAGGTGGATATGGCCCTCCCGGGCTACAGCTCTTTTCCATTGCCCGTCCCAACGGACGAAATGCAGACAATTGGTGAGGCATTGGGCTCGTACATACAGTGGCCCAAGAAGGGTGTTAGGCTACAGGAGGTAAACCCTAGCCATTCTAGCTTACAACTCAGTTAATATACTAAATTTGCAAAATCTAACTTACGCGTTCGTAACTTAAAGTGGACGATGGATGCCAGCTCACTTCCTGAGGACACCACCCCCAGCACAACGCATGACCGAGCTCTTTCGGCCCCATGCCTCCTCCGACGGCCTCAAACCTATCCAAAGGATGCATGCCTCCTCAGAAAGCCCCTTCGCCATCAAATGAGGCCGGCGGCACCACACCCAACCTTCGAAGGTATACACTCGCTCCCCGCCCAAAGGCAAGGACAAGGCCAAAGGTAAGGCGAAACAAAGCCAGCCGGGTACATTCAAGAACGGGTTCCCACTCGTGTCAGAGTACCTTCTGCGCAATATGGATCAAATAACTAGAAGTCTCCACAAGTGGTACTTGACCCGATCTAGGCGCCACATCAACTTCTTAGTTCACTTCTGGACAGGTCATTTTCACGTGAGGCCGGGAGCATATCGGTGGCCCACGAGGATTTGTTTGACCTCCTCAACTGGCAGGAGCTTGATATGTCCATCATACGGACTGGAGTCCTGTCAGTTTGCTGTTGTGTGAAGTTATCACAGTTCATTTCATAAATCTAATCACTTTGTATGCACTAATTACTAATGTCTACTTTGCATCTAGGTGCTTGTGTAGGCTGGCGTCGATGAGGGCATTTGACAAGGTGGGTTTCCTCGACCCAGACAAAATAAGCTTCACGATGCTAGAGCACGACCAAGCACATGCGGAGGAATACATATCGAGGGCACTACTAGCGCAGCAGGACCGAGAGTCCATTCTTGCGCCATACCACCAAAGGTTAGTGTATTTCCTACTAATTTAACTCATTCTTGTATGTTACGCCTAACATATGTATGAAACGGTTTGCTTATATATGCAATGTAGGGGCCACTAGGTCCTTGCCTTCATTTGCCCATGGATGAATGAGGTCTATTACCTCGATTCGATGAGAGACAGTGTGGCGCATGTTTTCACCCTCACGTGGCACATAGATGCGTAAGTACCACTGCTGTTTTAAATTTTTCTCTGACTAGCTAATTAATGATAACATATTAACCGGCAATGCTAAATTAAATACAGGGCTTTCAAAAATTATGTTACTGCTGGAGGGAGGCATGACGCGTCGAAGGGAACAACAATTTCTTGGAAAGAATATGAGGTAATTAATATGGATGAAACTACTCATGATGAGTCTTTTAATTTAAGCTTAATTAGTTCTTTCGAGTTAATGTGGCTTTATGTCTTTGCATATGCAATTATCCCAGTGGCATCAGCCGCCACAATCGTGGGAATGTGGCTTCTATGTCATTAGATTTATGTATGACCTGATCAGGACAAACTTTGCCCAATTCCCTAAGGTAACCATTTTTCCTGACTCAAAGTCGAACATTGGATGTGACGTACGTTCCTAACTTCATACACGCATGCAGAGCGCCATGTTGAAAGACCAATATGAGTTGCCTCACTTGAAGGAGCTGGGAACAATTTGGGCTCAATATGTGATGGAAGAAGTGGCTATCAACGATTGATCGTAAATGACTCGTGTAATATATATTGAATGTGTTGATTGGTGTATGTGTGTACTTGTATTGGTGTATTTGTGAATAAACTCAATATGTGAATAAATTCATTGGTGTATTTGTGAATAAATTCATTGGTGTATTTGTGAATAAACTCAATATGTGAATAAATTCAATCTGTCCAATGCATGTGTATATCTTTGTATTAGTGTATTTGTGAATAAATTAAATCTCTGAATAATTAGATTCAATCTATCCAATGTGTGTATCTGTAACATCCTGAGTTTTGGGGTGAAAAGTTTCTTTCTTAAAAGTCATGCATGCATATGTCTCTTCTAGATCAACCAAATCAGCTCCAGTTTTATTCTGTTCTAGTCCTAAAATCTCCAAAATCTATCCTGTGACCCCAAGTCAAGATCTGACTTTCCAGATTTGATCTATCAGTTATCCTAAACCTAAAAGCCTTTAAAACCCAGATCCAATTCTATCTCTAACTTCCAGATTTATCAACTCCTTTCTGTTTTCGAAAACAGAAATATCTTATATTACCTAAATACCCTAAGTTTCAGAAATTCAAATTTAATCAAAATCTTAGCCAAGTTCAGACCAGATTATTCTTGGATTATGATCAAGGGTATGCCAATACCTTAATCCAAAAAGTTGGCAGTCAGATTTTACCATCTAAACCTTTTTCACAAATCAGTCCTTTTTCCAGATTTTCTAAAAGCAAGAAAAGGCAAAATGTTGCAAATCATCTTCAAATTCAAATCTGATTCAGGGAACACCTCCCAAATGCTTTTCAACACAAATTCTTCTTATATGAGTATCTCAAAATCAAACCCTAAATCCCATAATTCGAGATCAATAAGATTCAGACTTATTTTACCACTAATCCACTCTGTTTTCAGTTCATATCAAAAATTATCCAAATGTCTCAAACTTTATCTCCTAGCTGTGCCAAATCATCTATTGAATTAAGTATACCAAAACAGCAGAATCAATTCTAGATCAAATCATCCAAATCTTCAGATTTACAATTCAGTCCAAATCAAGAAAATCAATATTGCAAATCAGCCCTATTCGACCAGGACAGCAGCTGCTGTGCACGACCAGAGATCGCCGTGGTTTCCTTGCGCCGTGTTTGCTCGCCGCCGGTGAAGCTTCGCCGCACTCGTGACCGTGCATGCTTGTGTGTACGTGTCCTTGCTTCAGCCGTGCCGTGGCAACGCCGTGGCAGCGCCGTTGAACAGCATTTGCTCCTGCGCGCGACCAGCAACAGGCTTTTGTCAGCAACACCGTGCCACGTTGCTTACTTTGCCAGCCCTTGTCGCCACCGCTTGCTACAGCCTTGCAAAGTCCCGATGAACCGACACTGTGATCAGCTGCAAACTTGTCGCCGTCGCATCACCGTTCTTCGCTGTGTCTTCACCGCTGATGTTCAGCACGCAACCAGTCTCCTTCCCAGCTGCCAAATCACTTCGTTGTCCCCTCTTTGTAGCATTGCCTGGCCTATTTAAGTGCTCATGTGCTCAGCAGCTCCCTCAAACCTCACTGGAAATCATCCAAGTCCCAGAATTGCTGTTTTAGCCTTCTTCTCCGGCGAGCCGTCGAGGAGGCTCATGGTGCCAGCACGCCCTGCTTCACCAATCTCCAAATTGAAGCCATCAGTGAGTTCCTCTTCTCTTTCTCTCTGTGTGATATCATCTAATTGCTCACCGGTGACCTCTAACGCCCGCGATCACCGGAAATTCCCGATTGCCCTGTTCCGGCAATGCAGGCCAAATTATCCCGAATTGGATTTCGATTCTGTGGAAGAAGATGATCAGTGAGCCATTTCCAGCAAGCCTGTGTACTTAAATCTCCAGATTGAGCTTCAATCGAAGCTTTCCCCAATTTTGAATTTCTCCAGAAACCGGCGATCGTCGCCAGGCTTCTCCGGCCATCCTCCCGCCAAATTGATCGTGCAGGTAGCTTCCTCTTACCCATCTATCACTTCCCAAGCTTGGAATCGAGTTCATTCGGCCTAAATCGAAAACCCCCAAATAGCAGTGTTCTTATCCGGCACAGTTCACCAGAAACCTATTCCCGGCCGTTTCAGCTTCTTAAACTTTGTCATTCAAGTGTGCTTCAACCTCCTGAGCATATTTGTCTTCTAGCCCGATCTCTGAAACTGTCCAGAATTCAAGTTATAGCCATGCCAAGATTTTGTCCAGTGGCTTCACTGTGGCATGTCGCCACCACACTTCTCCTTTGAATTTCATCATCTTCCAGCCATCTTCTGCCCTAGATCCTGTTGAATGATTTGTTCCTGTTATCATCGCCTACCTCTCAGACAAAGTGGTGCATCATTTGAAGCCCTAGATCAAAAGTTATGCCAAGCCCTAGTTTCTGGCCATGTCAGATTCAATGCCAGACTATGTCAGTCAGTGGCATTAGCTCTTTTCACTCCCTTCCAGATGTGCATTTTGAGCATAACTTTGTCCCTTAGATTCCTGAGGTTGTGATCAGCATTTTCTTCTATCACAACTTGATTTGAGCCCTTGAAATGCATGTTATGCTAAACCCTAGTTTTTGACACTGTCCCAGTGAATGCCAGCCAATGGCATTGGCCTTGTTTACCCACTTTTGATTGTGCATTTTGAAAGCCACTTTGTCCACTGAATTTGTAGAGTTATGATCTACACTTTCTTCTACTGTCATAACTTGAGATAAGCTCTCTAGCTTTCCTTGAAGTTATGTCAGAGCCTTAATCCGAATGTCAATCTGCTGACATTCGCTGTTTTTGATCAAACCAGCCACAAAACTGATGTTCTTATTGCAACCTTGAGATCCTAAGAGTGTCTAACACCATTCTTAGCCAATTCCTTGAAACCCTTAGATCTCAACTCAGTTCAGCTTGCAATCTCAACTATCTCCAGTATCGTTCAATCATTCTTGTTGAGCATATCTGCATATAGATCCTAAATCATTTTAATATATTAAGTAATATTTGTGTGTATTGTTTGTTTGTCGCCGAGCAGATCCAGAAGCTAAGTTCGAGGACTTCGCTGTTGATCCGTCATCAACTGTTGTTTCTTACGACGCGGAAGGCAAGTCATATCCTTGGTCATCTTGAACCTATATTTTAAATGTTGCTAAAACATAACCTTGAATATAGATAATATTGCATGAGAAAGATTGAGAATGGTTGATTTATGAATTGGCAGTACTAGACTGGTTATCTGTGAAATGTGAAATAAATAAGTTTTGAGCCATGAACTATTATATATGTATTTATATATTTATATTCATGAAATAAAACCCTAGCCGTGACCAGAAAAATGGTATGGATGGCGGTAGCACTGGAGGTGCTAGACTGCAAAGGATATGCAGGCACTGAAGGTGCAGGGTTGTCGATGGTCTGGTCACTGGCATATAAGGACTAGAACCTTGTGTTGTGCGTCTAGTGGCATGAACAACGTGCTAACCGCAAGCCTGGTATGGGACAGGCCTGAACAAGTACTTATGTGGATCGTACATGACACCCCTGCTGGAATTGTGTAGTGATGCACGTTTGGGCACGGAGGACGGCTCCCACACATATCACTGAAGGTGATCTCGCACGTTGATCCAGTAATGGAAATATATGTAGGGGTGGAGGTTTGGATACAACCTACCACAACTGTGTCTCGCGGAGAGCCACAAGGTCAGGGGTGGATTGTGAGTGATACATAACAAAAGTTCTTGTTATTTCCACCTTGCCGCTCACAATATGAAGTGAGTCAGGGGTCCAATCATTTTGTTATGATAGGAAAGGCTTGAAAGTGGAATATCTTGCAGGTAAATTGGTACCTCTCTGCAGAGTCAAAAATGTATTCGAATACTCTGAGCTCCCGGGTTTATAGGAGTTTGCTGCGGTGGATTAAATCCACGGGGTGTGACACAAGTATTATTTTCTAAATAAAATGTGTTAAATCAAGATTACCCAAATGACATGTGTTGTCATGATAAGGAGTGCTAGCGTGGGCTGTCGTGTGTCGACATGTCGCGGTAGTGCTATAATCTAGTGAACATGAATGATGATGTTATATTATGAAAGGTGCTGCCATGAGATGAGGTATGAAAGAAAAAGATTATTTTATAAACACCCATAATTCTTGACTAGTCTAGGTTCATATCATCACTACTATATGTATCTACTCTTACCTATGACTTGCTGAGTACGTAAGTGCTCACCCTTGCAACCTACAAATCAGTAGATGGAGCGTTCAATGATCAAGATGAAGGTGTGGAGAACTTCTTGGATCCAGAAGGAGAAGAGTCAGTCCCGTCATTGCCCTGATGTGTGTTGTTCTGCCGTCCACTTCTCTTTGTGGGTGGGTCACCTATCTTCTGCTGTGTAGTTGTTATTTTACTAAACCATGTATGCCGTGAAGGCATTGTAATCTTCTTATGTAATATCAAGGCCAGCAGGCCACACTGCTTAAATATTTTCTAAGTTACTCTGTTGCAATGCAATATACTCCTGTGCTTGACTTATCCTGGGAAGTCAAGGGTATGTGTATGCTATGCATATATGGGACTAGCTGCAGCGAGCTAGGTCTCTACAGGAGTAGTCATAGTCCCAGTTTCGGGGCGCGACAGTATCTCTGTATTGTTGTATCTGGTAATGCTTCTTTGTAATACTATCGGTTCATATCCTACAACCGATAGAAGAAAGTTTCCAGTACTAACCGATAGAAAAAACTATACATTACTATCAGTTTCCAGTGAATAACCGTTACAAGAAATAAAACATCACTATCGGTTGAGATCATTGAGCCGATAGAAGAATTGTCGTTAGCCATTGACGAGGATTGACACCCGGGTCACTTCTAATAAACTTTTGGTTCAAGACAGGTTCGAACCAGACATGTATCTGGTGATGCAAACTCAAGCTATTCTGAGGGGCATCACCATGAGGTCGCAAGCTTTACGCAATCAGGTCACAGCTTTACGCGGTCAGACCGTAAGCCTTGCCTGGTCAGAAGTTCGTAGGTTATACACGAACTACACATTCGAGATATTGCGCGGTCAGCCAATATCCCGCGGTCAGAACATCCGCCGATCAGAATACTTGGGATCTATCTATTCGGTTGCCCATGCAACAGGATATTCTAAGTATCCCGAAGATTCCTACACGTGGAGAATCAACCGTCAGAAGGTTAACACATACAGTTATCCATGAATAACACGTGTTTAACCTGTGTGGAGGTTAAGAGCAGTTCCAAAAACCGCATCCAACCGTCCGTGCAACCGATTGATGCAGTTTCCTTCACATGGCACCCTTTCAAACAGTACAAAAGGAGGGCATGGAGCATCAATCAAGGAGAGGGGGAAATCGAGAGATCATCCGAAACATCAACCGAGGGATCGGAAGATCAAGAAACCCAAAATCATCTAAGTTAGCCAAGTCTACGGCCCACCTCATATAGCATTTTTAGTAAGCCTTCTTTGGCTTATCCTTGTACACTTTTACAGGGAAAATCCTCGCCTGTGAGGACTTTTCCCTCCATTTTGTAAATCTTTTACCACACTTAGTGAAATCTCAACAGGACGTAGGGCTTTTACTCCCACCATCGAGGGCCCGAACCTGTCTAAACTCTCTGTGCTCCTGTTCACCATTGTTCAGCATACCTTCCCGAAGGGTCATCTTGAAAGGTCTCACAATTACAAATTATGCATAAGTTCGGCTGAGGACTCCGAGTCCGAATCGTCAACAGCTGGCGCCCACCGTGGGGCCTTTCTCAAGGCGTCCTAATTAAAATTCGGAGGTTCGCCGAAACATGGCTGGAGCATATGATTCCGAGAACGATTTTGATCTCGAGGATTATGCTCATATCCCAATGCATTCTCCAAGTGATCCTGTTCCGATGGAAGAGGTCGAAGGCCAGAATCTTCCACAGGTTGAATCATCTCCCCAAGTCATGTTAATCGACCAGGAGGTAACTGGCACAAGGTCAGAACCCACAGAGGTTCTTAATGTGCTAGGTGATGAATCCGGCCCATCATACGATCCCGCTGAGGGAAAATATGATGGTGACCCTGAAGTTAGCCCAGGAAGGTTCGACCCTGATAACCTCCACCGTCTCTTTGATTTCGAGTCTGACTCGGAACAGACCGAGATGTTCTCCCCATCGACGACCTCTCTCCCTAGGCAGTTTGCTGCGTTGTCGGAGGAAACTCCCGATCAACAGGCTGCCAGGGAAGAACAAGATCGCAAACAGAAGGAGGAGCAAGATCTCGAGCAACAGAACAACGAACTACGCAGAACTGCCCTAGAGGCTCTTCAAGATGCGCAGGCTCGTTACGATGCTGCCCCGAGTTCTTCTCGACGGTCGCGTGGTCGTAGACGTGACCAGACTCCTTCCTTACCACCGGAGCATTTCCCAGTGGACGAAGAAATAGTAACACCTGGTGCCCCTAGGAGAAGTACCCATGGTTGACTGCGATCTATCGCGGAGGTCATGCGTAATTTTCCTCCTACGGTCACGAATGCGCAGAGACCGGCCTTTTTCAGGATCTTGGCGGAAAGACTGGACGAGGTTGCATCCGAGGCGACCCCAACAGCTTCTTCCCGCTCAGTGACACATCCCCGTGAACGAGATGGTCCTCATTTTGGCTCTGGCCGACGGAGTTACCCGCCACCTTTACCGTCCCGACAGGACAAATATCGGCGAATGCAGGACTCTCGTAGTAGGGATCGAGTCCCCGTTCACTCTCGTTTGGGACCACGGGTAACCTTGCCATCACGTGAGTTTGCTCAAAACCCGACCGAAAGTGGCAGGACGGTTCACGGTCCTTACGTTGGTTGCAAAGCTTTATCGCCTGGCCTACGAGCAGTCGTTTGGCCCGATAAGTTTCGACCAGGGGCCATTGAGAGGTTTGATGGAACTCAAAACCCATCTGAGTTCCTTCAGATCTATATTACTGCCATCCAAGCAGCAGGAGGCGATGACAAGGTCATGGCCAACTACCTGCCAACAGTCCTCGTAGGACCGGCTAGAACCTGGTTGTTCAATCAGCCTGAGGGTTCTATCTATAATTGGGAAATGCTATGTGATACCATCCTCAGCAATTTCCAAAACTGTTACCAAAAGCCGGGTAAGGAGGACGACTTGCATAGACTGCGGCAAACTTCGACCGAAACGCTTCGGCAGTTTGTCAAGAGGTTTGTCGGGGTAAGAAATACCATCCCGAACATATCTGATGGCTCCGTAATCAGGGCATTTAAGCATGCCGTTCGATACCGGAGATTCACTGAAGACTTGCTCATCCACCCTCCTCGATCAGTGGCCGATCTGTTCGATATGGCTGATCGATACTCCGATGCAGCCGAGGCAGTCGAATGGAACCAAATGGTTGACAAGGGGGACCTACCGCCCCAACCAGGCTTCAAGGACGCCAAGAAAGAAGATTCAAGCAAAAAGCCGGAGTCTTCACCGGGTGGGAAGTCAAAAAAGTCGAAGAGGAACCGCTCTGGACAGTACCGTGAGGTCGCGGTCACGGAGAAACCACCTTCGACCAAAGGTAATAAGTCTTCTTTTAAAAGTAAAACTGCTTCTGGTGGCCGGGATTCCGACCAGCCAGAAAAATCAACTAATCCGCAGGAAGGCAAAAGGTGGTGTCCACTCCACAATTCCACAGGCCACGATCTCAAAAACTGCAGGAGTTGGTTGAAACAACTGGATGATTTCTACCAAGGAGCTGGGCCAATGCCAACCTTACCGCCCAAAGAGCAGGCGTGCGGGGTTAGAGACGTCGATGGGGACGAAGAAATGGCTTACCAGGTACCTCAAAATCATGTTAATGTCATTTTCGGAGGTTCCTCCTCTTTCGTTTCCAAAAGGTAGTTTAAAACCTTTTGCCGAGAGGTTAACCAAACGGAGACATCCCTTGGCGAACCTCAATATCCCCGTTGGTCGGATATGCCTTTGACGTTCGATCGCGCTGACTGTCCTGTGGGGCTAACTCGACCATTGAGGCTACCTCTGGTTATTACCCCAATCATCAGTAACGCGAGAGTCGAAAGGGTCCTGATTGATGGGGGAAGTTCCCTTGATCTTTTATTGGTCAAGACACTCGACGAGATGCAAATTCCTCGTTCGAAGATCAAGCCCATAATCCATCCGTTTTATGGGATAATCCCAGGCCCCTCGATGATGCCATTGGGACAAGTGGTCCTCCCGGTCACTCTGGGAGAACCAGATAATTTCCGAACAGAATTGGTTACTTTCGATGTAATCGATTGTGATTCAGCTTATAATGCAATCTTTGGCAGGCCGACTCTTGCTAGGTTCATGATGGCAACGCACTATGCTTATCAGTGCGGGAAATTGCCTGGCCCCAAAGGTGTCATTTCGGTCCGAGGTAGTCGCAACGTGGCGCTCACGTGCGACCGGCTATCTTTGGAGATGGTCGATCAACTTCCCCTCCGGGACGCTCAAGTCGCCACCGTCGCCACCGATGCGATCAGAGCTGCTCCTCGGCCAGATGAGAAACTCAAACAAGTTCCCTTGTACCCAGATGACCCATCCAAGACAATTCGGGTTGGGTCAGCCCTGGATGACAAATAGGAACTCGATCTCGTTGCTTTCCTCCGGGCTAACGCAGATGTGTTTGCGTGGAAACCGTCCGACATGCCCGGTGTCCCAAGGGAAGTAATTGAGCACAGGTTAGCAATTCGACCTGGACAACGACCAATAAAGCAAAAGCTCAGGCGTTTTGCCACCGACCGACAGGAAGCCATCCGAGAAGAGTTAGACAAACTCTTACAAGCCGGGTTTATCCGCGAAGTGAATCACCCGGACTGGCTCGCCAATCCGGTCATGGTCCGCAAGTCAAATGGCAAGTGGCGCATGTGCGTCGACTATACTAGCCTCAACAGTGCCTGTCCGAAGGACGACTTTCCCCTTCCTCGCATCGACCAGCTGGTCGACTCCACTGCGGGTTGCGAACTGATGAGTTTTCTGGATGCCTACTCAGGATATCATCAAATTAGCATGGCAGAAGATGATGAAGAGAAAACTGCTTTCATCACCCCGTTCGGCACATACTGCTACGTCAGAATGCCGTTCGGTCTCAAGAACGCTGGTTCCACGTACCAGCGCTTGATGCAAAAGACCTTTCTTTCCCAGATAGGGCGTAATCTCGAAGCATATGTAGACGACCTGGTTGTAAAGAGCACCAAAAGATTGTCTCATTTGGACGATCTTGCTGAAACCTTCTGTAACTTGAATCGCTTTGGAATAAAATTGAACCCGGAGAAATGTTCTTTCGGGGTTTCTTCAGGAAAGCTTCTTGGTTTCCTTGTGTGTTCCATGGGCATTGAGGTTAATCCTGAGAAAATCAGAGCTATTGAACAAATGAGGTCGCCCTCGACCATGAAGGATGTTCAACGCCTGGCTGGTCGCATGGCGGCTTTAAGTCGCTTCATATCGCGATTAGGCGAAAGGGGACTACCTTTCTTTAAAGCCTTGCGGAAACATCATAACTTCACGTGGTCCGACGAGGCCGAAAAAGCGTTTCAGGAGGTAAAAACATATCTTTCTAGTCCGCCGGTATTGGTGTCTCCTGAAAAGGAGGAACCATTACTTCTGTATTTGGCGGCCACCCCACACGCGGTCAGTGCAGTTCTGATCGCGGAAAGGGAAGGAGTACACAGACCCGTCTACTATGTGAGCGAAGTACTTCATGGTCCTAAGGAGCGCTACCCTGAGGTCCAGAAGATACTTTACGCGCTACTGATGGCTTCCCGTAAGCTACGACATTACTTTCAAGCACACAAGATCACAGTACCCTCCTCTTTTCCTTTAGGGGATATTGTTCGAAATTCAGAAAAATCTGGTCGAATCGCTAAATGGGCGGTCGAATTCGGTGCCTTCGAAATCCTTTTCACCCCTCGCACGGCGGTTAAGTCTCAGGTTTTGGCCGACTTTGTGGTCGAATGGACCAACCCTGAGCCACCCGTGCAGGTGGCGAAGGAACTGGAGTGCCCCGATTATTGGACAATGTACTTTGACGGCTCCCGTAGTTTTCAACACTCGGGGGCTGGAGTGGTCTTAGTTACGCCTCAGGGCGAACAGCTTAAGTATGTTATTCAACTACACTTTGTTACCACCAACAATGCAGTAGAGTATGAAGGTCTTCTTGCAGGGCTCCGGGCAGCAAAATTCCTCAGAGTCCGTCGATTAGTAGTGAGGGGGGACTCACAGCTGGTCGTAAACCAGGTAAACAAGGAGTACAGCACCTCCGATGAGACAATGGCTCATTACCTGGGGGAAGTGAGGAGATTGGAAAAACACTTCAGTCACTTCGAAGTCCAATACATCCCGCGAAAGGACAACATTCTCGCAGACCAATTATCCAAAATTGGATCCTCACGTTCATCCGCTCCGGCAGGAGTGTTCATTGAACACTTGGACCATCCTTCGATTATGACTTCGGTCGAGGATGATCCGGCAATAGCCTTCGTTGCCAACCTCGGTCAGGAACAAGATTGGACTCATCCATTGAGGGTCTATCTTGAACATGGGACCCTACCCGAGGACGAAACCAAAAGCGATCGGTTAATTCGAAAGGCGCGTCTGTACAAACTCATAGATGGGGTTATGTACAGAAAGGGTACTCAAGGAGTATTCATGCGCTGCATATCTCAGGAGGAAGGAAAATCCCTCTTGAAAGAAATACATGACGGTGTATGCGGTGCACACGCGTCATACCGAACACTGGTCGGAAAAGTTTTTCGACAGGGATTCTACTGGCCTTCGGCACTCGATGATGCCAAGTTTATGGTCAAGATGTGTCCACAGTGTCAGTTTCATGCGAGACAGGTTCATCAACCTGCTTATGCATTGCAAACTATTCCTCTCGCATGGCCCTTCGCGATCTGGGGAATGGACATCGTCGGTCCTATGCCACAAGCGGTCAATGGATACAAGTTTTTGTTCGTAGCCATTGACACGTTCACAAAGTGGATTGAGGCCGAACCAGTACGAAATATTGCTGCATCAGCCGCACAAAAGTTCTTTCACAAGAACATTGTGGCACGATTTGGTGTTCCAAACCGTCTCATCACAGACAACGGTTCTCAGTTCGCTAGCGGTCTTTTCCTAGACTACTGCGATCAGCTTGGGACCAAGGTGTGCTTTGCTTCCGTGGCACATCCACAAAGCAATGGAGCCGTAGAACGAGCCAATGGGCAAGTATTGCAAGGCATCAAAAAACGTGTTTTTGATCGCCTCAAAACCCGCTCGGGGGCTTGGTCAGACGAGCTTTATACTGTTCTATGGGCACTACGGACTACCTCTAGTCGAGCCACCGGTGAGACACCCTTCCATTTGGTCTATGGGGCCGAGGCTGTGTTGCCTATGGAAGTCAGTATTGGATCTGTTCGCACGAATCAATTCGAACAGGTCAACCAATCCGAACAGCGATCGCAAGATCTCATCCTCCTGGAAGAACGGCGTGATCGCGCCCTGATCAAGTCCGCGGTATACTTGCAGGCTCTACGCAAGTATCACAGTAAAAAGGTGCGACCACGTGATCTCAACGTGGGCGACTTGGTTTGACGAAAAATTCAAGACCAGTCTAACCGCAATAAATTCTCCCCAAAGTGGGAAGGGCCATACACTGTCGTCTCAGTGCCGCGGTCAGGATCTGCGCGGTTAGCCATGGAGGATGGTCGGATTTTGTCCAATACTTGGAACATCGATCAACTTCGCAAGTTTTACGTGTAAGTATTCCAATCACTCTTTTCCTGTTCAATTAGCATCTTTTCATAAAAAGCATGTCTTATTTTCATACAATGAGTGTTTTTCTTTAAGCCCAAATTCGACCTGGGGGCTGATCGCCGGCGGTTAGGTTATTACAGCATTTTTCAACCGGATTCGCTGGTCGATCTCATGTTCACTTCCAGATAAGTCACTCCTAAATAAGCCGTTTCTCAACGCACACGGGACTATCTGGCTAGTCTTCGGTCATTTGGGTGGCTACCAGTTTGCAATAAGGTTAAAATGTTACTTTAATCTTGACCATCGGCTTGAAGCGCATATCCCTGGTCATCATACTTATGTTTTCCCCTCTGCTTAAAATACTAAGGCTCCAGTATTCACAAAACAGAGGCGGGGCTAGAGGAGTATACTTATAGTATGAAACTTATGATGTGAATATGCACTTTCTTTTGAAAAAATAGTTTTACATACATGGCATTGTAATTACAATTGTTGGGTTACAAAATGTAAGGATCATTCGATCCTCAGCTCAGCCAAGAGTTTGTCAACGAAGGGCTTAACTTCTTCAATAACGGCGTCAAGCAGTTCTTCACTCTCGACCTCAACCGGTCCCACCAGCGCGCTCAGATTCGCATCTGGGCCATGGTGAAGTCGAACCCGGCTGAGTACGGCAGAAGCGGCTGATCGGACTCTCGTCCTGATTATCTCTTCACGTCGCCGTAAATCTCCAGGGAGATATTCGAGCAGTGATTCTGCTTGAGTTGTGAGCAGTGATGCCCAATCGCTGACACTTGGGTCGTCCTTCCTCAACTCTACCACATTGGTATTCAAAAGGCTGGCCACGGCCTTCAGTTTTTCGAAGACCAGTAGGCTCAACTCTTTGACCGCTCGGTCGGTATGGTTGAGCGAGGACTCGAGAATCATCTTGCCCTGGCCGAGCTGTGTAATGCGACCTGCTTGCGCTGTACAGAGAAAAGAGGTTATTAACAAGAAACGGCTTTAAGTCTTCTCAAGTTGAGAATCGACTTACCAGCATTCTCAGACTGAAGTTTATTAATTTCAGTCCGTAGTTTCTTGAACTCTGTAACTGAGTTCAGCCTCATCTTGGCTAACTCTTTTTTCAAGAATGTAACCTCTCTGCAGCAAAATCAGGTCAGTCATAATTAAAGCCTACTTATATTAACAGAAGAATGACGATCCTCACTTGCGCAAGCCGTCACGATCTTTTTGAACAGCCGCCATGCTAGCCATTGCAGCATGCGACTGACTCGTCACCCATGACAAGCCCTGTGATACAAAGCAAGAGAGTTAAGTATGCTCTAAAGGCGATTCAAGCAGGGGTGATCATACCTTCATAAACTTATTTAAAGCGGCATCATCCATGCTAGCAGGAATCCTTGCTAGTGCGCCGGAAGTGCCTGCGACAGGGACAGTTGATGGAAGTGCCGGCCGGACACCACCCCCAGAGGCCACTGGTGGTGACCTAGTCCCTATACTTGTTTCACCTCCCGCGGTCCGGACGACTTCCTGAACCACGGGAGTAGAGCGCTCTTCATTAGAGGCTCCCTCATCAGCCCTAGTTTCAACCTCCCCAGTGGTGGTTGAAGGGTTTGGCGCTGTCTTCTTTTGCCTAACAGGAAGAATGGGTCAGGCAACTTTTATTTAAGATTACTGTCAAGTAAGAGCTCTTACCTTATTTGAAATCCTATTCGTTCCTGGGACTTCTGGGAAAATTCCCCTGGCGAAGGAGAGCCGTCTCCGGTTCTCGCCTTCCTTATGGTAAACAAGGCAGCACCCCCCTAGAAATGTCATGTTACAAGCATATTCTTAGGTAACAGGTAAAAATACATAGGTCTTTACCTGGGCCACCGGACTAACTGGTGGGGCTGCATCCGAAGGCCTTGGTGATTCCTGAGTTGCTGAAACCGTCACAGCCGGCCTTTGTTCGTCTACCTCCTCCTCTGCCTGCGGAGGAGGAGGATTTTCCTCCCTGGAATCCCCAGTGGTCCCAGGGGGAAGCTCTCCTCTCTGTATGTACATTAACTTATCAAATGTACAGAAAGAGCCATAGAGGGAATGATCGAAAAGATTCTTTACCTTAGTCGTCCCTTCGACCAGGGAAGCAGAGATGATTGACCCTGAAACCTCGGGGGCTTCAGGAATTGGAAGGTCACCCGCGACCACAAGATCCTCGGTGGTCGCAGGGTCAGCCACGGCCACCTCTTCGGCAGTTCTGGTCTCTGCGGGGCAGCCTGGGGCATCGCTGGTTAGAAGATCCGCGATCTTCCTCCTTCGAAGGATCAGAGGAACGTCATCCTCTTCCTCCTCGCTCCCCTCTCCCTGTACGACGAAGAAGTGATTCCATGTCGCGCCTGAAAAAGTAGCAGGAATGCGATATCTTACCGCAGTCTTTCTTGCGGGACGAGGAACGCTTCGTGAAGACCCCTCCCCAGGGTTCAGCTTGGTCTTCTTAGGGGCAGGACTCTTTGTCCTGGGTCTCTGAGAGACCTTCTTCACGTTCCTCGCCGTCGGCTTCTTCAGAGAGCCGACATTTTCACTTGGGAATGTCGCATCCGCAAACCTCCCTAGGAGCTATTCTCATTCCAATGGGATTGATTAGTACTGGACATACATGAGACCTGCAAAACAGAGGCCAAGTGGAAAGTATACCTTTCGGCGCTCCTGTTTAAGGTCGTCGCCGGCGTGAATCAAGCTTTGGGGGCGAGGCGATCCCTTGGGGCCCTCTACCTCGGCGTTGTACGCCCTGAGGAGGTAGTTAGTCCGCCTCTCAATCTCGGCTGAGGGCAGGACTGTTCCCAGATACGAGTTAAATTGATACATTTTCAAAAATGACATAAAAGGATTTCAATGTCAGAAATGAATACCTTCGTTATAGTCCAGGGTAGTGTCCGCCATGGACTTGATCTCCCAAGCCGGATGAGCCCTTTCACGCAGGGGGCTCACCCGGTTCTTCACAAAGTCTCGGATGACGTCACGTGCCGTCAACCCTTGTTCGACTAAGTGAAGGATCACCTCGGCATGCTTCATGAACTCCGCGTTCATCGCCGGGAGAGTATCCAACTCGCTCGGCTTCTCCGGCCGCGAGTTCTCAAACCACAACCCTCTCTCGGTCGGCGGGGTGCAGTAAAACCATTTCTGGTGCCACCCGTGCACTGAGTCTCGCAGGGGTGGGGAAGGATACTCCTTTTTATCCCTCAGCCGGAAGTAGATGCATCCGGCGGCGTTGGTGCTCTTCGACCACGCCGAAAAGTAGAATCGTCGGAAAAGATCCACGCTGGGATATATTCCGACGAAGGCTTCACAGAGATGCTGGAATACTGCAAGGATCAGCATCGCGTTGGGGTGGAGGTTGATCAGTTCCCACCCGTAATGTTCAAGGACATCCTTAAGGAACCGACTCTCAGGGAATCGGAACCCGCAACGCAAATACTCCTCAAAAACCACCAACTCGCCTTCTTGGACAGTTGGGGTTTCTTGGTCCTTCTCCGCAGGTCGCCAGTTAATGAGCAGCCGCGGAGAAAGGATCTCCTCCTTCTCTAGCGCCATCAGGCTCTCCTCAGAATGATGAATGGATCTGCTCCAGGACGCCATCTTTGGTGCAGAATCAAAGGGGAAGCTGGCGATTTGGGGAAGATGAAGGCTGAAGAAAATGAGGGTTTTGAGCGGCGGGAATAATAAGGGTTTTTAGCTGTGTGGCTTCTTTGAGAAGACATCTGCTCTTTTTATAGACCCAAGGCGACGCATTAATGAGTAAACGGCTCATTTCAAACGTTCCATTGAATGCTTTATTCATTTCCCATAATGGATACTGTCTCTGATGGACCCGATAAAGTACTCAGGCGTCGGATCTGAAACAAAAAGATTTCTTTGTTTTGGAAACTGAAAGCGTAAAAGGACTGAAAAATTTTCAGTACTTTTCAGAGGACGTTTTTCCTTTTTATACTTTGAACATTTTTTTCGAAAAAATCATATAACTCAATTTTTGACGTACTGGAATGTTTCTAATTGGGTTATGGTTTTATCGAAATCATGTTTCAGGCTGAAACTTTGATTCTGATCGGAGTGACGGCCTGACCGAGTCCCAACTCTGGTCGTACTTTAGTTCTGACCGCAGCTCTGAAACTGATCGCGGAATCAAGGCAGGTCGCGGTGCCTTTTTTCTTAAAAGTGATTTTGATCGCAGAACTAAAATTTCCTGTGTATGAATGGTCGCGAACATAAAGTTCATGGCTATATTTTCGCACAGAAGATATGAAGAATATTTCATGAGAAATAAAGAACTTTTATTTCTTACATTCTTTACATACAAAAGGGATGCAGTCGATCAAAACATCGACTTGCTCCGAAAGAAGTTTACAAAGTTCCCCAAGGGACATGTTGTTGTCAGTAGGATCTACACTGACAACCCCCAGGGAACTAGCAACTACCCTAAGTCTATCTATATCGTCCCTAACAACAGACGCACTATTGTCCCTAATCAAGTCAGAGAGTTCTCGCTGTTGCTGAGCGAAGTCCCTCTCTCGACGGAAATGGTGCGCCTCTTCTCGGGATCGGTCAAGACATTCTGCTAAACGCAGAATCTTCGAGGCCATCTCCTCGGTCTTCTTCTCCAGGGCATTCTTCTCTTCCAGAAGGGTCTGACCGGAAGGAAGAGATGGAACAGCAGAAGGCTGATCGCTGGGGCCTCCTACCTCCTACATTTTTGCAAAAGTTAGTCATACTAACTAAAATTATCAGCAAAAAAGGGAGAAGAATTGTTACCTGTCCCGGTGCATAACCCGTTGATACACCCATCTTGGGAGGAAGATCATCATATGGTGGAAGAGCAACCTCCCCAGAAGAAGATTGCTTCGCCAACCCAATATGACAATCATCAGATCGAGGGATAGTCACCGCTTGCCGACCAGGATGTTGATCACCCAAAAGGATGGGGGAATTGGATGTGAAGGGATCTTTCTCTAAGGATAAAGGCCTAATTTGCCGAGAGGCATGAACGGGGAGGGTCAAAGGAACTGAAGGAAGAAAGAAACTCGCTACGTTCTTCACCTTTGTTCCACTGGAAGATCCTTCGTCGACCTTGGGTTTCTTCCTTAAGGGAGACAGGACTTCATTCGTTTGAGACCCTTGTTCGACAATTTCCCCTTCATCGCTCTCAATCTCGATGATTTCATGATCTGCCATTGGGAGGGGTATGTGAAAAGGAAGAAGGCAGGATAACAAGAAAAAGACTTAGACGTGAGAGGGAAATTGTAGATCTCTACATATCCAGGGGTCTGGTATTTATAGCCGCCTGGGTGACGGTTTGCATTCCAGACGCCTCGGGTTTTGCTAAAACATTTACAATTTTACCTCGAGATAAAAATCTCTACGGCGCCATCATTGCCCGTCACGTAATGTCAGAACCAGTCTTGAAAAACCAACCGTTTTCACTTAGTGCGCCCCTAAGTGGAGAAGTTAAAGGGCCGGGTTAAAAGTCCAATGCACGGTTTTTTAAATTCGAAATAAACACGTCTCTTCGTTTTCTTCGAATTTGGGGGCTAGCTGACGAGGATTGACACCCGGGTCACTTCTAATAAACTTTTGGTTCAAGACAGGTTCGAACCAGACATGTATCTGGTGATGCAAACTCAAGCTATTCTGAGGGGCATCACCATGAGGTCGCAAGCTTTACGCAATCAGGTCGCAGCTTTACGCGGTCAGACCGTAAGCCTTGCGCGGTCAGAAGTTCGTAGGTTATACACGAACTACACATTCGGGATATTGCGCGGTCAGCCAATATCCCGCGGTCAGAACATCCGCCGATCAGAATACTTGGGATCTATCTATTCGGTTGCCCATGCAACAGGATATTCTAAGTATCCCGAAGATTCCTACACGTGGAGAATCAACCGTCAGAAGGTTAACACATACAGTTATCCATGAATAACACGTGTTTAACCTGTGTGGAGGTTAAGAGCAGTTCCAAAAACCGCATCCAACCGTCCGTGCAACCGATTGATGCAGTTTCCTTCACATGGCACCCTTTCAAACAGTACAAAAGGAGGGCATGGAGCATCAATCAAGGAGAGGGGGAAATCGAGAGATCATCCGAAACATCAACCGAGGGATCGGAAGATCAAGAAACCCAAAATCATCTAAGTTAGCCAAGTCTACGGCCCACCTCATATAGCATTTTTAGTAAGCCTTCTTTGGCTTATCCTTGTACACTTTTACAGGGAAAATCCTCGCCTGTGAGGACTTTTCCCTCCATTTTGTAAATCTTTTACCACACTTAGTGAAATCTCAACAGGACGTAGGGCTTTTACTCCCACCATCGAGGGCCCGAACCTGTCTAAACTCTCTGTGCTCCTGTTCACCATTGTTCAGCATACCTTCCCGAAGGGTCATCTTGAAAGGTCTCACAATTACAAATTCTGCATAAGTTTGGCTGAGGACTCCGAGTCCGAATCGTCGACAGCCATTACTGAAACGTTGGAAGTGTAGGTATTTTACTATCGGTTTTTAACTGATAGAGGTGTGCTACGTTTCTTCTATCGTGCTGATCACTAGCAATAAGAGAACTAATAGTACAATCGATTTTAAACCGATAGTGAAAAGCATTTCTGTAGTAGTGATACGACGAGGGTAAAGACCCTCTTTAACCTGAATTCTAATTGATTGGATATCCCGCATAAGGAATCGAAGGAAGACGCGACGTTTTATTCCAGGGAATCCCCAACGAAAAATGTACACTATTCCCTCTTTTCTATCGAATCGGTCATAACCATTGCCTACATTCCACAAAATAGTGCACCACAAGTAGGAGCTAATGAATAGACCTGCGATTCTGTAGAAAGACATCATGACCCCCTGTGGAAAAAAAAGAATTTGTTGAGATGGAAATACGGATATCATATTCTTACCAAGATAACTGGAAGCTCCAACCACTAAGAATCCTAGTGAACCTAGAAAAAGAATACAGGCCCAAAAAAAATTACCTCTTTTTCGAGAACCCTTTAGAAGTTCTATCCATATCTGTTCTGATCGCCAATTCATATTAGATATATAAATCCAGCAGCGGTCGATTAAAATTGAGAGAATAAGCTAAATGACTTTGACTTTACTTTTTTTTATTCTGAAATCGCCTACAACAACTAGTACTCCTATGAAAAAATTGGTTAGATACATTGACTTTCTATTCAAAAAAATATTCGTTGATCCATTTAAAATAAAACTTGCTATACCCGGCTCCGCATATACATGCATTTATGCTGGTATCCTATATCCGCATCCATAGCCGTTTTTCTTTTGTGTGTAGAAAGAGCCACATACCCCTACCATATTATATTACTTACACTAAAAAATATCTATATTATGATCCCACGTGGAAATAAATTGAGAAAATTTGGCCCCATAGGTTCTAGGCAATCTTATTTTTTTGCACATAAAGAAATAAAGAAGCCATTGCAATTGCCGGAAATACTAAGCCTACTAAAGGCACGAAAATAGAGGGTAAGTTAAAATTTGTCATAGAATAGGTGTCTCAATTCAAATTTACTATTTCTATCTATCTGAAAAATTTCTTAAGATTCTTATGATATAATTAAGTATATCTATTATAAAGAATATTGACTATTGTATTTTTTAGTTTGCAAAATAAAGAATTTTTAGGGAATACCTTAGTATTCTCTAAAAAAAATTAATGGAATGGATAAGATAATAAAAAATTGCAAAAAAGGAGAACTAATTAAAAAGATTTGATTTTTCTTTTCTCATCCTTATGCCCTTTCTATCCTTCTAATCGAACTTTAAATTGGATTCAAAGGAAAGAGATTGTGAAAATGAAATATCTCATTCAGAATACCCTTTTAAAAGGGTCTCAGTACGGCTTGGTCAAATACGCCCATTTCGAATCCAAAATCTGTTTCGTGTACCTCCGTATTTCCACATACAATACTTCTTCAATCACTCTTAGACCCACAAATGCAAGATGGGCGTCAGGTTTTCAAATAAGGATATCCCCAGCATAGCGAAACTGGCTCTTATTCCACCGATTGTAGGGGTTGTAAGGATTGATACGTAGGGCTTTTAGTTGATTGATAGTACCGTAAAGTTGAAGCTATTTTAGGTTTTTTCATTAAGCTCTAACTTCCTTCCTGCATACGTGCTCCTCTAGAAGCGCATACAATAATGCGTGGTAAAGGGGGAAAAGTAGCATACTCAACCAAAGGGGAAATTCTATTACCTACTACAGATCCCATACTACCCCTTTAGATTTTGTAAGGCGATCTAACACCCAAAGGATATGAAAATACCGGGTGGAGTTAGCTTTTCGACGAAGACTCGTCCCGTGCGGCGAAGTCCTATTAGCAAAACCCCGCGCAAGAATGAATAATATAATAATATTATTCCGAATACCCCCTGCCAAGTACAGTAGCATTGCGATTCCGAATCCTTTTTCTTTGTGAATAGAATAAATTAATAGTATCGTTGGGTCGGAGTTTTGGTCCGGAAAAATCCGAACTAAAATGTTTATCGTGTTGAAGCCTATATAGCCCTAGATTTCCACGAAAGTACGATTCTTACCATCAGGATTCTTTTGAACGTCTCCACAATGGGTCCAGGTTCTATGTCCAATCCGAAATCAAAGATTTCTTGCTCTTGATCGGAGTCGTAAACTAAAACTACCTCTTCATCAAGGTTATAGATGACGAAGTCATCTAGTTCTAGCATTGAGAATCAATTCTCTTTTCTTACAGGCAGTTCGAGTCACTTGTTGGCTCATGATTACGCCTGCTAAAAGTTTAAAAATGTCCTCTTTTTTGAAAAGAGAGGGTCTTATAAAAGGGTCTAACGTCCAAACTATCTCTTTTTTTCATTCACTCTCCTTTAGTTCTTTTCTCTTTTTAGAAGTGGGATAGAATAACCCGGTTGAAGGGTAATGATCATACGTCTGTAATGCATTGTATGTCCCAGAATAGGTCCCATTCTTCTACCCTTTCCGGGTAGTCGATGACTATTCACAGCTACTACCTTAACATCAAAGAAGAGTTCGATCCAATGCTTTATTTCTATCCTAGTGAATCCTGATTCGACATTAGAAGTATATTGATTCTTTCCCAATAAACGAAGACTTTTTTTGGTAAATACTACGTATTTGATTCCATTATCATATGATAATATTATAATTTGTATTTATTGTATTATGTCTTTCTATATTCTATAGAGAAAAATATATAGAATATACGAATCTCGATTTGTCAACTCTAATGAAAGGATCTTATCAAGATCCATTTTTATTCGGCTCAATCTTTTTTTAAAAAAAGATTGAGCCGAGTTTAATTGCAATCAATTAGAAGAACAAAGAAGAATTACGACTTCGCTACATCTAGTTTATCTACCGGTTCGTACTTGAATTTGATCGCCTTCCATACTTCACAAGTTGCTGCTAGTTCAGGACTCCATTTGCTAGCTT
This sequence comes from Pharus latifolius, assembly GCA_019359835.1. Classification (NCBI taxonomy): domain Eukaryota; kingdom Viridiplantae; phylum Streptophyta; class Magnoliopsida; order Poales; family Poaceae; genus Pharus; species Pharus latifolius. The sequence goes on from CM033329.1 coordinate 39,807,362, forward strand.
GCCAGATAATTTCATTACCTTCATGAGCAAGATCGCGACCTTCATTACGAGCTTGTACACAGGCTTCTAAAGCCACCCGATTAGCTACTGCACCAGGTGCATTTCCCCAAGGATGTCCTAAAGTTCCTCCATCAAATTGTAATACAGAATCATCTCCAAAAATTTCGATCAGAGCAGGAATATGCCAAACATGAATACCCCCTGAAGCCACCGGTATAACACTTGGCATCGATACCCAGTCCTAAGTGAAAAAGACACCGCAAGCACGATCTATTTCAATATAATCATCGCGCAATAAATCAACAAAACCTAAAGTCATTTCGCGTTCCCTTCTAGCGTACCTACTACTGTACCAGCGTGGACATGATCTCCACCAGACATACGCAATGCTTTAGCTAACACACAAAAATGCATACCATGATATTTCTGTCTATCAATAACTGCATGCATTGCCCGGTGGATGTGAAGAAGTAGGCCATTGTCGCGGCAATAATGAGCCAAAATTGTATTTGCCGTAAATCCTCCGGTTAAGTAGTCATGCATCACGATAGGAACCCCCAATTCCCTCACAAATACAGCTCTCTTAAGCATTTCTTCGCATGTACTTGTAGTCGCATTCAAGTAATGCCCCTTGATTTCACCCGTTTCAGCCTGTGCTTTATAAATTGCTTCGGCACAAAAGCAGAAACGGTCCCTCCAGCACATAAATGGTTGTGAGTTCACATTTTCATCATCTTTAGTAAAATCAAGTCCACCGCGTAGACACTCATAACACGCTCTACCATAATTTTTTGCGGATACCCAATTTTGGTATAATAGTATATCCCAATAAGGGACGACCATACTTGTTCAACTTATCCCTTTCAACTTGGATACCATGAGGCAGACCTTGGAAAGTTTTTGTATAAGCAACGGGAATTCACAGATCCTCTAGACGTAGAGCACGTAGGGCTTTGAAACCAAATACGTTACCCACAATGGAAGTAAACATGTTAGTAACGAACCCTCTTCAAATAGGTCTAACGGATAAGCTACATAAGCGATATATTGATTTTCCTCCCCAAGAACGGGCTCGATGTGATAGCATCGTCCTTTGTAATGATCAAGACTGGTAAGTTCATCAGTCCAAACAGTTGTCCATGTACCAGTAGAAGATTCGGCAGCTACCATAGCCCCTGCTTCTTCAGGTGAAACCCCCGGCTGAGGAGTTACTCGGAATGCTGCCAAGATATCAGTATTTTTGGTTTCGTACTCCAGGGAGGAGAGGAACCGGCAATCGCAAAGCCACCACACCAAATCCGATCAACCAAGCCGAGACACGGTCGATCCTTATCCTTGCAAGCAATCGAGAACAAGCAAGAACAAGATAGATAGCAAATTGAAACAAAGCAATCACTCAAACCAGGGGTGAGGTTCTGTTTCTCGTATTGGATGGTCTAGTCGACACACGCAACACGAGAAAGGACACACAAGGGGTCTACCACACGCAACAAAACCTAAGAGACAAAGTACGAGGACGGTGGCCATAAGTATAGTGGCGGCCAGGGGAGGGGTACCCAAGCTAGGGTCAGCCACCACCAAACCCTAAAAATACATGGGCCATAGGCCCAAAAATAAGGTGACACAGCACCCGAGGTTTCTGGCCCGTGCACTTCTTCTGCAGTTTTCCGTCGCTCCTGGACCAATCTGGCAGTGGGACTGGGTCCATTGGAAAGCATATCTCCTAAGCTTTCCAACGAGTGGTTACACATCGAAAACAGAGTTCGGGAGCCCAAGTTATGCCCGTTTGAAGTTGGCCTACTGCTGGATGACCGGGGTGGAGTTATTGGTGTCTTGGGCCTCCATGTGGATCATCCTTGGTTCGTCGAGGCTCCTCGGGACTTGGACTTGTGGCGTTGCATCTTTGGAGAAGGCTTGAAAGGCCGGGCTTGAGGATTAAGTCCTCCTTGCGACGAAGATGAAGCAGGGGAGATAGCACCGGTCGTATCCACGCTGGAGATGTCCTCATCATCCCCCCTTTCTTGAATTGGAGTCGTCCTCGACTCCTTGTCATGCCCCTACAAAAGGTTAGTGACAACAGGGGGCAAAGAAGCAGATGTTTGCAAGACACTATCATGTGAGGACACAGCCTTAGCTAAAAGCACTACTCCCTTTAATTTTTTGTCAGATTTTTTTGAGGTGCTAGCAATTTTATCATCCTCCTGTTCCTTATCTTTAGCCTTGTTTGCATGAAGTTTAGCTAGCTGAGTGGAAGTCATTGGTTCTAAAACCATTTTCTTGCCCTTAAACATGAAGGTATACTGATTGGTTCTACCATTATGCATAGCTTCTATGTCATACAACCATGGTCTACCTAATAGGAGTGAGCAAGTATCCATAGGTACAACATCACAGTCGACATGATCGTGATAAGAACCAATAGATATAGGGACTCGAACGGTTTTTGTTACCTGTACCTTACCGCATGGATTTAACCATTCAATCTCGTAAGGTTGCTGAAGTGGGGTCGTGGTCAAGTCAAGCTTCTCGACCATGTCCACACTCGCGAGGGTGTTGCAGCTTCCTCCATCGACGATGACGTGCACCGCTCGCTCGTTGACAACAAACTTCGTTTGAAAGATGGTATGGCGCTGATTTGGTTCATCACGTGTTGGTTGTGCATGAAGCACACGTGTGACAACAAGAGCTGGATATTTCTCTGATGTTGAAGCAGTGCAAATCTCTCCTTCTTGTTCTGCAGTGTTAGTGACGACAAGAGCATATTCATTTTCATCAATGTCACTAGCACTAGAGTACTCACCATCTTCTCGGATTATTAGAGCACATTGATTTGGGCAGTCTCGCATCACGTGGCCATGTCCCTTGCATCGAAAGCATTGTACTTCTCTCGTACGACCTGTGGAGGCGACAGAGGAAGCACTCTTTGCCGGAGTTTGTTTTGCAACTGATTTGCTTGACTCCGGGGTGTGTAGCGGTGTAGAGGAAGCAGGGGCAGCAGGTGAAGGAGCATGTCCCGGAGTGGAAGACGACGTCTTGGTTTGGATCTGGATAGGCCGGGATGTGGTGGATCCTCAAAAATTTCCTCGCGTCGTGGATCGGCGTCCCTGTACTTCCCTTTCTGCTTTCAAAGAAAGATGAAACAAACGGGTGATAGAATTGTATTCTTTATAGTCAAGTATGTCCTGGATTTCACGATTAAGACCACCCAAAAATCTAGCCATTTTCGCATTTTCATCCTCATCTAACTGACAACGCAACATGCCAATTTGCAATTCCTGATAATAATCTTCAACAGATTTATCACCTTGATTAAAGCGTTGCAACTTGTTGAGCAATTCACGTTCATAGTATGTAGGAACAAATATAGCATGCATTAATCGTTTTAACCCATCCCATGTTGTAGGCACATTACGTCGGGCTCTACGAATCTCTTGCCACCAAACAGAAGCAAAATCAGTGAACTCACTAGTGGCAGCACGTACTCTCCTATCCTCAGAGAAGTCATAGCACGCAAATTTTTGTTCTACCGCCAACTCCCAATCAAGGTAAGCATCAGGATCGTATTTACCAGCGAAAGAAGGCATAGTAAATTTCATTTTGGCAATGGAATCATCACGTACCTCTCGGGTGGCATGTGGATTTCTTACCATTCCTTGCCTATTGTGGCGGAGTCGACGGTGCTGGCGATCGTTATGAACATTATTTCCTTCTTCGGACTCCGAATCAGCCACGTAATTGTTATTTTCTTGGTCAACAAGCGGAGCAGGTGGAATGGGCACAACTGGTGGAGCTCGACGTGGGTTGACATTTTGCTCCAGGGCTCCGTTGTTTGGGGCAGCACGAAGAAACACTGTCACTTGCGCTAACTGCGCACGAATGTCATCCAAAGTGGCGCGAGTGTTGAGCTCATGCCGATTGTACATTCCTTGGAAATGGTCTACCCATCTCCGCTGTTTTGGAGTAAGAGGATCTTCATGTTCACTCCCACTACCGCCATTGCTCCCATGATTGCTTGGTTCACCTGCCATGGTTAGTAGCAACAAGGGAAAAACTCACAAGATTATGTAATCCCTATTGACTACGAGAATGGGTAAAAGTGGCAATTCACACACTCCCAAGCTTCCACCAAGATCTTACAAATTCTCAACCTGCAATAGAGGAATACAACCGGTGGCAAGGTGATGCACTCTGAAGGTGGCAAAGCAACTGCAAGTCCCTTTTCCTGTATGGTTAGTAGAGAGGTAGAGTTTGGACAGACAATTTTATATAAGCAAAGGACTAGCAATAACCGAAATCAGATGACAAAGCTGAATAAATGTCCAAAGTACTTGTCACAGTTGCTGGCCTAAACGCGTTCCTAAAACTAGTTCAAGCAAGCAAAATGATCAGTACAGGCGATGGACATGAAAGGATGCAAACACTTCTGATCTTTTTTTTTTTTGGCTATTCCTTCTTCTTTTTTTTTGTGCGGCTCTCTTTTTTTATGCACTTGCCTTTTTTTCTTTTTTTTTTCACAAGAGTGCTGCAAAGAATGGATTATAACTCAAGATTTAAGGATTATACACAAAACCTATCATAATACTCTCGGCAGTTTAGCAAAGATGCTCTGCAGAAACTTTCAATAATAATTTGGGGCTCTTAGAGACCTCAAACGCAAAAACTTATAACTAGGAAGTTGTAGTCCTTTTCTTTCTTGTCAATTTGAATATATAGAACACCTAATTTGGAGTTTGGAGCTAGGAGATATATCCCCCGAAATACAGGCTGTACAGATTACTCCGAGATGAAACAGATTAACTTCCAACGCGATTTTCGCCACGAATATGGCGTTTCTGGAATTTGGTGCAATGAAGAAAGTTGTAGATCTCTTCGAGAGATACAATTTAGACTATTTAATCTCCCAAATTGGTGTTCAGACGACAAAGATATTGTCTTTATAAAAACAGCAACGCAAAAGAGAAATCCGAACCGATTGCGACTCGAATTTGGTTTCGGTTTAGGATTGGGATTTGATACTCGACCTAGACCAAGAACATGAATTGACCAGCAATACGACGATGACCACGGACACAAATTCAACAATGCAAAACTGAAAATGAAAATTGCAAAAGGCTCAAAGGGGTTTGGACAGAGAAAGACTATGGTCACAATTTTTTTTTTGGCTTCTTTTTTTTTTTGTGAACTCTAGGACGAACAAAATTAAACTAAACTAAGGTAAATGTGTTCTCACCAGGCAACCGTTGCTCTGATACCACTTGATGCCCACACAGGGGTGCCCGATCTTCTGATGAGAACGATGCGTCGACTTGTGGGATGATGATTCCGTGAATTTCGGCTACCAACCAGCGAGGAGAGGAACCGGCAATCGCAAAGCCACCACACCAAATCCGATCAACCAAGCTGAGACACGGTCGATCATTATCCTTGCAAGCAATCGAGAACAAGCAAGAACAAGATAGATAGCAAATTGAAACAAAGAAATCACTCAAACCAGGGGTGAGGTTATGTTTCTCGTATTGGATGGTCTAGTCGACACACGCAACACGAGGAGGGACGCACAAGGGGTCTACCACACGCAACAAAACCTAAGAGACAAAGTACGAGGACGGCGGCCATAAGTATAGTGGCGGCCAGGGGAGAGGCACCCAAGCTAGGGTCAGCCACCACCAAACCCTAAAAATACATGGGCCATTGGCCCAAAAATAAGGTGACGCAGCACCCGAGGTTTCTGGCCCGTGCACTTCTTCTGCAGTTTTCAGTCGTTCCTGGCCCAATATGGCAGTGGGACTGGGTCCATTGGAAAGCATATCTCCTAAGCTTTCCAACGAGTGGTTACACATCGAAAACGGAGTTCGGGAGCCCAAGTTATGCCCGTTTGAAGTTGGCCTGCTGCTGGATGGCCGGGGTGGAGTTGTTGGTGTCTTGGGCCTCCATGTGGATCGTCCTTGGTTCGTCGAGGCTCCTCGGGACTTGGACTTGTGGCGTTGCATCTTTGGAGAAGGCTTGAAAGGCCGGGCTTGAGGATTAAGTCCTCCTTACGACGAAGATGAAGCAGGGGAGATAGCACCGGTCGTATCCACGCTGGAGATGTCCTCATCAAATGGTAAGTGGCGCATGTGCGTTGATTACACCAGTCTTAACAATGCCTGTCCAAAGAATGATTTTCTCCTTCCCTGCATCGATCAGTTGGTCGATTCAACAGCGGGTTGCGAACTAATGAGCTTCCTGGACGCCTACTCAGGGTAACATCAAATTAGCATGGCAGAAGTAGATGAAGAGAAAACTGCCTTCATTACACCATTTGGCACTTACTGCTATGTCAGATTGCCATTTAGGCTCAAGAATGCTGGTTTCATGTACAAGCGCTTGATGCATAAGACCTTTCTTTCTCAACTAGGGCCTAATTTAGAACCTTATGTTGATGATCTGGTTGTAAACAGCTTAAAAAGCTCTAGTCATGTAAATGATCTTACTGAGACTTTCTGTATCTTGAATAAACATGGAATCAAGTTGAATCCTGAAAAGTGCTCTTTTGGAGTTTCTTCGAGTAAACTTTTGGGTTTCTTTGTTTGTTCAAGAGGAATTGAGGTTAATCCTGAGAAAATCTGGGTCACTGAGCAAATGTGATCTCCTTCGACGACGAAGGAGGTACAAAGCCTAACCGGTCGAATGCCAGCCTTGAGTTGTTTCATCTCATGGTTAGGCAAATGTGGATTACCTTTCTTTAAGGTTCTATGTAAGCACAGTGGTTTTCACTGGTTGGACAAAGTCGATAAAGCCTTTCAGGAAGTTAAAGCATGTTTAACAAGTGCTCTAGTGTTGGTTTCCCCGATCACAGGAGAGCCATTATTCATTTATTTGGCTACTATTCCTCATGCGGTCAGTGCTGTTCTAGTCGCAGAGAGGGAAGGTGTGCAACGACCAGTTTATTACGTAAGTGAAGTACTTAACAGACCAAAGGAGCGTTACCCTGAGGTCCAAAAGTTACTTTATGCTCTCTTAATGGCTTCCAGAAAGCTACGACATTACTTTCAAGCGCACAAGATTTTTGTGCCCTCGTCCTTTCCCTTAGGGGACATTCTCCAGAATCCGGAAGTAACTGGTCGAGCGTATGCAAGCGAGTCGAAGACTGGTATGACCAGCTCAAACTCCTACAACCACGACCAAGCCCTAAACAGAAAACCGCCAAACCGGCGACACAATCACGACCACGTATCAAACAAGGATACGATCAGAATGTGCAAGTACAACCACGACCAGCTCTAGAAAATAAACCAATTTAAATAGCTGGCGATCAAGATTAAGTGCAGTTTTCAAAGCATTTTCTCTAATGCACCACAAACTACACTTAGACTCTCTAGCAATGCAAGAGGCGATAAAACACTAGTGCAAGATGATATGAATGCATTTGAGCTTCCGCATTAGATAAATTCAAGCTACTAGTTTCCGACCTCTCTTAATAGTACGGTTGATGGGGACGGCGATCCCGATCTTTCGGTGAGATGATGATACGTCGATTTGGGGGTGTTGATGGCACCGAATTTAGGGCTTCCAACCAGCAGGTCGGGAACTTCACAATCGCAATGCCAATTCCACACAGATACAAGATCCAATGATCGGTAGTTCCTGCAAGAAATCGAGAACCCGCAAGAACAAAGTATGAAGCAATCTGAATAGATAGTATTGAAATCAAAAGGAACAAGTTGAGGTTCTGTTTCTCGGCTCGGGCGGTCTAGTCGACACGCGCAAACACGAGGAAGGACGCACACGGGGTCTACCAAACACAACAAAACCTACACGTAAAAGAACGGTGGCCGCCATATATATAGCGACGGCTAGGAGGTGTAGGGCAGCCAAAACAGCGTTGGCCACCAAAACCCTAAGATACATGGGCCTTGGGCCCAAAAGAAAGGTGGCGCAGCACCCGGGATTTCTGGCCCATGAGATTGTTCTGTGTTTCCCGTCTATCCAGGAGACATTTGGCCTTGGGATCAGATCCATTGGAAAGCTTATCTCCTAAGCTTTCAAACGGGTGGTCGCACGCTGAAAACGGAGTCCGGGAGCCCAAGTTATGTCCTTTTGAAGTACTGCTGCTCCTGGATGGCCGAACCGGACTTGTCGACGAATTGGGCTTGATCTTGACGTGCTGTCCTCGGTGGATGATCTTGACGTGCTGGTCCAGCAAAGGTGGGTGGAAAGGCCTTGCTTCCGGATTAAGCCCTCCAGGCGTCGTAGATGAAGTAGTGGCCGAAACAGCGACGGTCGGGGACGAAGTAGCGGTCGTAGGGGAAGAAGGGGCAGCGGTTGTATCCTTGGGTGTGATGTCCTCATCATCCTCCCCTTCTTGAATTGGAGTCGTCCTCGACTCCATCCCATGCTCCTGCAAAAAGTTAGTGACAACAGGAGACAAAGAAACAGATAATGGCAATGGTTCTATACTATCCATGTTATCTTGTGAGAGAACTTTTGTAGCCAACAATACTTTACCCTTCAACTTAAGATCAGGTTTTTGAGCAACTGGTGTAGTTGAATGGGTTGATTTACTAGCTACACTTTTAATTCCACTCTCTTCTTGTTCTCTTTGAGCTCTTTTAACATCAATGTTTCTTAGTTCTGTAGGGCTCATGGGTTTCAAAACAACTTTCTTTTCCTTATACAAGAAAGTATACTCATTGGTCCTACCATGATGTATAGCATCCATATCATAGATCCACGGTCTACCCAATAAAAGAGAGCAAGCATCCATGGGTACAACATCGCAAACAACATTATCATGATAAGAACCAATCGAGATAGGTACTTGAACGGTTTTAGTTACCTGAACCTTACCATTGGAATTGAGCCATTCAATTTCATACTTTTGAGGCAGTGGATTTGTGGTCAAGCCAAGCTTCTCGACCATGTCTACACTAGCAAGATTGTTGCAGCTACCTCCATCAACAATGACATGCACAGCGCGCTCATTCACCACACACCTTGTCTGAAAGATAGTATGGTGTTGATTTTGTTCATCGCGTGCAGGCTGTGCGCTAAGTACACGTGTGACAACAAGAGCCGGATATTTCTCGGATGCTGCAGAAGTGATAATCTCTTCTGCTGGCTCTGCAGTGTTAGTGGCAACAAGAGCATATTCATCTTCATCAATGTCACTAGCACTAGTGTACTCACCATTTTCTCTGATTATTAGAGCACGTTGATTAGGGCAATCTCGCATCACGTGCCCCATTCCTTTGCATCGAAAGCATTGTATTTCCCGCGTTCGACCGGTGGAGGCAACTGAGGAAGCACTCTTGGCGGGTGCTTGAAGTGTGACTGATTTGTTTGCCTCCGGAATGCGTGATGGCGTCGAAGTAGTTGGAACAGCGGGTGTAGGTACACGTCCAGGTATGGAAGATGATGCCTTGGTATGGATCTGGACCGACTTGGATGTGGAGGAGCCTCCAAGATTTCCTCGCGTTGTCGATCGTCGACCCTGCACTTCCCTTTCTGCTTTCAAAGCGAGATGGTACAAACGAGTGATAGAATTGTATTCTTTATAATCAAGTATGTCCTGTATCTCTCGGTTAAGCCCACCCAAGAACCTAGCCATTTTTGCATCTTCACCCTCGTCTAACCCACAGCGCAACATGCCAATTTGCAATTATTGATAACATTCCTCAACCGTCTTATCACCTTGATTAAAGCGCTGCATTTTATTCAACAAATCACGAGCATAGTATGTAGGAACAAATCTAGCCCTCATGACACGCTTCAACCTATCCCAAGTTGTAGGTACATCATGGTTGGCTCTACAAAGTTCTTTCCACCAAATAGATGCAAAACCAGTAAATTCACTAGTGGCAGCGTGAACCCTTCTACGCTCAGAGAAGTCATAGCAAGAAAATTTTTGATCTACCGCCAACTCCCAATCTAGATAAACATCAGGATTATATGTGCCATCAAAAGGAAGCATAGTAAATTTCATTTTTGCCATAGAATTATCACGTTCTTCCCTTTGATCATGTTGATTTCTAGCCATACCTTGCCTGTTGTTGCGGAGTCGACGATGAGGTCGGTCGTTGTTCACATTGACCCTGTAGTCGTCCTCGGTATCGGCAGCGTAGTTGTTCTCCTCTTGATCCACCCCGTTTAAAGGAGCAAGCGGAGCACCGCGTTGGCCCAAAGCATGACCAGCGGCACCATTGTTGGGGGCAGCACCTTGAAGAAGTTGTGCTAGCTGTGCTTGAAGCTCAGTGAGAGGTGCCAATTGCGCCTGAATCGCATCAAGAGTGTCACGAGTTCGCATCTCATGCTGATTGTGCATCCTCTGAAAATGAGTGACCCAACGCCGTTGTTTTGGTGTGAGGGGGTCCTCATGTTCACTCCCACTGCCTTTGTTACTCCCATGATTGCTTGGAATACCTGCCATAGTTAGTAGAAACAAAGAAACTTCACAAAGATATGAAAGCTCCTATGAACTACTAGGTTGTATGAAGTGGCAAGCCTCACACACTCTCAAGCTTCTACCAAGTTCTTACAAGTCCTCGATGTGGCAAGCGATTGCAAATTCCGGAACCTGTGTGGTTAGAAGATGGTGGAGCTTGGACAGGCAATAATATGTAGCAAAGGAGGAACTAGTACCACTGATCCAAAGTAAGCTGAAAAGTCGTTCAAAATCAGTACAATGCTGGTCCTAGGCTAGACCGTGCTAGAGACGCGAGCCTAATCGCAGACTTAGTCACAGAACAAAGATGAAGGTCCTTGAACAAACAAGATAAATATAGGCTAGGATCCTCAATATGCAGCACCAAAATGATAAAGCTCCCTTTTGTTCTCCTTTGCTCACAGAATTTCTTCTCTTTTCCTTTTTTTTTTTCTTTCACAGCGCGGCTCTTTTGTTGCACTGGCCTCTTTTAATTTTGTTCTCCTTTGCTCACAGAATTTCTTCTTTTTTTTTCTTTTTTTTTTATTTTTTTTTTGCGGTGGATCAAAAATCAGCCTGACAAAGATTGCAACTTTTCTCACTGTTAATGGCCGAATTTGGAAATATCTATTTTGTCAAAGACAAGACTGGATCTGATAGCAAATTTCGTGATCTTTCGAACGAGTCCAAGAACGTCCAAATCCGAGTTCGTATGCAGAAGTTATGACTGTTTTACTGCAGCAGTCACAAAATTGCACGCGAGAACGAATTGGAGTAAGTTTTGGAGTTTCCTTTTTGGGCTTGGCTGAGTTGGGGAAGTGGTGGGGCTCGGCCAGGTGGATGTGGAGGGTGTTTTGGCAGGTGGAAATTGTGAAACTCTTACAAGGAAACCAATCCGCTATTTTTGGAACCGATCCACTCTTTTTGGAAGGTAAAGGCGCTGTGATATGGTTGGTTTAGGGCTGCAGCGCTTGTTGTTAGCGGCGGCGAGATGGTGGCAGCGGCACAAAGGAAGACACGATGAACGCGAAAAACACTATGACAATTACGTGAACAGAACTCGAAACTCTAAAGGAACTAGACTTTAAAACCAGCAAAGACATGATTATGCAACCGATGATTCAACAAACCAAGAACAAGTCGTAAAAGTTAGGGCACAAATTAGCTTGGACAGAGGAACCAATCTACTAATTTTTTTTTTTTTTTTGTGGCTGTTTTCTGGACTCTAGGTGAAAAAAATCAGAATTGAGAGGAAATCTCACCGAGCAACCTTGAGCTCTGATACCACTTGATGGGGACGGCGATCCCGATCTTTCGGTGAGATGATGATACGTCGATTTGGGGGTGTTGATGGCACCGAATTTATGGCTTCCAACCAGCAGGTCGGGAACTTCACAATCGCAATGCCAATTCCACACAGATACAAGATCCAATGATCGGTAGTTCCTGCAAGAAATCGAGAACCCGCAAGAACAAAGTATGAAGCAATCTGAATAGATAGTATTGAAATCAAAAGGAACAAGTTGAGGTTCTGTTTCTCGGCTCGGGCGGTCTAGTCGACACGCGCAAACACGAGGAGGGACGCACACGGGGTCTACCAAACACAACAAAACCTACACGTAAAAGAACGGTGGCCGCCATATATATAGTGACGGCCAGGAGGTGTAGGGCAGCCAAAACAGCGTTGGCCACCAAAACCCTAAGATACATGGGCCTTGGGCCCAAAAGAAAGGTGGCGCAGCACCCGGGATTTCTGGCCCGTGAGATTGTTCTATGTTTTCCCGTCTCTCCAGGAGACATTTGGCCTTGGGACCAGATCCATTGGAAAGCTTATCTCCTAAGCTTTCAAATGGGTGGTCGCACGCTGAAAACGGAGTCCGGGAGCCCAAGTTATGTCCGTTTGAAGTACTGCTGCTCCTGGATGGCCGAACCGGACTTGTCGACGAATTGGGCTTGATCTTGGGCCTTCCTTGGCGCGTGGGCTGTCCTCGGTGGATGATCTTGTCGTGCTGGTCCAGCAAAGGTGGGTGGAAAGGCCTTGCTTCCGGATTAAGCCCTCCAGGCGTCGTAGATGAAGTAGTGGCCGAAACAGCGACGGTCGGGGACGAAGTAGCGGTCGTAGGGGAAGAAGGGGCAGCGGTTGTATCCTTGGGTGTGATGTCCTCATCAACGGTCAAACTAGCAAAAAGAATCCTATCAACCCGGTCTGTCTCCAAACACCGAGACCGGTAAAATCCTAAGAAAACAATCCTTAATCTTGGATTTTACCTTCAGTGAAGTTCGACCTCGTAAAGCTCGACCACTCGACGCTTGTCCTGGCAAAGCTCGACCTCACTAAGCTTGACCTCGCTCGAGATGACTCATATTGGCATCATCCTCTTCACTCCCTTGCTTGCTTTCATCTCGCGACCAATCTAAGACTACAACACATAACCTCAACGCATAAAGTTAGTCTCATATATAGGTCGTCATTGATCACCACAAGAGAAACTACTCCACACAGGAGTTAGCTCAACAGTTTCTCTTTCCGGTGAAATGACAGAACCATATTCAACAAATAGCGAATGAGTATGAGATGAATTACAATCATATAGATTCTTTTATGACAAAGACATACGCACACGATCTATACTACTCATGTCATGATAAAGATAAGCATGATGCAACCACCGAGCTCCCTCTCAACACATGCATCGATCTCGATACCACAAATGAAGGAGTTATCAAACTGCCGGATTTATCACATGACATTCCAATTTTCACTTAGAACAAGATTGATGCAACCACAGAGTTCCACCTCTACATATGCATCAATATTAAACCCACAACTAAGGAAACATCCATTTCAGGGTTTATCAATCCTCAATTCATTTTACTTGTGCTAAATCAGGATTTATCTAAATTGTCATTTAATCCTCAAAGCTGTCATTATCCAGATCAATATTAATCATTATGGATTTATCCAAATCGTCATTAATCATCAAAACCTAGATGGCTTAGATTGACCTAGATCCAACACTTATTGTAGGATCAAGGATGCTGACTAGGGGGGTGAATAGGAGGCTTTTAAAAATTCTTTCTCGACTAAGCAATTTTTCAAAGATGTTTAGGATAAACCTAGATTATGTAAAGGGTTTACAAACAATCTAACATCTAGTTGCGTTTAATCAATATGGAATACACAATTCAATATGCAATAAGATTAATTTAAGCAATTGTGTCAAGATGAATATGAATTGTACAAGAGAGAAACAATTGACACAATGACTTTTACTGAGGTCTCGGAGACTCGCCCGGTCTCCCCTACTCCTCATTGAAGCACTCACGCGTGAGCCTCGCTTCTATATCCACGAAGGATATCTTTACTCGGCTTGCTCCTTCTCCACACCGGATAGGCGAGCACCAAACCTTTCACACATTATTTGTCGTCCTCTCCAACAAACTTCAACCGGAGAGATCGCGACTCTCCTCCGACACCATCTAGGCGAAGGCAATCGCCAAGAGTAACAAGTTAGACCCTTTCACTTGAACGAATCACGTGCTGAAGCTCAAATGATGCAAATGGATGCTCAACACTCTAGCACTAGCTTGCAACTTGAGATGAAGTGCACTAAGCACTCTTAGCCTCTCTCTAAGCTTTCTCCTCAAATTCACTCAAGAGTTTGGCTCAATTCTAGCCTCTAGATGCAATGGATCAAATGCAAATACTTGGCTAGCTTATACACAATGTATTCCACTTCTTGAGCAATCTCAAATGAAAGCCAACACGAGGTATTTATAGCCCCTCAAACAAAACTAACCGTTGCAACATCCTGACGAAATTTTGTACAGGCCAGACATTGTTCGGCCAGTACAACAAAATACGATCGTTGCAAATGTGTCAGTGACCGTTGGGCTATATTTGTGAAGGCCGGACAAATGATCATATGTCTAGACAAAAGCCTCGGACAGATGCATTTGTCTCTGTTTACATGTTTAATTTAAAGCTCACACAATTTATACAAGCCGGACAAAAGCCCTCTGGACGGTTTAAATGTCTGTGATTACAAAGACAACAAAATCCTCAAGTTTTATACAAGTTGGACAATGTCCGGCCACAACGGACAATGTCCATCCTTCCCCGGACAAAAGCTCCGAACACATCCATTTGTCTCTAGTTTCGATTTGCAAATGCTAAACAAGTTTTGTACAGGCCGAACAATGTCCAGCCATCTCGAACAATGTCCGGTCTGTGCAAACCGAAAACAAGACTTTACCAATTTTACTCTAAACTCAATTCTGGTTATTTGCACATACGGATTTGTTGTTTTCTCGCGGATATGCCTGCTAACACTCAACAATGACCATGACCACTTAGATTTAGGAACTTAAACAACAGGTCAAATATCCGGTCAAAAACAGGTGGTCGAGTAGATTTGGTCGAGCGTACGCAAGTGAGCTGAAAACTGGTACGACCAACTTGAGCTCCTACGACCACGACCAAACCCTAAACAAGAATACGATCAGAATGTGCAAATACGACCACCACCAGCTCTAGAAATAAAACAGAATGGTCTAGCTGGCAACCACGACTGAGTGCAGTTTTCAAAACATTTTCTTTAATGCAACACAAAATACATGTAGACTTTCTAGCAATGCAAGAGGTGATAAATCACTAGTGCAAGATGATATTAATACATTTGAGCTTCCACAATAGATAAACTCAAGCTACTAGTTTCCGACCCATCTTAATAGTACGGTCAAACTAGTAAAAAGAAGTCCTATCAAACCGGCCTATCTCCAAACACCGAGACCGGTAAAATCCTAAGAAAACAATCCTTAATCTTGGATTTTACCTTTGGTGAAGCTCGACCTCGTGAAGCTCGACCCCTCGAAGCTTGTCCTCGCAAAGCTCGACCTCGCTAAGCTTGGCCTCACTCGAGATGACTCATATCGACATCATCCTCTTCACTCCCTTGCTTGCTTTCTCTCGCAACCATTCTGAGACTACAACACATACACTCAATGCACAACATTAGTCTCATATATGGTCGTCATTAATCACCAGAGAAATAACTCCACACAGGAGTTAACTCAACAATCTCTCTTTCCAGTGAAATGACAAAACCATATTCAACAGATAACAGATGAGTATGAGATGAAATACACAAACATATAGAATCGCTTATGATAAGAAATGCGTACACGATCTATACTACTCATGTCATGTTGGCAATCAGCACAGATGACTAATATGATAAGCTCCCCCTCAACATATGCATCGATATCCAATCCACAACAAGGAGTCATCAAATTTTTGGATTTAACACATGACATTTCAATTGACAGTCAGCACAAGCTTGATGCCACCATAGAGCTCCCCCTCAACATATGCATCAATATTAAACCACAACAGGGAGTCGACTTCTAGTGTTTAACAAATAACAATTCAATATACTTGTGCTAAATAGGATTTATACAAGTTATCATTTAATCATCAAAACTGTCATTATCCAAATTAACATTAATCATCAGGGGTTTAATCAAATCGTCATTAATCATCAAAATCTAGATAGACCTAGATCCAACACTTATTCCCACTGGGTTGCCATTTTTCTGGTATAGTCGACATAGGTGCGTTACCTTGGTGGAATTCTTCCATGTGCTTTAACCATGTTCGACAATTCTTGAGATCGTGTCCCGGGACCTCATGCAGCGGACACCACCTCTTACTTCCCTATGGGTTAGTCTGTTTTTCTGCGTGGTTGATGTAGCGTCTACCAGAACGAGGTTTGTTATTCTTGTGTGGAACTTTGATACCTTTATCCTTTGGTCGCTTTTCCATGTTTGTGACCTCTTGAAGGTGGTTTGTTCCATTCTTCTTCGTCTTTTTGATCTTCTTGCCCATAAATGATGATGAGGAGGACATCTCCACCACTGTTACACCCACTACACCAACACCTGCTGCCACTCCAACAATACAAGGACCACTCACTAGAGATCGTGCTCGTCAACTCAATTATCAGGTACTTTCATTCCTAGGGGATAATATTAATTTTTCTAAGGATTTGATACTGCCTAAATCAAGTTGCTACTTGATACTCAGGAATGATGGACCAAGCATGGATACACGAGACAAGCTATGGAGCATAGGAATGAAGAATGGAGATGATGGCAGCACCACAAAGAGAATAATATTAAGTGGAGGAGACATTTGATGATAAAAAGACTTAGCAATAATTTTTGGCGTCAACCAAAAGGGTTTCAGTCCAGTCCATGGAAGGTGCTGCGCCACTTGATTCGGCCATATGAGCCATGTAATAGCAGTAGGTCATATTACCTTAAATAGCGTCCTAGCTATCTTTAGTATAGAGTCCAGGGTTGGAAGGAAAGAGGAGATTTCGGATTGGCTTACTAAGTTAGGCCGGACCCTCCTAGGATTCGGTCTCCTCCCCAAGCTGGCCGCACCCTCCTTTCCCCTCCTTAAATACCCCTTAGCTGCACCAATTGAGGCGGGTTTTGTTAGATTGGTTTAGCTACGTGCAAACTTTGAATCTTCAAGTTGTGCTGGATAGCCACCTCGTCAAGATCCTCAATGGAACCCCACTCTTTTGTTCTTTGAATTCATGAACCTCAGTTTCATATTTGTAATTCAAATTGCTTTTACTATCATTCTTGCTTGTTCTTCGGTTGCTTGCAGGAATTGAACCTCGTGTTCAGGTTGATCATGCCCACGGCAAGATCAATAACCCACCGGAGTTGGTTTAGCGATTTCTAAGGCGCATCGACGTCGTACGGTGTAGTCGGATCGTTAAAGTCACTTCCACCAAATCGAAAGTATCCCTCTCAACGAAAGATCGGGACCCATCCTCTTTATTAGACATCCTGTTAGTGCTCTCTTTCATTTCGGAGTCTAGACCAAGCTGGGGTAGTAAATCACCCTTGTCGACCATTTTATTCCACTCCACCACCTCAGTTACGTCGGAGTAGCGATCAGCCATGTCAAAGAGTTCTGACACTGATCTTGGCGGGTGGATGCTAAGGTCCTCAGTGAATCTTCAGTATCGAACACCATGTTTGAAGGCTCTGATTGCTAAGCTGTTAGAAATGTTAGGAATTGTGTTTCTTACTCCCACGAACCTCTTCACAAACTGCCAGAGGGTTTCACTCGAAGCCTGGCATAAGCGATGAAGATCATCCTCCTTGCCATGTTTTTCATAGCAATTCTAGAAATTGCTGAGGATAACATTATAAAGCATTTCCCAGTTGTAGATCGATCCCTCTGGCTGGTTGAAAAGCGAGGTTCGTGTCAGACCCTCAAGAACCATCGGCAAATAATTGGCCATCACCCTTTCATTTCCACCTGTTGTTTGGATGGCAGTAACATAGATTTGGAGGAATTCAAATGGATTTTGCCTCCCATCTAACCGCTCAATCATGCCCGGCTTAAACTTATCAGGCCAGACCACTGCTCGTAGTCCTAGAAAAAAAGCCTTGCATCCAACATATGTAATCTACGGCTGTCGATCATCGCGACTATCTCCATGGTTGCGGGAAGACTTGCTATGAGGAACCTCACAGCGTGTTCCCAGGCGTGAGCGTATCAGTTCGCGGTCGCACTCGATGGAACGATCAGTCCTTTGGATTTTGTCGTGACCACAACAGGTTGGTGTGACTTGAGCATGGTTGCATCGTCCCTAGCTATGGTAAGCGCTATCTCCTTCCCGAGAATTGGTTATTGATCGCAACGAGGCAGTTGGAGTTACATCTGATGCTACTCCATCAAGATTTTCTGGAAGGACTCGTACAAACATGACCTCGTCGTCATTTGTGAAACCGGCGAGGGGGTTGCGGAGTGCTTCCGCTATCATTCAAATGCGCTCCTATGTACTTCTTTTGGGAGCCAGAGGAGTCTTAGCGATTATCACTTCAGCCATTGGGGGACGTTTCAAATCTGTGAGAGGCGATTGGTCGCACCTACGCCCACTAGGATGCCATTGGGGGACATTCCAGGGCCAAGGTTTACAGTGTCATAGCGAAGTTGTGCAAGGCGCAGAGTTTCTTTTGTGGTCTTGCCGTTTGCGATCCTCTTCTTCCCTAGCAAACCGTTGCTTCAGGGTCTCCTCGGAAAGTCCAGCGACTTCCCATGGAGTCGAAACCATAAACGGGAAGAACATCTCCTTCTTTTTTGAGTCATACTCAAAGTCAAGGAGGGTATGAAAATTGTCCAGAGAAGATTCTTCTAGGTCCAATGGACAGTAATCACCTGGATCTCCAATATCTGATGTGGAAACATCGTGATCCTCAGCGCCCGCGTTGGTCACGGCAACAGGTTGTGGCTCATACTCACCTTCAGATGTGGCAAGGCTTACAGAGGACAAGTAAACTGCTCTTGCAGGTTCTCGGTCGATGGACGTGACCAGAGCTAGAGAAGAGTTCTCCTCGGCATAGGGCTTGAGGGCGGCATCAGTCTCTTCCATGAGAACGGCGTCTTCATCCATGATATCGGTGTAGTCGGCGAGATCAAAGTCGTCCTCTGAGTCATATGCACAAATCATAGGATCCATAGATATGGCAAACCTCGGTGAAGAACATATACCATCTTTCTATCCCCACGGTCGACACCAGCTGTTGATGATTGGGACAATATCCCAAGCTGAACTTACAAAGATTTGTGTTATTTAAAATGGGGATAGTGTTATTTGTCGATCACCAAAGAACGTCACCATAAATATGAAACCAAACATGCTGTGTTTATACAGATTCAGGCCTTCGTAGTCTAAGTAATAGCCCTACTCCTGTTGGATTTTCACTATCAAAATGATGGATTACAAAAGTGCACAGAGTTTAACAATCTCTATATTGTCTAACTCTCACTTCCTCTCCCCTTTCTACAAGTTCAAGCCTTTTTATACTTCGTGAAGAGGCGTCAATTACTTCATCAGAGGGACGCTTGGCGGTTGCAAGCGGTTGCTATCCACCAGTTATGATGTGACGGTT
Source organism: Pharus latifolius (assembly GCA_019359835.1). Lineage (NCBI taxonomy): Eukaryota > Viridiplantae > Streptophyta > Magnoliopsida > Poales > Poaceae > Pharus > Pharus latifolius. Next base: position 39,826,743 of record CM033329.1, read on the forward strand.
ATGGATAACCGCACGTTCATCCTTCTAAACATTGAAGAGAGACTCATATTACCCTGGGAACAACGAACCGCATAGGTCAGAGAGCGGTTATGGTCTATGATTGCATACCTGTGTCACCTTTAGATCGTGGTCGGTAAGATAAGTCTCGACCAAACCTTCCTTTCTTGATTCAAAGGTACTTCCAGGCTTAATATTTTCTTTATTTACTATCATGGTAAGGATAAATAAACCATTATCGATTTCCTTGTAAAGAAGTTTAAAGATAACTCTCCTATTGTTTGGTTGCATACTGGCTGCGACCATGTATTGGAGATTACCATGTCTTAGCGACCATAGTGACCGCAGGTAGTGACCATGCACTCTGCAACCTTAGATATTGCGATCACTGAGGTCACAGCCACAAATATTGAGACCACGAATAGTGCGCTAGCATAATCATCATTCGTGATAGGCCTTCATGTTTATTTGACAAGATGGGCCAGATTATGTCCAGAAAATCTTGGACTATCAAATGATCTCTCTCTGTGGTCGCTAGGGACCACTGAAAGGCACAAGCAGATAACTTGCGTAATAATCTCCATCAATATGTTTTAGTTCATGTACTGAAAACTTGGTAACACTATCTTTGGCCTAAAGAATTTCTTATTCACTTTGATAATGACTCTTTGAAACATTTAAAAAATCAAAGTAAGCTGAACCGTAAACATACTAAGTGACTTTAATTTATTGAGACTTTTCCATATGTTGTTAAGCTTAAGTGAGGCAAAGATAATTTAGTCATTGATGTAGGATCGACGATGCCGAGTAGAGGGGGGTGAATAGGAGGTTTTAAAAATTCTTTTCAATTTACACAAGTTTTGCAAGATATGAAGGAAAACTGAGTTTTTGCCAAAGGGTCTAAAACTATCTAAGATCAATTTGCATTCAACAAGATAGAAAATGCAATACAACAAACAACAAGAGTAAGTGGAAGCAATAGAGTCAAGGTAAATACAAATTGTGCAAGAGAGAAACAATTGACACAACAATTTTTACCGAGGTCTCGGAGACTCGTCCGGTCTCCCCTACTCCTCGTTGAAGCGCTCACGCGTGAGTCTCGCTTCAATATCCATGAAGGATATCTCCACTCGAGTTGCTCCTTCTCCACTCCGGATAGGCGAGCACCAATACCTTTCACAAGTTTTTGTCGGCCTCTCCAACAAACTCCAATAGAGAGATCATGACTCTCCTCCAACAACCGTCTAGGCGATGGCGATCGCCAAGAGTAATAAATCGGATGCTTTCACTTGAATGAATCAAGTGCTAGAAGCTCAAATGATGCAAATGAATGCCCACACTCTAGCACTAGCTTGAAAATGATGGATGATGTGCACTAATCACTCTTAGCCTCTCACAAATGCCTCTCTTCTTAAATGCTCTCAAAGCTTTTGGCTCAAATCTTGGCTCTAAATGCAAGAGATTGATTTCAAAGGATTTGACTAGCTTTTCCACAGGATTTTCGAGTTGTTGAGAACCCTCAAATGCTGGCCAAGATGAGGTATATATATCCCTCCCAAGAAACTAGTCATTTGCAAGCAGCTGAGGAAATTTTGTACAGGCCAGACATTGTCCAGCCATTCTGGACACTGTTCGGCTAGTGCAAGTCAATATGACTATTGCAAATGTGTCAGTTACCGTTGGGCTATTTTTGTGAAGGCCAGACAAAAGTCTTTTGTCCGGACAAAAAGCCCAGACAGATGTAAACGTCTCTGGTTCACTCTTTGCTTAAGCCTCAAAACAATTTGTACTGGGCGAACATTGTCCGCTTGCACTGGACAAAGTCCGCTACGTCCCAGAAAAATGTGCCGGACATATCTATATGTCTCTGGTTTTGTTTTGCAATTTCCAATAGAGTTTTGTACTGGCCGGACAATGTCTGGTCACCACAAACAATGTCCGACCTGTGCAAACCGAAAACAGGACTTGGGTAATTTTACTCTAACTCAATTTTGGGGTATTTACAAATGCAATTTGCCTGTTTTCTCGCGGATATGTTTGCTGACACTCAGCATAGACCACGACCAATTTTGATTGAAGAACTTTACGCCATTGGTCGAATATCCGGTCAAAAGCAGATGGTCGAATGCATATGGTCGAAAGTCCGTATTCGAGTTGAACTAGTGCGACTAGTTTGACTCCTACGACCACGACCAGCTCCAAATAGTGATACGGCCTAAATGTGCAAATACAACCACGACCAGCTCTAGTACTATCGGGCTTGGACCTTGATTCACTTATTCCATCACCTTCAACTATTTACCATTACTAGAGTACATGCAATTCTTCAACCCGTAAAGTAGTCAAAAGAACTTCGGTTGGTAAGTGAGAGGGTGAGCTTGAGTGATTCCACATAACATCCCTTATATACTTATTGTCTTGCTTTTGTGTTTGCACTAACCATGGCAGATAACGAGGAGGGTGGGGGAGGCGCACCACTACCACCTTATGTGACACGATAAGAGTTTGTTAGGATAACAAGGGAGTTCAATGAACAACTTACTGAGAACATGGCTAACATGAGTCAAGAGATGATTGATATTTTGATTGATGAGTTTGATAAGAGAATGCCTGAGACTCACAGAGACAAATCGCAAGGAGAAGATAGTGTTCATGGAGGTGAGGAGCTCGATGAGACTACTGAGGAGATTGCTGCCCAAAGAGCACGCGAGAAGAGAGACCGTGTTGCCGCTGATGCAGTTCAACCGCCACACCCAGGACGTCAAGGAGGAGGTCATGGAGCTATCCATTGTCGTAGGCACGGTCGCGGGCATGGTACCCTTGATGAGGCTGATGACAATCACTTCGTGCTTCATCAAGATGACGGCTATCAGTGGCATGCTCTCAAGAAAGAGGACCCGCAGAGGAAAATTTTGGTAAGCTAAAATTTACAATTCCAAAATTTGCAGGCAAATGTGACCTAGATGCATACCTCACATAGGAACTCAAGGTGGAGAAGATCTTCCGGATGCACAATTATTTGGAGGAGAAGAAATTGATCATGGCCTCACTTGAGTTTGATGGTTATGCGCTGATTTGGTGGGAACAAGTCCTCAATCAATAAGAAGAACAAGGAGAAACCCTATTGCTTCATGGGAGGAAATGAAGCATGAGATGAGAGCACATTTTGTTCCTAACCATTATAGACGTGATCTTTTTGATAAATTGTAGAATTTGAGACAAGGATCGCGATTGGTGGAGGATTACTACAAGGATATGGAGCAAGCCATGATTAGAGCGTAGGTGCATGAAGATGAAGAATAGTCCATTGCACGTTTTCTGCATGGCCTCAACAAGAACATCAAAAGCATTGTTACTTTTCATCCCTACAACACCGTCGTTGAGTTGGTGCATCAAGCAATGAAAGCGGAGAAACAACTACAAGAAGATGCCAAACCAACAAGAACGCCCTCCTTCCACTTGAGAGCTCCATCAAACATGCCCAAAGCTCGATTTAACTTGGGACGAGGTATATCCTCCTCTAGTACACCTTTTGCCACTAATACTAGTTCTGCTTCAGTATCAAAATCAGTCCCTACATCAAGTACGAAGAAACCCGCTGCATCATCATCTTCGGTGGGTTCAACCACCAAGACTAGTGCCATCCAATGCTTCAAGTGCTTGGGTCGAGGCCATATGGCAAAAGAATGCCCAAACAACCGAACCATGCTTATCATTGAAGATGGAGAATACAAATCTGCTAGCGAAGAGGACCAGGTGCCCATGCCTGACCCAGATAAGGCTGGAGATGCTCCTGAGGAAGATGAAGAGTGTGATGCTTGCCCTTATGAGATAGGCACTGCCTTAGTTGTCACTAAAACCCTTAGTGTACAACTAAAAGAAGATGAACACCCACAACACTTCAATCTCTTTCAAACTCAAGCCAAGGTAAATGATAAGGTAATCAAGCTTATTATTGATGGAAGTAATTGTCATAATTTAGCTAGCCAAGAATTATGTGATAAGCTTGAATTAAAATTATTGAAACACCCTCATCCTTATCATGTCCAATGGCTAAGTGATTGTGGAAGTGTCAAAGTACAACATATGGTTCAAGTTACATTTAAAATTCATGATTATATTGATACTGTAACTTGTGATGTTGTTCCTATGATTGTATGCCATTTATTGTTAGGACGACTGTGGCAATATGATCGTAGTGTAATACATGATGGGCGCACTAATACACACACTTTTAAAACGAATGATCGAAACAAGAAATTATTTCCCATGACACCTAATCAAATTTTAGGCCAAAATATGCAAAAGAAAATGGGAATGACTGCTGAAAATAAAAGGATAAAGGATAATAAAGAAGAAGAGAAGCTAGTGATGATAGCTACAAAATATGATATTAAGGAAATTAGCAACAATCATAATTTGATGCATGTGGTACTTGTATACAAAGATACATTGATTACAATTAATGACATAACCTCTCTTCCTAGTGCTATTTCCAAAGAGTTGCAGGCATTCCAAGATATATTTCCAGATGAGATACCTGCAAGTTTGTCTCCCATTTGATGCATTGAGCACCAAATTGATCTCATCCCAGGTGCCTCACTTCCCAATAGACCACCTTACCGCACCAATCCTGAAGAAGCAAAGGAAATTCAACTCCAAGTAGAAGAACTACTTGATAAAGGGTATGTACATGAAAGTCTTAGTCCTTATGCTGTCCCAGTCATTCTTTTTTTTTTGAAGGAAATATAGTAGGCAAGCCACCTACTGTTAGTAATAATATATTATAAGGAGAATTCAAGTTACAAAAGAAAGAGAAAAAACCAACAAAACATAACAAAAGATCAGCCCATCTAAGAATTTTTTTTCTCTAGCGCCTTCAAGAGAACGAGTAGCGACAAGTTTTAGATCCGAAATGAGTGCTTTCTTCCACTTGAGGAGATTCCCTGGCTGATGATTAAAAATTTTGGAATTTCTAATCTTCCAAATATTCCACAGTGAAACCATAATGATTTCCAGTAGAAAGTCTTTGAATCTCGGGTTGTCTTCTTTAAGTTTCCAAATTAAATCCGTTCATAGCAGAATTAGTCAAATTCCCCATCCAACTGAGACCAATAAGGTTCCAGCATTGAAGAGCAAAAGCACATTCAAAGAAAAGATGAAAGTGAGATTCAAGAATACCCACTAGTACAGAAATGCAGTCTACTAACCCCTATCTTCTATCGGTTATTAGCGAAACAGCACAAAACCGATAGAAAATGTGCCTCGCGGGCAAAAAAGCCCGACGGATGTATTTTCCCTATCGGTTTCTAAGAAACTTACCGATAGAATAAATAGTATGATTTACTCTAGCGGTGATGAACATATTTGCCGTTAGAAGAGATGCATAAGTACTGACGGAAGAATGTTGTGCGCCGATAGGACTGGTCGACTTCAACAACTAGACTTATTCTATCGCTACTGTATGAATATACCGACAGAATATATTAAAAGTTCCTATCGGCAATATGTAGTTCGCCGATAGAATAGTTGACCTTCTACAAATATTTTTATTCTATCGGTAATGGATTCTTTTACCGTTAGAATATATAGAAAATTGCTTAGAACTGTTCGTCTTCTAATAGTTTTATTCTATCGGTAATGCATGTTTATACCGGTAGAATATTGCACAAAATATCTTAGAACTGTTGGCCTTCTACAACTAGTAATATTCTATCGGCAATGTACGTACAGACCGATAGAGTATGTACAAAAATTCCTATCGGTAATATTTGTTGTGCCGATAGAACCATTCGGCTTCTACAGATGTTTTTATTACTAACGGTATTCTGTTTTCTTACCGATAGAAAATATATAATTGTATAAATACACGGGTATGTCTCTTTCATTCTCACAGTTCATCTGGGCTCGTAGTCCTAACCCGTAAGCTCCATGGACGGCCGGCGCACCTCTACAGGGGACCGCTGCACCTCCGCACCTCCATCGACGCCCTCTAGACGTCGGCATCCCAAGGAAGGTACGTAAAATTTCTGCAATATTGTTAGATTATTCTAATCCGATTATGGCAATAATTCTGCTTTTTTTGTATCCTTCATTTTGATGTGTCTTCTTTTCAATATGATTATGATCTGTTCAGGTCCTTGGATGATGCTCGTGAGGGGCAACGTATTTCACGGTTCTTCATCGCAGTACGCTGCCTACGTTGGCTTGTTGGCGAAAGAAAAGGTGAAGATCACTGTCGAGAGCTGGAAGGACGTGAAGGGCGAGATCTTGGTTGGCTCGGTCGAGAAGATGCTTAAGCCCGGCGTGTTTCTCAAATCAGGACCTATAGAAAGCATCTTACATGTTTTTGCATGCACCAGCTTGTGGCCAGATGCTTACCTGCTTGGAGAAGAAGAATTGTTGTTATTTGCACAGCCATTCTACACCATCACTACACAGAACAACATCTTGGAAGGTAGGTTCTTTTTGTTAATGGAGTTGAGTTGAGTTGATCGAGTTTGAGTCCGAGGAAATCACCATTACGTACAAATGTATGTCGACGGCAGTTCCAGCTCCTCGGGCGTCTTCGAACTGAACTCCTATGGTTAAGTCCAATGTGGTTCAGACATTTGCTGTTTTGGATGAATGGATTTGTGATGTATCAGGTCTAACTTGTAGTCGGTAGTTGCATTGTGGCAACCTGCAAAGGTTCCCTTTTATGTAAAATGCATGTATGGGCCACTGGGTCCTCGTCGTGATCTGTTGTTAATTTCAGACGTGGCTTTTGTAATATACATCGAATGTGTGAATTGTTGTATTTGTATATTGTTGTATATTTGTGTATCATGTATTGCTAATTGGGACATGAACTTGAATGTGCAGGGAGCATTTGTGTATTTAATTGTATTGGTAGGTAGGTGTGTATTTGTACTGCTGTTTCAGACATGCACTTCAATTTGTGAACTGGCATGTGTATGTTTGTACCTGAATTTGTATTGGTGAACTGGCATGTGTATGTTTGTACCTGAATTTGTGAACTGGCATGTGTAATTTCTTTGGCAAGATGAAGTCCCAACTACCTACGAAAAGTATTTTTGTGTCTCCTAGTTAATCCACAAATTAGCATTTCTTGAAATATATTGCTTTATCTTCTAGTTAAGATCCGTTTGATGTAAGATCTGTTTGATGTTACATTGATATGATTCCTTGAATGTGAGAAATGGCATGTGCATGTTTGTCAAAACATATATATTTGTTCAGTCACGCATATTCTAACGGAAATGCACATATTTACCGATAGAAAAATACATATATTTGTTCAGTCATGCATATTCTAACGGTAAATACACATATTTACCGATAGGAAACACATATATTTGTTTAGTCATGCATATTCTAACGGTAAATGTACATATTTACCGATAGAAAAATACATATATTTGTTCAGTCATGCATATTCTAACGGTAAATACACATATTTACCGATAGGAAGCACATATATTTGTTTAGTCATGTATATTCTAACGGTAAATGCACATATTTACCGATAGAAAAATACATATATTTGCTTAGTAATGTATATTCTCTAACGGTATGTGTGTGTTTTTACCGATAGAATATGTGAGCGGCAAATTACTTAAGTTAGTCTGACGGTTATTTCATGTATTTACCGTTAGAAAAATGTCCATTATAAGGAAAACCCCAGTCGACCATTGCGGAGCTGCTCTTTAATTTGTTCTGTTGCACTCTGTGTCCCTCTGTTTGTGACGAAAGTTCCAGCTACACTGCTAGGGTGATCAGCGCAGGCTGGAGGGAAGTTGATTGCGCCCCTCTCTTTAAGGTATGCTTAATCGTCCACACCTATCTCTCTCTCCCTCTAGATCTCCCTTCCTCTCTACTTGCAAGCTAGCTGTATTGTGTAGTTCCAAGTTTGTAGCTCTAAGCTTGGGAGCTTGGTAGCTGGAAATTAATGCGTCATGTTTTAGGAGCTAACTGCTTGTATTGTGTAGTTAGCTAGGTTAATTAGTGTTAATTTCGTCAGGCTAGGGTTCAACACATGTATCTGTTGTAAGAGGCTGTACATGTACATATACATAACTTAATCGGGCAGGTTTCATGCATGGCTTACTCGTTAAATTTTGTTAATTGTAGATGGACAGGAAATATTGGATGTATGGAATAAAACGTACTACTCTTGAATATTTGGATGGTGTGAATGAGTTTATTAAATTTGCTGAGCAACAAAAGGAGAGGAAGGGAGAGAAAAATATGCTCTGTCCTTATACAGATTGTATGAACTTGAAGAGGTTTAGCAACTCTGATCAAATTAAGAGTCATTTGATTCGTCGTGGTTTTAACGCGCGATACACCCGTTGGATATGGCATGGTGAAGATCTTGAGGAAACAAGCACCACTACTACCAATCAGCACGACTCGGATGTGGATTGCAATAATATCGATGATCATCCCAATTTTGGTAATGTTCATTCCGATGTGCACGTAGATGATGATGATGACAATCTAGATGAGATGTTACGTGATGTAGAGGAAGATTACAACGAAAATGACTTCTGTGAATTTGAGAAACTGATTGCTGACTCTGAGAAGCCTCTGTTCCCTGGATGTGCAACATTTACAAAACTGTCTTCTGTGCTGAGATTATATAACTTGAAGGCAGGAAACGGTTGGAGTGATAAGAGTTTCACGGCACTATTAGATCTTCTAGCGGACATGCTTCCAGAGGGAAATGAGTTGCCAAGATCTACTTACCAAGCCAAAAAACTGTTGTGTCCGTTGGGAATGGAAATCGAAAGAATACACGCATGCCCAAATGATTGTGTGTTGTACCGTAACGAGTACTCCAGTTTGCATGTTTGTCCAAGATGCGGCGCATCGAGGTATACGCGTAGGGACCGGATTGACAGTGAACGTCACGAGGTAAGGAAAGGGCCCCCGGCAAAAACTGTGTGGTACTTGCCTGTGATACCTAGATTGAAGCGGCTGTTTGCAAATCCGAAAGTCGCGAAGCACTTGCGTTGGCATGCTGAAGCCCGGAAACAAGACGGAAAACTGAGACACCCAGCTGATTCTATTCAATGGAGAAACATCAACAGAACATTTGCTGAGTTCGGCGGCGAACTTAGGAATGTAAGGTTCGGGCTGAGTACAGATGGTATGAACCCACATGGTAATATGAGCAGCCGGCACAGCACTTGGCCGGTTCTTTTATGCATCTACAATCTTCCTCCTTGGTTATGCATGAAGCGCAAGTACATCATGATGGCGTTACTAATCTCAGGACCCAGACAACCCGGAAATGATATTGACGTGTTTCTAGCACCTTTAATCGAGGACTTACAGAAATTGTGGAGCGAGGGTGTGCAGGTGTGGGATGCATACAAGAAAGAGAATTTCATCTTGCGGGCCCTGATATTTTGCACCATAAATGATTTTCCTGCCTACGGCAATTTGTCGGGGTATAGTACGAAAGGAGCCAAGGCTTGCCCTATTTGCCTAGATGAAACTGAGAGCATCTGGCTGCGAAACTGCCGGAAAACAGTGTACATGGGTCACCGCAGGTTTCTTCCGGTGCATCACACGTACCGTAAGAAGAGGAAATCATTTAACGGGAAGCCTGAGAAGGGATCAGCTCCAGTGTTTCTGACCGGTAAGGAGATTTACTCACGCGTGAACGACATCAAAGTTGAGTTCGGTAAGCATTCTAAACCTCGAGAAAAAAATGTTTGGAAGAAGAGATCGATTCTCTGGGATCTACCGTACTGGGAGCACTTACAAGTTCGACATTGCATTGACGTCATGCATGTAGAGAAAAATGTCTGTGACAGTTTGATTGGTTTGTTGTTGAACATTCCGGGAAAGACAAAGGATGGTGTGAAAGCTCGTCGTGACATGGTGGAAATGGGGATAAGGACTGAGCTTGCACCTTTAGAGAATGGAAAGCGTACATACCTCCCCCCGGCCTGCTACACATTGTCCAAGAGCGAAAAAACAGAACTCTGTCGGTGCCTGCACGGTGTTAAAGTTCCATGTGGGTACTCCGCGAACTTGAAAAAACTTGTGTCTATGAAGGACCTAAGACTGGTTGGCATGAAGTCCCACGACTGTCATGTCTTGATGTCACAGATGCTTCCCATTGCTATCAGAGGCATTCTCCCAGTTAAAGTCAGAGAGACAATCACAAACCTATGTTATTTCTTCAACGCAATATCTTCCAAGGTAAGTACGTGCACTCGTACTATAAGTTCACTACCTCCATTTGTGGAGCTTAATGAGAAGATTTTTCTGATATGAATATTTGGCGCAACTGTGTCCTCGTAGGTAATTGATCCCGATGGACTGGACGCTTTGCAACGCGACGTGGTTACAACTCTTTGTCAGCTCGAGATGTATTTCCCTCCATCCTTTTTTGATGTTATGGTCCATCTGATTGTTCACCTTATCAGAGAAATTAAGTTTTGTGGACCTGTGTGCCTGCGCTACATGTATCCATTTGAGAGATTTATGGGTGTATTGAAGGGATACGTAAGGACTCGTCGTCGACCCGAGGGGAGTATCATGGAAGGTTATGCCGCCGAGGAGGTGATTGAATTTTGCACAGATTATATGGCCGGGGTTGACCCAATTGGTGTTCCTAGGTCCCGACACGAGGGTAGGCTTGAGGGAATTGGAACGATTGGATTCAAAGCTATCGTCCCCGCTCGTGATGTGTACGCAAAATCACATTTTTGGGTCTTACAACACATGACGGAGGTCGAGCCATACATACACGAGCACAAGGTAATGTTACGGTCACAGAATCCTTCGAAGTCAGACGTTTGGGTAAGCAGAGAACATAACAGGAAATTTGCTGAGTGGATCCAAGAAAGAGTCACGCGAGCTGCCGAGGGCTCCGTAAGTGAAACTGTGACATGGTTGGCTAGAGGCCCAAGATTCACTGTAGGGACTTGGCAGGGGTACGACATCAATGGGTATTCATTTTACACAAGAGCTCAAGACGCCAAGAGTAGCACGCAATGTAGCGGAGTGACACTGTTTGCTATTTCCGAGGATGCCAGGTCAGTAAGGGCGCTGAACTCATATTACGGTGTTATTGACGAAATATGGGAGCTCGATTACGGATTACTTAAGATTCCCCTGTTTCGATGCCAATGGGTCGAAATCCCTCGAGGTGTTCAAGTTGACAGTTACGGGTTTACTCTCGTCAATCTTGGTAGAGTCGGACACCAAGACGATCCATTCATACTTGCAAAGCAAGCCACACAGGTATTCTACATCGTTGACCCGGCCAATCCAAACTTGCATGTTGTCCTCCACAGCAAGAGACGTATTGTTGGGGTCGAAGATGTTGTCGACGAAGAGGAGTATAACCAATTCGATGAAATACCTCCATTTTTAGAGGACATTCAATCTATCCGTACTGAAGATATCGACGAAACAACGTATCTGCGAGATGACCACGAAGAAGGATTATGGGTTGAGAACCATTGATGATTAATTTCTATTTCAGGGATAAATGCCAAGCAAACAGCCCACAAGTTCTGCAGCAAGGTGAGGAACTTATCATTAATACATCAGGCAGTACATTTTTCTTTAGAATTTAATGATAAGCTAGTTCACAGCATTAATACATCTCAATTTTACTCCACAGCATGAGTTCTAACATGTACAGTACCTTTATCCTGTAAATATTTAATTCTTCCCTTCAAATAGCACTTGCAAAAATCTCATCGCAGCCTCTTCAAAAATCCCTTTTTTCTGACGGTATTTTGTTATTTATACCGATAGAGAAAGACATCTTCTCTCAGGCACTTCAAAACGTTTTCTATCGGTATTGTTCTATTTTACCGTTAGAATAAATTCATTTGTCTCACGGTATTTGTTGTCTGACGGTTTTTTCCTGTTTTTACCGATAGAAGAATACTCTGCCGCTTCGAATTCTCAACCGTGTCGCCATGCGTCGCCTTGGAAACTCTATAAGTACCTCGCCATGCGTCGCGGTATTTTGTTGTTTTTCTAATTCTCGAACGGTTGGACTCCTCATCTTCTCTTTCACAATGGCAACCTCCATGGGATCGTCATCCACGGCCTCCCCGGTAAGAACTCTAAATCTCCTCGGTTTACCCCTGTATTGTTAATCCATGTTCAGTTCATTCTTGACCTGTTGATTTGCACAGGGAATGGTAGCCGTGGAAGACACTGCCAAAGTGAAGGCTGACCTGAGGGCCCTCCAGGAGGAGCACAAGCTCCTTACAGACAAGCACACTCAGCTACGGCTTGACCTTGACGATCTCTTCCAGCGCATTAAGCGCATGAAGACGGATGGTGACAATGCTAGGGCGAGGACGAGGCGTCTTCGCGAGGAGAAGAAAGCCGCGGATATGACCATCGCTGGCTGCGGTTTGACTATGAAGGATACCATAGCGAAGCTGACGGAGGTCGCAGGCCTTCTTGACGCGGTAGTAGTTGATCCTAGGGACAACTTGTCGCTAGAGGAGTCCTGCGTCCTGGCTGCAAGTCTAACTGACTCTATTCTACATGCAGCCAGGGCTAAGACCACCCCTTGACCTAGCATTTTGGGTTTTATTTTTTATGTAAGTGATAAAACAACAATGAATGAACAATTTCTTTTTATGTCAATTTTCCAATTTTCCGGCTATCTTCCCTCTTTCTTTAACATTCTGCAGCTTTCAACCACGGTCTGTTTGATGTTAAATTGTGTACCTTTTCATAACTCTGACGGTATTTTGTTGTTTTTACCGATAGAAAAAGGGCACACAAATCTCAAGCACTTAATCAAAAAAATTTTCTGGGGAAAATTGGGCTAACGGGATTTTTTTGTTTATACCGATAGAAAAGGGCACCTTTTCATTACTCTCACGGTATTTTGTTGTTTTTACCGATAGAAAAATGGCACCCAATCTCAAGCACTTTAAAAAAATTTTCTGTGGAAAATTGGTCTCACGGGATTTTATTGTTTATACCGATAGAAAAATGCAATCACTAATTCGAATATTTTTCCGGGAAATTTACTTTTTCTATCGCTATTATTTTGTTGTTTCGATAGAAAATTACATAAGTCTATCGGTATCATTTTGTTATACCGATAGAAAAGTTCCTCCGCTACTTTATTTCTCGTACACGGCCCTTTAGTTTCCCTCCACTCGAACAGTTCCACCTTAGAGCACTGCGTCTCTTCGAGAGCGAAGAAAACCCCAACCTCCGCCGTGAGCACTCACTTCCTCTCTCCCACACGACGATCGCCGGCTGGACACTGGTTCGTCACTGCCACCGGTTCTTATTTTCGTCCTTCGCCCGCCGCTGCTGCGTTCTACACCGCCTCTGCATCACCAGAACTGATCGCCGCCGTAAATACCCTAATTCGTCGTTCTATTTCCAGCATCTTCTTTATGTGATCCTAGTGTTTTGCACGTACTAATTCTTGGAGTTTTGCAATTACACTAGGGTTCCCTATTGTGTTGGCTTATGTACATTCCGCAGGCAATGTTGATTTTAATTAGGGTTTACATAATATGTTCCAGTGCTGTAATGAACCTGTTTTGAGATTTTAACTTCTCTATACTGCTGTATGTGTGATCAATTGTATCCAACTGCCATGTAATGCAGATTATATGTTGGAGGTGTTCTTACACATATTCTATCGGCAGCTCATGTGTTTACCGATAGAAAATTTTCTGCACAAGTAGTAAAACTTAATTTGGATCTGGAAGGACATGAGCCATGCAATGTACTAGTTTGGTTGGGAATTTTTACTCACTTCGTATGAATATATGGCAATGTGGATGGGTCTTCGATGTATATGTTTCAAATGCCTATATACATGACTTTTCCCAACCTAATAGCTGTGAAGTCCTGATGACTCACATACAGGCTAGGCTAAAGATTATGCACAGTAGCACTTAGATGCTTGTGTGCATATTTACGTGTGAAATAATAATGCTGGCCCATGAATATTAATTAGTGTAGCAAATCATCGAGAATGTTATGTGATGACAGTGAATGGTGGCTTGTCAACAAAATTTCATATGTAGAGAACATTGTTATGTTCTATCGGTATCTCACGTGTTTGCCGATAGAAAAATTGTCTTGTGTGGAGGTAATTGTTATGGTCTATCGGCAGCTCATGTGTTTACCGATAGAAAATATTTCTGAAGAGTTCAGTAAGTAATTTATGCATGTCTTTCTTTTTGTATTATTTTCCCTTTTGCCGCCCTAGTTAGTCTCCAGTCCTGGGCTGAGTTATGGAACTCCAAGGCGAATTAATTGCCATATATATGGTTTGTTGAAGGTTTTGTAGGGGAAGACATGTCGTCGTCTTCATCGGATGGTACTAGTGGTTCGACTAGGGCCAACCCCATCGTAACTACTGAAGATGGGGCTGTTACATCCCAGCGCAAGAGGGTGGGGCGAGGCGCGACGACGTTGGGGCGTTTGGCCAAACGCACTGATCTTTCTTGTGAGTTCAACCAATTTGGGAGGCCGATTGGAAAGAATGCTGGGAGGTACGCGGCCTACGTTGGGCTGTTGGCGAAAGAAAGGGTGAAGATCACCGTCCAGAGCTGGAAGGACGTGACGGCGGACGAGAGGGATAGGTTGTGGGCGGAAGTGAAGGTTAAATGAACTGAAATCGCTGAACTCTTTCGTAATCACGTTCTCTTGGCTTATACTAAAGTTTAACTAACTCGTGATTAATTGTATGCATTTTTCGGAAACAGGCTAAGTGGAACATCCCCGACGATACACCTAGGACTGCCTGCTTGAAGGACATGAACGGAACATGGAAAACCTTTAAGAGCTGGCTCGTCAGTAACTTCCTAGCTGCGGGGAAATCTCCTTGTGAGAAGTACCCCTTCATATCGGAGGAGGTATGGGAGGAATTCACCAAGCAGAAGGGGACTGAGGAGTTCAAGGCCCTTAGCGAGAAGAATAGGGCGATCCAGAAGAGGAACGACCACCCGCATCGGCTCGGATCCCGGGGCTATGCGGGGAAGGAGGAACAGTGGAAGAAGGAAGACGAACAAAATCCTGTCATGGACACCCCTGAGTTGCCGCTCTCCGAGATCAGGGATGAGAGGTGCAAGCGATGGTGGAGGGGGAGGGGGTCCGTGTCGTCCACGGGGTCTGTGCAGTTCGCAACCCCTGGGGACGCCGACGTTGTGAGGCGAATGGTAAGTTGGCTAACCTCGTAAACTGTGTGTGCACAAGTGTATATAAGGCAATTTGTCTCACAAGGTACCTTCAAATGTAACTGATCTCTTTTGAGAAGGACGCAGCGGAGGGATTGTTTACCCCGCAGAGGGAGAACGACATCCTCACCCGAGCTCTAGGAAATAAGGAGCATCCCGGGCGGACACGGGCCGTGGGAGCCATTGTGTCGTGGAAGGCCGGTTTCGTAGATCCGGCTCCACCGAGGAAGAAGGCCCGCACCTGGAAGGAAAAGGAAGCTGACCTCTCCGATAAGATACGGGCTGAGGTACGGGAGGAGATACGGGCGGAGATGCGGGCTGAGATACGGGCTGAGGTACAGTCTGAGGTGCAGACCGAGGTCGCACAAATGAGGGAAGAGTTTGCACGGTTGAGAGAAACATTGCTGGCCAAGAGTTTAGATGCGGATCCCCAGGACGACGGTACCCCGCGGGGTCGGATAAGCAGTTGCGCTTCGAAGGTACTCGCGGATCCAGTGGATCTACTTGAGGTACTGCAAGCCTTCATCTGTGCACTTAAGTTGATGCCACTCCCATTCTGTTAGAGTTGTTTCGCTAACCTATTTTAATTGTTACAAATTTGCAGGGGCCGGAGGGCTGCATCCTACAGAATCACGTAGGCGCCGGGCAGGAAGTGGTTGGACACGGCTTCGTATATCCGTCTGGGCCGGATGTCCGGGTCCACTGTGTACCTCTGCGGTTGGGTTTCGCAAAGGTACAGGTGGACATGGCCATGCCGGGCTACAACGATTCTCCGTTGCCAGTCCCAACAGAGGAACTGCAGACACTTGCCGAGGCAGTGGGCTCCTACGTACAGTGGCCCAAGAAGTGTCTTGTAATACAACCGGTAAATCCTACACATTTTAGATTACATCCTACTCAGTACACTCAACTTGCATAATCTAACATACGTGCTCATTAATTGAAGTGGCCTGCCGCGGGGCTACCAGGGGACTGCGCCCCCAGCTCGGGGCATGAGGGCCGATCTCGTGCGAACCTGGACACATCAAAGACGGCCTCGACCCCACCCAGCGCATCCACGCCTCCACCTCGGAAGAAAGCCGCCATCACCTCGCCCTTGCCTTCGAAGGTACGCGCTCAGTCCCCGGCAAAAGGCAAGGGCGGCAAAGGCAAGGGCAAAGGGCGACAGGGACTGCCGCGGACGTTCACGAACGCGCTCCCACTCCTGTCGGAGGCATCTTTGCGGAAATTGGATCGATCAACCAGAGACCTCCACGACTGGTACCTACATCGAGCTCGGCGCAGCCTGAACTTCTTAGTTCCCTACAGGCCTGGGCAGTTCCACCGTGAGCCCGGGACTATATCCGTGGCACACGAGGATCTGTTCGACCTCTACAACTGGCGGGAGCTCGATATGTCCATCATACGGACTGGAGTCCTGTGAGTTTGCTGATGCTATGTATTGCTGTTTTCTAACTCTGTTTGCTAACTCTGCATTAATGTTGCAGTTCATTTGAATACTGAGTAACTTTCTGTGAAATTAATATTAATCTCGTCCTTCGCATGCAGGTGCATGTACAGGCTAGCATCGGAGGCTGCGTGTGACAAGGTGGGTTTCCTCGACCCAGAGAAAATAAGCCTCACGATGCTAGAGCAGGACGCCGCGCACGCTGAGCAGTACATATCCAGCGCGCTGATGGCGCAGCAGGACAGGGACTTCATTCTGGTGCCGTACCACCAAAGGTTAGTGCATTTCGTACTAATTTAACTCAATCTTGTATGTTACACCTGAGATGTACTTTGAGCTAGCGGTCCTCTTTTACGTACAATGCAGGGGCCACTGGATCCTCATCGTGATCTGTCCGCCGAGGAACGAGGTGTACTACCTCGATTCGATGCGTGACAGATTATCGATGGAATATGTGCTCAAGGGGAATATGGGGGCGTAAGTAACTTATATGTTTGATTTAAATTTTGACCTCACTAGCTAATGATAATACATTAACCGGCAATACTAACTGAAATGCAGGGCTTTTGATAAATATGTGTCCGCTGGAGGGAGGCATGCCGCACCGCAGGGCTCCCTACTAGCTTGGAAAGAATATGAGGTACTCACGAGACTTTTTGTTTATGCTTAATTAGTTTATGGAAACAATATATAGCTAACATGTATTCGCATATGCAATTATCTCAGTGCCATCAGCAGCCGCAATCGTGGGAATGCGGGTTTTATGTGCTGCGCTACATGTACGACCTAGTGCAGACAAACTTTTCCCGATTCCCCCAGGTAAGCATCGATAGCTAACTCAAATTTCAAAAATGGGTGTCACGTTCTAAATTAGGATCGAAGTTAGTTACTCAGTATGCACACATGCTTGCAGATCGCCATGTCGAAAGACCAATATGAAAATGCAAAGATTATATATCTTCGACAAATCTGGGCACAATATGTCATGGAGGAAGTAGCACCCAACCATCCAGCATGACAATTTTCTCCTTTTGGTGTACTCTGCATAGACTGTTCATATACATGTGAATAAATATATATATGTGAATAAATGTCCACATTGGATTGCAATCTGTATTTGTCCATACATATGTGAATAAATGTGAATAACTGCCTAATGTGTGAATTTGTTCTGTGAATTTACCTTGCATCTGTACTGTATTGTGTATCCAATCTATACTGTATTGCATCTGTACTGTATATGTGAATGTACTGTATTGTGATGCAAATAAAGTACTGTATATGTGATTGCTCTATCGGTAAATTCATCAACAACCGAGAGACTACTGTCCTTTTTTCTATCGGTACAATCAAAATTAACCGTTAGAAGAGTTTGACCTTTCCTGCCGGTGAACTCATACTTTACCGATAGAGTACTAAGCTTTTTTCTGTCGGTAATCTTGTAGTTAACCGTTAGAATAGTGGTACTTTTCAATCGCTATTGACGAGTTTTCTATCGGTAAACTTGTAATATGCCGATAGAATAGTGTGAGTTTTCCTGTCGGTAAACTTATAATTAGCCGTTAGAATAGTGGTACTTTTCAATCCGCTAGCGACGAGTTTTCTATCGGTATACTCCTAATATGCCGATAGAGTACTAAGCTTTTTTCTGTCGGTAATCTTGTAGTTAACCGTTAGAATAGTGGTACTTTTCAATCCGCTAGCGACGAGTTTTCTATCGGTACACTCCTAATATGCCGATAGAGTACTAAGCTTTTTTCTGTCGGTAATCTTGTAGTTAACCGTTAGAATAGTGGTACTTTTCGAACTGCTGGCCGTAAGAATACGACGGGTTTTCTATCGGTAGATTCATAATATGCCGATAGAATAGTGAACTTCTTCTGTCGGTTATTTACCGATAGAAAATGTCCAGTCTTGTTCTATCGTGTCTATCTCTATCGGTACAAAAACCGATAGTAGAAGGGTTTTTTTTACCGATAGAAGACTGCATTTCTGTACTAGTGACCATCAGTGCAAAGCTCACACTCATAAGAAGAGATCAGCAAATTTCTGCTTCCTAATCTTTCTCTAGAATTAAGGCATTCCCAAAGGAGAATCCAAACAAAAATCTTAATTTTGAGCATACACTTTGTCTTCCAACAAAGACTAAAAATGGGGTGAGAGAGAGCAGTACCCATTAACCTCTTATAAACCTTATTGGTTTTGTATATATGTGAATTGCTTCCAAAGGTAGTCCAACAATCATTCAAAAAAATAAGACCACTAGTATCTTGATGAAGCAACAATAGACTCTGAAATTGTCTATAAGCCAAGTCCGAAAGAGGCAAATGAAAAATAGTTTCCAAGCTAATCAAACTCCAAAATTGATGAGTGGTCAAATTTTGTGAAGAAAACGAAAACAATTCAGCCCATTTTGGGCTAAAATTTTAGAAGTCCAGAGATCATTCCACAGGTCACAAGTATCCCCTAACCCAATCTTGCATGACGAAATGCCTTTGAAATAGGTTAAAAGATGCAAAATGTCCCTCCACCAAAAGGAACCAACCAAATGAGACTCCGATGGTAGACAGTTCAAATAATGACGAGACCAAACTAACTGAACCCAAGGAGATGAATTCTTGTTAAAGAACTTAAACAAGAATTTCAACAGGAGAGCCAAGTTTTGGATTCTTAGATTGATAAAGCCAAGTCCAGCATTTGATTTAGGTCTACAAACTTTATCCCAAGCAATCTGACAATGACCACCAACACAATTCGATTTTCCCCTCCAAAAGAAAGCTCTTCTAATTTTATCCATTCTGTCGAGAACAGCTTGGGGAATTTTAAGCGTGGACATAATAAACATAGGGAGAGAAGAAAGCACCGAATTGATTAAGGTCAATCTTCCTCCCAAAGAAAGAAAAGAGAATTGCCAACTAGAAAGTCTTCTTTCAAATCTTTCAATCATCAAATTGTAACATTCTACCTTTGGCTTGGAGACACCAAAAGGTAGACCCAAATAAGTAAAGGGAAAAGAGCCCGCATGACATCCAAGAATCCCAGCAAGATTCGTAACAAGATCATCAGAACAATTGATAGGAGCCATGAAGGATTTATGGAAGTTAGCTCTTAAACCAGTGGAGGTAGTGAAAGAATGGAGAAGAGCTTTAAGAAGAAAAACTTCCTTCTCATCTGCTTTCATAATGATAAGAGTATCATTAGCATATTGAACAATAGGAAAAATCTTCATTTCCCTCATATAAAGCAGGAAGATTACCCTTATCCTTGGCAGAGTTTAAGATTGATTGCAGCAGATCAGCTACAAGCACAAAAAGCAAAGGCGACAAAGGATCACCTTGCCTAACTCCGCTCTTACACCAAATTTGATTACCAAGAATCCCATTTACAAGAATATTAGAGGATCCAGATTCCAAGATCAGCTTAATCCAACTCTGCCATTTAACACCAAATCCTTTAGCCTTAAGAACCTCAATAATGGTAGTATGTTCTATCATATCAAAGGCTTTCTCAAAATCCAATTTCAAAAGGATAGTTTTATTATGACCTTTCTTGCAAAAATTAATGTACTCATATGCCCAGGCAACACAGTCTTGAATAGTTCTAGATTTAATAAGGCCATACTGATTGCGATGAATAATGGAGGTAATCACTTGCTGCAAGCGGTTAGCAAGAAGCTTGGTGATGATCTTCAAAGAGCTGTTGAGTAAAGAAATTGGATGATAATCGGAAACCTTATTAGCACCATCTTTCTTAGGGATCAAAGTGATAAGGGAAGAATTAATTCTAAAAAGCTCTGCTTGCCCCTAAAAAAACTGAAGAAAGAGATCATAAAAATCCTGTTTAATGATCATCCAGCAAGCCCGAAAGAATGCTCCATTAAATCCATCCAGACCAAAACTCTTGTCCCAACGCATATTAGAGATAATAGAATCAATCTCAAGAGCCAAAAAATTTGCCTCCAAAACAGCAAGCTCAGATAGAGAAGGAGGACAAAGCTCAGAGAGATTGAATAACATGCCTTGGAAGTCCAAAGATCCAATTCTATCCTTCAAGGAAAGCCAGAGATGTTGTGCAATCGCCAAATGGTCGAAAAGCTCAGTGTCCAAATCGTTTTTAATAGAAACAATATGATTGACTCTGAAATTATTAGAATCCACTGAGTGAAAGAATCTGGTATTTTCATCCCTCAATTTAGCCCAACATAACCTTCCTCTTTGTCTCCAATACTCATGTCTATTCCTTAAGAGATCTTTCAAATGGGACTTTAAAATATTTCTGAAATTGAATTCCATCCAGTAAAGGTCCCTTTGTTCTTCCAAGCCATCCAGTAAATTTAGAGTAAAATAACAGTTTTGCTCATAGATTTGAGAAATCTTGAATTGCTTACTCCATCCTTTCAAAGTTCTTCTCAAAGTCTTGAATTTAGAATTGATTCTCTTGGTAACATTATTAGTATCATAACTGATTGCATTCCAAGTTCGAGCGACAACATCCAGAAAACCATGACAATGTGTCCAAAAGTTTTCAAATCTAAAAATCTTGGCATGAGGGAAGAGAGAAGAAATATGAACGACACAAGGGTAATGATCCGACAATGGTCTACTAGAAGTAGTGACAAAAGTGTTAGGGAAGGCCCTCAACCATCCCCCATTCACAAAAAAACCAGTTGAGTTTAAGTAGAGTAGGATGAACTTGCATATTCGACCAAGTAAACTGTTTTCCTTTAATGGTCAACTCCTCCAAATTAAGATGATTAATAGACTCATTAAAAAGGTCAACTTCTCCAGAATTAAAAAATCCCTTGTTCTTATTAGAAGGAAACCTAGAGAGATTAAAATCCCCTATAATTATCCAAAGAGAATTGGGAGGAACCGAGATGTTTCTAAACCAAAGAAGGAACTCCAACTTCCTCTGGGGACAACAAGGACCATAAACATTTGAAATCATCCAAAGCTCACCATAGAGTTTATGTTTCAGAGTAACCGAAAGGCAAAAATCATTATGCACCACATCTTCTTTACTGAATAAAAAACTATTCCAAACTATTAAAATCCCTCCAGAGTTACCATTTGAAGGAATAAATTCAAATTCATTCCAAAATCTAGGGCAAAAGGACTTAATCAGAGAAATGT
Source organism: Pharus latifolius (assembly GCA_019359835.1). Lineage (NCBI taxonomy): Eukaryota > Viridiplantae > Streptophyta > Magnoliopsida > Poales > Poaceae > Pharus > Pharus latifolius. The sequence goes on from CM033329.1 coordinate 39,848,525, forward strand.
CCACAGATTGCACTTTGATTTCTTGCAAACAGATAATAGAACAATTTTCATCCATAATTTTGCTGCAAATAGCAATCCTTTTATCCAGAGAGTTTAGCCCTCTAATATTCCAGTTAAGAATATTAAACTTTCTAGAATTATGCATAGGTCAAGAAGAGAGTCAAGTAACAAAACATTGTAACAAACCAAGTTACAATGGAACAAAACAAAAATATCAGCCATCCCAAAGTCAGAACACAACTTAAGTCTTTCCACAAAATAAAATGATTCAACAAAAAAGATCTTGCAGTAGGAGCTAATCATCGATTTCCATGATCCTTGGCATTTGTAATTTTTCCTTAGAGATTAACTCTGACGGAATTCTACGGAAGGAACCAAAAGCCTGCAACATCTCCAGTGAAAGATCTGGGACAGGAAGCCGAGAGGCACTCGGTTGATCTGAAACAAAAGGCAGAGAGGCACCCGGTTTGAAACCTCTAAATTTAGCCGCCAATCTAGGACTACGACGTAGCCCTGAGGCTTCCAGTGGTACTTTCATCTTCCTTTTCTTGGAATGAAAGGCTGATTCTCAAACCACAGGGAGAGACCAGAAGAAGAAGATTTCCTTGGGGCAGAGGAGTTAAACAAACTCCAAGAACATTGAAGGCACAGTAGCAGATTAAGCTTTCTAGTAAAATTCCCCAAAGGCAAATCGAACAAGAGTAAGCGGAGGGATTCATCTTCAAAATCAATCACAATGCTAGGTGAAGATCTAGAGGAATTTGAAGCATGATCATTTGCTCTCCAAGCATCCCAGACTTCTGGTTGTTGAGGGACCAGGGCATCCCAAATAGGATCCCCAAAGTCCCTAAAAAGAATGGTTCTTGGAGAATGTGTGTGGACTATCGTGCTATTAATAATATCACCATTAGGTATCGCCATCCTATTCCTAGACTTGATGATATGTTAGACGAACTTAATGGTGCTATTACATTCTCTAAGATTGATTTAAGAAGTGGATATCACCAAATAAGAGTAAAATTGGGATATGAATGGAAGACTGCATTTAAGACTAAATTTGGTTTGTATGAATGGTTAGTCATGCCATTTGGATTAATTAACACTCCAAGTACTTTTATGCGTTTAATGAACCATGTTCTAAGAGCCTTTATTGGAATATTTGTTGTAGTATACTTTGATGATATTATGATATATAGCAAATCTTTGGAAGAACATGCTGATCATATACAACAAGTGCTAGAAGTACTTAGAAAAGAAAAGTTGTATGCTAATCTTGAGAAATGCACTTTTGTACAAATAAGGTGGTATTCTTGGGCTATGTAGTATCTGGTGAAGGAATTGAAGTCGATCAATCTAAAATTGAAGCAATTAAAAATTGGCCAACGCCTGTAAATGTTAGTCAAGCTAGAAGTTTTCATGGGCTTGCAGGTTTTTATGGTCACTTTGTCAAAGATTTTAATACAATTGCTGCCCCACTTAATGAGCTAACCAAGAAAGGAATTGTGTTTAAATGGGGTGAATCACAAGAAAATGCCTTTAATGAATTAAAGAAGTGTTTAACCAAAGCTCCAATACTTGCTTTACCTAACTTCACTAAAACTTTTGAAATTGAATGTGATGTCAATGGACTAGGTATAGGAGTACTTATGCAAGAAGGAAAACCCATAGCGTACTTCAGTGAAAAATTAGGAGGAGCTCAATTGAATTATCCTATATATGACAAAGAATTATATGCTCTTATGCGTATACTTGAAACATGGCAACATTACCTATGGCCCAAAGAGTTTATTATCCATTCTGACCATTAAGCCTTAAAATATTTAAAGGGCCAATCAAAGTTAAACCGAAGACATGCCAAATGGATAGAATTCATAGAAACTTTTCCTTATATCATTAAGTATAAGAAAGGAAAGGAAAATATAGTTGCTGATGCTTTATCTCGCAAACATACTTTGTTGAATAAAATGGAAGTTAAAGTTCCAGGGTTAGAAAGTTTCAAAGAATTATACTCTTGTGATCCTGACTTTTATGAACCTTACTCTAAATGTCAAAATGGAAAGGATGGGACAAGTTTCATATACATGATGGGTTTTTATTTCGTGCTAACAAACTTTGTGTTCCCAAGTCGTCCGTGCCCTTGTTATTATTACAAGAATCACATACAGGAGGCTTAATGGGACATTTTGGTAGAGAAAAGACATATATGATGCTTTCTGATCACTTTTATTGGCCAAGAATGAGGAAGGATGTTGAGCGGTTCGTACAACGATGCGTCACCTGCCACAAAGCTAAGTCCAAACTAAACTCTCATAGATTATATACTCCTCTTCTTGTTCCTAATGCACCTTGGGAAGATATTAGCATGAATTTTGTTCTAGGATTACCAAGAACTAAGAGGGGGAGGGATTCTATACTTGTGGTAGTTGATAGATTTTCAAAAATGGCACATTTAATTCCATGTCATAAGAGCGATGATGCGTCACATGTAGCTGATTTGCTTTTCAGGGAAATGATTCGGTTGCATGGAATGCCATTAACTATCGTCTCCGACCGAGATGTGAAGTTCATGGTTATTTCTGGAAGACATTGTGGGCCAAGCTAGGGACTAAGTTGTTATTTTCCATAACTTGTCACCCCCAAACTGATGGCCAAACAGAAGTGGTGAACCGCACTCTTTCAATGCTCCTCCACACTATGATCAAGAATAATCTAAAAGAATGGGAAGATTTTTTACCACATATTGAGTTTGCATATAACAAGGCAATATATTCTATGACTCAATTGTGTCCATTTGAAGTAGTATATGGCTTTAAACCCCTTACACCACTTGACATGCGTCCACTTCCCATCCAAGATAGAACCAATATGGAAGGTACAAAGCGTGCTGTCTATGTGAAGAAAATCCATGCCAAAACTAAAGAAGAAATTGGGAAGAAGGCATGCTACTATGTAGAGAAAGCCAACAAACATAAGAAGAAGATGTTGTTTCAGCTCAGTAACTTAGTATGGGTGCATCTTCACAAAGAACGCTTTCCCGAAAAGCATAAGTCCAAGTTGATGCCTAGAGGAGTTGGTCCATTCCAAGTATTAAAGAAGATCAACGACAATGCTTACAAGATAGAGCTTCCAGGAGACCACTACACTGTAAGTAATACTTTCAATGTTTCCGACTTATCTCCTTTCTTTAGTCCAGAAGAAACAGAGTCGAGGACGACTTTTTTCCAAGAGGGGGAGGATGATGAGGACATTTATAGCACACGTACATCGCATACTTCCTCACATACATTTCCAGCACCAACAGAACCAATTACAACAGCTCGAGCCAAACAAATACAACAACAGGTGAACCTTTTTCTTAAGGAGCAACGTTTTAATACAGATGAGAATGGATTACTACCTAATACCTCTACTCTAATTGTGGTCAGGTACCATGAAGAAGGAGCCAAGTAACTACAAGAAGAAACAGAAGAAGATAAGGATATTCTAAAATATGCAAGGCCTACACAGGAGGTCATCACATATGTCAACATCAACGCTGATGTCATCGCTTAGGCTATCTTCTTTCTTGGATAAGAAGTAACATGTAGTAAATTGAATTTTACAACCGCTTTATTGGTCAAAAAGAAATGAGTTGTAAAGTTGAAATTTACAACCTATATTGAGTTATAAACTAGTTATAAAGTGCACTATGAAAACACATAATGAGTTGTACAATATACAACTCATGATGAGTTAGCAAGGAGCTTTTATAACCTATAAATAGCCAAGTGCTATATTGTAATAAGGGAGAGAGAATTTTCAGAATAAAATACTTCTCTATTCTAGGGTTTGAGTGAAGCATTTCCACCCCTTAGAATTGGGAATTATCTGAGATTCTTGTCTCCGTCGTTCTTGTGATTGCCTCGGTGATTGTAAGAACACGTTTACTCCACGTGAGCGAGTAGACAAAGGGATCGAAGTGTGTGGTTGGGTGAATCGAGTGTCGCAAGTTGCCGTAATAGAGACGGTGGTTGGCGATGTCATTCATTATGTTGCACGGATCCAGTTTTCTCTGATCCTATGCCGTGAAGATCGGGCCAGACTGCGGACCAATTCGTATCACTATGACTTGATTACTTTTGCACGGGTCACCTTGAAAGAGCAATCTGGACTAGATGCTTTCTTCCTCTTGAGTACCCCTACATATTTCAGCAACCATAAATGAGACAGCTGCATCTAGATTATTGAAAGAAAACTTGCAAAGCATACCAAAGCCTTTTAGATTCCTATCACGACTTGCAAGGGGATATGAATCTTTATCCTGCAGAAAAGGTAGAAAAATTTACATGAACAAAATAATAAGTAAATGAATACTGAACACCAATAAAAGGTAAAAGTCCTAACCTTATGATGTGATCTCCAAACATGCCATTGGTAAGGAGATGCTGAGCATGCCAACCCTGCATAGCACGTGTTGCAGCATCCCATCTAACTCTGGCAAAAGATGATTGATTCATACCTAGTTGCAAAAAAGTAAAGTAATTCATTAAGCTAAAAATTTGCATTCACATCAAGATCATGAACATTTCAAGATTTGATTGTAAAATTTGCAAAGATCTTTCAAAGAGCACCAGAGCATCTTCAAAAAAATCAATTCCCTGTTCTTTCATTCACATACAAACATCTCAAAATCTCTTACATACACACATTCCAGGAAGACATTGAACAGAGGAGGGAGAGATGAAAGATTTTGATAAAGAGATCATTGTCAAGTTGTTGTCGGTACAAAGGGGGAGAAACGCGGTCGAAGTTGTCGTGGCTGTGGTCAACGTGGCGTGGGTTGACGACGAAGGAGGCGGTCGATGTAGTGTTGGTCAAGGACAAGGAAACCGAAGTCGAGTGGAGGAGACCGAGGTCATCGCTATTATGGATGTCGCCAGGGCGTGGATCTAGGGCTTGAGCTCACCAGACTCTCATATAGAACACAGCGGCAGTGCAATCTAAGCCATCAATGGCCTAGATCTAGAGTTTGGAGGATTGGAGAAGAGAGCCAAGAGAGAGAGAGAGGAGGTGGTGGCTCACCAACCATTGTCACGCTGGCGGTGAGGTGCGCTGATAGAGGGAGAGGAGAGGAACAAGCGGCGGCATGAGCTGTGGTGGTAGAAAACGAAGGCAAGAAGCATGGAGGGGGAGACAGATTTAAACAGATCTGATAGTGGTAGTACGGGTGCGATGTAGGAGGCGATTGGCGGTGAGGATCTAGAGGAGCGACGGCTACTAGTGGATTTGGTCGGCGAAGAGCCGTGGCAGCTTGAAAAGGTGAGAGGTGACTCGACCAAGAAGAAAGAAGAGAGAGATAGACAGGATACAGTGGCGAGGGTATTTATTAAATCATGTGATTTCTTCTAACGGTTCCATAAATATAACCGTTAGTATAAGTATATTTCTTCTAACGGTTAATATATTAAGAACTATTAGAATAAAATCAAATCTATTCTAACGGTTCCAAAAATATAACTGTTAGTATAAATATGTTTCTTTTAATGGTTAATATATTAAGAATCGTTAGAATAAAATCAAATATATTCTAACGGTTCCAAAAATATAACTGTTAGTATAAGTATGTTTCTTCTAACGGTTAATATATTAAGAATTGTTAGAATAAATCATGTGGTTTTTACTAACGGTTTCTCACAACAACCGTTAGTACAAATGTCTTTTTCCACTGCGCACCATGTACACTAATAGTTTTCTTTCAGATTGTATAAAATCGTTAGGAAATAGGAGTTAGTAGACTGCATTTCTATATTAGTGTATGGATGTTTAAGGATCATAGTCTTATTTTTCATGCATTCTATATGGAAGTAATTATTATGACCTTTTGGAATGTTTGGAAGGCTCGAAACAAACTAATTTTTTAGCATCAAGCTGCAAATCTCACATCTTGGAAAAGGGCCTTCATTTCTGATCTAAAACTAGAGGCTCTACGGGCTCCTTAAAGAATTAAAATTCAAATCTTAAGATGGGCTGAAATTCTGTAATTTTATTTTTCTGTATTACTCCCTCCCTTTTCTCCCTTTGTACTTGAACTTTAACTCTTTTTATTATATTTAATATATTTAACAGTAGGCTTCTTGCCTACTATTATCTTAAAAAAAAATAGACTAGTTAGGTCTCCCCTACTTCTCCTTGAAGCACTGTGCTAAGTGCTAAATTGGTAGCATTTTTACCCTAAGTTTGCCTTTAAAAACATGCAAAATCATGCTAAAAACTCCTTTGATGCGACATTTTATGCGTATTTTTATATTATTTTTACAAATTTCTTTCATGACTGCGTTTGCCATGTTTCAGGGACCAAACCTACCTAATTTGAGAAGATTTCGACTTCGTTTGGATCAATTTCGACAATGAACACCAAAACTGGACAAAAAGGACACTGGTCGAATATTCTTCGAACAAATAACCTAGCCGAACACAACTACACGAGAAAGAACCTCAATCGAACACGGCTGGATGAAAAAGAGACCTGATCAAACATGAGCAGATGGTCGAAAAGAGTTCCGATCAAACACTAACACTTCTAGTCGAATTGAGTCTCGATCGATCATGACTATCGCTTGGTTGGTTATTTGGATGAGGATAGCACAATTTTGGGCACAACATGTGTTCATCCAGGAGCACGCCACGTGTTCCTGGTCATGCCACTACTACAGAAATGCAATCCACTAACCCATATCTTCTAACGGTTATAAGCAATCTGGGAAAAATCCGATAGGGTACGATGACAACGGTGGAGAAGAGGCTTTGTACTATCAGTTATGTTATGGTGTACCGTTAGTGAATAGCAAACAATAATTACTATCGGTTATTACTGTACCAACCGATATAATAGAGGAAATTGTACTATCGGTTTGTCTTTCGTAACTGATAGTGAAATTACGAAATTTTTACTATTGGTTACTACAATACCAACCGATATAATAGAGTAAATTTTACTATCGATTTGTTTTATATAACCGATAGTAAAATGACGTCATATAAACTAATGGTTATGACAGTGGGGACCTTTAGTAAACTGAAGAGAGAAAAGTTTACTATCGGTTGTGGTTTTGAACCGATAGTAAAATTGCACAACTTATCTCAACCCCTGCTCTGCATCCTCGATCATTTCTATTGTACGTGCATCTACGCTCCAAGGTAGAGTGATTTGGAGAAGCTAGCCCTTCACATCCTTCCAGCTCTCGACGGTAATCTTCACCCTTTCTTTCGCCAACAAGCCAACGTAGGCAGCGTTCTGCGATGAAGAACCATGAAATACATTGGCCCTCATGAGCATCGTCCAAGGACCTGCACAAATCATAAATAGGCATTCTAGAGTTAATTAAGATGTTTACTGCTTCCTAAATGGCTCCCTATCTGAGAAGGACTACCAACTGAAGGTTAGATTGTATTTTGTCATAGTAACATCAACTTGCAACTGAGAGATCAAGATATTACATTTCTACTCTATTTCATCAGAAGAAATTACCTTCCCAATATACATAAATTATTTAATGAACTTTTTACAAATATCTCGATCATTGAGCAAGCTAGTTGGCATTTGACTATGTTATTGGCATTGAGCAACCTACTAAGAGATCAAGATATTTGTGTATCTCATGATATTTCAATTTCAATTTCATGATCAAGATATTACATTAGCTACTATATCTCATGATCTTTCAATTTCAATTGTTTGTAAGTCCAAGTTGGCATTGAGCAACCTACTGAGAGATCAAGATATTACATTTCTACTCTTATTGGCATTTGACTATGTTAGCTAGTGATTGTCTTACAAATATCCTGATGATCATTTTCTTCATTTGAATTTCAAACAATTGAACATTATCTACCCCACGATGATATTATTTAGTTGTTTTAGTAAAAAACATCAACAAGACACCGTACATAATCATATTGAAAATAAGACACATCAATTAAAATGAAGGATAAAAAAATTACAACATAATTGCCATCATAGGTTTAGAATAATCTAACAATATTGCCGAAATTTCACTTGCCTTGCTTGCCATGCCGAAATCTAGTCAAAAGTCAGGTTATGATCCATCTTGGACTTGATTCACCTCAGAAACAAGTGGCCGTCGGTGGAGGTGCGGCGGTCATCGGTGGAGGTGCGGCGGCCGTCCATGGAGGTTACAGGTTAGGGCTAGTCGCGCCCGAGGAACTGTTCGAATGGAAGAGACATACCTGGGTATTTGTAGAAGTCGAACAGTTCTAATGGAACACAACAGACTACCGTTAGTAATTAGTGATCTCTTCTAACGGTATAAATATGCGGTACCGTTAGTAAATCATTATGTTTTTTCTAACGGTAATCAAAATACTACCGTTAGTAATTTAGTTCCTCTTCTAACGGTATATATATTCCTTACCGTTAGAATAAAACTATTTCTAGAAGTCGAACAGTTCAAAAGGTACCCAACAAACTACCGTCAGTACTTCTTCATCTCTTCTAACGGTAAATATGTTCAGCAACGCTAGAATAAATCATTCTGCTTTTTCTAACGGTAGAAATAATACTACTGTTAGTAATTGTGTTCCTCTTCTAATGGTATATATACTCTTTACCATTAGAAAAACCCGCACAGCTTCTTCTAACGGTACTTTTCATAGAAACCAATAGCAAAAATACCTCCCACATGCCTTTTGCAACTGCGAAGCACCTTTTCTAATGGTTTTCTTCTAAATCTCTAATAACCGTTAGAAGACAGGGGTTAGTAGACTACATTTCTGTACTAGTGAGGAAGTTTTGAAGTCGAATGTTGGGGCTGTAGCTTCTACCATCTTTAGCAAGTTGAGGCGTTATCATGGTCTGAATTTGGATCTGAACCCTGTGGGTGAGGACACCACTTTCAATAGTGAAAGTCAGTTGAGTGAGATAACGGATGAGGTAAAGCCTCTGGTCGAAAGATTACTCTGAGATATCGATCTCTTTTGATGTAAAATCTGTGATGACATCTTATGATAATAATTTTATTGAAATGAGAATGGAAACGTTTACCTAACTTAGCGATGATTTTGTACCTCACAAATACATACAGTTAGCAAAGTTTCCGATAATGCGAAACAATATTGAAATGTTAAGTATTTTCCCTGACCTGACTTAATGCTATAGTTATATTTCCCTAGCCCCCTCCTGCGACCATGCATATACTAAAGATGGTATTCATGGTTGTGGGATTGAGACGAACCCATGGCCGGAGTGAGAACATATAAGGAAGCCTCTAATGCGTGAGATGACGGCTTAAAAAGAGGAACTTGCTATATGTGATCTCATGGTCGCAGGAATAAACATTTGAATAAAACACGTGTAAGCTTTTTACAAATTGACAGCCACTGTAGTGATCTGTAACATACTAATAAGTCCCTTATGTGTTGAGGAACGGCTTAAAATCTGTCTATACTAAATGCGATCACAAGATCGGCCAGTGAATCCACTTAGGCATTTATGATAAAAATGTTTATTGCGACCAGCCCCCGGGCGTGGCTCAGGAAAAAGATAGGGACAAAAAGTAGGCAAATAACTACGACATAAAGTGGAAAGAAAAAATGCTAGATTTAATCTGAAAATGTACGAAGGAAGTGGAAGGACTTACACGTAAAATTTTCGCAATTGATCTATGTTCCAGGTGTTGGAGAGAACTCGACCATCTTCCATAGCTAATCGAGCTGATCCAAGTCACGGCATTGAGACTACAGTGTAGGGTCCTTCCCATTGGGGAGAGAATTTATTGCGATTGGACTAGTTTTGGATCTTTCTCAAAACCAAGTCTCCGATGTGAAAGCTATGTGGTGGCACCCTTTTGCTATGATATTTACGTAAAGCTTGTAATATGCTGCGGACCGAAACAGTGCTTGATTATGCTTTTCATCCAAGAGAATGAGTTCATCTTCGCGTGTTTTACTGGGATTTGTGATATCAAAGTTATCTGCGAGGAGAGCCAAGTTGGATTTCACTTGGCAGCATGACTTCGGCACCAAAGACCAATTGGAAAGGCATGTCGCCTGTTGCTCTACTGGGTGTCGTACGAAGTACCCATAAAATGGAGTAGAGTTCCTCTACCCAAGCCCCCGAGTGTAACTAATGCGACAGCGGCCCGATCTTCCGATAGGTTCTACTTTGCGTAACGGAGACGTTCACGTTTCAAGACTTCCAATCAGTGGGGATTGAATCCTTGCAATCGCTAAACCCACGCACCTGTCGTTATCAATCGTGCTCATGCCCGGATGACCTTACCACGAAGGTTAATTCTTGCACGCAGTAGAAGAAATGAGCAAGAACAAGATGCAAAGCAATCTGAATTTCAGAATGACAAATTGAGATTATCTTTCATCAAACCAGGTCCAGGGACACTACTCCGATGAGCACTTGTCTCTCACACAACGGGGGAACAATGTAGCAAATAACTTTAGGAAGAACTTGAGGAGTTCAGCCATATAAAGGAGAGAGGGGTGGCGGCTAGGGTTGGCTCACAACCCTAGGCAGGGTACATGGGCCGTGGTCCAACAAAAGAGGTGACGCAGCACCTAAGAATCCAGGTTCTGTACATCAATACGTGATCTCATCAGTAACTTAAGGTGGTCGAAAACACATTTCTTGACTCCTTGTATTATTTGCCCATTGGCATGTTCAACTGCTCCATTGCTCTGCGGGCAAGCAACCTATGCGAAACAGACTTTGGTCCCGATATCATCGCAATAATCTAGAAAAAGACTACTAATGAATTGGAAACCGTTATCTGTGATGAGGCGACTTGGGACACCGAATCATGTCACAATGTTCTTGTGAAAGAACTTCTTTGCCACTGCGGTGGTAATGGTTCAGACCGGTTCGGCCTCAATCCATATAGTGAACGTATCAATGGATATGAATAAGAACTTGTATCCATTGTCAGCTTAGAGCATCAATCCTAGAATATCTATTCCCCATAAGGAAAATGGCCAAGGGGAATAGTGTGTAGTACCTATATTGGCTGATGAACTTGCCGAGCATGAAATTGACACTAGTGGCATATCTTGAGCAAGTGTCTGATACAATTGAGTGCCGTAGGCCAATAATACCATTGTTGAAAAGCTTTTCCGACTAGTGTCCTATAGGATGCAAGTGTTCCACACATGCCTCCATGGATTTCTCTTAGAAGGTCTTGGCCTTTTTCATGAGGGATGTAACACATGAGGACGCCTTGTGTACTCTTTTTGTACAGGGTCCCTTTGACCAGTCAGTACATGCGTGCTTTTCTAACTAACCGATCTGCTTCGATTTTGTCCTCGGGCAAGGTCCCATGCGCCAGATAGATCCTCAATGGTTGGATCCAATATGCTTCGTGCTCGAGGGTGGTGACATTAGTCATCGCCTCAGTCTTCTCGGTGATCGAGGGATGCTTTAAGTGCTCAATGAACACTCTTGCTGGTGCGGATGCACGTGAGGACCCAAGTTTTGATAACTGGTCTGCGAGAATGCTGTCACTTCGTGGAATGAATTGGACTTCGAAATTTCTAAATTATTTTTCCAATCTCCTCACTTCGTCCAGGTAAGGAGTCATTATCTCATCGGATGTGTTGTACTCCTTGTTTACCTGGTTTACGACTAGCTATGAGTCTCCCATCACCACTACCCGATGGATGCTTTAAGTGCTCAATGAACACTCCTGCTGGAGCGGATGCACGTGAGGACTCAAGTTTTGATAACTGGTCTGCGAGAATATTGTCACTTCGCGGAACGAATTGGACTTCGAAATTTCTGAAGTATTTTTCCAATCTCCTCACTTCGTCCAGGTAATGAGTCATTGTCTCATCGGAGGTGTTGTACTCCTTGTTTACCTAGTTTACGACTAGCTGTGAGTCTCCCCTCACCACTAGCCGATGGACTCCAAGGGCTTTGGCTGCCTAAAGCCCAGCTAGAAGACCTTCATACTCTGCCACATTATTTGTCGCGACAAAGTGAAGTTGTATGACGTACTAGAGTTGGTCGCCCTGAGGCGTAATTAAGACCACTCTAGGCCCCGAGTTTGAAAAACCGCGAGAACCATCGAAGTACATCGTCCAAAGGTTGTTCGTAGACAAATCTGTAGGTCCTTGCAGAAGTGGTTTGGGATTAGTCCATTCGATCACGAAATTGGCAAGAATTTTGAGATTTGATTGCTATGCGAGCAGTGCAGTGGAGATCGAACACTCCTAGTTCTACTGGCCATTTTGCAACTCGACCAGACGCTTCCAGATTACGGAGTATGTCCCCTAAGCCGAAGGAGGATGGCACATAAATCTTGTGCGCTTGAAAGTAATGTTGCAGCTTTCGGGAAGCCATTAAGAGGGCATAAAGTTGTTTTCGGACCTTAGGGTAACGCTCCTTGGATCCGTTTAGTACTTCGCTTACATAATATACTGGTCGTTGCACGCTTGGCTTTTCTGCGACCAGTACTACACTGACTGCACATGGCGTTGCGGCTAAGTAAATTGCCGCGCCCCGCACAGGGTACCACGACTACTCCCGTGGAGACCTAGCTCGCTGCAGCTGGCCTCATACATACATACCACTGACTTCCCAGGATAAGTCAAGCACAGGAGTTCATTGCAGCAGAGTAACTTACAAAATATCATTGATAAACAGTATGGCCTGCTGGCCTGATACAACAAGAGTAATACAATGCCTTCACGGCACAAATGGTCTAATTAAAACAAAAGACAACTACTCGGCGGAAGCTAGGCGAAACCCCCACAGTCGTAAGAAGTTGACAGCAGAACAGCACACTTCAGGGTTCTGGCAGAACTGGCTCTCTTCCTCCTGGATCCACGAAATCTTCCAAGCCTTCGTCTTGGTATTGTAGCACTCCATCTATTGTTGATAAGTTGCAAGGGTGAGCACTTACGTACTCAGCAAGTCATAGGTAAGAGTAGAGATACGTATAGTAGAGATGACATGATCCTATGCTATTGAGGGAAAAGAGGTGAGAGGGTTTTTCCATAAATATTTTTCTTCCAAGCTTTTCAAATCTCATGCTCATGGCAGCATTTCATATACTTAGGGCACAATCCACATGCCTCTTAGATATCACATGATCACTAAATTATGGTACTACCGCGACACGTCAACACATGATAGCCCACGGCAGCACCCCTTATCATGACAACACATGTCATTTGGGTAATCTTGAACTAACAAATTTTAATTTATAAAGCAATACTTGTGTCACACCCCGTGGATTTAATCCACCGCGGCATACTCCTAAAACTCGGGAGCACGAAGTATTCGAATACATTTTTAACTCTGCAGAGAGGTACCAATTTACCCGCAAGATATATCCACTTTCATGCCCTTCCTATCACAAGGATTGGACCCCTAACTCACTTCATACTGTGAGTGGCAAGGTGGAGATAACAAGAACTTTTGCCATGTTTCACACACAATTCACCCCAGACCCCGTGGTTTTCTTCACGCAAACCACAGTTGTGGCAGGGTTTCACAACCCCCACTAATTGGCGTCTTCCCCTCAGGGTCAGCGTGCATGATCACATCCTGTGATATGTGTTGGAGCGCACCCCGTGTTAATCGTGAGTTTGTCATATAGGGGTTTCATCTGTGATCCACATACTACTTGTTCAGGCCTGTCCCATACCAGGCTTGCGGTCGGCACGTTAATCATGCCACTAGACGCACAACACAAGGTTCTAGGTCCTTATATGCCAGTGACCAGCTCATACCATAATCCATGCACTTCCAGTGCTGGCACATCCTGTGCGACCAAGCACCTCCAGTGCTTTCACCATTCCATACCAAAATACTGGTCACGGCTAGGGGTTTTATTTCATGAATATAAATATACATAATATATTAGTTCATGGCTCATTATTTGATCAATTCACATTTCACAGGCATCAGCCTGATGCTGCCATTTCATCTCTTTTCTCAATTCATGCAATACTATTTTATAATCAAGGTATATTCTAGCATTTCATAAAATATAGGTTCAAGATGTTCAAGAATATGACTTGCCTTCCGCGTCGTAAGAAACAGCAGTTGATGTCGGGTCTGCGACGAAGTCTTCGAACTCGGACTCTTGCTCTGAACAAGGATCAACAAGCAAACAGGCATTACAATCAATCCTACTCTTATTATTCCACTATATGCGATAATGCAAGGAGAAACACTTAGGCGATACAAGATTTGAGAGTTCTGGGAAACGATTAGGGTTAAACTATGGAAACCAAGGTTAAGATTAGTTGTCAAGGGTTTACAAGGTTCCAAATGTTCCAAAATATCAGAATGATATCAAGGCTGCTGCTGGTTCGCTCAAAAACAGCGAACGCCTTTAGGTCGACATTCGGTTCAAGGCATCGACATATGGTCGATGGATGATAGAGGGCTCAACTCAAGTTGTGACAGTAGAATAAAATGTAGATCACAACATTAGGAGTCTAAGGGACAAAGTTATGTTCAGTTTGCATACCCAGATGGGGTCAAAATGGCCCAATGCCATTGGCTGACATAGGCTGACAATGCCCAAGAATGGCATTGACATGGTTTGAACAGTTTCTAGTAGCCAAAATGGGTTTTTATTCAAGCATATGATGCACAAGGTAGTGAAGCAACTGTTTGACAAGGTAATTTTTGGTTTGCATGACCAGAGGTGGGTGAACAGGGCTAATGCCACTGGCTGGCATAGTTTGACATAGAGTTGACATGGCCAGAAATTAGGGTTTGCCATATCTTTTGATCTAGGGCTCCAAATGATGCACCACTTTGTCTGGTAGTTAGACATTTTTAACAGGAACAAATGTCTCAACAGGATCTAGGGCAGGAGATGGCCGGAAAGTGACGAAAACCGGCAAGGAAGTTGACTGGCCTGGAGCACATGCAATATGAACAGTACAGCAAATTAGGGCATAGCTATATCTCACAATCTAGGCCGAATTAGAAGTCCTGATAGAAGACAAAGTTGCTCAGAATGGTCCAAAACATCTAAATGGCAAAGTGGCTAGGGCTGGATTGGCCGGAATCGACGGCCGGCGACTGGAGCAGAAGGAGATGACATGAAAATTGGGGGTTTTCGATTTAGGGCAAATGAACTCAATTCCTTGCTTGTACATGATCTCTAGGGCACTAGAAACATACTGGTGAAGTTGGATTGGCTAGAGATGCACCAGAAAAGCTTAAACAGTAAGCTCAGTTCACAAGCAAAGTTCCAATTTGGGGTTTTCCAGATTTTAGCAAAATTGATGATTCTGGTTGCTTAGGGATGATAAGAATGATCTATTGAGCATGTTTGATCACTGGCTCGAGAGCTAAATCGGTTTAGGTGAGGGTTAATTGCTCACCGGAGTTCTAGGTGAAACACGGCGATTGCCGGTGACAGAAAGCATTTGAACTAAATTCCAATCTCGAGAAGCATGAGGGGGATGAGGGAAGCTCACTGGGGGTGTTGGATCGAAGGATGAAGCAGTGGTTGAAGCTAGCACCGTGCTCCCTCTTTGCTGCTCACCGGGGAAGAAGAAGACACTGTGCTGCTGTTGGTTTTTCTAGCGTTTTGGAGTGTACGAAGTAAAGCTAAGCTCCAGGGGGTATAAATAGGCGAGCTGGAGGTGCTTCAACGGTTGGAAATGCTCGGGAAGTTGTAGCCGGCAAGAATTGACAGGATTGTGACTTCACGGCGAGCTGGCGTCGAGGTGACTGGTTCAGCGGCCGTGAGGGCTTTTGCAGCTGGAGCTGCTGCGAAATGGAGGCGACTCGATGGCTGGCCGCGGTAAGAACTCCACGTGGCGCAAAGCTCCTGCGTCGACCGTTGCTGGTGGCGTGCAAACGGGAGAAAACAACAGGCTGTGAGTTGCGCCGGGGAAGATCCACAGTAGCCAACGCCGAGCACACACGTGGCAGCAGGTGAAGTGATCGAAGCTTGAAGCAGCAGTGCGTGCTCGAGGTCGAGGCAAACACAGCACAGCAGTGGCGGGGTCGAAGTCGATGGGAGCTGCAGTGGTGCACGTGGTCGCATGCAAGCTGGGGCTGTGATCGTGGGCTGTAACCAGGTCGTGGTCGAAGTCCCAAGCACTGGTCGAAGTAGCAGCTGGTCGGTTGCACTGGTTCCGGTCGAGAACTGAGGTGCTGGTCGAACCAGGGGCTAAATTGTAATGTTTCGGTTGAAAGATGGACTAATTTGTAATTTTGATCTTAGAGAGGTTTAATTTGGAATTTGATTTAATGGATGAGTATAATATTTCTATTAATACTCATTTAGCTCAAATCTGGAGAAAATTTGATAAGGTTTGAGGGATTTCACCTATTTTCGAAAATAGGGTAAAATTAGGGTAAAATAGATCTGGATTTTGTCGATCTTGAATTCTGGTGATTGGGGAGAGATTTTGAAGTTTAAACAGAAGGGAAATATGTATCAAATAGCATTTGGGAGGTGTTCCCTGAAGAAATTCTGAGGTTGGAGTTGATTTGTAAATTTTAGCCTTTTCAGGCTTCCAGGTAACAGAAAAGGACTTATTCGCAGTAAAATTTGGACTAAACTGCGAAAAGTGTTTAGATGAAACAATCTGGTTCCCAACTTTTTGGAGTAAGTTGAGGGTATACCTAGGAACATATTCCAAAAGTTACTTGAGTCTGGATAGGGTTAGATCATGATAACTCAATTATCTGGAAACTGGGGTACTTGGGGTAAATCTGAATTTCCTGTTTTCGAAAACAGAAAGAGACTTAGATACTGGGAGTTAGGGTTAGAATTCAATTTGGTTCCTGAAGACTTTTATCTTCAGAATAACTGATAGGTTAAATCTAGATGGTCAGATCTTGATCTGGATCTAGAGAATAGATTTGGAGATTTTTAGGGTTTGAGAGAGAGATTAGGGTTCAGCTGATCTGGCTACTGCTACAGGGATACATGCATGCAGGATTTTATGCAAAAACTTTTCACCCCCAAAACCAGGGTGTTACATAAATGAATAATGGTTCGCCCGTTTGTGGGGAGACCAACACTGGAGCCGCTGATAAATATGCTTTGACTTCTTGAAAGGCTTTTTCCGCCTCATCCGACCACTGGAAACCATTGTGTTTATGTAGTACCTTAAAGAAGGGTAAACCACGTTCGCCTAACCGCGAGATGAAACGACTTAAGGCTGTCATTCGACCTGTTAGGCTTTGAACATCCTTCGTTGTCGAAGGGGATCTCATTTTCTCACTAGCCCGAACTTTGTCTAGATTAACCTCAATGCCTCGTGAACAAACAAGGAAACCTAAAAGTTTACCAGAAGAAACTCCAAAAGACACTTTTCGGGATTCAATTTGATTCCATGTTTATTCAAATTACAGAAAGTCTCAGTGAGATCATTTACATGATTAGAGCTTTTTAAGCTCTTTACAACCAAATCATCTACATAAGCTTCTAAACTATACCCTAATTGAGATAAAAAGGTCTTCTACATTAAGCACTGGTACATAGAACCAACGTTCTTGAGCCCGAATAGCATTCTAACGTAGAGTAGGTGCCTAAGGGTGTGATGAAGGCAGTTTTCTCTTCATCTACTGCTGCCATGCTAATTTGATGGTAGCCTGAGTAAGCATGCAAGAAGCTCATCAGTTTGCAACCCGCAGTGGAATCGACCAATTGATCGATGCGAGGAAGGGGGAAGTCATCCTTCGAGCAGGCATTGTTAAGGCTAGTGTAATCGATGCATGTGCGCCACTTACCATTGGACTTTAGGACCATGACCGGATTTGTGAGCCATTCAGGATGCTGAACCTCACGAATGAAGCCAGCTTCCTGGAGTTTATTTAACTTCGAAAGAATGGCTTCTTGACGATCAGGAGCAAAGCGTTTGAGCTTTTGCTTGATTGGTTGTTGTCCAAGATGAATAACTAGCCTATGCTCGATCACTTCCCTTGGGACTTCAGGCATGTCTGATGGTTTCCACGCAAACACATCTGCGTTAGCTCTGAGAAAAGTAATGAGCGCAAGTTCCTATTTGTCATCCAGCACTGACCCAATCCGAATAGTCTTAGATGGGTCATCTGGGAATAAAGGGACTTGCTTAAGTTTTTCGTCTGGTCGTGGAGTTGCCCTGACCACATCAGGTTCTTTGGTCGCCAACTTGACATCTCGTAGGGATAGTTGATCGACCAGCTCCAAAGAGATGCAATCACAAGTGAGAGCCATATTTTGACACCTCTGACCGTGATGACACTTTGTGGCCCTGGTATCTTGATGCACTGATAAGCATAGTGTGTCGCTGCCATGAACTTGGCGAGTGAAGGCCTGCCAAAGATGGCATTGTAAGATGAATCAAAATCAATCACATCAAAAGTAATTAATTCTGTTCGGAAGTTTTCTGGTCCTCCGAGTGTTATGGGTAACACTATTTGCCCGATGGGCATCATCGAGGAGCCAGGTATAATCCCAAAAACAGGTGTGCCACTGGTTTGATCTTTGTATGAGGTGTTTGCATCTCGTCAAGTGCTTTAGCAAATAGCAAGTCGAGAGAACTACCCCCATCGACCAACACTCTTCCCAATTTAGCATTGCTAATAATGTGGGAAATTACCAAAGGAAGTCGTCGAGGTTGCGACAATCCTTTGGGATAATTGTCCCAATTAAAGGTCAAGGAGGTTTCTAACCAATGGGGGAATTGAAGCTCTCTGAGGGGAGCTTCAACACTATTTACCTCCTGACAAACAGCTTTAAATTGATGCTTAGAATAATAAGAGGAAGACCCACAGAAAATAACGTTAATATGATTACTAGGTACCTAGTATGGTATTACTTCGTCCCCATCGACGTCTTTTGTTCCTCGGGATTGTCCTTGTTCTGGTATAGTCGGCATAGGAGCAGTACCTTAATAGAAATCTTCCATGCATTTCAACCAGGTGCAGCAATTCTTCGAATTTTTTTTCCAAATAACCCTTTAAAAAAATTACAAAACTAACCCCTAACTTTTTAAATTTGCAAAACAGGCTCTCAGTCGCGAAGAACTGCAGGCGACTGTCTTCAGTCGCTAGCCCGGCTAGCGACTGAAGACGTGGCACGGCATAATTGCCCCGCTGGCACCCATGCCGTGCCAGCCAGGTTTCATTCGCTATCCCGGCTAGCGACTGAAACCCGCAGGTTTCAATCGCTAGCCGGGCTAGCGACTAAAATATGGGAAATTCCCATCCTGTCTCTTTTGCCCCGTGGTCGCGATCAAAAGACTTTGTGATGATTTCGTTTGAGAAGTAGGACTTGTTTGTAAATTCTGAAATTGGGAGGGCTGATTTGAGATCTAATCTCACACACAAGTGTAACTTTATTTCAGGAGCGTATTCAGCAGAAGTTTGAATGAAATTTGGCAAGATTTGATGATTTTGGGATAATTCAAAAACAGGGTACTTTAGGGTAATTAGAATTTCAAAAAATGGCGAGACTTGAAACTAAGGCGTCGGATGAGATTTTGAAAATCTTACAGAAGGGAAACTTGGTCAGAATAGTGAATGGGAGATACTCCTTGAATTAGATCGAAGTTTGGAGATGAGATGTGGGTTTTAGCCTTTTTAGGTTCCGCGGAAAATCTTAAAAAGGTATAAGCCGCGATAATTCTAGGCTGATTTGCGAAAAGGAGTAAGACGACAAAGTTTTGCCATCGGGACCATACAAGTACATACTAATTTCGCATTTATACCGTGCTTTTGATACCTAGTTTTGACTCGTTGGTTCGACGCATTTGTACAAAACTAGACGTCTCGGCGCAAAAGATGGTAGGTGCAAAAGTCGAAAAGACTAATCATACGAAAACGAGCATCAGATGAATAGGTAAAAGCTGAAAAGCAGAAACGCAAAGTCATACAAAAGTAGAACAGCAGAAAACATAAAACCCCAAAAAGTTGGAAACCTAACAAAAATGTACGAAAACTGAACAGTCTGAGAAAAGCCTACATCGGACTAGTGCCCCCCTCATGCCCCTCTGTGGGGGGGGCTGATACTCTGATGGTGTGTACCGAGAGGGGGGCTGACGATCCCTGACGCACCGCCGCCTCCTCACTGGTGGTGTCTGCGCAGCTGGCGTAGACTGGGAAGGCTGTGTCGGCTGCGTAGGCGGCGGAGCATCGGGAAGGAAGCTAGGAAGCAGATGTGTCAGCTGTGTAGGATGCTGCTGTGCCTGGTCGAGAGGCTGGTGCCATGGAGGAGTATCGAGCTCTTCATCCGAAGAGCTGTCGGCAGGCACGAAACCCGTGTGCAGTGGTGGAGGGCGCGACGACGATGGACGGTCCGCTGGTGGCACATGTGACGAAGGACCTGGCGCCGACGGTGATGGTGGGGGAATCACGGTCAAGTGAGGTGGCAGCAGCACTCTAAAACCGACCAAAATCTGATCGACCCGCCGCTCGACCTCTGAACAATATGCGTACACATCGTCGCTGGGCATGGTGGGTCCGAGGTGGGACCTAACCATCATGTCCCGTGCACCAGTAGAGATGCCGCTGAGGATGTCTAGCTGTGCACACGAATTAATGCAATTATAGAACGACAATCCATGTGAAAGTAAGGTTTCAAAGAGCTAAGGAACTCACAGAAGAGTGGATTCGCCCAGTTAGGCGTCGGTCGTAGCCGTCATCGATGGTGGCGGGAGGGATGGGCTCATCAAGCGCAACACGTGGACCACCCGTCAATCGGTAGATCGTGCGAGGTCGGTACCAGGACAAATAGGAAAAATGGATGTCGTGGCTGTACGGCCTGTGCTCCTCGCCCGTGCGTGTGTGGGCCCAATCCATCCACTGCTGCACATAAGGCTGCTGTCGACAAACGAAATCGTCCCTCACTCGACCCTTCCTGGATTGCCTGCGGACAAAGCAATTAGTTCGTGATGGAAATTATGTATAAAATAACATGTGAATGTAATGCATATTTGACGTACTCGTGGATATGGTGCGGGATCTGTCGAGGAGGCGGCACGGGGACAACCTGGCGTAGGCCAAACTGGCGCATAACTCGCTCAGGCGAGTAACCCTCAACCATGTGCGAGAAGACGAGCAGAACCTGGGTGCGCCAGTACACATCATCCTGCGTACAAAAAGAAGAAAGGCCGGCTGGAGCGACGGATTGGAGGTTTGCGGTGGTCCACGGATCCCAGATGACGCTGTCGTCGAGAAGCAGATCGAAGTCTGTGGCGTATGAAGGATAACAGAGGTGCGCCTGATCTGTGGCCCACCTCAAACTCAACCTAGCCCACCTCCATCCCATCACGGGGCCGTCTCTCCCATCCCCGACTAATGCGAACTGATCCCGCGGAACCAGCGGTCGACCGATGGGGAAATGCTCGTACGACCACATCTGCAAGAGGATGGCGCACCCAGCGAAAAAAGAGCTGACCTGGTCTCTGCTCG
The DNA here is from genome assembly GCA_019359835.1 of Pharus latifolius. Lineage (NCBI taxonomy): Eukaryota > Viridiplantae > Streptophyta > Magnoliopsida > Poales > Poaceae > Pharus > Pharus latifolius. The sequence continues at coordinate 39,869,907 of CM033329.1, forward strand.
TGGCGTCGCACAACCCCCTGTAGGTGTGGGCAGAGCACGGCGGATCCAAAACTGAACCTCGGCACGTGGCCCAGGGCCGAGTCGGCAATACTCCTGGCGAGTTGAACGTACTACCGCTCGCAGATGTCTCCGTGGGTGCCAGGGAAGAGCAACCACCCAAACAGGTACAGCAAGTACGCCTCAAGGTGGCGCCTGAAGACCTCCTCTGGAGCGGCCAAGGGGAGTGCACCATTGCGCACTGCGCGAAGGTAACTCTGGGGAACTCCTGCGTCCTGCGCAAACCCCCCCGCTGGCCCTACTCCCTCGAAGCGCTGTAGGAAATCTAGGCGCCATGCAGCTCTCTCGGTGGCCGCTGGGACATATATCTCCCCGCGGATAGGCAGGCCAAGTAGCATGCTGACGTCCTGCAGCGTGATAGTGAGCTCGCCAAAACTGAAGTGGAACGTGTGCCTCTCGGGCCTCCACCGATCCACAAGCGCAGTAATGAGGGCTCGGTCGAAAGGTAATCGCCTCGCCCGATCCACCATGCGAGCGAAAGGCAACAGTCCGGCCTCAAGCAAATAAGGCGCGAACCGCTCATCTAGAGGCCACATCTCACGCGGTGTCCTCATACGCAGAGCTGGGAGAACGATGCCCTGTAGAAGGCGTCAAGCACGGTGACGCTCCTGATGGTGCTGTGAAATCAGCTCGGGAAGCTGATGGTCGTCCGCCATACCTGCAGTTGTCACATATTGGTTGAGAAGTTGAAACATTGAGTACATAAACAAACATTCAGTAAATAAAAAAACATTCAGTAGTGCTTACAAAAATTCACGAGAAGACATTAGGGAAATTAAGTACAACTGATATATGGAAATTCAGTACAACTCACGACAAAACATTAAGTACTTGAAATAATACAACATTTAGTTTTGCGACGAAGACGATGCGCCTGTCACCCGCGGGCATCGATCTCTTCTGTGACCAGGCTGCTGGCAAACGCTGCATCTACGTACGTCATCTTCACGCTCCGCTGCATCCATATCGTTATTTATCCTCCTGGATCGACGTCGGCCGACATGGCCTACGAGGAGCCTCTTGTCTGGGATCCACGTGATGACATCTTCCGGGGATAGTTGTCGATAGCTTTCCCCCGCCGCAAACCCATTGAAGACACCATCCCAGGTCTTCCACAGATACTGCAGAGTATAATAGGTTGAGATGTACCACGCCGGATCGATCCCAGGAACAGAGCAGGCAGCGATGACATGCGAGCAAGGAATGTGCAGCAGTTGAGGCTTGTTGCATGTGCATTGGGCATCTGCATTTGAAATTCGACATTCGTGGACCCGACCAGCCCGTAGTGTGCCACAGACATGTCTGTGCCTTAGCCGAACCTCGTACTTCCCGTGCAAGCGACTCAGTACTGTGACATCATGTGTCAACGATTTCCTTGTCCAAAATTTGAGGTAATCATTGATCTTTTTGGGCCAGTGTGCTAAGGGGTCATGCAAAAGCCTTGATGCCGCCAAACCCCTGCTGTCGTAGTACGCTACTGTGCGATAGAATTTCATTTCAACTATTGCAGTGAGTGGTAAGCATCGCACACCTTTGAGGACGAAGTTGTACACCTCGGCCAGATTTGTCGTCATGATTCCGTACCGAGCCCCACCTGTGTCGTGAAGCAACGCCCACTTCTCCATTGGTTTGGGCTGAATCCACTGACTGAAACTGAGACGACCCCGGCGGCTTCCCGTGCCAGTATCGCCGCGAGCTTCTGCAACCCCTGCTTCTCGCAATTCCGCCAACGTACTTTCCTCCAGTGACTTCCAGATTTGTGAGAACTTTGACTGTTGGTTCTGTTTGGCAAGCCGTTTGAACACGACCATCAGGCGCTTGCTCTTGAAACGATTGTGAAAATTCGCGCCAAGATGCCGTGAGCACCAACGACTCTGCAAATCATCCCAACTCAGCGATGGATCCTCTCCCGATCGCATGTACTCCATCGCAGTCAGCATTCCTCCATTTCGATCATGAATCAAGCACACGCGCTCCCGGTCTTTCACAACCTCATTCTTCAAAGTGCCCAAGAACCACAGCCAACTGCTATAGTTCTCCCCCTCGACCACGGCATATGCTATGGGGAGAAGCTGGTCATTGGCATCAACAGCCACGGCAGTCAGCAGAGTTCCCTGGTATTTTTCAGTCAAAAATGTTCCGTCAATGCAAAGCACGGGTCTCATATACCTGAACGATGCAACGCACTGTTGGAATGCCCAAAAAAATCTCCGCAGTACCATGCACCCAGGAATCACAGCACCCTCGGAGCCGATTGCCGGCGTATCAACAATTGCGGTGACTGTGCCTGGATTTGCCTCGCATATCCGCCGCAACAGCCTCAGTATTAAGTTGTATGCCTCAACATATGTACCAAAAAGCTCCTCCAGCGTCTTCTGTTTAGCCCTCCATGCCTTCGCGTACTTGATATTATAACCGTACTTCTCTGCGACATGTGCAATTATCACTTTCGGTGTTATTGCCGTATTTGCCTTCACTACTGGCAGTATCAGACTGGCAACAAAACTGGAAGTGATATTTCTATGATGCTGCACCATGCCCTCAGCCAGACATCCGTGGTCGTCAACTCTGGTCACCCGAAAGGACGGGTCATCTCGTGGTCGCCAGACACGTACGTACCATGGACAATTCTGGATTAAGCACCTCACAGTCCACAGGCTCGGATTTGATTTGACCACCCGGAATGGCCTATTTAGTGAGACAGCCCAGGCAGTTATGGCTTTCTTTGCATCCTTTTTATTCCGAAACAACTGTCCAAGCTGGACGGTTGATTCATTATAAGACCATCGCGAACCCAGCTCATCACGAACCACAGAGTTATTCAAGGATGATGGATCAGTCCACTCACTCATAGGATTATGCTGTTCCGTGGGTTCAACAGGAGATTCGTACATTTCCGACGGATCAGTATACTCCTCTTCATTAAAATTCTCCTCCAATTCTGGTAATTCTTCAGCTGCATCTACTTGATGGCCACCAAATTGAGTTGTATTTTCTACACCAGTTTTGTTAGGTACACTGCCAGTTGCACTGGCATTGGTACTGCCACCTGCACCAGTATCGACATCGCCACCGCCATCGCGACCTCCGGTACAAATATTAGTGCTTTCTCTTTCAACTGAATGGCTGCCCTCCGAACTATGTACTAACATTTCAACGTACAGTATGATGGTTCCGACAGCATAGCATGGATTTGTCACAATTCGTCCAAACGAACCCCATGATTTGTCACCTTTCAGTCTCTTCAGCACCCATTTGTTTCCATCCGGAACCATGCCTTCCACCTTGAGATTATCTGTCGCAACATTGAGTTGTAACAGGTCAACTAACCACATCTTCAAACCATTGAAAGACATTGACTGTGGTTGTCTCATTTGACCGCAAACATACATACAACCACCAAGATCATCACCGTTTGGTCCATTATGGATTACACCGGCTCCGTAATAAACGTAAACCGTACTGGGTTGCTCCATAGTTGTACAAGAGTGTATAATTAGAGAACCCACATTGCTCATTGTACTACAAAAAACATGATTTTTCAAACAACAGAAATTTTCCCCTCCCTCTAAACCCATGCGGGAAAGGCCAACACGGTGAGGGCGACAGCGGTGATGACTACGACAATGAGGCCGCGATTCCTAACCCTAACCCTAACTGATTGACAACCCTACCCCTAAATCTAACAAAAAAACCAACCCTTCTCTTCTCTTCTCCTCTCCTCCTCTTCCTTCTCTTCTCTTTTTCTCTCTGCTAATTTCAGAATTTTCGGAAAAATGAAATGGCCGTACTGTGTGAAAGCAACGCACGGTGTTTAAATACCGTTTTAGTCGCTATTGGGGAACACGATTTTTTCCTACAACCCTAAAAAAGATAACCCCTCTCCCTCTAAACCCGTGCGGGAAAGGCCAACACGGTGAGGGCGACAGCGGTGATGACTACGACAATGAGGCCGCGATTCCTAACCCTAACCCTAACTGATTGACAACCCTACCCCTAAATCTAATAAAAAAATCAACCCTTCTCTTCTCTTCTCCTCTCCTCCTCTTCCTTCTCTTCTCTTTTTCTCTCTGCTAATTTCAGAATTTTCGGAAAAATGAAATGGCCGTACTGTGTGAAAGCGACTCACGGTGTTTAAATACCGTTTCAGTCGCTATTGGGGAACACGATGTTTCCCTACAACCCTAAAAAAATAACCCCTCTCGCTCTAAACCCGTGCGGGAAAGGCCAAGACGGTGAGGGCGACAGCGGTGATGACTAACCCTAACCCTAACCCCAACTAAAAGAAGCGACAGCGGTGAACCCTAACCCTAATAATAACAATCATTTTAATATATATAATCACAAATGTTTACATCTACATATTAACAAATATTTTAATCTACGGCATACTAATAAAATTCAAATTTGAAAAACATCACATTTTTTAGTGGTTCTTCAAATTTTTTAATCTGCGAAATCCTAAATTTTTTAATCTGCGAACATACACTAACCCTAATCTGTGAAAATACACTAACCCTAACCCTAACCCTAATCTGCGAACATACACTAACCCTAACTCTAAATTTTTTTTCATCATATTCACGCATTTACCATCACACTAACCCTAACAATCACACTAACCCTAACAATCATTCTAAATCATATCTAATACTACGAGTTTATGATCTAATTAATTTAAATATACGAGTTAAAAAAATATACCTCAGCGAACAGATTTGAAGAATCTCCGAAAAAAATTTTCTGCTCCTCTTTCTTCTCTTCCTTCTCTCTAAACAGATTTCAGTAATTTCTGGGAAATTTCAGAAAAATGAACTGCGCTGTACTGTGAGAGGGACGGCTGGGGGTTATAAACCAGGTTTCAGTCACTAGCCCGGCTAGCGACTGAAACCTGGCTGGCATGGCACGGGTGCTAGCGGGGCAATTGTGCCGTGCCACGTCTTCAGTCGCTAGCCGGGCTAGCGACTGAAGATGCAGTTCTTCGCGACTGAGAGCCTGTTTTACAAATTTAAAAAGTTAGGGGTTAGTTTTGTAATTTTTTTTTAAAGGGTTGTTTGGAAAAAAATTTCCAATTCTTGAGGTCATGTCTAGAAGCGTTGTGTAATGGACACCATTTCTTGTTTCCCTGCGGGTTAGTCTGTTTGTCTGCGCGGTTGCCAGTTCGACCACCAGAAGGAGTTTTATTAACTTTGAATGGAACGTTTTTACCTTTTTTCTGTGGCTGCTTGTCCAAGACTACGACCTCGCGGAACCGACCTGTTTCATTCCTATTGGGCTTCTTAGATTTGCCACATGCAAAAGATTCAGACTTCTTGTTCGATTCTTCCTTCTTCTCAGTTTTCAGGCCTGGTTGGGGAGGTAAATTACCATTGTCTACCATTCTATTCCATTCTACAGCCTCAACTGCGTCGGAATATCGATTGGCTATGTAGTTCTAATACTGACCGTGGTGGATGGATACTCAAATCCTCCATAAACCTTTGGTATCGAACACCGTGTTTGAAGGCCCTAATAACCGAAGTATCAGAGATATTGGGAATGGTATTCCTCACTCCCACAAACCTCTTGACGAACTGCCGAAGAGTTTCTGTTTAAGTCTGGCGCAAAACAATGAAGATCATCTTCTTTGCCCGGCTTTTCATAGCAGTTTTGGAAGTCGTTGATGATGGCATCGCACCACATCTCCAAGTTGTAGATTGATCCTTCTAGTTGGTTGAACAACCAGATCTGTGTTGGACCTTCAAGGATCGTTGGCAAATAATTTGCCATGACCCGTGCGTTTCCTCCAACCGCTTGGATGGCAGTGACGTAGATTTGGAGAAATTAGGTTGAATTCTGAGCCCTGTCGAACCTCTCGATAGTACTGGGTTTAAACTTATCAGGCTAGACCACATTTCGTAGTCTGAGTGAAAAAGCTTTACATCCTACGTACATACTATGTGGTCGTCAATCATCGCGACTATTGCCGTGGTCGCGGGAGGGATCAGCTTGAGGAAACTCTCGACGTGGCCCCAAATGCGAATGTACTGGTACGCGATTGCGGTCGCGGGAAGTGCCAGTTCGCTGAACCTTGTCATGTCGGGTGTAGGCTGGGTTACGTCTCTTGCGACTTTGACGGGAACCATCTTGTGTTCTGGTCGTCGAACGCGATGATGCCGCTGGAGAAACACTCAAGACGACTTCATCGAGGTTATCCACAAGCACCCTTGTGAATATAACCCTATCGTTGTTCGCGAGACTAGAGGGAGGATTGCGGAGTGCATATGCAATTCTCCGGATGCGGTCCTCAGCATTCTTTCTGGGCGCTGGTGGAGTTTCCAGCGTGGTCACCTCAACCGTTGGAGAGTAATTTGGAGACGTGATCAGTGTGTAATCATGCCTACGACCTCCCAGATGTGGTTGTCGAGACCGTTCCTGGACCGAGGTCGTGGGTAGCGGTATCATGGTGGGTTGGTGCAGGGCACAGAAAATCTTCTGCGACCTTGCAAACCTCAGCTTCTTGCTATTTGCACTCTTGGTCCTCTTTCTGTCTGCGCTCTCGTTCTTACCTAACATTACGTTGCTCAGGGGTTTCCTCAGAAAGTGCAGCGACTTCCCTAGGATCCGAATTCACAGACGGAGAAAGCATCTCATCTTTGTCGAGTCAGACTCGAAATCAAAGAGAGATTTTAAATTGTCTGGGGAAAAATTTTCCAGACGAATATCAAGGTCATCTTCTTTTGTGTCATCTGGGACAATGAGTTGTGGCACATACTCGTCCTCGGATGCGGTAATACTCGCAAAGGGCAAGTGAATTGCTCGCTCAAGGTCTTGTCCACTAGACGTGATCGGAATTGAAGATGATGCTTCCTCGGGAAAGATCTCAAGGGTAATGTCGTCACCATTTATGGGGATGTTGTCTTCATCCATGGCATTTATGTGATCCTCGAGATCGAAATCGTTCTCAGAATCGTGTAGGCAAGGGAAAAGATCTATGGATACGATGAACCTTAGCGGAAAATGTCTTCAAAAGCCCCACGGTGGGGCGCCAGCTGTCGACGATTGGAACCCGGGGGTCTTTCTATCAAACTTATGTAAGAATGAGATGGGTTAAAAAGGGAGCCAATCAGACAAGTACCAAAGTATTCAAAGTATCTATGAACTAGGGACACGGGAATTTATCCAGGTTCGGGCCCTCATAGCTGAGTAATGACCCTACTTCCTGTGTATTTTCTTATGTGGGAAAAAGAGTTACAGAGAGATTGTTACAATGTATGTGAGTTAGATAATCCTATTTGGCTAAGCCTAGTCTTCTCTGTAGTCGATCACCCTCTCCCTTGATCCTTCCCTGGAAGGCCTTCTTATACTTGCCGAAGAGATTATCGGTTATCCTCCTGAAAGCATGTCCCATGATTGCTCCTAACTGCTTGTGGTAGCCGTGGGTCGTGGGTACGTGGTGGTTGCCGTAGATCATGGTTACGTGGCAGTTAAGCAGTCTGGACTTGGCGTCGTGGATCTGCTTTACTATCATAATCTCCTTTGACAATTACCTTGCTAGGGACTTCTGATTATCTCAGGAATAACCATAAGGATTAGGGTACGATTATGATAAAGAGTGATCGCGTACCTATGTGACCACGATGATAATGAGATTGGACTTTGTATCTGCGAGAGAGGCTGGTCGTAGGGAGATATATCTGCGACCATAGTGTCCGCGGATATAGAAATGGATTTTATAATAAGTGTTTTATCATAATTTGCACGAAATACATATGGTTCTTGGATTATATCCAAGACATCTTTGGATTACCCAGTGTCTCTTCCCCTGGTCCTTGGCGACCATAGGAAGGTACTTGCGGCCACGGTACACTATGCGCGACCATGGAGGCCTCAAGACAGCTAACAATCCTCGTCAGTTTACTCCTGTATGTGAATATATAATGTATGTAACCTAGGTGTAAGTGTAGTGAATGGTATGAGGATTAGTGTGCCTACAAGCATGGTATGGTGGGCATAGTGGGTGCCGCCGCTACAATAGTTTCTTGTAACCTGGTAAGAATAAGCCTATGAGTTGAAAGAAATGTTTTATTCTTTTGACCTAGCCACATGTGTTAGTAATATAAAAATATTTTAGTAGCTCTAGGTCGAGAGTTTTTGTGTAAAAAATAACACACCATTGCAGAGCTCGAAAAGTGAGTGTTCACCCTATATTCCTAGATCTTTAGAACTTGCACACTGTAGATTTGCTCAAGCCAATAAGATGTCGATAGTGTTTTCTTAAAATCTTGTATTTTTTTCAATCAATTGGTCTAGAAAAATTGTGCTGCATGTTAGTGGAGCTAATATCTCATTAGTCATATTGAATCATTGCACCATATTTATATTTATTGAAATGTGATTTGTTCACTATATTGGTACTCACCCATGCTCAATTTTGACGCACTCAGCCGAAGATGGAGCCGAGGATCCCAGCTATGACCCATTCCGGGAGGACTATGTAGAGCCGACGTCATTGCTTTGTATTTCTTGTAGTCAAGCAATATGTTGCCTAGAATTTATTTCATTTTCAAACTTATCCTCTAATTATTTGAGATGTGTGATAAGAGTTAACCCTATGCTTGGTTGTAATATTCATATTGTTGTATCTATTGCAGTTGTAAACAGAACTTTGATATATACTTTTGTTGTAGATTTATTACTCTCGTGGTCCTCGAGCTTTCTTTAGGTGTTATGCGGCAAACAGCGATGCCTCAGCCTCAGCTATGCTAGGTGTCATGGGCCGCGACACATCATGAGCAATGTAGCGAGGCGAGTGATTGCTAAATATTGGTAGGAGATCGCTATATCAAAAGTATAGACAGATTGATTTGATGCAATTTTATTCTTTAAAACAATGTCATATGCTCAGCTGACTACATTTTGAATACAAGACAATACAAGAAACAAAGAACTAATCTGGTCGTCCTTTTTTAATTGATGAACATGGTGGCACTTTTCAGTATACTGTGTATCCTCTGAATAATAAAATGCTAATGCTATCAGCTATTGCAAAACATATCACAACTTCTCTTACAACAGAACTATGTGTACAGCATCCAGATTATGCACACAAATCCATCGATTAACTTCTCTCATCAAGGTTCATCGCCTAAATTTTCTGATCGACTTCTTCCATAATTCCATAAATCATGAAGCTCATCTCTTGACCAGCTAAGTACAACAATAAGCCCTAGTATAAAAAAATAATACAAGTTTTAATTCAAGCAAGCAATAATTTTGGTAGGACAAAAGGAGGATGAAATTTTCACATAAGGTGCCACAGGCAGTCTATATGCTTACGGCTTACCTAATGTACATGGAACCAGGTAGAGTAAAGCAGGTTGGCCATGTCCGTCCATCAGAAAAAGCGCAAGATAGGTAAGGAAAAGGCCTACAAATAAAGAACATGTCATGCGCTTCAGTGTATATCAGTTCTCTGCAACTGCAACACATACTTTTTTCAGCAAAACAAAGACTTTTGTATGTATATCTAGATTTTTTATTATATTGTAGCCTGACATGGGACAGAAAAAGAGTACACGGCCTTAATTAGTTGAGCTTCCAGATGAACAGAAGCCAACAACTCGGTGACAGCTAATCAATCAAATAGGTAAGCCACCACAACGTGCTTTAAAATGCAATAGAAGTTGTGGTTAATAGGCCTGATGCTGTGATGCACATCGACTGCTTTAATCCTTATGCTTATTGAGCTAATTAGCTCATCACTCTAGTACAAGGAAAAAGCACAAAGCATGACTATGGATATGAATATGCTCGAGCTTGCTGTTTTCTTTCACTTGTATATTATAGGTAGGGTATAAAAAGGATATGAATAAATCTGATCTATCCGAAATATTGAATCTGACAAGATGTGGATAATGTTAAGAATTTTCCATCCAAATAATAGCTCCGTCTGAATCCATATACAAAATTTGGTTTATAAATTTGGATGTGGGGTTTGGTTCAACCAATACCTTAATCCAAATCTTGAAAAATGATATATCAGCACACATAAATCCAAGAACTGAATCTGATTTGTAAAGAAATTATTTACCTAAATTTGCAGCATGCCTAATTTGTCATTAAATCCTTGAATAAAAAATAGAAAATTTTATGAAACTTTACTTGAATTGTTCACTTATTTTTGAATTTTTATCAAGTAAATACCAAAATTAAAAATTAGTAGTTATATCCAATATATGCCAAATTTCAGTCTAAAGGGAAATCCGACCCATAATCCATATTTGGCAATCATCCAATCCATATTCGAATCGAAGCATTATCTGAATTTGATCTGAATTCAGTTAAAAATATGGGTGTGGATATCGTATGAACAATATTCACTATCCAACATGTATCCAATTTGTTTACACACTAAATTATAGGTACAGTAATTGGAAAACAGGTGGCAACAAGCAGGATATTCTCTCCTATTAACCTATCTTTTATCTGACCTGATTTCGGAGTAGGAATCAGATGGTTTGGACAGTTTAATCTGAGTTCTGAGCAACTTAAGAGGAGTTTAAACAAATTTGCATTCTTCTTTGATCTAAACATACTATTTCACAATATGCTTTCATAAACTTGAAGGATTGCTCAAACTCCACATTTGAAGAGAAACCAGCCAAAAATCCTGTTTTCAGCTGAATTTTTACTTGGAGATAGATGTTAGGTTTTGTTCCAAGACCAGTTAAAACTAGGGACCAGTCAAACATCAACCTGGACTGGGCCAGCCCTAAAATGGTTTTTTGGAATGATTGGCCATGGATAAAAATTCATTCTTTCGTTGGAACCTGAATTTATGGATCGGATTGCAGTTCATAATTAAAAGAACTGTTGGAAAAAGAAAAGCAAATACAAAATTAAATATATAACATAAACAGTACCATATTAGGCACCAGGTTCAAAAAGCCAACAGTTACAGGCCAGTTAAAACCAGTTATCAGTCAAAACAGTTGGGAGTGCATTATTGAATCTCTGGTGATTTGACTCCCGATTTAGTCCAAGTTATAACCAATTCCAGCTGAGTTGGTTGGAGTTATGGCTGAGTGAGACTGATTCCTACTGATTTTGTCTGTCTCGATCATGTTTCCAGGAAAATAAGAAAGAGGATGACAGCCCACCAGTTCCCGGTAAACCAGCTGGGACTGAGAACTAGACTGGTTCGGGTTTTGGGAATCCTACTAGGCCCAAATTAGAACCTACAACTCAAATAAAAAGAGAACAAAAAAATCAGGCACTTACCAACAGCATAGCCCACGGTCAGCCACAGAAAATATCCATTCAAGATACCCTTCTTATTTGCTCTGTCAAATCTGCACAACATAATGAAGTGATTTATTGAGCTGAAAATGAAGGCAAAGCAAAAATTCTATCAGTTTTGTGAAACATTAAATATTTGTTAACTAAGTGCTAACTACAGTTATGAGTTAACATTAGATATTTTGTAACTAATGGGTAAACCACACCTTACAACTCACAGCAGAACTCATGTACCAACCACCCCAACCCAACCCAACCCAAGAAAAAACCAGTGCAATAGAATGCAGACAAGAAAATAGCTACAAGGGTCAGAATTGTGTTGCCTCCAGATTTTCTATGTTCAAGTCAGAATAAATTAATTCTGGCTGCATCATCATCAGAGGAAAAAACAGAACTGAAACACTGAATCACAGCAAGGGAACATATCCCAATCACAGCTGAGGGCATCTCCAGTTTCTAGAACCTGCAATCTGTATTCTGATTGATAAGTCAAACTGAAATAAGAAGCAGATAAAGAATGGCTCTACAATACATGATAACAAAGCACGATCTTTCTTCTCATTTTTTCCCATTTGTTTTGCAATAAATTTCTAATTTAAGGCCTTACTAACCAACAGCGGAAACAGTAGAAATCATTTCTTATATGGTTCTTGCAGAATCTAACAGATTGCATGAACAACATGAAAGAACAGAACATTTGTACGAACATGATATTGGTTTTCTTGTCTAACTAGCAGGAAATATCTGGTGTTTACCATCATTTGAGGGTTAACATGATAACCACACTAGTTAGAGCATCGAATCAACACAAAAAATCCCAAAAATGTTATGTAGATAGTTCTCAAAGTAACCAACTACCATATAGAACTTTAAGTTGAAACTCTATCAGTGTTAGGAGGAACAAAAAAGAGAATTTTGCCATGAACAATGACTTTTTTCTTTTTTCTTTTATCATTTGTCAGAAATTTCTCTCTTTTCCCCCTTCTCCCGACACCGATTGAGTTTAAACATTAATTTTATATGATAGCAGATTGCTTTGAGGACTATCTAAATAACTTTTTGAGATTTTTTTGTGTTGATTTGATGTTCTAACCGGTGTGGTTATTTAGCATTTTAGCACCCAAATGATGGTTAGCACTAGATACATCCCCTCTAACTAGAACATCCTAATTTTCCATGTGATCAGGTATGTAGAGAACTTTAAGGAGGTGAAAGCAAGTTAACTAATTATGGCCGGAAGTTTACTACATCAACTTTCAGAATGAAGTACCATATTTCTCTCACAATGTGAAGGTGAAGCAAAATATAACTCATTACTGTGGATGATGTATGTATTTTCTGTTTACTTCACAGTCCCATTTGGTTCTGAAGAAATTAGCCAGAGCAAGTCATCCTAACAATTTCAGTTAGTTCAATTAGTTTATTAATTTGGTTAGTGGATTATGTGTGCCTCATCAATAATGGATGACTCTACTTTTTACAAAAAGTAAAACCTCAGCTACTTGTAGCAAAAAAGGAAATTTGGCAGACTCTAATTGCCAGTATAGTTCTATACGTCAACTAATACCTTACAGATCGTAAGTTATAACACATATAGCAACATTACATACAGTACCTATAGCTGAATGCGACAAGCAATCCAGGGAAAATGATGTCACCAAAGCCTATCATATCGTAGCCACCCCATGGATCAAAGAAACGTGGAATCCGTAAGAGCATTGGAATTGTTTCTCCCCCTGCATTGTCACCACGTGCAACCTGTGGAGTTTTAATTCAACATAAGTTACAAATCGAAAGCAGTCACAACAGACAGAAGTTATAGAGGATGGGCTTACTAAAGACACGTAATTAGGAAGGCAATGTAATCACAGAAAATTGATAAATCATGCAAAAAAAAATATATTCAAAACATCTATCTGGAACTGTACATATCATAGTTCTCAACAAAACATTTGCATAATATAAAAATAATAATAATAATAATAATAATAATACATTTAAAATAAAAACAAGAAATCACCATTACATGCAAGAAAAGTTTGTTGAATTGGACAACAAAACACAAGTTGAATGATCAGTAAATTGTCATGCAGCATCTCTGTCTTCCAGTGCTCAAGATGGACAGAGCATGTGTATTGAAATTTTAGCAATATCAATCATTATTATGTAGTTTTAAATTTAGCTTCATAAGGAACAAAGATAGATGGACACTAATCATCCAGAGTAATGAGTATTCTACAGTTCACTAAATGATGTGACAGAATTCATCCTCAGGGCAAGGGCAAACATCTGCTTCCCAAGATGCTTCAATTTTATAAGGACCATCAGGAAACAAAATTTGCCAAGTCTTTGTGTATATCCCTTGTAAGAATCAGTTAGCATATTTGGCTAAGCATGCCTGCGCATCTAGTGTTCTAAAGGCATGAGCAATATGTTCACAAACCAATGTAGCGCATAATACTACATAGTATGAACTGTAGGCGGCTAACACTCAATGAAAGAACCATCCTTCCTCATCTAGTTGCAAGACAATTTGTTCAATTTACTGTAAAAGCCATATGACAAATCTGTAGAGGATCGTTTATGGTGTTAGAGAGGAAACTGAGAAAAACATAATTCCAATCATATTCTCAAGAATACACTTACTGCAATCATGACACTTTCGTGGAATATAAGAGGTGAAATGAACACCCAAAAGATGTCATACACAAATGCAGCACTAAGAAGAGCTGACGCAACCTGCAAAAGTAATCTTAGATACTCCTGATACATGTAATCTAGTACAGTACAACTATTGTTTAAATTAAACATGCCAATACCCTGATGTTCGGTAAGCGTGCCATCTGGAGCACAGTTATCATCAAGCAGATACCCTGTAAAAAAATAGAATGTACCAGTGCTTATGGTCAATATTACATACTTGATTGTGCAGCAGAAAACAAGAATTATCATAAATTTATCTTACAAGAATGTCTTGACCTATCCAAGCAAATGAAGCATGTCGATATACAGCCCAAAGAATGGCAAAGACCACACAAAATGGAAAAATTCCAACAGATAAAGTTAAGACCTCCCCTAAAAAGGGGAGTTGTACAACTTTCCGCCCACAATCTTTGAAAAATCTGTAAAACCAAGAACATAAAATGTATGAGAAGATAGAAGAATAAAGAAAAAATCATTAATCAAATTGCTTATCTAAATTATTTGGTTAGCTACCTAGAGATAAGTGCCACCAAGCAAACATGCATACCCTGCAAGACAGAGTCCAATATCAAGCTCTACACATATAACTTAAGCAATTAACGTGAATCTAACACTACCACCAGACAAATCAAAATCAGCAATAGTCATTCTTCAAAAAGAATAATATGATGAAATAACTTAAACTGGAAGGAACTATCAGAAAACAAAGAAAGTTTTGTTGGAGACAATCAGAAAAATGTAGTATAAACCAGCTCAATATTTTTTAAGGAAACTTCAAGTACATAGCACCTAAAAATTAATGTTCACTACCAGCAAGTAACACTACAACTAAAACAGGTAGAACTTCTTCCCATCGATCATCTTGAGACAACTAAACCATTGAAAAGAAAAATAAAAACTACATAAGTAAAACTAACCAAACTATTTTAATAACCCTACCCAAAAACTCTGGCAAAAGAGAGTGAAAAACCACACTACCAGCACATCAAGTATTTGTGTGGCCCAAAAAAATGTTGGTACTATATTGAATTAAGATAGAAGAGTGATCTAGGAACTGAAATAGTATAATGCATAAAGTAAAAGAGGAGAGTACCTCAATACCACCAATGCAGAATAACACAATTAATAGCCAGACGAACCAAGATGACATAAAGTAGAACAAAAGGAGGAGAAAAACCGAAGCTACTATGACAAAAACAATAGCACCCTTGGCATTGATCTCAAATATTTCTTTATCTTCCCTGTAGCTTGTTTCAGAATTAGGTCCGTCCTGTTTAACATGAAAGGAAGAAATTAGACAGTGAAAATAATCAAAAGCACAACCCAGTGATTAATTCTAGATAGAAGTTTACATGCTAAATGCAACACACTAAGAAAATCAAAGTTCATAGAATAGCAATTACAAGCAGCAATTGTATGTACTTGAAAAAGCATTCACAAGCAGCAATTGTATGTACTTCACAAGAAGATATGTTTCTTGTATGGTCAATAGCAGTAGTCATGCATGATAGTTCGCATTTGGTAACTGGAAAGAAAGACAATTGGATACTATATTGTCCAATTAGTACTCGCATATCAGTTTCACAAAGTAGTTCATATCCAAAGCTGAAATTCAATGCAGGGTTCTGTATAATTATGAGGGATGCCATGAAACTGCAAAACCAGGGCCAACTTTCATAAATATTCCAACAGAGTTAACCTAAAGATTAAATTCAAGATAAATGGGTATGCTTGCTTGGTATCCAAAAACAGCTAAGCCAATTTTTTTGTCATGACTAAATGTGTGGCATGACCAAAAAATTGGTCGGTTAGAGTAGTTTGGATTATCTTCTGTTGGCAACCAAAAATTGGGAAGCCAATATAGCAGCCGCTTGTTATAGAGAAAGAAGAGAGGGAATTAGCTAGCCAAATCTATGGCGCTCAAAAAACGTGCCACAAATTTGGCTACAAAATGTGGCAAAAACAAGCAAATCATGTTGACTGCCCAAATATTTACAATTAACCAAACAATGGTCAAATTACATTGGTCATGACCAAATTTCAATAGGCTGTCTGTGGACAGCAACCAAACATAGCCAATGTCTTATCAATGACTCAGCAGCACCTCCCACATGTCGATCCATTCGTTAGTGGCAGGGCAGTGTACCTTGCATACAACCTATTGCAAGCTATTGATTTCCTGTCCCTTGGCTCATGCTAAGTCAAATTTGTCTGGAATTGTAAGTGCATAAATACCAAGTGGTGGAAGCATACTATTTAACTAAATATTGCTAGTTTCCCTGGAGAAAACAGACATGCATGCAATTGGTATGTGTAAGTATTACAAGATGAAGCAATGTGAAATGTTAGTCACAGATAAAGGGCACAAAAGTCAAAACCTTCCGTGTCAACTGATTATAACGTTCATCGACCTGCTCGCATGCAACAAATTCAGCCCAGAGTGAAGCACAGACTATGGTTCCTACAGCCATTATCCATAGGAAACATGCTGAAAGGTCCACAACTGGTCGATTTGGCGAATACAGCTGCACCTCCACTACAGTGAAAGAACAATGTTCAGCAGCATGCATTACTCCAAAGTGTCATATATTAATGCAAAAGCTATTAAACTGGCAAACAAGCACTATTTATAAGGCACCAATACAAACAACTATGCTACTTGACCTGCTCCAAAGTATTACAAATTACCCCAAAATATCATTCATTAACTCAAATGCATATTCAGTTCAACAAACCAGTACTGTTTTTATTTAAGCATGGGTGCATGGCAGCCAACAGAAGCAACCATGCTAATTGACTATTGTGTACCAAAATATGTGGCATGTATGGTGCAAGCACAAATACAAATACAATCTTTAAGTATGATGTCAGACAGAAAAGCAGGTTGTTCCACTAACATGGAATTCAGAAACAGCAACACAATGTTGTTAGGTTAAGTCCGATGCAAAAAGGTGTTTGAGTATGCCAGATGTGTGAAGAGCCAAGCAAAGTCACCTAAAGAACCAAACACTCCAATACACTTGGTGTTTGGGCAAACTGTTTAGGACGGACCCACATGTATAAAATCACCCCAAGAGCCAAGAACTCCAATGGTTTAGTTTTTGGGTGGTTTTATTGTGAGTTCCGTGTATAAATTATTGATATATGATTTTTGTTGCAAAATACTATTAATAATAATTAAAAAATATTAAGTAAATTATTTCCAAAGAGATGAGTGTACAATTTTTCTCATATTTTTTTGACCCCGAAACAATTAAAAAATTCCCCAATGACTATACTTCTTAACAGTTATTTTTTGACACAATGACAAGTGGGACTCACTAAAAAACAAAATTTTTACCAACATTTTTCAGAGAATAGTTACAAAGGCTGACGGATCGGCCAAACCAAGCCCGGACCCACTTGTCATCTTTGGTGTGCAAATTATGTATGCATTATGATTTTTTATTGACTATATTTCAAAAAGAAAATTAAAACAAACATTGACAAGTGAGCCGAAACAACGTTCGACCTATGTGTAAGCATATCTGGTTCTGTTGCGTGCGGGTGCACGCAAGAAACAAAGTGAGCGCACCCACTCCCAAGCACGTGATTAGTAGGGTCCACTCATGTCGCCTTGCACACCCGCATGCACCATAATTAACAACCACTGTCATAGGGCCCTGCCATTAACCAGCCCCACCTATGCCTAATGCGTGTATGTGAGTACAATTGACACGAGACGCGACACCATGAGCCCCACAATCCGTGTTGGCAGCAGCCAAGCCCCACTCAAATGGAACTGCTCGAGCTGGCGCGCAGCTCGTGGGGCCACAAAAAGGGGTGCAGACAATGGATGCTTGCCCATGCATTGCCACACAATTTGCACACCTGCACTAGGCCAAGCTAGCGCATGCGTGGCTCTTGTGCGCTGGAGAAAACACTCTCGTTGGACTCAACATTAGTGGAGCATGCAACCTTTTGACCACACATTGACCTACATATTGTAGGTGGCAGAGAACTCAACTAGATACTGGTTCCCTATGCATCACTGACTGTACCCCTATGCATCATTGCCTTTTGTAAATCGTTGCCTTCTGTGACAAATGTAGGCTGTAAATTTCATGAGACGGTTTGAGAATTAAGCATTTGGTGCTTTAGTTCCCACAATATCCTTCTTGTGGCACCATTTACTAACAACATCTCAGTCTCTTCTCTGCATTGGATACAATAATTATTGAACAGGATAACTTCGATCCAACTTCAAACCTGTTTTAACCATTAATCATCATATATCTGATGCAAAAAAAAAGGCGGCTATCTGATATGCCAATAAGTGAAAATGAGTGTAGAGTTGCTAAAAATAAATATAAACCACCACTGCAGCAACACAACAGAAATTGATATTGTGATTAGAGCTTAAGAATACAGACCCAGACAACTAGCAGTTAAAAAAGCCTTACAGAATAAAAATAATTTCCAAGAGAATTTCTTACATATGTTCTAGTTTCCTCCACAAGAAAGCAAGTTCTTCCAATATGTCATCAAGTCAAACTTCCGCTTTTTTTTTTTTGTTAATGCATCCAAAATTTCCAAAAAATAATATTAGATTTTTCCAGACAGATTTGCCATATACTACTTGGATTTATGGTTACATAAACCATACTTTATACAACTTTTGTAAGTTTGAAAATGCACTCATTCAAATACCAAGCATACTTATCCCTTAAATTATGGAAACGACAAGGGATGAGATAATAAATTTATAATCAGTGATTGGCAAATTATCGCTTAAGTTAGTAAATAGTAGCTTTTAGAAGGAAAGGACAGACTGCAGAAAGAAAAATAATAATATGTAGCTTACCCCATGCTCCATCCAAGGACTGCTTCAGCTTCTTTCCTGCCGAGTGTGATATCATTACGACAGGAATTGTCACGTTTATTGAAGTGTCATTCTCACTGCAAACCATCTTGTAAAGTTCTAAAGACAGGAAGTTAGACAGATAGATCATTGTCTGCAAAAGAACCTGGTACACCTGTCCATTGAACTAGTTGAACAGATCACAGATATATTTCAAGTTGCTCTTTTATACCTTCATTGTCATTAATAATTAGTAAACCAGTTGCCCCACCAGCCTGTGCAGTCTTTGCTTTATCAATGAAAGAACATTGTCCACGAGTTGCTAATGCAACAGAATTTGCTAGCTGCAGCAGTAATAATTAGCTTAGAAGAGGAGCACGCATGTTTGTTTCAATTATTATTATGCTGTTAGTATGTAATTTGGTAAAAGCCTAAAATTTAGTTAACATGTGTTACTGCCAATGTTAAAATCACACCTTTGATGTCAAATTAGAACAACAGTCAGATGGATTTGCAAAAACAGCAAATGTCTTTTGAGCTTCATGAATATCTCTGGGCAAGGTGGTGCCAAATCTTGCACTTAGTCCAACAATGGTTGTGCTTTCTGTCCCATTCACCCAATTCTTCACCTTAACCTGAAGAGATAATTCAGAGAGGCGAAATTCACACACACAGAGAGAGAGAGAGAGAGAGTAAATACAAAAGATAAAAACAATGTAACAACTTGCTCAAATTTACAGTTCAGTCAATGAACAGGGGGGTGTTGGGTTTAGTATAGCAACTAAAAGATAAATTCTATCATCACAATTCAAACCACTAGATAAGCAAGGGCATAAACTTTACGCCGCTACTGGACAGCAGCAGCAGCACTTATCATATCACTGTGATAAGAAACGTTCACATCTCTTTAGACAAGGATCTAACGAGACCCATTTGCTTTAATATATTCAACACATTCAAATACAAGAGCACCTCCTAGTGTGACTACCTTAATTCAAACCACATCATATGCAAGTCTAGAGCTACTCTCACTTTCAAACGAGCTATACCGCTAAGACTTAAAGTCTTGTCTTCTATGCCTTTTTGGCACATCCATACCATCACAGGCCTGTGTCTCCACAGGTCAACCAATACCCTCCAGTACTCAGACATACCAAATCACTCTCAACAGCAACAGCTGCACACCATTCCTTGTTGCCATTAAAAAAACCCAGTGGGTTAGGACAGGCCCTCCACCACAATACTATTTCTATCCACAGGCTGAGTCGTTTGTCAAAACATTCCCAGTGCTTGCTTTTTGTCTGAATGACAGAAGCATTGCCAGGAGAGAGCCACAACACACAAGGGAAAATGAAAACTAAACATGATCTGACAATCCACCTAAAATTAATAAGATCACACCAACTCAAATAGTTTACATTTTCATGTGACACCACAATTGGCCTGATTTACGACAAACCAACTGGATTCTCCAAAAAAATCACCAACAGGAGCATCACCATGTCCTGAATCAGTAACCCTACCATCCAACTCAATCTATTTCACCAACAATTCAGCAATGGAGATGTACTAAAATTGGTAAATAAGCAACCTAAAGAAAATCGTTCTGCTGTCTGTCAGATATTTGAGCCTATATTTGGTTTCCATTAAACCCGCGGTGATACCCTCCTCCATAAAAAAGGAAAACAAAACCACTGCAACTCGAAAGTTTGCATTTTCACACTACAACACCATCCATCTGGACACAATTCAATCAAAATTCTCAAAAATTTCCAACATTACTACGCACACAACTGGCTCCACAGGCAAACTCCCTACACAGCAACACCATTAACTAGATCTCGTTCCACCACGATAAGAAACTAAGAACCCAACAAGAAACTACTAGTAGTGAACAAATAGATCGATTTGGCGGTTACCAGTTGGAACTTGTTGGAGCAGCCGGGCGATGTCGGGGCGACGCCAACGTCGTCGCTGGAGGCGTCGTCAGCATCGGCGGCGCCGGCGAGGAGGAGAAAGAGGATGGCGGCGGCGGCAGCTGGGAGGAGCCCCGCGTCGCGGGTGACCATGGCGACGGTTGGATGTGCCTTTCGTCTCTCACACGGCAAGCAAAGACGAGCACGACGGCTACGAGACGCGCTTGGTGGGGTCGTGGTGGGGAGAGGTTCGGTGCTGTTGGGGCGATGGCAGATTGGCAGGTAAGGGTGGAAGCCGTGGCCCGTGGAACAGAAAGTATCGGCTCAGGCTAATTTATAAAGAAAACAACGGGTTTGAGCCGGCTCCTCAGTTCATTGACCCTTACGAGCCAACCCGAGCCGGCGATGGCTCACTCGGGCTCTGTTTGTTTAGGCTTGTTTGTAAATAATAAAATAAGCCCTGCATCTTTATGTAAAGACTAAATTAGCATATGTTGGATCCAATTAAGGTTTTCAGGATCGCAATCAGCATGGTAGCATCATATAATCCTACACTCATATGGAGCATATATGATCCAGAGAAGTCATAGAATCAAAATCTTATAAGGCCAGTTAGAATTATGATCAAAATCATAATGTAGAACATGATCCTACTCCAGTTTTTCTTAGAGCTAATTATATTTATTTGTAACAAGAAAGAGGTCAATATTGTAATAAATACTTCAATGTGTATGAATAGAACTGAATATCTCATAATTTATTAGGATGTTATATAGTCTCAATTGCCGTCATTTTTACTAGTAAAACATATTTGTTTTTTCTAAAAAAAATGTAGTTTTCAAAATTTGATAGAATAATTGATGCGACGCGGGCGGTCCGATCTTTCGATGAGAACAAGAACTATCGATTTGTGAAGACGACTCTCACGATCCGGCTACCAACTGTACACGACTGATACGCCCTGGCAATCGCTGAACCAACTTCGGATTGTTATCGACCGAACTAGAAGCACGATCGACCTGATCACGAAGATCTATTCCTGCAAGCAATCGAAGAACAAGCAAGAACAAGATAAACAAGCAATCTGAAGTTGCAAATATAGATTGAATCACGAAAAAGAGTTGGGGTTCCGAATACAGATATTGATGTTGATCTAGCTGACCAAGAAGAATATCTCAATAGCTTCACGAAGGAAAGACTATGACTAAATCAAACCCGTTGAACCCTAATGGTTCAGTATGATTATATAGAGAAGGTAAAAGAGATCGGTGGCCAGGTAAGGAAACCTGAAACCGACATGGACTCTTTCCCTACTCGGACTCGAACTCAATACACAGGATGTGACCGAACCAAAAAGGTGATGCAGCACCGACTCGGTCTAATCAGAATCTGGTTGAAATTTGTTTTATCAATTTCCAGCGATCCAGAAGGAATTTGGATGTGGGGCTAGATCCAATAGAAAGATCTCATCGTGGGCTTCTCCGTGGACTATAAGAATGTCCCAATCGGACTTCATATGAGGGAGTTATGGTCGTTTGAAGGTAGGCTGCTCCTAGATGACCGAACCGGACTCCAACTCAATTTAGACTCCTTGCTGGTCCTTGTGTCCTTGCTGGTCCTCTCCATGGTTCCTAAGCACAATATTATCACTATTATATAGTAAACCATTTTCAAAACCATATATATATAAACTTAGGAATGAGTTCACCTGACAATGCAACAATCGGGCTTTGCTACGCGTTATGGGTCCTTGTGTAACAAGCGGAGGATTATTTTAGTGTGTGTATCCGAAGAAGTGATGTCCTCATCATCCTCCCCTGCTTGCATTTGAGTCGTCCTCGACTCAAGCTCATCCTCCTCACCCAAATATCGCTTCAAATCTGCAATGTTAAAAGTGGGACTAACCCCAAAATCTGCAGGCAAGTCAAGCTTGTATGCATTATTGTTAATCCTCTCTAACACTCGAAAAGGTCCATCAGCTCTAGGCAGCAACTTTGATTTTCTTAAGTCTAGAAACCTTTCTTTGCGCAAGTGTAACCAGACAAGATCGCCTGGTTCAAAAATTATTTCTTTTCTACCCTGATTAGCAGCAATCTTGTACTTTTCATTCATACATCCTATATTCTCCTTAGTTATTTCATGCAGTTTAAGAATCAATTTAGCACGTCGTTTAGCATCAATGTTTACCCTTTCCGAAGATGGTAAAGGTAATAAATCAATAGGAGCGCGAGGAACAAACCCATATACTACCTGAAAAGGACACATCTTTGTGGTTGAATGCAGCGATCGGTTGTAAGCCAACTCCACGTGAGGCAAGCATTCTTCCCACATCTTCAAGTTCTTCTTCAAAACAGCCCGCAACATGGTGGATAATGTGTGGTTGACAACTTCAGTTTGGTCATCGGTTTGTGGATGACATGTAGTAGAAAACAGCAACTTGGTCCCCAATTTCATCCATAGAGATCTCCAAAAATGACTTAAGAACTTCGCGTCACGATCGGAAACAATCGTATTTGGCACTCCATGTAGTCGAACGATTTCCCTCAAAAACAAATCAGCAACATTTGTAGCATCATCGCTCTTTTGACAAGGTATAAAATGTGCCATTTTAGAAAATCTATCCACGACAACAAAGATACTATCCCTCCCCTTCTTTGTTCTAGGCAGTACTAAAACAAAGTCCATAGAAATGTCCTCCCAAAGTGTGCTAGGAACAGGTAGAGGCATATATAAACCATGTGGATTAAGTCGTGACTTAGCTTTTTGACATGTAGTGCAGCGTGCAACGTAGCGCTCGATGTCACGCCTCATCTTCGGCCAATAGAAGTGAAAGGCCAAGATGTCTTCCGTCTTCTTAACACCAAAGTGTCCCATTAGACCTCCTCCATGCGCCTCCTGTAACAACAAAAGACAAACAGAGCTAGCAGGAATGCATAGCTTGTTAGCTCGATAAACAAAGCCATTAGTTATCACAAATTTATTCCAGCTTCTTCCTTCTTTACAATTCAGCAATACATCTTTAAAATCAGCATCATGCGCATATTGCTGTTTGATGATTTCTAATCCGAAAATCTTGAAGTCAAGTTGAGATAACATAGTGTGACGTCTAGACAAAGCATCAGCAATAACATTCTCCTTCCCTTTCTTGTGTTTAATAACATAAGGAAAAGATTCAATGAATTCTACCCATTTTGCATGTCTACGATTCAATTTGCTTTGACTTCTAATATGCTTCAAAGATTCATGATCAGAATGGATAACAAACTCTTTCGACCAAAGGTAATGTTGCCATGTCTCCAAAGTCCGAACTAAAGCATATAATTATTTATCGTAAGTTGAATAATTCAGACTAGGTCCACTTAACTTTTCACTGAAATAAGCAACAGGTTTACCTTCTTGAATTAACACACCTCCAAGTCCAATTCCACTGGCACACATTCAAGTTCAAAAGTCTTACCAAAATCAGGAAGTTGGAGCAATGGTGCGTTCGTAAGCTTCTCTTTCAAAATGTTGAATGATTGTTCTTGTGCATGACCCCAAACAAACGAAACTCCTTTCTTTGTGAGCTCATGCAATGGTACAGCGATGGTACTAAAATCCTTGACAAAGCGTCTATAGAACCCAGCAAGTCCAAGAAAGCTTCGCACTTGGGTGACCGTTGTTGGAATTGGCCAACTTTGAATAGCTTCGATCTTGGCTTCATCAACTTCAATACCCTGTGAAGTAACAACATAACCAAGAAATGAAACTCGATCGGTGCAAAAGGTGCACTTCTCAAGGTTACCGAACAAATGTGCATCACGTAAAACCTTAAAAACAGCATGCAAATGTTCAAGATGTTCATCCAAAGATTAGCTATAGATCAAAATGTCATCAAAGTACATCACCACAAATTTGTTGATGAAAGGACGTAAAACCTCATTCATTAATCTCATGAAAGTGCTTGGTGCATTAGTTAAACCGAAAGGCATCACTAACCACTCATATAATCCGAATTTAGTTTTAAACGCTGTTTTCCATTCATCTCCTAATTTCATGCGAATTTGGTGATATCCACTACGCAAATCAATTTTAGAGAACACAACAGAGCCACTCAATTCATCAAGCATGTCATCTAACCTAGGAATAGGATGACGATATCGAATTGTTATGTTATTGATAGCTCTACAATCAACACACATACGCCATGATCCATCTTTCTTTGGAACCAAAAGAACAGGAACAACACATTGACTAAGGCTTTCACGTACGTACCCTTTGTCAAGTAAGTCTTGTACTTGACGCTGAATCTCTTCAGTCTCTTGTGGATTGGTTCGATACGGCGCACGGTTGGGCAACGAGGCTCCTAGAATTAGATCGATTTGATGCTCAATCCCTCGAATTGGAGGCAGCCCCAGTGGTACATTCTTCGGAAATACATCAGCAAACTCCTGCTAAACGTTAGCAACAGCAGGGGGCAAAGAAGAAGGCATGTCCTCAACTGAAAACAAAACTTCTTTGCAAACTAAAGCACAACAATCAGATGCATTAGGGTCTATCTCAGTTATTTCAGATTTGGTAGCAAGAAAAACAGAACCTTTCAACTTAATTTCAGCATGGTTAGAACTAGGTTTGTTCTTTTTCGGTTGAGCAAGTGGTTTAGCTACGATCTGATTTTCACCTTTGTTATTCTCCTTTTCTCTATTAGCTCTCTCCAATTCATCCTTTAAAATTTCTTCAGGAGACATGGGTAGCAAAGTGCTTTTTTTTTGTTTAAACATGAGAGTATATTGATTAGTTCTACCACGATGCAAAACATCTCTATCATATTGCCACGGTCTACCTAACAATAAGGAACATGCTTGCATAGGTATGACATCGCAATCAGCATAATCATGATAGGACCCAATAGAAAGTGTACTCTCATAATGCGAGTTACCTTCAGCTTACCACAGTTGTTGAACCATTGAATGTAGTAAGGGCGAGGGTGCTGATTCGTGGTCAAGCCAAGCTTCTCGACCATGTCCGTGCTCGCTAAGTTGTTGCAACTTCCTCCATCAATGATCGTACAGCATGATCGGTCCTTGACAATGAACTTTGTTTGGAACAAGTTGTGACGTTGATTCTGTTCAACACGCTCCATTTGTTCACTAAGCACACGCTTCACAATGATACTCAAATAACGATCATTAATTTCAGTACCATATTGTTTATGTTCAGCTTGTTGCCCTTCACCTGCATGGTCAGTTGCAAGCATAGTATATTCCTCTTCAATATCACTAGCTGAAGTGTACTCACCATCATCCTTTATGAGTAGGGCTCGCTGGCTAGGACAGTCACGCATGATATGACCGAATCCCTTACAACGGTGGCATTGTGTTTCTCGTGCTCTTCCGGTAGAAGCAACCAATGATGAACTTTACGCGGGAGCTTGGACTGTACTCTTACTCATCTCGGTCACTCGTGAGGGTATTGTGGAAGCAATTGGACGTCGATTGTTGCTGGAGAAACTCGGTGCAGGTGCTCGGCTCGATGTGTTGTATGGAGCTTTCTGTTGGGCACCTCCGAAACTCCCTCTCGGCCTCAACTTCCGTCCCTGTACTTCTCTCTCTGCCTTACAAGAAAGATGAAACAGACGAGTAATAGAGTTGTATTCTTTATAGTCAAGAATGTCCTGAATGTCTCGATTTAAACCTCCCAAAAATCTAGCCATTTTAGCTTCATCGGTTTCTTCTAAACCACAACGTAACATACCAGTTTGCAGCTCTTGATAATAATCCTCTACATAATTACTACCTTGGTTCAGACGTTGTAATTTATTCAGCAAATCACGAGCATAATATGAAGGCACAAATCTATGTCTCATGACTCTCTTCAAAGCATTCCAAGTTCTAGGTATGTTCTGGTTATTGCGACAATATTCACTCCACCAAACAGATGCAAATTCAGTAAACTCGCTAGTAGCAGCTCTAAGTTTCTTATCTTCAGAAACTTCAAAGCAAGCAAATTGTTCTATATCTAATTCCCAAGTGAGATAGGCATCAGGGTCATACTTTCCAGTGAATGAAGGTATGGTCAATTTAAGCTTACCGAAGGAGTCATCATGACCACGTACCTCGCGTGGTGGAATTCTTCTCATACCGTTGCGATTGAAACGAAGACGCCGATGGTCACGATCATTGTTGATATTGAATCCTCCATCGGACTCCGTATCAGCAGCATATTGATTTCCTTCGGCATTGAAATCATCTTCGACCTCATCAGCTCATGCTTGGCGTCGATGCACATCATTGACAGCCGGGGCAACCGGTGCTCCTTTCTTCTCCAATTGCTCTACTCGAGTGGTGATTGCAGTAAGCGCTTCGTTATTGCGGTCTAGAATCCCTTCGATACGCTCAGTGTGCGTATTCAGCAAGCGGTTGAAGTGTTGTAGATGCCCTTCGTACGAGGTGTAAGTGGGCCGTCGTTCTTCTCGCTTTGATTACCCGATCCTGACATGGTTAGTAGCAAACAAGGAACAAAATCACAGTGATATATCCCTATCAACTACTAGGTGAAGGTGGCTCAAATTCTCTCACAGTCAAGCTTCTTATCAAGCTCTTACTGATTCTTACCAAGCAGCAGGTGGTGATCGGTTGCTAGTGACAGTCTCAAACGCTCCAAAGATTGGTTAAAGCGATTGCAAGCGATCGATACCTATACGTCGGTAGAAAGTGTAGCTTGGACAGGCTCAAGTTTGTAGCAAAGGTTAGCAATGATCACTTCAGAGAATGCAAAGTTGAAAAATTGCGCAAAGTACTAGTCACTAGTATGCTGGCCTAGGCTAAAACCAAACTAGAGACGTGAGCGAGGGCACAAAGGTAAAAAGCTCAGATTTTTTTTTGATGTCGGCAACAGCAAGTGAGCAAAGTTCACAAATGGCTGTGTGGAGGCTGTGGCAACGATATGGCACAATGGTCGAAAAAGTGGAAAATTGCAGGGGTAAATCGGTAATTAAAAGTATATATATATCTCTCTCTCTCAACACGACGGTCACACTTGCAAAATTTGATCCTTCTCAGATTTTTTTTTATTCTGATTCTTTTTTTTATATATATATAAATTTTTTTCTGAGTCAACAACCTTCTTTTTTTTTTTTTTTGAAACCGACAAGAAAACGGTGACCGGTTTTCCGAGACCGATACGAGTTACCAATCCGAAACCACCGGGAGTCAGATTCCCCTTTCTTTACTGGCACACACAGATGCAAGGTAGATGGATGCAGCGGTAGGCAGGTGTGGTAGCGGCCTGAGCAAAGGTGTGATCTCAACTCGAAACTCTAAAGGTTATGCGCTAAGACCAGCAACTCGACACGACAATGCAGCAAAGATTCAACCGAGCAAAAACCAAAAAGATATTGCAGGCGCAAATTGGTTTGGACAAGGATGATCTAACTCTAATTTTTTTTGTGGACTTTTCGGTATAAGACAGCACTCAAGAAAAAAAATAGGATATTCTCACCGATCAACCGTGCTCTGACACCAAATGATGCGACGTGGACGGTCCGATCTTTCGATGAGAACAAGAACTATCGATTTGTGAAGATGACTCTCATGATCCGGCTACCAACCGTACACGACTGATACGCCCTGGCAATCGCTGAACCAACTTCGGATTGTTATCGACCGAACTAGAAGCACGATCGACCTGATCACAAAGATCTATTCCTGCAAGCAATCGAAGAACAAGCAAGAACAAGATAAACAAGCAATTTGAAATTGCAAATATGGATTGAATCACGAAAAAGAGTTGGGGTTCCGAATACAGATATTGATGTTGATCAGCCGACCAAGAAGAATATCTCATAGCTTCACGAAGGAAAGACTATGACTAAATCAAACCCGTTGAACCCTAATGGTTCAGTATGATTATATAGAGGAGGTAAAAGAGATCGGTGGCCAGGTAAGGAAACCTGAAACCGACATGGACTCTTTCCCTACTCGGACTCGAACTCAATACACGGGACTTGACCCAACCAAAAAGGTGACGCAGCACCGACTCGGTCCAATCAGAATCTGGTCAAAATTTGTTTTGTCAATTTCCAGCGATCCAGAAGGAATTTGGATGTGGGGCTAGATCCATTGGAAAGATCTCGTCGTGGGCTTCTCCATGGAATATAAGAATGTCCCAATCAGACTTCGTATGAGGTAGTTATGGTCGTTTGAAGGCAGGCTGCTCCTGGATGGCCGAACCGGACTCCAACTCGAATCCATCCCGGACTCCAATTCGACTTGGGCTCCTTGCTGGTCCTTGTGTCCTTGCTGGTCCTCTCCATGGTTCCTAAGCACAATATTATCACTATTAGATAGTAAACCATTTTCAAAACCATATATATATAAACTTAGGAACGAGTTCACCTGGCAATGCAACAATCGGGCTTTGCTGCGCGTTATGGGTCCTTGTGTAACAAGCGGAGGATTATGTTTAGTGTGTGTATCCGAAGAAGTGATGTCCTCATTAATAATGATCACACAATTCAATCCTACAATCCAATCCAACAAAACAAAAATCAATTCTACCTAGGATCATGATCATCTAGACACCTTGCATCAAATCATGAAAAACTATATTCATGACCTACATAGATACTGCAGCAATGTCTCAAGGACAGTGACCTAGAGATAAATATGTCCTTTAAAAATGATTTGGTTAAAACTAATGTTTGCACTTATAAAAATGAAATTATTTTCGTAATCACCTTAAATTAAACTAAGAGCTCAATAGATCAAATTAATTTTACACACCTAGGGTTATGCTAAAAGTGAAACAATGCTAGCAAATAAAGTACAATAAACAAAAGAATACAAAAACATCCAGATTGACACATTGAATTTTTTTCCAAAATCTCAGAAACTGCACTAGTGTCATGTGTTTTAATGAACACCAGCAAATGCGCTGGTACGCCATGGCGTTCGCTCGGAGTATTCCATGAGGAAGGCAAACAGTTCACAACCTAATCATAGAATCCAAAGAACTCACAAAATACAAATATGGCAAATAACATTTAAAATAATAAATTGGCAAAATACCAATCTTAGTTCACACCATTAACCAGCTCATATGAGAGCAGTAGGTTAGAGACCAGGGATAATCTAGGGTTTTTATATCAACTAGATGGAAACCCTAAATTGAGAAAAACAAATCTATAAAAGTGTTGATGATGCAATGAGGAACTACCTCTCCTTCAATCCCCACCGATCCTAGTAGGCATGTTCGTTATAATCTTATCATAGCTCATAGGTTCACGATCCCTCACAAATCTCGACAATTATATCAGAATGTGCTTTCTAAAATAGTTTCCATCATCGGCTGGATGACCCTAAACCAAGTGTCTAGGATGTTAGTGGATCCAAACTAACATCTATCATGACTATGCAATAGTGGAGAAGTCCATTGATCATCAATCCAAAATATAGAAACCAATTATAGAAAGCAATCACAGATTAAAACTCCAAAAATCTCATCTAAAATAGTCAATAAAAATGATTCGTTACACTGAATGTAACATAAACACCAGGAGCTCTAAAATGCTTACAAAACTTCGGGGTAATGATGCTCTTATTGAGTCAATCTCTATTATGTTGATTATTTTGGTGATGAATGACAAATCTAATTGTGAGACTAGCGTGTTGTTGAGTTTATATCTCTTAGTCTCATTCATGTTACAAGATGATGGTGAAGAAGATCATCGCGGACATGATGCATAATCGAGTTTACTCAAGTATGAACGAGCTCTACTAAAGGTAAAATGAAAATTCAGGATCTATTTTCTAAGATTTTACCTATCTTGGTGATTTGGAGATGACCGAGTTATTATAATTTTGTTTCCTAGTTTTTGCCGTAAATTTTTTGCTCAAATGAAAATAATTTTTTTTCGCAATCACCCTAATTGTAAGGCTAGTGACCTATCCATCGCACCTCTAGGTCGCCATCCTTGATCCTTCAATTGGTATTGGAGTGATGTCTCTTATTTTTATTGGATTTACCACCTTGAGAGAGGATGGCTTCCATAGAGGGCTTTAGCATTGTCACACCTAGATTTGATGGCACAAATTATTTTCATTGGAAAATTGTATGCAAACATGTCTTGAGTGTTGGTTCAACATCTATCATGTTGATTATTTTGATAATTAATGACAAACCTAATCTTGAGACTAATGTGTTTGTTGAGAATTTGTCTTTTAGTCTTAATTGGATTGTCAGATGACAGTGAAGAAGATTACCTCGAAGAGGATGTATGATCGAGTTTCCTCAAGCATAAATGAGTTCCACCAATGGTAAAATCAAAAATTAAGGATCAATTTTCTAGGATTTTACCAGTCTTGATGTCTAGAAAGAGAGGTTTGGGGATTAGTAGCTTGATGTGGGAAGCTCAATTGCATGTGTAATTCATTCACTAGGTCATAAAATTGTTATTGGGTTGATTTGGATGGTTAGTGAAGACTTCGGTGTTTAAATTTGCAAAATTCATCTCAGGTGGAGGCTTTGAAATGGCTATACTAAATATTTTATATTTCTTGGAATAATACAGGCAACCTATGATGTGCCTCGGGCGGTCCGATCTTTCGATGAGAACAAGAACTATCGATTTGTGAAGACGACTCTCACGATCCAACTACCAACCGTACATGACTGATACGCCCTGGCAATCGTTGAGCCAACTTCAGATTGTTATCGACCGAACTAGAAGCATGATCGACCTGATCACGAAGATCTATTCCTGCAAGTAATCGAAGAACAAGCAAGAACAAGATAAACAAGCAATCTGAAATTGCAAATATGGATTGAATCACGAAAAAGAGTTGGGGTTCCGAATACAGATATTAAAGTTGATCTAGCCGACCAAGAAGAATATCTCAATAGCTTCACGAAGGAAAGACTATGACTAAACAAAACCCGTTGAACCCTAATGGTTCAGTATGATTATATAGAGGAGGTAAAAGAGATCGGTGGCCAGGTAAGGAAACCTGAAACCGACATAGACTCTTTCCCTACTCGGACTCGAACTCAATACATGGGAATTGACCCAACAAAAAAGGTGACGCAGCACCGACTCGGTCCAATCAGAATCTGGTCGAAACTTGTTTTGTCAATTTCTAGCGATCCAGAAGGAATTTGGACGTGGTGCTAGATCCATCGGAAAGATCTCGTCATGGGCTTCTCCGTGGACTATAAAAATGTCCCAATCGGACTTTGTATGAGGGAGTTATCGTCATTTGAAGGCAAGCTGCTCCTGGATGGCCGAACCGGACTCCAACTCGAATCCATCCCGGACTCCAACTCGACTTGGGCTCCTTGCTGGTCCTCTCCATGATTCCTAAGCACAATATTATCACTATTAGATAGTAAACCATTCTCAAAACCATATATATATAAACTTAGGAACGAGTTCACCTGGCAATGCAACAATTGGGCTTTGCTGCGCGTTATGGGTCCTTGTGTAACAAGCGGATGATTTTGGTTGGTGCGTGTATCCGAAGAAGTGATGTCCTCATCATCCTCCCCTACTTGCATTTGAGTCGTCCTCGACTCAAACTCATCTTCCTCTCCCAAATATGGTTTCAAATCTGCAATGGGAAGGGTGAAGGCTATATATAATAGGGGTGGTGGCTAAGGAGGTGGACGTGAAACCCTAGGGGTACACGGGCCTTGGGCCCAAATTAGAGGTGGCACAGCACCAGGCAGAATGTGTTCGCGAATTGTTTCGTCGATTTCAGGCGTAGTGAATGGCTCAGCACATGGATTCATGCCGACTCGCCGTTCTCCTTGATCTTCTCGTGGCGGCGTGGAAGTAGTGAAAGGAGTGGATGGGGCCTTGTTCATAACCGAGCTATGTTCTCCTTGATCTTCTCGTGGCGGCGTGGAAGTAGTGGAAGTAGTGGAAGGAGTGGATGGAGCCTTGTTCATAACCGAGCTAATGATGTCCTCATCATTCTCCCCTTCTTGAATTTTAGTCGTCCTCGACTCAAGCATAATCTCCTGCAAAAGGTTAGTACCAATACGAGGCAAAGCAACATACATATACTCCCCTTCTTGAAAGCTATCATGTAGGTTGAAAGGAAAACTAGAGGAACTTGACGTGAAATGATTAGTGCTATGACAATCCTCTAATTGATCACATTGTTGCTTGTTATCACTTTCCTGCAAAAGATTAGTCACAAGTGGGGACATGGCAAGAGGCAGTTTTTCCAAAGAAAATTCTTCACCCTTGCAATTATAGACATTAATTTCAGATATATACCTTTCATGTTCAATTTGATTTTCAGCCTCACAAGCAAGATTAAATAATTGAGACAAAGAATTATATTCCTTAGCAAGAAGAATATCCTGAATTTTCCTATCAAGCCCACCTATAAATCTGATCTCCTTAGCTTCCTCGGTTTCCTCTAAACCACAACGCAACATGCCAATTTTCAATTCTTGATAGTAGTCCTCCACTGATCTAGTACCTTGGCGTAGGCGCTGCAATTTATTTAATAAATCTCTAGTATAATATGAAGGCACAAATCTATGTCTCATGACTCTCTTCAAAGCTGATGAGACCATGTACATCATGGTTATGACCAAGACGACATCAACATGGTGGTCATCAAGATGTCATCGTCCGCCACCTTGGCCAGGACGCGAAAGCTGGCAGCACGTACGTCGTCTGGATTTTGTGCTATCGCCACCACAAGTTCGGCCTCCACCTTGGCCACCTCCCCAAACACAAGACGTGCTCAAGAAAGGCGCCTCTACACCTCTAAGGTCGCACAAGCCACGTCGCTCCAAGGCCAGCCCACAAGTGAGCTCAATTCATCCGCGAGTCCGGTTCGGCCATCTGCGTGTAGTCCAACTTCAAACGGACGTACAGGCCACATACGAAGTCCGTTTTCGACGTTCTTGGACTCTACGGACAAGAGAACGACGAGAGCTTTCCAACGGATCCAGTCGACGCTCCACTTTGGGCCCAAGGCCCGTGTACCCCTAGGGTTTCCTCCTCCACCCCATGGCCGCCCCATACAATATATATATGGCCGCCATGGCTGCCGTTTAGACTTGGGTTTTGCTTAGATTAATCTGTCAAAGAATAGTTTCACCGTGTATCGGTTTGTGGAACCCCAACTCGTGAGATTCAATTTATATTTGCAATATTTCAGATTGCTTCTTTCTCGTTCTTGCTTGTGTTCTCGATTCGCATGCAGGGATAAGCCTTCTTGGCGAGGTCAATCGTGTTTGTGCATGGTTGATAACCAACGGAGCCGTGGTGTAGCGATTGCTGGGTTCGGATCGGTTCTGATCGGAAGCCGGATCGTCAACGTCGAGTCTCCACCAATCGACTTACCTCTACCTGTCGGAAGATCGGGCCACCGTGCGCATCAAGTGGTATCAGAGCCTCGGTTGCCCGTCAGGTATACTTGTATCCCCTTTGTTCATTATTCATCTTTCACCTAGAGTCCAGAAAATTGCCCCACAAAAATATTTGAGTTCGCCGTCATATCCATCGTCCAAGCCACTTTGTGCCCTTCGCGATTTCGTTTTTAGTTTCGCGTTGTTGAATTTGTATCCATCGTCATCGTCTTGTTGCTGGTTTAGAGTAAGTTCTTAATCTAGTTTGAGTCTTGCATCTTGACGTCGAGTCTAACGCCATCACGTCGTCATCGTCGCCGCCGCGTCCAAATCGGGTGTCAATCTATCAAGTTCGATATTTTGCTTTTATCTCCCTCGTCTGAACTCCAAATTGGACAAATTAAGAGTGTAAATTGTAGCTCTGAAAATTCTCTACAACTTTGTCCATTGTGAGAAGTTCTAAAAACGCCGTTTTCAAGTCCAAAATCGCATTGAAAGTGAATCTGTTTGATTTCAGATTTCCTACACAGACTGTAATTGCGGGGCCCATATCGCCTAGATCCGTTATCCAAAATTGGTGTTCCATATATGCAAATTGATCAACACGAAACGATCTACAACTTTTCTGTTATACGTTTTAGCGTTTGAGGCCTCCAAAAATCCGAAAACAGCATAGGAAGTTTCTGCATAGTAGATCTGTTTTTCCAGCGAGAGAAAATTGAGTGTTTGTGTATATATCTTGTAATCTCTCATATGCGGCACTATTGATATTTAAAAAAAAAGGTGAAAAAGGCAAGTGCAAAAAAAAGAAGCCGCACAAAGATAAAAAAAATAAAAATAAATAAAAAGCAAGGAAAAAAAAAATCAAAAGTGCTTGTATCCTTTGTATCGACAGTGTTACATCATTCGTTTTGCTTGCTTGAGTTAGGTCTGAGAACGAGTTTAGGCCAGCAACTTTGACAAGTACTTTGGATATTTATTCAGCTTTGCTATTCTGATTTCGATGATTGCATATTCCTTGCTACTAAATATTGCATATCCAAACTCCACAAATACATCCTTCTGATCAGCACAGGTTATTGACCCTTGCAATCGCTTCATCACGCCCTCACGGTGTCACGAACCAGCCACCGGTTGCACCGTCCCTCGCTGTGTTGGTAAGAACCGGGTAAGAACTTGGTAAGATTGCTTGAGAGCGTGAGATCTAACCTAGTAGTTGATAGGGATAATACTTTTGTGTTATCTTTTGTTTTCTACTGACAATGGCAGGTTCATGGATCATTGGGGAAAATGTACAACTATATCAACGCTGGAATCACGATTGAAAAGATAATGGAGGTGACAATGCCAATGGTAAAATAGCCTTACCTTCTTTTTATGGTGCATATGATGGTGAAATTTACTTTGATTGGGAGATGATAGTTGAACAAAAATTTAATTCCCATCAAGTTCCTCAAATCCATTGGGTTAGGCAAGCCACTAGTGAATTTAAAGACTTTGCTATCATCTGGTGGAATGAACTTGCTACTCTCCGCTTACAACCTGACACATGGGCTAGGTTAAAAGAAGCTATGCGTCAACGTTTTGTTCCTCCTTCTTTTAAACGTAATATGCATAAGAAATTAGAATGCTTGAATCAAGGTAGAAAATCTGTAGAGGAGTACTATCAAGAGTTACAGATATGCATGTCTCGATGTGATTTAGAAGAAACTGATGGAGAAAAAGAGATTAGATTCTTACGTGGACTTAATGAGAAAATATACAATATTGTTATTGATAAAGAATATGTTTCTCTGTTGCAAATATTTGCTCTTGCTTGTGCAGCTGAAAATAAAATAAAACGTAAGAAAGTTGTACGGAAAATTAATACATCTGTTTGCAAGAATGGTGTGTATCCTTGCACGACTAACGTTCTGCAGGCAAGTGCACATGATCAAATTGAGAATGAGGAGAATGAAGAGATGCTTGTTGCAGCACCCCTGCTTCCATTACCTACAACTGAAGATGTACCTACATCAGCTGAGAAGGAAAACAAAGGTAATGAAAAAGGTACTACACTCATTCAAGATGAGAACGATATTGATGTGCTGAAACTTTCCACGAATCATGCTTTGTTAGAGCAACAAATTGTGGAACCAGTTGCTGATTTCCCTTTGTCACAAGAAGATTTGCTCGATGTTTCTTGGGATAAAGAAGAGTTGTGTGATAATGCTTCACTTATATTCATGCCACAACTAGTGAATGAACATGTTACTCTTACTTTGGAACATAATAACACTTGTGCTCAAAATAAACATGTTGTTCACATTGCAAACGAAAATGATGAGCTGAAATTGTTGTCTTCTTTAAATATTCTGGGTTATATTGAATTTGATGTTCTATGTGATCTAGACAATTTAGAGGAGAGACTTATTGATCCATATAATTTTCCTTGCTTATCAAGAAACATTTTTCATATTATAGGCAAATATAATGATAATGGAAAGTACATGGTTAATCGAGTGTACATTTGCTCAAATATGAATTTTGCTTATAATGTACAACCATGTGATGAACTAGAGAGCTATACTATCACCAATCATTCCATGTCGAGTACATCCGGTTCAATTTTTAAGGCACATGAACTTTTTCAAGAAAGGGAGTATATAAATGTTAATGGTTCTGTGTCTAATGATTTGATTATCAAAGATATGCATATTGCTGTGCTCTCTGTTGGTGCTAACATTTTGCAGACAAACACAATGGAGTCGAGGACGACTCCACATCAAGAAAGGGAGAATGATGAGACCATGTACATCATGGTTATGACCAAGATGACATCAACATGGTGGTCATCAAGATGTCATCGTCCGCCACCTTGGCCAGGACGCGAAAGCTGGCAGCACGTACGTCGTCTGGATTTTGTGCTATCGCCACCACAAGTTCGGCCTCCACCTTGGCCACCTCCCCAAACACAAGACGTGCTCAAGAAAGGCGCCTCTACACCTCTAAGGTCGCACAAGCCACGTCGCTCCAAGGCCAGCCTACAAGTGAGCTCAATTCATCCGCGAGTCCGGTTCGGCCATCTGCGCGTAGTCCAACTTCAAACGGACGTACAGGCCACATACGAAGTCTGTTTTTGACGTTCTTGGACTCTACGGACAAGAGAACGACGAGAGCTTTCCAACGGATCCAGTCCCATGTCCAAATTCCTTACGGATCAACAGAAATCGTCAAAACAATATTACGACCAGAATCTGACGTGCGCTGCGACGCTCCACTTTGGGCCCAAGGCCCATGTACCCCTAGGGTTTCCTCCTCCACCCCATGGCCGCCCCATACAATATATATATGGCCGCCATGGCTACCGTTTAGACTTGGGTTTTGCTTAGATTAATCTGTCAAAGAACAGTTTCGCCGTGTATCGGTTTGTGGAACCCCAACTCGTGAGATTCAATTTATATTTGCAATATTTCAGATGGCTTCTTTCTCGTTCTTGCTTGTGTTCTCGATTCGCATGCAGGGATAAGCCTTCTTGGCGAGGTCAATCGTGTTTGTGCATGGTTGATAACCAACGGAGCCGTGGTGTAGCGATTGCTGGGTTCGGATCGGTTCTGATCGGAAGCCGGATCGTCAACGTCGAGTCTCCACCAATCGACTTACCTCTACCTGTCGGAAGATCGGGCCACCATGCGCATCACACTGCGTCGGGGCGGCGCGGGGAGGTCTTCGTCCCCGGGCCCGGAGGCAGGAGTCCACTCCGTCACGAAGTCGGCGAGGACCTGTGACTTGATGGTGGAGCGGCCTGTGAGGGACAGGGAGAAGGGGGCGAGCTCGGCCCCCCACTTCCCGATCCGGCCGGTGGCCTCTTTGTTCCGCAGCACCTCCCCCAGGGGGAGGGATGACGGGGCGATGATGGGGTGTCCCAGGAAGTAGTGGCGAAGCTTCCGGGACGCCATCAGGAGGGCGTAGCAGATCTTCTCCATCTCCGTGTACCTAGTTTTGGCCCCTTGGGGGACCTCACTCACGTAGTACATGGGACGCTGCTGCCCCCCTTGCTCCTTCACCAATACCACGCTTACAGCGACCGGGGTCGCGGCAAGGTAGAGGAGCAAGGGCTCTTCTGGAGACGGACTCACGACCATTGGAGGGCTCGTGAGGTACTTCTTGAGGTCATCGAATGCCTTCTGAGCCTCGGGGGTCCATCGAAACCCCTCGAGCCCCTGGAGGATCTTGAAGAATTGGAGGCCTCGTTCCCCCGACAGTGAGACGAAGCGGCTTAGCGCGGCTAAGTGGCCAGAGAGCCGCTGGACGTCCTTGACGGAGTGCAGTGGAGGCATGTCCAGGAACGCCCGGATCTTTTCGGGGTTTGCCTCTATGTTCTGTTGGGACACGGGGAAACCCAGGAGCTTCCCCCGCGCACGCCGAAGGCGCACTTCTCCGGGTTGAGCTTCAACCCATACGCGCGGAGGTTGCGGAAGGTCTCCGCTAGGTCGTCGACATGGGCGGCTGCGCGGGGACTTTTGATGACCGCGTCGTCTACGTAGACTTCAACGTTGCGGCCGACTTGGTCTTTGAAGACCAGTGTCATGAGGCACTGGAAGGTCGCTCCTGCGTTCTTCAGCTCGAAGGGCATGTGGACGTAGCAGAAGGTTCCAAGGGGAGTTATGAAACTCGTCTTTTCCTCGTCCCCTTCCGCCATCCGGACTTGATGGTAGCCCGAGTAGGCGTCCAGGAAGCTCATCAACTCGCACCCCGCGGTGGAGTCGACTAGTTGGTCAATCCGCGGGAGTGAAAAGTTGTCCTTGGGGCAGGCGCGGTTGAGGTCGGTGAAGTCCACGCATATCCGCCACTTGCCATTTGACTTCTTCACGAGGACGGGGTTCGCGAGCCACTCGGGGTGCAAGACCTCCCAAATGAACCCCGCCTCTCGGAGTCGGGCGATCTCCACCTTGATCGCCTCTTGGCGTTCAAGGGAGAGTTTCCTTCACTTCTGTTTGATTGGGGGGTGACTGGGGTCACCGCGAGCTTGTGCTCTGTCGTGGTATAAAAAATACCTCGGCAGGTTTGATGACGTGCGCAACACGTGTTCCTCAACGCGAGCTGACCGTGCGACGGGTCACCACGCGTTGGACAATCTCAGAGATTGACACAAGGGTTTATGCAGGTTCAGGCCTCAGTGGAGGCCCTAGTCCTGTCGACGTGCTCCCGACGAGCGTCGGCTAGGGGGCTCTCTCCCGGAGAGAGGGCTCCAGAGCACGCCTATTCGTTTTTTGGATTGAGTACAAATGAGTGTCTTAGGTTACAAGAGAGGGTTACAAGGGTATATATAGACCCCAAAAGACGCAAATTACTAAACTACCCCCGCTACAACCGTCGGATCGAGGGCAGGATGGTCTTTTGGCAAGGTCCCGGGCACCGATTTCGGACACGTGGTGACCCTCGAAATCAGTGCCTCCCGGAAAAGGGGCTTCGGGGGAAGTCTCTCCCTAACCCGGAGAAGGGACTCCGGGAGAGGTCTTCCCCTAGCCCGGGGAAGATGCGCCGGGGGAAGTCTCCCCCGAGCCCGGAGGAGGGGCCCCGGGAGAGGCCTCGCCCTAGCCCGAAGG
Source organism: Pharus latifolius (assembly GCA_019359835.1). NCBI lineage: Eukaryota > Viridiplantae > Streptophyta > Magnoliopsida > Poales > Poaceae > Pharus > Pharus latifolius. Next base: position 39,909,638 of record CM033329.1, read on the forward strand.
AGGTGCGCTGGGGGGAGTCTCCCCCGAGCCCAGAGAAGGGGCGCCGGGGGAGGTCTCCCCTGGCCCGGAGAAGGGGCCCCGGGCGAGGCCTCTCCCTAGCCCGGAGGAGGGGCTCTGGGAGAGGTCTCTCCCAAGCTCGGAGAAGATGCGCCGGGGGGAGTCTCCCCCGAGCCCGGAGAAGGGGCTCCGGGGGAGGTCTCCCCTGGCTCGGAGAAGGGGCCCCGGGAGAGGCCTCTCCCTAGCCTGGAGGTGGGGTTCCAGGAGAGGTCTCTCCCAAGCCCGGAGAAGGTGCACCGGGGGAGTCTCCCCCGAGCCCGGAGAAGGGGCGCCGGGGGAGGTCTCCCCCGGCCCGGAGAAGGTGCACCGGGGGAAGTCTCCCCCGAGCCCGGAGAAGGGGCTCCGGGGGAGGTCTCCCCCGGCCCGGAATGCGGGGGGGATCCTCCTCCCGCCCTTGGGTGACGCTTCTGACATTGCTAGTACTTTTCCCCCAACAGAAGCCCCCCGCACCCCAGAGGACATTTAATGTCGTTGGGGGGTGCGATTCGTTTTTTAGGGGAAAATGGCCCTCTCCCGGAGAGCTACTCCGGTCGCAACTCGTCCTCCTCTGAGAGAGGAGTGCTATTTAAGTCAGCCGTGTTCTCTCGATATCCGTGTGACCCTTCGTATTCATGGCGGGGATCCCTCGAGCTGACACGTGGCAGCCATCGGGGGCACCTCATTCCCCTATATAAGGAGGGGCCCGCCTCTGGTAGGGCACACTTCTCCTTAGCCTTCATATTCCACCATATTCCCCGGGAGTAATCTCTTCCCCGGCTTAAAAAACCTCTCCGGGAGAGACGAAGAGATGGCATCGAAGGGGCGCGGGAAAGCATCAAGTGTTCCGGAGGACGCGACTTCCGATTACCTCGAGACAACGGAGTTCTCCGCGGAAGACCGGGATACTCTCGTCTCCCGGAGGATTTTCTCAGAGGGAGACATTCGTGTCCCGGCTGCGGGGGAAGTGACCCCAAGCCCCCGGGACGGGGAGGTGGTGACCTTCATGGCCTTCGTCCAGGTGGGCCTGTGGCTCCCAATCCATCCCCTCCTCCGGGACTTCCTCCGGGAGCATGGGGTCACCTTAAACCACTTAACGCCCAACGTTCTTGTGAGAATGGGTTGTTTTTGTGGCTATGCGAGACCACCGCCGGGGTGGAGGGGACACTCCGCCTCTTCTCCTACTTCTACCGGGCCGCCGTGAAGAGCTCCCTGGTGGTGAAGCACGGGCCAAAGTCCACTTGCGACTCGGTGATGCTGAAGTATGCTCCTTCCCGGGCGGAAGAGTACCCGGTGACGGCCTCCCAAGAGCATTGGGAGGGGTGGAGCCGGAGATATATGGTTCTATCTCCGGGCAGGTGACCCGGAGATGGTTTATTCCCCAAGGCCGGCGACACTCGGTCGTCCCTCCGGTCCCCCGGCCTTGACAATGGAGGAACTAACCTCCGTCGCGAAGATGACGGAGGCCCGCACCGGAGGAGTATGCGGGACTTAGCGGAGGAGCTGCTTCTCCTCCAGCTTAGCCCCTTCAGCCGGAGTAGGAGGGGTCCGGGGCTTGGCCCGGAGCTTCGTCCTCCGAGGTTCCCGGTGTCACGACGTAAGTTTCCAACTCCTGGAATTTCGCATGTTTCGTAGGCTAATTGTTTGCCTCTTGCAGTTAGGTCCTACAAGTCCACCCGGGAGAAGGCGGAGCACCTCCTTGGGAGGTACTATGAGGACGAGCACTCCCGGTGCCTCGCTGCCATCGGGGAGGGTCCTCCCCGGAATATCGTCGCCGAGGCCTTCGGGATGACCCTCCCGGACAGGGTTCCACTTCCGACTCCGAGCTCCCACAAACGGCGGGAGACGGGGGCGCTCCCGGCGGTAAAACGCGCTAAGACCGCGCAGGCACCGGGCAAGAGTTCCAATCAAGCCCACGCCCCATCCCCGGTCAAGGCGACTTCGGAGACGCCCCAGACGCCGGGGGAGGTGAGGCCATTGCCGGCCCAAACCACGGTGGCACCCCGAGGGCCGGGGGAGGCTGTACCTCCGGCACAAGTGACTCCCCCGGGGGGATCGCAGCCCCCGGAGCCGGGATACGAGGAGAGCCCCACGGACACAGCCACGCTGGTTGCGCAACTTGATGCCTTGGGGGCATCGGGCGTGTACGACCACGTGGTTGTGGAGGAGGATGAGCCCACCTCCGGGGACTACGACGCCACTCCTTCTCCGGAGCAAGCTCTCCGAGAGGATCCCCCAGGGGTGTACTTCCGGGGTAATGGTGCCTTTGCACGTCCGGACGCACTCTTTGCTCCCGACGTCGCATCTTCCCCGGCGCCACCTCCCGGGGGAGCGAACCACCACGTCCCCCCCGGGAGCGACACCTTGGCGACACCGCTGAAAAGGATCTAGGATATCGACTAGAGGGGGGTGAATAGGCGATTTTAGCAAATTACAATAAATCAAACAAATTGTAATAAATGAGAGCAATTTAAGTAACACAAGATGAACAAAGAACAATTTCAATACAAGGATATATCCGTGGTCTCGGTGATTTGCCGATCACCCCTAATCCACGTTGAGGCAAACTCAAATCTCTAACCGCTCCTCTATCTAGTCAACCTTCTCTCGAGAAGTGACCTAGATCTTGAGCCGGATTAGTATGATGAGTTATCCAAACCTCGATTTCACTAAGGATGCACTTTACCGCTCCGGCAAGGCGTGCTCAACCTTTCACAAGACGTTTTGAAGCTTCTTCACAATCTTCCTTGAAGAGCTCTTCAAAACCTTTCTCCTAGCCGTCTAGGAGCCGGCAAACTCCAAGAGTAACAAGCCGGTGATGATCACTTTGCCTTCTCCTAGTGCCACACGATTGATTCAATGATCTAAATGCAATGCACTAGAAGATCTCAAATGCACACTCTCACAAATTTGAGAATTTGAAACCTAGAGTGTATGAAACAAGCTTAGGCTCTCAAGGATGATGACAATGCTCAAGATTATGCCAAAAGTCCTGAACAGGGCCGTGCATGGGAGTATATATACCCCCCACAATTAATATAGCCGTTATAGGCCGTTGGGAGAAAAAGATCACCTGGCGGTTAGACCGCAGGCACAAGCTCGGTCAGACCGCCGCAATTGCAACGGCATTAAACAGGCGCAATAAATGCTCAACTGCCCTTGTCAGGCACACATACGGTCAGACCGGATTATATTTCGGTCAGACCGTGAAACTGTCCAGAGACGACATAGTTTCTGGACACCTTATACGGTCAGGCCGATATATACGGACAGACCGGCCAAACGGTCAGACCGCAGTACAAAAACACGGTCAGACCGTAATAGCTCAAAATGCCAGAAGGATAAAACAAGAGGTTCCAGGAGTCTGACCGAGAATTTAACTACGGACAGACCGACCTTAAAAAGGAATACACTATGCATAGACACAACTTCGGTCAGTCCGAGATCTTAAACGGTTAGTCCGATAATTCGGTCAGACCGGTCTAACACACGGTTAGACCGACTGAGACAGACATGAGCTGAAATAAGCATTCTCAAAGGATGTGACCTTCTAGCATGCAATGCAAGTTGATTTTATGATTTGTGGCACATAGATGAAGTATTTTGTGATACACCACATGCTCCTCTTAATAGTACGGCAACTATCCTAAAATCCGGTCAAAATTCTTCTCTAATCACCTTAGACCGGTAAAAACAGAAAAGATCATATTTCGTACCTTTGCCCTTTTGATCAATGCCCTTTCTTCATCATGATGCTCTTTCTTTGCCTTTCATTGACCTGTCTTTTAAGTACTTTCTTTGACACAACTAGACAGGTAACGTTAGTATAGCATTTGTAGTTGTCATTAATTATTAAAACACTCTATAGGGGCCTAGAAGCTACAATCTCCCCCTTTTTGGTAATTGATGACAACATAAAGAGTAGATGAAAGAGTTTTAAGCATAAGGAGTATTTTTACAATAAGCATCGAAGAATAAGACACTCCCCCTAAATGTATGAATAAGAGAATTTTGGCATTTTAGTGGAGTTCAAGCATGTGTATAGGAAGCATATCACATATATCATGATCACAAGGTCATATGTAACTATTATAAGCATATCACATATATCATGAAGTACCATTTCTCATACAAGAGTCATCCAACATAAATAACAACCACATAACATCCACATAGATCATAAAAGAGATATCCAACTAAGCAAGTTAAATTAAAACTTCTATACACCAAAAGATTTTTCATCCAAGTTTCATCCAAGAGTTTTCATTTACATTTTACATTTAAGGTTCATTGTTCATTATCTCTCTCCTACTCTTCTACTCTCTTCTCTCTCCCCCTTTGGCATCAATTGCCATAAAAAGCTAAGTATCAGCTGGAGCATCATCATCGGGAGGATGGTGAGGAGGAGTCTGTGGGAAACGAGTGTAGAAGTGAGTGGAGAAGGTGTCGAAGCGCTGCTCGAACTGATCCTGGCGCGAAGAGAAGGTCTGGAACTGATCGTGCAGAGCCGCCAAGTCCGAGCGAGCGAGCTCAAGTCCTTGGAGAAGAGTAGCAAACTGATCCATCATGGGCTGATGGAACTGCTGCTGGAACTGAGAAAACCAGACGGGGGCTTGGCTCGACTGCGGTGCCTGCTGAGCCTGAGGTGGAGGAGGAGGAGGCATAGGCTGAGCCGGCTGCTGCTGATGCTGTGCTCCTTGGCCTCGAGCTAAGACGCGCGGGTTGACACTGAACGGCTTATAGCCGAGATGCCTGATGTCGCAAGACCCGCGAGGAAACTTTGTCTTCTGGAGCAGCAGAGACATGATATATGGAGCATAGTAGAGATTTGGCAGAGTGGCCGCAGATACATCCTCAATAGTCTTCAAAATGAAGGAGACAATGTTGATCCGGTGACTCTGGAGGATGTGATCGATGAAGTTCCAGTAGTAATCCCGGACCGCTTCTCGGTTTCCACTCTTTGGATGGATCGTGGCTCGTACAATTTTGTTGACTACAGCGGGGAGGACTTTGAGACCGGTAACAGTACCGGGTACAATCCGCTGTCCGCCTCCCGGCTGCTCATAGAACTGGAGCCAGTCATCCTCATGAAGGTAATCCTCTTCCTCCATGTCGATCCCCTCCTTCAGCTCCTCATAGTTCAGCTTGTTTGCTGCAGCAAACTCCTCAAAAGTGGCCTGATAGCGCCTAGACCCTGTCATCCATATAATCTGCTGATCTGCCCATTTGATCTCAACTGTAGCATAGAACTGTCTGATAGCGGTGGCGTTCCATGGGCACTTGTGCTCCACAAAGTCATACAGCCCTATATCCTTGAAGATCTGCACCAAGGGAGCCATGATGGGCTGATTCACAACATAGGCCCATTCGATCCATTTGTGTTCGAAAATGTTTTTATGGACCAAATGACCGTAGAAGGCATCCTGCTGCGTCATCGTGTAGAAGTGAGGCGTCGTGGCATCATTGGCATGATCGTAGGCATAGGTGGTCCTTGCCTTCGTGTAGTCGCTCGACGTCCAGTTCTTCTTTGGGCCTTGATAAGCGTGGACGTTTATTTCATCGTCCTCACTTTCGATGTCCATGCCCACAAGAGAACATCCACCCCGATGAGACGACTGCTCTGTCTCTGAGTCACCGGCCGAGGGTACCCAGTCGTCATCGTGACTGTCGCTGCTACTCGAGGGTACAACCCTTTTCGGCCGCTTAGCCAATTTCTTCTTGTTGGTCCGAATGGAGCCAGCGCCTTGAGTACCTCGACCACTATACGATTTGGAAGATATACAGCAAGTAAGATACATGAAACAGGAAAGCATGACGATAATTGAGACGATAACAGAACTGCACATCCTGGCTCTGCTGTTACAGTCGGTCAGACCGAAACATGGTCGGTCAGACCGGCGCAACCGTAGAGTTAGGGTTTGGCATGATTTCTGGGATTTTGTTGATTCTAGGGAGCAATGCAGATAGATATACGAGAGAGACTACACATTGCATCAACAGGATGAATCAATTTCAAGAGACAACCACATTTGGACCAGGTTTAACACATTTGCCCTAAACTTCTAGATGAACAGAAGAGAAAAAGGAAAATAGAGAGGAATCTGAGCAATGTACCTAGAAGACATGATTTGATGATGATCTTGAACCACGGTTTGTCCGAGCTTGATGAGGGTTTGACCGGAGAGGAAGAATCCAAGAATTTGAGGCGCACGTGAAAGAGACAGAAGTGGGGAAGAAAGGCAAAAAAAAGGACAAGAGATTCGGGTTAAAAAGGTCTCTGGTCATGAAAATTCGGTCAGACCGTAGAAGAGATACCGGTCAGACCGCTGGAAGCAAAAATCTAAGATGCTCTCTGGAGATGCATTCGGTCAGACCGTATATGGTTCGGTCAGACCGCTGGAAGGACTGAATTTCTTGGAAGATTTTGATTGAATTGAAGCTCAAGAGATTTTTGAGAGAGATATATATAACTAAAAGGTAATCATAGGTAAGATATAGGCAATATCACCAAAGGGGAAGAATTTTTCTTACAATTTAACATGTTTTTGGTTCATTTCGCTCAATTGCCGATAAAGGAGCCTAAAAAGCTCTAAAAGAGGAAGTTTAAGCAACCAAGTGATAATATAAGCACATTCAATATGAGTCCAACAATTCAAGCCACATTTGATATATCAATGACATTAAGCTCATTTCGAAGTTTGCAAAAACGGCTTTCATCTAAGGGCTTAGTGAATATATCCGCTAATTGATCTTCGGTTCTCACATTATCCACCACCACATCACCTTTGCTAACATGATCTCTAAGGAAGTGGTGTCGGATATCTATATGCTTGGTCCGAGAGTGTTGAATTGGATTTGTGGCTATTTTCACCGCACTCTCATTATCACACAAAAGAGGCACTTTTTCAAATTTTATTCTATAATCCAACAATGTTTGCCTCATCCAAAGCAATTGTGCACAACAACTACCCGCGGAAACATATTCCGCTTCGGCGGTTGATAAAGCTACAGAGTTTTGTTTCTTAGAGGACCAAGATACTAAAGATCTTCCTAATAGTTGACAACTGCCAGAGGTGCTTTTTCTATCCACTTTACATCCCGCATAATCGGAATCAGAATATCCAATTAATTCGAATTTTGCACCTTTAGGATACCACAACCCTATGCTAGATGAGTATTTTAGATACCTCAAAATGCGCTTAACGGCCATTAAATGACTTTCTTTAGGAGAGGCTTGAAATCTTGCACACATACAAACACTAAACATAATATCGGGCCTAGAAGTAGTTAGATATAATAAGCTACCAATCATGGATCTATAAAGCTTTGAGTCTACCGGTTTACCTCCTTCGTCAGAGACAAGGTGACCATTTGTGGCCATTGGTGTCTTGATTGGTTTTGCTTCTTCAAGTCCGAACTTCTTGAGTAGATCCTTCACATATTTGTTTTGACTGATGAAAGTTCCTTCCTTGAGTTGTTTAACTTGTAATCCGAGAAAGAAACTTAATTCACCTATCAAAGACATCTCAAATTCCCTGGACATCATATCACCAAATTCCTCGCAAAAATCTTGGTTAGTAGATCCAAATATGATGTCATCAACATAAATTTGACATACAAAGAAATCATTTCCAATTTTCTTAGTAAACAATGTAGTATCAACTTTCCCAATTTTAAAGCCTTTTGAAATTAAAAAGTCTCTTAGTCTTTCATACCAAGCACGAGGTGCTTGTTTAAGACCATAAAGAGCCTTGGAGAGTTTATACACATGATTTGACTTTGTAGGATCTTCAAATCCGGGAGGTTGTTTAACAAATACTAACTCATTGATTTTTCCATTTAAAAATGCACTTTTGACATCCATTTGATATAGTTTAATATTATGAGATGAAGCAAAAGCAAGTAAGATTCTAATAGCCTCAAGTCTAGCTACAGGAGCAAAGGTTTCACCGAAGTCCAAACCTTCAACTTGAGTGTATCCTTGAGCCACCAATCTTGCCTTGTTTCTTACTACCACTCCGTTTGCATCTTGTTTGTTCTTGAAAATCCATTTGGTTCCAATGATATTATGCTCATCCGGGTTTGGTTCTTCTACCAATTCCCAAACATTGTTGCGGGTGAAGTTGTTTAATTCTTCATGCATAGCATTCACCCAATCCGGATCTTTTAAAGCTTCATCTACAAGTGTGGGCTCAAAGGAGGAAACAAAAGAGTAATTTTCACAAAATGAAGCAAGACGAGAACGAGTTTGAACACCCTTACACAAGTCACCAACAATTTGATCGACGGGGTGATCTTTGGAAATTGAGTGATGAATTCTTGGATGGTCAACCGGGATTTGTGAAGTAGAGGTAGAAGGTACTTCCGGTTGTTGTTGAGAGGAGTCTTCCACATTGACCACTTCAACTATTCGATCTTCGTGTTGATGAGTTGATGAAGAGGGGATAGCATGAGTGGATGGATCTTCATCTTGATCACTATCTTCTTTAGGCTTGACATCCCCAATGGTCATGTTCTTCATTGCCACTCTCAACCCTTCATCACCTACATCATCCAAATTTTCTTGCTCCTCTTGAGAGCCATTAGTCTCATCAAATTCAACATCATGTGTCTCCTCAACCAAACCGGAGTTTTGGTTGTAGACACGATATGCTTTGCTATTCGATGAGTATCCTAACAAAAATCCTACATCACATTTACTTTGAAATTTAGATAAGCGTGTACCTTTCCGCAAGATATAGCACTTACACCCAAACACACGGAAGTAGGAAATGTTTGGCTTCCTTCCAATGAGAAGCTCATAAGGAGTTTTCTTTAGTAGACGATGACAATAAAGACGATTTGATGCATGGCACGCGGTGTTGATTGCTTCGGCCCAAAAAGTGTCCGAAACATTGTACTCCAAAAGCATAGACCTTGCCATATCTATCAATGTCCGGTTCTTTCGTTCGACTACTCCATTTTGCTCCGGTGTATACTTGGCCGAAAACTCATGTTTGATGCCTTTATCATCACACCAATTTTCAACCTTGGTGTTCTTGAATTCGGAGCCGTTGTCACTTCTCACTTTCTTGATCTTGAAGCTAAATTCATTTTCGGCCCTTTGAGCAAAGCTTTTGAAAGTGTTAAACACAATTGACTTATCATGCAAAAAGAATATCCATGTATATCTAGAAAAATCATCTACAACGACAAGGCAATAACTATTGCCACCAATGCTCACAAAAGAAGTTGGTCCAAATAAATCCATATGCAATAATTCAAGTGGACTCGAAGTTGACATTGTGCTTTTAGTTGGATGTGAGTTTGCAACTTGTTTTCTGGCTTGGCAAGCACTACATAATTTGTCTTTTTCAAACTTTACATCTTTTAGTCCAACAACCAAATCATGTTTAACTAGTCTATTTAGTTGTTTCATTCCAACATGCCCAAGCCTTCTATGCCATAGCCAACCTTTGGAAGATTTTGTAAACAAGCATGTACCAAGATTAGTATCATTTGAATTGAAATCAACTAAATAGAGGTTGCCATGTCTAAAACCTTTGAAAATCAACTTATTATCATCAATGCTAGTGATAATTACTTCTTTTGGATAAAATGCACATATGAATCCAAGATCACAAAGTTGAGCTACGGATAAGAGGTTGAAGTTTAGAGATTCAACAAGCAATACATTAGATATGGAGAGGTCGTTTGAGATGGCAATTTTACCTAAACCTTTTACCTTTCCTTTACTATTGTCTCCAAACGTGATCTTGTCATATTCCGCAACTTTGTTATTTAGTGAGGAGAACATGTTGTGATTACCGGTCATGTGTTGAGTGCATCCACTATCGATCGAGCACCCAATGTTGTCCTCCCGCCTTGTAATTTACCTTTGATTCTCCTTTAGCCATGAGGCAATGAGGAGTGGAGAATAGAGATGGAGCTTCCTTGATAGCTACTCCGGCAAGTCCTTTGGGTGACGCTTCATCCTCATCATCGGAATCAGAACTTGAAGCATCCGAATCCCACTCAATGAAGCAAGCTTGCCCATCCTTCTTCTTATAATATTTCTTGAAAACCTTTTTCTTGCTTTCTCCTTCCTTCTCGTATTTCTTCTTCTTCATTGATTTTTCTTCTTCCTTATTTTTGCATTGTGTGGAGATGTGACCCTTTTCACCGCACTCAAAACATCTTCTTTCTTCAAATGGGTTTCTCTTGGATGTTTGTCCTTTCTTGAAAGATTTCCCTTGATATCTTTTCTTCATGAACCGCTTGAATTTTCTCACGAAGAGAGCCATTTCCTCATCGGTGTCTCTCTCATCGCTTTCCTCTTCATTGTCTTCCCTTTTGGAGACTTGAGCTTTGAGTGAAATGTTCTTCTTCTTGGAGTCGGAAGCCTCATCTTTCACTTCTTCTTGAGACTTCTTGAATATATCATGAGTGAGAATCTCACTCAAGACTTCCAACGGAGTCACACTCTTCAAGTTCGAACGCACAAGTAAGGTTACAATTGTATCATATTTAGAAGGTAAAGCTCTAAGAAACTTATGACAAAACTCCACGTTTGTGACATCCATACCAAGCCCTTTTAACTCATTTACGATGTTATTTAATCGGTTAAACATCTCCGATACATCTTCATTGGGCAACATGGCAAACTTTTCAAATTGGCCCTTATGGATAAATAGTTTAGCATCCTTGACCATCGAGGTTCCTTCATGAATATCCATAAGATTTCTCCAAATATCATGGGCCGTTTCAAGTTTACAAATTCTATTAAATTCACCTAGATTTAGAGCACTATAAAGAACATTCATGGCTTGAGCATTTGCTAAGGCATTATCTCTATCTAAGTTGGTCATGTCATCATCATCAAGAATTGCAAACCCCTCATCCACCACTTTCCAAATCTTTCCACCCATGGCTTTAAGATAGACCATCATTCTAGTTTTCCAATAAGTATAGTTAGATCCATCAAAGAGTGGTGGTTTACCAATATTGATCCGACCCTCACTAGCCATCTTTATCCTACTCCGGGATGGTTAAATCCTCTAAAAAGGAGTCCTTGCTCTGATACCAATTGAAAAGGATCTAGGATATCGACTAGAGGGGGGGTGAATAGGCGATTTTAGCAAATTACAATAAATCAAACAAATTGTAATAAATGAGAGCAATTTAAGTAACACAAGATGAACAAAGAACAATTTCAATACAAGGATATATCCCGTGGTCTCGGTGATTTGCCGATCACCCCTAATCCACGTTGAGGCAAACTCAAATCTCTAACCGCTCCTCTATCTAGTCAACCTTCTCTCGAGAAGTGACCTAGATCTTGAGCCGGATTAGTATGATGAGTTATCCAAACCTCGATTTCACTAAGGATGCACTTTACCGCTCCGGCAAGGCGTGCTCAACCTTTCACAAGACGTTTTGAAGCTTCTTCACAATCTTCCTTGAAGAGCTCTTCAAAACCTTTCTCCTAGCCGTCTAGGAGCCGGCAAACTCCAAGAGTAACAAGCCGGTGATGATCACTTTGCCTTCTCCTAGTGCCACACGATTGATTCAATGATCTAAATGCAATGCACTAGAAGATCTCAAATGCACACTCTCACAAATTTGAGAATTTGAAACCTAGAGTGGATGAAACAAGCTTAGGCTCTCAAGGATGATGACAATGCTCAAGATTATGCCAAAAGTCCTGAACAGGGCCGTGCATGGGAGTATATATACCCCCCACAATTAATATAGCCGTTACAGGCCGTTGGGAGAAAAAGATCACCTGGCGGTCAGACCGCAGGCACAAGCTCGGTCAGACCGCCGCAATTGCAACGGCATTAAACAGGCGCAATAAATGCTCAACTGCCCTTGTCAGGCACACATACGGTCAGACCGGATTATATTTCGGTCAGACCGTGAAACTGTCCAGAGACGACATAATTTCTGGACACCTTATACGGTCAGGCCGATATATACGAACAGACCGGCCAAACGGTCAGACCGCAGTACAAAAACACGGTCAGACCGATTTAACGGTCAGACCGTTCTAGCAAACGGTCAGACCGTAATAGCTCAAAATGCCAGAAGGATAAAACAAGAGGTTCCAGGAGTCTGACCGAGAATTTAACTACGGACAGACCGACCTTAAAAAGGAATACACTATGCATAGACACAACTTCGGTCAGTCCGAGATCTTAAACGGTTAGTCCGATAATTCGGTCAGACCGGTCTAACACACGGTCAGACCGACTGAGACAGACATGAGCTGAAATAAGCATTCTCAAAGGATGTGACCTTCTAGCATGCAATGCAAGTTGATTTTATGATTTGTGGCACATAGATGAAGTATTTTGTGATACACCACATGCTCCTCTTAATAGTACGGCAACTATCCTAAAATCCGGTCAAAATTCTTCTCTAATCACCTTAGACCGGTAAAAACAGAAAAGATCCTATTTCGTACCTTTGCCCTTTTGATCAATGCCCTTTCTTCATCATGATGCTCTTTCTTTGCCTTTCATTGACCTGTCTTTTAAGTACTTTCTTTGACACAACTAGACAGGTAACGTTAGTATAGCATTTGTAGTTGTCATTAATTATTAAAACACTCTATAGGGGCCTAGAAGCTACAACCGCGCCTAGGGAGGGGAGCCCCCCGGACAATACAGCGCTCACCTCGCGCGGGAGACGGAGGTCCCCCGCCCCTCCCCCGGGAGACGTTCTCCAAGGCTCCGGGAGCGGGGTTGGTGACGGGGGCCTATCGATGGGAGGTGACCCCCGTTCCCGGGCGAGGGGGGCATCTCTCTTCTCCTCGGAGGAGGCGCGCAAGCTCTCCTTGAGCCTCGTCACCCCCAAGGTGCGGGCTCATGTCCGGGAGGGAGGCATCGACGAGCGCTACGGGGAGGTCGTCTCCTTGGCTTTACAGGTAAAAAAAAAGACCTCCCACTTCATCGCTTGCATTCACTAATCAATCTTTTTTCTTAGACCACCGCTGTAGCCCGCGCTGTCTGGACTCGCCTCGCCCGGGAGAACGAGGACATGCGGTCGGCCTTGGCCTCTGCGGAAGCGGAGCGCGACGCTGCCGTCCGGGAAAGGGACGCGGTAGTCCAGGCCCGGGAGAGGTTCGTCCGGGAGAGGGACGCAACCACCCGGGAGTTGGAGCGTGTCCGGGCGGAATTGTTGGCCCCCGCGGAGGTTGCCCGGGACACCGCCATCCGGGAGCTGGAGGGCGTCAGGGAGCAGCTGGCATCCTCCGAGCAGGCTCACTCCCGGGCACTTCAGGAGATGGAGGCCACGGGGGCTCTAGCCCTTGTATCGGCGGGGAATCAACTCCGGGCCACGTTGATTGGGCTCGGGGTCGAGTTCTGGGAGGAGGAGAATCCCTGCAACCCACTGATATCTTTGGCGGAGGCTCGTCGATTCCTCACCCGGCACATCGCGGCGATCCCAGAGGCCGCGGACGTTCGATCCCGGGCCTTGGCATCTACCACCACCGCGCTCGCAGCCTCCTTGGTGGAGTATCAGGGGGTCGGGGCCCAAGCTACCGGGCGCCTTGTCCCCCGGAGCTTCCGGGAGTTCTTCGAGCCCCGCCGGGCGGCGCTGGAGGAGTTGGCGGGGGCTTTCTACGATCAAGTGATTGAGCCCCCGCGAACGAGGCGTCCCCAAGCAGCCGAAGGGGAAGTTTCGGGCGACGCCTCCTCCGGGGGGGACGACGCCGAGCAAGTATGAGCCTCCTGTCCCCCCATGGATAGATTAGGGGATTCTTTTTTTGTATAGGATTTTTGTTCCCGGTAGTTCCGTAGGGGGAACCCCGGACTTGTAAATCATTTGACAATGAAATGAAAATTTTTTTGCTAAGTTATATCTTGTCATGGTCATGTGCCCGGGGCGGGGGTCCCGGGAGAGGACGTGGAACTCCTTCCAATCACCGGGAGTCCCGCCCCCAGTGTCCCCTGGGGGGACAAGCCTTGCTCCGGTGGTTGCCCGATTGGCACTTGGCAAATTTTGACAACCACCGTGCGGAGTTGCCTGGACCTCCCCCGAGAGTGTGGGAAGCAATTCCCTTGCGAATCAAACCTCCCGCAGGGTATGAGTACTGGCCGGAGGACATGTTCAACGCAGTGAGACGAAGAGTTCGGAGCTTGTATCGGGACATGGCGAGGGCTTGACAATGGGCTTAGGAGGTGCTAGTTCTCCGCATTAGACGTAGGCAGCCCCCCATATGTCCTCCGGGAGTGATCGACTCCCGGTCATGTACCCTGTAAGCCTACCGGGAGAGGTTGTCTCCCGGCTTGTTTGCCATGGAATAAAGAGCACTTGTTTTTGTTTCACGCCTAGACCTCGAGAGCGGTAGGTGTTTCGGGAGACAATTTTCAGGGAAGTGATGTTCACTTCCGGGGGAGGTGAACTCCGGAGGAAGTAGTCCGGGGAAGCAGGGTTCCACCTCCGGAGGAGGCGACCCATTCCAGGGAATGGAATTCGGGGGAGCGGAGCTCAACTTCCGGAGGAGGTAGTCCTACTCCTGGAGAGGTCCGGAGGACGTAGTCCGGGGGAGCAGAGTTCCACCTCTGGAGGAGGTGACCTTCTCCGGGGCACGAGGTCTGGGGGAGCAGGGCTCCACCTCCGGAGGAGGCCTGCTCCGGGGAGCTTTTTGAGAAAATCCCATAAGAATTCCAGATGGTTCCCAAAATCAGCGGGGTATTTTATCTCCTCCCCCCGCAGCGGGGGGTGACTGACATAGGTGGCCTGCGCTAGAGCCATAAAAAAAATCCCGGCTGCTCCCTTTGAGGGGGGCACCCGCAAGGGGTTATCCTCGTGCCAGCGAGTGTGTGGATAAAAAATCTATCGGTCGTGCAACCTAGCTCACTCCCGGAGGGGGAAGAGCATAAAAACAAGCTCTAGAGTGTATGGGGGGGACTAGTCCCCCAAAGTGACTCGTTACCTTGGTTCCTTGGGAACCAGGTTGCCGCTTACGCTCTCAGTCCACGAGGGGATATTGTAAGCCACCCAAGGGGGAACGGGGTTCCCGCCGTCGGGACTTTTAAGGCTGAGCTGGAGCCTGTAGCCTCCTCGCGGTGAGGGCATCCTCAGGGGGCATCCTCACGGGGAGGGCATCCTTAGGATGAGGGCGTTGCCTCAGGGGCGCTTAAAGAAGTCTGCACAAAACTACATAACAGGGAGAAAAAACCATTCGCATTAATTAAAACAAGCTGGTACAACGCCTCCACCCTTTGCGGAATCACAGAAAGGGGAGGAAAAGGCCTTGAGGCCATTGTTACAACTCGCCACGCCTTCCCCTTGTGACGGCATCCAAAAGGGGAAGGGGGGAGGCTCGGAGGCTAAGTGTAGAATCTGCGGAGCAGGTCGGCATTCCATGTGTGCTTCAGCTCTTGGTCTTCGAGGGTAGAGAGCTTGTAAGCCCCCGAGCCAAGGATCGTGGAGATCCTGTATGGCCCTTCCCACTTTGGGCTGAGTTTCCCTTGAGCTTGAGGGTCGGTGACATGCTTGAGGACAAGGTCTCCCAAACGGAAGGCTCTCCCCCGAACACGCTTGTTGTAAGCCCGCGCCATCTCTCGTTCGTAAATGGGTTGCGGAGGAGAGCTCTGTCCCGCTCTTCTTCGATGATGTCCACCTCCAGCCTCTGGTTGTCTTCGTTAGCCTGAAACGTGGCGGCCGAAACTCCCTCGAGGAGTTCGACTCGTAGCGATCGGAAATTGATTTCCGAGGGGAGTACTGCCTCAGCCCCGTACACGAGCGAGAAGGGGGTACACCCTGTTGCTCGACTCGGGGTCATGCGCATGGAGCAGAGGATGCTTGGAAGCTCGTCTGCCCATGCCCCACGCCTAGATGCGCTTTGCTCCAGGCGGCGGCGGAGTCCTTGAAGGATAACCCCGTTGACGCGCTCGACCGCCCCATTGCTCTTGGGGTGAGCCACCGAGGCAAAGTGGGGGGTCGTGCCCAAGTTCTGACAGAACTCGCGAAAGATCGCGGAGTCAAACTGGGTTCCTTTATCCACGGTAATCTCACGGGGGACCCCAAATCGACACTCTATGTTCTTCCAAAAGAACCTTTGCACCGCACGAGACGTGATGGTGGCCAAGGGCTCGGCCTCCACCCACTTGGAGAAGTAGTCCACGGCCACGACTGCGTACTAGTATCCCCCGGGCGCCGGGGGGAATGGGCCTAGGAGGTCCATCCCCCACCGCGCGAAGGGCCAAGTGATTGGGATGACCTGTAGGGTGCAAGAGGGCATGGTGGATCCCTTTGCCATCTTTTGGCAAGCCCCGCAGGTGGAGACAAGGTCTCTCGCGTCGCGGGCGACTGTTGGCCAGTAGAAGCCCTGGTGAATGGATTTGGTCGCGACGGCCCATGGGCCGAGGTGGGAGCCACAACACCCTAGGTGAATATCCTCGAGGAGCTGAACTCCCTCTTCCCGCGGGAGGCAGCGAAGTAGCGCAGAGGCTCCTCGCTTGTATAACCTCCCTTCTATCAGGACATACGCTCGCGCCTTAGTGCGAAGGCGTTTGGCTTCGGCTTCGTCGGAGGGCTCCCCCTCTCCCTTGATGCAAGAGATAAGGGGGGCCATCCAAGAGGTAGCCCGGACGATTTCCGTGATGCCGGGGTCACAGGACTCAGAGCCCGGATTGAGGGCCATCGCGGAAGGTTTCGGGATGACCTCCAGGAAGGCTCCCTTGGGGAGGGGCCCTCGGGCACTCGCTGCCTTAGCGAGGGTGTCAGCGCGATCATTGTCCCTTCATGGGATACAATGAGCCTCGAGGCCGACAAAATAGTTTTCCATCTTCCGAACCTAGTTAAGGTAGAGACTCAAATTCGGGTCATGGCACAAGTAGGATTTGTCCATTTGACACACCACGAGTTGAGAATCTCCCTTGACAAGGAGGCGTCGGATGCCCAAAGAGCGGGCAAGGCGTAGTCCCAGGAGAAGGGCCTCATATTCCGTGACATTGTTTGTCGCGGGAACTCGAGCCTGGCTACGTATTCGAGGGTTCTTCCTGCGGGGCTTCGGAGGACTACTCCCGCGCCGGCCCCTGCCAGGAACAGGGAGCCGTCGAAGAAGAGGGTCCAATGGTCGTCGCGCGGTGGTGGAGTGGCACGCGCTTCTTCTTCCGGCCCGGGGACCGGAGCCCACTCGGCCACAAAGTCCGCAAGGACCTGTGACTTGATCGCGGTCCGTCCGGTTAGGGATAGTGAGAAAGGGGCTAGCTCGGCCCCCCATTTCCCTATCCGGCCGGTGGCTTCCTTGTTTCGAAGCACTTCTCCCAAAGGGAGAGAGGAAGGCACCGTGATGGGGTGGCCTAGGAAGTAGTGGCGGAGCTTCCTTGATGCCATCAGGAGGGCATAACAAACCTTCTCCACCTTTGTGTATCTTGTTTTGGCGCCTTGGAGAGCCTCGCTCACATAGTAGGCGGGGCGTTGACGCCCATCTTCCTCCTTGACTAGGACCGCGCTAACGGCAACGGGAGTGGCCGCGAGATAGAGGAGCAGGGGCTCCCCTTGACACGGGCTCACAAGCATCGAGGGGCTCGTGAGATACCTCTTCAAATCTTCGAACGCGGCCTGTGCCTCGGAGGTCCAATGGAACCCCGCGAGTCCATGGAGGATTTTGAAAAATTGGAGGCCGCGCTCTCCCGAGCACAAGACGAAGCGACTTAACGCGGCTAAGCGGCTGGTAAGTCGCTGTAAGTCTTTGACAGAATGCGGCGGCGGCATGTCGAGGAGGGCCCGAATTTTTTCGGGATTGGCTTCAATGCCCCTCTGGGACACGAGGAAGCCGAGGAGCTTCCCTCCGCGAACGCCAAACGCGCACTTTTCCGGGTTCAGTCTTAACCCGTACTTACGGAGATTGCGGAAGGTTTCCCCCAAATCTTCGAGGTGAGCGGTCGAGAGAGGGCTCTTCACGACCGCGTCATCAACGTATACTTCTATGTTGCGGCCGATTTGGTCCCTTAGGACCAAACACACGAGGCGTTGGAAGGTCGCCCCTGCGTTTTTCAACCCTAAGGGCATGTGGACATAGCAGAAGGTGCCGAGGGGAGTTATAAAACTCGTCTTTTCCTCGTCTTCCACCGCCATCCGGACCTGGTGATAACCCGAATAGGCGTCCAAGAAACTCATCAGCTCGCACCCCGCGGTGGAATCCACCAATTGGTCGATCCGCGGGAGCGGGAAATCATCTTTTGGGCATACTTTATTGAGGTCGGTGAAGTCAACACACATCCTCCATTTGCCTCTTGCCTTTTTGACTAGGACGGGGTTTGCTAGCCACTCAGGGTGTAGGACTTCCCGAATGAACCCCGCCTCCCGGAGTTTAGTGATCTCCGACTTGATGGCCTCCTGCCGTTCAAGGGAGAGCTTTCTCATCTTTTGTTTCACCGGGGGGCGACCAGGCATTACCGCGAGCTTGTGCTCGATAATGTCCCTGGGCACACCCCCCATGTCAGTGGGCTTCCATGCGAAAACATCCGCATTTTCGCGAAGGAAGTCGACGAGTTGCATCGCGTGCTCCTCGGGGAGGTCAGCCCCGATTTTGATAGTCTTCCCCTTGTCCTGGAAGAGAGAGACTTCTTGGAGATCCCCTTCCGAGCGAGGTTTTGGGAGGAACTTCCTGGGGAGCGTGACTGGCACTTCCAGTGTCGGGGAGGAGCTTTCTCCCCCCGGGGCCTTGACTAGGTTGATGTCTCCGATCACTGCGGTAGCACGCTCGTAGAGGGAGCGAGCTATATCCTGATCGCCACGCACGGAGATCACCCCACCTGGCCCGGGGATCTTCATGCAAAGGTAATTGTGGTGGACCGCTGCTCCCAGGCGGTTGATGAAGGTTCTCCCCATTATGGCGTTGTAGGAGGAGGGGAGGTCCACCACATCGAACCGAACCATTTCGGTTCGGTAATTATCCGGGGCGCCGAAGGTCATCGGGAGATCGACCTTTCCCACGGGGTGTATGGTTTTTCCCGGGACGAAGCCTTGCAAAGGCCCCGCTGCGGGTTGCAGGAGTTTCTCGTCTACCTGCATTTCTTTGAACGCTTTCAGATAAAGGACGTCCGCCGCGCTTCCACCATCGACCAAGATTCGGGCGAGGCGACAGTTGAACACGGTGGCGGAGATGATCAGCGCGTCGTTGTGGGGGAAGCGCACCCCACACGCATCTTCCACGGTGAATGTCAATGGGACGTCCGACCATTTTGACGGCCGGGACGTGTTGACAGCCCCTATCACCTTCACTTCTCGCGCATACTCTTTGCGCTGGCGTTTGGAATCTCGCCCGAAGGCAGATCCCACTACAATGACATTAAATGTGCCTCTGGGAGGTTTGGAAGGGGAGCTCGTCACTCGAGCCCTTTTCCCGGCCTTGCTTCTGACGTCCCCCTAGGGGAGCGGGGAGTGCCGCCAAGGCCGGCGATGGAAGGGGTAAGGCGGTAGGGCTTCCTCCCCCCTGCCCATGCTACTCGAGAAATGCCGCGAAGTGTTGAAGAAGCGCGTGGCATTCTCGGGTTGCATGGGAGTTGGACTTGTGGAAAGCGCACCACAAAGTGGCTCCAGCCTCCTTGCCCCCTGGCTTGGGGACCTCTCGCGGACGGGAAGATTGGCCTCCTCCGCCGCCTTTGGGCTTGGAAAAGGGGTGCTGTCCCCGGTTAGGCTCCCGGGAGCCGCCTCCGCCTTCGAGGACAAAAGTGTCCCGAGGCCTTGGCTCACTGCGAGGCCCTCTCCGGGGACGTTTGTGGGAGGGGTCCCTCGAGTCCCTCTCCCCAGGACCGGAGGTCCCCTGATGCTTTTTCCAGAGGTCATCTTCTTCAGCTCTTGCGTACTTCTCAAGCACATTGAAGAGCTTGTCGGCAGAGGACGGGCAACTCTGGGAGAGTCTTCGGTGGAGCTCTCCCGGGAGAATGCCACTCTTGCACGCTTCAATCACCGTCGAGTCGGGGACGTGAGCCACCTTGCTCTTGATCTGGGCGAAACGTTTGAAGAAACTTCGTATCGCCTCCCCCGACCGTTGTTGAATGGTGTACAATTGCGATGAATCCAGGGGACGAATGTAGTTCCCCTGGAAATTCGCGCAAAACTCGCACTTCAGCTGCGCGAATGACTTGATGGACCCGGCCTTGAGGTTATAGAACCACGACCAAGCTATCCCCGAGAGGTAGAGGGGGAAGACGTTGCACTGGACGCTTTCGTCCCCCCCAACCGCCGAAATGGCCGTGGAGTATACCTGCACGAATTCATAGGGGTCGGCCTCCCCATTGCAATGTTCGATGTGGGGCGGCCGATACGGCCTCGGCCACCGAACGAGCCGGAGGCGGCGGCAATGGGGTTGGTTGGCCCCCTCCACTTCCTTTGGGGAGTCCGTATCGCTATCCTCCTTCACAGGGGAAGCGCATTCATTGTCCGAATCGGGGAGGGGTCCCAACGGACCGCCTGCCTTCCAGTATCGTCTTCGTTCTTCGGGGTTGGTGGAGCTCACCTCTTGCACCTCAGGGGGACCTCCGGAGGTGACGGAGGCCTCTTGCATGAGTCTCTTGCCCTTGTCAGTTGGGACGAGAGGACCACGCCTGCGCGCGAGTGATTCCTGGCCGCGCCGGGACGGGGTGCCTTCGGACCTTGCCGCGCGCATGCGCTCCACCTCCTCCCGGGTGAACCGCGTTTGGTTCACCGGGGGAGCCCGAGGAGGGGGACCCGGGGGAGGAAGCTGATGCGCGCCCGTCACTGGCGCGGGAGAGGAATCGCGGGCCAGAAGAGTTCCGGCCATGGAGACGGCCCGCGGAGTGGGGAAACTTCCCCTCGGGGGAACGGCCTGTATCGCTGGAGTCAGCCCGAAGGCACCTCTTGGGACAGGCACAGCCCTAGGGAGGGGAATCCCTTCCGGGGCAAGGGACGGCCCGGGGACGGGAGGACCCCCGGGGAACGCAAGCCCTCCGGGGGCGGCAGCACCCCCTGGAGGAGGTCCACCGGAGGAGGGAGCTCCTCCCGGGGGAGGGTGCTCGCCGGGAATGGGGATGTTCCCCGGGAGAGGAAGTTCTCCGGAGGTAGGAACACCTACCGGGAAGGGATAGCCCCCGGAGATGGGCGCGCCCCCCGGGAGGGGAAGTCCTCCGGAGGTGGGAACACCTCCCGGGAAAGGATAGCCCCCGGAGACGGGCGCGCCCCCCGGGAGGGGAAGTCCTCCGGAGGTGGGAACACTTCCCGGGAAAGGATAGGCCACAGAGACGGGCGTACCCCCCGGGAGGGGAAGACCTTCGGAGGTGGGAGCATTTCCCGGGAAGGGGAAAACTCCCGGTGCGAAGAAACCCCCTGGGTGTCCCATCATGAACGGGGGTGGCATCCCCCCGAACGGGAACGGGTGCTAGTACGCAGGGGCCGGAGGCCGCGCTAGGGCGCGCAACAACTTCTCGAGCGTATGTTGCGCGCGAAGTTGGCCCTCCACAAGCGCCCCGAGCAGTGGATCCCTTGAAGTCGAAGGTATCACCCGGGGGACGCTTGGTCCCCCCGAAACGGGATCCTCACGCTGGCTCGCAGGAGCCATTCCCCCGCCAAGGGTGATGGGAGAGACGCGTGTTACCTCCCTTCGAGCGTCCTCGGGAGGAGGTGAGGCAATGACGGCCCCTTGCGTCGGCGGTGCAGGGTTGCTAGTGCCAGCGTCGTCGAAGATGGTCAAGTGCCTTGTTCTTCTTGGAGCCATGACTATTTGTCACGCGTCCCCACGGTCGGCGCCAACTGTCGTGGTATAAAAAATAATACCTCGGCAGGTTTGATGACGTGCGCAACACGTGTTCCTCAACGTGAGCTGACTGTACGACGGGTCACCAAGCGTCGGACAATCTCAAAGATTGACACAAGGGTTTATGCAGGTTCAGGCCTCAGTGGAGGCCCTAGTCCTGTCGACGTGCTCCCGACGAGCGTCGGCTAGGGGGCTCTCTCCCGGAGAGAGGGCTCCAGAGCACACCTATTCGTTTTTTGGATTGAGTACAAATGAGTGTCTTAGGTTACAAGAGAGGGTTACAAGGGTATATATAGACCCCAAAAGACGCAAATTACTAAACTACCCCCGCTACAACCGTCGGATCGAGGGCAGGATGGTCTTTTGGCGAGGTCCAGGGCACCGATTTCGGACACGTGGCGACCCTCGAAATCAGTGCCTCCCGGAAAAGGGGCTTCGGGGGAAGTCTCTCCCTAGCCCGGAGAAGGGACTCCGGGAGAGGTCTTCCCCTAGCCCGGGGAAGGTGCGCCGGGGGAAGTCTCCCCCGAGCCCGAGAAAGGGGCTCCGGGGGAGGTCTCCCCCGGCCCGGAGAAGGGGCCCCGGGCGAGGCCTCTCCCTAGCCCAGAGGAGGGGCTCCGGGAGAGGTCTCTCCCAAGCCCGGAGAAGGTGCGCCGGGGGAAGTCTTCCCCGAGCCCGGGAAAGGGGCTCCGGGGGAGGTCTCCCCCGGCCCGGAGATGGGGCCCCGGGCGAGGCCTCTCCCTAGCCTGGAGGAGGGGCTCCGGGAGAGGTCTCTCCCAAGCCCGGAGAAGGTGCGCCGGGGGGAGTCTCCCCCGAGCCCGTAGAAGGGGCTCCGGGGGATGTCTCCCCTGGCCCGGAGAAGGCGCCCTGGGAGAGGCCTCTCCCTAGCCCGGAGGAGGGGCTCCGGGAGAGGTGTCTCCCAAGCCCGGAGAAGGTGCGCCGGGGGAAGTCTCCCCCGTGCCCGGAGAAGGCGCCCCGGGCGAGGCCCCTCCCTAGCACGAAGGAGGGGCTCCGGGAGAGGTCTCTCCCTAGCCCGGAGAAGGGGCGCCGGGGGAGGTCTCCCCCGGCCCGGAGAAGGTGCGCCGGGGGAAGTCTCCCCCGAGCCCGGAGAAGGGGCTCCGGGGGAGGTCTCCCCCGGCCCGGAGAAGGTGCCCAGGAATGCGGGGGGATCCTCCTCCCGCCCTTGGGAGACACTTCTGACATTGCTAGTACTTTCCCCCAACATGCTGAATGACCTCCCGGGCGACGCCCCGCATGTCCGAGGGCTTCCACGCAAAAACGTCGGAGTTTTCGCGCAGGAAAGCTGCAAGTTGCGCTGCCTGCTCCTCGGGGAGCTCCGCCCCGATCCGGACGATTTTGTCCCCGTCGCCCGGGGACAGCAGCACCTTCCGGAGGCCCCCTTCCAGACGCGGCTTGGGTAGGGGCCTCCCGGGGGGTATCGCAGCGACGTCTGGTTCTGGGGGAGAGACCTCCCCCAGGGCGCCTTAATGATGTTGACGCTTCCGATTGTGGCGGCGGCGCGCTCGTATAGAGCGCGGACCATGTCTTGGTCTCCCCGGACGCTGATCACGCCATGCGGCCCGGGGATCTTCATGCACAGGTAGTTTTGATGGGTGGCAGCCCACAGGCGGTTGATCGTGGTCCTCCCCATGATCGCATTGTAGGAGGAGGGGAGGTCCACCACGTCGAATCGAACCATCTCGGTCCAGTAGTTCTCCGGGTAGCCAAATGTCATGGGGAGATCCACCTTCCCCATGGGGTGGATCGCCTTCCCCGGGACGAACCCTTTCAGGGGCCCTGTCGCGGGCTGCAGAAGCTTCTCATCCACCTGCATCTCCCTGAAGGCTTTCAAGTAGAGGACGTCGGCGGAGCTCCCGCCATCCATGAGGATGCGGGCCAGGTGGCAGTTGTAGATGGTGGCGGAGACGATGAGCGCGTCATCGTGGGGGAAGCGAACCCCGCGCGCGTCTTCCGCCGTGAAGGTGAGGGGGACGCCCGACCACTTGGGTGGCGGAGACGTGTGTAGCAGCCCCACCACCTTAACTTCGCGCGCGTACTCCTTACGCTGGCACTTAGAGTCCCGCCCGGAGGCGGACCCTCCCACGATGACGTTGATGCGGCGCTGGGAAGTTTGGAAGGGGAGAGTTTCTGACGGCTCCCCCTCCTGCATCTGCCCCTGCTGACCCCCGCAGGGGCAGGAAGGGCTGGTAAAGCTGGCCGAGGGGGCAAGGAGGCCGGAGTCCCCCCCCCTACCCATGCTGGTCGAGGAACGCCGCGAAGTGCTGCAGCAGCTGGTGGCACTCTCGGGTAGCGTGGGTACTAGACCCGTGGAAGGTGCACCACGGTCCTTGCTTCTCCCTGCGGGGCCTTCCCGACCGCGGGAAGACTGTCCTCCCCCATGGCCTTTTGGCTTGGGGAAGGGGCGGTTGCCCCTCGGGGGGTCGTGCGTGCCACCTCCGCCCTGGAGGACAAAGGTGTCCCGAGGCCGTGGCTCGTTACGGCCCCCCTGTCGGGGGCGTTTGAGGGGGTCTCTGGCCCCCCGGTTGGCGGCAGCGGGGGCCCCCTGGGTCTTCTTCCAGAGGTAGTCCTCCTCCGCACGCGCGTACTTTTCAAGTACATTGAAGAGCTCATCGGCGAAGGAGGGGCAGCTTCAGGAGAGCCTCTGGTGGAGCTCTCCTAGGAGGATCCCGCTCTTGCACGCTTCGATGACCGTAGAGTCAGGGACGTGAGCTACTTTGCTCTTTACTTGGGCAAAGCGCTTGAAGAAGCTTCGGATGGTCTCCCCCATCCTCTGTCGAACGGTGTATAGCTGCGAAGAGTCCAAGGGACGCACGTAGTTCCCCTGGAAGTTCGATCAGAACTCACACTTGAGCTGCGCGAAAGATTTGATGGAGCCGGCCTTCAAGTTGTAGAACCAGGAACGGGCGATCCCGGTGAGGTAGAGGGGGAAGACGTTGCATTGCACCGTCTCTTCCCCCCAGCCGCCGAGATGGCCGTGGAGTATACCTGCACAAATTCATAAGGGTCGGCCTCACCGTTATAGTGCTCGATGTGCGGCTGGCGATAAGGCCGTGGCCACCGAATGCTCCGAAGTCTACGGCATAGGGGCTGATTAGCCCCCTGCACTTCCCGGGGAGAGTCCCGGTCGCTGTCTCCTTTGACGGGGGACACGCCCTCGTTATCGGAGTCGGGAAGTGGCCCGAGAGGTCCGCCGAAGTGGCGGTGGCGACGCTTTTCTTCCAGACCGGGGCTGAGTTCCCGGACGTTCGGGCTCTTGACCGGAGAGGTTGGCTCCTCAGCGGGTCTCTCCCCCGACCGGTGCGAGAGCGAGGCTCCCCGCATCCGCGGCCCGGGGGAAGCTCTTCCCCGCACTTGGCCATATGCATTCGCTCAACCTCTCCCCGGGAGAAACGGGCCTGGTCCGACGCGGGCACCCTCGGGGGCGGCCCCAGGGGAGGAGGGAGCTCATGCACTGTAGCTGCCAGCCCGAAAGCTATCGGGGCCGGCTGGGGGGAGCCCCCTGCGGAGATCCCCGGGACCGGAAAGGGGGAAGCCCCTGTATCATCTGGAACCGGGGAGGGGGCGCCCGCAGCGACGTTCGGAACCGAAGTGGAGGGAGCCCCCGTGGCGACGACCGGAACTGGAAAGGGGGAAGCCCCCGTAATATCTGGAACCGGCGAGGGGGAGCCCCCGCGGCGACGTCCGGAACCGGGGAGCCGATGCGGGGGGAAGTCCGCTGAGGCACGGTAGCTGCTCTGTCGACCGTCCCCGGTGCGGTGAATGCGACGCGTGGGGCGGGACTGGCTCCCGGCCCAGGGAAAACCCCTGGCATGAAATGGGTCCCCGGCCCCGGGAATGGGCTCGGAACGGGGTATCCCCCCGGTGCCACGAAGGGCCTGGGCACGAAGTAGCCTCCCGGCACCGGGAAGGACCCGGGTGCCGGGAAGGATTCGGACGTATGACCCGCAGGGGGAGGGTACCCCCCGGTGGGGTCATACGGGGCGGCCGAACCTCCGGAGACTAGAGGGACCGCCGGGTGACCCATAAACGGGGGCATAGCCCCCGGGTATGGGTACGGTGCATATGTGGGGGCCGGTGGCCGCGCCAACACGTGAAGCAGCTCATCCATAGAGCGCTGGGCGCGGAGTTGGCCCTCCACTAAAACCTCGAGCAGGGCGTCCCGGGGAGCCGGGGGAGCCGTCGGGGGGAGACTGGTCCCGGCCGAGGCTCCCGCGGTCACCGGGAGCGACCCGCACGTGACCAAGGCGCTCATCACGTGACCTGCACGTGACACGGAACTAAGGGCTCCTATCCCGGGAAGGATGACAGCGCCCGGGACAGGCACCGGGGGCCAAAGGCGGCGCCTGGGGCAGGCACCGGAGGCCACGTCCCCGGGCAAAAGGCGGCGCCCGGGGCAGGCACCGGCGGCCAAGTCCCCAGGCCAAAGGCGGCGCCCGGGACCGGCACCGGAGGCCAGGTCCCCGGGCCAAAGGCGGCACCCAGGGCAGGCACCGGAGGCCACGTCCACGGGCGAATGGCGGCGTCCGGGGCGGGCACTGGAGACCACGTCCTCGAGCGAAAGGCGGCACCCGGGGCAGGCAACGGAGGCCAGGTCCCCCGGCCAAAGGTGGCGCCCGGGGCAGGCACCAGAGGCCACGTCCCCGGACGAAAGGCGGCGCTCGAGGCAAGCACCGGAGGCCACGTCCCCGAGCGAATGGCGGCGCCCGGGGTAGGCACTGGAGGCCACGTCCCAGGGCGAAAGGCGGCGCCCGGGACCGGCACCGGAGGCCAGGTCCCCGGGCCAAAGGCGGCGCCCGGGGCAGGCACGGGAGGCCATGTCCCCGGGCGAATGGCGGCTCCCAGGGTAGGCACCGGAGGCCACGTCCCCGGGCAAATGTGACGCAACTTACCTGGACTTAGTCTCGCGGAGATTTCCCCCAACAGAATCTGCATCTCGTCGAGCACCTTGACCAATAAAATGTCCAAGGAGCTACCTGCGTCGATCAAGACTCTCTCGACTCTCGCATTGCTGATAATCAGGGTAATGACCAGAGGAAGCCTCAATGGTCGCGTAAGCCCCGCAGGACAGTCAGAGCGATCAAACGTCAAATGCGTGTCTGACCAACGGGGGTACTAAGGTTCACCAAGGGAAGTCTCCGTTTGGTTGACCTCTCGATAAAAGGCTTTAAATTGCCTCTTAGAAACAAAAGAGGACAAACCTCCGAAAATAACATTAACGTGATTACGTGGTACCTGGTAAGACATCTCTTCATCCCCGTCGGCGTCTCTGAGCCCGCAAGCTTGTTCCTTAGTTGGTAAGGTCGGCATAGGTCCAATCCCCTGGTAGCAGTCATCTAGCTGCTTCAACCAACTCCTGCAATTCTTGAGGTCGTGGCCTGCGGAGTTGTGGAGCGAACACCACTTCTTGCCTTCCTGCGGGTTAGTCGACTTCTCCGACTGGTCGGCACTATAACCACCAGAAGCAGTTTTATTCTTAAATGATGGCTTGTTACCTTTGGTCGATGGAGGCTTCCCTGCGACCGCGACTCCTCGGTACTGTCCAGATCGACTCCTTTTTGACTTCTTCGACCTCCCGCTTGATGAAGATTCTAGCTTCTTTCTTGGATCTTCCCTCTTGACGTCCTTAAGACCTGGCTGAGGCAGTAAGTTGCCTTTATCCACCATCCGATTCCATTCAACAGCCTCGGCTACGTCGGAATATCGATCAGCCATATCAAAGAGATCGGCTACTGATCGAGGAGGATGGATGAGCAAATCTTCGGTGAATCTCCGATATAGAACGACATGCTTAAATGCCCTGATAACGGAGCTATCAGATATGTTCAGGATGGTATTTCTCACCCCGACAAATCTCTTGACAAACTGACGAAGGGTTTCGGTCAAAGTTTGCCATAGTCGATGGAGGTCGTCCACTTTGCCCTGCTTCTGATAACAATTTTGGAAATTGTTGAGGATGGCATCACACAACATTTCCCAATTATAGATCGAACCCTCAGGTTGATTGAACAACCAGGTTCTTGCTGGTCCTTCGAGGACTGTAGGTAGATAGTTAGCCATGACCCGGTCATCGCCGCCTGCTGCCTGGATGGCAGTAATGTAGATTTGGAGGAACTCGGATGGGTTCTGGGTTCCATCAAATCTCTCTATGGCCCCTGGTTTAAACTTGTCCGGCCAAATGATCGCACGAAGGCCGAGCGAGAAAGCTTTACAACCAACATAGGGACCATGAATTGACCTGCGACTCTCGACCTAATCATGTGCGACCTCACATAATGGAGAAGTCACTCGTGGTCCCAAGCGAGAGTGGACAGGAATTCATTCCCTATCTCGAGAACCCTCCACCCGTCTAGCTTCATTATGCTGAGACGGGACAGGTGGTGGACGATTACGTCTACCCGAACCAGAGTGAGAGTACTCTCGGTTATGGGAATGTGTCGCCGACCGGGAAGAGGCCGTTGGGGTCGCCTCAGATACGACCTCGTCCAACCTCTCCGCCAGAATTCTGGTGAAGGCCGGCTTCTGCGCATCTGTGACCGTAGGAGGAAAATTACGCAAGACCTCCGCGATAGATCGGAGTCGGCCATGCGTACTTCTCCTAGGGGCACCAGGGGTTATCGTCTCTTCATCCGCTGGGAAACGCTCTGGGGGTAAAGACGGTGTCTGGTCGCATCTGCGACCACGTGATCGTCGGGAAGAACTAGGAGCAGCATCGTAACGATCCTGCACAATTTGAGGAGCCTCTAGGGCCGTTCTGCCAAGGTCGTTGTCTTGTTGCTCCCGATCTTGCTCTTCCTGCCGTTTGCATTCCTGTTCTTCCCTAACAGCCTGTTGATCGGGAGCCTATTCTGATAAGGCAGCGAACTGTCCAGGGAGCGAGGTCACCGATGGAGAAAACATCTCCGTTTGTTCCAAGTCAGACTCGAAATCAAAGAGACAATGGAGGTTGTCAGGGTCAAACCTCCCCGGGCTGATTTCCTGGTCCACATCGTTCTTACTCTCAGCAGGGTCGTACGATGGACCGGATTCAACCTCTAATGCATTAAGAACCTCAGTAGGTTCTGACTCTGCGTTGGTCGCTTCCTGGTCGATAGACATGACCTGAGTGGTCGAATCGATCCCCGGGACGTCTTCGCCTCCGGTTTCCTCCATCGAAACAGGATCACTGGGTGAAGGCATCTAGATGTGGGCATAATCCTCGAGATCAAAGTCGTTCTCAGAATCATATACTCCAGCCATGATTCAGCGAACCTCCGGATGAAAATTAGAACGCCTTGAGAAAGGCCTCACGGTGGGCGCCAGCTGTCAACGATTCGGACTCGGGGTCCTTAGTCGAACTTATGCAGAATTTGTGAGTTGTGAGACCTTTCAGGGTGTCCCTCTGGGAAGGGATGATGAACCAAAGTTAACTGAAGCACAGAGAGATTTAGACAGGTTCGGGCCCTTGATGGTGGGAGTAACAGCCCTACATCCTGTTGAGATTTACTATGTGTAGGAAAAAGAGTTACAAGACTATGGAAAGGATCTTCACAGGCGAAGATCTTTCCTATGTATTTCTACAAGACAATGCCAAGAAGGCTTATGAAAACTAACTGATTTAATCTAATGTCTTCTGTTGACCTTTCGATCTCTCGATCTCTCCGTCTGATGCATTGGCTTACCCTTTTATACTGGTCGAACGGGTGCCAAGGCATAACGGCCTCGAACAGTTGCTCGGGTGCAGTTTTGGTAACTGCCCTTAACCTCTACACAGGCTTAACACGTGTAAAGAAGGAATAACTGCACATATTAACCTCTTGACGGTTGTCCCTGCACGTGGAGGAATCTTCGGGATATACTTGTTGTAAGGTCTAAGTAACCCCGTGTTTCCTGGTTGAGGGTGTTCTGACCGCGCATTGCTTGCAATCATCTGACCGCGCACTATCTGCAGCCTTCTATCCGCGTATTCATACGAGCTTCTGACCGCGCACTATCTGCGACCTGATCGCGTAGAACCTGTGACCATGTGTCTGCGCCTCTCAAGACAGCTTGAGATCATATTAACGGACAGTTGCCTGGTTCGAATTTGTCTTGAACCAGACATGCATTTATTCTGAACTAGCTTGGGTAACAATTCTCATCATGTACTTCTCAAGTACGTTGAAAAGCTCATCAGCGGAGGAGGGGCAGCTTCGGGAGAGTCTCCGGTGGAGCTCCCCAGGGAGGATCGCGCTTTTGCACGCCTCAATGACTGTGGAGTCAGGGACGTGAGCCACTTTGCTCTTCACCTAAGCAAAGCGCTTGAAAAAGCTGCGGATGGTCTCCCCCGTCCTCTGTCGGATGGTATACAGCTGCGAGGAATCCAGGGGACGCACATAGTTCCCCTGGAAGTTTGCGCAGAACTGGCGTTTGAGCTGCGCGAAGGACTTGATGGAGCCGGCCTTCAAGTTGTAGAACCGCGAGCGGGCGATCCCGGTTAGGTAGAGGGGGAAGACTGACGAGGATTGACACCCGGGTCACTTCTAATAAACTTCTGGTTCAAGACAGGTTCGAACCAGACATGTGTCTGGAGATGCGAACTCAAGCTATTCTGAGAGGCATCACCACGAGGTCGCAAGCTCTACGCGATCAAGTCGCAGCTTTACGTGGTCAGACCGTAAGCCTTGCGCGGTCAGAAGTTCTTAGTATTTACGCGAACTACACATTCGGGATATTACACGGTCAGCCGAATCCCGCGATCAGAACATCTGCCGATCAGGATACCTGGGATCTATCTATTCGGTTGTCCATACGACAGGATATTCTAGGTATCCCGAAGATTCCTACACGTGGAAAATCAACCGTCAGGAGGTTAACACGTACAGTTATTCATGAATAACAAGTGTTTAACCTGTGTGGAGGTTAAGAGCAGTTTCAGAAACCGTATCCAACCGTCCGTGCAACTGATTGATGCAGTTTCCTTCACATGGCACCCTTTCAAGCAGTATAAAAGGATGGCATGAAGTATCAATCAGGGAATGATCCGAAACATCAACCGAGAGATCGGAAGATCAAGAAATCCAAGTTAGCCAAGTCTACGGCGCACTTCATATAGTATTTTTAAGTCTTCTTTAGCTTATCATTGTACACTTTTACAGGAAAAATCCTTGCCTGTGAGGACTTTTCCTTCCATTTGTAAACATTTTACCACACTTAGTGAAATCTCAACAGGACGTAGGGCTTTTACTCCCACCATCGAGGGCCCGAACCTGTCTAAATTCTCTGTGCTCCTGTTCACCATTGTTCAGCATACCTTCCCGAAGGGTCATCTTGAAAGGTCTTACTATTACAAATTCTGCATAAGTTCGGCTGAGGATTCTGAGTCCGAATCGTCGACAAAGACGTTGCACTGTACTGTCTCGTCCTCCCCCCCCCCCCCCAGCTGCCGAGATGGCTGTGGAATACACTTGCACAAATTCATAAGGATCGGCCTCACCGTTGTAGTGTTCAATGTGCGGCGGGGGGTAAGGCCACGGCCATCGAATGCACCAGAGTCTGCGGCACAGCAGCTGGTTAGCCCCTTCCACCTCTTTGGGGGAGTCCCGGTCGCTGTCCCCTTTGATAGGGGACGTGCGCTAGTTGTCGGAGTCGGGGAGGGGCCCAAGAGGTCCGCTGGCGTGGCGGTAGCGCCGCTTTTCTTCCGGGTTGGTGGAGCTGACCTCCAGGATGTCCGGGCGCTCCCCAGGAGTGGTTGGTTCTTCGGCGGGTCTCTTCCCCCGGCCAGAGCGGTAGCGGGGTTCCCCGCGTCCACGACCTGGGGGGGGCTCTTCCCCAGACTTGGTGGTACGCATTTGCTCAACCTCCTCCAGGGTGAAGCGGACTTGGTCCGCCGGGGGTGCCCTCGGGGGCGGCCCCGGGGGAGGAGGGAGCTCATGCGCTGCAGCTACCGGCTCGGGTGCTATCGGGGCCAGTGAGGGGGAAACCCCTGTGGCGACGTCCGGAACCGAGGCGCCGTTGCGGGGGGAGGCCCACTGCGATGCGGGAGATGCTGTGTCGATCTCCCCTGGTGCAGTAAACGCGACCTGCGGGACGGGACCGGCTCCCAGCGCACGGAAAGCCCCCTGCGTGAAGTGGGCCCCTGTCCTGGGAAGAGACCCGGAGCAGGGTGACCTCCCGGTACAGCGAAGGCCCCGGGCATGAGATAACCCCCCAGCATCGGGATGACTCCCGACATCGGGAGGGCTCCACACGAAGGACCCGCTGGGGGATGATATCCTCCGGTGGGATCGTACGGAGCGACCGGCCCTCCGGGGACCAGAGGGGCCGCCAGGTGAGCCATAAACGGGGCCATAGCACCCGGGAACGGGTACTGTGGCTGATAAATGGGGGCCGGCGGCCGTGCCAAGACACGGAGCAACTCATCCATAGAGCGCTGGGCGTGGAGCTGGCCCTCCACTAAGGCCTCAAGCAAGGTGTCCCGGGGAGCCGGGGAAACCGTCGGGGGGAGATTGGTCCCGGCCGAGGCGGCCGCGGTGGTCGCAGTCACCGGGATTGACCCGGAGGTCGAACCGCCAAAATTAACAAGGAAGGTGGGAGGCGGTACCTGGGATTGGCCGCCTCCGGGCGGAAGCACTGGGACCGTCACGCTTCGGACGGGCGGCACCTAGTCACTGGGACTGGCGTCATTGGGAAGGGTGCGAGCCCTCGTTCTTGGGGGAGCCATGGCGATTCGTCACGAGTCCCCACGGTCAGCGCCAACTGTCGTGGTATTACGAATACCCCAGCAGGTTTTGTGGAAGATCCTAGTGAAGAAAAGACGACGCGAGCTGACCGTACGACCGGTCCTCAACTCAGCAAGTGACACGAAGGTTTATACAGGTTCGGGCCTCGGTGGAGGCCCTAGTCCTGTCGGCGTGCCCCCAACCGGAGTTGGCTAGGGGAGCTCTCTCGGGGGAGAGATGGCTCCGGAGCACACCTGTTTGATTGTCTATTAGAGTAAAAATGAACTGTCCTCCCCCACATGAGGTGTTACAAGGGCTTATATACCCCCAAAAAATGCAAAAATACTAAACTACCCCGCCTGCCACCGTTGGATCAAGGGGCAGCGACGTCCTTCTTCCGGTCAGGAACCTTGGATGCTTGACAGGTGTCTACCAGTTCCCGAGGTGCTTCTCGCGTGATCCTCACGTGACCCGGGACCGGAGACCCTTGCCTTCGGAGGAAGTGACGCCCGGGACAAGCCACCGGGGGCCTTATCCCCGGGCAAATGGTGGCACTCGGGACAAACCACCGGGGGCCTTGTCCCCGGGCAAATGGCGGCGCCCGGGACAAGCCACCGGGGGCCGTGTCCCCGGGCCAAAGGCGGCGCCCGGGGACACGGTCCCCCGGTGGCTTGTCCCGGGCGCCGTCTTTGGCCCGGGGACACGGTCCCAAATGGGGGCGCCCGGGACAAGCCACTGGGGGGCCTTGTCGCCGGGCAAATGGACTTGATCCCGTGGAGATTTCCCCCAACAGATCATTATTCACTTCTTCCAAATTTAATGTTTATAATAACTATTATATAAAATTAACTCTCTTATGTTACTTTTTATGCTTACATTGATAATCTTTAAATAAAAACGTGTAATAGTGAAGTATAATCAACCCACTGGGGGGAGACGATGGTGAATCGTCGACTAGATGCGGAAGGGAAGATTTACTTAACTTATGCACACAAAAATTCTCTTTGTTATAATAAAACAGTTGCTTAAGATGCCACTTTGTCTAGTCTCTTGTAACCTATATGCGACCCGCTGTGGGGAGGCAGTGATAAATTGTCGGCCAGCTAGTGAAGGGAAGGTATACAGAACAACGAGATTGCTTACAGGGGCTTGGGAAACTGACACAATTGCCTATCTATAAGTGCACTTAAGTAAGCGTCTTCAGTTGTGTCTCCTCTAGCTATAATGGAATGATCCAGTTCAAAACATTCTGGCCAAGAGCAGAAAAAGTTGGTAAAGAAAATAAAAAATTTTAATAAATAAACAAAAAAGTAATAAAAAGTGTTTAATTTTCTCTCTTATTAAGGCAATCTAGCAACTTTGTATAAATTGTAGCATAGTGATTGTTTTCTTTAGCTATTATTTGTTTTAAACCCTATATGAAAGAAGTTGCCAAAATGATTTAATTGATTAAGCTCTCTATTTTTTAAGGTTGAGATTTGATAAGCTGAATACTTGTATATAAAAATTTTAAATTGCTTAAATCAATTGTTTCATATGCCTCGATGTGATATGAATTGCCAGAAATTGTTTATTGAAAATCTGATGTACCTGGGTATTCCAATTTTTGGAAAATTTATTCACATCCTTTTCTTGAGGACAACCAAAATGCTAGCTTGGGTGAATTTGATAAGTGCTAAATTGGTAATGATTTTACCCTAGGTTTGCTAAAGAAAACATATTAAAACATGTCAAAACTCATTTGATGCAACATTTTATGTATCGTTTTGTATCATTTTTTCAATCTACTTTCACGATTTTGTTTGCCATGTTCCAGGGATCATACCTACAAAATTTGAGGAGGTTTTGAGTTTGTTTGAACCAGTTTCGACGAAAGACACGAAAATTTGATGAAAAGGAACCCTAATCGAACACGCCACGGTTGAAATCAACTGGTCGAACACACTTGAACGATGAAGAGCCATGATCGAACACGGTAGAAGACTCCTGGTCAGACGCAATTGATTGCCTGATCAGACATGCCCTGATCAAACACGGCCTGATGAACACGCTTGGTCGCCTGGTCGAACACAATTGGTCGTCTTGCCCTAGACCGAGCCCAACATGATCGCGAGCATGACCTATGGTTGAATCAAGGCACGACCCATCCCACAGGTTTCCAGAGCTATTTTGGTCTATTTTGGTGGTTTTAACTCCAATTTATTTGTTTTTCATGCTATTTGAAGCCATATTTTGTCGCGTGCACATCAAGAGTTATATTTGAGCACGTAAACCCATTGTATCATAAATAGAGAAGTTTTTGGCTCAATAAGATATGCTCTTTTATGCCCTCTTATATTCCTCTTTATACTTTATACTTTTGTTTTCGTAGAGCCCCCTTCTCTATTTTCCACGTTTGTAAGCCGACAAGGACGGCAAAAATTCTTTGATGCAATCAAGTAAGTTTTCTTTTATTCCTTATTATTTCTGTATTTTTATGGCTTTTTGTGAGTAATTTATTCTAGGGTTAGGGATGACCTAATCCAAAAGGCATAATTCCCCCTCGGTCTCGATCTTAAGTTTTGTAGTTAGTTCCTTACATTTTCTTCCTCTAAACCCTAACTTATTGTTCTGGCAACAAACGTAACAGTTGAGCCCTAGCAAGAATTTAGGGGAATTCTTGAGTCCTTAGCACCTTGATGTGGGATCCTAAACAGGAGAGAGGATCTTGCCAAACTTAATCATAGAAGTGATCCTCTGACCGTTGTACCAGCTGTTGAAAAATGGGTTGCTACTCTAGCGATAATTTTAAAAACTATCTACCCAAAATCCCAAGAATCATCCAAGCAAGAGATCATAGATCAGAGGTTTACCACTAGACGCACGGATGCGACTACATAGCAGCGGAAGAAGAGTCGATGTTGCAACCGGATCGTGACTAGTAGTGCAGCAATAGCAGTCGCACCTCTATCCACACGTTCGGGGAAGGAGCACTGCATGTTCCTGTGCTAGCACCAACACACGCCGCTAGGGTTTTACAAAGTTTTTCTCGTGGATAGTGGTGGTGGCCAGAATAAATCAAATATCTTTTTCATTCCCACCTCACCTCTTTTTACAAGGCTTCACAGATAAGTCCTACTCCAATGCGAACCCTAATCCTAATGGTAAATGCTCAAACCCGTTAAGTGTAAGACCCTGTAGTTCCATGTATATTTGGTCGCAACCAGAAACAAATTCCCGAATCACAAGTCATAAGCGGCCCCTAGCAAGACATTATGACTACCCGCATATACACGAAGATTATATCCGACTAACCTATACAACTTATCATGGATTATCTCTTTGTCTCATGATACTAGATCGAACTTAAGGTGAGAAACGTGTCATTCTTGAATAGCTCGATCCTTTCTCGATCTTGTAATAGACTAACCCTTTTCCATAG
The DNA here is from genome assembly GCA_019359835.1 of Pharus latifolius. NCBI lineage: Eukaryota > Viridiplantae > Streptophyta > Magnoliopsida > Poales > Poaceae > Pharus > Pharus latifolius. Next base: position 39,945,501 of record CM033329.1, read on the forward strand.
TTGACTCTCAACTATATTCGGCACAGTCATGCACTTTTTTAGCACAATTACATCAAAGGGTTTAGAGATATCTCTCTCAAGATATGAGAGGGGTAAATTCCATCTCGACCATTCACTTTCAACTACATGGTTCATAACATATATGTATGTCACCTTTATGACTACTCGGTTAAGAGCAGCGGTTGATGATACCAAAGTATGCTACTACACATGTATGAAGCCATGATGATCTCAGGTCTAAAGATAAACCAAAATAGCTGTTAGAAACAAACTGATGACACATAATAATCTCAACAGTGTCTCAAGATGGGTCAATCCGACCAACATGTTCTCCAACATGTGTCCATGATATTGACTTGATATCTCATATCCATGATCCGTGAAACTTGACTATCAATCAATGATCGTGCTAATTTATCTTGTATTATTATTCCATGTAATGCCAAAAATCAGGGATGTTTAGAATAAGTATCATTGATAATGTCGTAAGTAAATTGAGACAATTCATATATCATTATAAAGAGTTCCACGAACAAGTCAATACCTGTTGATCGATAAAAGTGATACTTTATTTAGGGAATGCAATAAGAATTCATAAATATGTCATGATACAATCATCTCAATATTTCCTCTAGGGCTTATCTCTATCACCAGCAACCATACTTGCAATTTAATCTGTCTTGGAAAATAATTGAAACTAACTTGCAATTCTCAGACCTTGGATAGAATTACACCTGATGGTTGTGGAATTCTCCAAACCCTAGGGTTTTCTTTATGTTTCTAAAACCCTAGATATCACACTTTCTCTTTACTGCTTTAAAACCTAGATTGATAGCTTTAGTAATAGATTTAGTGGTAGAAAAAACAACCCCCAAAATCGTTCAGACATAATCAGTAATTTGTTAGCCTAAAAGACGAATACACTTGTTCCTCGTGGAATTTGACTCTCAAGTGCTCAATGTTCAACAGTTCGCTTGCGGTTATTACATACCATTGCTCGCACCCATCCCTCGCGTGCGCGATCACATACATCAAGTCTCAAGGCTTCGACTTATGGAAGATCGTTGAAAATATATATGTGGAGCCTACTAAAATTAATGAGTCTGAAAGAGCACAGGCTTTACTCAACTAGAGGGCAATGAATTATCTCTATGGAGCCCTAGGACAGATTGAGTACACATCTCATAGCTTTCGATTGCTCATGATATTTGGGTGGCCCTCAAAACTTTCCATGAGGATACCACTCAAGTGAAGTGTGTAAAGTAAGAGATTTTAACATCTGAGTATGAGCAGTTCATGATGCAGTCGAGTCAGTCTATTGATGGTTTTTTCACTCATTTTGATGCTCTTGTCAACAAGCTCAATTCTATGGGCAAGGATCTTTCTAAGTTTGAGAGATGTCTCAAGATCTTGTGTTCCTTGACTCTGGCTGTTTGGCATGTCAAAACCACTGCCATCATGGAGGCTAAGGATCTAGATATCTTGACCACCAAGTACTTGTATTCTTTTCTCAAGACCTATGAGATGACTAGGTTGGTGATGTCTCCTCCTGAATCTAAGCCATTGGCTTTATACGTCACAAATCTTGGTTCATCTGGGTCTTCAGGGTCCTCATCCCTTGGTTTTTCGCTTTCTTCTATTTCTACTTTGGAGGATGATGTCTTTGACGTGCTTTCTGATGATGAGTTTTCCTTGATTACCAAAAAATTTGTGAGGATGTGGAAAGAAAGAAGAGAGAAGAGAGGAAAAAAAAAAAAGGAGAGATCATATGCTTTGAGTGTGGCAAGCCCGGCCATATCTGTGCTCTTTGTCCTACCCTCAAGGGCGCTACAAAGAAACAGCCAGAGAAAAGTCTTATCAGCCTCAGAAGAAGAACTTTGGGGCAGCCAAGAAGGCCATGCACAATCCCTTCTTGTCCACTCTAGATGAGATGAGCGATGATGGCTTGGATGATAGCGAGAAGGCTACCTCGGCATCCCCCGGCAGCAATGATGACTTCACTGGCCTATGCTTCACGACCTCAGTGATGATGAGCTTGATGAGAATGATCTTGACACCGACATGAGAAAGGTGAGTAAAGACCAGCTCCTAGAAGCCCTTCTTGCACAAGATTCTCAGATTTATTCTTTGGGGAGTAAGGTTCGTGTTTTGAGAAAGGAGCATGATGACCTTTCGAGCAAGAGCTCGAACACTTCTGATTTTTTATTATTGTGAGCTCTGTCTTTCCTTGTATTCTAAGATTGATTCTTTCTGGCTTTCACTTGGGTCTTTGTATTATGAGCTTGAATCCTACAAGTCGAGTCCTTGTGCATCATGTATTTCTTTGCGACATGACTTTGATGTCTTACGGGCCACTCCATACACCAAGTGTGATGAATTTGAAAAGGAGTTGGTATCCTTGATGGAGTCATTTGCCAATCAACTTGAGAAGGAACTCTAGAACATGAGGATTAATGCATGTTCATCATGTGGGAGCCTACAGCTCAAAGAAAAAGTTCTAGAAGATTCGCTTGTCTCATGCCCTGATTGTCTTTTGTTGATAAATGAAATTATTTCAAATCTATTTTGAAGAGGTTTTTTGATGGGGAGAAGAACTTTGATCTCATTTTGGACACCTCGAAGTGTTCTTTTAACAAGGAAGGGATCGGGTACATGCCTAGAAAGGCCAAAAAACCCCAAGTACTTAAAGTTAATACTTCTTCTCGAGTTTCTTTGAAAAGCAAGTTAGGTCTCAAAAATTCTTCTAAACTTGGTTTTTTTGAGGGCAAATATTGTCGCACCCCGAAACTGGGACTACGACTACTCCCGTGGAGACCTAGCTTGCTGAAACTAGTCCCATACATGCATACCTTTGACTTCCCAGGATAAGTCAAACACAGGAGTATATTCACATTGCAGCAGAAAAACTCACAAAATATTAAGCAGTGTGGCTTGCTGGCCTTAATATTACATAAAGAGGATACAATGCCTTCGCGGCATTCAAGGTTTAGTTAAAGCAAAATAAAACTTCTACACAGCGGATGATGGGTATCCCTTCCATAGTAAGAAGTTGACGGCAGAACAACACATCAGGGATCTGGCGGGTCTGGCTCTCCTTCTTCTGGATCCAAGTAGTTCTCCACGCCTTCTTCTTGATCTTGATATGCTCCATCTTCTGGGTTGTAAGTTGCAAGGGTGAGTACTTACGTACTCAGCAAGTCATAGGAAAGAGTAGATACATATGGTAGTATTGTTATGAACCTAGACTAGTCAAGAATTATGGATGTTTGTAAAATAATCTTTTCTTTCATATCTCTTCTCATGGCAGCACTTTTCATAACATATCATCACTATTCATGTTCACTAGATTATAGCACTACCGCGACACGTCGACACACGACAGCCCACGGTAGCACCCCTTATCATGACAACACATGTCATTTAGGTAATCTTGACTTATCAAATTTTATTTAGAAAACATACTTGTGCCACACCCCGTGGATTTAATCCACCGCAGCAGACTCCTATAAACCCGGGAGCTCGGAGTATTCGAATACGTTTTTAAACTCTGCAGAGAGGTACCAATTTACCCGCAAGATATTCCACTTTCAAGGCTTTCCTATCACAAGGATTGGACCCCTGACTCACTTCATACTGTGAGTGGCAAGGTGGAGATAACAAGAACTTTTGTTATGTCTCACTCACAATTCACCCCCGACCCTGTGGATCTCTGTGAACCACAGTTGTGTTAGGTTGTATCCTAACCTCCACCCCTACGCATATTTCCATTACTGGATCAGCGTGCAAGATCACCTTCAGTGATATGTGTGGGAGCCATTCTCCGTGTAAATCGTGCATCACTACACAACTCCAGCAGGGGTATCATGTGGATCGGTATCATGTGCGATCCGCATAAGTACTTGTTCAGGCCTGTCCCATTCCAGGCTTGCGGTTAGCACGTTGTTCATGCCACTAGAAGCACAACACAAGGTTCTAGTCCTTATATGCCAATGACCAGACCATCCACAACCCTGCACCGTGCCTGCTATCCTTTGCAGTTTAGCACCTCCAGTGCTACAGCCATCCATACCAAAATTCTGGTCCCGGCTAGGGGTTTTATTTCATGAATATATATAAGTACACTTATAATAGTTCATGGATCACTATTTGATCTTTTCACATGTCATGGTATTGCGAATACCCCGGCAGGTTTTGTGAACGATCCTAGCGAAGATTACGCGACGTGGGTTGACCAGGTGACCGGTCCTCCCCCGCCGGACAAACACGAGAATTGACACGAGGATTTATACAGGTTCGGGTCCTGGTGGGGGCCCTAGTCTTGTCGGCGTGCTTCCGACCGGAGTCGGCTGGGGAGGCTCTCTCCGGAGGAGAGGCTTCCGGAGCACACCTATGAGTTTAGCTATTCCAATCAATATGAATCACCTGCTTACAACTGAGGGGTACAAGGGCTATTTATAGCCCCAAAAAGAAGCAAAAAACCTAAACTACCCCGGAAGCCACCGTCGGATTGAGGGGCAGGAACGTCCTTCTCCCGGTCAAATGCCTTGGATGCTTGACAGGTGGTCACTGATTCCCGAGGCGCTCCTCGCGTGACCTGCACGTGATAAACAACTCGAGACTTTACCTTTAGAAGGGCGATGAAGCCCGGGACCGGCGGCGGAGGCCAGGTCCCCGGGCAAATGGCGGCGCCCGGGACCGGCGCCGGAGGCCAGGTCCCGGGGGCCAAAAGGCGGTGCCCGAGGAGGCCCCGGCGGCCAGGTCCCCGGGCAAATGGCAGCGCCCGGGACGGCACCAGAGGCCAGGTCCCGGGGGCCAAAAGGCGGCGCCCGGGGAGGCCCCGGAGGCCAGGTCCCCGGGCAAATGGCGGCTCCCGGGACGGCGCCGGAGGCCTGGTCCCGGGGGCCAAAAGGCGGCGCCCAGGGAGGCCCCGGAGGCCAGGTCCCCGGGCAAATGGCGGCGCCCGGGGAGGCCCCGGCGGCCATGTCCCGGGACGGCGCCGGAGGCCAGGTCCCGGCGGCCAGGTCCGTGGAGAACGTGACGCAACTTACCTGGCGGGGCTCCGGCTCCCAATGCATCCCATGCTCCGGGAGTTTTTGAAGGAGTACGGGGTGGCGCTCAACCACCTCACCCCAAACGCCATCGTCCGGATGGGCCTCTTCATCTGGCTCTTCGAGACGGCGACCGGGAGGGAGCCCACCCTACTCGTCTTCCGGTACTTCTACGAACCGGCGGCGCGGAGCTCCCACCTGGTGAAGGGGGCACACAAGTCCCCCTTTGGCTCGGTGATGGTGCAGATGCTGCCGTCCCGGGTGGCCGACTACCCGGCGGCAGCCTCTCGGGACCATTGGGGCAACTGGATCCGGAGGTGGTTCTACCTCCGGGTCCGGGACGACGAGGTGACGTACGCCTCGGAGCCCGCCTCTTATAGCAGGTCGTCCGCGCCGAAGCCTCTGGTGTGGACGGACGAGGAGCTCGAGCTCCTCGGCAAGGTGATCATCTCTCGGAAGACCCGCTCTATGCGGGACGCCGCCGAGGAGATGATGCTCCTGAGGATCTCCCCCTTCGCACGCGGGAGGAGGGGGATCGGCATGGGCCCGGAGCAGCGGCCCCCCGTCAAGCCGGTGACCCGACGTAAGTCCCGATAACCTGCTTCATTGCACTTACAAATTTTTCAAAATTTGACTAACTCTTTACCTCTTGTAGTCCGGCCGTACCAGGCGGCGCGGGAGAAGGCGGAGAACCTCCTGGGGAGGTACTTCGCCGACGAGCATTAGCGCGTCGTGAGCCTCGTGGGGGAGGGCCCCTCCCGGAACCTGGTGGCTGAGGCCTACGGGCTGAAGCTCCCGGAGAGGAAGCCCCTCCCCACCCCCGGGTCACACAAGCGGGGGAAGGACGCGGCCGGGGGCTCTGAGCCTAAGAAGGCCAGAGTCCAAAAAGACCCCGGCCCGTCGACGACACCGGCGGCGACACTGGTGAAGCCCCGGGGTGAGATCCCCGGGACCGAGCGCGCCCGGGTGCCGCCCCGGAAGGAAGCAACACCCCCTCCCCCGAAGAGCCCCGTTGAGGCTCGGGGGAAGGAACCGGTCGCTGATGGGGCCGCCTCCGACTCGGCGAACTACGCCCCATCGCCGCCTTCGATAGCGGCCCCGCCAGCACCCCCGGCCCCCTTGGAGCCGGAGAAGCTGGAGGTGAGGTTCGCGGAGGCCTCGCCTCCGCGGATGGAGTGGCCCGTGGACGAAGGGGGGAGCCCCTCGGTCTACGAGGTCCCACCAGAAGTGGGGGCCCCGGAGGCCCTCCCGCCCGGGAAGGGGAAAGGGTTGATGATCCCCCCCCGGCGAGGGACCCCTTCCGGGGCTTCCTCGGCCACTTCCTCGGGGGCCACCTCCGCAACGAAGACGACGATGACCGCCACCCCGACCGAGGTCGTGCCGGGCGCCCAGGTCCGGGAGCCCACTACCGGTCGCGGCGGGACCAGCGCCTGGCGGGAGACCCCCCTGCTTTCCGCAGGGGAGGTCGAACGCTACGCGGAAGGCCTGCAGACCCCGAACGTCCAGGCCTTCGTTGCGGGGGGGACGCTCCACGATCGCTTCGCGGAGCTTCGGTCCCTCCAAGCCCAGGTATTCACCCGAAGTGGTTGTCGCTTTCTTTTGGCTCCCTGCATCCAAAATTTTTCTAACTCTGGAATTTGTAGGGAGCAGCAATTACCTGGGGCGTCGAGCAGCGCGTCATCTGGCTGCTCAAGGACGCGGAGGACAGGGCCGCCTCCTTCTTGAGCCAGCGGGATGAAGCTCTCCAGGAGTTGGCCCGGGTTCGAGCCCAGGTCCACATCTCGGAGACTGTCAACGGCCGTCTCCGGGAGGAGGCGAAGGCGAAGGAGGAGGCCTTCCGGGAGCTCGAGGGGTCGAGCGTCCGGGCGGTGGTGGGCGCAGGCCACTCCGTCCACTCGGCCCTCGAGAGCCTTGGCGTAAGCCTAGGCTCCGGGGGCGGCTCGGAGGTGCCCCCGGCCACACTCGCGGAGGCTGTGCGTTTTCTTAACGCACAAGTCTCCGTGATCCCGGAGGCAGTGGATGCCCGGGCGCGAGGCCGGGCGATCCCCGTCGTCGCAGCCACGGTCGGGCTCGTCGAGCACCGGGGAGTGGGCGCCCGGGCTATCGGGGGCCGCATCCCGCGGAGCTTCCCCGAGTTCTTCGAGCCCTCGCGCCGGGAGCTGGAGCAGCTCGCCGGGGGCTTCTACGACAGGATCATCCGGGTGAGGTTCCCGGCACCGGCACCTCCGGCCACAGACACCCCAGCCCCGGCACCGGTGGAAGCCCCCCGGGGGGAGGATGCCAATGAAAAAGTATGAGCCTCCCCCCGGGTCTTAGTTAGGACCCTTTTCCTTTCTTAGGACTTTTGATCCCGGTAGCTTCTTAGAAGAAGCCCCGGACACTTGTAAAAAGATATTTTGAATGCAATAGAGTTAGAAATTTTTCTAAGTCTTTGAATTGGATGCGATGTTACCAGGGTTCCCGGGAGGTTACTCCCGGGCGAAGGTCCGGGAGGGGCTCTCCGGGGGACGCCCAAGCGGCTTTAATATTGCTAAGCCTCATCTCCGGGGAGCGCAGCGGGGATGCCGTCCGGGAGCCCGTCCGGTTAAGGTGGCATCCGGAGTGGCACTTGGACAATTTTGACAATCATCGCGCCAAATTGTCCCCCCCTCGTCCGGGGTTCCGGATGATACCTCCTCTTCGGATACTACCACCGGCGGGATACGAGTTCTGGCCCGGAGATGTGCTCCGGGACGCTCGGCGCCGCGTGCGCGCATTGTACCGGGACTTGGCCCGTGTGAGACCCCCATTTGAGGATCACCTTGGTAACCGCCCAGGTAGGTTACACACAGCAGGATGACACATGAGCTCCAAACCAGACAAGCATAATAATAACATTAAACAGGTAGCAGGCCAGCTTGGCCAATATTACATACCCAAAGCACCGAAAATGGCGCTAAGTAGAGTTGCTAAGAAAATAACAAGTTTATCAGAACCAGAGTCGGTATCTAAGTACCGAGCACACAGCATAAAGCACAAAGCAACGACAAAAAGGCTTGATTTCCATCCGCAGCGGGGTTGAAGTGGCTCCTCCCACATCTGACTTGACTTGGTGCGCAATCCTTCTAGAACGTGGGCTCGTCCGGGGCACTTCCATCTTCTGCCGGGAACTCATAACTGAAGGAATCGGGATCCTCGAATCCCTCTTCTACAGTTGGAAGGAAATTGCAAGGGTGAGCACTTGGTGCTCAGCAACACTCATTCCGGGGATTATTGTAATTGTATGTACATGAGAGTGAAATATATGATTCCGGGGTTTATGGTTCATATAGATAGAAATATATAGATTTCCAAGTCATTTGTTTAACGAAACAGTACTTTGTCACTAAAATGTTACTTTAAACATTAAACAGGTTTTCATTAAAACATTAGATGTAGTGGTCTCCCATGAGTCACTACTTTGTTAACCGCATTATTAAAACATTCCAAAACATTACTTGTGCTATAACCCATGGATAACATCCACTACGAAAAGACTCCTGAACCTGGGAGTACAGAGTATCTGACACTTCTTTTACGCTTTGCAAAGGTGTACCTCTTTTTAAATCCACTGGTTCACTCGGCTTTCAAGTCGGATCAGCTCCATGTGACTTATACACATGTGACAAGGCCGAGATCACACAACGCTTTACAGTTCAGTATTAACAGTATCCCTGCCCGGTAAATAGACAATTAAGTCTCAAGTACCGTTGTGGGTCTTACCCACTGCCTTACTTCCTAGCCTCTCTGGTCTATGTTCCCTCAGGACGCATAGCCTTGGTCTATGTCCACGCGAGACATACGACCATTTAAGATTACAGCCGCTCACGGCTTAATCAGGTCTAGGGCGCCTTCCTTCGTTTACGCCTTTTTCTCTCATTATTTTTCTGACTCACATCACTCATGGCCGAACCTTGGCCTTCCAGTTTCCACGCGAGAAACCAGATCGTCAAACCATGCAGGGAACTGCTAATACCAAAAAGCTACTGAGTTGTGCCTGTCCCATACCAGGCAAGTGGTTGGTACGTTTACAATTCGTATAGAGACACAGCACAAGGTTCTCGTCCTTATGAATCAATAGTGAGGAACATTCACATACCCTGGTGCGCACCGCATCCTCTCCATACAATCCAATCCTCACTACTGATCCCTTTTATCAGTTTTCTTGTCAAAACGGTTTTCATTATAACATCTCATGCATTTGACCATTTTAAGTTTAATGTGGATATTCAGTATATGAGTCCTAGGGTGACAAGAGCATATATACACGAAGGTCCAATAACAAAAAGGGTTTCATGATCCATTAGGTAATATCTACTCATGTCATTCAAACATAACTTGTATTTCAATTAAGCATGCATAGTAAGAAACAGTGAATATACTTCATATGAAATTATTGGGTGAGACATGATCAAAGGAATGAGGCTTGCCTTGCAATGATGGGTCTAAAAACTCAGACGGCTCTTCAAAGACTTCTTCCGTTCCTTCCGCTTCTGACTCTGCGGCAAACAATTAACACACAAACACATACCACATAAGCATACTGAAAATAGTTTCTATAGAAAGTATTAAGTAAATAAGTCATGCATGCAGGGGAAAAAGTTAGGGCAAGGTCACAAGGGCTCTGGTCGAAGAAATGGCTAAAAAGGATTGAACGTCGAGGGGTCGACATTCAGTTCATGGCTTTGACACAACTGGAAACTAGTCTTAGGATGATTTTCTGGAGAAGTGACAGTAGAGAAAGTTGTAGATCTCAACTCCAGGAATCTAAAGGACAAGGTGGCATTTCAATTGCTCAACCAGAAGGGGTCAAACAAAGCTAATGCCAGTGGCTGACATGTACTGACATAGTGCTGGACATGGCCAGAAACTAGGGCATGGCTTAACTTTTGATCCAGGGCTCCAATTGATGCACCACTTTGTCTGGGAGGTAGGCGTTACTAACAGGAACAATATGCTCAACAGGCACAAGGGCTGAAAGTGGCCGGAGGGTGGCCAAATCCGGCGATGAACTACGGTGACCTGGACATGAACTGAGTTACTGGACAGTGATCTTGGCATAGGCATAACTCACAATCTAGGCAGATCCAGGTGTCGAGCTAGTGGACAATATTGCTCAGGGAGGTGAGGCGAAGCTAAGGGACAAGGTGGTGTCGGCTGGATCGGCCGGGAACAAATTCCGGCGACCGGCGCTGGAGAAGACGACACTGGAGATTGGGGATTTTTGCTACAAGGCGATTGAACTTGATTCTTTGCTCAGGGAGTGAAAGGGTGGAGTTTAGAAGCTACTGGTGCAGTCAATTTGGTTGGAGATTGACCGGAGAAGCTTGGCGCCGAAGTCCGGCGAACGGCCGAGGTTCCAAACTGAGGTTTCTTCGATTTGAGTTCAATTGGGGATCCTGATTCAACAGGCTTGCTAAGAAATGGCTAAGGATCAATTTCTACTACTGGGACGAGAGCTAATTCGGGATGAAATGGCTAGCATTGGGGAAACAGGGCAATTGGGCCTTTCCGGCGATCACCGGCGATGATGAGCATTAGGACGCAATTGGTTGCTTGGGCACGGGAAGATGGGTGTGGGGAACTTACTGGTGAACCTGGATTGGAGAGATGGGCTATGGTTTGCTCTGGCGTCGATGGCCTCAGAATCAGCTCGTCGGGGAAGAAAGGGAAACAGTGAGCAAACTGGAAAATGGCTAAGTCCTGGCGTTGTACTTCATCGCAGCGCTGAAGGGTTTAAATAGGCGATGAGGCGGAGCTTGCGAGGGGGAACGGCGAGAGAACTTGTGCCGGGGACGAGACCGGCCGGGTGCAGCTGCGACAGCGGTGACCGGCGATGTGATTGCGCTCAGGCGGTGCTGCAGCTTTGCCAGCGATGCCAAGGCGTCTTGGAACTTCGTCCGGGAAGGCGCAGATGCGGAGGCGACAACGTAGCTCCGGCAATTGACACGTACACGCATGCAATGCCACGGCAATGGGAGCGCGCGAAAACGAGGCTCGGGAGCGCGGCCGTTTAACCGCTGGGCGAGGCGATGCACTGCTGGCACGTGCGCACGGGGTGTCTCAGCAACTCACGGGCACAGGTGGCAGAAACGGTGGCCGGCGGCGAGCAAGCACGGCGAGAAATCCACGGCGCTGCAACGGGCTCGTGCACTGGTCGTGGCAACGACCAGGGCTGGTCGAAAGGGCCTGAAAAGAATGTTTGGGCCGATTTGCTATTTCTGAAACTTACTCCAGGGGCTGTTCTGTGAGGAAAACTTGAATAGGACTTAGGCCTGTTTGCAAATTTGGAGATCTGAGGGTCCGATCTAAAATCTGGTTTCGCAACTAAGTCGCAAAAGATTATTAGAACTTATCTGACCAAAGTTTGGTAAGATCGGGCAAGATCTGAAGGGTTTCGACAAAATTGGGGAAAACAGTTTAGGGTAAATAGGGTAATTAGGGTTTTAAAATGGCGAGGCTTGAAACTCAGCTTTAGGGTGAGATTTTGGAGATGGTCCTGAAGGGAAAAATGCTCTGAACAGCATTTAGAAGGGAATGGCTGAAGCAGATTAGGTTTTGGGGTCCGGATGTGGATTTTGGCTATTTTAGGGTTTAGCAAAAACAGAGGTGTTACAAATCTACCCACCTTAGAAACAATCTCGTCCTCGAGATTAGGGTAGGTCAGAGAATAGGAAGGGAAATTCTCGTCGGAGATCTTCTTCTTTTTCCCACGTTGACTCCTCCTCTGAGTGATTGTTCCACTGGACTCTGCAGAATCGGAGGGTTCTTGACTTCAGCACTTTCTCTCTGGTTTCCAGAACTCTAATAGGGTATTCTTGACAAGATAAGTCTGGTTGAATCTCATTCTCTGTAGGAGATATCTGTTCTGTTGGTTTTCTCAAGCATTTCTTCAGCTGAGATACATGAAATACGTCATGAATTCCGCTCAGTTCTGGTGGCAATTCCAACTTGTATGCCATTTCACCTCGCTTTTCCAGAATTCGATATGGTCCCACATATCTAGGTTTTAACTTTCCCTTCATCTGGAATCTTCGAACTCCTTTGTATGGCATAACCTTGAGATACACATAATCGCCCTCTTCAAAAGATAGTTCTCTTCTACGGTTATCCGCATAGCTTTTCTGTCTAGATTGAGCTGTTTTCAGCTTTTCTTGTATGATCCTGACGTGGGCTGTGGCTTCTTCTACTAACTGGGGTCCTAGATGTTATTTTTGACCAATTTCTGTCCAATACAGTGGCGTGCGGCATCTTCTTCCATATAGGGCTTCATATGGTGCCATTTGTAGGCTTGCTTGGAAACTGTTGTTGTAGGTGAATTCTGCATAAGGTAGAAATAACTCCCAAGAGTCTCCATAGTCCAAAACACAAGCCCTCAACATATCTTCCAAAATTTGGTTTACCCTTTCAGTCTGACCTCCAGTTTGAGGGTGGTAGGCGGTACTGAACTTTAACTTTGTGCCCAGGGCTTTCTGCAACTCTTGCCAAAATCTTGAAACGAACTGGGCTCCTCTATCGGAAACGATAGCCTTCGGCACTCCGTGTAGGACAACTATTCTGTTGAGATACAGCTCTGCTAAGTCCTTAGCTGTATATAGGGTCTTCACTGGGAGAAAATGTGCCACTTTTGTTAATCTATCAATTATGACCCATATAGAATCAAATCCTTTCTTCGTCCTTGGTAGTCCCACAATGAAATCCATTCCGATTTCGTCCCACTTCCACTCTGGGATTGGTAAAGGTTGTAGCGGTCCCGCAGGCTTTTGATGTTCTGCTTTTACTCTTTGGCATGTGTCGCAAGTTGCGACAAACTTGGCAATCTCTTTCTTCATTCCTTTCCACCAAAAATTTTTCTTCAAGTCCTTGTACATTTTGGTGCTGCCTGGGTGTATGGAATATGGGGTCTGATGAGCCTCTTGCATGATTAAGTCTTTGATCTCGTGGTCATTCGGAATGCAGATACGGTCATCGTACCATAGAATTCCCTGTTCATCTTCTCGAAGGTTGGTTGTATCTTTGCTCTTCATGTCCTCCTTCATCTCTTGAAGATCTGGGTCAATTGCTTGAGCTTGTCGGATTTTATCCTTCAACTCACATTCCATCTTTAGCGTAGCGATGGTTCCTTGGTCCACTAATTTTAATTGTAGCCTTTCGAAATCCTTGATCAGTTGTGTCGGCACTTCTAGCTGTGTTATCTGGTTATAACGAGACTTCCTGCTCAAAGCATCAGCTACTACATTGGCTTTTCCTGGGTGATAGTGGATCTCTAGATCATAATCTTTGATCAGTTCTAACCATCTTCTCTGCCTCATATTCAACTCCTGTTGCGTGAATATGTACTTCAGGCTCTTATGATCCGTATAAATTTCGCACTTACTGCCTAGTAGGTAGTGTCTCCATATCTTCAGTGCATGTACGACAGCAGCTAACTCCAGATCATGTGTTGGATAATTCTCCTCATGAGGTCGTAGCTGTCTAGAAGCATAAGCTATCACTTTCCTTTCTTGCATCAATACACATCCTAATCCTTGTTTGGAGGCGTCACAGAAGACTTGAAAATCCTTCTTGACGTCCGGCAGTATCAGGATTGGTGCAGTTGTCAACCTTTTCTTCAGTTCCTCAAAGCTTCTTTCGCACTCCTCAGTCCAATTAAAAGGGGCATTCTTCTTCAGTAGCTGGGTTAGCGGTTTGGTGATCTTCGAGAATCCTTCTACGAATCTTCGATAATATCCCGCTAATCCCAAGAAACTTCTAACTTCTGTTGCGGTTTCAGGTTGTTTCCAATCGGTAACAGCTTGTATCTTCAACGGGTCCATAAATATTCCTTCTCCTGAGATGATGTGTCCCAAGAAAGAAATTTTCTTCAACCAAAAAGCACATTTGCTAAACTTGGCATATAGCTGGTGGTCTGCCAGTTTCTGTAGCACAATTCTCAGGTGATGTGCGTGCTCCTCCTCCGTCTTAGAGTAGACAAGGATATCATCCACAAATACAATGATGTATTTATCCAGGAATTCCATGAGGATCTTATTCATTAGATTCATGAATACCGCGGGTGCATTAGTTAATCCAAAGGGCATCACTGTGAACTCATGCAACCCATATCTGGTTACGAAAGCAGTTTTAGGAATGTCCTGCTCTCGGATCCTTAACTGATGGTATCCCGATCTCAGGTCTATTCTTGAGAATACTTTAGCTTCTCTGAGCTGGTCAAAAAGGTCATCTATCCTTGGTAAGGGGTATTTGTTCTTGATGGTCATATCGTTTAGCTTGCGGTAGTCTATGCAAAGTCGCATACTACCATCTTTCTTCTTAACAAAGAGCACTGGGGCTCCCCATGGTGATGAGCTGGATCTGATGAATCCTTTTTCTTCCAATTCAGCTATCTGCTTCTTCAATTCCTCTTGCTCATGGCCTGTCATCCGAAACAACTTTCTAGCATACGGCGCGGATCCGGGTTTTAGTTCAATAGTGAACTCTATATCCCTATTTGGTGGCAATCCGGGAAGTTCTTCTGGAAAGACTTCCGGGTACTCGTTGACAATTGGTACCTCTTCAAGCTTCACTTCTTCGATGCAGTTCAATCTCTGTAGGTGGTCGCAGATAGGAGTTCTGTCTGCATGGAATGTAATTTGCTTTCCACTGGTATTTGTCAGGGTGATTGTTTTCTTCTCACAATCCATCAATCCCTTATGCTTGGCCAGCCAATCCATTCCGAGAATGACATCCAATCCTTGAAGGTTTAGAACTAGCATGTCTGCCAGGAATTCTAGATTGCCGATACAGAAGGCAACATTTCTACAGATAGAATTAACAATCATCCTAGCACCAGGTGACTGAATGATGATAGGATGCTCTAAAGCAACCATAGGCAAGTTATTACTCAACAAGCAATCTTTTGACATGAATGAATGAGTTGCACCGGGATCAAATAGAACAACTGAAATCTGAGAGGAGATTAAAAGTCTACCGATCACGACGTCAGTTGCCTCTCCTGCTTCTGTAGCAGTCACGAAGTTGAGTCTTCCTCCGGTGGTTGGTGTTCCTCTTCCTCTGTTGGTTTGGAATCTTCCTCCTCTGGCTTGTGGTGCTCCTCTGGCGATAGTTCGTGCAGGTGCAGGGGATTTGGCTGCCTGAGCTTTGGCAACGTTGGGAGGTAAATGCCGAAATGGACAAGTCTCTCTGTGATGTCCTCTTCTGCCACAATGGAAGCATTCTGCATTCTTCAGTGTACAGTCTCTATAGAGGTGACTCCCTTTGCATCCGGGGCATATTGGAGTTGTTGACGACGAAGTCCTCTGGGGTCTTGGTGGTGCGGGTGGTCTGAAAGCGGCTCTGGCATATGGCGCTGGTCTTCCTCGGCTAGAGTTTCCTTGAAAAGGGTATGCTATGCTTTTCCTCTTGCGGTCCTCTTCTACTACGCCTCTTTTCTCCTCCATTTTGAGTACTCTATTCACAAGGACTTGGAAATCCGTGAACTCGTGTGTTGACAGGTGATACTGATATGAGTTTTGTAGGCCTTCGCAGAATCTGTCGATCTTCCGCTCTTCTGTCATGATGTCTTCTGGTGCATACCTGGCCAATTTGACGAACTCATGCAAATACTGCTTCACCGTCCTTCCTCCTTGCCTTAGATTCAAGAATTCTCTACGTTTGGCTTGAATAGCTCCTTTGGGGACATGGTATCTACGGAACTGTTCCTTGAATTCATTCCAGGTAATTGAATTCTGATTAGGGTGTACCGTCTTGTAATTCTCCCACCACGCTGCAGCTGATCCTGTGAGCTGATGGGGTCCATATAGCAGTTTCTCTTCATCACTACACCTGACGGTATCCAATTTCCTTTCGATCTCTCTTAACCAATCGTCTGCCACAATTGGGTCTTCAGTGCAGGAGAAAGTTGGAGGACGTGTCTTCTGGAAGTCTGTCAGTCTTGCTCCAATGTTCGAACCTTCCTCGCGGCGTGTTGCGGAGTTTTGCATCAACTGTTCCAGAATTTGACTCTGTACCTCTGCAGATCTCTGTCTGTTTTGCTCCATCCATATTAATATTTCCGTCAGATTTCCTCCTTGCGGTACTGAGGCTGAAGAATTTGGCTGATCTGAGTCATCTCTAGTCCTTCTTGTTGATGTGTTTCTTGGGACTTCTTCTGAACCTTGGATTCTACCTCTGGTGTTCACCATTCTGTTCTGCCAAGATAATTGAGACAAAACTACTAATTCAAGAGAGCGCAGATTGATCAAAAGCTGAAAGGAAAGATCAATCCAAGAGATTGGATTGGAACATGCAATTTCCATTTTCAAAGATTTTCTAAAGATACAAGGTTTTCACCTTTACAGCTTTGGAGTTACCACAAACAATACAAACAAGCAGCTACTACAACAAGAGCTAAAGACTAACGGTTACAAGGGCTAGAGCAGAAGGGTCAAGCTGAAGAGAAAACTACGATCTCCTGTCGGTCTTGGAAGAACTACAAGGTTCCACTTCTTCAGGGTCTTCCTCTTCTTGATCTTCGTCGGCATCCATAGGGTCCCATTGCATGTCATTGTCCTCTTCTTCCTCGGATGAATCATTGGTGTCGCATGTAGCAATCTCTTTTCCTTTGCCTTCAGGAACTTCCTTCCCTTTCGCGAGAGTAGGATACTCTGGTGCAGGGGTGTCGATCACAATACCACGCGAAGCAGGCGTGAAATAACCCAGGTAATCCCTAGGTCTTCCCACACTCTTGCGGGCTGTGAGTCTTATCTTCAAGCGGTTCCTCTTGTTCACCGATCCTTCGTCTTCGACTTCTCGAGCTTTGCTAGGTTCAGCCAACTCCTGAATCTGTTTCTCCTTTTCTTGGAGTTCTGAGCGAACCTTCGCAAGCGCTCCTTCGAGATAGTGACGGTCATCCCGAGCATTCTCATGCTCACGCAGCAACCGAGTGTAGCTTGATTCCAGGACTTGGACTACATCTCTGGTTTTAGTCAGGATGGCGTCTCTCTGGTTGTTGGAGGGATGAACAGTTCGACGATCTGATCCGGGGACTTGGTAGGGTACAAAACAGAAAGGAGAACCTATAAGAAAGTCATCGTACAGCTGGCGGATGGTACCTATTGCACGACGAGCAGCGTCTTGGATAGCATCTTCTTCTTCTTCTCTACGAGCTTCCTTTCTTGTTGATCCTCTTCCGATCTCTGGAATCTCGTACACAATCACCGAGGCACGGAAACCAAAAGGTCTACCATCGACTTCCTCTCGACGGACGTAGTATACGGGTCGCTGATTGTCTCTTGCTCCTAGAAATTGTAACATCATCCAAAGCATCAATGCCCATGCTCCCAACTCGTCTCCGTGAATCAGCTTCTTACCAGGGGCCATCTGCGATGATGAGACACGGAACTCTTAAAAGTAGGAAAATGGTTTTGAAAGTGTTCAAATAATACTCATTATGCTTTTCTTAAACAAATTAGGTTTTTCACAATTAGATTTTTACCAAATAATCTAGCGATTCTCTACTTTAGGGACGCCCATTCTAGTAAGGGTCACGACCTACAGTCAAGCTTCATGCTCTGATACCATTCGCTGTGAGACCCCCATTTGAGGATCACCTTGGTAACCGCCCAGGTAGGTTACACACAGCAGGATGACACATGAGCTCCAAACCAGACAAGCATAATAATAACATTAAACAGGTAGCAGGCCAGCTTGGCCAATATTACATACCCAAAGCACCGAAAATGGCGCTAAGTAGAGTTGCTAAGAAAATAACAAGTTTATCAGAACCAGAGTCGGTATCTAAGTACCGAGCACACAGCATAAAGCACAAAGCAACGACAAAAAGGCTTGATTTCCATCCGCAGCGGGGTTGAAGTGGCTCCTCCCACATCTGACTTGACTTGGTGCGCAATCCTTCTAGAACGTGGGCTCGTCCGGGGCACTTCCATCTTCTGCCGGGAACTCATAACTGAAGGAATCGGGATCCTCGAATCCCTCTTCTACAGTTGGAAGGAAATTGCAAGGGTGAGCACTTGGTGCTCAGCAACACTCATTCCGGGGATTATTGTAATTGTATGTACATGAGAGTGAAATATATGATTCCGGGGTTTATGGTTCATATAGATAGAAATATATAGATTTCCAAGTCATTTGTTTAACGAAACAGTACTTTGTCACTAAAATGTTACTTTAAACATTAAACAGGTTTTCATTAAAACATTAGATGTAGTGGTCTCCCATGAGTCACTACTTTGTTAACCGCATTATTAAAACATTCCAAAACATTACTTGTGCTATAACCCATGGATAACATCCACTACGAAAAGACTCCTGAACCTGGGAGTACAGAGTATCTGACACTTCTTTTACGCTTTGCAAAGGTGTACCTCTTTTTAAATCCACTGGTTCACTCGGCTTTCAAGTCGGATCAGCTCCATGTGACTTATACACATGTGACAAGGCCGAGATCACACAACGCTTTACAGTTCAGTATTAACAGTATCCCTGCCCGGTAAATAGACAATTAAGTCTCAAGTACCGTTGTGGGTCTTACCCACTGCCTTACTTCCTAGCCTCTCTGGTCTATGTTCCCTCAGGACGCATAGCCTTGGTCTATGTCCACGCGAGACATACGACCATTTAAGATTACAGCCGCTCACGGCTTAATCAGGTCTAGGGCGCCTTCCTTCGTTTACGCCTTTTTCTCTCATTATTTTTCTGACTCACATCACTCATGGCCGAACCTTGGCCTTCCAGTTTCCACGCGAGAAACCAGATCGTCAAACCATGCAGGGAACTGCTAATACCAAAAAGCTACTGAGTTGTGCCTGTCCCATACCAGGCAAGTGGTTGGTACGTTTACAATTCGTATAGAGACACAGCACAAGGTTCTCGTCCTTATGAATCAATAGTGAGGAACATTCACATACCCTGGTGCGCACCGCACCCTCTCCATACAATCCAATCCTCACT
The DNA here is from genome assembly GCA_019359835.1 of Pharus latifolius. Taxonomy (NCBI): domain Eukaryota; kingdom Viridiplantae; phylum Streptophyta; class Magnoliopsida; order Poales; family Poaceae; genus Pharus; species Pharus latifolius. The sequence continues at coordinate 39,964,517 of CM033329.1, forward strand.
ACTGATCCCTTTTATCAGTTTTCTTGTCAAAACGGTTTTCATTATAACATCTCATGCATTTGACCATTTTAAGTTTAATGTGGATATTCAGTATATGAGTCCTAGGGTGACAAGAGCATATATACACGAAGGTCCAATAACAAAAAGGGTTTCATGATCCATTAGGTAATATCTACTCATGTCATTCAAACATAACTTGTATTTCAATTAAGCATGCATAGTAAGAAACAGTGAATATACTTCATATGAAATTATTGGGTGAGACATGATCAAAGGAATGAGGCTTGCCTTGCAATGATGGGTCTAAAAACTCAGACGGCTCTTCAAAGACTTCTTCCGTTCCTTCCGCTTCTGACTCTGCGGCAAACAATTAACACACAAACACATACCACATAAGCATACTGAAAATAGTTTCTATAGAAAGTATTAAGTAAATAAGTCATGCATGCAGGGGAAAAAGTTAGGGCAAGGTCACAAGGGCTCTGGTCGAAGAAATGGCTAAAAAGGATTGAACGTCGAGGGGTCGACATTCAGTTCATGGCTTTGACACAACTGGAAACTAGTCTTAGGATGATTTTCTGGAGAAGTGACAGTAGAGAAAGTTGTAGATCTCAACTCCAGGAATCTAAAGGACAAGGTGGCATTTCAATTGCTCAACCAGAAGGGGTCAAACAAAGCTAATGCCAGTGGCTGACATGTACTGACATAGTGCTGGACATGGCCAGAAACTAGGGCATGGCTTAACTTTTGATCCAGGGCTCCAATTGATGCACCACTTTGTCTGGGAGGTAGGCGTTACTAACAGGAACAATATGCTCAACAGGCACAAGGGCTGAAAGTGGCCGGAGGGTGGCCAAATCCGGCGATGAACTACGGTGACCTGGACATGAACTGAGTTACTGGACAGTGATCTTGGCATAGGCATAACTCACAATCTAGGCAGATCCAGGTGTCGAGCTAGTGGACAATATTGCTCAGGGAGGTGAGGCGAAGCTAAGGGACAAGGTGGTGTCGGCTGGATCGGCCGGGAACAAATTCCGGCGACCGGCGCTGGAGAAGACGACACTGGAGATTGGGGATTTTTGCTACAAGGCGATTGAACTTGATTCTTTGCTCAGGGAGTGAAAGGGTGGAGTTTAGAAGCTACTGGTGCAGTCAATTTGGTTGGAGATTGACCGGAGAAGCTTGGCGCCGAAGTCCGGCGAACGGCCGAGGTTCCAAACTGAGGTTTCTTCGATTTGAGTTCAATTGGGGATCCTGATTCAACAGGCTTGCTAAGAAATGGCTAAGGATCAATTTCTACTACTGGGACGAGAGCTAATTCGGGATGAAATGGCTAGCATTGGGGAAACAGGGCAATTGGGCCTTTCCGGCGATCACCGGCGATGATGAGCATTAGGACGCAATTGGTTGCTTGGGCACGGGAAGATGGGTGTGGGGAACTTACTGGTGAACCTGGATTGGAGAGATGGGCTATGGTTTGCTCTGGCGTCGATGGCCTCAGAATCAGCTCGTCGGGGAAGAAAGGGAAACAGTGAGCAAACTGGAAAATGGCTAAGTCCTGGCGTTGTACTTCATCGCAGCGCTGAAGGGTTTAAATAGGCGATGAGGCGGAGCTTGCGAGGGGGAACGGCGAGAGAACTTGTGCCGGGGACGAGACCGGCCGGGTGCAGCTGCGACAGCGGTGACCGGCGATGTGATTGCGCTCAGGCGGTGCTGCAGCTTTGCCAGCGATGCCAAGGCGTCTTGGAACTTCGTCCGGGAAGGCGCAGATGCGGAGGCGACAACGTAGCTCCGGCAATTGACACGTACACGCATGCAATGCCACGGCAATGGGAGCGCGCGAAAACGAGGCTCGGGAGCGCGGCCGTTTAACCGCTGGGCGAGGCGATGCACTGCTGGCACGTGCGCACGGGGTGTCTCAGCAACTCACGGGCACAGGTGGCAGAAACGGTGGCCGGCGGCGAGCAAGCACGGCGAGAAATCCACGGCGCTGCAACGGGCTCGTGCACTGGTCGTGGCAACGACCAGGGCTGGTCGAAAGGGCCTGAAAAGAATGTTTGGGCCGATTTGCTATTTCTGAAACTTACTCCAGGGGCTGTTCTGTGAGGAAAACTTGAATAGGACTTGGGCCTGTTTGTAAATTTGGAGATCTGAGGGTCCGATCTAAAATCTGGTTTCGCAACTAAGTCGCAAAAGATTATTAGAACTTATCTGACCAAAGTTTGGTAAGATCGGGCAAGATCTGAAGGGTTTCGACAAAATTGGGGAAAACAGTTTAGGGTAAATAGGGTAATTAGGGTTTTAAAATGGCGAGGCTTGAAACTCAGCTTTAGGGTGAGATTTTGGAGATGGTCCTGAAGGGAAAAATGCTCTGAACAGCATTTAGAAGGGAATGGCTGAAGCAGATTAGGTTTTGGGGTCCGGATGTGGATTTTGGCTATTTTAGGGTTTAGCAAAAACAGGGGTGTTACAGCCCGGGAGCTAGCGGAGAGCCTCCGGGAGTATTAGGCGTAGGAGCCTTAGGATGTAGAGGATCCCCTGGGTTAGAGCCCGGGTTGTACCGTTTCCGAAGCCCACCGGAGGGGGAAGATGTCCTCCGGGTTTGACAATCAATAAAGTTGTTTGCTTGCTTCTTCTTTCGTTGTCTTTTTATTTTTTCTTCTTGGATGGTCTGGACGACTCCTTTTCAAAAGAATGAGCTAAGTTTGCTCGTGGGCGATGCGGTCGACACTCGGGGGTTCCTTATCCCTCCGGCCCACAGCGGGCCAGAGGGTAGCTCCGTGCGCTGTGGGGGTAGCAAGGCCCCCGGGGTGGAAGTGACCTGTAGCATAGGAATTTTTCTAAGTTAGAAAATTTTAAAACGAGGTTTCCAAGGGAAAGACCTTCCGGGAGACAATCGTCCGGTCGCCGTGAGAACAGGGTGCCGGGAATAAGGCCTCGTGTGGAAGAAACATCCAAGAAAACCCGATGAGATTTCCGGAGACGAGCTTCCTAGGAGATGATCGTCCGGTGGCCGTGAGAACGGGGAGCCGGGAATAGGGGCTCCGGGGAAGAAATGTCCGACAAATCCGTAACTTCTCTGGGAGACAATCGTCCGGTCGCCGTGAGGATGGGGACTCGGGAATAGGGTCTCCGGGAGGCAATCATCCGGTCGCCGTGAGAACGGGGAGCCGGGAATAAGATCTCCGGGAGGCAATCATCCGGTCGCCGTGAGAACGGGGAGCCGGGAATAAAGTCGCCGGGAGGCAATCATCTGGTCGCCGTGAGAACGGGGAGCCGGGAATAAGGTCGCCGGGGACCAAATACCCAAGAATGCCATTAGACGTCCCACTGGGGAGAGCGTCTACTCCCGGAGGAGGAAGAGACATCCAAGAAAGCCATTAGACGTCCCACTGGGGAGAGCGTCTACTCCCGGAGGAGGAAGTGCCCGATGACGGGTCTTGAGTGTTTGGGCAGGGGACTAGTCTCCCAAAGTGACTCGTTACCGTGGCCACTGGGGACCGGGTTGCCGCTTACACCCTCAGTCCACGAGGGCTGATCGTAAGCCGCCCTACAGGAGGGACTTGCTGGGTCTGGGCCCACTTCCTCACGGGGAGGGCATCCTCGCGGGGAGGGCGTCCTCGCGGGGAGGGCATCCTCGCGGGGAGGGCATCGCCGCTAGGGGCGGTAATGAGGAGAACCTGCAATGAGACAGTTGAAGAGCAAGACCTATGTATTGCTAACAAAATGAAGTACAGTGCCTCCCCCTGCGAAGTCGCGAAAGGGGAGGAAAAGGTAAGTACAGTGTCCCTCCTCCCCCTCTGGCGTGATCGCTCCGGGGGAGGGGACAAGCCCGTAAGGCTAAACATAGAACTTGCGAAGTAAACGCAAGTTCCACGTGTGTTTCAGCTCCTGCTCTTGAAGGTTGGAGAGCTTGTAAGCCCCCGAGCCCAGGACCGCGGAGATCCTGTAGGGGCCCTCCCACTTGGGGGAGAGCTTCCCCAGGGCTTGGGGGTCTGTGACGCGCTTGAGGACAAGGTCCCCAAGGCGGAAAGCTCTCTCACGCACGCACTGGTTGTACGCGCGCGCCATCTCTTGCTCGTAGATGGCGTGGCGGAGGAGCGCTCGATCGCGTTCCTCCTCCACGAGGTCGATCTCCAGGCGCTAGTTGGCCTCGTTGGCCTGGTACGCTGCTGGTGTGGCTCCCTCCAGGAGCTTGACCCGCAGTGACCGGAAGCCGATCTCCGGGAGGAGGACTGCCTCCGCCCCGTAGACCAGGGAGAAGGGAGTACGCCCCGTTGCCCGGGACGGGGTCGTGCGCATGGAGCAGAGAATGCTAGGGAGCTCCTCTGCCCATGCACCCCGCTTAGAAGCGGTTTGCTCGAGTCTCCGGCGCAACCCCTGTAGGATCACGCTGTTGGCCCTCTCGACAGCCCCATTGCTCCGGGGATGGGCCACTGAGGCGAAGTGGATGACGAGCCCCAGGCCTTCGCAGAATTCCCAGAAATAAGCCGAGTCGAATTGGGTCCCGTTGTCCACGGTGATTTCCCGGGGGACACCAAAACGACATACGACGTTTTTCCAGAAAAACCGCTGGACGGCCCGGGACGTGATGCTGGCCAAAGGCTCCGCCTCAACCCACTTTGTAAAATAGTCGACCGCGACTACCGCATACTTGTATCCTCCGGGCCCTGGGGGAAAGGGCCCTAAGAGGTCCATCCCCCAGCGCACGAAGGGCCAAGTGATGGGGATTGTTTGCAGCGCTATAGGGGGGAGGTTCGAGCCCTTGGCCATCTTCTGGCATGCTTCGCACGCGGAGACAAGGTCTCGCGCGTCGCACATGACCGTGGGCCAGTAGAAACCCTGTCGGAGGGCCTTGGCCGCGATGGCACGCGGGGCTAGGTGAGAACCACAGCTCCCCGCGTGGATGTCTTCAAGAAGTTGAAGTCCTTCCGGCCGGGGGAGGCAGCCCAGGAGGGCGGAAGGCCCCCGCTTGTAGAGCCTCCCCTCCTGCAGGAGATATGCCCGGGTTTTAGCCCGGAGGCGTTTAGCCTCGGTCTCACTAGGAGGGTCCCCCTCCCCCTTGATGAAGGAGATGAGGGGGTCCATCTAAGACGGAGTCCGGGTGATCTCGGCGACCTCCGGGACATGAGGCTCGTCACCCATGTCCGGGGAGGCCACCGAGAGCTTCGTGATGATTTCCAAGAAAGCCCCCTTGGGGAGTGATTCCCGGGCACTTGCGGCCCGGGCCAAGGCGTCGGCCCGGTCATTGTCCCTTCGCGGGATATGCCGGGCCTCGAGGCCGTAGAAATGCCTCTCCATCTTTCGCACCTCCTGCAAATAAAGACTTAAGTTTGCGCCATGGCACAGGTAAGACTTGTCCATTTGGCAAACTACGAGCTGAGAATCTCCCTTGACTAGGAGGCGCCGGATCCCCAGGGAGCGCGCAAGGCGCATCCCGAGGAGCAAAGCCTCGTATTCAGCGACGTTGTTAGTTGCGGGGAACTCGAGCCGCGCGGCGTACTCGAGTTCCTTCCCCTCGGGGCTCCAGAGGACTACTCCCGCACCAGCCCTGGCGAGACACAGCGACCCATCGAACATGAGAGTCCAATGATCACTGCGTCGGGGCGGCACAGGGAGGTCTTCGTTCCCGGACCCAGAGGCGGGAGTCCACTCTGCGACGAAGTCGGCGAGGACCTGCGACTTGATGGTGGAGCGGCCGGTAAGGGACAGGGAGAAGGGGGCGAGCTCGGCCCCCCACTTCCCAATCCGGCCGGTGGCTTCTTTGTTCTGCAGCACCTCCCCCAGGGGGAGGGACAACGGGACGGTGATGGGGTGCCCCAGGAAGTAATGGCAAAGCTTCCGAGACGCCATCAGGAGGGCGTAGTAGATCTTCTCCATTTCCGTGTACCGAGTTTTGGCCCCTTGGAGGGCCTCACTCACGTAGTACACGGGACGCTGCTGCCCCCTTGCTCCTTCACCAAGACCGCGCTGACGGCGACGGGGGTCGCGGTGAGGTAGAGGAGCAAGGGCTCTTCTGGAGACGGACTCACGAGCATTGGAGGGCTCGTGAGGTACTTCTTGAGGTCATCGAATGCCTCCTGGGCCTCGGGGGTCCAACGGAACCCCTCGAGCCCTCAGAGGATCTTGAAGAACTGGAGGCCTCGCTCCCCCGACCGGGAGACGAAACGGCATAGCGCGGCTAGGCGGCCCGAGAGCCACTGGACATCCTTGACGGAGCGCGGCGGGGGCATGTCTAGGAATGCCCGAATCTTCTCGGGGTTTGCCTCAATGCCCCGCTGGGACACGAGGAAACCTAGGAACTTGCCCCCGCGCACCCCGAAGGCGCACTTCTCCGGGTTGAGTTTGAGCCCGAACGCGCGGAGGTTGCGGAAGGTTTCAGCCAGGTCGTCGATGTGGGAGGCTGCGCAGGGGCTCTTGACGACCGCATCATCTACGTAGACTTCGACGTTGCGGCTGACTTGATCTTTGAAGACCAGCGTCATGAGGCGCTGGAAGGTCGCCCCCGCATTCTTGAGCCCGACGGGCATATGGACGTAGCAGAAGGTTCCGAGGGGGGTTATGAAACTCGTCTTTTCCTCGTCCCCTTCCGCCATCCGGACTTGATGGTAGCCCGAGTAGGCATCTAGGAAGCTCATGAGCTCGCACCCCGCAGTGGAGTCGACGAGCTGGTCAATCCGCGGGAGCGGGAGTTGTCTTTGGGGCAGGCATGGTTAAGGTCGGTGAAGTCCACGCACATCCGCCACCTGCCGGTTGACTTCTTGACGAGGACGGGGTTCGCGAGCCACTCGGGGTGCAGGACCTCCCGAATGAACCCCGCCTCTCGGAGCCGGGTGATCTCCACCTTGATTGCTTCTTGGCGCTCGAGGGAGAGTTTCCGCAGCTTTGTTTGATCGGGGGGTGACCGGGGGCCACTGTGAGCTTGTGCTCAATGACCTCCCGGGCAACACCCCGCATGTCCGAAGGCTTCCACGCAAAAACATTGGAGTTTTCGCGCAGAAAAGCCACAAGTTGCGCTGCATGCTCCTCGGGGAGCTCCGCCCCGATCCGGACGGTTTTGTCTTCGTCGCCCGAAGACAGCAGGATCTTTCGAAGGCCCCCCTCCTGACACGGCTTGAGGAGGGGCTTCCCGGGCGGTAGCGCAACGACGTCTAGTTCCGGGGGGGAAGCCTCCCCCCAGGCGTCTTTATGAGATTGACGCTTCCGATTGTGGCCGCAGCACACTCGTATAGAGCACGGGCGATGTCTTGGTCTCCCCGGACGTTGATCACACCATGTGGCCCGGGGATCTTCATGCAGAGGTAGTTTTGATGAGTGGCAGCCCCCAGCCGGTTGATTGTGGTCCTCCCCATTATCGCGTTGTAGGAGGAAGGGAGGTCCACTACGTCGAAGCGGACCAGCTCGGTCCAGTAGTTCTCCAGGGTGCCGAACATCATAGGAAGATCTACCTTGCCCACGGGGTGGATCGCGTTCCCCGGGACAAAACCTTGCAGGGGCCCGGCAGCGGACTGCAGGAGCTTCTCATCCACCTGCATCTCTTTGAAGGCCTTCAGGAATAGGACGTCGGCGGAGCTCCCGCCGTCCACAAGGATACGGGCCAAGTGGCAGTTGTAGAGGAAGCGAACCCCTCGCGCGTCGTCGTGGGGGAAGCGAACCCCTCGCGCGTCTTCCGCCGTGAAGGTGAGGGGGACGTCTGACCACTTAGGTGGTGGGGACACGTGTAGCACCCCCACAACCTTGACCTCGCGCGCGTACTTCTTATGCTGGCGCTTAGAGTCCCACCCGGAGGCAGACCCTCCCACGCTGACGTTGATGCGGCGCTGAGAAGTTTGAAAGGGGAGAGCTTCTGAAGGCTCCCCCTCCTGCGTCTGCTGACCCCCCGCAGGAGCGGGAAGGGCCGGAACAGCTGGCCGAGGGAGCAAGGAGGCCGGAGTCCCCTCCCCTTGCCCGCGCTGGTCGAGGAACGCCGCGAAGTGCTGCAATAGCTGGCTGCAGTCTCGGGTAGCATGTGTACTGGACCCGTGGAAGCTGCACCACGGTCCTTCCCGCCTTCTCCCCGCGGGGCCTTCCCGCCTTCTCCCCGCGGGGCCTTCCCGGCCGCGCGAAGACTGTCCTCCCCCATGGCCTTTCGGCCTGGGGAAGGGGCGGTTGCCCCTCGGGGGGTCGCGCGAGCCGCCTCCGCCCTCGAGGACAAAGGTGTCCCGAGGCCGTGGCTCGTTACGCCCCCCCTGCCTAGGGCGCTTGAGGGGATCCCTGGCCCCCCGGTCGGCGGGGGCGGGAGCCCCCTGGGTTTTCTTCCATATGTCATCTTCCTCCGCCCGAGCGTACTTTTCGAGTACGTTGAAGAGCTCGTTGGTGGAAGAGGGGCAGCTCCGGGAGAGCCTTCGGTGGAGCTCCCCTGGGAGGATGCCGCTTTTGCAGGCTTCGATGACCGTGGAGTCGGGGACGTGGGCCACTTTGCTTTTCACCTGAGCAAAGCTCTTGAAGAAGCTTCTGATGGTTTCCCCAGTCCTCTGCCGGATAGTGTACAGCTGAGAGGAGTCCAGGGGGCGCACATAGTTCCCCTGGAAGTTCGCGCAGAACTCCCGCTTGAGCTGCGTGAAAGACTTGATGGAGCCGGCCTTCAGGTTGTAGAACCAGGAGCGGGCGATGCCGGTGAGGTAGAGGGGGAAGACGTTGCATTGTACCGTCTCATCCCCCCCGGCCGCGGAGATGGCTGTGGAGTAAACCTGCACAAATTCGTAAGGGTCCACCTCACCGTTATAGTGCTCGATGTGCGGAGGACGGTAGGGCCGCGGCCACCGGATGCTGCGAAGTCTTTGGCACAGGGGCTGGTTAGCCCCTTGTACTTCCCGGGGAGAGTCCCAGTCGCTGTCTTCTTTGACGGGGGACACACCCTCGTTATCGGAGTCGGCGAGCGGCCCAAGAGGTCCGCCGGAGTGGCGGTGGCGACGCTTCTCTTCTGGACCGGGGCTGAGTTCCCAAACGTCCGGGCTATTCTCCGGAGAGGCTGGGTCTTCCGCGGGTCTCTTCCCCCGACCGGTACGAGAGCGAAGCTCCTCACGCCCGCTGCCGGGGGGAAGTTCTTCCCCGCGCTCAGGTGAATGCATTCGCTCGACCTCCCCCCGGGCGAAACAGACCTGTCCCGCCGAGGGAGGGAGCTTATGCACTGTAGCTACCGGCCCGGAGGCTTCCGGGGCCGGCTGGGGGGAACCCCCTGCGAAGACCCCTGGGACCGGAAAGGGGGAAGCCCCTGTATTATCCGGAACCGGGGAGGGGGCACCCACGGCGACATTTGGAACCAAAGTGGAGGGGGCCCCAGTGGCAACGACCGGAACCAGAAAGGGGGAAGCCCCTGTAACATCCGGAACCGGCGAGGGGGGAGCCCCCGCGGCGACGTCCGGGACCGGGGAGCCGATGCGGGGGGGTTCGCTGAGGCACGGGAGCTGCTCTGTCAACCACTCCCGGTGCGGTAAACGCAACGCGAGGGGCGGGACTGGCTCCTGGCGTAGGGAAAACCCCCGGCATGAAATGGGCCCCCGGCCCCGGGAATGGGCCTGGGAAGGGGTACCCCTCTGGTGCCACGAAGGGCCCTGGCATGAAGTAGCCACCCGGTACCGGGACAGGCCCGGGCGCCGGGAAGGGTCCGGACGTATATCCCACCGAGGGAGGGAACCCCCCGGCCGGATCATACGGGGCGGCCAAACCCCTGGGGGCCGGGGGAGCCGCCGGGTAACTCATAAACGGGGGCATAGTCCCCGGGTATGGGTGCAACGCAAATGTGGGGGCCGGAGGCCGCGCCAACACGCTGAGCAGCTCATCCATTGAGCGCTGGGCGCGGAGCTGGCCCTCTACTAGAGCCTCAAGCAGGGCGTCCCGGCGAGCCGGGGGAACTGTCGGGGGGAGACTGGTCCCGGCCGAGGTCCCCGCGGTCACCAGGAGAGACCTGGAGGTTGAAGCACCAAAGTTAAGAGGAAAGGCGGGAGGCAGTACCTGGGCCTGACCGCCTCCGGGCGGAAGTGCCGGGACACCCGTGTCTCGGACGGGCGGCGCCGAGTCTTCGAGACCGGCGTCACCGGGAAGGGTGCGAGCCCTTGTTCTTGGGGGAGCCATGGCATCTTGTCACGAGTCCCCACGGTCGGCGCCAACTGTCGTGGTATTGCGAATACCCCGGCAGGTTTTGTGAACGATCCTAGCGAAGATTACGCGACGCGGGCTGACCGGGTGACCGGTCCTCCCCCGCCGGACAAACACGAGAATTGACACGAAGATTTATACAGGTTCGGGTCCCGGTGGGGGCCCTAGTCCTGTAGGCGTGCTTCCGACCGGAGTCGGCTGGGGAGGCTCTCTCCAGGGGAGAGGCTTCCGGAGCACACCTATGAGTTTAGCTATTCCAATCAATATGAATCACCTGCTTACAACTGAGGGGTACAAGGGCTATTTATAGCCCCAAAAAGAAGCAAAAAACCTAAACTACCCCGGAAGCCACCGTCGGATTGAGGGGCAGGAACGTCCTTCTCCTGGTCAAACGCCTTGGATGCTTGACAGGTGGTCGCTGATTCCCGAGGCGCTCCTCGCGTGACCTGCACGTGATAAACAACTCGAGACTTTACCTTTAGAAGGGCGATGAGGCCCGGGACCGGCGGCGGAGGCCAGGTCCCGGGGGCCAAAGGGCGGCGCCCGGGGATGCACCGGAGGCCAGGTCCCCAGGCAAATGGCGGCGCCCGGGATGGCGCCGGAGGCCAGGTCCCGAGGGCCGAAAGGCGGCACCCGGGACGGCGCCGGAGGCCAGGGCCCGGGGGCCGAAAGGCGGCGCCCGGGACGGCGTCGAAGGCCAGGGCCGGGGGGCCACAAGGCGGCGCCCGGGGAGGCACCGGAGGCCAGGTCCCCGGGCAAATGGCGGCGCCCGGGACGGCGCCGGAGGCCAAGTCCTGGGGGCCAAAAGGCGGCGCCCGGGGAGGCCCCAGAGGCCAGGTCCCCGGGCAAATGGCGGCGCCCGGGGCGGCGCCCGGGACGGCGCCGGAGGCCAGGTCCCGGGGGCCAAAGGCGGCGCCCGGCGAGGCCCCGGAGGCCAGGTCCCCGGGCAAATGGCGGCGCCCGGGACGGCGCCAGAGGCCAGGTCCCGGGGGCCAAAAGGCAGCCCCCGGGGAGGCCCCGGAGGCCAGGTCCCCGGGCAAATGGCGGCGCAAGGGACAGCGCCGGAGGCCAGGTCCCGGCGGCCAGGTCCCGGCGGCTAGGTCCCGGGCGAACGTGACGCAACTTACCTGGACTTAGCCTCACGGAGATTTCCCCCAACATCACATTTCACAAGCATCCAGCTTGTACTGCCAAAATATATCTCAACCATTCTTTCACATGCAGTATTACTTATATTCAAGGTCATATCATAACAATTCATAATATATGGGCTCAAGATGATCAAAACTATGACTTGCCTTCCGCGTCGTGAGAGACAGCAGTTGTCGTAGGATCAGTAGTGAAGTCCTCGAACTCTGGCTCTTGATCTATTCTCCAATCAAACAAGCAATCAAGAATTACAATCTTTTCAATACATTATTATACTATATGCAATAATGCAAAGATTAATGTCTCGATGATTCTGAAATGATTGGATGATTCCGAAATGATTGGGTTTAGAAGTTGATGAGGGTTAAGTTATGGAAACCAAGGTTAAGATTAGTTGTCAAAGGTTTACAAGGTTCCAAATGTCTGAAAATATCAGAATGATATCAAGGTTGCGACTGGTTCGCTCAAAAACAGCAAATGTCTTTAGGTCGACATTCGGTTCAAGGCATCGACATAGGGTCGATGGATGACAGAGGAACTATCTCAACTTGTTGCAGTAGAATAAAATGTAGATTACAACTCCACAAGCCTAAGAGACAAGGTTATTTTCAATTTGCACAACTGGAAAGAGGTGAAAAGAGCTAATGCCACTGGCTGACAAGCTCTGACATACGGCTGACAATGTCAAAATCTAGGGCTAAGCATAAAATGCAGTTCAAGAGCTCAAATCAAGTTGTGATAGAAGAAGAAATTGTAGATCACAACCTCAGGAGTCTAAGGGACAAAGTCATGCTCAAAATACACATATGGAAGGATGTGAAAAGGGCTAATGCCACTGGCTGACATAGCCTGGCATTGGACTGACATGGCCAGAAACTAGGGCTTGCCATAACTTTTGATCTAGGGCTCCAATTGATGCACCACTTTGTCTGGGAGGTAGGCCTTGATAACAGGAACAAATAACTCAACAGGATCTAGGTAGGAGATGGTCGGAAAGTGATGAAAACCGGCGATGAACTCGGTGACTGAAGTTCCAAATCACAACACTGGACAGGAATTAGGGCATAGCTATAACTTCTGATTTAGACCGAATTGGAAGTCGAGCTAGAGACAAAATTGCTCAGGAGATCAAGGCGCATCTGGTGGACAAAGTTTCTGAAGCTGGATCGGCCGGGAATAGATTTCCAGTGGCCGGCGCCGGAGAAGAAGACATAAGATTTGGGGATTTTTGCTACAGATCGATTGAACTCAATTCCTTGCTTGGAGAGTATCTGAGAGATATAATAAAGTTGTTGGCATGATTATATTGGCCGGAGGATCATCGAAGAAGCCTGGCGACGATCACCGGCGACTGGTGAAGCTCGAGTTGGGGAAAAGCTTCAATTCTTGCTCAATTTCACAATCTGAATTCACTGGCTTGCTTAAAATAGCTCACTGATCATTTTTGTTTATTGAATCGAAGGCTAATTCGGACTGATTTGAGTTGTGCAGCTGCAATAGGGCATTTCGACATTTCCGGCGATCACCGGCGACGAGATGCATGGGGCTTCAATTAAATACTACAGAACAACGAGGTAGATAGGAGAAACTCACTGATGCTATCAATTTCAGGGTTGAGGCTGCGTTTGAGGCTATCACCGTGAGCCTCCGTGCTGGACTCGCCGGAGAAGAAGACTGCAGCAAGGAGTGTTTATGTTTAATTACTTAAGAGCTTTGGAGAGCTCTGCTAAAGATGGAAAAGCTGCTCTGGGGTTGCTATTTATAGGCAAAGCGAAGTGTACGAAGCTTCAGCTCACTGCTTGCTTGCGCCGGTGAAGAAGAAGGCTTCGGGTTGAAGCAACGGTGAGCAAGCTTCTCTCTGGCGTGCAGCAGCTGGTGAGCTGGATAGAGATGGCCACGGCAACAACTGAGGTACAAACACATGTGCGCATGCAAACACGATTGCAAACAACTCGGGCTAGAGCGGTGGCGAAAACACAGCGGCGAGGTGCTCTTGGTCGCGGTCGAGGTCGAAGCAAACACGACACTGTGCACTGCTGATTTGGTCGCAAATGATTTGTGAGGTCGAAGAACTGATTCCTGGTCGTGAGCAGCAGGTGAGGTCATGAACTGCAGCTCCCCTGGTCGCGACAGCTGGTGGCTGTTGGTCGAAAACAGCCATTTGGACTGAATTGTAAAATCTGAAAATTGGCTTTGGACTAAATTGTAATTTTTGGCTTGGAGATGGTTGATTTGCAATCTAATTTCACAGATGAGTATAAACTTATACCTTATACTCATCCAGCAAGAGATTTGGTAAAATCTGGCATGATTTGATGATTTTCGATATAAACTGAAAATAGGGTACTTTAGGGTAAAATAAGATCTGAGTTTTGTCGATTTCGAATTCTGGCGTCTAGGATGAGATTTGGATATTCTGATAAAAGAAGATTTTGTATTGATTAGCATTTGGGAGGTGTTCCCTGAAACAGATTTGAATTTGGAGTTAATCTGAAGATTTCTGCCTTTTTGGATTTCCAGATATCAGATGAAGGACTGATTTGCAATATAATTTGGATTGATATGTGAAAAAGGCTTAGATGATATGATTTGGCTGCCAACTTTCTGGATTAAGGTATTGGCATACCCATGATCATAATCCAAGAGTAATCTGGTCTGAATTAGGTCAAGACTTGACTAAATCTGAGTTCTGAGTATTTAGGGTAATTAGAATAGTAATTAGAATTTCTGTTTTCGAAAACAGAAAAGGATTGATAGATCTGGGAGTTAGAGATGGAATTGAATCTGGCTTCTGAAAACTTTTATGTTCAGAGTAACTGATAAATCACATCTGAATAATCTGATCTTGATTTGGGTTCACAGGGAAGATTTTGAGATTTTAGGGTTTGAGATAAATACTGATCTGGCTACTACTACAGATACATGGTATCATGCATGATGTTCATGAAAAAGAAAGTTTTTACCCCTAAACTCAGGGTGTTACAAATATTCTCCTAAGTCACATGGTGCATCCTCCTCCCATACCAGTGTTTCTCAAAAGCCGGTATATCATTGTTCATATTGTAGGAGAGATATGCATGTTCCGGAGTTTTGTTTTAGGATGGCAAGAGACTTGTGCCAAGAGTTTGCTCATGATTCTTCCCACATGCGCCGCCAACCCTGTGGCATATATGTGCGAGAGGTACCCATGAGGCCAAGGTTTGTTGATGGGTTCTTTGATTTCTTTTCAGGTGATATTGATCATGATCATAAACATAGGGGTCTTGGTTTTGCATATGGTCAACGACATGATAGTTTTAGTTCTCATCGTTCTCATTTTGGCCTTCCTCGTTTTGATCGAGGTACTCACTCATAGTAATCCATAAGGCCAAGTAATGGATCTAGGCATATTCCTGATTCTTCTTCGCATCTTAAGTCTTCATATCCTACTTCTTCACGAGTGTCCAAGCTTTGGATCTCTAAGTCTGTTCTTGCTAGCTTATTGGGCTCCAAGACTTCAATGCCCAACTTATCTTCTCATGTGTAGGACCGAGGGACAGGGATGGAGAATAAGTGGATCGTGGACTTTAGTTGTTCACGCCATATGACCGAAGATGCAAAATGGTTCTCCTTCCTCAACAAGCTCTCCGATAGTAGCTTCATCACCTTCGGAGATGACTCCAAAGGCAAAGCGCTTGCAAAAGGTATAATCCAAGTCAACGAAAGTTTTCTTACCAAGGATCACTACCATAGAAACAGACATCCAGGACGCACATCACAGACGGTTATGAACTTTTCAATGGAACACCGTTTACGAAGGCCTGTCGGAAGAATATGTTAAGTTATCACAGTCGGTTCTGATGTCAAAACCAACTGTGATAGTCAACCAGACGGTTCTGAACACAAAATCGTCTGTAATAGTCTACTTATCACAGATGGTTTTAAACTAAAACCCGACTGTGATAGATACAATCAGTTCTCAACTGAGAACCGTCTATGATAACTAGAATATCACAGACGGTTCCGTTATCAAAATCGACTGTGATATATACAATCGGTTCTGAACTCAGAACCGACTATGATAGTGTAGTACTAGAGACGGTTCTAATATCAGAACCGAATGTTCTAAACAGTGTCGGTACTTCGAATTCTCAACTGTGTTCATTTCGGTCTCCGATCTTCGTGCGGCGCCTAGGCGAACACGAAGCGTCGCCTTGAAAATTCTATAAATAGCTTGACAGTGGAATAATTGCCATTTACTTTACAAGTTTTTATAATTCTCAAACTGTTTGACTCCTTAGCTTCTCTGCGCCAATGGCATCCTCAATGGCATCGTCAGCCTCGCCCTCCCCGGTAAGAACTCTCAATCTTTTGGACTTACCCCTGTATTGTTAATCCCTGTTCAGTACATTCTTGACCTGTTGATTTGCACAGGGAAGGAGAGCCGTGAAAGACTCAGGCAAGGTGGCCAAGTTGAGGGCCCTCCAGGAGGAGCATAAGCTCCTTACGAAGAAGCACACTCAGCTACGGCTTGACCTGGATGATCTCTTCCAATGCATTCAGCGCATGAAGATGGATGGTGACAATGCTAAGGCGAGGACGAGGCGTCTTCGCGAGGAGAAGCAAGCCGCAGATATGACCATCGCTGGCTATGGTTTGACTATGAAGGATACCATCGTGAAGCTGAGGGAGGTCGCAGGCCTTCTCGACCCCGTAGTAGTTGATCCTAAGAAGGACAACTTGTCGCTGGAGGAGTCCTGCGTCTTGGCTGCAAGTCAAACTGACTTTATTCTAGATGTAGCCAGAGCTAAGACCACTCCTTGACCTAGCATTTTGTATTTTTACTTTTTTTTGTAAGTGATGAAAAAAATTAATGAAAAATTTGTTTTTATGTCAATTTTCTAATTTTTCAGCACGTTCTTGGACTGCATGCTATCTCCCACTTTCTTTATCTTTCTTTAGCTTTTGGCGAACATTCAACCATACAAAGGTATGTGCACTGTGTGCGATCAAGAACGACTATCGCGATCATATACATAGAAGCAGCAATCTTTGGCGCGTGAGGGCAGTCCATCAAAGCACTACAAATAATATAGAAACAACATAGAAGTCGCAGGTCCCATGCAAATAATATAGAAAGAATATAGAAGTGGGGCTTATTTGGCTGGATGGCATTGTGGCATGCCAAACGCGAGTCTGGTGCAACATATTTTTTATGGCGAACAAAAAAAATTTAGAAACAATATAGAAGTTGGGCCTATTTGGTTGGATAGTCAAAAAAGTGTCCGACGCTTCGAGTTCTCAACGTGCTTTGAATAGCACAGACAATTCTGAGGTAAAAAAAGGTCTGTGATAGTCACATTATAGACGGTTTTTATGTAAGGACCGACTGTGATAGTCCCAACAGTGATCGACGCTTCAAATTCTCAACGGTGTGTTGTGTCATTTCGGGTCTGATGTTCACGCGGCGCACTAGCCTGGGAACATGAAGCATCGCCTTGAAAATTCTATATAGCTTGTTTTTCATTAATGATGAAAAAATTAATTAAAAATTTGTTCTTATGACAATTTTCCAGCACATTCTTGGAATATCACAGACGGTTCTGATTTAAAAACCGTCTATGATAGTTCTATCATAGACGGTTTCCATCACAAAACCGTCTGTAATAGTGTTGTATTACACACGGTTCTGATATGATAACTGTCTGTGATATTTCGCGATAGTTCTACACAAATACGCCAGTTCACACATTGAAGTATATGTCTGAAACAGCAATACAACTACACAAATACACCAATTCACACATCAAGTACATGTTCTAAATAACAATACAAATACACAAATATACACCAATTCACACATTCGATGTATATTACAAAAGTCACATCTGAAAGAGAACCTTTGCAATCAAACAACAAATGTAACTACCGACTACAAGTTAGACCTGAGACATCACAAATCTATTCATCTGAAACAGCAAATGTATGAACCACGTTTGACTTAACTATAGGAGTTCAATTCAGAGACGCCCGAGGAGCTGGAACTGGCGTTGAGTTACATTTGTCTTGGTGATCTCTTCTGGCTCAAACTCAACTCATCAATGCAAATCAACTCAACTCATTTGAGTTGAGTTGAGATGGAGCCTGAGGAAATCACTAATACAAATATAAGATACTTTCTATTGGTCCTGATTTGAGAAACACGCCGGGCTTGAGGATCTTCTCGACTGAGCCAACTAAGATCTCGCCCTTCATTAACTTCCAGCTCTCGACTGTGATCTTCACCCTTTCTTTCACCAACAAGTCAACATACGCAGCGTACTATGACGAAGAACCGTGAACTACGTTGCCCCTCGTGAACATCGTCCAAGGACCTGCATAGAATCATGTTGAAAAGAAGACATATAAAAATGGAAGATACAGGAATCGCAGGATAATTGCCATCATAGGATTAGGATAATCTAACAATGCCGAAATTTTACTTGCCTTACTTGCAATGCCGAAATCTAGCCGAGGGAGTTGAAACTAAGATCGATTTTGGACTTGATTCACCAGAGAAACTAGTGGCCGTCGATGGAGGTGCGGCAGCCATCAATGGAGGTTACGGGTTAAGGCTTGTCATGCCCAAGGAGAAAAAGAAGTGGAACGATTCGATTGGAAGCAAAACTCCAAGGAGGGAACAAGTATTTGTAGAAGTTGAACGGTTCGACTTCAAGCAAAATTCTAGGCATATTACAGACGGTTCGGACCTCAGAACCGTCTGTAATAGTAGAGCAAACAGTTTTGATCTCCCAACCGTCTGTGATAGTCCCAACAGTGTCCGTCGCTTCGAATTCTCAACATGCAATCGTGGATAACCGCACATAATAACTGCGCAGATGAAAAGACTTAATTATTTACTTCATATTTAATTTGCATCGAATTATGTAATCTGACGCTTCAACTTCTTAAGTGGGCACTGTTCCGCCATGTGGCAGTTTATCTCCCGAGAAATAATCATGAATTTATTGACCTTGAAAACCAGTAGTGCGCTTTTTAAAACTCGAGGCACCCGCGCATATGAACCGTCACCTTCTGGTTCTATAAATAGCGAGGCTCTTCAATCCTTAAGACTTCCAAATTCTTGGCTAAGTCTTTTAGGAATTCTGCTCCTAAATCCCTGTCTTTATTCCCTCCTCAACTCCCACCTTGATGGCGAGCCGAGATTCCAATGAGGTTATTGAAATTGAGAGTGATGAGGAAGAGATAAGAAATGAACTCAATCAGGATCTTCAGAAAGTAAGTCCTCTCTGAAATTCTAATGCAGATCTTTCTTTTGTGACTTGATTACCTCCAAACAAATGCATTTCGAAATCCACAGGTGCCTAAGGAAATGCTCCCTCCAAAGAAGAGACTCAGAAATGATGAAAGATCCTCCAGTGGAGCTGCAGCGAAGACTCTAGAGGGTGCTGAGGCCTGTGTTGCCACATTGCCCCTTGCAACCCCTCCAGTTGCATCATCTCCACTTTTGGAGATCCACAACAATCCTTCTAATATCCCCTCTTCAACACCTTTGGATCATCAGCTTTTCTTGGATGATCAACTTTCTGGGGTAAGTCGCACACTTCCACGTCCAAATCCACTCCGAAGCTTGGCAATCATCTTCACCCTCTCTGCTGGTCGTTATGTCTTTCAAAACTAACCCATGCATGTGCAGGAGGAGAAAGCTGCCTTGTGCAGAACTCTCCAAGAAGAAAAAGAGGCGCTGGAGAAGCGTTCTGAGGAGATGTCTTCTGCCATTCTGCACTTGGCAGAGTGCTATGAGGGTTCTCGCGAAGAAGCGCGCAGGTTCCAGTCGGAGAGAGATTACCCTCGGCAACAGCGAGAACTCTCCTATACAATAAGGAACAGCTGCACTCATTTGCTGAGAGATGATGTAGATAGGCTTAGAGCTATTACTAGTTCTCTTGGGGCGGCCAGTGTAGATCCTACTGATGCCAATACGTCCCTAGGAGAACTTTGTAAATTACTTTCAGATCAAGTCGACGCTTTAGTCGCTTATATCCCTTATGTATGCAAAGATTGTAAGAAATAAGAAATTTCTTTTCCTTATATATCTGGCTTTTTGATTGATTATGTATAACTGATAATCACCAAATGATGTTCTCTGTGTGAAAATGTTAACAAGAAAATACTTATGTGATCAAGACGGTTTTTAACTCAAAACCGTCTCTGATAGTAACATTACAGACGGTTTTAATGTCAATACTGACTGTAATAGTCTCAACGTTCTTTGAACATCCACAGACATATATATACACCATAACACCATAATATATCATTTTTTTAAATACTAACATTGAAAATAAGATAAAACCAAATATGAAAAACATTTTATTCAATCATTTGGTCACGTTTCTAATATTATTGCTACCCGTTCGATTGGTATTGGTGGCTCTTACATGCAGATTCATCATCATATACTAATTCACCAGAGAAACTAGTGGCTGTCGATGGAGTTGCGGCGGCCATCAATGGAGGTTACGGGTTAGGGCTTGTCGTGCCCAAGGAGAAAAATAAGTGGAACAATTCAACTAGTCGAACGGTTCGACTGCAAGCAATCCAGGATATTATAGACGGTTCGTACGTTATCACTGTCTGTGATAGTAGAGCAGACTGTTGATTTTATAATTATCACAGACGGTTATGAAGTAAACACTGACTATGATAGTAAAGCGGACGGTTTTGAGCTTGGAACCATCTGTGATATTCTAATTATCACCGACGGTTCAGATGTCAAAACCGTCTGTGATAGTTCTGTCATAGTTCACAAATACACCGATATTACCGACAGTTTCAAGTGAAACCCGTCAATGATAGTTTCTGTGATATTTTGGTCTACAAAAATGCACCGATATTACTGACGGTATTATATAGAACCGTCTGTATTGAACCAGGTATAAAAGGTCTTTTGGCGGATGTTTTGAGCTAGTCGTACACTCTTGCTCAACATATTGTCCAGTTGGAAGAGATCTGGCACAAGGAAGAGCAATATCTCAAAAGGGGAGCATTTGGGGGCACCAAATTTGAAGATCTATGGTTGGTACTTGCTCCTAAGGCATACACATTACTTGATTTCATCATCAATATCGATCTCCATTAATTGATCAAACTAGAGGGAGAGGGAGGGGAAGCTACAATAGCAAATCCTGGTTGTAACTCATTTTCGACCTATAGCTGTTTAATTGCTTTATGATGTGTGTTATCCACGCCCCCAATTAGTTATACTAACTAATTGCTTGCAGTTCAAGTAGTAGTTAACTAGTTCTACTGCAAACTCCACATCAAACACTAGCTAGCTAGATTTATAATTTATTGCGTGTCGACCGTACGTAGAGTATTACAAATTAGCATATGTATGAATTTAATTAATTACAAATGGTCCATCGATACTGGATGTATAATGACAACCGAGTGAGTGAGGAATACATGAAAGGTGTTTTAGATTTCTAAAATGTTGCTGAGCAAGACATGGTGAAGAAGGGTTTACCATATATGTACTGTCCTTGCGTAGACTACCAGAATCTTAAGATGTTCACCAACTCATCTCAAATTGTCGCCCACTTGATCCGACGTGGTTTCAAAAAGGGGTACACGTGTTGGGTCCACCATGGAGAAGAGCCAACTGCAGAAACAAGTGCCACTCAGGTTGAGGAACAGGACATGTCGGATCCCAACAACGACTTCAACGAGGATATGCCAGAGGATGACAATTTAGATGACATGTTGCGTGATGTGGAAGGAAATTACAATGAAAGGAAATTGGCAAATTCAAGCGCTTGATTGAGGACTCAGAAAAGCCATTGTTCCCTGGTTGCAAGTCGAAGTACACAAAGTTGGCCTCCGTTCTTGAACTGTTAAAATTGAAGGCAAGTAACAGCTGGATCGACAAGAGTTTCATGGCACTGTTAGATCTTGTGGTGGACATAATTCCGGAAGGAAACAAGTTGCCAAAAAACACCTACCAAGCGAAAAATTAAGTTGTTATGTCCTTTGGGAATGGAAGTAGAAAGGATACACGCATGCCCTAATAATTGCATCCTTTACCGTAATGACTACAAGGATATGCATGTTTGTCCGGTGTGCAGCGCATCCCGCTACAAGCGTAAGGACTGAACCGACGACGGTGACTGCGCTGAGATAAAGCAAGGACCTCTTGCTAAGGTGTTGTGGTATTTGCCCGTCATTCCCCGCTTGCAGCGTTTGTTTGCAAACCGTAAAGAGGCAAAATTATTGCGTTGGCACTCGAAAGACCGGAAGAAGGATGGAAAGCTGAGACACCCCACTAATTCTTCGCAGTGGAGAAACATCGACAGGGAATTTGTTAACTTCGGAGCGGAATTGAGGAATATAAGGTTCAGGTTGAGTACCGATGGAATTAATCCTTTTGGTAACATGAGCAGTAGGCACAGCACTTGGCCAGTTCTTTTGTGTATCTACAACCTTCCTCCTTAGTTGTGTATGAAGCGAAAGTACATCATGATGTCTCTACTTATCTCAGGACCAAAACAACCCGAAAACGATATTGATGTGTACCTAGCACCATTGATAGAGAATCTCCTAACGATGTGGAACGAAGGGGTGCAGGTATGGGACGCATACAACGAGAGACCTTCATCCTATATATATGCTATGATATTATGCACCATCAACGATTTCCCTGCCCTTGGAAATTTTTCGGGCCGTAGTACGAAAGGAGCCAAAGCCTGTCCCCACTGCGAAGATGAGACTGAGAACGTGTGGCTGAAGAATTGCAGGAAAACAGTGTACATATGTCACCATAGGTTTCTTCCGAAGAATGACGCGTATCATAAGAGGAAGAGGGAATTTGACGGCCACAAGGAAAATGGTTCAGCCCTGAAGCCTACGCGCGGGAAAGAAGTTTACTCACGGGTGAAGGACATAGACGTTGTGTTTAGAAAGGGTCATAAATTGAAACCCCGCACGAAGAACACTTGAAAGAAGAGATCGATAT
The DNA here is from genome assembly GCA_019359835.1 of Pharus latifolius. NCBI lineage: Eukaryota > Viridiplantae > Streptophyta > Magnoliopsida > Poales > Poaceae > Pharus > Pharus latifolius. The sequence continues at coordinate 39,986,799 of CM033329.1, forward strand.
TTTGGGACTTACCGTATTGGGAGCAGTTAGAGGTTCGTCATTGCATGGATGTCATGCATGTAGAGAAGAATGTTTGTGATAGTTTAATCGGCCTATTGCTGAACATTCCGGGGAAGACAAATGATGGCGTCAATGTGTGGTGTGACATGATCGAAATGAAAATCAGGCCCGAGCTAGCACTGAGAGAGAACGATAAAGGTTGTATATACCCCCCTGCATGCTACACTTTGTGCAAGGCGGAGAGGACAGAACTCTGTAAGTGTCTCTATGGTGTTAAAGTTCCATCGGGCTATTCCGCAAATATGAAAAAGCTTGTGCCCATGGGCGATTTGAAATTGCCGGGTATGAAGTCTCATGATTGTCATGTGTTGATGACACAAATGCTTCCTGTTGCCACCCGGAGTATTCTGCAACATAAGGTCAGAGAGACGATCACGAGGCTGTGTTATTTCTTCAATGCAATTTCTTGCAAGGTCATTGATCCTAATGGACTAGATTCTCTGCAGAGCGAGGTGGTTCGAACTCTCTGTCATCTTGAGATGTATTTTCCTCTTGTCATTTTTTGATATCATGGTCCATCTCACCGTCCACCTTGTCAGAGAAATCAAGATATGTGGACCCGTGTTCCTACGTTATATGTATCCATTCGAGAGGTACATGGGTGTACTTAAGGCCTACGTGAGGAATCAGTCTCGGCCTAAGGGTAGCATTGTCGAAGGTTATGCAACGAAGAGGTTGTTGAGTTCTGCGTCGATTACATGGCCGAGGTAGAAGCAATAGGAGTTCCTGTGTCTCGTCACGAGGGGAGGCTTGATGGTGTTGGCACTATTGGACGGAGAGCCATCACTCCTGATTTCGATATGTACTCGAAAGCTCATTTTTAGGTCTTGCAACACATGACGGAGGTGTCTCCATACATCGACGAGCACAAGGAGATGCTATGACACGACAATCCTCGCCGATCCGAGGTTTGGACCACGGGAGAACATAACAGTCAATTCAACGTGTGGATGAAAGTGTGAATCACCAGAGAGTCCGCAAGTGAGAACCTTAAATGGTTGGCAAAAGGGCCTATGTTTACTATATAGACATGGCAAGGATACGACATCAATGGGTACACATTTTACACAAAAGCTCAAGATCGAAAGAGCACTGTGCAAAATAGTAGAGTGAGCGTAGAAGCTTTTCATGAAGAGTTCAGCGAGACAGGCCCAACAAGGGTAGTACGTGTATTGAACTCGTACTACGGGTTGATAGAAGAAATTTGGGAGCTCGATTACGTACTGTTCAAGATTCTCCTGTTTCGATGCCGATGGGTCCAAATCCCACAAGGTGTGAAGGTTGACAGTTACAGTTTCACTTCTGTGGATCTCGATCGAATTGCTTATAAAGATGAGCCATTCATACTTGCAAAGCAAGCCATTCATGTCATTTATGTCACTGACCTGGCCAATAAGAAGTGGCACGTCATCCTTCATGGCAAAAGAAGGATTGTTGGAGTTGAAAATGTCGTAGACGAGGAGGAATACAATCAATTTGATGAGATGCCTCCATTTGGAGATGGCGTACAGGTCGATACTGAAGACACCGACGAAACCAGTTACGTGCGTATGGATCACCAGGAAGGGTTATACTTTAAAGGTAATCAACCGTACGTCCTTATCTCTCTGTTTCCATCGGTATAGCTTATATATCTCCTCTAATTCTCGTCTTTGCAGGGCCGCGGCAAGTGGAAAGTTGAGGATAACATGGCTGTGTATGTGGAAATTGTCGGTCAAAGTCCCCATTTGTATGTAACATTTATTTGAGCATGCTCCACATGTATATTAAATTTATTTGAGCATGCTCCACATTGTAACCAATTTTTGGATCTACATTGTAACCATTTTATGGAGCATTTGGACTCCATTTGAAATATCTGAGTGTTCATTTAAAACAAGTTTTCGAGCATTCAGAGTTGCAGAGCTACAGAGTTTCTGGTTATAAAACTCTACATATTGCGTAGAAGACGTTCAGAGTTAAGGTTCTGAAGTTATGTGCATTCGTGCAGTCACAGTCGGTTCTGAAGTCAAAACCGTAGAGATTATCACTAGAGAGATTATCACAGACAGTTATGAATTATCACAGACAGTTATGAATCTAGAACCGACTGTGATATTCCCAACAGTGTCCGACGCTTCGAGTTCTTAACGTGCATTCGTGCAGTCACAGTCAGTTCTCAAGTCAAAACCGTCTGTGATAATCTCTCTAGAGATAATCACTAGAGAGATTATCACAGACTGTTTTGACTTGAGAACCAACTGTGATAATATTATCATAGACGGTTATGAATATAGGATCGACTGTGATAATCTCTCTACGTGGTACATAGTTCAAGGTGGGATTTGTCCCACTCATTTCTAGACTTCGTGACTGTTTGCCCTAGCTCTCTCCGCCCTCGCACTGTCCATCATAATCACCTCCATATCCTCCCCACAGTCCGGCGCGATCACCTCCATCTCCTCTCCACCGTCCGTCGCGATCACCTCCATCGCCTTTCCACCATCAAGCGCAATCACCTCCATCGCCCTCCCACCTTCAAGTGTGATTACCTCCGTCGCCTCCCCACCGTTTCTGCCATTCTTGGTTAATTATAAGTATATGGGTTTTGTTCTAGAATTATTAGTTTCAGATTTACTTAAAGTGTTCTCTCTTTCACTTATATTAGGAACTGATATGTCTGGTGATGAAATGCACCACTCGGGGAGTCAGAATGACCTCGCTGGCAATGAGACGCCTGGGCCGGAGGTCGCCGCATCCACCATGACCCAATCTCAGAAGAGAAAGGGGCGAGGCCGGACGACATGCGCGCGTCTCGACAAGCGGGAAAAGCAGCACGTACAGTTCGACAATAATGGTGTGCCGGAAGCTCCAGACAAACTTATCGATCAGTACTTCTCACTATGCGGCAAAGTGGCAAGGGAGCGGGTGACCATCACCACCTCCGACTGGGGTCAAGTGCCCCCAGAGTACAAGGATGCACTGTGGGAAGAAGTGTAGGCGGCGTTTCACATTCCCGAGAATCGCCAATTCACGGTCGGCCGAACGACACTGATGTCAATAAACAAGGCGTGGAGGAACTTCAAGAGCCACCTTGTCAGGCACTATGTGAAGGAATCAAAGACCCCCTTCAATGACTACCCTTTCGTGACTCTTGAGGCATGGCAGCAGTTCGTGGAGATGAAGGGCAAGCCTGATTTCCAAGAGCTTAGTGTGAAGGGCCAGGCTAACCAGGCCAAGAATACACACCCACACAGACTAGGCACCGGTGGGCATGTGGGGAAGAAAGGGTTGTGGAGGAAGCAGGACAAGGAGGCTTCCCAGTCTTCGGCCGATGCTCCTTATGCGGGCATAACGGACGTGCACGCCCGCAATTGGTGCTGAGCAAGATCGACGATGACCTCCTCCGGAAGCGTCTCTGTGAATAACCCTACGAATAGGAAAGTGATCGATCAGCTGGTAAGATTGTACGATCACGTACTATTCTCGTAACACGCATGCAATGGGTTGTATAGCTAAGTTCTCCTGTTGCAGGTGACGCTGAGTACACAGGCGGCATTCGGAGAGTTCAACCCAAGGAGGGACAAGGATATCCTCATGGCAGCGCTAAGAAACAAGGAGCATTCAGGCCGTGTGCACGGCCTCGGTGCCACTGTGCCTTGGAGGGATGGTTTCCTTGATGATGATGAGGCGGCTAAGAGGAGAAAGAGATCCCACAAAGCCCGCGATGAACGGCTCAAGGAGGAGATGCAATCGGAGTTCGCTGCTCGGGACAAAGCACTCCTGCAGCAGTTGTTGGAGATGTGGGCCATGTATGACGAGCTAAAACAGGCGACCCAGGGCACCCCCTTGTAGTAGCTGAATTACCGACCCCCATTCTTGGCCACCGTAGTAGCTGCGTGTCCCCGCTGGGGTCTTTGCAGACGGAGCCCTCTCCAAAGTATCCGGTGGACTTTCTGCAGGTAATGACCGTTTTTCTATGTTAATTCATTCGAAAGTGAAAAGTGGTGAAATTCAATATGTTAATGCACACTGTTTGTAGGAACCCGCCTCCTGCAAGCTTATGGTGCTGGCCGGTCTCTTCCCGATCGAGGCTGGCCGTGGGATGATGCAACCATGCACGGCGGGGGCCACAATCCACGGTATCCCTCTATCTGAGGGTTTTGCACGGGTCCAGGTGGACAGTGTCTCCGACCATTGCAAGGGTTTTCCGTTAGAGAAGCCGCCGAACGATGAGATTACCACTCTCAGGGATGCGGTGCACACGTTCGTGCAATGGCCCAAGAAAGACATCGTCCTGGATGAGATAATTCCCCCACCAGTTTCATAATTTGTACTGTAATAATAGCCCTCGGAGTTAGTGTCCATTACTATACGTAGGTTCTTACATCACAGACGGACACCGACACTTGGCCTACTAGCCAGCCGACCCCTCCGAGAAGCCAACCAATGGGTCCGATGACGAAGCTGACTCCGACTAGCAGGCAACCATTCAAGAAGCTGGCTAGTAGGGGAAAAGCAAAGAAGAACTCGGTGAAGGAGAGTGAGAAGAGTGCGCCAGCTCTCATGCCGTTCGCTCTAGGGATGCCCATGGCCTCCGATGCCACAATTTCTAGCATGGGGTTAGCATGCCAGAGCCTACATAGATGGTACATGAAGAGGACAAACAAGACTAGGACGCAGCGTCCAACGCACATCATGGTCAAGTACACCATGGCAGAGTTCCATAACGACGTCGGGACCTACCAGGTGACCTTCAAAGATCTGCAAATTTACTCAACAAAGATGCGCTCGACTTGTCAATCCTACGGTCTTGGGTGCTGTAAGTATCCTACTATCCTACGCGTGTTCGTGCATATACGGATATATGTCATTTATTAATTGGTTACTTCCGTGCAGCTACATGACCAGATATGCCAAAGCTAAGGGTGAACCTGTTGGTTTCTTGGACCCCCAGATGGTCGCCGAGGTGATGTTTAGGACTGACACAGACTTTGTTGTCGACTACATCAAAAGAGGGTTGCTTACTCAGGTCGACAAGGAGTACATACTTGTACCCTACAACTAGAGGTGAGTGCTTTCATCAATACTTCACCCTAGATTAGTGTCTCCATATGCACACCCCCAAACTTAGATTAAATTATTAATTCTTTACGTGTAACATGTAGCTACCACTGGATCCTGCTAGTACTTATTCCGAAAAGGAACAAGGTGTTCTACCTTGATTCATTGCAGAGGAAAGGGTACGAGTATTACGGCGCATGAGATGTATTCGAAAGGTTATGATATTCATGTGGACCTGTCTTGTATCTAGATTTACTGTCCTCAAATTGTCAATTTCGACTATCCTTAAACTGTCAATTTTGACTATCTGCAGGGCTTTCACGAACTACTTTGCCAAGGGAGGGTGACAACACGAGCGGCGAGCCGATAAGTTTCAGTGGTTACAATTTTCGGTACAAATTTCAACTGGCATCTGTTTTACTTTATAACGTGTCCCCAGCTAACTCTCGGTCTGTAAATTGGCAGTGCCATCAGTAGCCGGACGACAATACATGTGGGTTCTACGTGATGCTCCACATGTATGACCTGATCATCACCCCTCACCTGCCAGATTTCCCCGAGGTATACAACTGCTCCCCTTTGTATCGATTTGGCAGAATTAACAACTGCATTGAGATAATTTTTTCTGTACCAACTCTTGCTGCAGGGGGTCGACTTCCCTTCGGAAAGCTTTGACCCTCGGCAGATTGGTATGGTCCGAGGGATGCTCGCTGAATTTTTCCTTGCAAAGGTCATATCAACCAAGGGAAAGTTTAGGGACCCGCAAGGTTCGTATTAGTGTGGCCTTACTAATTGAGATTATCTGAAGGGAATAGGTACAGATAGTATAGTACATCTAACATACTAACTTTAATTGTCGATTACATTTATTTGTTCAATTTTAGTTGTACATATTTCTGAGTTCTGTGCTGTATATATGAAATGCATTCTATTGTACATGTTTCTAAGTTGTGTGCATGTATGAGATGAACTGTATATATTTGAGTACTGTGCATGTATGAAATGAATTGTATATATGAAATGCTATTTGTACAGAGGACATGGCTAGCACGATTCCTGAGGCTAGCCACAAAAAAAAGAAACTTATTAAAAAAATATTAATATGCACAGACGGTTTTGATCTTATAAACCGTCTATGATAGATCGAACTATGTACGTATCACAGAGTATCACAAACCGTTCTGAGCTAATAACCATCTCTGATAATGAAACTATTCCATATGGTTTTGACCTGAAAACCGTCTGTGATAACAGACGGTTATGAGATTATAACCGTCGCCGATAATGACACTATCCCAAATGGTTTTGACCTCAAAATCGTCTGCGATACTCATACTATCACAGACGGTTCTGAGATTATAACCGTCGCCGATAATGACACTATCCAGGACCTCAAAACCGTCTGCGATACTCATACTATTACTGATGGTTCTGAGATTACAACCGTCGCCGATAATGACACTATCCCAGATGGCTTTGACCTCAAAACCGTCTGCGATACTCATACTATTACTGACGGTTCTGAGATTATAACCGTCTGTGTAGTAAAAGTATCACAGACGGCTTTGATCTTACAATATCTGTGATAATCATACTATCACAGACGGTTTTGAGATTATAACCGTCGCTGATAATGACACTATCCCAGATGATTTTTACCTCAAAACTGTATGCGATACTTTTACTATCACAGACGGTTCTGAGGTTATAACCGTCTGTGGTAATATGAGTATCACAGACGGCTTTGATCTTATAACAGTCTGTGCAGTAAGAGTATCACAGATGATTTTGATGTTATAACAGTCTGTGTAGTATGAGTATCACAGACGGTTTTGATCTTATAACAATCTGTGAAGGAAAAAATCACAGACGGTTCAAAACTGTCAGTGATAGTACTCAATTATCACTGACTCGAATATCACTGACGGGTCAGAACCGTCTGTGATGACTGTTTGACCCAACTGTGATAATGAATTCTGTAGTAGTGGATGTTGCTTTGGTTTTTTATTTAAATTTTCACATAGTTTTGTTCTATATGCCTACTAGATTTTGATTTAAGTGTTCAATATGCTATTTCATGCATAGTTACCATGTCTAGGATTGCTTGATAGCTTAGGAGTTTGTTTGAGCTTCATATATTTGCTATATGTCACTTCTAGCTAATATCTAGCAATTAGGGGCATGTGTGCAATGATTTATGGAAATTTGCATTTTCTTACTTCAATTGAGCTAACACCTCGCTTTGCACATGCCTTGCATCATGTAATTGAAAACTACAGTTTGTGCTTTGATTCCTATGTTTTTATGTAGACTTGTGCTCTCAAATCCAATTTTGAGCCCTTGAGTTAGCTGATTAAACTGGATACTTGGACCGCAAATCTTTGGTGCTCACGTTGATGAAAGCTGCTCATGTTTGGAAAGCTCAAAATCATTGTTTTGTTTTCAATCAAGTGGTCTCAACCACATACAAATTCAATAAGCGGCATTGAATCCGCAATGAGCTGAAATAATCGCTCAAATGTGCATTTTAATCAAATTGAGTCAAAGAATTTGGTTCCACTTTGGACTTGGAGCATAAGACACATGTTTGCATTGATTCCTAGCATAAGTAATGCATTTCTCTCCCAACGTGGCCTTTATATGTGTCTTTGTGGAAAATTAGCAATTTTTGAACCTCAAAGTGTGCATTTCCCATGTGATTGCATGGATTGGCCCAATTTTGCTTATTCTAGCTATTTAGTAATTTTTGCAAGAATGTTTTAGTTCATTTCACTCGTCTACTATCTCGCTATCTCTAGTTGTGGTCACTTTGCATGGATTTAAGCTTTTGACGCTTCATTTCATGGTCTAACGGCATATTTTGCAAAACTGCTATTTTTCTTTTTCACCAAAGAAACTTCCAAAAAATCCAAAACAGTGCTTCATACCCATTTTAAACTTCATGCATAATCTAAAGGGGAGGGTGCGCTTCCTTGATAATTAATTTGATGAAAGGGGAGAAAAAGAATACATTTTGGGTTGAGGGAGAGTTTTGCTTATATCTATTTATTTTCTCACCCTTGTGCATCATCTTCATGGTCATGTGTATTTATCCTTCTATATTTTGGACCATGATTTTGAGTTTCATTTTCTATATTCAAAATTCAAATTAATTAAGTTCAAAAGATTGTCAAATCACTCATCAAGGGGGAGATTGTAAACCCCATGTGATTATCTAATCTTAAGTTATGTGTGTTTTTGACAATATTTTGACTCATTTATGATACATGTTTTTGTGTTCGTTTATGTTGTAAATATGTGTAAACAGTGCTATGTGATGGGTTTGCTTGGTTTTGATGCATGTTACAGGTATATTGGAGTTATAGTATGATTGCGGCAAGAATGAGCCATCGAGTAGTGCTCAAGGAGGAGTCGGAGACTCGACTGGTTCAAGAGATGCCGAAGGTGCTAGAGACTTGCGGAAACGCTAAACATGACTAATCCAATACCCGGATGTGGAGTTGCACCAAAATTGTTGAAGTAACTCAAGCCGATCGAAGTGTGGAGATTGCCGATTGGGGTCCAAAATGGGAGAGACTTCCCGGCATGTAGCAAGCTATTCAATATTGAGGTGGACACGTGGTAGCAATATGGCGAGTACAAGTAGTGCTCATGATGTCCGAGGAATCACCAAGATGGTCTATGGACTCCACATGGAAGCTTATGTAAAAGATTCTATTTGCGAGCTAATTTTGCACTAATCTTAAATTGTTCTTAGAAAAGTGTAAACATAAAAGTTATAGAGCTCAAACTTATCTTTCCAACGGATCCAATAACGTCTAAATCTGAGTTCAGATGATGAAGTTATGACTGTTTTAGTGTCTGTTGTTCAGAAAATATTGTATTTCCAAAAATTGTAAATCCGAAAATTATAAAAAGGATTGATTGAAAGTTGGGCCGAATCGGGCTTGGGCCCAACCTCCACCAACTATTAGCTTAGTCCCAAATTAGTTGTGAAGACTACTTTAAGTGGAGACTAACTTTATATAAGAAAGGGGAGTGTTAGAAAGAACACTCAACTCTTTGGAGAGAGCTTCTTGGCTATTCTTATTTAGTCTTTTGAAAGCTTTGTTGAGGGTGGTATTCAAGAGTTTTTATTTTGTTCTTGGATATTTTGAAAGAAATATAAATTTTCTTTGTACATTTGTTTTATATTCTTCTCTCATGGTTGTTTAAATTTCAGCTCTTGCTTGTTTAAATATTGGCAATTGATTGTTTAAATAGTCACAATTTTAATTCTTGCAATTGATTATTTAAATACTTGCAATTTTAAATTCCGCAATTGATTATTTAAATTCCACGATTAATTGTTTAAATATTCACAAGCCTTTTGTTTTTATGCTTCACTTTCTTTTTGTTTCTCTTTTTATTTTTGTTATTTGGAGATTTTTGATGCCATGATTGGAGAGAGTTATAATTGAGATATTTGAGCACTCATAGCATCCATACTATCTCTTGTTTTCCTTGTTTGTTTTTTATTGAGTGCTTCAATTTGAAAAACCGATTCACCCCCCCCCCCCTTTCGGTTCGTCATCTTGCTCTTTCAAACGTAATAGTTGAGTATTAGCAAGAATTTAGGGGAGTTCTGGAGTCCTTTTGTGCCTTGACATGGAACCCTGAATAGGAGAGAGGCTCTCGCTAGACTTAACCGTGGAAACGTTCCTCTTACCGTTGTATCAGCGACTGTACCAGCAACTTAATTTGTCTTATAAAACACTTGAAATTGATTTGTAATTTTTAGACCTTGGATAGAATTATGCCTGATAGTTATGGAATTCTTGAAACCTTATGTTTTGCTTCTCGTTTCTAAAACCCTAATTTTCATACTTGCTCTTTTACTGCTTTAAATCCTAAATTGATAGTTTTAGTTGTAGATTTTAACAGTAGATAAACACCTCCTCAAAATTGCTCAGACTTAACCAGTAATACGCTTGTTCCTCATAGAATTTGACCCTCACATGCTCAATGTTCAACCATTTGCTTGCAGTATTAGTCAACTGCACCCCAGTTGGGTGCGATCAACCACCCTCCTCTAGCACATCGCTAGCCACATCACCCTGCTTTTACCATCCAGCCATCTCCCCCATCCTCCTCAACTTTTTTGTTGCCGTCTCGCCATCCAAATTGTCCCAACAGTGGTGAAATCGCCCATTTCCTCTATTTGGCATAGCCTCGCCGCTGCTGTACCTTGCCGTTGATCTCGTCTTCCATATTTGTAATTGAACTTGTCCCTTGTCCACATCACCTCAAGGACCCCATCGGACTTCACACCTGATGTGTTGTCATTGCCATCTCACTAGTTGTGGCAACTCCTCTTCTTGCCGTTGTTCCATTGCTACCACACGCTGTTAGCCATGCCTTGTCGTCACTATCACCAGCACTGTGTTCCCCATCATTGAGCCAAGCTACCCCCACGCTTATTGCCACTAGCTAGCCACCAAAGCTATAGGAGTCAGATTGAAACCAACCCAACTAGCTGCCAGTCGCAACAACGGCTATGCCAGCCAAGGTTGCATCCCAAGTAAGCCACTAATGTTTCTAGTGTCAGTCGTGCCCCTCTCAGCTGTTGATTTTCGTTTGTATAGTGTCCTTTTGCGTTTTGTGTTGTTTTGATCAATTCTGATCATGCACCTTTTGTTTTGATATTTTCTAGAGTCATTTAATCATCGTTTTGGGCCATGTCCGAGTTTGATGTCTAGTCTTATTGTGCCAACAGCTATCGTGTTAGTGCCCCCTTTGACCTTGCTGCTCCTAAGCCTCACCATAGCCACTACCTTGGTTCTCAATAGCACCTCGAGTCATAGTAGCCTTTGTATCATACCCCATCCTAACTCTACCCTTATTTTCTCTTTTGTTACTTGTTGTTAGTGATATGTCCTAGAGAAAATCACAGAGATGTATTTATCTTTGTTATATTTATGAACATTTGAATAATATATTATTTTTGAATAAATTATCATCTTGGTTCGATTAACAAGTGTGTGACTTGTTCATACACTCTAAATTTAGTTGATGATATTATTCTAATAAAGTCTCTGATCCAATATTTTTAAATAGGACATTATTGATTAATAGATCAGCGCATATACTAATTGACGGTTATATTTCACGAACCATGGATATAAGATATCAAATCAATAATGTAGACATATATTGGAGAATATAATGTTGGATAGACCCATTTTGAGACACTGTTAGGATTTGTTATTTAAGTGTCACCAGTTGGTCTCAAATAATGTTTATGATTGATTCTTAGACCTGAGACCATCATAGTTTCCTACATGTGTAGTAGTATATTTTGATACTACCAAACGCTACTTTTAATTAAGTGGTAATAAAAGTAATATTCGGGTATGCTATGAGTCATGTAGAGGAATGTGAATGATTAAGACAGAATTTGCATCTCTCATATAATGAGAGAAATATCTTTGAGCCCCTTGATATAGATGAATTGAGAAGTGCATGGCCATGCTGTTTGTGGTTGAGTGTCAACTACGGGAAAATCAATTCATTATGAGATCGAGAAAGGATTAAACTGTGCAAGGGTGGCACATTTCCTACCTTGGGTTTAATCTGGTATCGTATGGCAAGAAGATCAACATGAAGACATTATATAGGTTTGCTGATTATGATCTTTGTGTGTATTTGGATAGTCATTATGTCTTGCTAGGGGCCACTACCGACTTATAATTCGGGTAAATATTCTCGGGTCGTGACTAAATATACATGAACCCACAGGGCCACACACTTAACGGGTTGGAACAATGCAATTCGAATTAAGTCTATTATGGGGTTTCCGTATCAGATTCGGAGACTTAATATTAGACTCCTTATGCATTCGGATTGAGTTTGTTATATGTTTTCGTATCAGATCCGGATTGGCTCTATTATGGGGTTTTCGTATCAGATACGAAAATTTAATGTTAGACTCATCCTGTAGTTCGGATAAGATTTGTATCACATCAGAAAACCTAATCTGTTAGGATTTTTTCTACATGACTCTATATAAAGAGGGGTATGATGGGTTTTGAGCATATCACAAAAGCCATAGCTGCCATCTCCTCTAAAATAATAGCCCCTAAACCCTTGTCGTGCGCGTTGGTGCTAACACACCATCGTACGACATTCCATCCCGGTACATGTGGATACCAGTAGAGGTGCTGCTGCAATTGCTGTGCTGATTAGGACGATTCGTGAGCAGTTGTTGTCATCTACATCGGCTGATCAGGACGATCTGCAAACGGTTGCTGTGAACATTCGATTGCTTCACCAAATCTGCTTCTGCTGTTGGTAATAATCTAATCTATGATTTATTACTTGCAGCCTTCGAGTAAAAATTTTTGAAATTCTGCTAGTGTAGCTTACTCGGTTTCCTACAGTTGTAGCCCTTGTTGTGCTTTTCTACTATCATCTGCGACCGTTGGCTTTGTGTCACCTTATTGTGTTTGCTCTTAGCCAAGCATTGTCCTAACCATACCCTAGATGCCCTCTCTTGACTCTTCGTCGCGCATGCCTACGCCCTGGCCACACCCCGCATCACCAATGCCTTCACTTCATACCCTAGACCTCGTTCATGCCCGTGATGCTTCACCTTATCATTTCCTCACATAGTATATCACTCTTGGTAACCCATCCCTCGTGCATGCTATTTTAAGTTGTCCAGATTTGTTTATCTACTCTATCCAATGCCATCAGATTCTTTGATCACTATTCTGAGTTGAACCTGAACTTGCCATATCTTCATATATCATTACTTATTCCCACATTTGTTTAGCTTTTGTCAATTGTGCATCTTCATTCGCTCATGTATGCATGTATATTTATATGTAGCTATTTTCTTGATTGTTATCATTTTATGTGATTGCGCAGTATGTGATTGAAGACTCGACGGAGAACCATCAGAGCATGGAAGCAATTGCAGTCGAAGACGCCGTGACCAAGTGAGGCAAGTCACACTTCTTTGACCATATTGAACCTATATCTTGGAAAACATAGCTAATTTATGGTTTTCAAGGTATTATGCATGCTTATGTTGGATAAAAGTTAAATTGGAATTAATTTGCGTTGATAATATCTATGCTTTATCAGTATGTGATTGAAGACTCGACAGAGAACCATCAGAGCATGGAAGCAATTGAAGTCGAAGACGCCGCGACCAAGTGAGGCAAGTCACACTTCTTTGACCATATTGAACCTATATCTTAGAAAACATAGCTAATTTATGGTTTTCAAGGTATTATGCATGCTTATGTTGGATAAAAGCTAAATTGGAATTAATTTGCGTTGATAATATCTATGCTTTATCAGTCATACCTTGACTTGTGAAGTCATGTTTTTGTTACTCTTAAGGTTATATGTGTGTGTATTGTAGTACACATTATTATCATGACGCTAATATGATTAAACTAGGGTTGATAAATGGCATGATGTTTTATGGGAAATTCTGAGAGTGTTTTTTTGTTAATTTCAAGTAAGGATGTTCATTGAGGGTGAGAAAACTGGTGGGGTGCATCATGCACATTGGAATGATATAATTGATTTCTCATCTAGATATATAAGGACAAAACAATTGTACTGTAATTTTAGTGACATGAAAAATATATTTAGTTTGGTATGAGACAATATAACTGTTTAGACTCGAGCATAATTCAGCGCACTTGACCAGACCTAATTTATCCGAGTTCAAACGAGTTTGGCCCGACTCAACCCAAGATTAAGGCCACGTCAGAAGACTTCATATGCCTGGCCCAAGACTCCAAAACTCAAAAAGCGTGATTCAAATTCAGCTCAACTTGATTTTTTAAATGTGTCTCAATCAAACCCATTTGGTTCGACTTGGGTCCAACTAGACATATTTATCAGACAGAATTGAGATGAGTTTTTTTGCTGACCTAACCCAAACTCAACTCAATCTCAAAAATACTCAGCCACATGCAAATTACTCATTTTCGAAGATACCTATTTGCAAAACTTTGAAATGTGCGAACATCGAAGTCAGACTCGGGTCTCATGCAATTTGTACTTGTGTAATAATGCGGATTTTGATGGCCAAGTTTTGAATACTAATTGGGCTTGGAATTTGTTTGTGTGAGGATCAGGAAATGTAAGCGGCCCAATCCACGGGAAGTGGAAAATTAGGGCTCGCCCCCCACCTCCTCGCGCCGACGCCCTCCTCTCCTCCTCGCCGCGCCGCAACTCAGGAAGCCGCGTGCGCTTTATAGCCGCGCCGTCCACCTGTGAGAAGCAGCTGGCCCCGGCCTTCTTTCTCCGCCGATCGACGCTGGCTAGCGGCCATCCGGGCTCCCCTCTTCCTTCGACTGACGCCGGCCGCCGGTGAGGAGAGGAGAGGACTGAGGAGAAGAGCTTCAGGCAAGGATGGCTAACCGGACGGACCCGTCGGCGAAGAGCATCCACGGCACGAACCCGCAGAACCTCGTGGAGAAGATCGTGCGGGCCAAGATCTACCAGAGCACCTACTGGAAGGAGCAGTGCTTCGGCCTGACGGCGGAGACGCTGGTCGACAAGGCCATGGAGCTTGACCACACCGGCGGCACCTACGGCGGCAACCGCAAGCCTACCCCTTTCCTCTGCCTCGCCCTCAAGATGCTCCAGATCCAGCCCGACAAGGACATCGTCGTCGAGTTCATCAAGAACCAGGACTACAAGTTTGTAATCTTTCTGCGTTTTTTCCTAGTTCCTCCTTCCTGAATTAGGCAAAATTTGACTTTATTTAAAATTCCTCAAAATAAGAGAAATTTGATGGCACAAATTACTAACACGAATATTAAGGACGACAAAAGACATAATTAGGCTATTCTTTCCTAGCTCTTGTTCATCCTTGCTGAACCATCTTGATATGACATGGTTGTAGGTATGTCCGTGCTCTTGGGGCATTCTATCTCCGGCTCACCGGCACCGTGGCCGACGTCTACCAGTACCTCGAGCCCCTCTACAACGACTACCGCAAGCTCAGGCACAAACTCAGCGATGGCAGTATGCTGCTAAATCCCTCCTTTCTTGTGATTAGCTTTGTTTTTTTTTTCCCTGTTTCCATTAAAGAAATCAGTATTCTTAGACAAGGGTTCAACGACGTATCAAAAGTATTCTTTAGGTGCATATGGTAGTATGGCAGTAATTAAAAAAAGAGCTTACATTGTAAACAATCTACTTCCATTGGCGTCCTTGAATGTTAATTTCTAAGTTAAGTGTGAGCTGCCCATCCATGTCCACGATTGAGCACCTGAGCCACCATCTGCCACAATCAACACATCCCTGTCTGCATCAATTGCTGCATCTCCACCTTCTGAAATCCAGACCATCAATTGATCCATTTACATGTATGGAAAACAGCTGCATTAGGCTCATGGACCAAAATATGATAAAAACAAGCTTTCTTTGTTGCTTTCCAGATTGACCAACAAAAAATAGCAAAAGCTTATCAATATCTTTTTCCCTAATATGCCCTGGAAACTGATACATCCAACCTCCCAACATATGGGAGATGGCATTTAAATGAAAGAGGTCCATGGATTCAGGCATCAAACAAACATACAGTTCGCATTTCCCCGCCATATATGTTTAGTTAGGTTATCTTTTGTTGGAATCACACCTTAAGCAAGCTGCCACATGAAAAATTTAATCTTTGATGTGATTCGCATTTTCCACAAGAACCTATGAGGAAATAACACCCCTCTGAATAATAGTGTACCACCAGTGCATTGCAACACAGATATACCATTATAAACTAGATGGGGAATTAACCCCTGCCTTTCTTGTGATTAGCTGTTAAGTATATGAGGTCTGTGGGATTTCAGGGTTCATCCTGACTCATGTTGACGAGTTCATAGATGACCTACTGACCAAGGACTACTCCTGTGACACTGCCCTTCCCCGCATCCAGAAAAGGTAAAGGTCCTCATCTATATTTCATGCCCTTTGTTCTTTCTACAACATTGCATCATGACATAGAATACACACACTGCAGTATAATGTATCACATCCAGAGTGGAAATTGTAGCAATTTTCACATTTAGGGGGCAATTTGCGCGCTGTAACACTGCAAAAATTTTGGGTTTAGTTGCAGCATACTAGTGTCTCATTGACATATGGGCCACGGACCCACATGTTAGCCTTACATCTAGTGTTTTATAGCAAAACCCTGCTATTGCGGTGTTCTCCTGGTAATTTCCCATTTAGTAAAGAAAACTTTCCGGTGACATATTCTTTTCTCTAGAATCAGTTGTTATGTTTGATTCACATCTTTTGAAATCCTCAAAGCAAGGTTGCACCGATCCGGATACGGGACATGGCTACGATACGGATACGGAGATTTTTCGGCGATATATATATATATATGTATCTAATACGATGTTGAGTAGATATGACATACAAGGGTTCGAGTGCTTTTGATTTCTAAAAAATTATGAAAAACTTACTGGACATAGAGGATGGTATATTATCAAATCCCCATAAAGTCTTGTGACCAAGTACGACTGTATGTAGGAAAACCAAAAAAGACAAACAATCGGTAAATATATATTCAGTCTGATCTTCTCTTTTTTGTTTCCCAAATATAATTGTGTTGGTCATAAAAATTTGCAGTATCTTCATTATATTACTCTTTGCATCCCCTAAGTTTTTCAGAATTTTTGAGAATTCGGACACTTGAAACCCCATTGTTATAGCTACTGTACGTCGTAGCAAATCCACTTCCTATGTATATATATACATATATATGTGCATGTATGTATGAATATGTATATATTTATATATATGTGTGTGTGTATTAACATAAAAAATAAAAAATAAAAACTTAGACATAACATTAGTAAGTTCCATCTCGTAATTCTTTCACCCATCAGAATAGAAAATTAAAAAAAGGAAACATTTTCCTATTTCTTAGTGAGCAGTGTTGCTGTAGAAAAACAAAAGCCCATCTAATCCGCTTGTGGCCCAACTCTACTGTCTAAACATGTTTGTAAAACTGGGCTGGTTTGGGTGCTTCACTATGGGCCAGGGCCAAGGGCCACCAATCTAAATGATTTTTAATGCATTTCTGGTATAAAAAGGGGCAGAACTGTCCAATTGCAATATCCTACATAGCAGAGAGGCTTAATGCATCTATAAGCTAAGAAACAACACAAACAAACAATACAGCAACTGGAGGACAAGAGGGAGAGATTAGAAAAGGCCAAAAAGGGAGGAGAGAGTTGGAGATCAAAGGTGGGATCAACACACCAGTCACCGGAGGAGGTTGGCCCTCGGTTGCCGATGGAGAGGAGATCAACTGCTGCCGGAGGAGGGTGGGAGATCAACTGCTGACGGAGAGGAGGCCACCTGCCATCCTGCCCTCCCCTGCTGCCCGTCAGAGCTGCGTTGAAGTTCTAGGGCGAGGTGAGGAGAACGCCACCACCCTCTTTTTTCTCTTTGTGCACGTATGCGGCTAGGCAGACACACAGGCTGGCTTTTTAGACGCGTATCCCGCCTGCCGTATCCAGCCATATCTAGTTTTTTTTTTATTTCGGAAATTTCTGAATATGTATTGATGCTGTATCTGTATCGGATACATATCCAGATATGGGTATGGCATGCTGGTGGCGTTCGGTGCAACATAGCCTGAAAGCTTTTGTTTGCCTGTGTCATGTGGTGGTTTTATTCATCCGTGTCTGTTATACCCTTCAATTTGTCTTGTTTGCCACAATGTGCATCTACTCCCCCTTGATTCTCAATATCTTCATAAAATGTAATAAGGTTCCAGTGGGGCATCAGAACATACATATTCTCAAGATATAGTGACTTTGTAAGATTGGTTATTGATTATGACTTACAACGTACAAGACACAAGATGATTTTCTACAATCAATCTTTTCCTGTGTTAAATGGTGATCGGGTATGCTGAAGTGATGGTTTCTAATTAAAAGACACTTAAGTTTCTATTGGTCAACGCTCAACAGTCTTAGTTACTCATGTGCTTCCTTTCTTGTCAATAGTCACAAATGTTAATATTAATTTGGATATTATCTTGAGAATTCTCTATGCCAATTTATTTGTATTAGAGACCCATGCTGTTGATATGTCCCTGTGCAATTTTTGAGATCCCTCTTTTTTTGGAGTTATTCATTGGAGGATAGGATGAATTTGAATGTAACCCTTTCTATCAACTCTTTTTACTGGGTCAAAATTTCTTCAAGAATATATCTCAGTTATAGCTTATGTTCCACATGTTGACTTGGGGGGATCATTTTAACAGATGGATTCTTGAAGCTTCTGGAACACTAGAACCAAGAAGAAGTGCCTTGGAAGATGACTTTGAGGAAGAGGAGGAAGATAAGGAGGATGAATGTGCTATGGATATAGTAGAGGCTAATGGTCGTGAAAAGGTGAGCATACTAGTTAAATGAATCTACATAGAACCCACTTACTTATTCTACTAGGTATGCTAACTTCATTTTTTTTGGTGTGTTTACCAGGACTACTATCGCGGGAGGACTCCTACTAGGGAACGAGACAGGGACAGAAAACATGACAGACATCACAGGTGTGCTGTTTGTATAGTTTTTTAATGAATCATCTTTATGTCTTCCTTGATTATTAAATTTTCTTGAAATGCTTAACCTGTCTACCACAGATGTTTCTTTTCTTTGAAAATAAAAAGAATGGGAGACTCAATCTATATGAAAACTGTAGAACTTGTTTGATGGCTAGCTGGTCTTCTGTGTTGAAATGTATGATTTCTGACAGTTCAGGCCAAAGATTCTGTGGAATTTTTTTTTTCTGTTTTGCTGATGTCTGACATAATATGTTAGTGCTGCCATGCTTCAGCCATATCTCAAATTTTGAGTAGAAGACCATCTAGTGGTATAAGAATTTTTTTTTAGTTGTATTGGTGACTTCCCTGCAGATTGGGGAAAGAGTCATGTCTTTGCTGCTCTAGTGGTATATATGCAGACTGGTTATGGTACTTAATAGTACATGTCTATCTTGGTCTTAAGGCAGCTTTATAGTTTATTAGGAAAACATCAGTTTGAAACTTAAGAGTTGGTTTATTGCAAAAATAGGAATGGAAGTCAGAATAAGATTTATGAAAGGTTGAGTACAAGTAATGTTTAAGAACCAATTCCTATAGGACTGGTTCCTATTGGGCTGTGGTACTGGTGTCCAGCTAGTTCCTGATGGTAATCATTATGGAATAAACTCTAGCAACTATTTTTGGCAAAACGTGGGGGTAAGAAGCAAAAAGTTATGATCGATTCTTATTGTTTTTTGAAAGCATATTATGAAATGGCATGTTTACTTCTAAGAACATGAAGAAAAATTTAAATATTATTTTGAATTGAGAAATTTTCATGGCTAGTCCCATTTCTTTTTCAAATGTTTCAGTTGATTTTGACTTCAATTTTGAAAATTAGTTCCTATTTTTTCATATTAGTTTCGATCGAGTCTAATTCCTTTTTTTTAGCATTGCTTTGTAGGAACAAAGAAGGGTGACCGCAGGTTGGGGGGTGGGGGTGGGTGGGTTTGAATAGGTTGTAAAAATCGATTTTTGTATTTATAAAAATCAAATTCTTTTTGCAATCACTAAATAAAAGCTAGTGGCTCAAGTGGTCAAAAAAGTTTTGCAAATTGATACAATAAAAGAGAAGCAATTGAAGCAAGAGCTAAAAAGAAAGAGCAAAAGAAATAAACCAAAATGACAAGTGATTTTTCCTGAGGTCTTGAGACTTCGTTGCTCTCCCTTACTTCTCATTGAAGCGCTTCCACACGAGTCTTGTTTTAGATTCCACTATGATTGCTCCTTTTCTACTCCTGATAGGTGAGCATCAAGTCTTCACAACTCAATCTTTATTGGTGGAGAGATCACCGCCTTCCACGATCGTCTAGGTGGCGATGACCACTAAGAATAATAGGTTGGAACTCTTCACTTGATACTATTCAAGTGCCAAGAAACTCAAATGCGTGAGAAACTAACATGAGGTTCTTAACTCAATATGCTCGATGAATGCATAAAGCTCACTAAATACCTTCACTTTATTTCAATATGTGAGAGTTGGGATACTCTAGAGTGTGCTTGGTTTTTATGACAATGAATTCTAGTGTCAAAATTTGCAAATGAAAACCTTAAACCATCTATTTATAGCCCTCACTAGAAAAACTAGCGATTGGAAGCGGCAGACTAAAATTCGCATGGCCGACCGGACATATGGTCTTGGATCACCAGACGTTTGTTGGGTTTCAATGGTCAACTTCCCCTGGAGGTCTAGGTGCTGGATGCCGGTACTGTACCACAGGACATCCGGTCTTGTTTGACAAGCCATGCAGGTCTATGAAAAACAGGCTTAACTTTTGATCTAGACTTCGGATTTATGTGCTCTTTGGCTCGTTGGAAAATCAACTCGAAGGGTTACAATTTTCTCAATATAAGACAGACCTAGTTTGTCCTTGGTAACTACAGAAATCACAAAAATTCAATGCAGCCACTTCAAAGTCTCTACTTGAGTCATTTTGCAAATTTAATCACTTGTTGTCTTCATTAACTATCCAAATCAATTCAAAAATATTTTTGTGATCTAGTGAGTAAATGATACATGCATTTAAGTTTCTCACACGAGATATCATCAAGCTACTAACATCGAGCCCCTTTTTATTATACGCCCAAAACTGAGAAACAAGAATCTAGCAATCTGATCGTCTCTAAATACCAAGACCCATAAAATAGTATTAAATAGATCCTTAATTTTTGATTTTACCCTTGTGCCAGCTCGTTTATGCTTGAAGGAGATTGATCATGGATCCTCTCCAAGATGATCTTCTTCACCGTCATCTATAATCTGCTTGAAACTAAAAGATATATTCGCAACAAATATATACATTAGTCTCATAATTATGTTTTGTCATTAATCATCAAAATAGTCAACTTCCCCCGGAGGTCTAGGGGCTGGATGCCGGTACTGTACCACAGGACATCCGGTCTTGTTTGACAAGCCATGCAGGTCTATGAAAAACAGGCTTAACTTTTGATCTAGACTTCAGATTTATGTGCTCTTTGGCTCGTTGGAAAATCAACTTGAAGGGTTACAATTTTCTCAATATAAGCCAGACCTAGTTTGTCCTAGGTAACTACAGAAATCACAAAAATTCAATGCAGCCACTTCAAAGTCTCTACTTGAGTCATTTTGCAAATTTAATCACTCGTTGTCGTCATTAACTATCCAAATCAATTCAAAAATATTTTTGTGATCTAGTGAGTAAATGATACATGCATTTGAGTTTCTCACACAAGATATCATCAAGCTACTAACATCGAGCCCCTTTTTATACGCCCAAAACTGAGAAACAAGAATCTAGCAATCTGATTGTCTCTAAATACCAAGACCCGTAAAATAGTATTAAATAGATCCTTAATTTTTGATTTTACCCTTGTGCCAGCTCGTTTATGCTTGAAGGAGATCGATCATGGATCCTCTCCAAGATGATCTTCTTCACCATCATCCATAATCTGCTTGAAACTAAAAGATATATTCGCAACAAATATATACATTAGTCTCATAATTATGTTTTGTCATTAATCATCAAAATAATCATAATGGAGGTTAACTCAACATGCTTCAATTGAGTCCCACTTACCACTTGTTGTTTGTTAATTAATCTATGATTTTGTAAAATTAATAACTTAATAGTAGTTTTTAATGATCATAAGATGTTTTTGTAATTTTCTAAATTTTTTTTGCCAATTATCATGCCACGATGGTGTTTAATTAGGCCAAATAATACTTCTTGATTGGTGGAACCTAATTGAAACAATTTAAGAAGTGGGATCTAATTTTTAAAATTAAAAGAAAGTAGGACTCAATTAAAACATTTGAGAAAAAAGTGAGACTATACGTGAAATTTCTCTGTTTTGAATCATGCATAGCTCAAGAAGTGGGACCATTTATCCTGCTGTTTTATATCAGCCAGAGTACTGTTACTTATAGAGGAGACTGGTATTGAATTATTGAATTTACCAGTCAAGCTTATCCTCAGCAAATACGATCTTTTTATTGTAGTGTTTTGTAATGTGGGTTAATTACATTTTCATCTTTTAATTGGATAGCCTATATTATTTTTTTATGCGTATGATTTATGATGAATTCTGCTTATGCTATTTGTCAAGAGTCTTTGGTTGATTAGTCGCTTGGCTTGCTTCCTATAGTGAATAATCACGGCTCGGTAGGTTTCTTTGCACTGATAGTGTTGCAGTGAGAAGTATGTTAAGCCAAGCAGATCAATGCAACACAATATCAGAAAATGTGTTTAATTTGCTCCCTTTAGCCTTTGCCAAGATGGATGGCTTAATTTCTACCCCTCCTTGACTGAATGCTGCTCTCTTGGGAAGCCCAACTTGGATTTAAAAATGGTTTAGTACAAATAGACTCTCTTACTACAACATTTCCTTGCTGGTTTCACGGTTTTCATCTTTTTGTTTATAGACATGTTTGATCACTTATTCCTTTTCATAGATCTGACTTTATCGCACAAGGCCAAAAACTTGTGGCAGAATTTTCTTTTATTTTTCAATTACCAACAATTTTTGATAGGGTGAATCAGAGAGTTTTAGATTAGATGGTTTTTTATTTTCCCCTTTCCCCTAGAGGTCATGGTGGAAGCTGCTGCTGTAGCATTTAAGTGTTTCATACTAATATTACTGCCATGGCATGTTAATGTCTAGAGCCATTGGTAGATAAGCCGCTTCCTATAGTGAGTATTTGTGGCTCTGCCAGGTTTCTCTGCACTGGTAGTGTGCAGTGAGAAGTATGATGGGTCAAACAGATCTAAGGAGAATTCACAAAATCTTCTAAATGAAGATTGTTAAATCTTGATGCCCTTATTTTTCATTCATGTTAAAGTTTCAATTTTCACTCATGGGCTTTCTCCCTTTTTTTCTTTGTACTGATTTGGCTATGCCTGAATTAGCTTTTTTCAAGATGAACATCTCAGTTGCTTTCTGTGCTTGACTGCATGGTTCTTTGTGCACAAGATAATTTACGTGTAACTTTTTATTCTTCTTTTTTGGGTTTGGTTTTTTCTCCTTTTTTATTTATTTTGTGTGTGTGTGTGTGTGTGTGTGTGTTGCGGGGTTTTTGGGGGGTGGGTGGTTAGGTTTTTTGGGTGGGTGGGTGGGTGGGTGTGATGTTGGGTTGGGGCATCCGAAGTTGTTTGTGGCTTCTTTTCATTTGATTTCTGAGGAACTGAGCAACTTGAATTTAACTACTTCAGATTTATAAAGCCAACCAAATGAGAACTGAGTATTTTGTGGGTGGCAAGTTTTACGGAAACGGTCTGGTTCCTAGACTGACCAATTTATCAGTAACTGATTGGGATCCAACCAATTTTCTTGTTTTTCCTGGAAACCCATGATCATTAATAACTCAATCAAAATCAGATAGAGTTAGTTTGACTTGACCATTGCTTAGTTGGCCGGCTGCGGACACCATGGCCTTTCGCTCCGTCATGAGTAGATTAGGCAGCTGCTTGGGTGTTGCGGGTGTCACCCATGGGTGTCTAGGCGTCGCCTGGTTCACCAGGGCGGTTGTCTGCCGTCACTAGATGTATTTGATGTATTTTAAAACAAAACTATCCTTTGGCTTGTAAATTTCTCACATCCTGCCCCCTGTCCAAAACCTAGCCGCCGTCCAGGCAACAGAAACTGCCATCATGCTGAGCTGATGTGGCCATATGTTGCAGCTCCTGCCTCGTGGTTTCGCATCCTTCTCTCTTCTCATGTTCTGTTTCTTTTCTGTTCTGTCCTTCTCATGGGGAGAAGGAAAGGAAGGAAGGAAAAAAGGACAGGAAGATGCTTCAAGAAAGGGAAGGAAAGGAAGAAAGGAGAAAGAAGGACATTGAGGAGGAAAGGAAGAAAGGACAGGGAGATGATTCAGGAAAGGAAGAAAGAAGGAAGAAAGGACAGGGAGAAAGGAAGGAAACATACGCAGTGATTTATTGCCTAATTCTCACCTAGGCAGGCGACCAGGTGACAACCTTCCCATATGCTGCCTTGAACCAGTTTGAGCGGTAGTCAGTTACCATCGGTTTTCTGAACCCTGGTGAGTTGTAAGGGATGTTTGTATGCTTTGTTTAATAATATAACTGGCTGGTTACTGCTGGTTCTCTAAATGTTGGTGGGTTGTAAGGGATGTCAATCTGTTTTCTCTAATAATCCAATCAGCTAGTTACTACTGGTTTTCTGAACGCCGGTGGGCTGTAAGGGATGTTAATCTGTTTTGTCTAATAGATTTCTGGACTATCTGCTTTTTCGGTGCCTCAAAAAAACAACTCTGGTGTATCTTTCTCTGAAGGAAGTTTATGAAATGTAGAATGGGGATGGTGTATAACTTACTGTATTGCTGGTTAAGATTGTCTTACCCTTTGGGCTGACACAAGGGCAAGTTCCTCAAGATCATGGATTGCTGCAACCTTTAACTTGTCCTCATTATGCTGTGTGGACCAACTTCTTAATACAGTTGTATGCTGTAATGGTTAGCCTTTTTAGTTACTTCAAAAGATGCACATATATATGTTCATGGGAGTGCAGACTGGTCTAATCTGATGATATCTCTCAATGTCTTGAAAAACATCAAAGTAGCATCATTACATGTTCTCTAGCATCAACCGTAGTTTTGATTACATTTATTTTTCCTTGAAAGAACAGTTTCATGATTGAAGAGCATTCTATTGCCAACTGGTGTTCTCTCTCCTTTATAAGCTTAAAATTATTGTCAATTTACCATGACAACATTTGTTCATCCAGATGTTTGGCCTTTTTGAGACTTGATGGTTATCTGGTATTGCGGTTTTAAGTATTGTATCTTCATATCAAGTATTCAAGTAATTTCTCTATAAATAAATAAAAAACGTAAAAACTTGCCTTTGAAATGTTAGTAAATGATGTCTAGTGAGTTTCTAAAATATCTTGGAAATATTGTGTAAAGTGATGTCATTCCCCAAATATTTTATATTTTTGATTAATTCGGCAATGAAGGTCCTAGTCTATATCTAATATCTATTATATATAGCCTAATTCTTTTTTTTTTTTTTTTGTACTTGGCCTCCTAGATACTGGTGAGTACAGGAAATAAACATAAACCATATGGGTTCATTCAGTTTAGCACTTCGTGTTCTGGAATACAATGAGCAAAAGTATGACAGTACTAGATTACTAGTTATGTTCAGTTCTCATGTTAAAAGCTTCATTTGCTAACAAATAAAGGCATGATTAGCAGAATGCTTAGTGTGCATGTCTTCATAAAGTGGGACATACTTTCTAATAACTGTAGTGAGGAATAACAGTTGTGGTTATATGTTGTGACACTGAGCATGGCTGCCTGTGTTGTGGAGCTGTGGCTTGGAAGTTTGCAGAAGGTTGGGCTGTTGACCTCAGTAAAATACACCTCAATGTATATTGTAGGCACAAGTGTCAATTAGCAATTGTTTATCTTACTTTTGCATTGGCTCTTGCCTTTGGGTAAAGGGCTTTCTTCATGCGTGGAGAATTTTTCTTTTGTTTTTTTTATTTTTGGAGAGATGTGGAGAAGTTGTTTGATGGTGATATGTCTATAATTTTTGTGCTTTAGAAATTGAACCAGTTTTACTGATATGATGCATGGCTTGATGAGGACACTAGGGCCATTTGATTTGATAATTTTAATTAGTTGTACTGTGCCTCATTCAGTCTTGCTGTTGCTTCATTTGAATCTTTAAACAATGACATGTCTTGGTTCACAACATGGGAGGGAGAGGGAGAGGAAGGATCGAATAGTTGTATTGGATTTCTTATTTGAGGCACCTTTTTGTATACTTTGAAGTTACTGTTATATACTTGGATGAGAACTTAGTAATTAGTATAATGTTGCTGGTTAATATTTGGAAGAGGTTACTAACATTTGTTGCTTTCATCTCCTTTAATAATGAATGCCTACGTTTTTCTGAACTCTTTTCCAGGGACAAGGATTATGACAGAGATCGGGATTACGATAGGGATTATGGGAGGGGGCGTGAAAGAGACAGAGATAGAGATCGTGAAAGAGATAGGGATCGGGATAGGGATAGAGACCGTTATCGCGTACGAGATGATGAGTACAATCGTGACAGAGATAGAGAAAGGGAGAGGGGAGGTAGAGAAAGGGAACGCCGGGATAGAGACCGAGGCAGACTCAGAAGTCATTCAAGGAGCAGGAGCAGGAGCAGGGATCGAAGAGAACGAGATCGTGAAGACGGCGGATACCGCAAGAGACATGCTCGGGGTACTATCAGTCCAGGACGTGCTGAGGATGTAGGCCCAAGGGAGGAACCTAAGAAGAAAAAAGAAAAGAAAGAGAAGAAGAGTGAAGGAAATGCTCCAGATCCAAATGATCCAGAGATTATAGAAATGAACAAGCTCCGTGCCTCTCTAGGGTTGAAGCCACTCAAGTAGTGGTCTAACTGTAGTATGTTCTGATGTTTGTTGGTCCATTATTAGTCGCTAGACCAGAAATGTGCAAACTTGAGATGCACATTTTTCCAATGTTGTATCAGCTTGAATACAGTGGTTCTTGTGATTACTTGTTGCGTTGCTTTGCTACAACAGTATGCATCTAAATCTGTCATAGCTCGTCTTTTTGCCCTAGTAACAGGAAAGGTTAGTGGAGGAAAATTACAACCTGAAAGGCCTTTTGCTGCTCATACTTTTGAATATGCCAAATTGCCAACTGGTATTCTTTCTCCTTTATAATGTCATCCGGATCGTCCAAATGAAAATAACAATTAGTCCTATACATTTCTACCATCATTTGATAAAAATTTCCATGTATTGTCATGTGATGAATGCGAGGTGGGCATCATCCTTAGATTATATGTGTCACATCCGCCTAAGGATATTAAATCTTCTACACCTATCCGGATAAGTTTTCTCATTGCATAAAAAAGTTGAGAAAAATTAGTTTTGTATTACTCAAATATACCTATTTTAGAAAAATACTATTCCAAAAGTACAACCGAGTAAAATACCACTAAAATATAGTTAGATTAACCAAAATATCATATTGAGATTATGGAAGTTATTTTGATTACTCCCTAATATCCTTCTAATCCCCGGCTCCAAGCATATAGTGGAAACCTTAGCTCTCTTCGCCCTAGCTACGTCTTGCTCTCTTACTCTCTGTCGTCATTTATCCTCTCTCCATTGGCGTTCGTCCTCTCTCCACTATCATCCATCCTCCACTGTTGAATGCGATGCTGCTTTGGCGCATATCGAAGGATGTTGCGTCGCAATCGGAATGCCTTTGTGTTGTGTATTATTGTCCAGTTTGTTATCTCCCGGTGAAGGGGGTTGTTTCTAGGAGCAAGCTCAGTCTAGGCAAAGTTTACTATAAATGTCAAACAATAAGAATATAAGTGATATATGTGTTGTTTGTGAAATGTTTTGTATTGTAGAATTTAATTTTACAATTAGATATTGGTTTAGCCTTGTTAATGAATGTGTTGTCACCTAAATTTGCATAAATACTTATCTTTTAAGTTTTACATGTGGGAGGAAGAGCATAAAACGTATCTACAGGACATCGGAGTTGAGGTAACAGTGCAGAAGACTGTGGAAGATGAGATAACTCATTGTTGCGAAGCAAAACTATCAAAGATGAAGTGTTTGCGCAAATCAATGAGCGCATTGCCAAGATGAATGAAAGCATGTGCAAGTTGCTTGATTTAGCTGAGAAGATGATAATTCTTGCAGTTATTTTCTCTATGTTGGTAGGTGTGTTAGCTATCATGGTTAGCAAGTAAAAGTACATATAGGTTATATTCTACAAACTTTAGCTGTACTTATGGTTGGCAGGTATCCTATTTTGTATTTTCATTTTAGCAGTCATGGTATGTATCTTGTTTTTTGTACTGTCATGGTTGATATGTAATTGTATGAAAGCCTAGGCAAGTTGGTTTTCTCTATGAAATATATGTGTTATGAAAGATTTTCCTTCCTTATTTGAACTTGAAATATATGTAATTGTATGAAAGCCTGTGCAACTGAACATATATATTACTTGAGCATACTACTGAACTGGAACAATCATATAGCAAACAACCATACAAGTTTTTAGGAAACAATTAGATCTGTCTAGCAACATCAATCATATTATTGTAATCATGCATGCATGTCTAAGAACATATTACTGAACTGGAACATATTGCTAAATAGAATACAGAGTACTGAACACTCAACATGAAAACCTGGTACAGAACTGGAAAAGATTACTGGAATACTGGGTACTGAACACACAACTAAACTAAAGTCACTAACTTTAAAAGTCACAAGTTCACTGGACATAGATATTAAACATTCATAAAACTTTACACAACACCACAAGTCAAGTTCACAACACCTAAAGTTACTTAAGACGATAAATCTCAGGTAATTATCCTTTTCCCCTCGAGCCTTTTAGGTGATGATTGTGGAGTTGTAGCCTCCAAAGCAGCCGTCTGACTCCTAGTCATAAAACCTGGATTTATGTTTGCTTGAGATGGTGTACTCCCAAGCCTTGTTGGCGTAGGGGCTGTGCTGCTGCAAGTGCTCTCTGTCATGTCAAATGCCAGGGTTGATATTAGATGTTGATGCCTCAGGTGATTGTGTGGTACTTGTGCCTTTCTTCTTTGTGGTGTCCTTCTTAGCTGAACCTTTCTTTAGATTGCCTTTCCTTCCTGTATGAAGATTATTTGTAAGCAGTATTGCAAGTGGTAAGTAGAAAAATAGAAAAAAAAAGTTGGCAAACCTTTTCTTTGTGGTTGGTCAGATACAGAGTATGAATATAATTCATCCTTCTTGTAGCCTCTCTCACGGTGCCCAAACTAAAAGTATCTCTTGCACCGGTGCATTTTCATGTTAGGTTCACCACTACTTTCGATTCTTTTCTTTTCTTGGCCTTCTAGAGGTGGAAACATTTCAAAGCCTGGATCAACTTTAGATCAATGTGCCTCTTGTCAGTCATTGGCCTAATGACACTTGCATATGCATCTTCGAATCTTGCAATTGAGTAATAATCATCTACATAGTCATTTAGTTTTGCACCCGTAATTGAGCAGATGAAGGCTATTGTATGCAAGCATGGTTCCCTGATAATTGCCACTACCTATAGGTGCATTCTCTCCTCTCTAGCTCAACTGCATGCATCGAGGCATACTTGAAACCTTAGATGTGTAATTACCACCCCTTGCAATGTTGTACATCAATCCCCTACTTTTGTTATTGAGATATTTAATTACACTTGGCAAGATGGATCCTTCAAGTCACCTAGCTATCCTCCTTATTTCCATCTTCTCCATGATTATCTGCCTTGCCTTGTCCACAAGATCAACAACTGGAAGGTCGTTGTAATATTTAATCTAGTTGTTGAATGGCTCTGCAATGTTGTTATTGACATAATCTATCTTGGATTGCAAAGAAAACTTCTCTCTCATCCACAAGTGCTTGTGATGGTTGTTGAGATGAACTATTGCACCAGGACTCTTAGCAGCTACTGTAATGTGTTTTAATGAATGCTCGCAAGTACATGGATACCCTATATTTTCACTTGAGTATTCCACAAGTATCATAATTGATCGCACCCAAAGGGGCGTGGTTGAGTAATAACCACAAGCGAATGGTTGAACGTTGAGTACTTGAGAGTCGAATTCCACAAGGAACAAGCATATTCATCTTTTAGGGTAACAGATTACTGATTAAGTCTGAACGATTTGTGGTTTGTTTTTATATCACTAAATCTACTATTAAGGTGTCGGGGGAAATCTCCACCTGATCAGTCCCAGTGATAGCCGCCACTGGCCCGGTGAGAAGTGCGCCAGGGACCCGTCCCGGGCGCCGCCATTAGCGCGGTGACACGGACCCTCGGTGACTAGTCCCGGGCGCCGCCATTTGCCCGGTGACAGGGGCGTCCGGCGACCAGTCCCGGGCGCTGCCGTTTGCTAGGTGACAGGCACCCTCGGTGACCCGTCCCGGGCGTCACCGTTTGCCCGGTGACAGGCACCCCCGGTGACCAGTCCTGGTTGCCGCCTTTAGCCCGGGGACAAGCCGTGGGTCACCGGGCGTCGGGGGCCTCCGGTGACTCGTCTCGGGCGCTGCCGTTAGCCCGGGGACCTATCCCGGGCGCCGCCCTTAGCCCGGGGACAAGGACCCCCGGTGACTCGTCCCGAGCCCCGCCCTTTCCTAGTGACAGGGGTCTCCAGTGACCTGTCCCGGAGGTGCTGCCATTAGCTCGGGGATAAGGGCCCCCATTGACCCGTCCCAGCCGCCACCCTTGGCCTGGTGACAGGCACCCCGGTGACCCGTCCCAGGCGCCGCCATTATCCTGGGAACAAGGGCCCCAGTGATATGAACATGCCGATGAAGGACATGTTCACAGAGGATGGCCCGATCTTCAGGATGTAGAATCTGGATAACTAGTATCTGAAGATACCTAGATAACTAGTATGACCTGACGAAACGAGATAGCCAATCACTTGCAGTGCAAGGACCTGCGTATCAATGAATTCGCCCAACCACACTCTGAATTACCTATCCACACGGCCATGCACGGATTTGGCGCACAGATAGAGTGATCACGAAAATCGTTCAAGCAATTCCGAAGGAAATCACAAGAACAAAGGATGAAGAGGTTCAACTCTCAACTAAAATTAATGTTTCAATTTGAAATTTCAATATCAATGTCTTATATCTTGTATCTTATATATAAAAAAACTATGACCATGCCTCTCTTTTATAGAGGGTGGTATGTATAAAAGATAGAAGAATTAAACTAGAATTCTAATCTGAATCTAATTCAAAACGGAATAAAAATCCTAACAAACTATAAAAAATAAAAGAAGTTCGGAATAAATCTTCTCCAAGTTGGATTCGGATTCGGACAAGATTTTTTTCTTCTGTGCAATCGTTACTCTTTTTGGTCTCTTGGTTGCATATGATGTCGGAATTTAATGATTCTTGATGTGTTGAAAATATCTTTCGAATACCTTTCCAAAAAGTACTTACACAACCAAATTGGATATCTTTGCTGAGAATGGTGCTTGTTTGAAGTTGGACCGTCGTTTGGTCGGCAGACTGCATGCCGATCAAAATTCTTTTGGTTGTAGCGGTTGCAATCCTTGACGGAATTGAGTGATCTTGGGCTAGTTGGAAAGCTTAGGAAATCTTCTTTCCATTCAGTAGGTCTACAACCAGATTCAATGAAGTTATTTAGCCCATATGTGGCTATGTTCTTTCTGTATACTCTCCCTCTCTATTCCTGATCAATCTTAAACAAGAGCTATTATGTAGCAGCATATTCTCATCATACTTTAATTCTTTAAGGAACAAAGTCACCTGTTGATGTAGTTGTTTGACCTTCACTCGAGTGATTGGTCCTTTATATTCCTCGGTTAGAGCTCTAATGCTACTTGTGCTAGTGATGTCCTCATCACCCAGTGACCCGTCCCGAGCGCCGCCCTTGGCCCGGTGACAGGGGCCTCCGGTGACCCGGCGCCGCTGTTTGCCCTGTAATAGGCACCCCCGGTGATTTGTCCCAGGCGCCGCCATTAGCCTGGGGACAAGGGCCCCCCGTGACCCCTCTCGGGCGCCACCCTTGGCTCGGTAATAGGGGCCTCCAGTGACCCGTCCCGGGCGCTGCCGTTTGCCTGGTGACAGGCACCCCCGGTGACCCGTCCCGGGCACCACCATTAGCCTGGTGTCAGGGGTCTCCGGTGACCTGTCCCGGGCGCCGCCGTTTGCCCGGGGACTAGGGCTCCCGATGACCCCGTCCCATCCCGGGCGCCGCCATTTGCCCGGTGATGGGGGCCCCCGGCGGCCCCATCTCGGGTGAAGGCCATGGGGGCCTCCTGCGCAGGGTCACATGGGGATCACGTGAGGAGCGCCTCGGAAATCAGCGAAGACACTTGTCAGGCATCCGAGCCGCCAGGGCAGCAGAAGGACGTCGGTGCCCCTCGATCGGACGGTTGCAGTCAGGGTAGTCTTGTAATTTGTGTCTTTTGGGCCTATACATGCCCTTGTACCCCACTTTTGTAAGGACGACAATTCGTTATCATCAAGACACGAAAAACGAATAGGCGTGCTTAGGAGCACTCTTGATTTGGGAGGATCTTCAAGTCCTGATCACATACGGCTTTGCGACCAAGTCCTGTTCGCATACGGCTTCACGACTTAACCGTGTTCGGAAAGGTTTTGCGACCATGGATTAGTTCGTGACCATAAAAAGGAATTCGTTTCCTGTTCGGAATTGTAATCCGATCTGAATATGTATAACTAAGCTTATCTATTTAGGGTTAGTTAGTTATATGAGTCTAATACGTTTAGGTTATTGAGTCTGATACATACTCATACGATTGGACTATAAATACCTTGTAATAGGTCTAGTTTAGATCATCGAATACAATCGAAAAGTCATAGAACTTATTTGAGTTTTAAACACTTATAGTTCCTTCGACGTAGGCAAGTGTTCCTAACGTTCGACGTGTAAAACCCTATTTGAAATAAAGAGTTGTGCAATTACTTTGGGTTTCGGTATTTTCCGAGTAAGATCCCGTTATTTCCGCATATTAGAATCTGGGCGAGCCTAGTGCGAAAACCAAGGCTAGATCTCAAACGGATCAAGTTGGTATCAGAGAAACTTTCATATCCTGTGGATGGTGAAGACTCGCCAGGGTTACAAAACTTCCGGCGAAACTCCAGGAGATCAATTGACGGTTCCTACAGCCGCGTCTCCGACAATATTTGACGATACCTCCGTTCAAGCTAACCTAGCCGAACAAGTGGCTAAACTCTCTACCGACATGGAAACCGTGCTTGCTTGGATTAAATAGCAGGCCATGATTGTACCTCCTGAAGTAGGGAAGGTTATGGGTGTGAAGACTGGTGAAGACTTGCGCAGGACAGACAAAAATGAAGATGAATGCGACCACAAGACCGACGACCTCGCCAACACCTCCTTAGCTGTCGGATCTTTTAAGGTCAACGCTAAGATTGATATACCCATATATGATGGGGTGATCGATACTGAGAAACTGGATTCTTGGATCGACCAGCTTGAGACCTACTTTGACCTGAAAGGGTTCAGTAGCGCTCAAAAGGTCAAATTTGCACCTTTGAAGATGAAGGACCATGCCAAGACATGGTGGAAGGCCCTTGTCGCCAGTGATGAAGCTGACGACCTTGCATGGGGTCAATTCAAGTCAATTCAAATGACTTCTGCGACAAGAATTTTATCCAATGGGTTACCTTGATGAGAGATGGGAACGTTGGCACAGATTGTATCAACGGCGCGACCAGACCGTCCAAGACTATACGACGGAGTTTTGGCGACAAGCAATGGTCATCGACATCTCACTGTTCGATCCTCAGGTATTTCAGAAATACACATCTGAACATTAGAAAATGATCAGTACTGAGTTAAGTCTGTTCGGTGTCCAAGACATCGCGACCGCAAGCACAACTGCTTTGGCGATCGAGAAGAAGAACAAATCCCGCAGTGACAAAAGCACGAAGGAAAGTGCAATCTCGACAAGGAAAAAGCCAAGTCGAAAGAAGAACGCTTCAAAATCGGGCACGGGTGCCTTTTGTGAACATTGTCAAGTTGTGGGACACACCAAGGACAAATGCTACAAGCTTCATCCTGAACTTCGACCAAGGAAAAATGGACCAGGGAAAAGAACAACCACAGCTACTGCGAGTTCACCCGACGAAGAAGTTGTCCGAGCGAATTCGGTTAATGAGGCGGATACGGCCTTGTCTCTGATGGCAATGCCGAATGAGAAGGGTTCGGATCCACCGAATGACCATCACCAAACGGAGGACTTGTTCACCATCAACATCTAGGTGAAGCACGAAGTGGTCATAGCAATATTCGATCCCGGAAGTCAGAAGAATCTGGTCTCCGCTGGACTGGTTCAGCGACTTGGTTTGAAGACGACCACACACCCGCGACCATATCCGCAGCATTGTTTTACATCCGACGTGAACCAACAGATTACGAGTCAGTGTGTGTTGAAGTTTGCAATATCTGCACGATATATCGATGAGGTGCAATGCGATGTTGTCCTTATTGATATCTGTTAGGTGATCTTTGGGAGTCCGTATCTGTATGATCGAGACACTCACTTCCATCGGCGAGCACAAGAGTATGACCTCACCAAAGACGGAGTTAAGTTCGTGATTAGTAGAGACATCCACGTCAACACTTCGAACTTGATTACCGCAAATCAAGCCAAACGAATTGTTAATGCATGTCACAAATATGTGCTTGTCATGATTCGACCCATTGGTCAAGGTGAGAGTACTCGATGAGCATTGTCGTTGACGTGCCGAGAGGGTTCTAGTCGTTTGTCGGGACTGCTGGAGGAATACAGTGATCTATTCGAGACTATCCAGGGTCGTCCGCCGAAACGTCCAATTGAGCAGAAATTCAGCTTGTGTCCAATGCGACACTGCCCAATCTGAGTATGTATCACAACTCAGTATTGGAGAATGAAGAGATCAAGAGACAACTTGGTGAGTTGCTGAACGATGGTGTCATTCAACCGAGTAGTTCACCTTGTAGATCTCCTGTGGTGTTAGTGCCAAAGAAAGATGGGACTTGGTGTATGTGCATCGACTACAGAGCACTAAACAAGATCACCATCAAGAACTGGTACCCCCTTCCTCGTATTGATGACCTGCCAGATCAATTGAAGCATGCCGTTGTCTTCTCCAAGTTGGATCTTAAGTCAGGATATCATCAAGTCAGCATCCGAGAGGAGGATATGTGGAAGACCGCGTTCAAAACACGACAAGGTCTGTTTGAATGGCTAGTCATGCTGTTTGGTCTTTGCAATGCCCCAGCTACCTTCATGCGTCTTATGAATGACATATTGAGATAGTTCATCGACGACTTTGTGATTGTTTACCTCGACGACATACTGGTTTATAGTCGTTCATGGGATGAACACCTCATTCATATCGAAAAGGTGTTCCAACAGCTTCGGCAACATCGACTTCGCCTCAATCGTAAGAAGTGCGAGTTCGGCCAGCAAACTCTACTTTACCTCGGATTCATGATCAGCAGCAGTACGTTGCAAATTGACCTGGACAAGGTAAAAGTGATTCGTGAATGGCCGCGACCGCGAACAGTTACTGATGTGCGTAGTTTTGTGGGAGCATGCAAATATCTTCGGAAGTTCATCCGACACTTCTCGATTGTGGCTTATCCATTGCATGCATTAACCAGGAAAACATGTTCTTGTACGGTGTTGAATTGCATCAAATCAACACGGTTTCGCACATCCTCATTCAGCCCTTCAAAGAACCTTGTCATGGTGGCATCCGCGGACTCACGAATAGCTGTACGGATCATGAGTATTTGCATCTCTTGATAGTACGCATCCACAGATTTATCACCTTGATAAAGCCGTCTCAACTTTGTGTGCAGTGTTCGAGTGTAGTACGCTGGTACAAAGCAAGAATGCATGATCCTCTTCATCTCCTCCCAAGTATATGGACGCTCCCCTGCACGATTCAATTGATCCCACCAAATAATAGCATATTCGGTGAACTCAATCGAAGCAATACGAACCTTCTTTTCTTCAGAGTACCGATGATTATCAAAACTTTGATTGACTCGCATCTCCCACTCCAAATATTCCTCCGGATCAGCACTCCCCGTGAACTTCAGTATGGTTATTCTTACTCTACCAATACCATCCTCCTCACGATCAGCACCTCCCCTACGAACTCTATCATGTACAGCACCTCGACGGTCATTGTGATTACGTCGATTAGGACAAAAATCAGCACGAGCTTCAGATATGTTGTCCTCCAAATCAGTCCCATAGTCCCGATCATCGCTGCCATGTGAGCTAGCACGACGACCGCGAACACGTGCTCGCTGCCCTGGCACGCCATCTCCTCGTTGTGGCAGTAGCATCTCCTACAAACGCCTAAGAGTGGCATTCACATCATTGAACCCATCCGTGATGCGGATGTTCATCGCGATCATCTCACGACAAAGACGATTCTCCCGCTGGTTGTAGAAGACCGACGTAGCCTCAAATTGAGCACGCATAGCAGGGGGAAGAGCAGGGTTGATGGGCAGGTGCTCCTCCTCAACTTCATCATGATTAGATCCATGATTGCTTGCTACCGACATCGTTGCAAGCAAATCTGAAATCAGCAACAAGAACTACACGTACCGTGATCAACGAAGGCTCTGATACTAGATGATAAGGGACCAACCTCCTTTTGAACCAAGGATGGCCCAATCTTTCACGGTACAATGAAGATAGCTTGATGGTACTCGCACTCGAACAGCAAAAGAGCCGATCAAGAAGCAAGGAACCGGTCACACAAACAGCGATCAGCACTAGAACGCGAATCGAGTGTGGATATCGTATAGATTCTGTGGACAATCACAAGAACGGGACTTCTTGACTTGCACCAACAATAACAAACCCAAGAACGGGAAGAACTTAACATGAACACATAGTATTTGCTCCACAAACAACCATGGCTTCTGCCGTCTATTTCTGTAATTAAACTCTAACCTCCAAACAGATGGAATACATAGATATTTATACTAGGAACATCCCTCCTAGTTTAGGTGTAAAACCAAAAAAGATACTAAAAGGGGTTTTCTTGGGTAGATAAGAGGTTTAAAGCCTTGGAAGTTGGTCAGCAACATATGGTCTCGCGCAGCTCTTGACAGCCTGTGCAACTTCCACCAAAATAGTCATTACTCCCACCTCAGAACTCCAAATCACACATGGTTTGATGCATTGAAAACTAGACTTCAGTATCCTTCCATTGATGTGGCCCATGAACATGTTTCTTGTCGTTATTAGCACCAGCATCACGATCAAATGGATGGACAGATTTGAGTAGGCCTCCCTTGCACATGTAACTCTCCTTCCATGCTAACGGATCACTGTCAACAATGCTAACAAATATGGATCCAATTAGAATTCCCTCCTGAGGTGGCATATCTTCAAATGAAATGGATATTACTCCTTGTGGATGCATGGCCATGTCACCTTTCTTCTCTCCAATATTTGTATTGCAATTCTCGGCCCGTAGCACATCATGAACACAACTTGCATCGGCCTTGTGACTCCCTTGCACTATAGCAGCAGCAAAACAAGTAGTGTGATCATTTGGAGACTTGGAGTCATGAGAAGATACAACAACAGAGGATATATCCGCATCACCCTTCCCCAAGCCGAAAGGCGGGGGGGGGGGGGGGGACAGCCATCCCACGGCCGGGAAGTCCCCGCAACGGGAGGCAAAGAGGGTGTGACCGGCTTGTGGTGCACCTTCCACAAGTCCAATACCCACGCTACCCGGGAATGCCACCAGCTTCTTCAACACTTCGCCGCATTCCTCGACCAGCATGGGCAGGGGGGAGGGAGTCCTGCCTCCTTGCCCCCTCAACCGGCTTTACCGGCTCTCCCTGCCCCCTCGGGGGAGCAGCAAGGACAAGTGCTTGAAGGGGGCTCAACCGAAGAGCTCCCCTTCCAAACCTCCCAAAGGTGTGTAAACGTCATTACAGGGGAATCCGCCTCAGGGCGAGACTCCAAGCGCCAGCGTAAGGAGTAAGCACGAGAGGTAAAGGTGGTAGGGGTGCTACACACACCCCGGCCACCAAAGTGGTCGAACGTCCCCCTCACCTTCACAGCGAAAGATGCGCACGGGGTTCGCTTCCCCCATGATGACGCGCTCATCGTCTTCGCTACCGTCTACAATTGCCAACTGGCACGCATCCTCGTCAACGGCGGGAGTTCTGCCGACATCCTGTACCTGAAGGCATTCAGGGAAATATAGGTCAATGAAAAACTGCTGCAACCCGCAGCCGGGTCCTTGCAAGGCTTCATCCCCGGGAAGACCATCTACCCGGTGGGGAAGGTCGATCTCCCCATGACCTTCGACTCCCCGGACAACTACCGGACTGAGTTAGTCCAGTTTGGCATGGCGGACCTCCTCTCTTCGTACAACGCCATCATGGAGAGGACCACTATCAACAGTCTGGGGGACACAATCCATCAAAGCTACCTCTATGTGAAGATCCTTGGGCCCCGTGGTGTGATCACCGCCCGAGGCGACCAGGACGTGGCCCGCGCTCTTTACGAACGCGCCACCGCAATGATCGGGAGCGTCAACCTGATCAAGACCCCGGGGAGAGAGGGTTCTCCCCCGGCTCCAAACGCCCCGGCCGTCCCCTCTGAGAGGTCTCCCCCCAAACCGCATCCGGAGGGGGACCTCTGGAAGGTCCTGCTGTCCCCGGACGATAGGGGCAGGACCGTCAAGATCGGGGCGGACCTCTCTGAAGAGCATGCGGAGCAACTCGCAGCCTTTCTAGCAAAAACTCTGACGTCTTTGCATGGAAGCCCGCCGACATGCGAGGTGTCGCTCGGGACATCATCGAGCATAAGCTCGCTGTGACGCCCGGCCGTCCCCCGGTCAAGCAGAAGCTGAGGAAGCTCTCCCTTGAGCGCCAAGAGGCCATCAAGGTGGAAATCACCAAGCTCCGAGAGGCAGGGTTCATTCGGGAGGTCCTGCACTCCGAGTGGCTGGCAAACCCTCTTCTCGTGAAGAAGTAAAACGGCAAGTGGAGGATGTGTGTTGACTTCACCGACCTCAACAAGGCTTGTCCAAAAGATGACTTCCCACTCCCGCGGATTGACCAGCTAGTCGATTTGACCGTGGGGTGTGAGCTTATGAGCTTCTTGGACGTGTATTCGGGCTATCACCATGTCTGGATGGTGGAAGGGGACGAGGAAAAGATGAGTTTTATAACTTCCCTCGGTACCTTCTGCTACGTCCATATGCCCTTCGGACTAAAGAATGCTGGAGCAATGTCGAAGTCTACATGGGCGACGCGGTTGTCAAAAGCCTCCGCGCACATCGACGACTTAGTGGAGACCTTCCGCAACCTCTGTGAGTACGGGTTGAAGCTCAACCCGAAAAAATGTGCATTCGGAGTATGCGTGGGGAAGCTGTTGGGCTTCCTCGTGTCCAAGCTGCGCATAGAGGCTAACCCCGAAAAAATTTGGGCCTTGCTGGACATGCCACCTCCGCGCTCCTTCAAAGACGTACATTGGCTTACCGGCCGCATGGCCACACTAAGCCGCTTCGTCTCGCGGTCGGGGAAACGCGGCCTCCAAATTCTTCAAAATCCTTCGAGGCCTCGAGGGGTTTTGGTGGACCCCCGAGGCCCGAGCAGCCTTCGACGACTTGAAGAGGTATCTCACGAGCCCCCCAATGCTTGTGAGCCCATCTCAGGGAGAACCCCTGCTCCTCTACCTCGCCGCGACCCCGGTCGCTGTAAGTGTGGTACTAGTGAAGGAGTAGGACGGGCAGCAGTGCCCCATGTACTATGTGAGCGAAGCCCTCCAAGGGGCTAAGATGCGGTACACAGAGATGGAGAAGATTTGCTGTGCCCTCCTAATGGAGTCTCGGAAGCTTTGTCACTACTTCCTGGGACATTCGGTCACGGTCCCGTCATCTCTCCCCTTGGGGGAGGTGCTGCGGAACAAAGAAGTGGGGAGCCGAGCTCGGTCCTTTCTCCCTGTCCCTTTGATGAAGAATATGGATCCCGATCTTTCGATGAGACGGATGCTTTCAATTTGGTGGAGTTGACTTTGATGATCCGACTACACTGTACGACGACAATGCGCCTTAGCAATCGCTAAACCAACTCCAGAGGGTTATTGATCTTGCCTTGGGCACAATCAACCTGAACATGAGGTTCAATTCCTGCAAGCAACCGAAGAACAAGCAAGAATGATAGTAAAAGCAATCTGAATTGCAAATATGAAACTGAGGTTCATGAATACAAAGAACAAAAGAGTGGGGTTCTATTGATGATCTTGACAAGGTGGCTGTCCAGCACAACTCGAAGATTCTAAGTTTGCGCGTAGCTAAACCAATCTAACAAAACCCACTTCTAAACAGTGATGGATGCTGAGTATATGAAGAGGCAGCGTGGCTAGGGTTTCCCACACCCTACTAGGAAATACATGGGCCAAGGCCCAAAACAAAGTGTCGCAGCACCGACTTGGCCCAATCAGAATCTGGTCAAAATTTGTTTTGTTAATTTCTGGCGATCCAGAAGGAATTTGTATGTGGGGCCAGATCTTTTGGAAAGATCTCGTCGTGGGCTTCTCCGTGGACTATTGGACTTTGTATGAGGGAGTTATGGTCGTTTGAAGGCAGACTGCTCCTGGATGGCCGAACCGGACTCCAACTCGACTTGGTTATCATCACATGTCTCCTCCACTTGATATTCTTCTCTTTGTGGTGCTGCCATCATCTCCATTCTTCATTCCTATGCTCCATAGCTTGTCTCGTGTATCCATGCTTGGTCCATCATTCCTGAGTATCAAGTAACAACTTGATTTAGGCAGTATCAAATCCTTAGCAAAATTAATATTATCCCCTAGGAATGAAAGTACCTGATAATTGAGTTGACGAGCACGAGCTCTAGTGAGTGGTCCTTGTATTGTTGGAGGATTGGCAGCAGGTGTTGGTGTAGTGGGTGTAACAGTGGTGGAGATGTCCTCATCATCCCCCCTTCTTGAATCGAAGTCGTCCTCAACGGTAGCTCGTCCTCTTCACCCAAGTATGACTACAAATCTGCAACGTTAAATGTGGGACTAACCCCAAACTCTACAGGCAGATCAAGCTCATATGCATTATCATTAATCTTGTCCAACACTTGAAATGGACCGTCAGCACGAGACATTAATTTTGACTTGCGCAAATCAGGTAACCTGTCTTTTCTCAAATGCAACCAAACCAGATCACCAGGTTCAAATGTAACATGTTTCCTACCCTGACTACCAGCGAGTTTATATTTAACATTCATGCGTTCAATATTTTCTTTTGTTGTCTCGTGCATTTTCAGAGTTAATTCAGCACGTTGTTTGGAATCAAAATTAACCTTTTCCGAAGATGGAAGAGGTAGCAAATCAATTGGAGCACGAGGAACAAAACCATAAACAATTTCAAAAGGACACAACTTAGTGGTAGAATGCACTGAACGATTATAAGCAAACTCAATATGAGGCAAGCATTCTTCCCACATTTTTATATTTTTCTTTAAAGCAGCCCTAAGCATAGTGGATAAAGTTCGATTAACCACATCGGTTTGTCCATCAGTTTGGGGATGAAAAGTAGTACTAAACAGCAATGTAGTCCCCAATTTAGACCATAAAGTTCTCCAAAAGTGGCTAAGGAACTTAGTATCACGATCGGAAAATATAGTATTTGGCACACCATGTAAGCGAACAATTTCACGAAAGAACAAA
This sequence comes from Pharus latifolius, assembly GCA_019359835.1. NCBI lineage: Eukaryota > Viridiplantae > Streptophyta > Magnoliopsida > Poales > Poaceae > Pharus > Pharus latifolius. The sequence goes on from CM033329.1 coordinate 40,028,262, forward strand.
TCAGCAACATTAGTAGCATCATCGCTTTTATGACATGGAATAAAATGTGCCATCTTAGAGAATCTATCCTCGACAACAAATATACTATCCCTCCCCGGTTTCGTCCTAGGCAGTCCTAAAATAAAGTCCATAGAAATATCCTCCCACGGAATGCTAGGAACAGGAAGAGGCATATATAAACCATGAGGATTAAGTCGTGACTTAGCTTTTTGATATGTAGTGCAGCGAGCGACAAAACGCTCGACATGTCGTCTCACCTTCGGCCAAAAGAAATGATTAGCAAGTATGTCCTCTGTCTTCTGGACGTCGAAGTGTCCCATAAGTCCTCTATGCGCCTCCTGTAACAACAAGAGATGAATAGAGCTATCTGGGATGCATAGCCTGTTAGCACGAAACACGAATCCGTCGATAACGACGAATTTGTTCCAAGTTCGTCCTTCTTTGCAATTGTGCAATATTTCTTTAAAATCAACATCATGCTCATATTGCTCCTTAATTGTCTCCAAACCAAAAATTTTGAAGTCAAGCTGTGAAAGCATAGTATATCGTCTAGACAATACATCAGCAATAACATTTTCCTTCCCCTTATTGTGTTTGATCACATAGGGAAAAGATTCAATAAATTCTACCCACTTAGCATGTCTACAATTCAATTTGCCTTGACTTCTAATGTGCTTCAAAGATTCATGGTCAGAATGGATGACAAATTCTTTGGGCCATAAATAATGTTGCCATGTCTGTAAAATCTGCACTAGAGCATATAATTCTTTATCATAAGTTGAATAGTTCAGACTAGGCCCACTAAGCTTCTCACTAAAGTATGCAACTGGTTTACCTTCTTGCAACAAAACACCACCAAGTCCTATACCACTAGCATCACATTCTAGCTCAAACATTTGATTAAATTCAGGGAGCTGTAGTAAAGGAGCTTGAGTTAACTTATCTTTCAAAATGATGAAGGCTTCCTCTTGTGCGTCGCTCCAAATGAATGGAACGCCTTTCTTTGTGAGTTCATGCAGCGGTGCGGCGATGGTGCTGAAATCCTTGACGAAACGCCGATAGAATCCAGCAAGTCCTAGAAAGCTTCGCACCTGTGTGACTGTTTTAGGAGTCGGCCAACTCTGGATAGCTTCGATCTTGACTTTATCTACTTCAATGCCCTGTGGAGTAACAACATAGCCAAGAAACGAGACTCGATCAGTGCAAAAGGTGCACTTCTCGATGTTACCAAACAAACGTGCATCACGTAGAGCATTAAAAACATCACGTAAATGTTCTAAATTTTCCTCCAAAGTCTTGCTATAAATCAAGATGTCATCAAAGTAGACTACCACAAATTTGCCAATGAAAGCACGTAAAACCTCATTCATTAATCTCATGAAGGTACTAGGTGTATTAGTCAAACCAAAAAGCATAACTAACCACTCATATAAACCAAACTTAGTTTTAAATACTGTTTTCCATTCATCGCCTAATTTCATGCGAATTTGGTGATAGCCACTACTCAAGTCAACTTTGGAGAACATAGTAGAGCCACTTAATTCATCAAGCATATCGTCTAACCGAGGAATAGGATGACGATAACGGATAGTAATATTATTAATGGCTCGACAATCAACGCACATACGCCACGTACCATCTTTCTTAGGCACCAAAATAACAGGAACAACACATGGACTAAGAGATTCACGAACATACCCTTTATCAAGCAATTCTTGAACTTGTCGCTGAATTTCTTTAGTCTCCTCAGGGTTGGTACGGTATGGCGCATGGTTGGGCAGCGAAGTGCCGGGAATTAAGTCAATTTGATGCTCAATCCCTCGAATAGGTGGTAATCCCAGTGGTATTTCTCGCGGAAATACATCAGCGTACTCCTGCAAAATGTTAGCAACAGCCGGAGGCAAAGAAGATGGAATATCCTCGAATGAAAACAATGCTTCTTTGCATATCAAGCCGTAACAAATAGAATTGCTAACATCTAAAGCAGAAATTCAGATTTAGTTGCAAGGAAGCTGGAACCTTTTAATTTTATTTCCTTAGAAAGACTCGGTTCAGTTTTATTCTTGTTATGAAATTGCTCCAACTCACTTGCTACAATCTGATTTTCAGATTTAGGGAGTTCCTGATTTTTATTTCTGCTAGCTCTAGCAAGATCATCTTTCAAAATTTGTTCAGGGGTCATAGGATGCAACACAATCTTCTTTCCGTTATGCATGAAAGAGTATTGATTTATTCTACCATGATGCAAACAATCTTTATCATATTGCCATGGTCTACCTAATAACATAGAGCATGCCTGCATAGGTACGACATTGCAATCAACATAATCATGTTAAGAACCTAAAGCGAAATGTACTCTCACCATACGAGTTACCTTAATCTTGCCGCAGTTGTTGAACCATTGAATGTAGTAGGGGTGAGGATGCAGTCTAGTGGAGATTGCTAGCTTCTCCACCATCTCCATGCTGGCCAGATTATTACAGCTCCCACCATCAATGATTATACGAACTAATCGCTCCTTGACGACACCTTTAATTTGAAACAAGTTGTGGCGCTGACTTTGCTCGGCATGAGCAATCTGAGCACTAAGCACACATTGTGCAATAATACTCAAATATTGGTCAGCATCACCGGCACTCACATGCTCTTCTTCATGTTCTAAAATTGGCTCGCCATCTTCATGTTCAGCAAGCAAAGCATAGGTTTCTTCATCAAAATCGCTTGCTGAATCGTACTCGCCATCTTCGCGAATTATTAGCACGCGCTTGCTCGGACACTCCCTCATCATATGGCCGAAACCCTTGTAGCGATGGCATTGAGTGTCTTTTGTTCGTCCCGTTGAAGCGACCAACGACGATGAACCTTTTGTAGGAGCTTGTGTGGCACTTTTCAATGGCGCGGGTGCTCGTGGTGCAGAAATTGAAGTAGAGGATGCCGGTTTGTTGTTGGAGGAAATCGGTATGGTCGTACGGCCGGACGGAATAGTGGAGGTGTGAGATGTCCACGAAGTAGTGCGACCTGCAGAAAAGTTAGCTTTCGCCCTCGAGTGTCGTCCTTGCACTTCACGTTCAGCTTTACAAGCAAGATGGAATAAACGAGTCATCGAATTATAATCCTTATAATCTAGAAGGTCCTGGATTTCTCGATTTAAACCACCTAAGAAATGAGCCATAGAAGCTTCCTCATTCTCAATTAAACCACAACGCAACATGCCAATTTGCAATTCTTGATAGTATTCCTCCACTGAACTAGTACCTTGCGTAGGCACTGTAATTTATTTAATAAATCTCTAGCATAATATGAGGGAACAAATCTATGTCTCATGATCCGCTTTAATGCTTCCCAAGTGGTGGGTATATTATTTGGATGAATGCGGCAATGCTCTCTCCACCAAACAGAAGCAAAATTAGTGAATTCACTAGTAGCAGCCCTAACTCTTCTATCCTCAGGAAAATCATGGCATGCAAATTTTTGATCAACAAGTAATTCCCAACTGAGGTATCCATCAGGATCATATTTACCTTCGAAAGGCGGCATATTGAATTTTACCTTAGAGAAAACGTCATCACGATCACGTAACTCGCGTCGCGGTGGATCACGTCGCATACCCTGCCGATTAAAACGTAGCCGACGATGGTCGCGGTCATTGTCGTAATTGACGGCATTCTCATCCTCCAAATCAGCGGCGTAGTCATCGTAGTTCTCACCATTTTGATCTTCCAACTCAGCTCCCGAAGCTACGGTAGCCCTAGAGTGCTGAACCGAAGTGTTGGCGATGTGTGTCTGGGTGGCCTAGGCAGCGGGGATGTGCTGGGAACCCGGGGTACCAATGGGAACCCATTGTGCACGTAGTACGCCGCTATTGTTGCTTGGGAGATGAGGCGGTGGCATGGAAGTTCCCGGGGTAGCAGCTGCAAGCATATCAAGTCTAGACAAAATGGTGGCAAGGGTAGTGTTAGCAACTCCCTGTGCGGCCTTGATGGACTGGAGATGATCTTCTTGCAGCGACATACGCTCATTAGTGAGTCATACATCCTCAGTAAGGCCCTCGGTGGTGATCTACGTCATCCTCTCAAAGTGAGCAATAATGCCCTTCGTGTGGGGAGAATGATGCAGCGAATCCTCGTCACCTGACATTGTTAGTAGAAGACAAGAAATTCACAAGTATAATGTTCCTATCACTACGTAGGATGTGGTGAATAGTCACTCAACTCGCAAGCCTGAACCAAAGCTCTTACAAGTTCTTACCGTACAGCAGGTGTTGTCGGCTGTTGGCGGTGTCAAAAGTTCTCTGAAGCTTGGATAAAGCGATTGCCCAGGGACCGAACAAACGTACGGGTAGAATGTGGAGCTTGGATAGGCTATTATATGTGTAGCAACAATTCAAGATCAATAATGCAAGATTGAAAATTAATCTAAAATAATAGTCAATGTGCTGGAACTAGCCTAGACTCAGATCTAGCTCAAGCAAGCAACTAGCAACACAAAAGATTAGAACCAAAAGATGCACCACAGAAAATTCTCCTCTTTTGCTACACACATGTTTCTTCTCTGATTTATTTTTGTGCGGCTCTTTTTTTTTTCTTTTTGCACTTGCCATTTTCTTACTTTTTTTCTTTTTATGAACAGTGTGGCTTTTGTTGCACTTTGCCATTTTCTTTTGGGCTGCACAACTATAACGGAAATGTTGTTTAGAAATTTTGGACTCCAAAAGCTCAGAATCTAAAGATCTACCCAACAGTAAAGTTGTAGAGGATCTTTTTATCTTTCCAACAAGTATAAGAACGTCAAAAACGGAGTTGGGAATCAAAAGATATGATAATTTTACCGAAACTGTCTCAGATTGAGCAATTTGAATCCGAATTGGACTAGAGTTTGAAGATTACACAACTAGCTTTGCCCAAATTTTAGCATGATAAAAACAGTAGAATTTGAAGATTACCCCAACTAACTTTTTGTGGTATTTCTCTCAGCGATCCCAGAAAGTATAAGTTTATCCCAATCCGAGTTCGGATGAAAGAGTTATGATGAAAATACAGAAACAGATGTATTAGATTCAAACTCTACACTATCGACATTAACGGCCCAATATCTCATAAATGAGAGCCGAATCTGTCTTTTACCTAAACAGAAAAGTTGTAGAGCACAATCTGATGTTTCCAACAAGTATAAGAATACAAAAATCCAAGTTCGTATGAGGAAGATATGATGAAAACGACGAACTGGACAGCGGTAGATTCGAATTGGACGCAACGACGAGGATATCGATGTGCAATTCGACTCCGCGACGAGATGCAAGACTAAACTAGACCAAGACTAAAACTAAAAACCAGCACTCAACAACGATGGATGCAAATTCAAAGATGCAAACTAACAAGAACGATGCAAGGCTAATGACGATGGTTTGGACAATGGAAAATAAATCTTTTTGTAGGGAAGTTTTTTGGACTCTAGGTATGAAAAAAAAACTAACCTAGTGAAACAATAAACTCTCACTGAGAAATCTGGTGCTCTGATACCACTTGATGAAGAATATGGGTGCCGATCTTTCGATGAGAGGGATGCTTTCGATTTGGTGGAAGTGACTTTGACGATCCGACTACACCGTACGACGACGATGCGCCTTAGCAACTGCTAAACCAACTCCGGAGGGTTATTGATCTTGCCGTGGGCACGATCAACCTGAACACGAGGTTCAATTCCTACAAGCAACCGAAGAACAAGCAAGAACGATAGTAAAAGCAATCTGAATTGCAAATATGAAACTGAGGTTCACGAATACAAAGAACAAAAAAGTGGGGTTCTATGGATGATCTTGACGAGGTGGCTGTCCAGCACAACTCGAAGATTCTAAATTTGCACGTAGTTAAACCAATCTAACAAAACTCGAGGAAGAAGAAGGGTAGCGGCCATCATAAGCAGAGCGGTGGCCAGAGGAGGGGCGTCGGCCATGATGGGACCCACACACACGCAACCCTAGGAATACATGGGCTTTCGGCCCAAAGAAGAGGTGACGCAGCACCTGGTAGCTTCTGTCCCGTGGTGTATTTCGGCGATTCCTGTCGTTCCTGGCCAAATCTGGCAGTGGGACAAGAACCATTGGAAATCTTAGGAGATAAGCTTTCCGTCGAGTGGTGGATCATCGAAAACGGACTTCGGACGTGAAAGGTTACGGCCGTTTGAAGTTGGACTCCTCCTGGACAGTCGAACCGGGCTTTTCTGTGACTTGGGCTTCGACGGTGACTTGGGCTTGGAGTTGGACCTTCCTTGGGGCATCGAGGCTTCTGGCATGAGGCTCTGGACTACTGATGAAGGCTTGAAAGGCACGGCTTATGGATTGAGGCCTCCATGCGTTGAAGAAGTAGTAGGGGAAGGAGCGGAGGTCGCAACCATGTCAGCGATGTCCTCATCACATGGGCTCATGAATGCACACCTTTAGCTAATTTAATTCACTGGAGAGATAAGCCTGTGGCTCTTTCCATTGTGCAAGCAAGATTGGTTGGATTAGCCCACTTTTTCATGGGTTATATATTCACTTATGCAGCTTTCTTGATTGCCTCAACATCAGGCAAGTTTGGTTAATTTAGTTAGTTATTTTTTGTTTTTTTTGTACTGTATCAGCGCCTATTTCATTGCTTTCGATGGAGAAGGAGGATCCACTTTGTTTCTATTTATTTATCCATCTAGGATTGGAACTGTATACTTGGTAATAATAGGAATGGCACATTATGGCAAGAAAAAGTTTGATTCAGAGGGAGAAGCGGCAGAAATTAGAATAGAAATATCATTTGATTCGTCGATCCTCAAAAAAAATATAAGCAAAGTTTGGAGTTTGAGTGAAAAAAAGAAAATACAAAAAAATTGCAATCCCTACCTTGTAGACCTACACGCCTTCATCGACGTTGTTTTTTGACCGGAAGACCTAGAGCTAACTATCGAGACTTTGGGCTATCCGGACACATACTTCGAGAAATGGTTTATGCATGTTTGTTACCGGGTGCAACAAGATCCAGTTGGTAAGGATAAAATATCCTTTCGTATTTGTATGGATTTCTTGATTGATGATCATAGAAGAGCCCTCTTTACCATTCTATATAAATGGACTATTCTATTTGTATAGATATGGTAGAGGGGCGTATCCAACCCACTTTTATCCATTAGTTCCCCGCTCTTTAGTTTAAGAGGGTAGAGCAGTTTGGTAGTTCACAAGACTCATAACCTTGGGGTTGCGGTTCGATTCCCACTACCCGTTCCATATTCTTTCTTTATGATATATGGATTTTTTTTCTTTCATAAAAGAGTTTCGATCTAACAGCTTTTATCGGAACAAAAAGAAAGAAAAGAAAGAAGAAAATACAAAAGAAAAGCATCCATTGTCTAATGAATAGGACAGAGGTCTTCTAAACCTTTGGTATAGGTTCAAATCCTATTGGATGCAATCTTATTTCTATCTATTCTTTAAATAACTATACTAAAAGCTAAGACTAAAAGCTAAGAAAACATTTTTGCATGATTCAAATGAAAAATCTTTCTCAATGATTCCTAATAAGAGTAAATGTGCAAAATTTATGTTTGTTCCTAAAGTGAAAACCGTTCGAGCTGTTCTTGAATAGCTTCCTTTAAAAAGATTTCCGCTTGCTCGGTGAATGTTTTGCTGGAAGATATAATTTCTTGGAATTGAGGTTTAGTATCTTTTAAGTGTTTACGTAACTCATCCAGAAATTTCTTTACATGTCCAATTTCTAACAAATCAAGATATCCTCTCGTTCCAATATAAATAATAGCTATCTGCTCTTCCACTGGGAGAGAGTTTGCTTGGGATTGTTTAAGCAATTCCCGTAATCGTCGACCTCTTGTCAATTGATTCTGACTCATTTTATCGAGAGCAGAGGCGAATTGTGCAAAAGCTTGTAACTCTGCGAATTGAGCTAGTTCCAAATTTGATTTGCCAACTAATTGTTTCATGGCTTTAATTTGAGCTACAGATCCTACTCTGGAAGCAGAAATACCCACATTAATAGCAGGTCGAATTCTAGCATTGAATAGATCCGCGGATAAGAATATTTGTCCATCTGTAATGGAAATTACATTAGTAGGAATATAGGTAGAAACGTCTCCAGATTGAGTCTCAACTATTGGTAAAGCAGTCATACTTCCTTCACCTAAAAGAGAATTTAATTTAGCGGCTCTTTCTAAAAGGTGTGAATGCAAATAAAAAACATCCCCTGGATAAGCTTCGCGACCGGGGGGGGGGGGGGGGGGGGGGGGGGTCTTCGTAATAGAAGGGACATTTGGCGATAAGCTTGTGCCTGTTTGGAGAGATCATCATAAGTTATTAAATTATGCCGTTCGCGGTACATAAAATACTCAGCCAGGGTCGCTCCTATATCAGGAGCGAGGTATTGTAATGTAGTAGGTGAATCCGCCATTTCAGCTACTACAATAGTGTATTCCATGGCCCCCTCCTCCTGGAAAGTAGTCACTACCTAAGCCACAGAAGATGCTCTTTGACCGATAGCTACATAAACACATATTGCATCTTTCCCTTTTTGATTGAGAATTGTATCCGTGGCTACTACTGTTTTGCCAGTCTGTCTGTCCCCAATAATTAACTCTCGCTGACCGCGCCCTATGGGGATCATCGAATCAATAGCAATAAGCCCTGTTTGAAGGGGTTCATATACAGAACACTGGGAAATTATATCCGGAGCAGGGGATTCAATTAAGCGAGATTCTGAAGCTATAATTTCGCCTCTCCCATCAATAGGTTTAGCCAAAGCATTTATAACACGACCCAAATGAGCCTCGCTCATGGGTATCTGAGCAATTCTTCCCGTTGCTTTTACAAAACTTCCCTCTTGTATCATCAACCCATCGCCCATTAATACAATCCCAACATTTTTTGATTCCAAATTCAGAGCAATACCTCTAGTCCCTTCTGCAAATTCTACTAATTCACCTGTAATTATGATGAGGGCATCCCAACGACCATTACCTCACCAACACCTTCGTCCTCTATTGCTCATGATGATGAACCTACTAGAATGTTTCAAGGACCTATAACTCATTCACGTGCCAAGAAACTAGCTGAAAATGTTGCATTGTTTTTAACTAACCATAACTTAATTTCCAATGAGAATTGGATGCTTCCTTGTGCAACTACTTTGTGCGTACTCAGATTTGAAGGCATCAGTACATGGATTGCCCAGTGGGAGGAGAGGAAGGACGGTCACCAAAAGGAGATGATGTGGAGTTGTGGACATCGTTAGCACTTGAAGGTGACTACATAACATTGGCCAGGTGCTGTAGCTACAGTAATCACACGCTACAGTACCAGCATGGAGTACGAAGCAAGGAAAAGGAAAGAAAAGGAAAGCTAGAAGAAGGAAAGCAATGATCTCAACAATCGAGAAAGAAAGCAATTGTTTTTGCATGCAACGGTTTCTTTCCAAAATTGAAGATTACTTTCTAAGTTTAGTATGAGAGATGTTTTGGAAAGTTTTTGGGGTGGTCACTGTTCACATGAATAGTAACACACATTCCCCAACTCCTATATGTTCTACTCAAACTCTATTATAATGTTTTTAGACCACGTTATTCAGAAAAAGCTATTTGCTCTTTATTCTTGGGTTTATGCTACACGCTACCATCGAGAATAGGGAGTATTTTCTGAGTATTACCATCGTTGTTCTTGTGATTCCTTGTGTCTTGCAGGAAGAACGCACGTCTACTTCTGTTTGGTTGAGTAGACGAGGAACAGAGCGTGTTCTTGGGTGAATTCGCATAATGCAGGTTGCTGTATCGAGACGGTGGTTGGCGTTAGCATTCGTTAGGGATCATGGTTCCAAGTTATCCTGGATCCTACGTCGTGAAGATCGGGCCGCCCCTTATCACATTATTTCACCAAGACCTATAATACGAGCAATCCCGTCCCCCACTTGAACTACGCGACCAATATTCTCAATCCCTACTTTTCTATTATATTGTTCAATACGTTCGCGGAGAATTTTATGAATTTCGTCGACTCGAAGGGTTGCCATTAGTGTTTCTTGACTCTTTTTCGGAAGAAAGGGGAAAAATAACACCTAAAGTCTAAACGAAAGTAGAATTTCAAGGCCTAATTAATTTAATTATCTCTTCCATTCCATGGCCCTGAGAATGCCAATATTAGCACAAATAGTACGGAAATGTAACTCGGTATTCAAACAACTATTCAGAGTTCCTAGAGCCCCTTGTATGGCTTGTTGGAAAACACATTGTCAGACCTGGTTCATCGCCCTTTGTTTTTCAAAATAAAGGGTCTCGTTTTTAGACTTTTCTAATTGTTCCAAACTAATAGAAGTAGCATTAATCAAATTTGCTTTTTCTCATTCTATCTCAGAGTATCCATTCATTTGATACTCATTTGCTTCTAGTTCCACTTTCTGTAATCGAATCCGAGCTTTTTCGAGCTGCTCAGTGGTCCCTCTACGCAATTCTTTCGAATTTCGAATAGTACTCAAGATCCTTTGTTATCGATTATCTAATAAATATTTTAATGAAAGTAGATTATCTTGCTATTAAGTTCACAACTTTTATGATCTCTTCCCGAACCAAACATGAATCTTTCGGTTCATTTGGCTCTCACGCTCCATTATTTATTTTTTTGCTATGGCTATTTCCATATCTTTTTTTAATGTAATGAGCCTATCCTCTATAAGACTAGGTAAAGATTAAGAGGACTCTTCCAACTAGATAAAAATCTATCATGGTCAGCAAAGTTGTTTCTTTATTTGTATTTGCCCTTTAGTTAATCTTTAGTTAATATAGTTAATAATTTCAATTTTATTAAAAAATTAACTAAATAAAAATAATGGAAAATGAAAATGTATAGAATTCCTATTTTTTCTTTTTTTCTTCAAACCTAAAAAATTTCCCTTTTTTTTATACATAGGTCGTCGATTCGGCATTGGATAACAAAGGGCAAGATGCCCTTCTAGTAAATGGTTCAAACCATTTTATCGATATGAGTGTTCTATATCAGATAAATTCTACACTAGTTATTTTTTCTTTTAAACCATTTCATTACTAATACTAATATAGTTTGTATATAGTTGTAGAAAGAGTAACCGCTTTTGCCTGGACTACAAGTAGTTTAGCTTTAATCGTGTTAATGGTCTCACATTATTGGTTTATAGAGAATCAAAGTTGCTTTACCAATGAGTCGTGACATGCTATGGTTCTTCCATATGATTTCTAAATTTATTTAGAAGTAATTCGTCGAGATCGTGCGCCCTTTCCTTATTTATTTTATCCAAAAAATACTAAAAAATATTCTAAAGTGTAGCCAGATAGATCCAATCTATTCTTGAAATAGACAACTCGCACACACTCCCTTTCCAAAAAGAATCAATACACAAACCACTACAATTAGATTTATTAGATTTGTTGCTAAAATATCAGTATTAAGCCCAAAACTCCCAGCGGATGGCCAGTGACCCAAAAAAAATGAAAGAATGGGTTACATTTTTCATATGCTCTCCTCTTATAGATAGGACGAACAAAGAGCAAGGTTTTTGATCACTTACTTCGCTCGCCCTTTTTTGATCGATTTTAAAAATTCCATTTTTTAAATGCAAATAGATTCAATCTAGTAATTTCATTTAGATTAAGTCTTAGATCTCGTTTGAATTGTGAAATATCTCCTTTGTTGAAATGTTCCCCAAATTCCTAAAATAATCTTTGTCGAACTAGCAAGGATTTTGCTTCGAAACCCTTTCATTTAAGTAGCCAGCCTCTTTCTATGCTCTGCACTACTACAGAAATGCTTTTCACTATCGGTTAAAAATCCACTCTACTATCGGTTCTCTTACGGATAGTGATCGGCACGATAGTAGAAACGTAGCACACTTCTATCGGTTGAAAACCGTTAGTAAAACATCTACATTCTCAACGTTCACTAATCGCTATCGACTATTTCTTCTATCGGCTTCGATTTAAACCGATAGTATTGTGTACGTTTTTCTATCGGCTAGGATATAAACCGATAGTAATGTGTATGTTTTTTTCTATCGGCTGGGATCTAAACCGATAGTATTATGTAGACGCAGTTAGTACTGAAAACTTTATTCTATCGGTTATTGTATATGAACCCGATAGTATTGTATAGACACAGTTAGTACTGGAAACTTTATTCTATCGGTTGTTGTATATGAACCGATAGTATTGTGTAGTTTTTCTTATCGGTTATGTACTGGATACGGTTAGTATTGGAATCTTGCACATATACATACAGCAATACAGAGATACATTGGATCATTCACAAATACACCAATATTTACAAATATACACCAATATTCACATATTGAATTTGTTCACAAATACACTAATACAATAATATACACATGCATTGGACAGATTGAATTTATTCACATATTGATCGAGTTTATTCACAAATACATCAATGAATCTATTCACATATTGAGTTTATTCACAAATACAGCAATCAACACATTCAATATATATATTACACAAGTCAGTTACTATCGATCGTTGATAGCCACTTCTTCCATGACATATTGAGCCCAAATTGTTCGCAGCTCCTTCAATTGACCCAACTCATATTGCTCTTTCAACATGGCGCTCTGCATATATGCGTGTATGAAGTTAGGATCGTACGTCACATCCAATTAAAGTTCGACTTTGAGTCAGGAAAAATGGTTACCTTAGGGAATTGGGCAAAGTTTCTCCTGATCAGGTCATACATGAATCTCATGACATAGAAGCCACATTCCCACGATTGTGGCTGCTGATGGCACTGGAAAAATTGCATATGCAAAGACATAAACCCACATTACCTCGAAAGAACTAATTAAGCTTAAATTAAAAGACTCATCATGAGTACTTCCATCCGTATTAATTACCTCATATTCTTTCCAAGAAATTGTTGTGCCCTTCGACGCGTCATGCCTTCCTCCAGCACTAGCATAATTTTTGAAAGCCCTGTATTTAATTTAGCATTGCCGGTTAATATGTTATCATTAATTAGCTAGTCAGAGAAAAATTTAAAGCAACTATGTTACTTACGCGTCTATGTGCCATGTGAGGGTGAAAACATGCGCCACCTTGTCGCTCATCGAATCGAGGTAATAGACCTCATTCATCCATGGGCAAATGACGGCGAGGACCCAGTGGCCCCTACATTCCATATATAAGTGAACCGTTTCATACATATGTTAGGCGTAACATACAAGAATGAGTTAAATTAGTAGGAAATGCACTAACCTTTGGTGGTACGGCGCAAGGATGAACTCTCGGTCCTGTTGCGCTAGTAGTGCCCTTGATATGTATTCCTCCGCATGTGGTTGGTCGTTCTCTAGCATCGTGAGGCTTATTTTCTCTGGGTTGAGGAAACCCACCTTGTCACATGCCCTCATCGACGCCAGCCTATACATGCACCTAGATGCAAACTAGACATTAGTAAGTAGTGCATAAAAGTGATTAGATTTATGAAACGAACTGTGATAACTTCAGACAACAGCAAACTCACAGGACTCCAGTCCGTATGATGGACATATCAAGCTCCCGCCAGTTGAGGAGGTCGAACAAATCCTCGTGGGCCACCGATATGCTCCCGGCCTCACGGTGAAAATGACCTGGCCTGAAGTGAACTAAGAAGTTGATGTGGCGCCTAGACCGGGTCAGGTACCACTTATGGAGACTTCTGGTTATTTGATCCATATTGCGTAGAAGGTACTCCGACACGAGTGGGGACCCGTTCTTGAACGTACCCAGCTTGCTTTGTTTGGCCTTGCCTTTGGCCTTGCCCTTGCCTTTGGCCTTGCTCTTGCCTTTGGGCGGGGAGCGAGTGTATACCTTCGAAGATTGGGGTGTGGTGCCGCCGGCCTCATTTGATGGCGAAGGGTTTGAGGCCGTCGGAGGAGGCATGGGGGCCGAAGGAGCTCGCTCATGCGTTGTGGTGGGGGTGGTGTCCTCAGGAAGTGAGCTGGTATCCATCGTCCACTTTAAGTACAAACGCATAAGTTAGATTTTGCAAATTGAGTATATTAACTGAGTTGTAAGCTAGAATGGCTAGGGTTTACCTCCTGTAGTCTAACACCCTTCTTGGGTCACTGTATGTACGAGCCCAATGCCTCGCCAATTGTCCTCATTTCGTCCGTTGGGACGGGCAACGGAAAAGAGCTGTAGCCCAGGAGGGCCATGTCCACCTGTACCTTTGCGAATCCAGGCTCCAGAGGTACGCAGTGGATCCAGACATCCTCCCAAGACTGGTATACGACCCCGTTTGCAACCACTACAGGTTTGTTGCCTATATTGATCAATAGGCTACAGCTCTCCGGCTTCTGCAATTTGCAACAATTATAACAGGTTAGCGAAACAATTCTAACGTAACGGGAGTGGCATCAACCGAACTGCATATATAGCTCAAGAGTTGCAATACCTCGATCAGGTCCACCGGATCCACGTGAACCTTCGAGCCGCAACTACTCGGCCTGGCAGCGTCGACCTCGGCAGCTGGATCTAAACCCTTGGACTGCACAACTCGGCTGAGGCGTTCATACTTCTTGTTCATTTGAGCGAACATGTCCGCGAATTGTGCAGTCACATTTGCCCGTATCTTCTAAGATAGCTCCACTTCCCTTTCCTTCCAGCTGCCAGCCTTCTTCGCCTTTTGCCCGGGCTCTGAGAAGCCTTCCTTCCATGGCACCACACCCCCCACGGTTCGCGTCCGCTCTGGATGCTCCTTGTTCCCTAGAGCCCGGGTAAGGATGTCGTTCTCCCTATGGGGAGTGAACAATCCCTCGGTCGCCTCCTTCGAGCAAGAGATTTGTTACATTGAAAGCTCTCCATTGTGAGGAAGAAATATATACAAACTTGTGCGCACACTAGTGATCATAGTTTTTTCTACTACACTCTATGATTCCAACCAGGAAGTTAGCCAACTTACGAGTCGCTGCACGACCTCGACGTCCCTGGGGTTTGGGAATGCCACAATCCCCGTGGCCGACACGGTCCCTCTGGCCAGCCACCAGCGCTTGCATCGCTGATCGCGGATCTCGGAGAGTGGTAGGTCAGGGGAGTTGACGAAATTCGACGCCTCGTCTTCAGCCTTCTTCCACTGTTCCTCCTTCCCCACATAGCCGCGATAGTTGAGCCGGTGTGGGTGGTCATTCCCCCTCTAGATTGCCTTGTTCTTCTTGCTGAGGGCCTTCGTACCAGAAACAAGAAAATTAATGCACCGCTGCTTACTGCATACATTGGTGTAACCAAGCAAAGGAACCACACATACCTTGAACTCAGGAGTCCCCTTCTGTTGGGCGAATTGCTCCCATACCTCCTCCGTTATGAAGGGGTACTTCTCGCATGGAGATTTGCCTTTAGCGAGGAAGGTACTGACGAGGACGCTCTTGAAGGTTTTCCACGTGTTGTTCATGTCCTTCAAGCAAGCTATCTTGGGACCATCGTCGGGGATGTTCCACTTGGCCTGTTTCAAATGGTGCATATAAGCAGGACTTACCTAATCTTTGGGATAAACCAAGGGAATGTGATTACTCAAGAGTTCAGTGATTTTGATTAATTTTACCTTCACTTCCGCCCACAGCCTATCCCTCTCATCGGCCTTGATGTCCTTCCAGCTCTGGACGGTGATCTTCACCCTTTCCTTCGCCAACAAGCCAACATAGGCAGCATAGTGGCCGGCGTTCTTCCCGATCGGTCTCCCGAACTGGTTGAACTCACATGAAAGATCCGCGCGTTTGGCCAAACGGCCTAACATCGTCGCGCCTTCCTCTTGTGCTGGGACGAGGTAGCGCCATCTACGTTCGCCCTCGCCGAATCACTACTATCAGCCAAGGAAGATGCCGACATGGCTTTACCTAAAATTTCATGAACAGACCATCAATTGATATGAAGAAAGGTACATGACAAAGTTCATAACTAAAATTGTTGTGCCCTACGCTAGTCTCTCTGCATGAACATAAAGTCTGTTAAAATTTAAATGAACCAAAATTTCAGATGAACATTAGAAAATGGGAAGTAATTAACAGAAAATTCAGATTAGCAGTGCAAACTATGACATACACTATTTCCTATCAGTTTTTCAAGTAAAACCGATAGTACTCAAGTTTGTATTCAGGAAAATTTAAAAGATTAGCAGTGCAAACTATGCTAGTCTCTCTGCAGGAACATAAAGTCTGTTAAAATTTAAATGAACCAAAATTTCAGATGAACATTAGAAAATGGGAAGTAATTAACAGAAAATTCAGATTAGCAGTGCAAACTATGACATACTCTATTTCCTATCGGTTTTCCAAGTAAAACCGATAGTAATCAAGTTTGTAATCAGGAAAATTTAAAAGATTAGCAGTGCAAACTATGCTAGTCTCTCTGCAGGAACATAAAGTCTGTTAAAATTTAAATGAACCAAAATTTCAGATGAACATTAGAAAATGGGAAGTAATTAACAGAAAATTCAGATTAGCAGTGCAAACTATGACATACTCTATTTCCTATCGATTTTCCAAGTAAAACCGATAGTAATCAAGTTTGTAATTAGGAAAATTTAAAAGATTAGCAGTGCAAACTATGCTAGTCTCTCTGCAGGAACATAAAGTCTGTTAAAATTTAAATGAACCAAAATTTTAGATGAACATTAGAAAATGGGAAGTAATTAACAGAAAATTCAGATTAGCAGTGCAAACTATGACATACTCTATTTCCTATCGGTTTTCCAAGTAAAACCGATAGTACTCAAGTTTGTATTCAGGAAAATTTAAAAGATTAGCAGTGCAAACTATGCTAATCTCTCTGCAGGAACATAAAGTCTGTTAAAATTTAAATGAACCAAAATTTCAGATGAACATTAGAAAATGGGAAGTAATTAACAGAAAATTCAGATTAGCAGTGCAAACTATGACATACTCTATTTCTTATCGGTTTTTCAAGTAAAACCGATAGTAATCAAGTTTGTATTCAGGAAAATTTAAAAGATTAGTAGTGCAAACCATGCTAGTCTCTCTGCAGGAACATAAAGTCTGTTAAAATTTAAATGAACCAAAATTTTAGATGAAAATTAGAAAATGGGAAATAATTAACAGAAAATTCAGTTTAAGGTATTTACTATCGGTTCTAAATAAGAAACCGATAGTGGACTACACTGTATGAATAATTGCTAGTGATTTTCATCAATTCTGTCATTCTCATAGCTATCAAGTTTGTAGTTCATGAATTTTACTCTAGTTTTACATTTGTAATCCATTAAACCACATATGAACCATTGCATATAAATTTAAGCAATTGACGCGAACGATTTGGTCAAGAACACTTACAGTCGTTTGTGGAGTGGCCGGAGGCGGTGGCGCAATGCAGTGTAACACCCCTGTTTTGCCAAACCCTAAAATAGCCAAAATCCACATCTTGACCCCAAACCCTAATCTGCTTCAGCCATTCCCTTCTAAGTGTTGTTCAGAACATTTTCCCCTTCGGGATCACCTCCAGAATCTCATCCTAAAACTGAGTTTCGACCCTTGCCGTCTCAGAACCCTAATTACCCTAATTTTACCCTAAACTGCTTTTTCCCAATTTTGTCAAAACTCTTCAGATCTTACCCGATCATACCAAACTTTGGCCGGATAAGTTCTAATAATCTTTTGCAACTTATCTGCGAAATCAGAATTCAGATCGGACCCTTAGATCTCCAGATTTGCAATCAAGTCCATTTCCTATTCAACTTTTCCTCACAGATCAGTCCCTGAAGCAAGATTTGAAATTGCAAATTAGCCCGGGCCTTCTTTTTAGCCCCTGTGCGGTTCGACCGCGCCCCGTTCGCCGTTGCCTTGACGCAGAGCTCGCCGCCGGCCATCCTCTCCGGTCGCCGCGCTCGTAATCGGTTGAGCCACCCCACGCGCACGTGATAGCCACCGTGTCATCGCCTCGCCCAGCGGATAAACGCCCTCGCCCCAGAGCCGTGTCTTCGCGCGCGCAACCGTTGCCGTGGCATTTGCATGCGCGTACGTGTCGTTGCCGGAGCTACGTTGTCGCCTCCGCATCTGCGCCGTCCCGGACGAAGTTCCAAGGCACCTTGGCATTACTGGCAAAGCTGCAGCACCGCCTGAGCGCGATCACATCGCCGTCGCCGTCGTTGCGCCTGCGCCCGACAAGCTTCTCCCCGGCGCAAGCAACCACTGTCGCGTAATCCCTCGCTAGCTTCACCCCTGGACCTATTTAAACCCCCTCAGTGCTGTGAAGAAGCACAACTTCAAGACTTAGCCAAATTCCCAGTTTTTCACTGTTTCCCTTTCTTCTCCGGCGAGCTGTTTCTGGAGCCACCGTCGCCAGAGCAAACCGTAGCCCATCTCTCCAATCCAGGTTCACCAATAAGTTCCCCACACCCATCTTCCCGTGCCCAAGCAAGCAATTGCATCATAGTGCTCCCCATCGCCGGTGATCGCCGGAAAACCAGAAAACCCCTGTTCCCTCAATGCTATCCCATTCAGCCCGAATTAGCTCTCGATTCTGTAGAAGAACTTGATCAGTGAGCTTAGTAGAGCAAGCCTGTTGAATCAGGATCCCCAATTGCGCTCAAATTGAAGAAATCCCAATCTGGAGGTCCACCAGTTCGCCGGACCTCGTCGCCGAGCCCCTCCGGCCGATCTCCAATGAAATTAACCCCTCCAGTAGCCTCCTCATACCCCACAGATCGCCCTCAAGCTTGGAATTGAGCTCATTCGCCCTGAATCAAAAATCCCCGAGCTCCAGTGTCATCTTCTCCAGCGCCGGTCGCCGGAATTCTTTCCCGGCCGATTTAGCCGACACCACTTTGTCCCTTAGCTTCGCCTCACCTCCCTGAGCATTTTATTCCACTAGCTCGACACCTGGATCTGCCTAGATTGTGAGTTATGCCTTTGTCAAGCTCTTGTCCAGATCAATGTCTGTGCCGTGTCGCCACCGCAGTTCATCGCCGGATTTGGCCACCCTCCGGCCACTTTCAGCTCTTGTCCCTGTTGAGTATTTTATTCCTGTTAGTAATGCCTACCTCCCAGACAAAGTGTTGCATCAATTGGAGCCCTGGATCAAAAGTTAAGCCATGCCCTAGTTTCTGACCATGTCCAGCACTATGTCAGTGCATGTCAGCCACTGGCATTGACCTTGTTCAGCCCCTTCTGGTTGAGCAATTGAAATGCCACCTTGTCCTTTAGATTCCTGGAGTTGAGATCTACATCTTTCCCTTCTATCACTTCTCCAGAAAACCATCCTAAGACTAGTTTGAAGCCATGCCAAAGCCATGAACTGAATGTCGACCCTTCGACGTTCAATCCTTTTTAGCCGTTTCTTCGACCAGAGCCCTTGTGACCTTGCCCTAACCTTTTCCCCTGCATGCATGACTTATTTACTTAATAATTTCCATAGAAACTATTTTCTGTATGCTTATGGTATGTGTTTGTGTGTTGGTTGATTGCCGCAGAGTCAGAAGCTGAAGGAGCGGAAGAAGTCTTTGAAGATCCGTCTGAGTATTTAGACCCAACATCGCAAGGCAAGCCTCATTCCTTTGATCATGTCTCGCCCAATATTTTCATATGAAGTATATTCACTGTTTCTTACTATGCATGCTTATTTGAAATACAAGTTATGTTTGAATGACATGAGTAGATATTACCTAATGGATCATGAAACCCCTTTTTGTTATTGAACCTTCATATATATGCTTTTGTCACCCTAGGACTCATATACTGAATATCCACATTAAACTTGAAATGGTCAAATACATGAGAAGTTGTAATGAAAACCGTTTTGTCAAGAAAACTGATAAAAGGGATCAGTAGTGAGGATTGAATTGTATGGAGAGGGTGCGGTGCACACCAGGGAATGTGAATGTTCCTCACTATTGGTTCATAAGGAGGAGAACCTTGTGCTGTGTCTCTATGCGAATTGTAAACGTACCAACCACTTGCCTGGTATGGGACAGGCACAACTTAGTAGCTTTTTGGTATTAACAGTTCCCTGCATGGTTTGTCGATCTGGTTTCTCGCGTGGAAACTGGTGGGCCAAGGTTCGGCCATGAGTGATGTGAGTTCAGAAAAATAATGAGAGGAAAAGGCGTAAAAGAAGGAAGGCGCCCTAGACCTGATTAAGCCATGAGCGGTTGTAATCTTAAACGGTCGTATGTCTTGCGTGGACATAGATCAAGGCTATGTGTCCTGCGGGAACATAGACCAGAGAGGCTAGGAAGTAAGGCAGTGGGGAAGACCCACAACGGTACTTGAGACTTAACTGTCTATTTACCGGGCAGGGATACTGTTAATACTGAATTGTAAAAACGTTGTGTGATCTCGGCCCTGTCACATGTGTATAAGTCACATGGAGCTAATCCGACTTGAAAGCCGAGTGAACCAGTGGATTTAAAAAGAGGTACACCTTTGCAAAGCGTAAAAGAAGTATCGGATACTCTGTACTCCCAGGTTCAGGAGTCTTTTCGTAGTGGATGTTATCCATGGGTTATAGCACAAGTAATGTTTTGGAATGTTTTCATAATGCGGTTAACAAAGTAGTGACTCATGGGAGACCACTATATCTAATGTTTTATTGAAATCCTGTTTAATGTTTAAAGTATCATTTTCATGACAAAAGTACTGTTTTACTGAATAAATGACTTGGAAATCTATATATCTCTATCCATATGAAACTAAAACCCCGGAATCATATGTTTCACCCTCATGTAAGTACAATTGCATTAATCCCCGGAATGAGTGTTGCTGAGCACCAAGTGCTCACCCTTGCATTTATATCCAACTGTAGAAGAGGGATTCGAGGATCCCGATTCCTTCAGTTATGAGTACTCAGCCGAAGATGGAAGTGCCCCGGACGAGCCCACGTTCTAGAAGGTTTATGCACCAAGTCAAGTCAGATGTGGGAGAAGCCCCTCCAACCCCGCTGCTGATGGAAGCCAAGCTATTCGTCCTCGCTTTGTGTTTTATGTTGTGTGTTCGGTACTTGGATACCGATTCTGGTTCTGATAAACTAGTTATTTTCTTAGCAACTCTACTTAGCGCCATTTTTGGTGCTTTGGCTATGTAATATTGGCCATGTTGGCCTGATACTTGTTTAATGATATTACTATGCTTGTGTGGTTTGAGCTCATGTGGCATCATGCTGTGTGTAACCTACCTGGGCGGTTACCAAGGTGATCCTCAAATGGGGGTCTCACATGCAGTGGCCGGAGGCGGTGGAGAACCAGATTGCGATCGGCAATGGTGGCGCAGAGGAGCGAAGAAGCGAACGTCGGGGAAGCTAGGGTTTTCCGCGCGTGAGTATTTGGAATGTGATCAGTTCCACTGGAGGGAAAATCGTGCGAGGTTATAACATAATATATGAATATTTACTATCGGTTCATACCCACAAAACCGATAGTAAAAACATTTAAGTTAGGGTTTGAAGTGTTGACATTGTTCACTATCGGTTTTATTATTCCAAATCGATAGTAAACTAAGAACATGGGCTCATAACACAGTATAAATCACTATCGGTTATGAACAATAAACCGATAGTATAGTTTAATTTCATATCGGTTTGGCAGTTGAAACCGATAGTAAAATACAGTGTTATTGACCCTAAAGGATTTCCCTTAGAATAATTACAGATGATCTTAGTACATCATTTTGCATTGTATTTTACTATCGGTTTTGTAACAATAAACCGATAGTATATGTTAATTTCATATCGGTTTGGAAGTTGAAACCGATAGTAGAATATGTTAAATTGATCTAAAATGATTTCCTGAGAACAATTACAGATGGGTCTTAGTACATCATTTTGCACTTGTAAAGACACCTGAAACCCCATGCAAATGACTTCCAATAATTTTGAAATAAATTAACAGTAAAGACCAATGCAAAATGAAAATGAAAATTTACATAAATTATTCTCAATGCATCACGTATGTTTTCCCAAAGAATTTTTGAAAAATGATTTGAAGAATTCTTCGATTAAAGATCCAAGTAATATACGTCACTTACATATTGCAAATTAGTCAAGAATGGTTGTCCACCCATAATCCTTCTTCGTGGTCGTCTCGCAGGTAACTTGTTTCGTCAATATCTTCGGTAGGGACAGATTGAGGAATTCCATCTAAAAATGGAGGTAATTCGTCGAACTGATCATACTTTTCTTCATCCACAACGTCTTCGACCCCAACAATACGTCTCTTACTGTGAAGGACAACGTGCAACTTTGGGTTGGCCGGGTCAACGATGTAGAACACCTGTGTGGCTTGCTCAGCAAGTATAAATGGATCATCTTGGTGTGCGACTCTATTGAGATCGACGAGAGTAAACCCATAATTGTCGACTTTAACACCTCGAGGGATTTCGACCCATTGGCATCGAAACAGAGGAATCTTAAGTAATACATAATCGAGCTCCTATATTTCCTCAATAACACCGTAATATGAGTCGAGTACCCTTACTGCCCTGGCATCCTCCGAAATAGCAAGTAGTGTCACTCCACTACATTGCATAGTACTCTTCTCGTCCTGAGTTCTTGTGTAAAATGAATAGCCGTTGATGTCATACCCCTGCCAAGTCCCTACATTAAATCTAGGCCCTCTGGCCAACCATGTAACAACTTCATCTACGTCGCCCTCAGAAGCTTGCAGGACTCTATTTTCGATCCACCCAGTAAACTTCCCATTATGTTCTCTGGTGACCCAAATCTCTGGCTTCGAGGGATTCTGTTTCTGTAACATTTCCTTGTGCTCGTGTATGTATGGCTCCACCCCCGTCATGTGCTGTAAGACCCAAAAATGGGCTTTTGCATACAGATCACTAGAGGGGACGAGTGCTTTAAATCCAATAGTTCCAATGCCCTGAAGCCTGCCCTCATGCCGGGACGTAGGAACGCCAATTGGGTCAACCCCGGCCATATAGTTGGTGCAAAATTCGATCACCTCCTCGGCGGAATAACCTTCAATGATACTGCCCTCAGGCCGATGTCGATTCCTTACATATCCCTTCAAGATACCCATAAATCTCTCAAATGGATACATGTAGTGTAGGAACACGGGTCCACAAAACTTAATTTCTCTGACAAGGTGAACAATTAGATGGACCATAACATCAAAAAAGGATGGAGGGAAATACATCTCCAGCTGACAAAGAGTTGTAGTCACTGTCGGGGGAAATCTCCGCGAGACTAAGTCCAGGTAAGATGTGTCACGATTACCCGGGGACGTGGCCTCCGGGCCCTCCCCGGGCGCCGCCTTTTGGCTCCCGGGACGTGGCCTCCGGTGCCCTCCCGGGCGCCGCCATTTGCCCGGGGACGTGGCCTCCGGGGCCTCCCCGGGCGCCGCCTTTTGGCTCCCGGGACGTGGCCTCCGGTGCCCTCCCGGGCGCCGCCATTTGCCCGGGGACGTGACCTCCGGGGCCTCCCCGGGGGCCGCCCTTTTGGCTCCCGGGACGTGGCCTCCGGTGCCCTCCCGGGCGCCGCCATTTGCCCGGGGACGTGACCTCCGGGGCCTCCTCGGGCGCCGCCCTTTTGGCTCCCGGGACGTGGCCTCCGGTGCCCTCCCGGGCGCCGCCATTTGCCCGGGGACGTGGCCTCCGGGGCCTCCCCGGACGCCGCCTTTTGGCTCCCGGGACGTGGCCTCCGGTGCCCTCCCGGGCGCCGCCATTTGCCCGGGCACGTGGCCTCCGGGGCCTCCCCTGGCGCCGCCTTTTGGCTCCCGGGACGTGGCCTCCGGTGCCCTCCCGGGCACCGCCATTTGCCCGGGGACGTGGCCTCCGGGGCCTCCCCGGGCGCCGCCATTTTGCTCCCGGGACGTGGCCTCCGGGGCCTCCCCGGGCGCCGCCATTTGCCCGGGGACGTGGCCTCCGGGGCCTCCCCGGGCGCCGCCATCCACCCGGGGACGTGGCCTCCGGGGCCCCCCGGGCGCCGCCTTTTGGCTCCCGGGACGTGGCCTCCGGTGCCCTCCCGGGCCTCATCACCCTCTTGAAGGTAAAGTCTCGAACTGTTTGTCACGTGCAGGTCACGCGAGGAGTGCCTCGGGAACTAGCGGCCACCTGTCAAGCATCCAAGGCCTTTGACCGGGAGAAGGACGGTCCTGCCCTTCAATCCGACGGTGGCTTCCGGGGTAGTTTAGGTTTTTTGCTGCTTTTTGGGGCTATAAATAGCCCTTGTACCCCTCTGTTGTGGAGGATCGGTTCTTTTATTGGAATAGCTAAACTCACAGGCGTGCTCCGGAAGCCTCTCCCCCGGAGAGAGCCTCCCCAGCCGACTTCGGTCGGGAGCGCGTCGACAGGACTAGGGCCCCCACCGGGACTCGAACCTGTATAAACCCGTGTGTCATTCTTTGTGCTTGTCCGGCGGGGGAGGACCGGTCATCCGGTCAACCCGCGTCGCGTAATCTTCGCTAGGATCACTCTCAAAACCTGCTGGGGTATTCGCAATACCACGACAGTTGGCGCCGTCCGTGGGGACTCGTGACAAGACGCCATGGCTCCCCCAAGAACAAGGGCTCGCACCCTTCCCGGTGACCCGGGTCTCGGAGACCCGGCGCCGTCCGCCCGGGACACTGCTGTCCCGGCGGCCCCTTCCGGAGGCGACCTGGCCCTGGTACCGCCTCCCTCCTTTCCCCTTAACTTAGGTGCTTCCACCTCCAGGTCGTTCCCGGTGACCACGGGGACCTCGGCCGGGACAAGCGTCCCCCCGACGGCTCCCCCGGCTCCCCGGGACGCCCTGCTCGAAGTTCTCGTGGAAGGCCAGCTCCGCGCCTAGCGCTCTATGGACGAGCTCCTTAGCGTGTTGGCGCGGCCTCCGGCCCCCACGTTTGCGTCGCACCCATATCCGGGGAACATGCCCCCGTTTATGGGTTGCCCGGCGGCCCCTCCGGCGTCGGGGGGGTTGTCCGACCCATATGATCCTGCCGGGGGGTTCCCTCCCCCTGCGGGATACACGCCCGGACCCTTCCCGGCACCCGGGCCCGTCCCGTGTCGCGCCCCAAGACTGGGACAACGACTACTCCTGTAGAGACCTAGCTCGCTGCAGCTAGTCCCATTCTCACAAACCTTTGACTTCCCAGGATGAGTCAAACACAGGAGTATATTACATTGCAACAGAGTACTCACAAAATATTAAGCAGTGTGGCCTGCTGGCCTTAATATTACATAAAGAGGATTACAATGCCTACAAGGCATTCAGGGTTTAACAAAAATATTTAACTACGCAGCAGAAGATAGGTGACCCTCCCACAAAAGAAGTTGACGGCAGAACAACACACTTCAGGGTTCTGGCGGAACTGATTCTCCTCCTTCTGGATCCACGTAGTACTCCGTGCCAACATCTTGATCAAAGTAGGCTCCATCTATTGAGTTGAATGTTGCAAGGGTGAGCACTTATGTACTCAGCAAGTCATAGGTAAGAGTAGATACATATAGTAGTGATGATATGAACCTAGACTAGTCAAGAATTATGGATATTTGTAAAATAATCTTTTCCTTTCTCATCTCATCTTATGGCAGCACCTTTCATAATATAACATCATCAATCATGTTCACTAGATTATAGCATTACCGCGACACGTCGACACACGACAGCCCACGGCAGCACTCCTTATCATGACAACACATGTCATTTGGGTAATCTTGATTTAAACATATTTTATTTAGAAAATAGTACTTGTGTCACACCCCGTGGATTTAATCCACCGCAGCAGACTCCTATAAACCCGGGAGCTCGGAGTATTCGAATACGTTTTTAACTCTGCAGAGAGGTACCAATTTACCCGCAAGATATTCCACTTTCAAACCTTTCCTATCATAACAAAATGATTGGACCCCTGACTCACTTCATACTGTGAGTGGCAAGGTGGAAATAACAAGAACTTTTGTTATGTTTTACTCACAATTCACCCCCGACCCTGTGGCTCTCAGCGAGGCACAGTTGTGGCAGGTTGTATCCAAACCTCCACCCCTTTGCTTATTCCCATTACTGGGTCAGCGTGCTTGATCACCTTCAGTGATATGTGTGGGAGCCGCGCTCCGTGTTTATCGTGCATCACTACACATCTCATGCAGGGGTTTCATGTGCGATCCACATAATTACTTGTTTAGGCCTGTCCCATACCAGGCTTGCGGTTAGCACATTGTTCATGCCACTAGACGCACAACACAAGGTTCTAGTCCTTATATGCCAATGACCAGACCATCCACAACCCTGCACCTTCAGTGCCTGCATTCCTTTGCAGTCTAGCACCCCCAGTGCTACAGCCATCCATACCATTTTTCTGGTCACGGTTAGGGGTTTTATTTCATGAATATAAGTATATAAATACATATAATAATTCATGGCTCAAAACTTGTTTATTTCACATTTCACAGATAACCAGTCTAGTACTGCCAATTCATAAATCAACCATTCTCAATCTTTCACATGCAATATTGCCTATATTCAAGGTTATATTATAGCAACATTTAAAATATAGGTTCAAGATGACCAAGGATATGACTTGCCTTCCGCGTCGTAAAATACAGCAGTTGACGTCGGATCCGCAGTGAAGTCCTCGAACTCGGGCTCTTGATCTGCTCTCCAATCAACAAACAACCAATAATCACAATCTCTTCAATACATTATTGTACTATATGCAATGATGCAAAGATGAAGTCTTGATGATTCTGAAATGATTGGGTTTAGAGGCTGATTAGAGTTAAGTTAAGGAAATCAATGTTAAGATTAGCTGTCAAAGGTTTATAAGGTTCCTAATATCTCAAAATATCAGAATGATATCAAGGTTGCAACTGGTTCGTTTAAAAACAGCGAACGTCTTTAGGTCGACATTCGGTTCAAAGCATCGACATAGGGTCGATGAATGATAGAGGGGTTATCTCAACTTGTGGTAGTAGAAGACAATGTAGATCACAACTCTACAAATTCAGTGGACAAAGTGGATTTCAAATTACACAACCAGAAGTGGGTAAACAAGGTCAATGCCACTGGCTGACAAGCTCTGGCATAGAGCTGACAATGCCAAAAACTAGGGCTTAGCATAACTTTTGATCTGGAGCTCCAAATGATGCACCACTTTGTCTGGGAGGTAG
This sequence comes from Pharus latifolius, assembly GCA_019359835.1. Lineage (NCBI taxonomy): Eukaryota > Viridiplantae > Streptophyta > Magnoliopsida > Poales > Poaceae > Pharus > Pharus latifolius. The sequence continues at coordinate 40,055,345 of CM033329.1, forward strand.
GCATTGATAACAGGAACAATTAAGTTAACAGGATCTAGGGCAGGAAATGGCTGGAAAGCAAGAAATTTGATGATGAACAGAGATGAACTGGCTGCACTGGAGCAGTTCTGGACACAAACTTGGCATGGCTATAACTTCCAATCTAGGCCGATCTAGGTGTCGGGCTAGAAGACAAAAATACTCAGGAGGCTAAGGCACATCTAAATGACAAGGTTTTGAGGGCTGAAATGGCCGGAACAAGCTTTTCCGGTCATCGGCGCCGGAGAAGAATCACTGGATTTGGGCATTTCCAACATAGGCCGTTTGAACTCGATTCCTTGCTTGGAGAGCATCTAGGAGGTATAGGGAAGCTTCTGGTACAATTTTATTGGCCGGAGGATCACTGGAGAAACCTGGCGACGATCGCCAGTTTTCTGGTGAAGCTCAGTTTAGGGAAAAGGTTCGATTCTTGCTAAATTTCGAAATCCAACTTCACAGGCTTGCTTGATTTGGCTCACTGATCAATTTGCTCCACAGGTTTGAGGGCTAATTCGAATTGATTCGGCCTGCATTGCCGGAACAGGGCAATCTTCGATTTTCAGCCATTTCCGGTGATCGCCGGCGTTAGGGGTCACCGGGGAGCAATTAGATAGTACAGTACAATCAGGAGGATGAGAGGTACTCACTGTTAGCTTCAATTTGGCAGGAGATGCAGTGAAGTAAGCTGGCACCGTGAGCCTCCTCGACGGCTCGCCGGAGAAGAAAACGAAAACAGCAAATTCTGGAACTTGGCTGGTTTCTGGTGAAGTATGGAGAAGCTGCTGCACACAGTAGTGTTTAAATAGGCCAGGCAAAGATGACGAAGGGGAACAACGAAGTGATTGACTGCTGGTGATGAGGTTGCTTGCGTGCTGGACATCAGCGGCGAAGACACAGCAAGGAGCGGTGATGCGACGGCGCACTGGCGAAGTAAAGCTGTTGCTACCTTGGGACTCAATCGTGTCGGGCGGTGCAAAGCGGTGGCGACAAGTTCTGGCGCGGCGAGGCTACGTGGCGATGGATTGCTGACAAAGTTGCTGCTGATCGCGCGCGGGAGCAAACGCTGGTCGTCGACGTAGCAACGACGCTGCCACGGTGACGGCTGAGGCGAGGACACGTGCGTACTGGCATGCACGGTCACAAGTGCGGCGAAGCTTCACCGGCGGCGAACGTGCACGGCGCAAGGAAACACGGCGAGCTTCTGGTCGTGCACTGGCTGCTTCCCTGGTCGAATTAGGGGCCTAATTGCAATACTTGATTTCTTGTTTTGGACTGAAATGCAAATCTGGAATTCTGGGAGGTTTAAACTGAAATTGATTTCACTAATCTAGTAGATTATATTCAACAGGATATTTGGCAAAGGTAAATGATAAAATTTGATACATTTGAATAGTTTTCGATACAACTGAAAATAGGGTAAATTAGGGTAAAACAAGATTTAAGTTTTGTCGATTTCGAAATCTGGCATTTAGGGTTTGATTTTGATATCTGCACAGAAGAGAAACTTGTGACAAATAGCATTTTGAGAAGATTTGCCGAAGAAATTCTGAATTTGGAGTTAATCTGGAGATTTTAGCCTTTTTGGATTTTCAGATAACAGATAAGGACTATTTTGCGATAATTCTTGGACTGGTTTGTGAAAAGAGTCTAGATGGCAGAATCTGGCTGTCAACTTTTTATATTAAGGTATTGACATACCCATGATCATATTCCAGGAATAATCTGGTCTGAACTTGGTCAAGATTTTGATTAAATCTGTATTTCTGAAACTTAGGGTATTTGGGTAATATAAGGTATTTCTGTTTTCGAAAACAGAAGAAGTTGATAAATCTGGAATTTAGAGATAGAATTGGATCTAGGTTCTGAAGACTTTTAGATTCAGGATAACTAATAGATCACATCTGAACAATCTGATCTTGATTTGAGGTCACAGGATAGATTTTGGAGATTTTAGGGCTTGAGAAGGATACTGATCTGGATAATACTACAGATACATGCATGCATGCTATTTATGAAAAAGGAAATTTTTCACCCCTAACTCAGGGTGTTACAGATCTACCCTCCTTAAAGAAATCTCGCCCCGAGATTTACCTAAAACAGGAAAAGATAAGGATAGGTTTGCTTAAGATCTTCTTCCTTCTCCCAAGTAGCTTCTTGCTCTGAATGATTCTTCCATTGAACTTTACACAATTTGATTTTCTTCCTTCTGAGCTGACGTTCATCAGTGGCTAGGATTCTGATTGGGTGCTCAAGATAAGTAAGATTCTTCTGTAATAGTACATCTTGAACATCTATTTGATCAGTAGGTTCCTTCAAACATTTCCGGAGCTGAGAGACATGAAACACATCATGCACTCCTGCTAATCCCTCAGGTAATTCCAATTTATATGATACTTCTCCCTTCCTCTTGATTATCTTAAATGGTCCAATGAATCTTGGAGATAACTTTCCTTTCACTTGGAATCTTTGTAATCCCTTGAATGGTGTAACCTTGAGATACACAAAATCTCCTGGTTCAAATGATAATTCTCTCCGTCGTTTATCTGCATAACTCTTTTGTCGTGATTGTGCGGTTTTTAGTCTTTCCCTGATGAGTCTGACATGAGCTTCTGCTTCTTCTACTATCTCTGGTCCTATGACTTTTCGTTCTCCTGGCTCATTCCAATGCAATGGAGTTCTGCATTTACGTCCATATAAAGCTTCAAATGGTGCCATCTGTATACTAGCTTGATAACTATTATTATATGTAAATTCTGCAAATGGTAAACATTTGTCCCATGATGTTCCATAATCTAGTATACAAGCTCTTAGAAGATCCTCTAGGATTTGGTTTACTCTTTCTGTCTGTCCTCCCGTCTGTGGATGATATGCAGTACTGAAGTCCAACTGGGTTCCTAGGGTTTCATGCAGTCTATTCCAAAATTTGGAGGTAAACTGTGTTCCACGATCTGAGACTATCTTCTTAGGAATACCATGCAATGCCACTATTCTTTGCATGTATAACTTTGCTAATTTACTGCCATCATAAATCTTTTTGACTGGTATGAAATGAGCTACTTTAGTAAGTCTGTCCACAATAACCCATATGGAATCATATCCTCCGTGAGTTTTAGGTAATCCTGTAATGAAATCCATACCAATTTCTTCCCATTTCCATAATGGTATTGGTAGAGGTTGTAGCTTTCCTGCTATCTTCTGGTGTTCTGCTTTAACTCGTCGACATGTATCACAGTTTGCAATATACTCTGCAATATCTCTCTTCATATTATCCCACCAGAATCTGGTCTTCAAATCTTGATACATCTTTGTGTTACCAGGGTGTATTGAGTATGGAGTTTTGTGTGCTTCATGGAGAATTATTTCCTTAAGATCTGCGTTTTGAGGTACACAGATTCTTCCTCGATACCATACAATCCCTTGGTTATCTTCAGTAAAGCCTTGAGCCTTTCCTAACTTGATTCGACTCTTAATCTTACAAATTTCTTCATCTTTCTTCTGGGCATTTCCTATCTGTTCTTCAAGTTGAGATTTTATTGTTAAAGTAGCTACCATTCCCTGCGGTACTATTTCCACTTGATGATTCTGCAACTCTTGTTGTAGGTAAGGGTTCCTTAGCATAACTGTTTCTTGCAGGTTGTAAACCTTCCTGCTTAAGGCATCTGCTACTACATTAGCCTTTCCTGGATGGTACTGGATACTAAGATCATAATCTTTGATCAATTCCAGCCATCGTCGTTGACGCATGTTGAGCTCCGTCTGCGTGAAGATATACTTGAGGCTCTTATGATCTGTAAAGATCTCACACTTACGCCCAATGAGATAATGCCGCCATATTTTTAAAGCATGCACTACTGCTGCTAACTCCAAATCATGGGTCGGATAATTTTCCTCATGTGGTCTCCATTGACGTGATGCATAAGCCACTACTCGACCTTGCTGCATTAACACACAGCCTATTCCTTGCTTTGAAGCATCACAGTAAACTACGAAGTCTTCTTTGCTGTCTGGTAGGGTGAGGACTGGTGTTGTTGTCAATTTCTGCTTCAGCTTCTGAAAACTCTCCTCACACTTGATGGTCCATTCAGCTGTCTGGTAGGGACGAGTCAGTACAGTGCAACGTCTTCCCCCTTTACCTCTCTGGCATCGCCCGCTCCTGGTTCTACAACCTGAAGGCCGGCTCCATCAAGTCTTTCTCACAGCTCAAGCGGGAGTTCTGTGCCAACTTCCAGGGGAACTACGTGCGTCCCCTGGACTCCTCGCAGCTGTATACTGTCCGACAGAGGACTGGGGAGACCATCACAAGCTTCTTCAAGCGCTTTGCCCAGGTGAAGAGCAAAGTGGCCCACGTCCCCGACTCTACGGTCATCGAAGCCTGCAAAAGCGGCATCCTCCCGGGGGAGCTCCACCGAAGGCTCTCCCGGAGTTGCCCCTCTTCCGCTGACGAGCTCTTCAACGTGCTCGAAAAGTACGCTCGGGCGGAGGAAGACGATATCTGGAAGAAGACCGAGGGGGCTCCTGCCCCCACCGACCGGGGGGCCAGGGATCCCCCCAAACGCGCTAGGCAAGGGGGGCGTAGCGAGCCACGGCCTCGGGACACCTTTGTCCTCGAGGGCGGAGGCGGCTCGCGCGACTCCCCGAGGACCAACCGCCCCTTCCCCAAACCGAAGGGCCATGGGGGAGGACAGTCTTCGCACGGCCGGGAAGGCCCCGCGGGAAGAAGGCGGGAAGGACCGTGGTGCAGCCTCCACAGGTCCAATACCCACGATACTCGAGATTGTAGCCAGCTGCTGCAGCACTTTGCGGACTTCCTCGACCAGCGTGAGCAGGGGGGGACTCCGGCCTCCTCGCTCCCTCGGCCAGCTGTTCTGGCCCTTCCCGCTCCCACGGGAGGTCAGCAAACGCAGGAGGGGGAGCCTTCAGAAGCTCTCCCCTTTCTAACTTCGCAACGGCGCATCAACGTCATCGTGGGAGGATCTGCCTCCGGGCGGGACTCTAAACGCCAGCGTAAGGAGTACGCGCGCGAAGTCAAGGTTGTGGGGGTGCTTCGCACGTCCCCGCCACCAAAGTGGTCGGACGTCCCCCTCACCTTCACGGCAGAAGACACGCGGGGGGTTCGCTTCCCCCACGACGACGCGCTCATTGTCTCCGCGACCATCTACAACTGCCATCTGGCCCGGATCCTGGTGGACGGCGGGAGCTCCGCCGATGTCTTATTCCTGAAGGCCTTCAAAGAAATGCAGGTGGATGAGAAGCTCCTGTAGCCCGCTGCCGGGCCCCTACAAGGCTTTGCCCCGGGGAAGGCGATCCACCCCGTGGGCAAGGTAGATCTTCCAATGACCTTCGGCACCCCGGAGAACTACCGGACCGAGCTGGTCCGCTTCGACGTGGTAGACCTCCCCTCCTCCTACAACGCGATTATGGGGAGGACGACAATCAACCGGCTGGGGGCTGCCACCCATCAAAATTATCTCTGCATGAAGATCCCCGGGCCGCGCGGTGTGATCAATGTCCGGGGAGACCAAGACATGGCCCGTGCTCTATACGAGCGTGTTGCGGCCACGATCAGAAGCGTCAATCTCATAAAGACGCCCGGGGGGAGGCTCCTCCCCCGGAACTAGATGCTGCTGCGCCGCCGCCCGGGAGGCCCCTCCTCAAGCCGCGTCCGGAAGGAGGCCTCCGGAAGGTCCTGCTGTCCCCGGGCAACGAAGACAAAACCGTCCGGATCGGGGCGGAGCTCCCCCAGGAGCACGCAGCGCAACTTGCGGCATTTCTGCGCGAAAACTTCGATGTTTTTGCGTGGAAGCCGTCAGACATGCGGGGCGTCGCCCGGGGGGTCATTGAGCACAAGCTTGCAGTAGCCCCTGGTCACCCCCCGGTCAAGCAGAAGCTGCAGAAACGCTCCCTCGAGCGCCAAGAGGCAATCAAGGCGGAGATCACCCGGCTCCGAGAGGCGGGGTTCATTCGGGAGGTCCTACACCCCGAGTGGCTCGTGAACCCCGTCCTCGTCAAGAAATCAACCGGCAGGTGGCGGATGTGCGTGGACTTCACCGACCTTAACCGCGCCTGCCCCAAAGACAACTTCCCGCTCCCGCGGATTGATCAGCTCGTCGACTCCACTGCGGGGTGCGAGCTCATGAGCTTCCTAGACGCCTACTCGGGCTACCATCAAGTCCGGGTGGCGGAAGGGGACGAGGAAAAGACGAGTTTTATTACTCCCCTCGGAACCTTCTGTTACGTCCATATGCCCTTCGGGCTCAAGAATGCGGGGGCGACCTTCCAGCGCCTGATGACACTGGTTTTCAAAGAGCAAGTCGGCCGCAACGTTGAAGTCTACGTAGACGACGCGGTTGTCAAGAGTCCCCGCGCAGCCTCCCACATCGACGACCTGGCTGAAACCTTCCGGAACCTCCGCGCATTCGGGCTCAAGCTGAACCCGGAGAAGTGCGCCTTCGGGGTGCGCGGGGGGAAGCTCCTAGGTTTCCACGTGTCCCAGCGGGGCATTGAGGCAAACCCCGAGAAGATCCGGGCATTCCTAGACATGCCCCCGCCGTGCTCCGTCAAGGATGTCCAACGGCTCTCCGGCCGCCTAGCCGCACTCAGCCGCTTTGTCTCCCGGTCGGGGGAGCGGGGCCTCCAGTTCTTCAAGATCCTCCGAGGGCTCGAGGGGTTCCGCTGGACCCCCGAGGCCCAGGAGGCGTTCGACGACCTCAAGAAGTACCTCACGAGCCCTCCAATGCTCGTGAGCCCGTCCCCGGAAGAGCCCTTGCTCCTCTACCTCGCCGCGATCCCTGTCGCCGTCAGCGCAGTCTTGGTGAAGGAGCAAGGGGGGCAGCAACGTCCGGTGTTCTACGTGAGTGAGGCCCTCCAAGGGGCCAAAACTCGGTACACGGAAATGGAGAAAATCTGCTACGCCCTCCTCATGGTGTCCCGGAAGCTTCGGCATTACTTCCTGGGGCACCCCATCACCGTCCCGTCGTCCCTCCCCCTTGGGGAGGTACTGCGGAACAAAGAAGCCACCGGCCGGATCGGGAAGTGGGGGGCCGAGCTCGCCCCCTTCTCCTTGTCCCTTACCGGCCGCTCCGCCATCAAGTCGCAGGTTCTCGCTGATTTCATCGCAGAATGGACTCCCGCCTCTGGGTCCGGGGACGAAGATCTCCCTGTGCCGCCCCGACGCAGTGATCATTGGACCCTTATGTTCGATGGGTCGCTGTGTCTCGCCGGGGCTGGCGCGGGAGTAGTCCTCCGGAGCCCCGAGGGGAAGGAACTCGAGTACGCCGCACGGCTCGAGTTCCCCGCAACCAACAACGTCGCCGAATACGAGGCTTTGCTCCTCGGGATGCGCCTCGCGCGCTCCCTGGGGATCCGGCGCCTCCTAGTCAAGGGAGATTCTCAGCTCGTAGTTTGCCAAATGGACAAGTCTTACCTGTGCCATGACGCAAACTTAAGTCTTTATTTGCAGGAAGTGCGAAAGATGGAGAGGCATTTCGACGGGCTCGAGGCCCGGCATATCCCACGTAGGGACAATGACCGGGCCGACGCCTTGGCCCGGGCGGCCAGCGGCCGGGAATCGCTCCCCAAGGGGGCTTTCCTGGAGATCATCACGAAGCCCTCAGTGGCCTCCCCGGACACGGGCGACGAGCCCCACGTCCTGGAGGTCGCCGAGATCACCCGGACTCCGTCCTGGATGGACCCCCTCATCTCCTTCATAAGGGGGGAGGGGGACCCTCCCAGTGAGACCGAGGCTAAACGTTTCCGGGCTAAAGCCCGGGTATATCTCCTCCTGGAGGGAAGGCTCTACAAGCGGGGGACTTCCGCCCTCCTGCGCTGCCTCCCCCGTCCAGAGGGACTTCAGCTTCTCGAAGACATCCACGCGGGGAGCTGCGGCTCCCACCTAGCCCCGCGTGCCATCGCAGCCAAGGCCCTCCGGCAGGGTTTCTACTGGCCCACGGTCATGCACGACGCGCGAGACCTCGTCTCCGCGTGCGAGGCATGCCAAAAGATGGCCAAGGGCTCGAACCTCCCCCCTATAGCGCTGCAGACGATCCCCATTACTTGGCCCTTCGTGCGCTGGGGGATGGACCTCCTAGGGCCCTTCCCCCCAGCGCCCGGAGGATACAAGTATGCGGTAGTCGCAGTCGACTATTTTACGAAGTGGGTTGAGGCGGAGCCTTTGGCCAGCATCACGTCCCGGGACGTTCAGCGGTTTTTCTGGAAAAACGTCGTATGTCGTTTTGGTGTCCCCCGGGAAATCACCGTGGACAACGGGACCCAATTCGACTCGGCTTATTTCCGGCAATTCTGTGAAGGCCTGGGGCTCGTTATCCACTTCGCCTCCATAGCCCATCCCCGGAGCAATGGGGCTGTCGAGAGGGTTAACGGCGTGATCCTACAGGGATTGCGCCGGAGACTCGAGCAAACCGCTTCTAAGCGGGGTGCATGGGCAGAGGAGCTCCCTAGCATCCTCTGCTCCATGCGCACGACCCCGTCCCGGGCAACGGGGCGTACTCCCTTCTCCCTGGTCTACGGGGCGGAGGCAGTCCTCCCCCCGGAGATTGGCTTCCGGTCACTACGGGTGGCGCTCCTGGAGGGAGCCACTCCCTTCGCATACCAGGCCAACGAGGCCAACCAGCGCCTGGAGATCGACCTCGTGGAGGAGGAATGCGACCGAGCGCTCCTCCGCCACGCCATCTACGAGCAAGAGATGGCGCGCGCGTATAATCAGCGCGTGCACGAGAGAGCTTTCCGCCTTGGGGACCTTGTCCTCAAGCGCGTGACGGACCCCCAGGCCCAGGGTAAGCTCTCCCCCAAGTGGGAGGGCCCCTACAGGATCTCCGCGGTCCTGGGCTCGGGGGCCTACAAGCTCTCCAACCTCCAAGAGCAGGAGCTGAAACACACGTGGAACTTGCGTTTACTTCGCAAGTTCTATGTTTAGCCTTACGGGCATGTCCCCTCCCCCGGGGCGTTCACGCCGGAGGGGGAGGAGGGATGCTGTATTTTCCTCCCCTTTCGCGGCTTCGCAAGGGGAGGCCCTGTACTTCATTTCATTAGCAATACATAGGTCTTGCTTTGCAAACTGTCTCATTGCAGGTCTTTCTCATTACCGCCCCTAGCGGCGATGCCCTCCCCGCGAGGAAGCCCTCCCCGCGAGGATGCCCTCCCCGCGAGGATGCCCTCCTTGTGAGGATGCCCTCCCCGCGAGGAAGTGGGCCAGCCCCAACAAGTCCCTACAACGGAGCCTGCACTCCCGTAGGGCGGCTTACGATCAGCCCTCGTGGACTGAGGGTGTAAGCGGCAACCCGGTCACAGTGGCCGTGGTAACGAGTCACTTTGGGAGACTAGTCCCCTGCCCAAACACTCAAGTCCCGTCTTCGGGCATTTCCTCCTCCGGGAGTCGACGCTATTCCCGGCTCCCCGTTTTCACGGCGACCGGAAGATCAGCCCCTTGCGGCTTGATTGGATCTATCTTCCTCCTCCGGGAGTCGACGTTATTCCCGGCTCCCCGTTTTCACGGCGACCGGACGATTGGTCCCCAGCGACCTTATTCCCGGCTCCCCTGTTCTCACGGCGACCGGATGAATGCCTCCCGGAGACCCTATTCCCGGCTCCCCGTTCTCACGGCAACCGGACGATTGTCTCTCAGAGAAGTCGGATTTCTCGGGCATTTCCTTCCCCGAAGACTCTATTCCCGGCTCCCCGTTCTTACGGCAACCGGACGAGTGTCTCCCAGGAAGCTCGCCTCTGGAAATCCCATCGGGTTCTCTTGGACATTCCTCCCGTCTAAGGCCTTATTCCCGGCTCCCCGTTCTCACGGCGACCGGATGATTATCTCCCGGAAGGTCTTCTCCTTGAAAACCTCGCTTTAAAATTTTCTAACTTAGAAAATTTCCTATGCTACAGTTGACTTCCTTCCCGGGGGCCTTGTTACCCCCACAGCGCGCGGAGCTATTCTCCTAGCCGCTGTGGGCGGGGGGGGGGGGGGGGGGGGGGGATAAGGAACCCCCGGGTGTCGACCGCACCACCCACGAGGAAACTTAGCTCATCCTTGTTAAGATGAGTGGTCCAGACTATCCAAGAAGAAGAAAATAAAGAGGTGCAATAAAAGGAAACAACAACAACGCGCTTTATTGATCAGCAAACCCGGAGGACATCTTCCCCCTCCGGTGGGCTTCGGAAACGATACAACCCGGGTTCTAACCCGGGGGATTCTCTAAGCTCTAAGGCTCCTACGCCTAACACTCCCGGAGGCTCTCCGCTAGCTCCCGGGTCAAGTCTCGGTACAGCGCCCGCACGCGGCGCCGAGCATCCCGAAGCACATCTTCAGGCCAGAACTCGTATCCCACCGGTGGAAGTATCCGGAGGGGAGGGATCATCCGGAGTCCTGGTCGCGGAGGGGACAACTCGGCACGGTGATTATCAAAATTGTCCAAGTGCCACTCCGCACGCCACCTCAACCGGATCGGCTCCCGGACACTATCCTCGCCGTGATTCCCGGAGAGAAAGCTTAGCAAAATCAAAGCCGCTTGGGCGTCCCCCGGGGAGCCCCTCCCGGACCTTCCCCCGGGAGCAACCTCCCGGGAACCCTGGTAACAGTAAGTTCAATTCAAAGACTTGGAAAAAATTTCTAACTTCATTGCATTAAAAATTTTTTGTACAAGTGCCCGGGGCTTCTTCTAAGAAGCTACCGGAATCAAAATCCTAAAACAAAAAAAGGGCCCTAGCTAAGACCCGGGGGGAGGCTCATACATGTTCATTGGCATCCTCCCCCCGGGGGGCTTCCTCCGAGGCCGGGGCTGGGGCGTCTCCTGCCGGAGGCGCCGGAGCCGGGAACCACGCCCGGATGATCCGGTCGTAGAACCCTCTGGCGAGCTGCTCGACCTCCCGGCGCGATGGCTCGAAGGAGTCCGGGAAGCGTCGGGGGATGCGGCCCCCGATCGCCCGGGCGTCGACCCCCCGGAACTCGACGAGCCCCGCAGCGGCCGCGACGACGGGGATCGCCCGACCCCGCGCCTGAACATCGGCAGCCTCCGGGATGGCGGAGACCTGTGCGTTAAGGAAACGCACAGCCTCCGTGAGAGTCGCCGGCGGCACCTCTCTGCTCCCGGAGCCGAGGCATACGCCAAGGCCCTCGAGGGCCGTCCGGACGGAGCGGCCCGCGTCCGCCACCGCCCGAACGCTTGAGCTCTCGAGCTCACGAAGCGTCTCCTCCCTTGCCTTGGCCTCCTCCCGGAGGCGGGCGTTGATGGCCTCGGAAATGTGAACCTGGGCCCGGACCCGGGTCAATTCCGCGAGCGCCTTGTCGCGTTCCCGGAGGGCCTCCTCGCGCTGCCCTACGGAGGCTGAGGCCCGGCTCTCCGTCTCCTTGAGCAGCCGGGCGACCCGCTGCTCAAGGCCCCAGGTAACAGCTGCCACCTACAAAATACATAAGTTAGAAAAATTTCAAAGTGCAGGGGATAAGCGAAGGTGTTATCAACGGGTTACCTGGGCCCCGAGGGACTGAAGCCCCTTGAAACGCTCATGGAGCGTCCCTCCCGCGACGAAGGCCTGCACCTTCCGGGTGTGCAGGCCCTCCGAGAAGCGGGTGACCTCCCCCGCGGGGAGCAAGGGGGTCTCCCGCCCAGAACCGCCGGTGCGGCCGGCGGGGGGTCCCCGGACCTCAAGGTCCAGTAACTCGGCCGGCGTCTTCGTCGACGAGGTTGTGCCCCCGAAGACGTGGCCGAGGAGCTCTCGGCGGGAGCCTCCGCCCGGGGGGGAACCATCAAGCCTTTCCCTGCCCCGGGCCGGAAGGTCTTCGGGGCCCCCTCCTCCGGAGGAACCTTGTACACCGAGGGGCTCCCCCCCTCATCCACCGGCCAGACCCGTGGGGGCAAGGCCCCCCGCGAATCTCACCTCCAGCCTCTCCGGCTCCAGAGAAGCCGGAAGGGGCGGGAGGAGCTCCACTGCGAGCGGCGACGGGGCGTAGTTCGCCGAGTCGGACGTCGCCCCGCCCGCGGTCGCCTCTTTCCCCCGCGCCTCGACGGGAGCCTTCGGGGGAGGAGGCGTTGCCTCCTTCCGGGACGGTGCCCGGGCACGCTCGCCCCCAGGGGTCTCGTCCTGGGGCTTCGCCGGTGTCGCCGCCGGCGTCGACGATGGGCCGGGGGTCTTCTGAACCCGGGCCTTCTTGGGCTCCGAGCCCCCGGCCGCCTCCTTCCCCCGTTTATGCGACCCGGGGGTGGGGAGAGGCTTCCTTTCCGGCAGCTTTCACCTGAAGGCCGCCGCTACCAGGTTCTTGGGGGGGCCCTCGCCCACGGCGCGCACGACGCGCTCGTGTTCATCCGCGAAGTACCTCCCCAAGAGGTTCTCCGCCTTCTCCCGCGCCGCCGGGTACGGCCGGACTGCAAGAGGTAAAGAGTTAGTCAATTTCATTAAAATTTTGTAAGAGCAATGCAGCGGGTTCCCAGGGCTTACGTCGCGTCATCGACTTCACCGGGGGCCGCTGCTCGGGGCCCATGCCGATCCCCCTCTTCCCGCCGGTGAAGGGGGAGATCCGGAGGAGAGCCATCTCCTCAGCCGCGTCCCGCATCGAGCGGGTCTTCTTGGAGAGGATCACCTTGCCGAGGAGCTCGTACTCCTCGTCCGTCCACACCGGCGGCTTCGGTGCGGACGACCGGCTGTAGGTGGGGGCCTCCGGGGCGTACACCACCGCGTCGTCTCGGACCCGGAGGTAGAACCACCTCCGGACCCAGTCCCCCCAGTGGTCCCGGGAGGCCGCCGCCGGGTAGTCGATTACCCGGGCCGGCAACATCTGGACCATGACCGAACCGAAGGGGGACTTGGGGCCCCCCTTCACCAGGTGGGAGGTCCGCGCCGCCGGTTCGTAGAAGTACCAGAAGGCGCGAAGGTCGGGCTCCCGCCCGGTCGCTGTCTCGAAGAGCCAAATGAAGAGGCCCATCCGGACCAGCGCGTTCGGGGTGAGGTGGTTGAGAGCCACCCCATACTCCTTGAGAAACTCCCGGAGCATGGGATGCACCGGGAGCCGGAGCCCCGCCTCGATGAAGGCCTCGAAGGCCACGATCTCCCCAGGCCTGGGGCGGGGGGCTCCGTCCTTCTTCACCGGGACTCGGATGTCCCCAGCCGCAACAATGCCCCTCTCGGCCAAGGACTCGGCGTCCTCGGCCGTGAACTCGGACGCCCAGAGGAAATCCGAGGGGATTTCCTCCGGGGGCACCTCCGTGGTCTTCGCTCGACCCTTGGGTGCCATGAGGTTAGTTTTCTTTTTGGTGGCTAACTTTGCAGGAGGCTACTACTAGAAACTCCCGAACGCCTGCTACTGGCAAAAGCTACCGGAAAAAGCTACCGGGAGAGGGCTACCGGGAGAGCAAAAATCGTGGGGCTGAGGATTTCAAATGAGCTTCCGGGCCCCCCCAAGGCCCTATTTATAGGAGCGGGCCGTGGTCTAGAGCATCGTCCCCGGCGGGCATGGGGGGCTGCTGTCGGGGGAAATCTCCGCGAGACTAAGTCCAGGTAAGATGTGTCACGATTACCCGGGGACGTGGCCTCCGGGCCCACCCCGGGCGCCGCCTTTTGGCTCCCGGGACGTGGCCTCCGGTGCCCTCCCGGGCGCCGCCATTTGCCCGGGGATGTGGCCTCTGGGGCCTCCCCGGGCGCCGCCTTTTGGCTCCCGGGACGTGGCCTCCGGTGCCCTCCCGGGCGCCGCCATTTGCCCGGGGACGTGACCTCCGGGGCCTCCCCGGGGGCCGCCCTTTTGGCTCCCGGGACGTGGCCTCCGGTGCCCTCCCGGGCGCCGCCATTTGCCCGGGGACGTGACCTCCGGGGCCTCCCCGGGCACCGCCCTTTTGGCTCCCAGGACGTGGCCTCCGGTGCCCTCCCGGGCGCCGCCATTTGCCCGGGGGACGTGGCCTCCGGGGCCTCCCCGGGCGCCGCCTTTTGGCTCCCGGGACGTGGCCTCCGGTGCCCTCCCGGGCGCCGCCATTTGCCCGGGGACGTGGCCTCCGGGGCCTCCCCGGGCGCCGCCTTTTGGCTCCCGGGACGTGGCCTCCGGTGCCCTCCCGGGCACCGCCATTTGCCCGGGGACGTGGCCTCCGGGGCCTCCCCGGGCCCCGCCATTTTGCTCCCGGGACGTGGCCTCCGGTGCCCTCCCGGGCGCCGCCATTTGCCCTGGGACGTGGCCTCCGGGGCCTCCCCGGGCGCCGCCATCCACCCGGGGACGTGGCCTCCGGGGCCCCCCGGGCGCTGCCTTTTGGCTCCCGGGACGTGGCCTCTGGTGCCCTCCCGGGCCTCATCACCCTCCTGAAGGTAAAGTCTCGAACTGTTTGTCACGTGCAGGTCACGCGAGGAGTGCCTCGGGAACTAGCGGCCACCTGTCAAGCATCCAAGGCCTTTGACCGGGAGAAGGACGGTCCTGCCCTTCAATCCGACGGTGGCTTCCGGGGTAGTTTAGGTTTTTTGCTGCTTTTTGGGGCTATAAATAGCCCTTGTACCCCTCTGTTGTGGAGGATCGGTTCTTTTATTGGAATAGCTAAACTCACAGGCGTGCTCCGGAAGCCTCTCCCCCGGAGAGAGCCTCCCCAGCCGACTTCGGTCGGGAGCGCGTCGACAGGACTAGGGCCCCCACCGGGACCCGAACCTGTATAAACCCGTGTGTCATTCTTTGTGCTTGTCCGGCGGGGGAGGACCGGTCATCCGGTCAACCCGCGTCGCGTAATCTTCGCTAGGATCACTCTCAAAACCTGCCGGGGTATTCGCAATACCACGACAGTCACATCTCGTTGCAAATCGACCAGTCCATCCAGATCAATTACCTGCAAGGACACAGTTGCAGCAAATACTCAGATCCAAAAAATCTTTCGGATTCCACGAATGGAGCTAATTAACTTGCTTGGAGTACACGCTTATGTACCTTGCCAGATATTGTGTTGAAGAAATAACATAGCTTTGTAATTGTCTCTCTGACTTTGACTGAGAGAATGCCTTTGATAGCAATGGGAAGCATTTGTGACATCAGTACATGACAATCATGGGACTTCATACCAACCAGTTTCAAGTCTTTCATGGACATAAGTTTTTTCAAGTTCGCAGAATACCCGCATGGAACTTTGACACCATGTAGGCACTAACAGAGTTCTGTTTTTTCTCTTTTTGACAAAGTATAGCAGGCCGGGGGGAGGTATGTCCGCTTTCCCTTCTCCAACGGTGCAAGCTCAGTCCTTATGCCCATGTCGAGCATGTCACGGCGAACGTTGATGCCATCTTTCGTCTTTCCTGGAATGTTCAACAACAAACCAATCAAACTGTCACAAACATTTTTGTCTATGTGCATGACATCAATGCAATGTCAAACTTGTAAGTGCTCCCAATATGGCAGATCCCAAAGAATCGATCTCTTCTTCCAAACATTTTTTCCTGGAGGTTTATTAGAACATTTACCGAACTCAACTTTGATGTCCTTCACGCGCAAGTAAAGATCCTTACCAGTCACAAACACTGGGGCTGATCCTTTCTCAGGTTTCCTATTGAATGACTTCCTCTTCTTACGGTAGGCGTGATGCATCGGAAGGAATCTGCGGTGACCCATGTACACTATTTTTCAGCAGTTCGATAACCACATGCTTTCAGTTTCATCCAGGCAAATAGGACAAACTTTGCCTCCTTTCGTACTATACCCCAACAAATTTCCATAGGCCGGGAAATCATTTATGGTGCAAAATATCATGGCCCGCAACATAAAATTCTTTTGCTTATGTGCATCCCATACCCGCACCCCTTCGTTCCACAATTTATGTAAGTCCTCAACTAACGGTGATAGAAACACGTCAATATCATTCCCGGGTTGTCTGGGTCCTAAAATTAGTAACGACATCATGATGTACTTGCGCTTCATACATAACCAAGGAGGAAGATTGTAGATGCATAAAAGAATCGGCCAAGTGCTATGTCGACTGCTCATATTTCCGTGTGGATTCATACCATCCGTACTCAGCCCAAACCTTATATTCCTCACTTCACCGCCAAACTCACCGAATGTTCTGTTAATGTTTCTCCATTGAATGGAATCAGCTGGATGTCTTAGTTTTCCATCTTGTTTCCGACCTTCAACATGCTAACGCAAGTACTTCGCATCTTTCGGATTTGCAAACAGCCGTTTCAATCTAGGAATCACAGGCAAATACCACACAGTTTTGGCCGGAGGCCCTTTCTTTACCTCATCACATCCATTGTGATAAATTCTGTCCCCATGCTTATACCGCGATGCGCCGTATCTTGGACAAACATGCAAATCCTCGTACTCGTTACGGTACAGAACACAATCATTTGGGCATGCATGTATTCTTTCGATTTCCATTCCCAACGGACACAATATTTTTTGGCCTGGTAAACCGATCTTGGCAACTCATTTCCCTCTGGAAGCATGTCCGCTAACAGATCCAATAGAGCCGTGAAACTCTTATCGCTCCAACCGTTGCTTGCCTTCAAGTTATATAATCTCAACACAGAAGGCAACTTTGTAAATTTTGCACATCCGGGGAACAAAGGCTTCTCAAAATCAACAATTAATTTCTCAAATTTAGTTAAATCGTTTTCGCTGTAGTCTTCTTCTACATCACGTAACATTTCATCTAAATTGTAGTCATCTACATGGACTTCCGAATGAACATTACCAATGTTCTGATCATGATCATCATTACTGCAATCCACTTCCGGGTGCTGCTGAGTGGTAGCGGTGCTCGTTTCCTCAAGATCTTCACCATGCCATATCCAACGGGTATAGCGTGCATTAAAACCACGACGAATCAAATGACTCCTAATCTGATCAGAGTTGCCGAACCTTTTTAAGTTCATACAATCTATACAAGGACAATGCATATCTTTCTCTCCCTTCTTCGCCTTTTCTTGCTCAGCAAATTTAATAAACCCATTCACACCCTCCAAATACTCAACAATAGTATGTTTTATTCCATACATCCAATATTCTCGGTCCATCTACAAATATTTCACAAAATTGACAAATTGAAATAAATAATTAATGACTCAAGGCATGCATATATGCATGAAACATAATTAGCTAGGCCATATGTGTGTACAGCTGCTTAATTACATTAAATGGATTTGTATATATGAAACCCTAATTAACTTGATGCATTAATTGGAAGAGCCAGCTATCTAGCTGCTTAACTTCAGCAAGCTATAGCTAGCTAGCTAACCTAGCCTTCTAGCTAGTTTGGAGCTACATGTATCTAGTTTAATGAATTGCAAGTAGAGAGAGAGAGGGAGAGTCTGAAAGAGTGATAGAGAGAGAGAGAGAGGTGATGAGAAGATGGTAATACCGAGGGGGATGGAATTATCAACCTCTCAGATGGCTTCTCCAGATCACTCTAGCTTGGAGCGTGGATGCACGTATGGTAGAAATGATTCCAACATGCAGAGCGCAGAGCAGGGGTCGACCTAATTAAGTTGTACAATTTTACTATCGGTTCAAAAACACAAACCGATAGTAAAATAAGGTCCCCGCTGTCATAACAATTAGTTTACATAACGTCATTTTACTATCGGTTTGTTTTATATAACCGATAGTAAACTTTACTATACTATATCGGTTAGTACAGTAAGAACCGATAGTAAAAAGTCAGTAATTTTACTATCAGTTACGGATGAAAAACCGATAGTACTATTTAATATATTATATCGGTTGGTACAGTACTAACTGACAGTATAAAGTGTGTAATTTTACTATCAGTTACGAATGGAAAACCGATAGTACTATTTCATATATTATATCGGTTTGTACAGTAATGACCGATAGTAAAAAATATTTGCATTTCACTAACTGTGGACCAGTGTGTAACCGATAGTAAAAATCCTCTTCTCCGCCGCTGTGGTCCTATTCTATCGGATTTTTCCCTGATTGCTTATAACCGTTAGAAGATATGGGTTAGTGGAATGCATTTCTGTAGTAGTGCTTCTTTCTTAAAAGGTAAAAGACTTTTCACTGTCCTAAACTAAGGATGGTAAGGAAGAAGGCGAGCATATCCTCTAAATTGATCATCCTCAAATCAGCCCTTCCTGGGGTATTGTCTCAATAAATAGATAATTCCAGGAGTAATAAATAGGATTAAAGTATTGGTATAATTGAAATTGCGGAAGCAAATACCAATTTACTAAAAAAAAGAAAATAAGTATCTAATATAAGAGACTTATTTTTTTTTTTAGGATTAAACAAAAGGGTTCACAAATAAAAGCGCTAGTGCCACAACCAGTCCATAAATTGTTAAAGCTTCCATAAAAGCTAAACTAAGCAATAAAGTACCTCATATTTTACCTTCTGCTTCTGGCTGTCTCACAATACCTTCTACAGCTTCTCCTGCAGCAGTACCTTGACCAACTCCAGGCCGAATAGAAGCAAGCCCTATGGCCAATCCAGCAGCAATAACGGAAGCGGCAGCAATTAGTGGATTCATGGTGAGTTCCTCGTGTCAAAAAAAAAAAAAATAAATAAATGGTTAAGGATACAATCAACCAATAAACTCTTACTTCTAAGCTCTATTGGAGAGAAGTAACTAAAAACTACAAATTGAAATGATAATCTGAATTGTCAGAACTACTTCAAGATCTCATTTTTAGTTTCTAATCATTAGGGGTTTGTGTAAATCCATATGATTCTCATTATTCTATTTATCTTCAATCACTCTTTCATTCCATTCGTCTTTCTTTACTCTTCGATATACTTGAGTTCCTTTTTTTCATCTATCAATTGATAGCAATATGCTGCATAGATATATTGGATATGGAATCAAATTCCATATAGAGGGGAATTAGATATATAGGATTAGATAATGAATATAACTTAAGAATATATAATATCCCATATCCATTTGTTTCTTCTGTTTTGTTTGCGTATTTTCTCATTTTCTATTGAATCGGATTCTAAAAGCATTCCTTAAAACGGAAACCGCACAAAAGATGACTGGACTGATAGACATTAATGATATAGATCTAGCCAGACTCCACCCCCCTTAACACATATATATTTTGACAATTCTGTAATCTAATATAGTCTATAACTCTCCTACAACTCTACGTTGTATATTCATACGCATTTATAACTATTTTGTTTTCTAACCAAGCGGATTATCTGGAACCATGCATGAATTGGGCTAAGCTAAAAAAAAGACTATTTCAAAAACTAGTCAATTCAATGATGACCCTCCATGGATTCGCCTATATAGGCTGCGGCTAACGTTGCAAAAATAAGAGCTTGAATACCACTTGTAAATAATCCAAGAAACATGACCGGTATAGGTACCACTAAGGGGACTAAAGAAACAAGAACAACAACTACTAATTCATCAGCCAATATATTCCTGAAAACTCGAAAACTAAGAGATAATGGTTTTGTGAAATCTTCTAGGATGTTAATTGGTAAAAGGATTGGAGTTGGTTTAATATATTTCTTGAAATAACTCAACCCTTTTTTGCTAATACCCGCATAAAAATATGCCGCTGACGTGAGTAAAGCTAAAGCAACAGTAGTATTTATATCATTCGTGGGCGCAGCTAATTCCCCATGAGGTAACTGTATAATTTTCCAAGGTAAAAGAGCACCCGACCAATTCGAAACAAAAATAAAAAGGAACATAGTTCCAATAAAGGGAACCCAAGGACCATATTCTTCTCCAATCTGAGTTTTACTCAAGTCTCGAATAAACTCAAGGACATATTCGAAGAAATTCTGACCGTCGGTCGGAATGGTTTGTGGATTCCGAACAGCTATGATAACTGAACCTAGCAAGATAGTAATTACGACCCAAGAAGTGATGAGTACTTGGGCATGAATTTGTAAACCTCCTATTTGCCAATAGAAATGTTGGCCTACTTCTACACCCGATATATCGTATAACCCCTTGAGTGTTTTAATGGAACATGGTATAACATTCATATTGTCCTCTGATAGAAATTGAACTTCAAAAAAGGAATTCTTTTGATTCAACCATCTCTTCCTCAACTCAGCAACTTGAATTATTAATCCTATATTTAGGATACCAAGAAATCACATCAGATCATAATATATATCAATACCCTCTAATATATATTATATATCAATATTCCCCTTCTTTTATCTATGCAAAACAAAAAAGAATAGTAAGTGATCCAATAAATCTACGGAGTTGCCCAATAATTAACTATTATTCTTAATCTTAATTAACATAATCAACGATTTCTTATATAGAGAGAACGGCCCTCATAAATTGCAAATACTAATTTGTTAAGGATCAACCGAATTGAAGTCATAGTGTCATCGTTGGCTGGAATCGATATATTCGCGAGATCTGGGTCACAATTTGTATCGACTAAAGAAATAGTAGGAATCCCCAAAATGGCACACTCCCGAAGAGCTATATACTCTTTTTGCTGATCAAGGACGATCACAATGTCAGGCAACCTCGTCATATATTTGATCCCGCTGAGATATCTTTGCAAAGTAGATAATTTTCTCTTCAATATTGCTACATCTCTTTTTGGGAGATGGTGGACTTTTCCCATCTTTCCTTCTGCTCTTAAGTCTCTAAATTGAGAAAGTCTAGTTTTCGTAATTGACCAATTTATTAACATACCACTGAACCATTTCTTATTAAGCCCTTATTGCAGCTGATGCTACTGAATCAGCTGCTCTTTTTTTGGTACCAACAATTAAGAAGCTTTTTCCCTGACTTGCTGCATAAAAAACTAAATCACAAGCTTCTGATAAAAAATGAGCCGTTCTAGCGAGATTTGTAATATGAGTACCTTTACGCTTTGCCGAGATGTAAGGGGCCATTTTAGGATTCCATTTCTTAATACCATGACCAAAATGAACTCCCGCTTCTATCATCTCTTTCAAATTGATGTTTCAATATCTTCTTGTCATTTTTTCCACACTTCCTTTTGATTTTTTCTTTTTTTTTTCGTCCTACCATTACGGAATTAATTTCTTTTTGAAGATTAGGAAAGAGCCGAAATAGCTTGAAATAAATAATAATTGTTTTGATGGATGGAACCTTCTACCGGGAATTGCCCATTGATACGTGGCATAAACATAAACTTAATGAATTAAATGACTTCTTGTATTTATTAAAATAAAAAATACAAAATCTGACCTGTTAGCGTTCTAAAGTGAAAAGTCTAGTTTTAAAGTAAAAAAATCTGCTTTATGTATCATTAAATCGCATAAATGATGGTTTTGATGTTTCATGGAAATTGTTTGTTACATCAGAAAAAACTAATTCTGTACGGAGAAACAAAATATCTCTCATTTCTGACATGAATCAATTTTTTTTATTTCAAAATAAAGGTTCTTGTCTTGTCGTGAACGATGCACAAATTTTTGGAATCCGGTACCAACAGGTATAATCCCCCCCACAGAACTACGTTATCTTTCATGCCTTTTAACCAATCAATATGACCTCGTAGGGCTGCTTTTGCTAAAACTGGAACAGTTTCTTGAAAACTTGCTTCAGATATAAAACTTTGGGTATTCAGGGAAGCTCTTGTTATTCCCAATAAGATTGCCCGATAATAGATAGATTCATCCAAAGCCCGCCCTGCTCGTTCCGCTCGCAATAGTCCGATTAATTCCCCAGGTGAAAAAACATTAGACATTCCATCTTCGGAAACCTGCACTTTTGATGTTACTTGGCGTATAATAATCTCTATATGTCTATTATGGATTTGTACCCCTTGGGATCGATAAACCTTTTGGATCTTATTAACCAAAGAGATACGACTTTGGGCTATGGTTAGCTCAGTTCCAATCAAGAATCCCTAGGGGATTCCAAGAATTCTTGGTATACGCTCGTTCCAACCCTCAATTCTCCTTTCGAGATTCGGCGATAGTGAATCAATTGAACGCGCTTCGAAGATTTGTTCTACTTTTGGAAGACCTTGCATTATGTCACTAGATCTTGATTTTTCATATATAACTGTAACTAACCTATCCCCTTTATAAAGGGTTTCTCCATAATGACCATGAACAGTTACTCCTGTAGTGGCCAAATAAGGCTTAGCTGATCTTATAACAAAGGAATCAATATTAACAATGAAAATTTGACCAGATTTTTTTATGTGCGATTTAAATAGACATACATTTTCGCAAATAAATTGTCCAAGTCAAATTATTGCCAATGTCTCCTCACAATAATAATGATGGGGAAAGCGCCAATTCAAATGGAATGAATTCAACATAATGTTACTATCGAAATTAAAAATCCTTTGATTTTCATCTATTAAAGAGTATTTAAGTCCTTGAAGTACTTGGAAGGTTTGTTTCAAATTGTCAAGTAACAAATATTTCTTTAACAGGATCTGATTATGCATTAGTAAGTAGTAAGATGAAGAAAAATTCTATATATTAGGTACAATAGTGCCTAAGGGCCAAAAAATATCTCGAATAGGAATTCTAGGATTCGATTCTTTTACCGCATTGGGATATTTTAAATTATTGAATAAACCAATTCGAGAACAATTGGATGCCGACAAAATCATCAAAAATTGGTATTCTTTATTTTGATTCAACAAGGTGCCAATAGCTCCTTGATGTTGGCTAAGTGATTGAATCTTCACCTTGGAATAAAAGGAATTGGCACTGAACTTATCCTATCGTACCTTCTTGCTGTATACGAAATAGTGGACTTGACTAACTCAATTCTTAGGAAATCGCGAATCAGATCATTTGCTCTTACCTCAACAAGGGAAGCATAAGCCTCTTCTTTTTCTTCTTGTTCCCAATTCACTACTAAGCAAGTTCGAATGAATTGACTAGTCGTGTGATAAATTCTTTGATTTAACTTGCTATTTTCATGAGAAATAAAATTGACAACTCGAAGTTGGAGATTATCCTTTTCTTGCAAGAGATCTTGTGGGAAAAGTGTTGCTAAATTTTTACTTTCGCCCATTTCATATGCGACTGCAGGTCAAACCAAAACAAAATAGTTTTCCTTGTTCTTGAGAATTTTTTTCCGTTGAACATAGATCCAATTTTTCCTTTTTTTTGATTCCATATAATCTCTTTTTTTCTTTTCTGGTGTTATCAAACTGTCACCTAATATCTTATCTGCCTCCTCAGGAAAATGAATATCTCTGGAAAAGATTTTTAGTTCCGTATAGCTTTTTCTTCTCTTCACTCGGACTAATCCACCTAGTCGACTTCTTGTATTTTTTGTGAGTTGTGTATCCACTCCAATAATACTAGGGGCCCATATTCTTCCTCTAGGGTTCCATATTCGTCCTCTAGGGTTCCATATTCTTCCTCTAGGGGCCCATATTCTTCCTCTAGGGTCCTATATTCGTTCTCTGGGCTCCCGTATTCGTCCTCTGAGTCTTCCTCTAGGGTTCCATATCCGTTCTCTAGGGTCCTATATCTAAATTTAATAATTCCTGAGCCCTTTTTCTCTTTTCTGTATCGTGGATCGTCAAAATAAGCAAAAATATTATTTCTACGTAAAATACCCATAAAGGGGATTTCAATCGAAATCCCAAAACAGGATATTAGTTCTTTCTCTTGTTCTTGATGATATTGTAATGGAATGACGAACCTATTTCTTCGCTTTTTCGCCAACAAATCCGAATTCTCTTGAAGAATGGAAGGATAGACAAAATTCCAATGACCGTTGGATATGATTTGATCCGGCTTTGAATAATCAAGAATTTCCCTATCTTTTTTACCAAGAGTATCCAACAGTTTGTGTCTTACTTGATCATTAGCCATTGATAGGTCAGAGATATATCTTCCGTCAACAGAAAAAAAATAAGTATTCATTTGATCTTGATCCTTGTGGAGCGAAAAAGACGCTATACTGGATCTGCACATACTTACTGCCAATATCCATAAATGGCTTGTTTTTGGTAATCGACGAACATTACCATATTGATATTCAGGCGCATGGTAAACATCAGTACTCCAGTGCATTTCCCCATCTGATTCGGAATAAATATGCTTTTGTACCCTCTCTTTAAAATGCAAAGTGGACGTTCCGGCACGAATCTCCGCAATTACTTGTTCGGATTCTACATATTGATCATTTTGCACTAAAATAAAGCTTTTTGACGGAATATTCACATTATGTAGAATATCCTGACTCTGAATAGTTACATGCAAGTCTATATAACATAGAAAAGCAGGCTGCCCATGACGGGTACGTGTGGGGTGAACCAAATCCTCATTGAATTGGATTTTTCCATTAGAAGGGGATCGTACAAGGTCGGCAGTACCCCCTGTAAATACTCCACCAGTATGAAAAGTTCTTAATGTTAGTTGAGTCCCCGGCTCCCCAATTGATTGACCCGCAATATGTGGGACCCTCATTTGAGGAATCCCGTGGCAACCGCCCAGGTGGATTGCGCACAGATAGGTTCATTACAAGCTCACAACAAGCAGAAAGCAGTAATTGCATAAAACATAATTAAACAGGTACGAGGTCACAGGGGCCAATATTACATTAACATAGCGCCCAGAATGACGCTACTTAGAGTTGCTACGAAAATAACAGGTTTATCCATACAAGAGTCGGTATCAAGATACCGAACACACCAAACAAAGCAGACAGCGACAACGAAGATCTTCACTTCTGGCAGCAACGGTTCTGGTAGGGCTTCCTCCACATCGGACTCAACTCGGCGCGAGACCCTCCTAGAACTCCGAATCATCTGGGGCGTTCCCATCCTCTGCATCATCTTCATAACCAAACGAATCGGGATCGGCGAATCCCTCTTCTGATTTGTTTGAAAAGGCAAGGGTGAGCATGCTTTGACACAATGCTCAGCAAGTCGTTTATTTACAAATGCAATTATACAGATGAGGAGTGATCAAGAAAAGGGGTTAAGTCTTATAATCATAAATATTATAGATTTCAATCCTTTGATCTTTCAAATAAGGGATTTATTTTCAACAGTGGGGTTTTTGAAAACCTTATAATAGACTTTAAGAAAACATTGTGGATGGCGATCCTCCATGATCCACCATTTTGAATTAGCCATATTATGAAAACTTTTCCCAAATATTACTTGTGTTGAACCACATGGATAAATCCACCGCGAACATACTCCATGAACTAGGAGTACAGAGTATAAGGATACTTTTCTTAAGCTTTGCAAAGGTGTACCTCTTTTTAAATCCACTTCTTCACTCGACTTTCAAGTCGGGCCAACTCCATGTGACTTATATGCATGTGACAAGGCCGAGATCACACAACGCTTTTGCAGTCTAGTATTAACAGTATCCCCGCCCGGTAAATAGACAATTAAGTCTCAAGTACCGTTGTGGGTCCTCCCCACTGCCTTACTTCCTAGCCTTTGGCCTATGCTCCCGCAGGACACATAGCCTTGGTCTGTCCATGCGAGACATCTGACCATCATGATTACAACCGCGCATGGCTTAATCAGAGGCATAGGGCGTCTTCCTTCTTTCCACTTTTTCCTCTCATACTTTTTATGAACTCACATCACTCACAGACGAACTGTGTCCAACCAGTTTCTCCACGCGAGAAACCAGACCGACAAACCATGCAGGGAACTGCTAATACCAAAAAGCTACTAAGTCGTGCCTGTCCCATACCAGGCAAGTGGTTGGTACGTTTTTTATGCCGCATAGAGGCACAACACAAGGTTCTTGTCCTTATGAATTGATAGTGAGGAGCCATCCACATTCCCTGGTGCGCACTGCACCCTCACCATCCAAACCAATCCTCACTACCAATTCTTATTTCACATTTCATTTCACAAAAGGGATTTCAAATCAATTTCTCACATATTAGCCATTTCACATCCAACATGTATACTTAAATAAGATTAAAGCCTAAGCATGGTATCCTAGGGTGACAAGGTTGCATGATGATTCGATATCAAAAAGGGTTTCCACATGAAAGTTGGGTCATATCTATTCACATATTTCTAAACATAGTTCTATCAAATATTCAGCATGCATATATCTTTAAAACAGTGAATCTACTTTATTTCAAAATACTGGGTGAGACATGATCAAGGGTGACGACTTGCCTTGCCAAGTTGGGTCTAAGAAATCTGCTGGGTCTTCAAACGTTCCTTCCAAATCTTCCGCTCCTTGCTCTGCATTCGCACGAGAGCACACACAACACATACAAGACATAAGCATCCAGAAAATATGCTTTATACAAAAATATATGTAAAATATAAACATGTATGCAGACGAGGGGATTTGGGCAGAAACAGAACAGCGGAGAAAAGGATACTAGGCTTAGGTTCACGCGACGAAAGCCAAGGGTTGGCATTCGGTTCGCGAACAGACAATGTCCGAGAAGGACACAAGAATGATTTGGGGGCTTCTAGATGATCAAAACTGGTGCAAGAGGCCGCATTGTGTGCCAAATGCTGTGAGGGACCTAAATGACAAAGTGGACTTTTCAGAAAAACCCTTGAATCAACAAAAAATCACAGCAAAGCTCAGGACACAGGAAAATGAATGCCACTGTACAGCAGTGAACTAGGGCACATGCGTCTGGACGAATCACGCATGCATTGCTTCGCCAAACATGTCAGGGAGGTAGGCGGGATCAAGACAAGGTTGCTGGTGGAAGGAATTTGGCTGGGGTGGCTTATCGGCGACGAACGGCGATGTTGAAACCTTCGGCCGCCTGAGACAAGGACGAGCCACGGTGACAGAGAACTGGAGTGGATTGAACCTGAAATTGGTTGAGGGGAAATGTTCCTGGGGTGGTGCTGATTGTTATGGAGAAAGGAATTGGGCAGTGGTTAAGTATGCGAGCTCGTCGACGTTGTCACCGGAGTTGGAGAAGACGGTGAACGACGAACTGGCTCCACACAGCAATGCAGGTTATGAGCTCTGGACTACACCATCTAGGGGTTACAGGGAAGGTGTAGGTGGCTTCAGTTTGGGGAGAGCAGCAGCGAGGCACGCCGGCGACGTGAGACGTCCACGGCGGCGTGCGAAAATTGGGAAAACGCACAGCACTGCATCAATTTGAAAACTGGATGAATAGGCTTGCTAAGAAAGGGCTAGGGATCATTTGATCCTACTGGAGTGAGTGGTGAAAAGGGTTGGAGTGAATTTAATTTCAGGAACAGGGGTCTTCTGGTTTTCCGGTTATCATCGGTGATGAAGATCACTAGAGTGCAATTGCTTGCTTGGACACAGAAAGATGGGTGTGGGGAACTCACTGGTGAGCTTGGATTGAAGAGAGGGGTTGTGGTTTGCTCTGCCGACGATGGCCTCAAAATCGGCTCGTCGGGGAAGAAGGAGAAACAGTGAAAATCCGAGAATTTGGCTAAGTCCTGGAGTTGTGGCTTCTTCACAGCACTGAGGGGGGTTTAAATAGGCGTTGAGGTGGAGCTTGCGAGGGGAAACGGCACGAGAACTTGTGCCGGGGACGAGACTGGCTGGGTGCAGCTGCGACAGCGGTGACCGGCGATGTGAAGGGGCCCTGGCGATGTAGCGGCTCTACAGGCTTTGTCGGTTGCATTGGAACTTCACTTGAGACGGCGCAGATGCGGAGGCAGTAGCACAGCTCCGGCAACGACACGTAACGCATGCAATTGCCACGGCAACGGGCGCGCGCGCGCGAAGACAGTGCTGGAGCGCTGGCGTTAAACCGCTAGACATGGCGAGGTACTGGCTGCTGGCACGTGCGCGCGGGGTAGCTCATTTGCTCACAAGCGTAGGCGACAAGGGGCGATGGCCGGCGGCGAGCAAACGCGGCGAGAAACACGGGGTGGCTCCGGCGAGATGCACTGGTCGAAGGCAACGACCAGGCCCTGGTCGAAAACGGCAGAAAAGAACAGGAGGGCTGATTTGCAATTTCAGAAATTTGATTCCAGGGACTGATTTGTAAATCTGGCATTTGGCTTAGGTAGAAAGAGTTTTGACTTTGCTAAATCAATCCACAAAGTCTAAGATATTGATCAGCAGCTAGGGATGACAAAATTTTGGAGATTTAGACAAGTTTTGAGATGAACTGAAAACAGGGTAATTAGGGTAATCTGATTTTAGAAATTTGACAAGGCTGAAACTAGGGTTTCGGGAGAGATTTGGAAATTCTTCCAGAAGGGAAAAATGTCCAGAATAGTGAAGGGAAGATGTTCACTGAATCAAATCAGGATTTGGAAATGATCTGTGACTTTTAGCCTTTTTGGGGTTCCTCAGATATCTGAAAAGGACTAATTTGTGAATCTTTTGGACTGATCTGCGAAAATGACTTGAATGAAGGAGTTTTGCTGCCAAATTTTTAGAGTAACACTCTGGCATTACCAAGATCTCATCCTAATATGCAGATAGTCAAGGCAGGCTAGGGTTGGGAAAAATAGGGGTGTTACACAATAATACCTACAGCTTCCCCCAATTCGACCAGATCGCCATGAGTGGGACTCCGACCATAACATAATTGACAGATCCAAGATGTGCTCCGGCAAGTAAAGGGGGTTCTAATATATATTGGTGTTGTGCTCGAAATGGTTGTGCTCGAAAAATCGATTGACTACACCAATTACAATATCTTGATTTCGAGCGGCAATGCATCGTGAACTGATATATATATATCGTTTGCTAATACATGACCAATTAGTGTTTGGACAAAGAGTTTTTCTGTCATCCCATTTTGAGGACTCACAAAAATGCCTCGGATAGTACCACAATCTCTTCTACGCACAATAATATGTTGAACTACTTCAACAAGTCTACATGTAAGCTATGCAGCATTTGCTGTTCGTACAACAGTATCTACAACCCCCCTGCAGGCTCCATAGCAGGAAATTATATATTCTGTCAAAGAAAGTCCCTCGCGTAAATTGCTTTGAATAGGTAAATCAATCATTTGTCCTTGGTGACGAGGATTGACACCCGGGTCACTTCTAATAAACTTTTGGTTCAAGACAAGTTCGAACCAGACATGTATCTGGTGATGCGGACTCAAGCTATTCTGAGGGGCATCACCATGAGGTCGCAAGCTTTACGCGATCAGGTTGCGGGTTTTGTGCGATCAGACCGTAAGCCTTGCGCGGTCAGAAGTTCATAGGCTATACGCGAACTACACATTCGGGATATTGCGCGGTCAGCCAAACCCCGCGGTCAGAACATCTGCCGATCAGGATACTTGGGATCTATCTATTCGGTTGCCCATACAACAGGATATTCTAAGTATCCCGAAGATTCCTACACGTGGAGAATCAACCGTCAGGAGGTTAACACGTACAGTTATCCATGAATAACACGTGTTTAACCTACATGGAGGTTAAAAGCAGTTCCAAAAACCGCATCCAACCGTCCGTGCAACCGATTGATGCAGTTTCCTTCACATGGCACCCTTTCAAACAGTATAAAAGGATGGCATGAAGCATCAATCAGGAGGAGAGGAGGAGGGGAAAAAATCATCTAAGTTAGCCAAGTCTACGGTACACCTCATATAGCATTTTAATAAGCCTTCTTTGGCTTATCTTTGTACACTCTTACAGGAAAAATCCTCGCCTGTGAGGACTTTTTCCTCCACTTGTAAACCTTTTACCACACTTAGTGAAATCTCAACAGGACGTAGGGCATTTACTCCCACCATCGAGGGCCCGAACCTGTCTAAACTTTCTGTGCTCCTATTCACTATTGTTCAGCATACCTTCCCGAAGGGTCATCTTGAAAGGTCTCATAGTTATAAATTCTGCATAAGTTCGGCTGAGGACTCCGAGTCCGAATCGTCGACAGCTGGCGCCCACCGTGGGGCCTTTCTCAAGGCGTCTTAATTGAAATTCGGAGGTTCGCCGAAACATGGCTGGAGCATATGATTCCGAGAATGATTTCGATCTCGAGGATTATGCCCATATACCAATACCTTCTCCAAGCGATCCTGTTCCGATGGAAGAGGTCGAAGGCCAGAATCTTCCCCAGGCTGAATCATCTCCCCAAGTCATGTTAATCGACCAGGAGGTAACTGGCACAAGGTCAGAACCCACAGAGGTTCTTAATGTGCTAGGTGATGAGTCCGGCCCGTCATACGATCCCGCTGAGGGAAAATATGATGGTGACCCTGAAATTAGCCCAGGAAGGTTCGACCCTGATAACCTCCACCGTCTCTTTGATTTCGAATCCGATTCAGAACAAACCGAGATGTTCTCCCCATCGGCAACCTCTCTCCCTAGGCAATTTGCTGCGTTGTCGGAAGAAACTCCCGATCAACAGGCTGCCAGGGAAGAACAAGATCGCAAACAGAAGGAAGAACAAGATCACAAACAGAAGGAGGAGCAAGATCTCGAGCAACAAAACAACGAACTACGCAGAACTGCCCTAGAGGCTCTTCAAGATGCGCAGGCTCGTTACGATGCTGCCCCGAGTTCTTCTCGACGGTCGCGTGGTCGTAGACGTGACCAGACTCCTTCTTTGCCACCGGAGCATTTCCCAGTGGACGAAGAAACAGTAACACCTGGTGCCCCTAGGAGAAGTACCCATGGTCGACTGCGATCTATCGCGGAAGTCATGCGCAATTTTCCTCCTACGGTCACGGATGCGCAGAGACCGGCCTTTTTCAGGATCCTGGCGGAAAGACTGGATGAGGTTGCATCCGAGGCGACCCCGACAGCCTCTTCCCGCTCAGTGACACATTCCCGTGAACGAGATGGTCCTCATTCTGGCTCTGGCCGACGGAATTACCCGCCGCCTATACCGTCCCGACAGGACAAATATCGGCGAATGTAGGACTCTCGTAGTAGGGATCGAGTTCCCGTTCATTCTCGTTTGGGACCCCGAGTAACCTCGCCATTAAGAGAGTTTGCTCGAAACCCGACCGAAAGTCGCAGGACGGTTCACGGTCCTTACGTTGGTTGCAAAGCTTTCTCGCCTGGCCTACGAGCAGTCGTTTGGCCCGATAAGTTTCGACCAGGGGCCATTGAGAGGTTTGATGGAACTCAGAACCCATCCGAGTTTCTTCAGATCTATATTACTGCCATCCAAGCAGCAGGAGGCGATGACAAGGTCATGGCTAACTACCTGCCAACAGTCCTCGTAGGACCGGCTAGAACCTGGTTGTTCAATCAGCCTGAGGGTTCTATCTACAATTGGGAAATGCTATGCGATGCCATCCTCAGCAATTTCCAAAACTGTTACCAAAAGCCGGGTAAGGAGGACGACTTGCATAGATTGCGGCAAACTTCAACCGAAACGCTTCGGCAGTTTGTCAAGAGGTTTGTCGGGGTAAGAAATACCATCCCGAACATATCTGATGGCTCCGTAATCAGGGCATTTAAGCATGCCGTTCGATACCGGAGATTCACTGAAGACTTGCTCATCCACCCTCCTCGATCAGTGGCCGATCTGTTCGATATGGCTGATCGATACTCCGATGCAGCCGAGGCGGTCGAATGGAACCGAATGGTTGACAAGGGGGACCTACCGCCCCAACCAGGCTTCAAGGACGCCAAGAAAGAAGATTCAAGCAAAAAGCCGGAGTCTTCACCGGGCGGGAAGTCAAAAAAGTCGAAGAGGAACCGCTCTGGACAGTACCGTGAGGTCGCGGTCGCGGAGAAACCACCTTCGACCAAAGGTAATAAGTCTTCTTTTAAAAGTAAAACTGCTTCTGGTGGCCGGGATTCCGACCAGCCAGAAAAATCAACTAATCCGCAGGAGGGCAAAAGGTGGTGTCCACTCCACAATTCCGCAGGCCACGATCTCAAAAACTGCAGGAGTTGGTTGAAACAGCTGGATGATTTCTACCAAGGAGCTGGGCCAATGCCGACCTTACCGCCTAAAGAGCAGGCGTGCGGGGTTAGAGACGTCGATGGAGACGAAGAAATGGCTTACCAGGTACCTCAAAATCATGTTAATGTCATTTTCGGAGGTTCCTCCTCTTTCGTTTCCAAAAGGCAGTTTAAAGCCTTTTGCCGAGAGGTTAACCAAACGGAGACATCCCTTGGTGAACCTCAATATCCCCGTTGGTCGGATATGCCTTTGACGTTCGATCGCGCTGACTGTCCTGTGGGGCTAACTCGACCATTGAGGTTACCTCTGGTTATTACCCCAATCATCAGTAACGCGAGAGTCGAAAGGGTCCTGATCGATGGGGGAAGTTCCCTTGATCTTTTATTGGTCAAACTCTCGACGAGATGCAAATTCCTCGTTCAAAGATCAAGCCCATAATCCATCCGTATTATGGGATAATCCCAGGCCCCTCCATGATGCCATTGGGACAAGTGGTCCTCCCGGTCACTCTGGGAGAACCAGATAACTTTCGAACAGAATTGGTTACTTTCGATGTAATCGATTGTGATTCAGCTTATAATGCAATCTTTGGCAGGCCGACTCTTGCTAAGTTCATGATGGCAACGCACTATGCTTATCAGTGCGGGAAATTGCCTGGCCCCAAAGGTGTCATTTCGGTCCGAGGTAGTCGCAACGTGGCGCTCACGTGCGACCGGCTATCTTTGGAGATGGTCGATCAACTTCCCCTCCGGGACGCTCAGGTCGCCACTGTCGCCACCGATGCGATCAGGGCTGCTCCTCGACCAGATGAGAAACTCAAACAAGTTCCTTTGTACCCAGATGACCCAGATTCGGGTTGGGTCAGCCCTGGATGACAAATAGGAACTCGACCTCGTTGCTTTCCTCCGGGCTAACGCAGATGTGTTTGCGTGGAAACCGTCCGACATGCCCGGTGTCCCAAGGGAAGTAATTGAGCACAGGTTAGCAATTCGACCTGGACAACGACCAATAAAGCAAAAGCTCAGGCGTTTTGCCACCGACCGACAGGAAGCCATCCGAGAAGAGTTAGACAAACTCTTACAAGCCGGGTTTATCCGCGAAGTGAATCACCCGGACTGGCTCGCCAATCCGGTCATGGTCCGCAAGTCAAATGGCAAGTGGCGCATGTGCGTCGACTATACTAGCCTCAACAGTGCCTGTCCGAAGGACGACTTTCCCCTTCCCCGCATCGACCAGCTGGTTGACTCCACTGCGGGTTGCGAACTGATGAGTTTTCTGGATGCCTACTCAGGATATCATCAAATTAGCATGGCAGAAGACGATGAAGAGAAAACTGCCTTCATCACCCCGTTCGGCACATACTGCTACGTCAGAATGCCATTCGGTCTCAAGAACGCTAGTTCCACGTACCAGCGCTTGATGCAAAAGACCTTTCTTTCCCAGATAGGGCGTAATCTCGAAGCATATGTAGACGACTTGGTTGTAAAGAGCACCAAAAGATTGTCTCATTTGGACGATCTTGCTGAAACCTTCTGTAACTTGAATCGCTTTGGAATAAAATTGAACCCGGAGAAATGTTCTTTCGGGGTTTCTTCAGGAAAGCTTCTTGGTTTTCTTGTGTGTTCCAGGGGCATTGAAGTTAATCCTGAGAAAATCAGAGCTATTGAACAAATGAGGTCGCCCTCGACCATGAAGGATGTTCAACGCCTGGCTGGTCGCATGGCGGCTTTAAGTCGCTTTATATCACGATTAGGCGAAAGGGGACTACCTTTCTTTAAAGCCTTGCGGAAACATCATAACTTCACATGGTCCGACAAGGCCGAGAAAGCGTTTCAGGAGGTAAAAACATATCTTTCCAGTCCGCCGGTATTGGTGTCTCCTGAAAAGGAAGAACCATTGCTTCTGTATTTGGCGGCCACCCCACACGCGGTCAGCGCAGTTCTGATCGCGGAAAGGGAAAGAGTGCACAGACCCGTCTACTATGTGAGCGAAGTACTTCATGGTCCTAAGGAGCGCTACCCTGAGGTCCAGAAGATACTTTACGCGCTACTGATGGCTTCCCGTGAGCTACGACATTACTTTCAAGCACACAGGATCACAGTACCCTCCTCTTTTCCTTTAGGGGATATTGTCCGAAATCCAGAAAAATCTGGTCGAATCGCCAAATGGGCGGTCGAATTCGGTGCCTTCGAGATCCATTTCACCCCTCGCACGGCGGTTAAGTCTCAAGTTTTGGCCGACTTTGTGGTCGAATGGACCAACCCTGAGCCACCCGTGCAGTTGGCAAAGGAACTGGAGTGCCCCGATTATTGGACAATGTACTTTGACGGCTCCCGTAGTTTTCAACACTCGGGGGCTGGAGTGGTCTTAGTTACGCCTCAGGGCGAACAGCTTAAGTATGTCATTCAACTACACTTTGTTGCAACCAACAATGCAGCAGAGTATGAAGGTCTTCTTGCAGGGCTCCGGGCAGCAAAATTCCTCGGAGTCCGTCGATTAGTGGTGAGGGGGGACTCACAGCTGGTCGTAAACCAGGTAAACAAGGAGTACAGCACCTCCGATGAGACAATGGCTCATTACCTGGGGGAAGTGAGGAGATTGGAAAAACACTTCAGTCACTTCGAAGTCCAATACATCCCGCGAAAGGACAATATTCTCGCAGACCAATTATCCAAAATTGGATCCTCACGCTCATCCGCTCCGGCAGGAGTGTTCATTGAACACTTGGACCATCCTTCGATCATGACTTCGGTCGAGGATGATCCGGCAATAGCCTTCGTTGCCAACCTCGGTCAGGAACAAGATTGGACTCATCCATTGAGGGTCTATCTTGAACATGGGACCCTACCCGAGGACGAAACCAAAAGCGATCGGTTAATTCGAAAGGCGCGTCTGTACAAACTCATAGATGGGGTTATGTACAGAAAGGGTACTCAAGGAGTATTCATGCGCTGCATATCTCAGGAGGAAGGAAAATCCCTCCTGAAAGAGATACATGACGGTGTATGCGGTGCACACGGGTCATACCGAACACTGGTCGGAAAAGTTTTTCGACAGGGATTCTATTGGCCTTCGGCACTCGATGATGCCAAGCTTATGGTCAAGATGTGTCCACAGTGTCAGTTTCATGCAAGACAGGTTCATCAACCTGCTTATGCATTGCAAACTATTCCTCTCGCATGGCCTTTCGCGATCTGGGGAATGGACATCGTCGGTCCTATGCCACAAGCGGTCAATGGGTACAAGTTTCTGTTCGTAGCCATTGACACGTTCACAAAGTGGATTGAGGCCGAACCAGTACGAAATATTACTGCATCAGCCGCACAAAAGTTCTTTCACAAGAACGTTGTGGCACGATTTGGTGTTCCAAACCGTCTCATCACAGACAACGGTTCTCAGTTCGCTAGCGGTCTTTTCCTAGACTACTGCGATCAGATTGGGACCAAGGTGTGCTTTGCTTCCGTGGCACATCCACAAAGCAATGGTGCCGTAGAACGGGCCAATGGGCAAGTATTGCAAGGCATCAAAAAACGTGTTTTTGATCGCCTCAAGACCCGCTCTGGGGCTTGGGCAGACGAGCTCTATACTGTTCTATGGGCACTACGGACTACCTCTAGTCGAGCCACCGGTGAGACACCCTTCCATTTGGTCTATGGAGCCGAGGCTGTGTTGCCTATGGAAGTAAGTATTGGATCTGTTCGCATGAATCAATTCGAACAGGTCAACCAATCCGAACAGCGATCGCGAGATCTCATCCTCCTGGAAGAACGGCGTGATCGCGCCCTGATTAAGTCCGCGGTATACTTGCAGGCTCTACGCAAGTATCACAGTAAAAAGGTGTGACCACGTGATCTCAACGTTGGCGACTTGGTTTTACGAAAAATTCAAGACCAGTCTAACCGCAATAAATTCTCCCCAAAATGGGAAGGACCATACACTGTCGTCTCAGTGCCGCGGCCAGGATCTGCGCGGTTAGCCATGGAGGATGGTCGGATTTTGTCCAATACTTGGAACATCGATCAACTTTGCAAGTTTTATGTGTAAGTATTCCAATCACTTTTTTCCTGTTCAATTAGCATCTTTTCATAAAAAGCATGTCTTGTTTTCATACAATGAGTGTTTTTCTTTAAGCCCAAATTATACAAATTCGACCTGGGGCTGATCGCCGGCGGTTAGGTTATTACAGCATTTTTCAACCGGATTCGCTGGTCAATCTCATGATCACTTCCAGATAAGTCACTCCTAAATAAGCCGTTTCTGAACGCACACGGGACTATCTGGCTAGTCTTCGGTCATCTGGGTGGCTATCAGTTTGCAATAAGGTTAAAATGTTACTTTAATCTTGACCATTGGCTTGAAGCGCATATCCCTGGTCATCATACTTATGTTTTCCCCTCTGCTTAAAATACTAAGACTTCAGTATTCACAAAACAGAGGCGGGGGCTAGAGAAATATACTTATAGTATGAAATTTATGATGTGAATATGCACTTTCTTTTGAAAAAATAGTTTTACATACATGGCATTGTAATTACAATTGTTGGGTTACAAAATATAAGGATCATTCGATCCTCAGCTCAGCCAAGAGTTTGTCAACGAAGGGCTTAACTTCTTCAATAACGGCGTCAAGCAGTTCTTCACTCTCGACCTCAACCGGTCCCACCAGCGCGCTCAGATTCGCATCTGAGCCATGGTGAAGTCGAACCCGGCTGAGTACGGCAGAAGCGGCTGATCGGACTCTCGTCCTGATTGTCTCTTCACGTCGCCGTAAATCTCCAGGGAGATATTCGAGCAGTGATTCTGCTTGAGTTGTGAGCAGTGATGCCCAATCGCTGACACTTGGGTCGTCCTTCCTCAACTCTACCACGTTGGTATTCAAAAGGCTAGCTATGGCCTTCAGTTTTTCGAAGACCAGTAGGCTCAACTCTTTGACCGCTTGGTCGGTATGGTTGAGTGAGGACTCGAGAAGCATCTTGTCCTGGCCGAGCTGTGTAATGCGACCTGCTTGCGCTGTACAGAGAAAAGAGGTTATTAACAAGAAACGGCTTTAAGTCTTCTCAAATTGAGAATCGACTTACCAGCCTTCTCAGACTGAAGTTTATTGATTTCAGTCCGTAGTTTCTTGAACTCTGTAACTGAGTTCAGCCTTATCTTGGCTAACTCTTTCTTCAAGAATGTAACCTCTCTGCAGCAAAATCAGGTCAGTCACAATTAAAGCCTACTTATATTAACAGAAGAATGACGATCCTCACTTGCGCAAGCCGTCACGATCTTTTTGAACAGCCGCCATGCTAGCCATTGCAGCATGCGACTGGCTCGTCACCCATGACAAGCCCTGTGATACAAAGCAAGAGAGTCAAGTATGCTCTAAAGGCGATTCAAGCGCTGAAACAGGGGTGATCATACCTTCATAAACTTATTTAAAGCGGCATCATCCATGCTAGCAGGGATCCTTGCTAACGCGCTGGAAGTGCCTGCGACAGGGACAGTTGATGGGAGTGCCGGCTGGACGCCACCCCCAGAGGTCACTGGTTGCGACCTGGTCCCTGTACTTGTTTCACCTCCTGCGGTCCGGACGACTTCCTGAACCACGGGAGTAGAGCGCTCTTCATTAGAGGCTCCCTCATTAGCCCTAGCTTCAACCTCCCCAGTGGCGGTTGAAGGTGTAGGTGCTGTCTTCTTTTGCCTAACAGGAAGAATGGGTCAGGCAGCTTTTATCTAAGATTACTGTCAAGTAAGAGTTCTTACCTTATTTGAAATCCCATTCGTTCCTGGGACTTCTGGGAAAATTCCCCTTGCGAAGGAGAGCCGTCTCCGGTTCTTGCCTTCCTTATGGTAAATAAGACAGCACCCCCCTGGAAATGTCATGTTATAGGCATATTCTTAGGGAACAGGTAAAAACACATAGAAAGATCTTTACCTGGGCCACCGGGCTAACTGGTGGGGCTGCATCCGAAGGCCTTGGCGATTCCTGAGTTGCTGGAACCGTCACAGCCGGCCTTTGTTCGTCTACCTCCTCCTCTGTCCGCGGAGGAGGAGGATTTTCCTCCCTGGAACCCCCAGTGGTCCCAGGGGGAAGCTCTCCTTCCTGTATGTACATTAACTTATCAAATGTGCAGAAAGAGCCATGGAGGGAAAGATCGAAAAGATCCTTTACCTTAGTTGTCCCTTCGACCAGGGAAGCAGAGGTGATTGACCCTGAAACCTCAGGGGCTTCAGGAATTGGAAGGTCACCCGCGACCACAAGATCTTCGGTGGTCGCAGGGTCAGCCACGGCCACCTCTTCGGTAGCTGTGGTTTCTGCTGGGCAGCTTGGGGCATCGCTGGATGGAAGATCCGCGATCTTCCTCCTTCGAAGCATCAGAGGAACGTCATCCTCTTCCTCCTCGCTCCCCTCTCCCTGTACGACGAAGAAGTGATTCCATGTCGCGCCTGAAAATGTAGCAGGAATGCGATATCTTACCGCAGTCTTTCTTGCGGGACGAGGAACGCTTCGTGAAGACCCCTCCCCAGGGTTCAGCTTGGTCTTCTTAGGGGCAGGACTCTTTGTCCTGGGTCTCTGGGAGACCTTCTTCACATTCTTCGCCGCCGGCTTCTTCAGAGAGCCGACATTTTCACTTGGGAATGTCGCATCCGCGAACCTCCCTAGGAGCTATTTTCATTCCAATGAAATTGATTAGTGCTGGACATGCATGAGACCTGCAAAACATAGGCCAAGTGGAAAGTGTACCTTTCGACGCTCCTGTTTAAGGTCGTCGCCGGCATGAATCAAGCTTTGGGGGCGAGGCGATCCCTTGGGGCCCTCTACCTCGGCGTTGTACGCCCTGAGGAGGTAGTTAGTCCGCCTCTCAATCTCGGCTGAGGGCAGGACTGTTCCCAGATACGAGTTAAATTGATGCATTTCAAAAATGACATAAAAGGATTTCAATGTCAGAAATGAATACCTTCGTTATAGTCCAGGGTAGTGTCCGCCATGGACTTGATCTCCCAAGCCGGATGAGCCCTTTCACGCAGGGGGCTCACCCGGTTCTTCACAAAGTCTCGGATGACGTCACGTGCCGTCAGCCCTTGTTCGACTAAGTGAAGGATCACCTCGGCATGCTTCATGAACTCCGCGTTCATCGCCGGGAGAGTATCCAACTCGCTCGGCTTCTCCGGCCGCGAGTTCTCAAACCACAACCCGTTCTCGGTCGGCGGGGTGCAGTAAAACCATTTCTGGTGCCACCCGTGCACTGAGTCTCACAGGGGTGGGGAGGGATACTCCTTTTTATCCCTCAGCCGGAAGTAGATGCATCCGGCGGCGTTGATGCTCTTCGACCACGCCGAAAAGTAGAATCGTCGGAAAAGATCCACGCTGGGATATATTCCGACGAAGGCTTCACAGAGATGCTGGAATACTGCAAGGATCAGCATTGCGTTGGGGTGGAGGTTGATCAGTTCCCACCCGTAATGTTCAAGGATATCCTTAAGGAACCGACTCTCAGGGAATCGGAACCCGCAACGCAAATACTCCTCAAAAACCACCAACTCGCCTTCTTGGACAGTTGGGGTTTCTCGGTCCTTCTCCGCAGGTCGCCAGTTAATAAGCAGCCGCGGAGAAAGGATCTCCTCCTTCTCTAGCGCCATCAGGCTCTCCTTAGAATGATGAATGGATCTGCTCCAGGACGCCATCTTTGGTGTAGAATCAAAGGGGAAGCTGGCGATTTGAGGAAGATGAAGGCTGAAGAAAGTGAGGGTTTTGAGCGGCGGGAATTCTAAGGGTTTTTTCGCGGCTGAGTGGCTTCCTCAAGAAGCTACCTACTGCTTTTTATAGACCCAAGGCGACGCATTAATGAGTAAACGGCTCGTTTCAAACGTTCCATTGAATGCTTTATTCATTTCCCATAATGGATACTGTCTCTGATGGACCCGATAAAGTACTCAGGCGTCGGATCTGAAACAAAAAGACTTCTTTGTTTTGGAAACTGAAAGTGTAAAAGGACTGAAAAATTCTTAGTACTTTTCAGAGGACATTTTTCCTTTTTTATACTTTGAACATTTTTTTCGAAAAAATCATGTAACTCAATTTTTGATATACTGGAATGTTTCTAATTGGGTTATGGTTTTATCAAAATCATGTTTTAGGCTGAAACTTCGATCCTAATCGGAGTGACGGCCTGACCAAGTCCCAACTCTGGTCGAACCTTAGTTCTGACCGCGGCTTTAAAACTGATCGCGGAATCAGGGCAGGTCGCGGTGCTTTTTTTTCTTAAAAGCGATTTTGATCGCAGAACTAAAATTTCCTGTATATGAATGGTCGTGAACGTAAAGTTCATGGCTATATTTTCGTACAGAAGATGTGGAGAATATTTCATGAGAAATAAAGAACTTTTATTTCTTACATTCTTTACATACAAAAGGGATGCAGTCGATCAAAACATCGACTTGCTCCGAAAGAAGTTTACAAAGTTCCCCAAGGGACATATTGTTGTCAGTAGGATCTACACTGACAACCCCCAAGGAACTAGCAACTACCCTAAGTCTATCTATATCATCCCTAACAACAGACGCACTATTGTCCCTAATCAAGTCAGAGAGTTCTCGCTGTTGCTGAGCGAAGTCCCTCTCTCGACGGAAATGGTGCACCTCTTCTCGGGATCGATCAAAACATTCTGCTAAACGCAGAATCTTCGAGGCCATCTCCTCGGTCTTCTTCTCCAGGGCATTCTTCTCTTCCAGAAGGGTCTGTCCGGAAGGAAGAGATGGAGCAGTAGAAGGCTGATCGCTGGGGCCTCCTACCTCCTGCATTTTTCAAAAGTTAGTCATACTAACCAAAATTATCAGCAAAAAGGGAGAAGAATTGTTACCTGTCCCGGTGCATAACCCGTTGATACACTCATCTTGGGAGGAAGATCATCATATGGGGGAAGAGCAACCTTCCCAGAAGAAGATTGCTTTGCCAACCCAATATGGCAATCATCTGATCGAGGGATAGTCACCGCTTGCCGACCAGGATGTTGATCACCCAAAAGGATGGGGGAATTGAATGTGAAGGGATCTTTCTCTAAGGATAAAGGCCTAACTTGCCGAGAGGCATGAACGGGGAGGGTCAAAGGAACTGAAGGAAGAAAGAAACTCGCTACGTTCTTCACCTTTGTTCCACTGGAAGATCCTTCGTCAACCTTGGGTTTCTTCCTTAAGGGAGACAGGACTTCATTCGTTTGAGACCCTTGTTCGACAATTTCCCCTTCATCGCTCTCAATCTCGATGATTTCGTGATCTGCCATTGGGAGGAGTATGTGAAAAGGAAGGAGGCCAGGTAACAAGAAAAAGACTTAGGCGTGAAAGGGAAATTGTAAATCTTTACATGTCCAGGGGTCTGGTATTTATAGCCGCCAGGGCGACGGTTCGCCTCCCAGACACCTCGGGTTTCGTTAAGACATTTACAATTTTACCTCGAGATAAAAATCTCTACGGCGCCATCATTGCCCGTCACGTAATGTCAGAACTCGTCTTGAAAAACCAACCATTTTCACTTAGTACGCCACTAAGTGGAGAAGTTAAAGGGCCGGGTTAAAAATCCAATGCACGGTTTTTAAATTCGAAATAAACACGTCTCTTCGTTTTCTCCGAATTTGGGGGCTAGCTGACGAGGATTGACACCCGGGTCACTTCTAATAAACTTTTGGTTCAAGACAAGTTCGAACCAGACATGTATCTGGTGATGCGGACTCAAGCTATTCTGAGGGACATCACCATGAGGTCGCAAGCTTTACGCGATCAGGTTGCGGGTTTTGTGCGATCAGACCGTAAGCCTTGCGCGGTCAGAAGTTCATAGGCTATACGCGAACTACACATTCGGGATATTGCGCGGTCAGCCAAACCCCGCGGTCAGAACATCTGCCGATCAGGATACTTGGGATCTATCTATTCGGTTGCCCATACAACAGGATATTCTAAGTATCCCGAAGATTCCTACACGTGGAGAATCAACCGTCAGGAGGTTAACACGTACAGTTATCCATGAATAACACGTGTTTAACCTACATGGAGGTTAAAAGCAGTTCCAAAAACCGCATCCAACCGTCCGTGCAACCGATTGATGCAGTTTCCTTCACATGGCACCCTTTCAAACAGTATAAAAGGATGGCATGAAGCATCAATCAGGAGGAGAGGAGGAGGGGAAAAAATCATCTAAGTTAGCCAAGTCTACGGTACACCTCATATAGCATTTTAATAAGCCTTCTTTGGCTTATCTTTGTACACTCTTACAGGAAAAATCCTCGCCTGTGAGGACTTTTTCCTCCACTTGTAAACCTTTTACCACACTTAGTGAAATCTCAACAGGACGTAGGGCTTTTACTCCCACCATCGAGGGCCCGAACCTGTCTAAACTTTCTGTGCTCCTGTTCACTATTGTTCAGCATACCTTCCCGAAGGGTCATCTTGAAAGGTCTCATAGTTATAAATTCTGCATAAGTTCGGCTGAGGACTCCGAGTCCGAATCGTCGACACTTGGGGATCCGCCATTAAACCTCTCATACCTACTAATTGGTGTACCTGAGATGCATTCCCTCTGGCTCCGGAAAAGACATTAGATAAACTGGATTAGAAGGATCCGTTATCCAAAAATTCGAATTCATTTCTTGTTTCAAATATTCACGTGTAGCATACCATATCTCAACGGATTGACGTAATTTTTCTACCGCGTGTACAGCCCCATAATAATAGTGTTTCTCCAAAAGAAAACTCTGTTGTTCAGCGTCTTGTACTAACCATCCTTTAGAAGGTATTGTTAAAAGATCATCAATTCCTAATGAAATCGATGTAGTAGTGGCTTGATGGAAGCCCAAAGTCTTTATTTGATCTAGTATATGGGATGTATATCCCATTCCGAAATGATCTATTAATCTACTAATAAGTCGTTTCATAGCAGTTCCGTCTATCTCTTTATTATGAAAGACCAGATCGGCCCGTTCCGCCATACATAAGTACCCCCATATTCTGCTGAGTAGGATTCGACAATGGGCCTGAGTTAGTGATTAGAAAACTTAACTTTCTTTCCTAAATCTCAATCTTGATTCGTGCGGCAAAAATGATGATACTAGTGAAATCGGAATGCCCCCTGAAGGGGGCATCTTCGAATCTAACTTCCTTGTTTAGATAGTGTATGAATAGGCTTGGCTAAATCCTTGTATGGCTTCCTCTATTTCTCTATAAAAAGAAATATGACCAAGAGTGGTTCGAATGTATATAGAACGGATTTCTTTTTTTCTATTTCCCACTATTAGATAGTGGGCATAAATCTCATGATAAGTCCCCAAAGATTCATATTGAACTTCGATCGGAACTTCTCTTGACCCAATGACGCGTGGATCTAGTTTCCAGCAGAGCCACAAAGGACTGTCTAAACGGATTCGTTCCTGTCTATAAGCTCCCAGTGCATCATAGGAACTAGAAAAATGTGGTTCTTTATCCTTCATATACTTATAATTATTATTGTAAGTAATTTTTGATTTGGATAGTTTCCACAACTATTATATCTATTTGCACACATACCTCGACAATTTCCAATCGTTAATACATAAATTCTGATAAGCATGTCTTGGGTTGGTACGCAAATAGGATCTCCAATAGCAGGAGACAGGAGATTTATATGAGAAAACATAAGTAAACGGGCTTCCGCCTGAGCTTCCAAGTATAAAGGTAGATGAACAACCATTTGATCCTCATCAAAGTCAGCATTTAAGCCCTTACACACTAAGGGGTGTAAACAAATAGTACGCCCCTCTACTAAAGTGGGTTGGAAGGCCTGTATGCCTAATCTATGCAGGGTAGGTGCTCTATTCAACAATACAGGATGTCCCCGCATAACTTCTTGAAGTATTTCCCATACAATTGGTTCCTTTTCAAAAATTTTCCTTTTAGCAATCCTGACGTTAGAAGTAACATGTTTCCTGATTAAATCACAAATTACAAATACTTGGAAAAGCTTTATTGCTATTTCTAGAGGTAATCCACATTGATGTAATGAAAGCGAAGGACCCACAACAATGACAGAACGCCCCGAGTAATCGACCCATTTCCCAAGCAGAGTCTCACGAAACCTTCCCTCTTTACCTTCAATTACATCTGAAAGTGACTTGTAAACTTTATTGTGACCATCCCTCGTTGGTTGCCCACGGGACCTACTATCAAGAAGTGTATCCACGATTTCTTGTACCAATTTTTCCTGACAAATTACTAAATCTGCTGGCGCTAATTCACTTCTTTTTAATAGATAGGCAAGGTTGTTGTTCCGACGGATAACTCTCTTATAAAGTTCATTAATATCCGAAGTCACTACTTTATCCCCAGACCTATAAACAATGGGTCTCAATTCGGGAGAAAGAACCGGTAATAAGCATAAAACCATCCATTCTGGTTCTACATTTGTTTGAATAAAATGTTTCGACAATTGAATGCGTCTAATCAAAAAAACTTTTCTTATTTGTCTTTTTCTATCTTCCCATTCATCTCCACTATACCCCTCATCTTCTAATTCCTTCCATTCTACCAAGGAATTCTCCATAATAATTCGCAAATCCAAATCCGCTAATTGTTCTCTAATAGCACCTGCTCCTGTCACAATTTCCCGATTTCAAAATGTTGCGAAGCCTGGGGTAGAAAAAAAAGGGGAAATGCTATGGTTACAGGATGAAATTTCATCTTCAAATAAACCTCGTAACCGTAAGAAAGTAGGTTTTTTTAGCTCTGGGCCTAGCAAAAGAGAAATCACCGTATACTAGGCCCTCTACTTAAGGGGTTTATCTAAAAGATTCGCGATATAACTAGGAAGGCCCTTCAAATACCACACATGAGTCACTGGACATGCGAGTTTGATGTATCCCATTTGGTATCTTCGTATCTGAGAATCAACAAATTCTACCCCACATTTTTGGCAAAATCTTTCGTCTTCTTTTTCAGCCCCGCTCGCTTGAGAATTTCCACAAGCACAAATTCTACTTTTTATGGGTCCAAAGATTCTTTCGCAAAACAATCCATCTTTTTCTGGTTTATCGGTTTTGTAATGAAAAGTAGAGGGCCTTGTGACTTCGCCAACTACCTTCCCATTAGGTAGGATTTTGTTGGCCCAAGCCTTCATTTGTTGAGGGGAAACGAGTCCAATTTGAAGTTGTTGATGTTTATATTGGTTGATCATAAAATAG
The DNA here is from genome assembly GCA_019359835.1 of Pharus latifolius. NCBI lineage: Eukaryota > Viridiplantae > Streptophyta > Magnoliopsida > Poales > Poaceae > Pharus > Pharus latifolius. The sequence continues at coordinate 40,100,239 of CM033329.1, forward strand.
AAATAAGAAAATAATTTACTCTGATCAAACTTCCTCCCTATTAACCCGGAAGTTCTTCTCAGATACAAGGAAATGATTCAGTTCCAGAGCCAAAGATCGTAGTTCTCGAACGAGCACTCGAAAAGATTCAGGGGGATCCTCATAATTAGGTACTCGTTTTAACAAAGATTGTAGCACTAAGTATTTCTTGGTGAGCTATAAGATGATTAGATTTATAAGTAAGTATCTATTGTAAAATATGAGCAACACCAAATCCTTCTAAAGCCCAAACTTCCATTTCTCCTACTCGTTGTCCCCCTTGCTTGGCTCTTCCTCTAACGGGTTGTTGTGTAACAAGTGAGTAAGGCCCAGTAGAACGTCCATGGATTTTCTCATCAACTTGATGAATTAATTTTAGGATATAGGACTTCCCTATTAGAACAGGTTGTTCGAAGGGATCTCTTGTTCTTCCATCAAATATTCTGCTTTTTCCCGGGTACTCTGGTTCAAATACCCATGGATTTTTTGTTTGTTTACTGGCTTCATATAATT